>CM040421.1:99379631-100677964 GCA_022702705.1 Papilionanthe hookeriana x Papilionanthe teres | reverse complement strand
ATTATTTTAGGATTAATCCTTTCAAAAGGCCATTGAAAATTATTGTTAGCCATTTCTTCAATTAAATTATAAGCTTCTTCAAATGATTTAGCCATTAAAGAACCTCCAGCAGCAGCATCAATAATTGATATAAGTGATCCAATTAGTCCTTTATAAAATGTTTGAATGATTAACCGATCAGGTAAAGCATGATGAGGACATTTTCTTAATAGTTCTTTAAATCTTTCCCAAGTTTCATAAATTGTCTCCCCGTTAAATTGACTAAATGAAGTAATATGATTTCTCAATTTAGCAGTTTTAGAAGGAGGAAAATATTTAGCAAGGAGTTTTTGTGCCATTTCAGCCCATGTTTTAATATAACCTGTTGCTAATGAGTTGAAGCACATCTTTGCTTTATCTCTTAAAGAAAAAGGAAAGACTCTAAGTCTAATAGCATCATCAGAAACATTGTTATATTTAAAGGTAGCACAAAGTTCTAAAAAACTAGCAAGCTGTAAATTTGGATCCTCATTTGGTGTTCCTCCAAATTGATTATTTTGAACCATTTGAATAATAGACGGTTTAAGCTCAAAAGAATTAGCATCTACAGTAGGTATTTGAATACTACTATGAAGTTCATCAACTGTAGGGTTAGCAGAATCCCTTAATGGTTTGTAAACATTTTTTTCATTAATTTTAATTAGATTTTGTAAATTATTATGTAAATTAGCCATCTCTTGATATTTTTGAATCTTTTTTCCTTTTTTAATTCTTCTAACAGTTCTTTGTAATTCAGAATCTAAAGGTAATAATCCTTAAGATCCAGAACTACGCGTAAAAAGTAAATAAAAAGTAAAATAGCAAGAAATAAAATTATTATTATTTTTATTTCTGTTTTTGTTGTTTGTTTTTTTTCTTTTTTAAATGTTTTTGTATTATATATTTTTGACAATAAAAGAAATAAATAAAATAAAATATTTAAAATTTATAAATTTTGCCTCCCCGGCAACGGCGCCAAAAACTTGACCCTCGATCCGCAGCAATGCACCAAAAACTTGGTTTGTAATCGCCAAACAATGTAGTAATTTATGCTATCAAAAATATGTTATAGCCAATACTTTGACTCAAATAATAATAGCGGCTAGTGTATATAAATTTAATTTTATAGAAAATATTTTACACACTAAGTGGTACTACGCAAGTATACATATCGTTTCAAGTAATATAAGGCTTTAAATAAAGACTCCAGTATCGATCCCATGAGGAGGATTATAGATTTTCTTAAATATTTTGATTTTATTTTTATGTATTTCTTTTAAGGTTAAAAAGTTGATATTTAATTTACTAGATGCAGAAATAAAGCAGTTATAAAGTAATGATTGATGTAAATAAAAATAAGCAAACAACTTTCTTCCTTTCAATATATTCAAGACTTTTAGATAATGTAATATTCATGGAGAATATAAATTTATGGTAATGTGCCAAATAGAAGCATTCCTATTCTTTACCTTCTCTCGATAGTGTAAAGAACATTGGCTAATCTATAGATCTGGTCTGGATGTATAGTTAGTAGAATGGGTTAATCTAGGCTCACACTACTAGATGTCCAAGGTTGGCTATGGTCGGCCCTACTAGTGACCCTTTCCTTCTCTATAAACTAAATTACAAGAATTTAGCCTGTCACTCTAAAAACTTATCAATTCTACGCTCATTAAATAATATCTTCTTATTTATTTGCACTTCACCTTGAATAACCCGCGCAAGGCCTTCGACTACCCAAGGATTCATATGATATCTACTACTTAAGAATTCATCTCCTTCTAGGTCTCAAAACTCTTCAACAGATTTTAACAATTTAAATGGCCAATTTAAATAGTAAATTAAGATCCAGTATTAATATCATCACAATATTTAATATATATATATATATATATATATATATATATAGTTTTTAATTCTCCAACAAATTTTATATTATCTTATTTATCTTTTCATAATTGAAAGGAGAAAGTAAAGTAACTACTCTGAACACATTGAATTTAAACAACAAAACATATAAATAAAACTTTGAATCAAAATACAAATACTTATCTCAAGTGTTTCTCCAACTCGAACCTCACGAATCCTTCTGACTCCAAAGTAAATAGACTTCAAATGCACCGACTCTTCAAATACTCTTAATACAAACTCTAAAATAAACTCACTAAATCAAAAAAGAAACTATAAATATGGCTCTTAAAATATTTCTCTAATTTCTCTCTCTAAATGGAACTATGGGGCTAGGTTGGGTGTTGGTGGTTTTTGGTTGGTTTGTGGGCGTTTTTCTCTGAAGGAGTAGCCTCCTATTTATAGGCTTCAAGGGTTGCCTTGAGGCACCTCTTCAAAATGTGTCCATGTTCAATGAATCTTCTAGAAGGTGTGTTTGGCGCCTAGGCGCCGGACACTGCGTCCAGTTCTTCGCACCTCTTCACTTTGGATTGCACCTTTTCACGATCCTAACCATTTTCAAGCGTCCAAATACAATGTATCACATGTCCTATAATCCAGAAATAACTGCCAATCTTCTAGATGGTCCAATAACCGCTAACACCGTTAAAATAACAGTTCAAAAGTTGTAAAAAATCTTACAGAATTCTATATCGAACTGGTGCTTTGGCGCCGGATTCTGGCGCCTAGGCGCCGGATTCTGGCGCCTAGGCGCCAGGCCAATTATTTTGACAATTTTGCATTTTGCCTCCATTCTTGCTCCTTTTTCATCTTTTTTTCCTTCTTGGACATTGTTGCATCACCTACATCCAAAACACAAAAATACCTTTCATTAAAGCATAACATCCTTAAAAATTTGATAAAAATCAAGGCATAAAAATAGGTATTTTTTTCATGGATCATTAGGTTCAATTTATGTTGAACCTAAAATGTTTGAATTTGACTTAGGTTCAAGTTGGGTTGAACCTAAGTATAGGTTAAGGATAATTAATCTTATTTGGGTAAGATTTAATCTAATTTGGTTATGGTTAATTAAACCTTATTTGGGTAAGGCTTAATTGATTAATTAAACTTAATTAGGGGTTAAGTCTAACTTGGTTACGGTTGATTAAACGTTATTTGAGTAAGGTTTAATTGATTAATTAGACTTAATTAGTGGTTAAGTCTAATTGGGTTATTATTAATTAAACCTAATTTAAGTAAGGTTTAATTGATTAATTAGACTTAATTAGTGGTTGTCTAATTAGGTTATGGTTAATTAAACCTTATTTAGGTAAGGTTTAATTCATTAATTAGACTTAATTAATGATTAAGTCTAATTGGATTATGGATAATTAAACCTTATTACGGTAAGGTTTAATTAATTAATTAGACTTAATTAGGGCTTAAGTCAAATTGAGTTATGGTTAATTAAACCTTATTTGGGTAAGGTTTAATTGATTAATTAGACTTAATTAGTGGTTAAGTCTAATTGGGTTATGGTCAATTAAACCTTATTTGGGTAAGTTTTAATTGATTAATTAGACTTAATTATTGGTTAGGTCTAATTGGGTTATGGTTAATTAAACCTTATTTAAGAAAGGTTTATTTGATTAATTAAACTTAATTAGTGGTTAAGTCTAATTGGGTTATGGTCAATTAAAACTTATTTATGTAAGGTTTAATTGATTAATTAGACTTAATTAGTGGTTAAGTATAATAGATTTATAGTTAATTAAACCTTATTTAAGTAAGGTTTAATTGAATAATTAGACTTAATTAGTGGTAAAGTCTAATTGGGTTATAATCAATTAAACCTTATTTAGGTAAGGTTTAATTGATTAATTAGACTTAAGTAGGGGTAAAGTCTAATTGTGTTATAGTTAATTAAACCTTATTTAAATAAGGTTTAATTGATTAATTATACTTATTTAGGGTTAAGTCTAATTAGGTTATAGTTAATTAAATTTATTTAGGTAAGGTTTAATTTAATAATTAGACTTAATTAGGAGTTAAGTCTAATTGGGTTATAGTTAATTAAACCTTATTTAAGTAAGGTTAATTGATTAATTATACTTAATTTGTGGTTAAGTCTAATTGGGTTATGTTTAATCAAACCTTATTTAGGTAAGTTTTAATTGATTAATTATACTTAGCTATAGGTTAAGTCTAATTGGATTATAGTTTGTTAAACCTTATTGAGGTAAGGTTTAATTGTTTAATTATACTTAATTAGTGGTTAATTCTAATTATGCTATAGTTAATTAAACCTTATTTAGGTAAGGTTTAATTGATTAATTAGACTTAATAATGGTTAAGTCTAATTGGATTATAGTTAATAAAACATTATTTAGGTAAGTTTTAATTGATTAATTAGACTTAATTAGTGGTTATGTTTAATTAGGTAATGGTTTATTAAACCTTATTTAGGTAAGTTTAATTGATTAATTAGACTTAATTGGGGGTTAAGTCTAATTGGGTTATAGTTAATTAAACCTTATTTAGGTAAGGTTTAGTTGATTAATTAGAATTAATTAGTGGTTAAGTACAATTAAGTTATAGTTAATTAAACCTTATTTAGGTAAGGTTTAATTGATTAATTAAACTTAATTATGGTTATGTCTAATTGGTTTGTAGTTAATTAAACCTTATTAGGTAAGGTTTAATTGATTAATTAGACTTAATAATGGTTAAGTCTAATTGGGTTAAGGTTAATTAAACCTTATTTAGGTAAGGTTTAATTAATTAATTAAGTCTAATGTTGGGTTAGACCTAATTAGGTTTAGTTTGTATTAAACCTAATCTGATTAAGGTTTAATAGTTTAATTAAGCATGAGTTATACTTAATTAGGTTTTAATGAGTTAAATCTAATGTGATTAAGGTTTAGCTGGGTTTAATTAGGATTAATTGGTGTTTTAGACCTAATTAAGGTTTATAGCGTTAAGCCTAATATGATTAAGGCTTATCTTGGTTTAATTAGGTCTAAATGGTGTCTTAGACCTATTTAAGGTTTATTAAGTTAAACCTAATGTGGTTAAGGCCTATCTGGATCTTGGTGTCTTAGACCTAATTAGTGTTTATTAAGTTAAACTTAATGTGGTTAAGGCCTAACTTAATTTAATTAATTTTAATTAATGTCCTAGACTTAATTAGGGTTTGTTAAGTTAAACCTAGTATGATTAAGGTTTAACTTGGTTTAATTAAGTCTAATTAATATCTTAGACCTAATTAAAGTTTGGTTTGAGTTTATCTAAAGGTAGACTCATGGTTGTCTTAGTCCATTGTGGAATGGGCTAAGTATGATAATTTAAAGTAAGGATTTAAGATTTAAAGGATTTTAGGGTTTTAAATTTAAGTTTAAAATTTATAATTTTAACCCTAAGATTAAAAATGTCATTTTAATTTTTCAAATGGCTAAAAATTATATTTTTAGAGTTTAAATGTTTCACCCTAAATGTTTTAACCATTTTTAAATTTAATTTCCAATTTCTTTAATTTTTATAATTATTTTGGAAACAATTACAAAGATTGATAGAAATTGAGAAATTAAATCCTAGAAAATTTTTCTAGTCTTGGAAAAATCAAGAAATATCTCTAAGGATGAATATATCAATCTGTGAAAATTTAAGAATTTTTGGAGTTATAAATAATTTTTAATAATTAAATTACTCCAAAGAGTAATTAAGTAATTAAAAATTAAATATAGGTTAATAATTCCAATTTTTGTTTTTATAACTAAATTAATCTTGAGAGGAAATAATTTTAAAGGTTAATTATTTGATTAATTTTATTAATTTGGTTCAAAATTGAGTCTTTTGACCAAATTTGACTAAAGTTGACCATAGTTGACCAAGATTGACCATGGTTGACCATGGTTGTTCAATCCAAGTTCAGGGTTGACCCCAAGTGATTTACTTAACCTTGTCATGGTTAATTTAATCATAGGGTCATTGATTTTGGTAATGGGACCTAGGTTTGACTAGGGTTAATCAAATGATCAAGTTTAATCATTTTAATGTCTCAAATTGATCAAATGAGTCAAATTTGACCAATTTTGTGTCTAGGTTGACTTTGTGGTCAATGGGTTGACACTAGGTCAATGAGAACCTCCAGCAGCAGCATCAATAATTGATTTAAGTGATCCAATTAGTCCGTTATAAAATGTTTGAATGATTAACCGATCAGGTAAAGCATGATGAGGACATTTTCTTAATAGTTCTTTAAATCTTTCCCAAGTTTCATAAATTGTCTCCCCGTTAAATTGACTAAATGAAGTAATATGATTTCTCAATTTAGAAGTTTTAGAAGGAGGAAAATATTTAGCAAGGAATTTTTGTGCCATTTCAGCCCATGTTTTAATAGAACCTGTTGCTAATGAGTTCAAGCACATCTTTGCTTTATCTCTTAAAGAAAAAGGAAAGACTCTAAGTCTAATAGCATCATCAGAAACATTGTTATATTTAAAGGTAGCACAAAGTTCTAAAAAACTAGCAAGGTGTAAATTTGGATCCTCATTTGGTGTTCCTCCAAATCGATTATTTTGAACCATTCGAATAATAGACGGTTTAAGCTCAAAAGAATTAACATCTACGATAGGTATTTGAATACTACTATGAAGTTCATCAACTGTAGGGTTAGCAGAATCCCTTAATGGTTTGTAAACATTTTGTTCATTAATTTTAATTAGATTTTGTAAATTATTATGTAAATTAGCCATCTCTTGATATTTTTGAATTTTTTTTCCTTTTTTAATTCTTCTAATCAGTTCTTTGTAATTCGGAATCTAAAGGTAATAATCCTTAAGATCCGTAACTACGCGTAAAAAGTAAATAAAAAGTAAAATAGCAAGAAATAAAATTATTATTATTTTTATTTCGTTTTTGTTGTTTGTTTTTTTCTTTTTTAAATGTTTTTGTATTATATATTTTTGACAATAAAAGAAATAAATAAAATAAAATATTTAAAATCTATAAATTTTGCCTCCCCGACAACTGCGCCAAAAACTTGACCCTCGATCCGCAGCAATGCACCAAAAACTTGGTTTGCAATCGCCAAACAATGTAGTAATTTATGCTATCAAAAATATGTTATAGCCAATACTTTGACTCAAATAATAATAGCGGCTAGTGTATATAAATATAATTTTATGGAAAATATTTTACACACTAGGGGTACTACGCAAGTATACATATCGTTTCAAGTAATATAAGGCTTTAAATAAAGACTCCAGTATCGATCCCACGAGGAGGATTATAGATTTTCTTAAATATTTTGATTTTATTTTTTTGTATTTCTTTTAAGGTTAAAAAGTTTATATTTAATTTACTAGATGCAGAAATAAAGCAGTTATAAAGTAATGATTGATGTAAATAAAAATAAGCAAACAACTTTCTTCCTTTCAATTAATTCAAGACTTTTTAGATAATGTAATATTCATGGAGAATATAAATTTATGGTATTGTGCCAAATAGAAGCATTCCTATTCTTTACCTTCGCTCGATAGTGTAAAGAACATTGGCTAATCTATAGATCAGGTCTGGATGTATAGTTATAGAATGGGTTATTCTAGGCTCACACTACTAGATGTCCAAGAGTGGCTATGGTCGGCCCTACTAGTGACCCTTTCCTTCTCTATAAACTAAATTATAAGAATTTAGCCTGTCACTCTAAAAACTTATCAATTCTACGCCCATTAAATAATATCTTCTTATTTATTTGCACTTCACCTTGAATAACCCACGCAAGGCTTTCGACTACCCAAGGATTCATGTGATATCTACTACTTAAGAATTCATCTCCTTCTAGGTATCAAAACTCTTCAACAGATTTTAACAATTTAAATGGCCAATTTAAATAGTAAATTAAGATCCAAGTATTAATATCATCACAATATTTAAAATATATATATATATATATATATATATATATATATATATATATATATATATATATGTATATATATATATGTATATATATATATATATATATGTATATATATATATATATATATATAGTTTTTAATTCTCCAACAAATTTTATATTATCTTATTTATCTTTTCATAATTGAAAGGAGAAAGTAAAGTAACTACTCGTAACACATTGAATTTAAACAACAAAACATATAAATAAAACTTTGAATCAAAATACAAATACTTATCTCAAGTGTTTCTCCAACTGAACCTCTGAATCCTTCTGACTCCAAAGTAAATAGACTTCAAATGCACCTACTCTTCAAATACTCTTAATACAAACTTTAAAATAAACTCACTAAATCATAAAAGAAACTATAAATATGGCTCTTAAAATATTTCTCTAATTTCTCTCTCTAAATGGAACTATGGGGTTAGGTTGGGTGTTGGTGGTTTTTGGTTGGTTTTTGGGCGTTTTTCTCTGAAGGAGTAGCCTCCTATTTATAGGCTTCAAGGGTTGCCTTGAGGCACCTCTTCAAAATGTATCCATGTTCAATGAATCTTCTAGAAGGTGTGTTTGGCGCCTAGGCGCCGGACACTGCGTCCAGTTCTTCGCACCTCTTCACTTTGGATTGCACCTCTTCGCGATCCTAACCGTTTTCAGGCGTCCAAATATAATGTATCACATGTCCTATAATCCAGAAATAACTGCCAATCTTCTAGATGGTCCAATTACCGCTAACACCGTCAAAATAACAGTTCAAAAGTCGTAAAAAATCTTACAGAATTCTATATCGAACTGGTGCTTAGGCGCCGGATTCTGGCGCCTAGGTGCCAGGCCAATTATTTTGACAATTTTGCATTTTGGCTCCATTCTTGCTCCTTTTTCATCTTTTTTTCCTTCTTGGACATTGTTGCATCACCTACATCCAAAACACAAAAATACCTTTCATTAAAGCATAACATCCTTAAAAATTTGATAAAAATCAAGGCATAAAAATAGGTATTTTTTTCATGGATCATTAGGTTCAATTTATGTCGAACCTAAAATGTTTGAATTCGACTTAAGTTCAAGTCGAGTTGAACCTAAGTATAGAGTTAAGGTTAATTAATCTTATTTGGGTAAGATTTAATCTAATTTGGTTATGGTTAATTAAACCTTATTTGGGTAAGGCTTAATTGATTAATTAAACTTAATTAGGGGTTAAGTCTAACTTGGTTACTGTTGATTAAACGTTATTTGAGTAAGGTTTAATCGATTAATTAGACTTAATTAGCGGTTAAGTCTAATTGAGTTATTATTAATTAAACCTAATTTAAGTAAGGTTTAATTGATTAATTAGACTTAATTAGTGGTTGTCTAATTAGGTTATGGTTAATTAAACCTTATTTGGGTAAGGTTTAATTCATTAATTAGACTTAATTAATGATTAAGTCTAATTGGGTTATGGATAATTAAACCTTATTATGGTAAGGTTTAATTAATTAATTAGACTTAATTAGGGCTTAAATCAAATTGAGTTATGGTTAATTAAACCTTATTTGGGTAAGGTTTAATTGATTAATTAGACTTAATTAGTGGTTAAGTCTAATTGGTTATGGTCAATTAAACCTTATTTGGGTAAGTTTTAATTGATTAATTAGACTTAATTATTGGTTAGGTCTAATTGGGTTATGGTTAATTAAACCTTATTTAAGAAAGGTTTATTCGATTAATTAGACTTAATTAGTGGTTAAGTCTAATTGGTTATGGTTTATTAAACCTTATTCGAGTAAGGTTTAATTGATTAATTAGACTTAATTAGTGGTTAAGTATAATAGATTTATAGTTAATTAAACCTTATTTAAGTAAGGTTTAATTGATTAATTAGACTTAATTAGTGGTAAAGTCTAAATGGGTTATAATTAATTAAACCTTATTTAGGTAAGGTTTAATTGATTAATTAGACTTCAGTAGGGGTAAAGTCTAATTGTGTTATAGTTAATTAAACCTTATTTAGGTATGGTTTAATTGATTAATTATACTTATTTAAGGGTTAAGTCTAATTAGGTTATAGTTAATTAAATTTTATTTAGGTAAGGTTTAATTTAATAATTAGACTTAATTAGGAGTTAAGACTAATTGGGTTATAGTTAATTAAACCTTATTTAAGTAAGGTTAATTGATTAATTATACTTAATTTGTGGTTAAGTCTAATTGGGTTATGTTTAATCAAACCTTATTTAGGTAAGTTTTAATTGATTAATTATACTTAGCTATAGGTTAAGTCTAATTGGATTATAGTTTGTTAAACCTTATTGAGGTAAGGTTTAATTGTTTAATTATACTTAATTAGTGGTTAATTCTAATTATGTTATAGTTAATTAAACCTTATTTAGGTAAGGTTTAATTGATTAATTAGACTTAATAATGGTTAAGTCTAATTGGATTATAGTTAATAAAACATTATTTAGGTAAGTTTTAATTGATTAATTAGACTTAATTAGTGGTTATGTTTAATTGGGTAATGGTTTATTAAACCTTATTTAGGTAAGTTGAATTGATTAATTAGACTTAATTGGGGGTTAAGTCTAATTGGGTTATGGTTAATTAAACCTTATTTAGGTAAGGTTTAGTTGATTAATTAGAATTAATTAGGGGTTAAGTACAATTAAGTTATAGTTAATTAAACCTTATTTAGGTAAGGTTTAATTGATTAATTAAACTTAATTATGGTTATGTCTAATTAGGTTGTAGTTAATTAAACCTTATTAGGTAAGGTTTAATTGATTAATTAGACTTAATAATGGTTAAGTCTAATTGGGTTAAGGTTAATTAAACCTTATTTAGGTAAGGTTTAATTAATTAATTAAGTCTAATGTTGGGTTAGACCTAATTAGGTTTAGTTTGTATTAAACCTAATCTGATTAAGGTTTAATAATTTAATTAAGCATGACTTATACTTAATTAGGTTTTAATGAGTTAAATCTAATGTGATTAAGGTTTAGCTGGGTTTAATTAGGATTAATTGGTGTTTTAGACCTAATTAAGGTTTATAGCGTTAAGCCTAATATGATTAAGGCTTATCTTGGTTTAATTAGGTCTAAATGGTGTCTTAGACCTATTTAAGGTTTATTAAGTTAAACCTAATGTGGTTAAGGCCTATCTGGATCTTGGTGTCTTAGACCTAATTAGTGTTTATTAAGTTAAACTTAATGTAGTTAAGGCCTAACTTAATTTAATTAATTTTAATTAATGTCCTAGACTTAATTAGGGTTTGTTAAGTTAAACCTAGTATGATTAAGGTTTAACTTGGTTTAATTAAGTCTAATTAATATCTTAGACCTAATTAAAGTTTGGTTTGAGTTCATCTAAAGGTAGACTCATGGTTGTCTTAGTCCATTGTGGAATGGGCTAAGTATGATAATTTAAAGTAAGGATTTAAGATTTAAAGGATTTTAGGATTTTAAGTTTAAGTTTAAAATTTATAATTTTAACCCTAAGATTAAAAATGTCATTTTAATTTTTCAAATGGCTAAAAATTATCTTTTTAGAGTTTAAATGTTTCACCCTAAATTTTTTAACCATTTTTAAATTTAATTTCCAATTTCTTTAATTTTTATAATTATTTTGGAAACAATTACAAAGATTGATAGAAATTGAGAAATTAAATCCCAGAGAATTTTCTAGCCTTAGAAAAATTAAGAAATATCTATAATGTTGAAAGTATCAATCTGTGAAAATTTAAGAATTTTTGGAGTTATACATAATTTTTAATAATTAAATTACTCCAAAGAGTAATTAAGTAATTAAAAATTAAATATAGGTTAATAATTCCAATTTTTGTTTATATAACTAAATTAATCTAGAGAGGAAATAATTTTAAAGGTTAATTATTTAATTAATTTTATTAATTTGGTTCAAAATTGAGTCTTTTGACCAAATTTGACTAAAGTTGACCATAGTTGACCAAGATTGACCATGGTTGACCATGGTTGTTCAATCCAAGTTCAGGGTTGACCCAAGTGATTTACTTAACCTTGTCATGGTTAATTTAATCATAGGGTCATTGATTTTGGTAATGGGACCTAGGTTTGACTAGGGTTAATCAAATGATCAAGTTTAATCATTTTAATGTCTAAAATTGATCAAATGAGTCAAATTTGACCAATTTTGTGTCTAGTTTGACTTTGTGGTCAATGGGTTGACACTAGGTCAATGAGATGTTCATTGGGTCAATGATTAACCATTTTGACCTAATTTGACCATTTGGGTCAAAGGTTGACCGGTTTTGTTAATGAAGTGGTCATTGGGTCATGGACTGACCATTTTGGCTAGTTTGACCATTTGGGTCAAAGGTTGACCAGTTTGGTCAATGTGGTGGTCATTGGGTCATGGATTGACTATTTTGACCTAGTTTGTCCATATGTGTCAAATGTTGACCTGTTTGGTCAATAGGGTGGTCATTGGGTCATGGACTGACTATTTTGACCTTGTTTGATCATTTGGATTAAAGGTTGACCAGTTTGGTCAATGGGGTGTTCATTGGGTCATGGATTGACCATTTTGATCTATTTTGACCATTTGGGTCAAAGGTTAACCTTTTTGGTTAATGAGGTGTTCATTGGGTTATAAACTGGTCATTTTAACCTATTTTGACCATTTAGGTCATGGGTTGACATGTTGGTGAATGTGGTGGTTAATAGGTCCATTTTGAACAAAGATTTACCATTTAGGTCAATGGTTGACCTGTTGGTCAATGTGATGGCCAATAGGTTCATTTTGACCAAAGTTTGACCATTTAGGTCAAGGGTTGACCTGTTGGTCATTGTGATGGTCAATAGGTCTATTTTGACTAAAGTTTGTCCATTTAGGTCATGGGTTGACCTATTGGTCAATGTGATGGTCAATAGGTCCATTTTGACTAAAGTTTGACCATATAAGTCAAGGGTTGACCTGTTGGTCAATGTGGTGATCAATAGGTCTATTTTGACTAAAGTTTGACCATTTAGGTCAAGGGTTGACTTGTAGGTCAATGTGATGGTCAAAGGTCCATTTTGACTAAAGTTTGACCATTTAGGTTAAGGGTTGACCTGTTGGTCAATGTGATGGTCAAAAGGTCCATTTTGACTGAAGTTTCACTATTTAGGTCAAGAGTTGATCAGATCAGAGTTTGTCATTGCTGATTTGATCATTTTAAGATGTCATTATGGTTTGGGTTAAAAAGGCTTTATTACGGTTTTACCCTAGACATTAGGGTTTAATGACCATTGGTAAGATTTAGAAGACCAATATTAATAAACTTCCTTTCTCAAAATAATTTATAAATGATCCTCTCAAAAGTGAGGTCAACACATCTCTTTCATGTATCAAGGGCAGAGCATGTCCAACAAATCTTTCACCTTGTCTATGTTGGCTCTGATGCCCTCGGGTGTTAGGAGATAACCCAAGAAATTTTTGTTAAAAGTTTCAAATATGCAATTTAGAGGGTTTAGACTCATGTTAAGTTTCCTAAGGGTTTCAAATGTCCTTACTAAGTCTTTAACATACTATTCAAGTGTTTTACTTTTTACTAACATGAAATCCACATACACTTCAACATTTCTTACTTTTTGTTTGACAAAACGTTCGTCATTAAATGTTGGTTGGCAGCTCCAGCATTTCTAAGCCCGAAGGGCATTACATCATGACAGTACACTCCCTCACAAGTTATAAAGCTCTTTTTTTGGCATCAACGAGATCAATCTTAATCAAATGATACATTGAAAAACCGTCCAGGAAGCTCATCATTGAGTGACTGACTGTCAAATCTACTAGCGCATCAATCTTTGGTACTGGGTAGCTATCCTTCGGGCATGCTGCGTTCAAGCTAGTGAAATCAAAACACATTTGCCACTTTCCATTGGGTTTTTACACCATCACTAAAGTGGACACCCATGTCGAATGCTAGACTTCTTGGGTGTAGCTTGATTATATCAATTTCTTCACTTATGGGTGGATTGGCTCTGATAGAGTTACGGTAGAAACCCTCAATCTTTGCTTTATTGCTCGTACAGTAGGATCGATGTTCCGGCAGTGGCAGACGACATCTATGTGAACTCCAGACATTTCAACAGCGGACTAGGAAAAGACATCACAGTTCTTCTTGAGGGTATTAACGAGAGTTACTCTTGCCCTGGGATCAAGAACTTACCCGCTTCTTTGTAATTGCGGAGAATTGCAGTGCCTCTATTGGTCTCAAGACTGTCATATTTGTGAATTTGAAGGTAGCACATCCTTGGCAACTCCATATTTCCTTGGAAACTGTCAATAAAAGCTAATCCTTACAATGAATCTCACAAACTATCGATCATTGTTTCAGCAGGAGTCTGTTATCGTCACTACGCCAATGGCTACTTTCTTCTCCCCTGAAAATCAAAAGAGGGATCGGATGGTGCTGTCATCTGTTGTGCAACTATATGGAGCTTATCGCACACAACTTTGAATAGCATATTCATTGAAATTTCCATGTCGACAAGCTCCTACCTATTATTCTTTAAGAAAATTTATAATAATGATTGCTTCATTGTAAGGATTAGCTTTTGTCAACAGGTATTCTTCAGTAAATGTAATGGGGGGGATGCATTGCTCTCTGAGGGATGATGGTGGAGGTGAACAAACCACCTGATCAGATCCTCATTAAGCTCGATCACCGAAAAGGTTTCCCTCCTAGTATCACGAGTATTGTCTCTAGAATGTGGTTGATATTAGTTCAAACTAGCTTGTCGCTTGCTCTGTCGAATGGGGCTTTTCCCTATCTATGTGTAATGATTTCGAGATCCATGAAATCTTTTTAATTTTCCAGCATTGATCAATTCCTAAATGAGGCTTTTGAGGTGTCAGTATTCTTTCACGTTGTCGCCGTGTTGTCACTGTGTTCGCAATGGTAGACACAAAGTTTGTTAGGATTGCAGGTGAAGCCTTCGATTTCATTGTTTGGGGCTTCTTGAAGTGGTCCTTTTTTTGAATAGCTTCTACCATCTCAGCTAAGGAGATCCTTATAGGGACATCATGAGTTTTTTCGTCTGGATTGCTGGCCATTCACCAAGTTGAGTCAAGTGCCGAGGATGTTTGTCGTGCTGATCACACTTTAGAATTTCCTTGCCTTGTGATATGTTATCATAAAGAGGGAGAGTAGGGGGCGGGGGCCATCATTAGCTCCCAACTGTCATCCACTGGTCCCCTTTGTTGCACTTAGATGTCAGCAGTTACCTTCTTGGCTTCTTCTTGGTCTTGAAGAACTAACTCCATAGCAGTGATTTGATGGCTAGCCATTTGTAGAAATCCGATCATTGAGCTTGGCTCATTGCCCTGGGGTATAGTTGAACTGCTTCCTTCTAACTCCCTCTATTAGGGCGGTTTGAGCAAATACATTTTCAAGGTTCTATATTTTTAGGATACCGCTGGAACCTTACATTATAGGAATAGAGGGTTCACCATCCTTCACTTAACTTGAGGGTGACTGAGACATTTTGTGGCTTTTGTGCACTAACGATGTAAACCACGTATAATCTCCTGAATTTGCTAAAGGAGGGGATTTCCCTTGCTAGGAGAGTGTTAAACTATTAGAGGGTCGATTCTCTTAGTGTGGTGAGAAACATGTGCTGCTTGAACGTGTCAGGGATTTTGAGAATTCCTGCGGCTAACTCGAAGGCAGCTACGTGGTCAGTCGGTACGAGTTGAGGTTAGAGTCTTAAATTTTTCAGGCAGTTCTACTTTTGAGACTTGTCAAGAGAAGGCATTTCTTATGTGGCAGAGAGATGTGGTCCGTGCGGTTCGATATTTCTCCACCGGGGCTGATACGATAGTATCTTGGTAATGAGAGCTGTGATATTCATCTCCCTCTTGTCTGGGCTCATCGTTGTTTGGTGGAGGTCTATCTCGTGGGTCTTTGCTTATTGTTCCAACATGCCTGTGCTCGGAGGGCTTTTGGTTTGCAGGTCCCGGGCTTCTTCGGCCAAAGCTTCCTGGAAGGCACCTATCATTTGTTCCTTCATTTTGAACATTAGTTGCCATTTTATCTTCCTTACTTGTTGTTAGATCATCTCCCTTAGGGGTATCCTTCTCCGTAACTTGGTTTCGCTTTTCTCAGATGGTTCTTCTACCGCTGCGCCGTGCTCTTTTTCTTGTTGGAGGCATAAGCCCACGCTCACCGCAACTTTTAAGATGTTGAACCCAAAAAAATATCTATGAATCACGCTCAAGGAATAGAGCACGTATGATAAGTAAAGTAGAATGAACTATAGAACACACTGTCTAAAGTTTTTCTTCATGAAAAGGCTCAATATTTATAGATATAGGAGATACGCTATAAATACATTTGTCTTTATGCCCTATTCCTATAAAAATGAACTCAGAGGTAGTAAAATATTTTACATGATACATTACACAAACAAATCTTTCAATGATGGGGTGACACCTCACTTGTTCGGTTTGCTCCATTTTGTTCGTCTCTTAGTCGAACGAACCATGTGATGCGGTATGTGGTTTTCTTGTCTGGCTTCACCGACGTTCCTATCACAGTTCCATAGTCTGCTTTTTCCCGCTCGATGGATATCATTCACTTGACCAGGACTGCTGATGTCCTTTGTTTGGCTTGGAGGTCAACAACTCGTCATATGGCCGAGCGATCGATTGGTATTTTGCGATGATCTTCGGGTTTGAGTGTCGATTATCTGAATGATCTGATTTTGCTCCCTCGACCCGCCTTAACACATCTCTGCTATGGATTTCATTTCTCTAAGTGGAGAGTCATGCCACCTTGATCTGGTCTTATAATGTGGGATAGCATCAAGCTTTTCTCAGGATTGATGGGGATACACTAAGCATCTTTTACTCATCACATAGTGCTAATAAACAAATATATATATATATATATATATATATATATATATATATATATATATATATATATATATATATATATATATATATAAAATAAAAAAAGTAAGAGGGTCTTTTTTTGAAGATCATGTTTTTAATGGATTTTCTACTAATCTTGCTCACGGGAGATTGACGGTAGGTCTTCTATGGGGCCAAGAGCGAATACATGTGTCGAGTTTTAGGCCAGTGGGAGTTTTTTCCAAGTAAAAACTTGATATGTAGAAGAATGAAAGGTTAAAAACAGTGTGGGGTAGAGTATACGAAATAAATTACGAATAAGATAAATGTATATCTTTATAATTATTGTATAGATTAATATTATAATCAAATATTTGATTATTTTTATTGTTGATTCTAAGTTTTATGCTATTCATATACCGTGAGCTTTGCAATATTTATTGATTATTTTCTTTTAATTTCATATTTCGTACAGTTCTTTTCTTTAATCTCTTTTCTCTATTTCGCACAATAATAAGTTTATAGCAAATTAAAGCTAAATAATTATAAATTCTTGTAAAGTACTAGAAAAGTAGATTTTTAAATTTAGATATGAGGAGTATGGCGTGCTTTTGAAAAAAAAAACAAGAACAACTATATTAATCATGGAAATAAAATTAAAGAAAAAAAAATATTTCATTAAACTCAGTAAATTCTGGTACCACTTTTTAAATCTGATTTAAAAGTTTTTCTTTATTATGCCGCATGGTAAATAATTTTCATTAAAATATATATATTAAAAAAAAAAATTAATTGTATACTAGAAAAATGTGAGCAGAAATCCTGGAAGGATTAAACGGTTCGAGAGGGCTTCGCTTTTGACCATCAAAATTTCATGTGAAAGATTGTCAGACGATCGATTAACTCAGCTCACATTCCTCGATAATCACACCTAAATAGTCGCTTGAACCTGGTGATTGCCAATGTCAACCACGAACAAGGTACCTATTGACTATCCTAGAGAATTAGTGATGGAACCCTACCCCATTACAAATTCTAAACACCTCTTCACTCTTCTTAGAGTTCCACATGTATGATTTTGACCTCTAGCACTTAGTAGGATGAAACCAAAATGGGGGAGCTCAAGAAGAGTCCCCATAGGATTGTCAGGCCATAGGGTTAACCTAGGGTGGTCAGGTCTTGGTCACACACTTATCACATCCAATCCCAAAACACTAAAATCATTCACACTTAATATTTTTCTCCACTCTTTTGGAAACTCATGTGGGTGGTCCCCCAAGCCCTTAGCTTTTGGCTAGGTTGGCTAGGACAAACACATGGAGGATCCAAAGTGGGGATTTCCTAGGTCTCATGGCTCAAAAAGGGTAATTTTATGATTATCATTGTCAATGAATCCTAATTTTGCTAAAATTCCTAACTTTGACATTTTATCCCTAAACTTTCCAAAAATAACCAAAATACTCTTGAAGTCCTAATTTTTTCATAATTGCCCAAATTCTTAAATTCTGTTCAAATATCATATCAAAACACTCCACACCATTCAAATTGACTAAAATTCCCCATTTTCCTCAAAATTCTCAAAATGCACTCAAATATCCTAGAATTAACAAAATGCCCCTAATGGGCCAAAAGTCTCCATGATCTCTAAATTCACTCCAAACATCCCCAAAATCATTTTGAACCGTCAACTAACCTCAATTGTGCTTCTATCCTCCAAAATTGGCCAAATTATTCATATTACCCCAAAGTGCCTAAATTCCACAAATCACACCCAATTTCCACCAAATTGATTGTAACTTCCTTAATTTCAAATTCAAATTAAATTTCATCATGTCGAAGCCCAATTGAAATCAAATCCAAGTCCAATTGAACCCAATTCTAAACCCAAAATTTAAGTTCAAACCCATTAGCCTAAATTGACCCAAAACCCAAAATTCGCCTGATTGAGTTCCATGACCAATCAAATTCCTCCAATTTGAAATCCTAAATTCCTCATGACTAATTTCTAAACCAAATTGAGCTTTCACAAGACCCAAATCCAAATCCAAACCTAACCCAAATCCAATTTTTAGCTCAAACCCTAATATTAAACCTAAAATCCAAGTTAGGCCAAAACTTTTGAATTAACTAGAGCCTAATCATTTTTGCCACTCCTAAGCATCTTAGGATGCTAATCAAATAACTTAAGGAGCTTAATTTGAGCCATGGACGAAGGGTTCCGCAAATCACGAGACCTTCCTCTCTTATTTAGCCAAACTCTTCACCCCATGCCATCAGCCATCAAGCCTCCAAACTTCACCATCAAAACTTCCCTGACCTTCTCTGAACCAGCTTGCCACCTCCCTTAGCATGGTCGGTCGACCTAGTGGTTGGATAGCCCAAAACTGTGAAGGCCACCCATGGTTTGAACCCAAAATTGAACCCATCCTCTGTGGCAACCTCCAATTGGCCACTGTCGCTGCTCAGCCCTCCACCGAAGCTTATCAAGAGCTAATAATCAGAGCGTGAGGCCTCCCCCTTGGCCATGCCTACAAGAACTCCCCCTTCACGGCCAAAACAGGAGTGTGACAAAAACCTCAACAAAACTATGCCAAAATTCTCGTAGACCTTAGATACACCTATAATATATAACATTTATGTACACATTTTTATGCCTACTTTTGAGGATATTACACTTTAATGGAAGGTATTTGTGTGTTTTTATTTCATGTACAATAAAATGGATAAAATATGGTAAAATGAGGGAAAAAGAATCAAATTTAGAGCAAAAATGAAGACTGTGTGAAAATGAACTAGGGCACCTAAGCGCCCAAATCTGGTGCCTAAGCACCGGCAGACTAAGAAGGTTACACTTAAGCGCCAAAGACCCCGAGTATAAGCACAGGGTCATTATTATGAAAGTTTAAAAAATTTGTAAATTTTGAAGGGGTGTTTGAGTCAACCCTTGGTGAAAACATGAATAATTGATAATGGGCGCGTGAATGGATTCAAATGGCTCTTGAAAGGAGGCTACTATTGGAAGATTCATTGAATGTGGAAACATTTTGAAGAGACATCAATGCACCTTTTGGAAAACAATAAAGAGAAGGAGTTGGAGAAGAAAAAAGGAGAGAAGATTAGTAGAGTAGATTAAAGTGTGTTAAAGTAAGAATCCATTATTTGTTAGTGATTTTGAGAGATTTTAACCTTCTAGGGTTGGGCAACCAGTCTTAGGGAGTATTATAAGAGAAAGGAACTTCAAGAGTTTGGTGGTGAGGAAGTGAGTTAAGTTTCTATCTTTGTAACTACATTTGGTTTTAATTTTGTACTACTTGTATTTCTGCATGATTTCTACATTTAAAATTAATTGTTCTTCTGTTTCCTCAATGAATTCTGAGTAGTTTTCTTTATCTTTTTCCTTAAAATGAAAAGTAATTAAGTGTTGGATGGAAGTTGTGGAAGTATTGATCTTTAATGTTGGAATAAGTTGTGATGATTTAATCCTTGTACTTCATTTACTTCTTAATTTGACCAATTAAGATGTTAACATTTGTTATGAGAACATGTAAGATCCGTGATGGTATTGTCTCAGTCAATTAATTGTAAAAATCACATGAGATTGTATGGATGAGAATGTAATTCATATTATTGAGTGCAAATAAATAGAGAAATATACTTTAAAGGGCGTAGAATTAGAGGACTTTAGGGTGATAGACTAAAGCCCCCAATTCGGTTTATTGTTTCAGATTTTGATATAAGAAGTTAGCCCCCAGGTGGAGGGAGAGGAGGGAACTCTAGAGTGAGAGTTAGTATCTTCCCTACCAAACTCGTCTTCAAGGCTATTCAAACATTAGACTAGCTAATGTTCTTTATAACATCTCTAGTAAGGGTAAAGAATAATATTGCTCCTATTTAGTGTAACACATTTTGAATACCTCAACAATAGAACTCCTATACTTATTACTCATTCATGATAAGGAAAAATATATTTTATTTAAAATTCTTTTATCTTACAAAAATCTTGTTAAAATTATTTAATTTCTTACTTTATTTTAAAATATCAAAAATTATAAAGAAGAATCAAAATTTCATTCCTACGATAATATCTATAGTTTAAGTAAGTATATTTTTTAAATAAATTTTGTATTTTAATTTCTTATTAAAAGTTTACAAGTTTCCCTGTGGGTTCGATATTTCGGGACTTAATCAGAAAGTCCTATATTACTTAATAACGATACGTATACTTGTGTAAAATCCCAAAATTTAAATATAACAGTTGAACTCTTATTTGCATCAGATCAAGTTTTTGGCATCTTTGTAAAGAAACAAATATAATTAAAGAAAAGAATAGAAAATTAAATTCCCATATATATAAATCATAATATTTACGTATCATAAATGCGTAGGGACCAAGTTTTTGGCTCTATTGTCGGGAAAACGAAATAAAAAATTATTAAAAATTTTAAGGAATTTTTAGAAAAATAAATTTCTATTTTTAGAAAGTCTTATTTAAGCTTTTAGATTTATTATAGAAATATTGCAGTATTGTTTTTTTATAAGTTTATGTGTGATTTTATTTTATTTTTATTTTTATATTGTAGAAGTTTATGTGTAGTTCAGGTTCTGAAGGACTAGTACCCTACGATTCTGAATTAGAAAGAACTATTAGAAAATTAAAGAAATTAAAATATTGAGAGAATTCAAAAATTTCAAGTAATGGCAAACTAGAATAATCAAAATGCTAAAATTCATCAAGAATTTATACCTTTAAGAGATTATGAAAACTCTACAGTGGATAAACTTCATGGTAGTATTCAAAATCATACTGTAGTTGCTAACTCATTTGAACTTAAACCTGTTATTATCCAAATGGTATCAAATAATCAGTTTGGGGGAGCACCAACTAATGATCCAGATTTACGTGATGCTAATTTTTTAGAATTATGTGCTGCATTTAAATATGATGGTGTTTTGGATGATGCTATTAAACTTTGGATTTTTCCATTTTCACTGAGGTATAAGGCTAAGATATGGTTGCATTCGTTAGCACTTCTATCAGAACTTGGGGTAATTTAACGCATAAATTCCTTGCTAAATATTTTCCACCATAAAAAAATGCGAAGCTTAGAAATGATATTACATCTTTTTTTCAGTTTGAAGGGGAATCTAATTATGAAGCTTGGGAACAATTTAAACAACTCCCAAGAATGTTTCCACACAATGTTGTATCAGATTAGTTATTCAAACTTTTTATAATAGATTAGCCGGATCTCTTAGATCTATTATCGATGTCGCTACTGATGGTTCGTTGTTGTCAAAACCATTCATGATGCTTATGCTTTAATTAAAGAAACGACAACCAATAATTTTCAATGGCCTTCTGAGAGGATACATTCTATGAAGGTAGCCAATATTCAGGAATCTGATGCTTTTGCAGTGTTAGAAAATCAAGTTGCTACAATTTCAAGGAAGATAGATCAGTTTGGAATGAATTTTTCTCAACAAATTTCAATGATTAAAGAGAATTCATTATGCCAAATGGTAGATTCACAAACATCAATAGAAACTTTAAATACTATAAAGAAAAAGTCAAATAACCCATATTCAAACTATTATAATCGAGGTTAGAAAACTCATCCTAACTTTTATTGGAAAAAAAATAATTCTGGTGGTATTAATCAACAATGGGGGTACAACCAAGTAGACCGTTGGGGAACTGGAACAACTAAGGTAATTGTAAATATAGACCTACTTATCCACTAATTTTTAACAATAGTCCATAAGGATAAGAAGTTGTCTATAGAAGAAGTGGTGTTACAAATGAGAAATCAATTACAAAGTCAAGGAGCTAAAATTAGAAATATTGAGAACCAATTGGGTCAAGTAGCAAATTCATTAAATAATAGAACCCAAGGAACACTTCCTAGTGATACAAAAGTGAATCCAAAAGACCAGAGTAAAGATAAAGTAAAAGTTGTTCAACTTAGAAGTGGAGGAGAGTTGGAAGGTAGAGTTCAAAGAGAGATTGAAGTAGAGAGAGAAGAGATTGAAGAACCTAAAGAGGATGCTCCAAAAGGTTTAGAGAGACCTATTTATCCACTAAAAATTGACTTAGAAAAACCACCACCTCCTCCATATCCTCAAAGAATTCATCAACAAAAGTTGGATAAATAATTTTTAAAAATTTTGGGAATCTTTTAAAAGCATATAATTATTATTCCTTTCCTGAAGCCTTAGAACACATGCCAAGCTATGTGAAGTTTATGAAGGATATTTTTAATAGAAAAAGGAAGTTTGGAGATAATGAGACTGTTGCACTTAGTGAGGAGTACAGTGCTATAATTCAGAAAAATCTTCTTGAAATGCTTAAGGATCATGGTAGCTTCACAATTCCATGTGCAATAGAATACAAATTTTATGTGAAAGCTTTATGTGATTTAGGTTCAAGCATTAACCTTATGCCATTATCTGTATTTAAAAGACAGGGATTAGGAGAAATATGCCCCACTACTATAACTTTGTAATTAACAGATCGTTTGATAACATATCCCAAGGGAGTTATTGAAGATGTTTTGGTAAAAGCGGATCAATTTATTTTTCTTATCGATTTCATTGTGCTAGAAATGGAGGAAGATAAAGAGATACATATCATTCTGGGGAGACCTTTCCTCGCCACGGGAAGAGCAATGATATATGTGCAAAAATGAGAATTAACTATGTGCGTTAATGATCAAACAGTTACTTTTATATTTCAAAATCTATGAAATACCTTACAAAAGGTAAAGATGATGAATATTTTAGGATGGATGTAATAAGATATTTGAGTGAATGTCATTTGAAAAAAAACTTATGAAGAGAAATCTGAAATTAAAGAATTGGAGAACGAGCAAGAAGAGGAATTAGAACACTTTAATAATTTTCATGAGGAAGTTTCAAATTACGTTCAAGAAAGTTTTAAAGTTTTGGACATGATGAAAAAAGGCAAATCTTTTTGTCCATCAATTGAAAAACCTATATGAACTTGAATTGAAGTTACTTCATAAACATTTAAAACATGCCATTTTAGGTGATTCCTTAACTTCACCGGTTATAATCTCCTTAAATTTTATTTTAGAAGAAGAAGAGAATTTAATGAATACTTTGAAGAAATATAAGAATGCTGTTGGATGGATAATTGTTAATATTAAAGGATTCAATCCTTCAATTTGTATGCATAGAATTCTTATGGAAGAAAACTACAAACCTAGGGCTGATCCTCAAAGGAGACTAAATCCCATTATGAAAGAAATTGTTAAGAAAAATATTTTATAGTAGTTACAAGCTGGAATTATCTATTCTATTTAGATATTGCGTGGGTTAGTCTAATTAGTTGTGTTCCAAAGAAAGAAGGAGTGACTATAACTAATAATGAAAAAAATAAATTAATACGAACAAGACAAGTCACAGGATGATGCATATGCATTGATATAGAAAAGTAAATATTGTCACTAGGAAAAATCAGCTTTCATTACTTTTTCTAGATCAAATGCTGCATAAACTAGCCGGGTATAAACAATTTTGTGTTCTAGATGGATATACTTGTTATCACCAAATACAAATAGCTCTTGAGAATCAAGAGAAACAACGTTTATCAGTCCTTATGGTACATGTGCTTTTAGAAGAATGACCTTTAGTTTATGTAATTCCCTTGATGCATTTCAAAGATCTATGATGGTTATTTTTTGTGATTTAATCGAAAAAGGAATTTAAGTTTTTATGCATGATTTATTGGTGATTGGAACTTCATTTGAATCATGTTTAGAGCATTTATCATGAATTCTTAAATACTGTGAAGAATCAAATTTAGTCATTAATTGGGAAGATACCAGTTTATGGTAGTAGGAGGAATTGTTTTAGGACATCACATATCAGTGAAAGGTGTGGAAGTCTATCCTGCAAAAATTCAAGCGATCCCTAATTTACCACACCCAATAAATGTGAGGGAAATTAAGAGTTTTTTTAAGACATGCTGGATTCTATAGGCGATATATTAAAGAATTCTCAAAAATTGCTAAGCCAATATGCCATTTACTCAAAAAAGATGTATTTTTTTAATTTTGATAAGGAGTGCCAAAAAGCTTTTGAGTCATGAATAGAAAAATTAGTCACTGCACCAGTTATTGTTTCTCCAGATTGGAAAAGGCCATTTGAATATATGTGTGATGCAAGTGATTATGCTATTAGAGCTGTTTTAGTAAGGAACATGATAAGATTTTCATAGTAAGTTACTATGCTAGTAAAACACTTAATGAAGCTCAAATTATTTATATCACAGCTGAGAAAGAGTTATTGGCAATAGTATTTTCTATTGATAAATTCAAATCATATTTAATTGGAACCAAATGTCTAATGTATAAAAATCATTATACTATTAAATATTTAATGAAAAAGAAGGATGCAAAACCAAGACTGATAAGATGGATCCTTATTTTGCAAGAATTTGATTTTGAAATAGTTGATAAAAAGGGAGCTGATAAGCAAATTGCTGATCATCTGTCCAGGCTTGAATATGAAAAATCGCTCTGTTTTGAAAAAGAAATTAATGAAAATTTTCCAGATGATAAATTTTCAATATTAAAGGGTGGCGTGTTCCATGGTATGCATACATTGTGAAGTTTTTTTATGAGTAATATTATACCATATGGTCTGACACACCAACAAAAGAAGAAATTTTATCTGAAGCTAAGACTTATTTTTTAGATGACATATTTTTATATAAAGAAAGAAAGGATCAAATAATTCGAAGTTGTGTGCATTTAGAAGAAACTTATGAAAATATCAAAAAATGTCACGATTCTGATTTTGGGGAACATTTTGGTGTTGATAAAACAACATACAAAGTTTTGCAATATGGATTTTATTGTTATACTATCTTTATAGATGCTAATGCTTATATTAAAAATTATAAACATTGTCAACGTGTAGGCAATATTTAGAGAGAAAGTGAGATGCCCCTCATTTATATTTTGGAATTCGACATAATTGATGTTTGGTGATTAGATTTAATGGGATCATTTAAACCATCTTTCAAAAATTTATATATATTGTTAGCAGTAGACTATGTATCTAAGTGGATATGAGCTGTTGATCTACTTCGATGTGATGCTAAATGTGTTGCAAAATTTTAAGAATGAACATATTATGTAGATTCGGAATGCCGAGATTGATCATAACTGACGGGGCAAGTCATTTCAAACATGTAATATTAGAAAAATTAGTAAAGAAATATCATATCATCCATCAAATTTCTACTGCTTATCCTCCCTAGACCAGTGGTTTGGCTAAATTTTCCAATCGTGAAATTGAAAGAATTTTAGAAAAATCTGTAATTCCAATAAAAATGGATCGGTCAGTCAAACTTGATCATGCTTTGCAGGCTAATGGAACTGCATATAGAACTCTTATAGGAATGTCCCCATACAGGATATTATATGAGAAAGCTTTTCATTTACCATTTGAACTTAAGCATAAAGCATATTGGGATATTAAGGAATTTAATTATAATTTAAAAGATGCTGGTAAAATAAGATTATTGCAATTAAATGAGCTTGAAGAGATAAGGAATGAATCTTATAAGAGTGCTAAGATTTATAAGGAAATGATGAAGAAGTGGCATGATAAGAGGATTCATACAAAAAAATTTAAGCCAGGACAAGACGTTTTGCTATATAATGCAAGGTTAAGATTTTATTTAGGAAAACTTAGGTCTAGATGGATGAGCCCATTTATTATGATAAAAGTTTATCCTTATGGAGTTATGGTTATCAAAGATCCTCAAACTAAAAAAATATTCAAAGTGAATTGCCCTATTTATTAGGGGATCAAACTAAATTGAATGATCTTATGATTTTGGGTCACCCAAAATACGCACTTGGTATGTCGGGCTAACGACGTAAAACCAAGCGCCTTGTGGGAGGAAACCTATGGTTATTAGTGTGTATTTGTTTTTAATGTTGTTGTTGTGTTTGTTTTAGAAAAATGCGGTAGTATTTTGAATTTATTATGATAATTCTAAGACCTTAATTGATGACTTAGATGGGTTAGAATGCGTATATGGACATTAAGCTGGCCTGTACTTAAATGAGCATCGATGTTCAGTGATACAACTAAAATAGATAGTGTTTATATACATATTTTTATACCTATTTTTGATGATGTTGTATTTTAATGGAAGGTATTTTGTATATTTTTCTTATAGGTATGATTAAATGGATGATTGTGGTTAAAAGAATCAAAATGATCAAATTTGGAGCAAAAATGAAAAAAATTGAAAAAGTGATCTGTGGCGGCTAAGCACTGGAACCCGGGCTTACGCTCCAAGAACCCGCGGATAAGCACCCAGATCTGGAGCTTATGCACCAGAAGGCTCGCGACTAAGCACTAGAACCTCGCTCTTACGCGTAGGTAGCTGCCAAAGAGTAGTTATTTAAATTTTGGCGCCATTTTGAAGAGGTATTTGAGGCATCTTTTGGTAAGAACGTGGCACAAAATTCAATTCAAAATACTGGATGCATCTCTTGGAATATACGTTTAATCCAGACATAATTTGAAGAGATATGAAGACACATATTAGAAAATTATAAAAGAGGACTTGAAGATCAGAAAAATGGTTGTTGTTGGAGGGTGTAGTTTATGTTTAAAAGTGTGGTTTAGGTTAGAGAGTTATTTTACAAACACACCACTCCACTTCACCATTTTTACTTTACTTTATTACAATTTGTATTAGGATTAGAAGTAAGAATTTGAATCCTTAGAGTTGGGTGCCAACCTCTAAGGAATATTTTAAGGGAAAATAAAGTTTTCAAAGGAACTTCAAGAGTTTGGTGGAGAGGATTTTTAGATAAGTCTTATTCTTTGTTATTACATTTGGTTTTTAACTAAGACTTCTTGTGTTTTCACTATGATTTCTACTTTTAAATCAAGTTGTGATTGTATTTTCTCCATGAATTTTGAGTAGTTTTTTTTATCCTTTTCCTTAAAATGATGAGGTAATAAAGTTATGGAAGTATGTTGTGTGAAGTATAGGATTTCAATGTTGGAAGAAGTTGTGATGATTTAAAACCTTGCACTTCATTTACTTCTAGATTTGGCCAATTAAGATGTTAAAATTTTTTGTGAGAACATGTAAGAACCGGTTTGGTATTGTCTCAATCTACAATTGGAAAGAATCACATGACATTATATGGGTGAGCATGTAATCCATATGGTTGAGTACAAATAAATAGGGAGATATACTTTAATGGGTGTAGAATTAGATGGCTTTAGAGTGACAGGCTAAAGCACTCAATTTGATTTATTATTTTATGTTTTGATACTAGATTTTAGCCCCCAGGTGGAGGTAATAGAGGAAACTCTAGAGTGAGGGCTACTATCTTTCCTGTCTATCCCATCTTCAAGATTTTTAAAACAGTTGATTAACCTATGTTTTTTATAGCATCTATAGTAAAGGTATAAAATATAATAGCTCCTATTTAACACAACACATTTTAAATACTTCCACAACAATAATTTCCATTACTTGTTACTAATTAATAATAAGGAAAAATATATTTCATTTGCATTAGTTTTCATCTTACAAAATTTAAGTTAAATTAGTTACTTACTTTCATTTCAAATTATAAAAATTAACAAAAAGAATCGAATTTTATTTCCTAGAATATTATCTTTAGTTTGAGTAAGATCTTTTCTAAATATTAAAAAGTTGTTTTTTAGTTTTATGTGCTAAAATATATTTTATTTATTTATTACTTTCACTGTGGGTTCGATATCTCAGGGTTTAATGAGAAAGTCCTATATTACTTGATAATGATAGGCATACTTGCATAGTATCCACATTACAATATCATTAAAAGGAATATCAATTCATATATATAACGTAAGCATAAATATTGATGGATCACTTAAGCGCCAATATTCAGTGCTTAAGCGCAATAGTTAAAAAATGTGCATATATAATGTTCAAGAAGAATTAAACATGGGGAAGTTACTTTGAATATTTTTGGGTGGTTTGTGAACGTGGCCAGGCTCCTCCAAAGTCTTAAATTAGCATGAAAATGAAGAGATTCTTACCCTCTTCTAAATTTTCATCCTAAAGTTTCAATGAAAAGATTTCTGAGTTGAAAAAGGAGTGATAGAGTTAGCAAAAAATGTCTTCTTGGGAGAGAATTAAAAAAGAAAGATGAGACCAGTCAGTCATTAAATTTTTTTTTTGAATATTCAAATTTTTGAAAATGTTTAAGACGTGGTTTTATAAAATAGAATTTTGATTTAGTTTAATATATATGGATTTTTGAAAATAACATTTTAATTTTGAAGAATACGAAATAAAACTGATTTCATATAAACGTTAGTTTAGATAATCAAACGCTTTATCACAAGACATATACTTATCCTGAAGAATAGATACATGGCTTGGGGTGAGGCTTGATTACATAAACTAAAGACTTCATGACATCCGTTTGGTCTGCGAACCATTGTTGACCGACAATTTCCCCTATCTAACATGAAGGAATTAGATAGGGTTTATATTAATATGGGGTCTTTAAGTTTCCTATAAGGGCAAGCTCCTATAGTTAATTACATCTTAGATTAACCAAATTCACCTAAGAAAACTCTTGATATAAATCAGGAAATATTTATATTCATGACTTCCAAAGGTAAGGTTTCCAAAGAAAAATGTGATAGTCATAAATTCAATAGAAGAATGGCTCATGTTTTGGAACATTTCATTTTATCAGAATCCAAAAGAGAGAAGGCTAGGGGAAGGACATAGATTCAAGAAAATCATGATGTCTCCCCAAACTATCCTATGGTTTGACTTTGATTTAGGATATTTATTTGGTGTTTCATCTTGTCAATTTTATTATTTAGGACTTACATTCACTTGATATTGATCGTGTGAATGGCCTGGGAGATAGGAGGATTTATGTCATAACTGATGAAAACTACAGAATCGTAAGACGAATTAGGGCTTATGTTGCATAACATAGTTATACAAGGGCCTAAAGAAATGGTGAGGCTTTATACTGCACTAAGCAGGCTACCTCGAAGTCCTATGGCTTGTTTGTTTATTTCTAAGGAATTTTCCTATTGAAGATGGTCGTGCTGCCGACTATGCATGCTCAAAGCTTCTCATCGTGGCAGGTTTAGTTTAAAAAGTGTCAATTGAAGAGAAAAGAGAAGTGTCATGTTTTGGGAATATTTAAATTAAGGTGTCTTAATATTTTATTAAGGGAACATTAAAGTTGATTATAGTGACACCAGTTAAGATCTCACGGTTCCATCATTCCGATACCACTATTTTCATCAGATTCACTTAGTACAAATGAATTTACTAACTCAGCTTAATGAGTTCCATACTTTTATTAAGATTGTGGGAAACCCCATTAGCAACATGTAGGTTACCTGCTCCAAGGAATTCTCAATCAGCTAATGAGACATTTTAATTTAGTTACAATTGTGATTTTTATTTTGTTTGTGATTAAATTTTGAGTTGTTTTATATTTTTGAATGTTGTGGTGATGAATTTTATTTTGTCTTGATTTTTAATTTTGATTTTGGTTTTGGTTTTGTGGCTATCCTAAAGGTTTCAGTTATCATGCATGGTGACATTGTTGTTTAGCATGCAAATTTACAAGGAAAGGAAGTGCAGTAGAGTGGAGGTAAGAAAATTGAAATAAAATAAAAGCATACCTGGTAGGTCTTCCCGTCATCTCCACCTAAAACTTTAGTATTTTTGCAATAGACATTTATAATTTACAGGAAAGTAAAACCTATGGATATGTTCGTCATAAGCTTACAAAGTCCTAGGTCATAACCTGGTGGGCCCTATTTGTTCATTTGAAAGATATTTTTCATTTCATAGATATAATAGGTGCAGTAGTCCTACAAGGTGTCCAGAAGACTTGTGAAAAGATCCCGGAGAGGCCTAGATATTTAACAATATTTTTGAGCTTCCTTAAGGTCTTTTTGGACTTATCATAGTTATTAAATGATTTATCTGTTTCATACATTTATGCTCGATGAACCAATGTTTTAGTCATCCCGAAAGGCGAGGTAGTTATCATTTGGTACTTTACTTAGGAATTATGTGGGTGGGCCTTTAGAGGCAAACTTAACTTATGGAAGAATTTATCAAATTTTAATGAGCTTGTAAGGTTTCAAAAGTAGTTTAAAATTAACTTTGTTTTCTTTTCTAATTCTTATTAGTTAATTCCTTTGATTAAGCCTAGCTCACTACTAAGCCCTTAAGATTTTAGTTGGTATTTTTATTCTTAGAAAAAATGTTAAATGACCTTCATGATTATGATTCTTATCAAAATATTGAATTATCATTTAAATATCAAATGAATGGGTATTAAATTAGAGGAATATTAACTTCCAAAATCAACCCCTAACCTTAAGGCACTTTTAATTTAATTTTCTTACAAATTATGATAATTAATTAATTCATAAATTTTGTCTTTTAATGTGGCAAAATGAAATAGGTTTCTTACACTTACCTTTATATATTTCAAACATCCAATCATAATAATTAAGATAATTTGTTGCCCTTTCCCATTTTAATTAGGCTTAAATATTGATTAAGGCTAAATTCTTCAAAATTACAATTTTACCTCTAAAGGCCTTTATCACTTCATAATTCATTAAATTTAATTCAAATGACTTGAAAAATGAATTAAAAGACTATGGATGGTATTTAATTAATTAAAAATCATGCATGCATCAAATAAATTTCAAACCATTTACATATTATTCTCCTCTGTTCACTGAGCAAGTGGTTATTTTTATTTTATTTTTATGATTTCTCTACAGTAAGTTATGGATTTTTAAAGTTTAAGTGATTTAAATAATTCACAAAATCCATATTTTCCTACCTAACCACGTATACCTATGGCGGATCGAAGTCTCCATGCGGCGCACTCCCATTTGACATCTCCAGCTGACTAGGATGCCATGCGGCCCGCTGTTCCATTCCATCTCTCATCCGGTGCGATCTGAGTCATCCAACAGAAACACACACGATCCAACAGCTGCCCATCTTCGTCCCCATTTGGTGTGGTACCGCGACCGTCCACAATAAAACCCTAATTTCTCAGCCTAAACTCAATGAAAAATCTTTGGGTTTGATCCTATGGAGTCCTCTAAGCATGGTGAACATATTCATATGACTAAGCATGATTTATATTAACCCTAATTACATAAAGAATTTATAGAAGCTCGAGAAGAAGGAGGGGTCAATACCTTGGATCTGGGAAGTGAATCTTCGATCAGAGATGATCTACACCTTTGTTTGAGTCCCAGGAGCTCTGGAATGAAGCCTCTTACCCTGGTGAATAGTTTAGGTATGAAAGTGACCATACCTGATTTGGAGCTTTGATGGAAGTCCCTGTTGGAGTGGCCTGGTGATGGGGCTTTCAGTGGGGAACTTCTTCTCTTCCTGGGGGGATGGTGTAGGTGAGTTTAATTTGACTTTGGTGAAGCTTTGGAGGATGTCCTATTTCTGGCCTGAAATTTGACTCCAAAATTGTGCTGGGTCAATGGGTTTCATAGTAGGAATGCAGTGGGGATTGAGTTCTCTTTGTTGTGGGAAGGATTTGGAGTGATTTGGGTAGATTTCTGTTAAAGTCTGGTTTAACCAACCTTTTGGTCGTGAAGGGTGTTGTTTTAAATAGCCATCATTGGGTTGGTTGCCAGAGCTTCAATTCAGGTGTAAAGAGCTGCTTAGGTGGATTGCAGAGGAGTTCCAATGACAATTTTGGGCTGAGCTGGCCATAGGGTGGAGTTTAGGTTTGATTGGCTAGGATGTGGCTCTCAGTTTGGGTTCCTCCGGAAAGTATAAGTGTTCAAGTGTTGTGGAAAGTATAAGTGTTTAATGCTGGAAGAAATTGTGATGATTCAATTCCTTGTACTTAATTTACTTCTTGATGTGGCCAACTAAGATGTTAAAAATTGTTGTGAGATTATGTAAGATCCAATGCGGTATTGTCTCAATCAACAATTGGAAAGAATCACTTGTAATTATATGGGTGAGAATCGTAGTCCATATGATTGAATGCAAATATATAGGGAAATATGTTTTATTGGGGAGTAAAATTAGAGGAATTTAGAGTGTCAGGCTAAAGCCCCCTAATTTGGTTTGTGATTTTAAATTTTTTTATGAGATGTTAGCCCCCAGGTGGAGGGAATAGAGAGAACTCTAGATTGAGAGCTAGTATCTTCCCTGCCTAACCCATCTACAAAAGTTTAAAAATTCAAATTAACCAATTGTCTTTATAGAACCTAGTAAGGTAAATAATATAATTGCTCCTATTTTGCACAATACATTTAAATACTTCCACAACATAAATATCTATAATTATTACTAATTCATTGAAGAACTAAAAAGATATTTGATTCTTATAGGTTTTATGTCATGTTTAGAGTATTGATTATTTTTATTTCCTGCTTAACTTTTTATTAAAAATATCAAAAAAACTTTTCAAAATTTGTAGCTTAAAACATACTTACAAAAATAAATTGAAAAAGTAAAAGTTAACTTTCTTATTTCTTTAAAGTTTTAGACATATCTCTATGGGTTCGATATCTCTAGGTTTAATAAAAAAGTCCTATATTACTTAATAAACGATAGGTATACTTACATAGTATCCCTTATTATAAATCATAAATTTCTTATCTAAATCCTAAGCATAAATATTCAGGGATCAAGTTTTTGGCATCGTTGCCAGGGAAATTAATTAAAATTTTATTTAAAGAAAATTAAGAAAAAAGATTAAAATTTTTTACTTTTCTTTATCTTTGTTAGTTTGTTTTGTTTTATTTTACTTATTGTTGTATGCGTAGTTCAGCGTCTAAGGGACTTGTGCCTTACAATTCTGAATTAGAAAGAACAATCAGAAAAATAAAAAAAATTACAAATTCTGAAAAAGATAAAAATATTCAAGAAATGGCAAATCATCAAAATCAAAATGTTGACATCCATCAAAAATTTAAACCTTTAAGAGAATAAGCTAAACATACAGTGGATGAACTTCATGGTAGTATTCAACACCCTGCTGTAGCTGCTAATTCCTTTGAGCTTAAGCCTATTATTATCCAAATGGTGTCTAATAATCAGTTTGGGGGAGCACCAACTGAAGATCCTAGTTTACATCATGCTAACTTTCTAGAGTTTTGTGCTACTTTTAAATACGATGGTGTTTTAGATGATACTATTAGACTTAGACTTTTTCCTTTCTTACTAAGGGATAAAGCTAAGATATGGTTAAATTCATTAGCACTTGGATCTATCAGAACTTGGGGTGATTTAGCACAAAAATTCCTTGCTAAATATTTTCCACCGTCAAAGACTGCAAAGTTTAGAAATGATATCACATCTTTTTGTCAGTTTGAAGGTGAATCTATATATGAGGCATGGGAATGATTTAAAGATCTCTTCAGAAATTATCCACATCATTTGATATCAGATTGGCTAATAATTCAAACCTTTTATAATGGATTAGTTAGATCTCTTAGATCTATTATCGATGCTGCTGTAGGAGGATCACTGATGTCTAAACATTTTACTGATGCTTATGCTTTGCTTGAAGAAAATGGCTACTAATAACTTTTAATGGCCTTATGAAAGGTTAAATCCTAAAGAGGTAGTCAATATTAATGAAAATGATGCTTTTGCGATGTTAGCAAATCAAGTTTCTGCAATTTCAATGAAGATAGACCAATTTGGGATGAGTTTTTCTTAACCAATTGCCATGATTTAAGAAAATTCATTAGGTCAAATGGTTGATTCTCATACTTCACCAGAAACTTTGAATGTTATAAGTAAGTCTAATAACCCTTATTTTAATTATTATAACCCAGGTTGGAAGAACCATCCAAGCTTTAACTGGAATACTAGTAATCATAGTTGTATTAATCAACATTGGGTGAGCAACCAAGTAAACCCATTGATGAACTAAAACAACCAAAGGAATAATAATTATAGACCAACCCATCCTCCAGGTTTTAACAATGCTTCACAATTTAAGGAAAGAAGTTGTCTATTGAAGAATTTGTGTTACAAATGGAAAATCAATTGCAAAGTCAAGGAGCTACAATTAGAAATATTAAAAATCAATTGGGACAAATTGCCAATTCATTAAGTAATAGATCCTAAGGTATTCTTCCTAGTAATACTGAAGTAAATCCAAGAGATAAGAATAAAGAGCATGTAAAAGTAATTCAACTGAGAAGTGGAAGAGAGTTGAAAGGAAGAGTTCAAAAACAAATTGAAGTAGAGAAAGGTTTGGAAATACGTATTTCTCCACTTAAGGAAGATTTGGAAAAACCACCACCTCCATTTCCTTAAAGACTTCGACAAAAAAAGTTGGATAAGCAATTTTCAAAGTTCTTGGAGATATTTAAGAAGCTTACAATCAACATTCAATTTGCTGAAGCTTTAGAATAACTTTAAATTATGTTCATGAAAATTTTGAACTGTTGGACATAACTGAAAAAGATGAATCTTTTGGTCCATCAATTGAAAAAACTCCTGAACTTGAGTTAAAGATGCTCCAGATCATTTGAAGTATATTTTTTTAGGTGAGTCCTCAACTTTTCCAGTGATAATTTTCTCTCAATTAATTAAAAAAGAAGAAGAGAGTTTGTTTGAAGTTTTGAAGAAGTACAATAAAGCTTTTGGATGGACGATAGCCGATATTAAAGGAATCAGTCCTTATAGAAGATAATTGTAAACCTAGAGCTAAGCTTGAAAAGAGATTAATCTTATAATGAAAGATGTTGTTAAGAAAGAAATTTTAAAGTGGTTGGATGCTGGGATTATCTCCCCTATTTTAGATAGTGCATGGGTTAGTCCTATTCACTGGGTTCCTAAAAACATAGGAGTAACTATGACCGTTAATGAGAAGAATGAGATTATACCAACAAGACAAGTTACAGAGTGGCGAATATCCATTGATTATAGAAAATTAAATTTTGCTACAAGGAAAGATCATTTTCCACTCCCATTTTTGGATCAGATGTTGGATAGACCGACTGGGCATAAATACTTTGTTTTCTGGATGGATATACTGGGTACCACCAAATTTAAATTGATCCTGAGGATCAAGAAAAAATAATGTTTACCAGTCACTATGGTACATTTGCTTTTAGAAGAATACCTTTTAGTTTATGTAATGCCCCTGCTACATTTTAGAGATGTACGATGGCTATTTTCTGTGATTTAATTGAAAAAGGGATTGAAGTTTTTATGGATGACTTCTCAGTGTTTGGAATTTCATTTCAATCATGTTTTGAACATTTATCTAAAATTCTAAAATGCTGTTAAGAAACTAATTTGGTCCTTAATAGGAAAAATGCCAATTTATGGTAGCAGGAGGAATTGTATTAGGACATCGAATATCAGAAAAAGGTTTGGAGGTAGATCTTGCAAAAATTCAAGTTATCTCTAATTTACCTTGTCCAACTAATGTAAAGGGAATTAGAAGTTTTTTGGGACATGATGGATTCTACAGGCGTTACATTAAAGAATTTTCAAAAATATCAAAACACTTATGCTGTTTATTGGAAAAGGATGTAATTTTTAATTTTAATGAAGAATGCCTAAAAGCTTTTGAAACATTAAAAGAAAAGTTAATCACTGAACCTATTATAATTTCACCAAAATGAAAAAAACCTTTTAAATTAATAAGTGATGCTAGTGATTATGCTATTGGAGCTGTTTTGGGTAGGAAATATGATAAAATTTTCAAAGTAATTTACTATGCTAGTAAAATTCTTAATGAACTCAAAATAACTATACCACTACTGAGAAAGAGTTATTAGCTATAGTATTTGCTTTTGATAAATTTCGATCATATTTAATTGGAACTAAATGTTTGGTGCATACTGATCATTCTGCTATTAAATATTTAATGAAGAAGAAAGATGCGAAACCGGGATTGATTAGATGGATTTTTCTTCTGCAAGAATTTGATTTTCGGATAGTAGATAGGAAGGGTGCTGATAATCAAATTGCTGATCATCTGTCTAGACTTGAAACTGAAAAATCTCTTAGTGATACTGAAGAAATTAATGAACATTTTCCTGATGAAAATTTGTTCACTATTATTGAGTGGCGTATTCCGTGGTATGGCGACATTGTAAACTTTATTGTCAGTGATATTTTACCATATGGTTTGACATACCAGGAAAGGAAGAAAATTTTATCTAATACCAAAACTTACTTTTGCGATGACCCATTTTTATATAAATAAGAAAAGGATCTGATCATTCGAAGATGTGTGACTTTTGAAAAAAATTATGAAATTATTCAAAAATGTCATAATTTTGATTATGGGGGGCATTATGGAGTTGATAGAACTACTTATAAAATTTTACAATATGGATTTTATTGGCCTACAATTTTTAAAGATGTTAACGCTTATATTAAAAATTGTGATCGATGTCAGCGTGTAGGCAATATTTCTAGAAGAAACGAGTGCCCTCCATTATATGTTGGAATTTGAAATATTTGATATTTGGGGATTAGATTTCATGGGACCATTTATACCATCTTTTGGAAAAATTTAGATTTTGATAGCATTAGACTATGTATCCAAATGGATTGTAGCTGTTGCTTTACCACAATGTGATGCTCAAAGTGTTGCAAAGTTTTTAAGAAAGAATATATTTTGTAGATTTGGAATACAAAGAGTAATCATAATAGATGGGGGAAGTCATTTTAGAAATGCGATTATGGAGAAGTTAGTAAAGAAATATCATATTAACCATCACATTGCTACTGCTTATCATCCGCAGCCAGGTGGTTTGGTTGAATTATCCAATCGTGACATAAAAAAATATTAGAAAAGACTGTTAATCCAAATAGAAAGGATTAGTCAATCAAATCTGGATTACGCTTTGTGGGCCTATAGGACTGCTTATAGAACTCCTACAGGGATGTCCCCATATAGGTTAATTTTTGGAAAAGTTTGTCATTTACCTGTTGAACTTGAGCATAAAGCATATTGGGATATTAAAGAGTTCAATTATAATTTGAATGATGTTGCTCAGAAGAGATTATTGCAATTAAATGAGCTTGAAGAGATAAGGAATGAATCTTATGAAAATGCTAAGATTTATAAAAAGAAGATGAAGTTATGGCATGATCGTAATTATTACTAAAAATCTTGAGCCAGGGCAAAAAGTTTTGATTTATAATGCCAAATTAAAAATTTTTGCTGGAAAACTTAAGTCCAAATGGATGGGTCCATTTATTGTGATAAAAGTTTATTCTTATTGAGTTGTGGATATTCAAGATCCTAAGACTGGAAAAATATAGATAACTTGAATTTTTTAAGTGTATCAAAATCCCCCAAACTTAAAATGTTACTTTTCCTCAAGTGACTCTTAACCATAAAAAATGTAACATGCAAATTATGTAAATGTGTGTAGTAGATAAGTTTCAAAATTTTGTTCTTGAAATGAAATAATCCAATTTAGAAAATATTTTAGTAATTAAGACCAACAAAGTTTAGAATGTTCTTAAGTAAAGGATAATGAAAATATAAGTTTCTATCTAATTCAGAAATACTTATAGATTTTTCAAAATATAGGATTTAAAAATTTTATTTTTCTCACTTACAAAATTTAATTGAGAATAATTTTACTTACTATATTATAACCTTAAGGTTTAGATTTTCTCAAAACTTATATTGTAAACTTTAGGCATGGAACCAGTTTTTTATTAGGCCCTTAAATTCTCAAGTTTCTCCTTCCTTTCCACAAACTATTTTTTCTCTTTTTCTTTTTCTTTTCTTTTTTTTCTTTTCTTTTTCTTCTTTTTTTACTTTTTTTCTTTTTTCTTCTCTCTTTTTTTTGTAAGGCAAGGATTACTGTATTTGGATAGGCCTTTAATGATTTTGATTTCCACCCTTCCATTTAAAATAAAGGTCTGATATGTATCTTTCACTTAAAAATCATAATAATAGTGTTGAAAATTACTCCTCAATAAATAAAGTTTATACTTTGAAAAATAAAAGTCAATTCTTCTATTCATCCAAAAATACAACATTTCTTCCAAAAGATTTTAACTATATTTAAAATTTCTTTATTAAGAAAATTTTAACTTTAAAATATTCATTATTACTATAAATTTTGACTAAATTCTTTTATTCATTCCTATATTCCAAATTTTATTTCCCTAATATAACTTCATATACATAATTATTTTCAATCAAAAACCAAATTTATTTTAAGTATCTTTAAGAACAAATAAAATTTTAGGTTTTTGAAATATTCAGTTTTTAAATTCCCTCCAAACTTAATTTTTTAGTTAGGATAAAAACATTTAAGCATAAGAAATGATACATGAGTGAGAACTAAAAACTAAAATAACATGCTTGCAGAAATTTCAATATCCTAAATATGCAAGTATAACAGTTTAAAAAAATGAGTAAAAAGAAACTAAATTCAGCTTTTCATAAAATAAAATTTTCAAAAGACTTCTACAGTAGCGGAGGTTTTCAAAGCAAATACACACCAAATTAATATAACTAAAATCACAACAATATTAGATAATAACTAGTAGTAGATTTTGAAAAGTTTTAAACATGTAATTTTCAAATAGTTGTTTTTTATAGTGTTTAACATGTCCTAACAAAATTGGAGTTAATTTACATTCTATTAAAAATTCAAACACTAAATACACATAAAAACATTTTACTACATCACACATATCACAAAGTACAATATAAAACATTAATTTATCACATAAACATCTGAATGTGCATAAAAAGAAATAGTCCAACTATGCTCTATACAATAACAGAGTTCATATCCCAAATTCATCACACAAAAACTAAACATCACATCACATATAAAAACATCAAATAAAAATACATAACAACACATAAGAAATCACAAAACAAAATAAACTCAACACAACAATCCTAATCATCATCCTCATCATCATCTTCTTCATTCCAGTCTCTGGATGGCACATAGGGTATATAGTACAGATGAGGGGGCATCTCAGCACTTTGATCACCTCTAATCACTCTATCCATATACCATTGATAATTCTCCTCATATTCATCATGTTTAACAATATACCCTTCAATATTTTCAATCAAGCCATCCATATCTCTAACATGCTCTCGGGTAAGACTCACTTTCTTCAAAATCTTCTTTAATAATTCAGTCTGTGAATTACTAGATGATGATGCTCTAGAAGTAGTGGCACGTGAAGTAGAAGCAGCAGAAGCAGAAGCAACAGAAGCTCTAACAAATCCTCCTCTCCAGCCAAACTCTCAATGCACAATATAAGCGCCAAAATTTACACTAGTAATAAGTCTCAATGGCTGAAGAACTTCTTCCCATGTTTCAAACTTCACACTAGATCGCTCACAAATCGAATGAATTAAGGAAGGAAATCCCATACTTGTAGTAATAGCAGATCTGGCACAGTTCATCACATAATCAAAATAGCCCCTATGTCAATAGGCTTTCCTTGCTGAATACAATGGTTTAGAACAACTCTCTCTATCGTAACTTCACTAATATGACTTGAAGGAAACATTTTAGATAAGATAAAATAATGTTATACCTTTGAAATGGCATTCAACTTAGAGGCCTCAAAATTTACTCTTCTTTCATTCGTTATCTTCCACAAATCTCTTCCATCATTCAGAAAAGATATTATCTCATCTCATTCTCCTTCAGTAAGATGATAATTAGCATAAAAACAAAACAATACAGGAGCCAAGTGGTAGAAGACATTAATTACCCCAGGTGAAAAATGTACTTGTTCACCTCTAACCATCACCAAATTCTCTTCTGCTCCAGGAAAATTTGCATAAAACTCTACGACCACGAAACAACGACGACGAATCGAAGAAATGATAATAATTCTCCCAATTCCTTCTAGTAATCATCTCTTCAATAACTTCTCCTGGTTTACTAAACACATGTTCAGGAATCAATTTTCGTGATGATTATGCATCGACGTATTGATCCTCTACTCTCGCACTAACAAATTGGTTGGAATCAAATCTTGTCTTCTCTTTTGAAAGCTTTTACATTGGAGCCATCACTAAAAAAATTGCAAAAATTCACCATAAATTCCAAAATCAAACTAGACTTGCTAATTTAACTTCCAATGGTAATTTCCAATAAATCCAAGTAATTTCTCATACTTTTCCTCAAATTTCAAAATAATTAGTGATTTTAAGATTTTTCAATATTGTACTCAAAATATATGGTGAAAATCAAATATTTTTACTTAGGAGTAGTTCTCATACCTTAAGGAATTTAAATCTGACATATCTCGTTGAAATCGGCTCTTAATTAATCCAACCTAAAGATTCCTTAAATCCTTCTTCGTGATTTTGAGAGGTTGAAGGTGACAGGAGGTGTTAAATATGTCAATTTTTGGGTTTTTAACTGCAGAAAACTGATTTTGGCTAACCGGCGCCTATGCGCGAGGCATACGGTGCTTAGCTATAAAATCTGGCACTTAAGCGCCGAAGTTCTGGCGCATAGGTGGCAGTACCCTGATTTTTGCAATTAGATTAAAAGTGTACTAAACCCCTTGGTTAATCACCCTAAATCACTTAAAATATCATTTGTCCCCCATAAACTTTTCTAATTCTCCAAAGAATTTAAAATTCCATCAATTCCAAACAAACTTCACACAAACACAAACTTATATTTAATTAAAACAACTACATGTAATACAAACTAAAAATTTCTTTCCAAACACTTTGGATGAAATTTCCCAATACACAATGATTCAAGTACATAAAAACAAAATTAAATTTACATCATTAAGATGTAATAAACACACATTAAAGTTCAACAAAACACAACATAAAACACAAGACACAAAACACTTAACGCATAAAAACTACAACACTAGACTACACTCGAATTAATTCCAATTTCAGCAAGTCTTTTCCCTTCCAGGCTCTCTAATTCTTCGAGTCATAATTTGGCGTTTTCTTCTGTTGTGATTTTATTTGCAAGCTACGATTACGAGTGAAGGAAGGCTTGGACTTCTAAGGGTAACCTTGCCTCGGACCCATACACCAAAGCGTAAGGTGTAGCTTGCGTAGGAGTTCTGAAAGTTGTCCGGTAGGCCCATAAGGCTTCTAACAACTTCTCGTGCCAATTTCTCTTATTATCGTCCAAGGTTTTCTTTAAGATTTGAACGAGAGTCTTATTAAAAGCCTCAGCGAGGCCGTTCGCTCTTGGGTAGTAAATTGTTGAATATCGCCAGTCGATTCCGTGTCTCTCGACAAAATTGTTGATTTGTGTGCTTCGAATGCTGACCCATTATACGAGATGATTCTGCGCGGCACTCCGAAGCGGTAGACAACTTGGTTCTTGAAAAATTGTAGCACGTGATGTGCTTTCACTTCTCTAAGTGGAGCCGCCTCTGCCCACTTGGAAAAGTAATCTGTCAGTTGCAAGAATGAAGCGATGTCCTTTTGACGACGGTGGTTCTATTGGACCCACTATATCACGTGCCCCAACATTCGAATGGCCACGATGCGATTGTCGGATGTAGCACATTTGGAGGTTGGTGTAGAACCACTCCGTGCACTCGGCAGCGATGACGGCTCTTGGCGATTTTCATGCGGTCGGTCATCATCGAGGGCCGATAGTACCCTAGTCTTTTAATTTTCATTTTCATCTTCGGACCGACTGATGAGCGCCACGGAGTCACGAATGCACCTCTTTAACAATTTCACGGGCCTCGGACCCGCTTAGGCACCTTAGCCACATTTGATCGAAAAGACCTTACTGTATAATGTGTTGTTTATTAATGCGTAGGACGAGTTCTTTTCTTGATCCGATGGGCTAACGACCTATCATCTGGTAGTTTTCTGTTTGCAAGTAATCCGATTAATGGTTGTCGCCGATCTTCCGTGTTTTACATCACTGCTTGCAGCTGATCCTTTTTCCTTTCTAATTTGTGTATCGTGTACTATGTCGAGTCTGTGATAGGACACAGCGTCCAGTGAAGCGGCACTTCCATCGATTCATCTTGCAAACGGGCAAATTATTTTGCGAGACGAGCTAGCGCATCCGCTAAAGCGTTTTCTTTTACGGGGATTTTGTAGATTGTCACATTCGAAATTTGTTCAACAATTTGTATGGCATACTTGGAAGTATTGTTCGAGTCTTGGTTTTAAAATCTCGTATTGTCAGACGATACGTTGAATGATTAGCTGTGAATCCCGTAGATGTTGATGTCCGTTATCCCCATTTGAATGGTTAATTCCGGTCCGTTATGAGGGCTTCATATTCCGCTTCGTTGTTTGTACATGGTTACGTCGAGTGGTAGGAGTATCTTAACATCCCCGCTCCGGTGTTATAAAGATTAGCCCGATTCTGCCTTACAGGCACTATCACTTGCGATTCTTCGTCTTTGTGTGCTGAAGATGCTCCGTCGAAATATAATTCCCAACGTCGATCATCGAGGTCTTCTAGGTTCATTATTTGTTCATCGGCGGATCGTCATTGAGAGGAGATTCGCCGGCAAAGGGTGTCTTTGCGAGGAAATCTGCTAAGATTTGTCCTTTTACGGCACGAAGAGGCACGAAAGTTATATCGAATTGCGATAATATCATTGACCATACGGCAAGTACGCAGGAAGCGTTGGACGAGTCATCGAGTATTGCGATGGATTAAACTTCGAGATCGGGTTGACCTTATGAGAAAGCATGTAATGCACGAGCTTTTGAGCGGCGAAGATCGGGGACGAACAATGCTTTTCGATTACGGGATACCTTATTTCCGTCGGCGATAAACGACGGCTTAAGTAATAAAGAGCATTTTCTTTACCCTCATCATTGACACAGGCTAACGGGGCTCAGAGAAGTCATCTAAAGCCGCGGTATAAAGTATTAGCGGTCTACCGAGGCCAGGGCTGCTAAGACGGGAGGTGTCATTAAATATTGTTTAATGTCCTCGAAGGCCTTACGGCATTTCTCTTCCCAAATAAATTTGGCGTCCTTTTTAACTAGTGCGAGAAAGGTGACACCTACACGGCAGGTTTGAGATAAAGCGTCGAAGATATGCCGAGCTTCCCTTGAAAAGATCGTAGTTGTTTTAAGGTTTTGGGAGGCGGCATTTCTAAGATGGCTTTTATCTTTTCGGGTCGATTTCGATTCCACGATGTCGGACAACGAATCCTAAGAATTTCCGGAGGTGACGCCGAAGGCGCATTTTAAGGGATTCATCTTAAGGTTAAATTGTCTTAATCGTTCGAAAACAATTCTCAAATCATACAAGTGGTTGTCCTTTACTTTGCTTTTGATGACCACATCGTCCACGTAGCATTCGACTTGATTATGGATGAGATCATCAAAAATTCTTGTCATTGCTCTACGGTAGGTTGCTCTGCGTTCTTCGGTCCGAATGGCATCATCGTGTAGCAATATACTCCGATCGGCGTTACGAATGCTGTAAGCTTTTCATCTTACGGAGCCATTTTTATCTGGTTGTATCACGAAGATCCATCCATGAATGAGAATATTTCATGTGTTGAAGCAATGTCGATCATTAATTACAGGATCGGTAGAGGGAATTCGTCTTTTGGACATGCCTTGTTTAAATCTACGAAATCCGCACAAATTCGATCTGACCATTCTTCTTCATGGCTGGTACCACGTTGGCTAACCAAGTCGGGTATTGTTCTTCGCGGACAAATTTAGCGTCTATTAGCTTTTTAACTTCGGCTATGACTTGTTGTTCGATTTCTAGCCGCATTCTTCGGGACCTTGTCGGCCGGGACGGAAGTAGGATTCACTCCTAGCTTATGGACTGCGACCTGCGGAGCTAATCACGGCATCTCATCGTAGCTCCAAGCAAAACAGTCTTTAAATTCCATTAATAACTTGATTATTTCTTCTGAGTCTTCTTTATTGAGTAAGGAGCTAACAAAGGTAGGTCTAGGCTCTTCGCTTCGCTAGTACCTAAGTTAACTTCCGTTAATTCATCTATCGTAGATTTGATTTCTTCTTCGAATTCTGGTGGAGCGTCTCCAATTTGTAAATCTTCGAGTTCTTCTGTAGTTTCCATGCAGTTTCCATTAGACTCGTAAGTGACAACCATGCAAAATTCAGTATCGTCAACCGATCCTGCTTGTGCCGAATCCGAGACCATGCTTTGAATTGGGTGGACGACCGGAGTTATTCCATAAATTTTCAAAACGTTGTGATTGACCTTTTGTCCATTGTCGAGGTAAGAAACCACGCTGAATTAAATTTTGAACACAGGGAGAGTACCACTCGAAAGGCAATTCCATTAATTCGATAAAGTAGCATCTTCAAATTGTACATTATTTTCAGTTTTGGAGGAAGAAGCACCACGGTAGAATTTGATTGGCTTTGCACCACCGCTACGTACCTCTTTGACCTCCATACCCTCGATCTTATTAGAATGGATCGGGGTCAGGGTCATAGTATGTACGTAGTGGTTAATCTTCTCGTACATTGATTTATATTCTTCGTTTCTTTCATCTTCGAGAGGGATTCGAATTGCGGCTTCTTCGACTTATTGTCGTCTGCTTCTTGTTTGATTTCTTTTTCTTCTTCGGAACTATCTTCCCGATCGACATTGATGGTCGGTTTCCTCGTCCAATCGTCCTAACGTCTCTACCACGACCTCGTCCCCGGCCTCGACCTCGGATGCGAGTTGTGGAGAAACCTTCACCATCTCGCCGTAAGGGAGTGGTGAGTGGCTGTTGGACTAGAATTTCGAGGTTCTTCGTTGTCCCGAACTTTCTTTGCTTCATTTGTTATGGTATCTCTGGAGAAGATCGTTTTCTTCGGTGGTGCATAGTAAAGCTGCATCCTCGTGGATTCCAATTTCATGTACGGAGAATGGTTGTAAGTCACCTTTGATGCCTTTGTTCCCCTCCATCGTAGTACTTGATGCAGCGATGTAGAGATGATGGTACCATCCTGTTTTCATGTATCCATGGTCGGCCCAGGTAGAGCGTTGAATGATGTTTCGAATCAATTATGTGAAATTTCGCGGTTGTCTTTGCTAAGTCACCGGTTTTCATCGATAGTGTTATTGATCCGAGGGCTCTTTCTCCTTTACGGTTGAATCCTCTTAATAGCATTTTGTCACGCCTCGAGCTCGCGGGCATCAATTTCCAAGTATGCTTAGCGTTCGAAGATTCATTATATTGATTGATGCTCCTGGATCCACCAATACTACGGAGAGTGTAAATTTTCCGATTATAGCTGAAATGTACAACGGTCGGTTGTGATCTGTTGTTCCGAAGTAGTAGGTCGTCGTCCGTGAAGGTAACACCTCGTTGTTCCTTTAACGAGCAAACCTCATCTAAGGATTCTCTGGCCATTTGAGCTAAGCAAATTTCTGGATCAAGTAAGGCCTTGATCAGAGCTTCCCTCATCTCCTTTGATAAGATGAGAGCATCATAAATGCTCAGTTTGGCTGGTAGTTTCCTAAGATGGGCTAGCACGTTGTAATCCACTTTGTTTTCATGTGTCTCGTTTTCTTCTCGAATGGGTATTTCTTCTGCCGGGGTTGGTTCTTCACGAACAACCACACGCTTTCCTTTGTCTTTTGGACCCATTCTCGGAGGTAGAACTTTTCCACTTCTTAAATTGACTTCGTAATTTCCTGCGAATCTATTGTTGAGCTTGCCGGTGTCTCTTCTTGAATCGGAATGACGGGCTCTTCCGGATTAGCTTCGAGTGCGAAGGCTCTAACTTCTATCGTATTTGGAGCTCCTCGAAACTCGCTGAGATAGATTCGTTGCTTGTTGAACTCTCGTAGCCTCCTTGATGGATGTCTTCTTCGTTATTTTGCTTGTCGAGATCGTGTATGATTTGAGAATTGTCGTTGGTATCGAAATCGATATCCGGATTATCGTTAGTTACATAATCGTTAGAAACAGTCAAAACGTAGCCAACGCCATCACCCTTATCATTATATGATCCCACCGAAGTGAGCAGATAATCATACAGAGTCAGGGGTTCGAGGGATTTCTCCCCGAATCGGAAACAACTATCCTAGGATAAGCGGCCCCTAGTCTAGCCTTAGGTGCCTCGGTCTTCTCTTCTTCGTCGATTTTCTTCTTTTCTTCGATCGTCTCCTGTTGAGGTGGTTCTTCTATCGCAAGTGATAGTACGGCTTAACGGGTTTCAAGCTACGAATTGAAGCTCGCACCGAAGCGGTTTGGATCGTTGTCTAAAATCTTTTCGAAGACCTCGTCCGAGCGGTAGTCCATCCATCGTCGATCGTATAGGGATCTATCGGAATGATGGGATCGGTCGAGACAACATTGACGGAACCTCCTTTACGGGGTTCCTTCATGTACTCCTTCGGGATCGTTATATTCCCTTTCCGCGGAGTTGTCATTGAGCCAACTTTTGAAGGTAATACAATCTTCTATCTTGTGTCCAAGCATCCGGTGGTAAGGGCGAAAGTTGGGATCACCTTTCTTGTTGACTTCCTCACGGTCTTTTAGGCTACGGCAGTTGGAAATCCGGAGTCTTCATCGGACTACGGAACATTTTCGAGCCTTTGCTTCATTCTTGAACGGATATTCTCTGCTCAAAAGCTCTCTTAATGTACGTTGCGGACGAGGCGGTTGTTCATCCTGCGGCGATGACTGATAGTTGGGCCGGGGTTCTTGGCAGTTCGGTTGAGGATTCTTGCGGCCGTTACGGTGGTATTTGCATCGATTGCTTGCCTTTGTCAGTCGCTGCGACGATCCGGATTTCTTTTCAAAAGTCTTTACGAGGCTTTTGTTTATACGTTTTGTCGGCGAAACTTAATTGCTTCGCCTCTTCTTGCAAGCTTCCGGCCTTGCTTAACAACTTCTCGAAAGTCTTAATAGTGAATCCCTTGAGGAGAAGTGCTTATCGGGCCGTGAATGCTTTTTAGTAAAATGCCGATCGCATCTTTGTTCTTGCAGTTGTGGTTCACACTTCATGCTTAAGTTCCTCCATCGAAGTATGTAATCCACCAAAGTTTCATTCGGCTTTTGTTTTTCTACCACTAAATCACCTATAGTGATGTGGTGTTGAGCTCCGGCGAATCGCTTGATGAAGAGGTTCTCTAGCTGCGAAAACGTCTTCATCGAACCATTTGGCAATTCGCATACCGGTCGAAGGCGATTCTGACGGACTGGCGACGAGCTGTCGGAAGAGTAATGCATCGCTTCCGCCGGCATTGCAACAAGCGGCACGAAAGTGTGCCACATGCTTGTCGGGGTTCCGGTTCGTCGAAGGTCTTGAACGGAGGTGGTACGAAGCCTTTCGGGTATTGGACAGCGTCGAATTCTTCGGGTAAGGTCTACCCGTCCGAATGGATGTCCCGCTCTTCGATTGTGCTAAGGCTTCTCGCATTCTGCTGTTCCACCAAGCTCTTGATATCCTTTTCGGAATCATACTTTGTGTTGTATCCTTTTTCAGTCGATCATCCCCATTGACGAACGTAATCTCCTTTCCTCCGTCTACGATGTGAATGACCTGCAGGGGTGTCTCTCTATGTGGTTGTACTTGACTGCGGAGAGTGGCCGGAGCTACGGCCATCTCTTCCATCCTTTTCGCCATTTGAGCGATCGTGTCGTCTTTTTCTGAAGGCTGTCTTCTCATCGGTTCCGGCTCCTCTCTCTCTGCGCGTTGCGGGAGCACCTTGCGAAGGCGATGAAGCTCGTGTCTCGACCATGTTGATTTACGCGTATTCGTCGTCCATGAATTCCGATGAATCAATCTCGTCTCCGAACTTTTCTTCTCTTTCTTTTGCCGATCGTCGGATATCGGTTCTCAACTTTTCCATGGCATCTTCTGAGCGGGACTTTCCGTGTATCTTCGTGGTTGTCGTGCGATAGGCTGCCGGGTCCCCTTCTCGCGAGTCCCCTTCATCGCGGTAGCACTTTCTTCGGATTCGAGTCTCTGGCGAGACTTTCTTTCTCGAGCTGCTTGTTTCGACCTCAGTCGCCCGGTAGTGGGACGCCATACCATCCTTCGGCGGCGGAAGGTCTAGAACCGGATGGTGCGTCGGCCGAATGCTTGGAAGGTGGTATCCTCCCTAATCTGTAATCTCGAGACGACAACGGGCGGACTAGCCTTCATTCTTTTACTTGGCTTTTCAGTCATGATGGCGGGTTCTACTCGGGGCCCGAGACGGGATTTGAGCGGCACCCGCCCTATCCTCCGTAGAATTTCGATACGGGGCGGTTTTCTTTCTTCGCTAACTTTTCTACCAAAGTTTGCGGTCGAAGCAAACGGCGTAGTTCTAGTTCTTTTCTTGCGGCTATCGTTGTAATATGCGGGTCTGTGGTAATTTGGCAGCAATCTTGCGAATGTTTTCTTCATCTTCTGCGGCGGAGAGGGGATGAAACCCGCTTCCTCCCAAGAGTGGTATGTATTCGAGCAGCGGTGTATATTACGGCGAGTTCGGAATTTCCTCCGGGAAAGCAATTTCGGCGGCTACGGCTTCTTTAGCGATCCTTCTATTTCGTTTCTTCTTTGGGTCTTTGTCGGTGACGGAATCTTGAGCTGGACCCGATTTCGAAAACGAAGGTCTTACGGGAAGATCTGTACCCTCCACGGTAACGGGTCCATCATAATTCGAATTTCTTTCCCTTTGATTTGGCAAAAGTCGGGGTAGGTGCGAAACAACTAGACCGGTGGGGGTAGAGATAACGGTCCTTCTATGGACATCGGTACTCCTCTTAGTCGGGATCCTTTGCGGTGGAGGGAATTCTTGGGTCGACCTGAGGTTGAACTCGAGCGGCGGCTCCTCGGCCGGATACCTTGTTCATCGGTGCAAAGAGGGAGACGTCGGTGATCTTGACGTTCGTGTTTTCAAATCCTTGTCCAAATCGGATGATTCCATTGTCGGGCAACTCATCCTTATAGACGGCGAGTCCGGTCCATTGGTAAAAGAGAAAATCGGTTTCGGGGCTTCCATTTCTGCGGGGTAGATTACGGTTGTCGATCCCGAGTTATGCTTCTTTTCTTTAGGACGAAAAGAAAGGAATTGAAAAGAGTCCGAACTCATTCATGTTCATGTATTTATAAGAAGGAATCACTTATTAAAAGAATCACTTATTAAAGGGTTTGTTTATTTAGAACGGGGCGTTCAAAGGTGTAGAGAAGGTAAGGAATCTGAATCGGAGTTGAAAAAAAAAAAAGAAAAAAAAAGAGTCTTAAGCAAGACTTCTCGACTCGAAGGATCACTCCTAAACTAACACCTATTGGGGGTCCACCCCACCTCAGAAATGAGGTAAAAGGATCTCGGAACCTCTCTGTTTAGGGGTGTCTAAACAGTGGCTCCTAAATCCGAGAGAATGTTGGTTATACTCGTTCAAGGTGGAAATGAACATAGTATCCCAACGGAAAGAAGGGTAGTTTGATCCATAAGGGACAAGGATGCACTACCGATTTTTGAAAGCAGAGTTATTCGATTAAAATGGAGAGAGGAATTTTCCCCAGCGGAGTCGCCAGAAGTTGTCGGCATTTTTTTAGGTTGAGTATTTTATTTTGAAAAGGGGTCGCCTAACAGAAGTTGTCGGCGAATTTTAAATTTAAATATAGATATAATTTAGAAAGTAATATTTGATTTTGAAAATAATTTTAAATTTGAAGATTTTAAGATATGAAATCAAACCAATCTCACATCCCAAATAGTTTATATAAACGAGCACCGCACCGCAAACCGTGTATCTATCCCTAAAGCTAGACACACTGCTTGATGGTGGGGCTCGGTTAAATAAACTAGAAGATTTGTGACATCCGTTTGGTCTGCGAACCAATTTTATAAGCCGACAAATTCCCCTGCTTAATATAAATGAATTAAACAGGGTTTATATTACTCAGGTTCTTTAAAATTCCCTATAAGGGCAAGCCCCTATAGTTAATTACATCTTAAGTGACGAGAATCACCTAAGAAAACTCTCTATAATAATCAATAATTCTGCTCTCAAGAATTTCAAAAGTTTAAGTTTTCAAAGGATTGAATTTTTGAATCTCAATAGGGAATGGATCAAGTTTGGAACATTTTATTTTGGGAATTCAAAGGAAGAAGAGTAGGAGAAATTACAGATCCGAAGCGAACTTCGGTAATCTCCCGACTATCCTATTGTTTGGCTTGGTTTTAGGACAGTCCTAATGTTTATTTAATGTTTTAATCTTGCCAATTTTAATTAATTAGGGCTTACATTTATATGGTAGAATCATACAAATTGCCTGGAAGATATGAGGGTTTATGTCGTATCGGACAACTACCTCGGGATCCTAAGACCGGTTAGGGCTTAATTTGCAATGCAAATGCCTAACGAAGAGTTGAGGATTTATGTTGCACTAGGCAAACTACCTCGAAGTCCTATGGCTTTGTTGTTTAATTCTAGGAAAGTTTTGCCGATGTCGACACAGATTTTGCTGATGATGATGGCCGTGCTGCCCACCATGCTCCGAGCTCCTTATTGTTGCAGAGGTTTAGTTTTAGAAATCACAAATCAAGGGATGAGAAAAGTGTTTGGTTTTAGAGAAAGTCTTAATTTCCAAGTGTTTTTTTTTGTGTTTTAATTAAAACAAATCTTAAAGTTGATTATGACGACACCGGTTAAGATCCCACGGTTCCATCCTTCCGGCATCATTATTTTTATCGGATTCACTTAGTCCAGATGAATTTGCTAAACTCAACTGAATGAGTTCCACACTTTCATTTAGACCGTGGGAAATCCCGTTAGCAACACGTAGGTTACATCATCCGAGGTATTCCCGATCATCCAACAGGACGTTTTTAATTTAGTTGTGATTGTAGTTTTGTGTTCTGTTTGTGACTAAATTTTGAGTTGTCTTATATTTTGAAATGTTGTGGAGGTGAATTTTATCTTGTAGTGTCTTTTAATTTAGTTATGGGTTTCAGTTTTGGTTTCTGTCCTAAAGGTGTGGGTTTTCATGCAACTGTTGTTTATCATGCAAGAAAAATAAGTGCGATGCAATTAAATAAGTTGCCGTGAAGTAAATCGTAATAAAATAAAAGCGTACCTGGAGGGTCTTCCCGTCATCCCAAGCTGCACTTAAAACACAATTAGAATATTTAAGCAAGTTCCTAGGTAAAGCTAAGGGAAAGGTTTATGGTTTTCTACCAAGTTCCTAATCCTATAGCTAGTCATTTCCTATGACGTCTAGGTTCTTTGTGTTTTTAGTTTGAGGACGATTTTCTTCATCAAAGAACAACTAAATTCAATTGTTCTTATAAATATCCTATCATATTGAGGAAGTGCTTAAGAGGAATCTTAAACATCTTTTCAATACTTCTAGGATTGTTTTAAGTCCAAATGAATTTAATTGTGTAAATAAATCGATCGTCCGAGGTTTTTTTAAGTTTTGTTAACTTGCTCAGTGAACTAGGATATTTGAATGTCCTATAAGTGAAGTAACATTTCACTTGATACTCCATTTAGGAGTTATAATAGTAAAAGCTCCTAAGGGCAAAATAGTATTTAATGGTTTGTGATTCAAATTTAAGTTCAAATTAATAATTTAAGTTTGGAATAGTGTTCAAGTTATTTTAGATTTATTTCTTCATGTCTTAAGTGAGGTTATTTAATTCAACTTAATTTAATTTAATTTAATTTTAATTTAATTTAATTCAATTTAATTTGATTTGATTTAATTTAATTCAATTTAGTTTGATTTGATTTAATTTTTTAATTTAATTTAATTTAATTTAATTTAATTTAATTTAATTTAATTTAATTTTTAATTTAATTTAATTAATTTATTTAATTTTATTTAATTTAATTTAATTTAATTTTATTTATTTAATTTAATTTATTTAATTCATTTAATTTAATTTAATTTGTTTATTTAATTTAATTTAATTTAATTTAATTTAATTCAACTTTTTAATCTTAATTTAATTTAATTTAATTTTAATTTAATTTACTTAATTTAATTTAATTTTTAATTTAATTTAATTTAATTTAAATTGAAATTTTTGAAAGAGTTTAATGATTTAATTTTAGTTTAACGATTAAGTCTTTTAATATTTTAAATTTGAGTTATCATTTTAATTAAGGGTTAAAATTTTAATTACCATTTTGCCCTTTAAGCCTAATAATTTCATAACTCACTAAATTGAAACCAAATGAACTTGAAATTTTTATGTGACTTCACTCATATGTCAATAAAGACATGAGAGGAGAAAATGTGATTTTTCTGTATTTAATTTATTTATATAATTATTTTTAGTAGAAAATAGAGATTTTCAAGGAAAATTTGATAACATGACCAAGGTAAAGTTTCTGTCCTTAAGAAAATTAGGGGACATTCCTAATGACCAGAGGACCACTTGGACTAAATTTTGTGATTTTTTGAATTATATTTTATTTATTAGAATTATTTTAAGTTCTGGAGTATTAATTAATTTAAAAATAGAATATAAGTTGAAAAATGAATTTTATAATTTTTAAAATTCTCTCTGATATCAAGGATTTCAGAAAACCAAATTTTGCAATTTTCTGATTTTCCTATGATTTATTACAATTATTTTAGTGAAAATGCTAGAAAATACATTTTTTTAATTTTAAAATTACCCTAGAGCTTTAAAAATTAATATCTCACTAAATAGACCTAGGAAAAATATGGGATTTGTTCCTAAGTGATTAAAATTCAAAATGTGACATTTTGGTGAATTTTATTATTTTTGTGATTTTTATTATTTTTTAATTATTAAAAATATTTAAATAATATTAAAAATCAACTTTTTTAGAAAATTGAAATTTTAATTTTCTTAAACTCCCCTGATATCAGAGAGACTCCAAAACCAATTTGGTGAATTTTTGAAAGATATTTTGAAAGTTATGAATTTTTAAAGTTTAAAATGACTAAGTGGCTTAATCAACCCAATTAGTGGGGCTAACCAAGTCCAATTGACCTCAAATTTTTATGGTGGGTTCCTCTAATCCTAAGGTCAGTGGAGAATTGATTTCAAGTCAATTTGATCTATGGTTAACTCTAATTAATTAGAGACCTATTTTGGGTGTTTAAGCCAATTAGGGTTAATCTGAGTGAATTAACTCAAATCCTATTTTTCCTAAGGTTCTCTGGTCATAAGGAACATCACCAAATTTTCCTAGAATTTATTACACAACATGCTATTTATTGGAATTAAAATACTCAAAATGAGTGACATGAATTTGAAAAATCAATAACTCTTCATAGGGGTGGCCTCGACTTTGGAAAATTCGGGGAATGTTCCCAAATTTAGAGGCTTCAAAAGCCCTATGGTCTCATGCCATGGTGAATTGTATGAATGCATGGAGAATTAAATGTATGCAGAGAGTAAATAAATTACTAAAAATAAAATACTTGATGAAATTAAATGATTTCTTTTCCACATTATTCTCCTCTGTTCACTGAGCAAGAGGGTATTTTTCTTTTATTTTTCTGATTTTCCTACACAAAGTTATGAATTTTTAAAGTTCTGGTAATTAAATAAATAGAAAAATAAGCATATTTTCCTACTTATCCACGCGGCGCCACGCCATCCTCGGCGACTCCGAAAGGCCGCGCGTCGTCTCCGATTCGGCGCCGCCATCCGACTCGGCGTTCCGGGGCCCGCGGTTCATGCACCATTGCGGCTGTCCGGCTCGATCCGGACCGTCCGCTCGATACACGCTCGATCCGACGGCTCCCGGTCATCGTCTACGGCCGGTGTGCACCCGTGACCGTCAACCTTCTAACCCTAATTTCTCACTCGATTCTCAATGGATTTTCGTGTTCTTATGCTCTATGGATTCGTCTTGAAGAGACGAACACATCCATATGGTAAAAATGCATTGAAATTTATTCAAATGAAATGGAGAATCTCTGTAAGCTCGGGAAGAAGAATGAGTTCATACCTTTGCTCAGAGAAGTGAAGCTTCGATCTGAGAGTTGTTGCACCTTCGATTGGATCCTAGCGAAGCTCCGGATGAAGTCTCCTGGTCCTGAGTGAATTGTCTAGGTTGGACTTCGACCACAGCCGATCACAAAGCTTGGAGTACGGAGCAACCGGGTGGCCCGGAGATGGGGCTTTTGTTGGTGGACACCTTCCCTCAGTGCGAGTGAAGGTGTAGAACCAATCAATTGGGGATTGGTCCACTGTGGAGAAGTGTCCTAGTTTTGGGTGGAATTTCAACTCGAAATTGAGCTCGCGGAGAAGAAATGGCAGGGGGATCTCACCGGGGATCGAGTGCTCGTGTATGGGGAGGAGTCCGGAACAATTTTGGCGAGTTTTGGCAAGGTTTGTGCAACTCTCTTCTCATGGCCGAGAGGGGGTGGTGTTTAAATAGGCATGGTCGGAGGCTCTCCCGGGGGGTTTAATGGTTGGGATCAGCTTGCTCGGTGAGGAGAAGAACAGTGCTGCAATGGCCATTTGGAGTGAGGCAGCTCAGCAAGGTGGGATTCCAAAATTTGGCTCCTCCCAAGGTCTCGGCCATGGTGTTTTCCGGCGACCTGGTGGCTGGCCGGCCAGGCATTGGTCACCATCTTGTTCAGGTGGGTCAGGGTTGGGGTTTAGTGTAGGCAATTGGCAAATGCCATGTGTAAAAGGCTTGGATTAGAATGGAATGGGAGAGGGCTTATTTTGGCTCAAATTGGTCAACCCCTCCATTTGGGCTAGGTGCACCACCCAAGGCTTGGTTTTGGCCGAGGGAAAAGTGATTTGGCTCAGGCATAATCAGTAGGGTCAAGTCACCATCCAAGCACAATTAGGCATAAGCATGGTTAAGGGGAATCATGGGAGTGGTTAATCACCTTTAGGAATTAAGGAAAGAGTCTCCTCCTTTTGCCCAGAAATGGCATGGTGACATGTAAAGAGGCTCTCATGGCTTGCATATGGCTTGTGCATGGCTTCATGGCTCCATTTGGCTTGGGAAAAGGTTGAGTCAATTTCATAAAAATGGGTTTTAAGAATTTTGGATATTTTGGTGAAAATTTGCATGAAGCTTGATTTGGAATGGTTTAATTGATGATTTTGAAACTTAGGGGTGATTTTGATTAAATGGATGGCAAATGGAAATGTCATGTGGGCTTTAAGGCCAATTTTGGGCTTTTGTATTTGGTGGGAATGGGCCTTTAGGAAGATTTAGGGAAGTGGGCTTTTAGGTTTGAAAATGAATTTATGGATAGAAATTTTGTAAAGGGGTTGGGCCAAATAATTGTTGAATTTGGTTTAGGGATGTGTCATGAGTGGTTTGGGGTCAATTTGGTGTGATTTGGACTTGAATTGGTTTGAATTTGGGTTTAATTGGTAAGTGGGCCTATGTAGGTCAAATTGGGCTAACTTGGGCCAATGTTGGGCTAAGGTTGAAATTGATGTAAAATTAATGTTGAAAAATGTTTGTGGGGGTGTTTCAAAGAGGTTTCAACTTTGGTTGGGTTTTGATTTTGGGGTTTGGGCCCATTTGGGTTGGGTTTGGGTGTAGGCCCATTTAGGGGATTTTGGCTTTAGGGTGGATTTGGGTGAGGTTTGAGTCAAAATTTTGGGCAAATTATGTTAGTGTTTTGTTTGTGGAGATGTTAGGGAAGGTTTAGAAAAGATTTGGGGTCAATTGGAGCTAAATTGGGTTGGTTTGGGTCAAGTTTGAGTCATGGGTCCAAATTGGGCTTTAAGGCCAAAAGTGAAATTGGATCCAAATGTCAATCAAATTAAGCTTGGATTTGGTCTAGATTGGTGTTGGGAATGTTGAATTGAAATTTAGAATTGAATTGGACCAGAATTTAGGTCAATTGGGTAGGTTAGGTTTGACATTGGGTTCACTTTGGGTTAAAATGGGTCAAATTGGGGATTTTGATAAAAGTGGGGTAAATTGACAAAATTGGCCCATGGTGTAGTTGGACAAAATGAAATTGGGAATATTTGGGATTTTCTGGAATTTTCTGGGAATTTTCTGAATTTTTGGATTTTTGGCTAAGAGGGGTATTTTGGGTATTTGGAGGTATTTTTGGAATTTTTGGTATTTTTGGGTATGGATGATCAATTTGAGTGATGTGGAAATGTTTGGGAATGATTTTGGAGAATTTTGGATGATTTGGAAATTTTTGAGAAATTTGGGCTATTCAGGGCTTTGGGTAGGCTAAGCGGGTGTAGGGTCCCAGGGGTCAAAAATTGAAAATTTGGGAAATTGAAGATTGGGTGGATGTAAGTGGAAAGAAGTCATTTTGGTTGAGCCATGAAGCCATATCAAGCCCACATGAGCCATGAAGGGACTCATTTGAGGCATTCACTATGTTGTTCCTAACCCTCTTGCCAAGGGCTTGGGGTTAAGGACCATCCATGTGAATCACTTACATGAGTCAGGAGGCCAAGTTGGGTATGGGTGTGTTTTTAGGAAGTGTGTGAAAGTGTAGTGTGTAGGTGTAGTGTGTGTGCAAGTCAACCCTTCACCAGACCAGGCCACCCAGGGCAGTCCTAAGGCCAAAGAGTCCTATAGGAACTCCTCCTTTAAACTTCCATATTTGATTTCAACCCTCTAGGTGATTAGGGGTTTACGGTCAAGTTTGTGGAGTTTGCAGGGAGTTAAGAAGTGGTTTGAATTTCTAAAAGGTGGGTCCCAATTCTAATCCTCTAAGATAGTCAAAGGAAAAGCCTAAGGCTAGATCCTAAGTACTAAAGAGAAGAAGAGAAGACCTCATCAAAAATGAGGTCAACAGTAGGTTTAAGCTCAAATGAATTAAGCGCAATATCAAGATTTTAAATAGTTAAGTGAATTTCATCTGTTGTAGGATTAGCATAATCTCTTAAAGGTCTATGTTGATGATTGTTCTCAACTTTATACCTAATTTGTTCGTCATTTCGTTCAATTTTTTAGATTTTTGCTGTTTTCAAAATTTTCTAGCAGTACGTTCTAGCTCACAGTCGTGTTGACCTCACTTTTGTTGAGGTCTAGTCTTTCTCTAGGCAGCCTAGGGTCTAGCCGTAGGACTCTCTTGGTTACTATCTTAGAAGACTAGTGATAGACCCCTTCCCCCTTAGAAATTCAAAATAATTCTTTGCTTCACTTAGACTTTAAAATGCTTAAATTCTAACCTCTAAGTACTTAGAAGGATGAAACCAAGCATAAAGAAGCTCAAGAGGAGTCCCTTATTGGATGGTCAAGCCCTAGGTTCACCCTGGGAAGTCTGGTCTGGGTCAGGCTCATACACACCCTCACATCCACTCTACACTTACACTCACTACCAAGAATACCAAAATTCCTCACACTTGATCCTCTACTCTGTTGGAAACTTATGCAGGTGGTTCCTTAAGCTCTCGGCCCTAGGCTAGGGTGTGGGTTCGAACTAACACATTGAGGATCCAAAGTGAGATTTCTCTTGGTCCATGGCTCAAATAGGTTGAAATTCTTATTTAACCCCAATTTTACTAAAATTCCAACCTTTGACCCCTATATCCCTAAACTTCACCAAATTACCAAATTGCCCCTAAACCCTAATTTTGTCCAAAATCTTAAAAAATGCCAAAATTAGCCAATTTACTCCAAAAGTCATCCCAAAACATTCCTTACCACTCAAAGTACCCAAAGTTTACCAAAATTTTCAAAATACCGCCAAATTACTCTTCCAAATTCAAAAATTTCAAAACCATCCTAAATGTCTCCAAAATCAATTTGAGCCACTTCACCAGACCCAATTGACTAAATTGACCCATTATGACCAAAAGCCTTAAATTGCCCATTTATGCCTAAAATGCCCAAATCACCTCCAATTTCCACCCAATGGACCACAATCCTCCCAAATTTCAATTCTAAACTCAAATTATCATTCCTAATATCAATTCAAACCAAATCCAAGCTCAATTTTACCAAAATTTAAAACTAATTTCAATCCAAATAAAAAGCCTTAATTTTGGCCAAATGACATAAATCTCCAAAATTGAACCCCCTTAGTCAAGTTGGTTTCCTCAAATTTGAATTCCAAACTCTTCATAACATTCCCAAACACCAAATTGATCCATTAATTAATCTACATTTGAACCTAAACCTCACCCAAATCTAACCCAAGCCAAATTCCATAAATTTGCTCCAAATGTGTCACATACCAAAATTCCACCAAATTGAATACCCTACTCTATAATTTTCCACCCAATTCATGTTGAAAACTCTTCATGACACCACCTAAACCAAATTGAAAAATCAATTGACCCTTAACCCACTCTAGCCTAACCCAAACCCAAGTCTAACCCAACATGTCTAAAATTGACCATGTGACCAAATCCACTAAATTGACCCCACAAATCAATTCAAATCCTTCATGAAAATCATACACACAATATTGAACAATTAATTTGACCCAACCCAATTTCAAACCCAACTTTGCCCAACATTGACCTAAGTGACCTAAATTGAACCCATGACCCAATGTGACCAAACATAGTCCAATGTGACCAACCCAAGTCCACCACAACCACCAAATGAAACCTAGGGACTAATCCAGTTTTTCCTAGCCCAACCTAGTGGTGCCATTGACTAAGAGTCCCATAAGTTAGAGGATTTTTTCCTAAAACGCTTATACCAAAGGGTTGTTTGCCCAAATCCATCACCCATCAAATTTTATACCCGGTTCACCTGACTGGTGGCTCACCTGAACTATGGCCACCTCCCCTAGCCTGGTCATCCGGCCTAGTCACTGGAGCTCCTCAAAACCGAAAGCCACCCACCCAAATTAAAACCCTAATTGGCCCATCTAATGTGTCAAGCCACAATTGGTCACTGGAGCTACTCAACACTCCACATAAGCAACCTAATGCACCCAAGCTAACCCCCTGAGCTCCACCCTAGCCATGGCCATTTAAACCCACCCTGTTCATGGCCAAAAAAGAGAGATGCACATTTACCTTGGGGAAACTTTACCAAATTGCTTCTAGAGCTTCCTCCAGCCCTCCTAAGCTCAAGTCAACCAACCTCTAACCTTCCCTTTCGCTGCCTGAGCTCAAAATCAGTACACCATCCATCTCAGCTCTACGACTGATTGGTTGAGTCTAACTCGAGATCTTAGGGTTAGAAGGAGGACAGTTCACGGGTTAGATCAGTTAGGGACGATGAATGGATCCAATTGGATCGCGCGTGTATTCAGTGGATGGTGCTGATGTAGTCGAATGGGTGAACTGTCTATAAAGTGTAGGACATGTGGCTGCCGAGTCAGATAAACGCATCAAGTGGGAGTGCACTACGTGGGAGTTCGAAGCTGCCAAGGATCCAGTGAGCACTATGTGGTCTCAAAAGAAAAATAGTGATTTATTTATTTATTTAAATTAGTCCACCTTTAAAAATCCATAACTTGGTGTAGAGAAATCCTAAAAATAAATAAAAATCCATTGCTCCGTGAATAGAGGAGAACAATGTGAAAATGTTTTGGTATTTGTTTGATGTGTATTTTATTTTTAATTAATTAAAAACAGTAAATCATACTTAGGGCTTAATTAGCATTAGACATTTCACCATGGCATGTGGTTTGGAAGGCTTAAAAGCTCTGTCGTTAGGGATCTTCCCTAATTTTTCCAAGTTCAGGGGGCATCTCTAGCCAGAGATCCCTAATTTTTAATTTATTCCCCTTTATTTTGTTATATAAATTATAATAATTAAAAAATTTATTTGGAAAAATGAAAAGTAAATTTTGGTAGGTTCACTGTGACCAGAGGTCCAGAGGAAAAATATAAACTTGATTTAACTCATTAAAAATCTCACTAATGTTCATTAAACCTCTAAAATGAAAGAAAAAGAAAATAGGTTAAATACAAATGTAAATAACTTAATTTTGATTCTCCACTGTGGATTAGGGGTAAGAGAAGCTCCCATAAAAAAATTCAAGTCATTTGGAGTTAATTTGATCATCTAATTTGATTTTTTAAGTTAAATAACATTTTTGGCATTAGAACAATTATAATAATTAAAATACGATTTAGAAAATTCTAAAATTAGTTTTGGGAGTTCCTTATGACGAGGAGAATTTAATAAAAATTAAATGGTAATTAAAATAAAAACTTCATTATTTTTAGTCTTATTTTAAATTTTAAAAACAATTAAAAATTATTTGAAAATCATAAAAATTACTAAAATATTAAAATCCACCGGGAACCTTTAAAATAATTTTCCCTATTTCCTAACTGAGGATATTCATTTTAATAGAGTTCATAGTAAGCTTAATAATGAATTTTTATCAATTTCTCACTAAAATTGTTCTAATAATTAAAATATAAATCACAAAGTATAAAATTTGTTTATCTGGGTTACCTGACCTCAGACAGATTTATAAAAAATACCAAACTTAATTTTTCACTTTAATAATATTTTATATTTAATTAATACTCAAAGAAACAAGTAATTATTATAATTAAATTAAAATTCAGAAAATCATGAAAGTTAGTCCAAGTGGTCTACTAGTGTATGTGAACCTCTAGTTATTTTCCCAAGAATCAATGCTATATTTTGATTAAGTTATTGAAGTATCTTTGAAAATCCTCATTTTTGCATGTAGATAATTATATAAATCAAATTAAGATTTGAAATCACATTTTTTTCTCTGATGTTTTAATTGACCCATGAGTGGGGTAATATAAAAAAATTCAAGATCATTTGAGTTAAATTAAATTATGAGATGATAAGCCTTATAGTGGCAAAATTGTAATTAAGGAATTTAAGACTTAATAAATGTTTAGGCTTAAGGGGAAATGGGCAATGAATGATCATAATTGAAATATTTAGATGATTGAAATACAAGAGTTTTAAATGGTGGAAACTAATCTCACTTTTGTCACAGAAAAGATAAATTTACAATTCTTTAATTATCTTAACTTGGAAGATAATCAAAATCAAAAGATCTCAGGGCTAGGGGATTGACTTTGGAAGTTAATAATTCATCAATCTAGTACCCCTAGTTGGTGTTTAGAAGATAAATTCAATACTTTGATAATGATTAAGAAGCATAGTCACATAAGTTAAATTTTTATGAATTACCAATATACCCATTAAGTCCTAAGGGCTTGGTAGTGAGCTAGGCTTAATCAAACTCAACAAATATGGATTAGAAAAGATGATAAAATTAATTGTGAACATATTTGAAACACAACAAGCTCAACTTTAAGGTCAAATCGGCTAAATTTCTCAATTAAATCAATGTGCCACTAACGGCCCCACTCACATAATTTATAAATAGAATATCAAGTGATAATTACCCCACTCTTTAGGATGATCAGAACATCAGTTCATTGAGCATAAGGGTATGATAGAGATGAATCATTCGGCAACATAATAAGTTTGAATGTGCTTGAGACTTATTAGAGAATTGTAAGATGTCTGGGGCTTGGCCCCTGAACCTTTCTCATAGTCTTTTGGATAGCTTGGAGGACAATTAAACTTGTTATGCATTGTTTAAGGAGTCATCTATACAGTTAAAATAGGACTCACCAAGTTATTACATAGTATCTGATGGGTACACTTCGTACATGTTTTTCCTGCTTTCTAGCATGCCTTAATTCCTGAAAAATTATATATGTGCATTGCAAGGCTAAACATTCAGGTGAATGGATGAGAAGAAATGTCAGGTAGACTTTTATTTAATTTCACTGCACTTTACTTTCATTCACTTTCCCGTGCCTTTTTTGCATATGAAATTGCATGATAAACAACAAGGTCACCCTGCATGTCAAATCCAATAACTTTTATGATTTCTGCAAAACCAAAACCAAAATTAAAATTAAAACAAAAAAAAAGATACAATTCACCGCCAAAATAGTCAAAATATAAGACAACTTAAAATTTAATTACAAACAAAATAAAATCACAATTGCAACTAAATTAAAATGTCTCTTTGGATGATCGAGAATACCTCAGAGGAGGCAACCTTTGGCGACTAATGAGATTTCCTATAGTCTGAATGACAGTACTAAATTCATTTAGTTGATTTTGGTAAATTCATCGGAACTAAGTGAATCCGAAGAAAATGGTGGTACTGGAATGAGGAAAAAGTAGGATCTTATCCACTAAAAATTTGATAGCTTTTTACTATTCATCTCATACATGTTTTTGATGATATTGTACTTTAAAGAAATGTATATTTCATGATTTAATGCATTTACAATGATTTTAGGCCTTTGGAGCAATAGGAAGAGAAAAGGAGCAAATTTTTAGCAAAAAGGGATAAAAGTGCATTTTATTGATCTAATGTCGAAAGACACTGTCACCAGTGCCGGACTGTGCTAGTTTATAGAGAGTTGCAACCGTATTGGTGGAATAATGCACTGAACGACGCCTTATCCATTGTCGGACCGCTCCCTATCACGATTTTAAACTAGATTCAATGTATTTGGCCGGTTTTGAAGGGTTGCTTAAGGAAACTCTTGGGAATTCAGTTTTGGCAAAATTTAAACACTTTTGGAGCCAAATTTCAAAGGGGGGAAGAAGTGGAGAGGAGAGTTTATAGTTTAGAGAGAGTATCTTTCATTTTGTTTAGAAAAACTAGGTTTTGTATTTTCTCTTCTAAGGAGTGTAAGAAGAGAGGAAAATGAGAGATTTCTTCTTCCTTACTTATCTAAAGAGAGAATTGTGTGTTGTTGTGAAGAAAGAAGAGGAGTTAAAGGAATTCCTTTAGATCCGCTTGGGGAAGAGATTGAGATAAGTTGTCTTTACTTTACTCTGTTTGTATGACGTTGTTTTATATATAAAATCCATGTTTTGTCATCTTTTCCTCATGAGTCTTGAGTAGATTTCTTTGTCTTTCTCCTTTTCATGTGATGTGTTGATGTTGTGATATAAAAATGATGTGTCGATTTATTATGAAGCATTTGTGATAACCTTTTTACTTCGAACTTAATTTACTTTTTGATCTGGCCAATTGAGTTATTAAAATTTGCTGGGTAACATATTTTCTGAAAGGATTATGAGTTCCACAACAAAAGTGAAGGTCACATTCAATGTCCATGAATGAGAGACGTAGTTCATGGGGATGAGTACAAATAAATAGGGAAATATACTTTGATGGGTGTAGAATTGGAGATTTCAGAGTGACAGGCTGAAATCCTTAATTTGGTCAAAATGTTTGAAAACCAAAGTGAGAAGTATCCTTCAGGCGAAGGGAAGTGGGAGCTTTGGAGTGAGAGCTAGCATCCTCCCAATCTAACCACAAATTTGGGTACTAAACTTAGGAATAGCCTATGTTCTTTATACGCTGTAATATGGGTAAAGAGTAGGAATGCTACTATTTGGCACAATACATTTGCATCACTAATCTATGTCGCAATAATCATCACATTATGATTGAAAAAGAGGAAGACTCTTTCTTCCAACTAAACTTTGTTATAAATTTAGTCTTGTGTTAGTTTAACTTTAATTTGGTAGAAATAGTAATTAAAACTGTTTGTTCTTATTATAAAAATTAAACTTACTTGTAATTGTGTTGTGATTTGATAAGAGATTTCTATGCTACGTCATAAAATTAAAAAGTCCCTATGGGATCGATATCCAGGACTCCACTAGAGCCCTGTATTACTTGAGCGATACGTATACTTGCGTTTAATTGTGTGACTTAATATAAAACTAAAATATTATATATATTTAATTCTGAGTTCATAAATTTTAGCAAATTAAAAAAGTCGCACCAAGTTTTTGGCGCCGTTGCCGGGGAGGTAAGGAAAGGCAAGGTAAAAAAGGTAATTGCTAAAATTTAATTTTGTAGTATTTGAAATCTTATATTTAAATTGCAAGTCATAATTGTGTGTATCTGTTTATTGTTAGTGTGTTTATTGTGTTTGTATGTGTAGTATCGGATCTATAAATTTAGTGCCTTACGATTTTGAATTAGAGCGTACTATTAGAAAAATTTGAAAACTACAGAAACAATCTGCAAATCATCACAAAATGGCGAACAAATTAAAAAATCAAAATGCAAATGTACCATGACCTTTATGAGATTATGTTAATCTAACAACAGATGAAATTCACCTAACTATCCAAAACCCTGATGTTGCTGCAAATTCATTTGAGCTTAAACCTGTTATTATCCAAATGGTACAGAATAATCAATTTGGAGGAATACCTAATCAAGATCCTAACTTACATCTCGCTAGTTTTCTAAAAGTGTGTGCTACTTTTAAATATGATGGAGTGTCAAACGATGCTGTTAGGCTTAGACTTCTTCCTTTTTCATTAAGGGATAAGGCTAAGGCGTGGTTAAAATTGTTAGCACCTGGATCTATTAGAACTTGGGGAGAGCTGTCACAAAAGTTTCTGTCAAAATATTTCCCTCCTTCAAAAACGGCTAAGCTGAGGAATGATATCACATCTTTTAGTCAGTTTGATGGAGAATCCATATATGAAGCTTGGGCAAGATTTAAAGATCTTCTGAGGAAGTGTCCACACCATGCTATACAGTACTGGTTAATAATTGAAACCTTTTATGATAGATTAGTGGGATCTTGGAGATCGATTATCGATGCTGCTGCTGGTGGATCATTAATGTCTAAATCTTTTGATGAAGCATATTTGTTAATTGAAGAGATGGCTACTAATAATTTTCAACGGCCCTCCGAGCGGGTAAATCCTAAGAGAATAATTAGTATTCATAATTATGATGTGATAACTATGATAGTTTCTCAAATTGCTGTACTTTCAAAGAAAATAGATCAATATGGAATGAATTATTCTCCAACACCACCAGTGTTAGAAGAAAATTCATCTCGACAGATGATAAGGTCTCAAATGTCTTATGAAATATTGGATGCCATAAATAACAAAGTCAATAATCCTTATTTGAATTATTATAATCCTAGATGGAGGAATCACCCGAACTTCAACTGAAATAACACCAATGCTATTGTTAACCTGCAATGGGAAAACAATCCTATGAATCCAGTTGGAAATCCAAACAACCAAGGAAATACCAATTATATACCTTCTTATCCTCCTGGTTTTAATAGTATTCAACAAGTTAAGGAAAAGAAGTTGTCTACTGATGAAATGATTCTGAATATGGGTAATCAAATTCAAGCTCAAAATTTTGCGATGAAGAACATCGAGAATCAATTAGGACATATCTTTACTGCACTTAGTAATAGACCTTTTGGGAATCTTCCTAGCAATGTTGAGATCAACCCAAAGATCAAAACAAGGAGCAAATTAAGGCTATTCAATTAAGGAGTGGAAAAGAATTGGAACCAAGAGTTTAAAAAGAAGTTGGCGTTGAAAGAGAGGATGTGAACATTGAGAAAGATTCTAATAAGATATATCTAGATGAATATCTGCTAGAACAAATGAAGATAACCGTTGAAACACCACCTCCTCCTTTTCTTCAAAGACTAAAGAAACAGAATAGGGATAACAGATTTGCAAAATTTTTTGAAATTCTTAAGAAATTAAAGATTAATATTTCCTTTGTTGAAGCATTAGAGCAGATGCCAGATTATGCAAAATTTATGAAGGATATTCTTAAAAAGAAAAGAAAGTTCAAAGACCATGAGACTGTTGCACTTAACAATGAGTATAATGCAATAATTCAAAAGAAGCTTCCTCAAAAACTTAAAGACCTAGTGAGTTTCACTATCCAATGTGCTATAGGTGAAAATTTTTTCGGAAGAGCTTTATGTGATCTTGGAGCTAGTATTAACCTTATGCTTTTATCAACTTTTAAAAGATTAAGAATAGGAGAAATTTCACCCACATCTGTGACTCTTCAACCATCTGATTGTTCTATCACTTATCCTAAAGGAGTTGTGGAAGATGTATTAGTAAAGGTGGATAAATTTATCTTTCTTGTCTACTTTATTGTATTTGATATGGAAGAAGATAAAGAAATTTCAATTATTTTTGAAAGACCATTCCTTGCTACTGGGAAAGCTATGATTGATATTCAAAAAGGAGAATTAACTATGAGAGTCAATGACCAAGAGGTAACTTTCAATATTCTGAAATCTATGAAATACCCTTCAACTGAAAAAGGTGATGAGTGCTATCGAATGGAAATCAGCGATTATTTGAGAGAAGATCATCTTAAAGAAGTATTTGAAGAAAATATGGAAGGTGAGGATGAATATGAAAGTGAAAATGAAGATGATTTGGATAATAGGAAAAATGAAAAGTTAAAATTTGTTCAAGAAAAATTTGAAAGATTGGATACTATGTAAAATGGAGAAAAATGTTTAATTTTGTCAATCATTAAACCCCCTGAACTTGAGCTGAAAATTCTCCCTAATCATTTGAAGTATATGTTATTAGGAGAATTATCTACTTTAATAGCATTTTATCTTCGGATTTAAATGAATATCAAGAACAAAAATTATTGGATACGTTAAAAAGATACAAAAAGGCTTTTGGTTGGTCCATAGCTGATACTAAAGGAATCAATCCATCGTTCTGTATGCACAAAATTTTGTAAAATGAACCAAATAAACCTAAAGTTGATCAACAAAGGAGACTGAACCCAATAATGAAAAAAGTTGTTAAAAAAGCGATTTTAAAGTGGTTAGATGCTGGAATTATATATTCTGTTTCTGATAGTGTTTGGGTAAGTCCAATTTATTGTGTTCCCAAGAAAGGAGGAGTGACTGTTGACATTAATGATCAAAATGAAATTATACCGACAAGACAAATCACTGGTTGGTGAATCTGTATTGATTACAGAAAACTAAATGCTGCCACCAGAAAAGATCACTTTCCTTTACCATTTTTAAACCAAATGCTAGCTAGACTTGCTGGACACAAGTACTATTGCTTTTTAGATGGATATACTAGTTATCACCAAATACATATTGCTCTTGAGGATCAAGAGAAGACTAGATTTACTAGCCCTTATGGAACTATTGCTTTTAGAATAATGCCCTTCGGATTATGTTATGCACATGCAACATTTCAAAGATGTAGGACGTCCATATTTAGGAAATTAATTGATGATGGAATAGAAGTGTTTATGAATGATTTCTTAGTATTCATAGATTCATTTGATGTATGCCTATGCAACCTAGAAAAAGTTTTAGAGGTATGCGAAAGAATAAATTTAGTCCTAAACTGGGAAAAGTGTTAATTTATGGTTGCAGGAGGAATTGTGCTTGGGCAAAAATATCTGAACATTGCATGGAAGTAGATCCTGCGAAGATTCAAATTATAGAAAGATTACCAACTCCAACAACTGTGAGAGGGATAAGAAGCTTTTTGGGACATGTAGGATTCTATAGGCGATATATTAAAGACTTTTTAAAAATTACTAAGCCTCTATGCCAACTATTGGAAAAAGATAGGAAGGTTGATTTTAACGATGAATGCTTAGAAGCTTTCGATCTACTAAAGTAAAAGTTAATCGTTGCACCTATAATAGTTTCACCTGACTGAGAGAAACCATTTGAATTAATGCGCGATGAAAGCAATTATGCTATTGGAGTTATTTTAGGGCAAAGACATGACAAAATGTTTAAATTTATATACTACGCTAGTAGGACTCTTACTGATGCTCGAATTAATTACACCACTACTGAAAGACAGTTATTAGCGATAGTTTATGCCTTTAAAAAAATTAGATCTTACTTAATTGGAGCTAAATGTATAGGGCATACTGATCATTCTACTATTAAATATTTAATGCAGAAGAAGGATGCGCAACCAAGATTAATTTGATGGATGCTTTGTTGACCTCATTTTTGATGAGGTCTTCTCTTCTCTCTTTAGTGTTTAGGATCTAGCCTTAGGCTTTTCCTTTGACTATCTTAGAGGACTAGAATTGGGACCCATCCCTTAGAAATTTGAACCACTTCTTGCCTCCCTACAAACCCCACAAGCTTGATTGTAGACCCCTAATCACCTAGAGGGTTGAAATCAAATGTGAAGGTTTAAAGGATGAGTTCCTTATAGGACTCTTTGGCCTTAGGACCACCACAGGTGGCTTGGTCCAGTGAGGGTTGACTTACACACTCACTACACTCATACTTTACACTCTCACACACACAATCCAAATCCTAAAACCACAAACATACCCAACTTGGCTCCTTGACTCATGTAGGTAATTCATATGGATGGACTTTAACCCCTAAGCCCCTGGCTAAGAGGGTTAGGAACAACATAGTGACTGCCTCAAATGTGTCCTCTCATGGCTCATATAGGCTTAATATGGCTTCATGGCTCAACCAAAGTGCTTCCATTTCACTCATATTTGATCAATCTTCTTTATTTTTAAATTTCAATTTTTGACCCCGGGGTCCCTACACCCATCAAACCTACTAAAAGCCCTTAAAATTGCCCAAATACTCCAAAATTTCCAAATCACCCAAAATTCCCCAAAATTAACCTTGAACATTTCCTCACCAATCAAATTGATCATCCATAGCCAGAAATACCAAAAATTCCAAAAATACCCCCCAATACCCTCCAAATACCCAAAATGCCCCTCTGAGCAAAAAAATCCAAAAATTCAGAAAATTCCCAGAAAAATCCAGAAAATCCCAAATATTCCTAATTTTATTTTTTCCAACTACACCATGGGCCAATTTTGTCAATTTATCCCACTTTTAACAAAACTCCCAATTTAGCCCATTCTTAACCAAAGTGAACCCAATGTCAAACCAAACCTACCCAATTGACCCCAATTTTGGTCCAATTCAATTATAAACTCCAATTCAATATCCACAATATCAATCTAGACCAAATTCAAGTCCAATTTGATTGACATTTGGGTTCAATTTCACTTTTGACCTTAAAGCCCAATTTGGACCCATGACCCAAACTTAGCCCAAACCAAACCAATTCAACTTCAATTGACCCCAAAACTTTTCTAAACCTTCCCTAACATCCCCATAAACAAAACACTAACATAATTTGCCCAAAATTTGGACCCAAACCCCACTCAAATTCAACCCAAAACCAAAAAGCCCAATTTTGACCTAAACCCAAACCTAACCCAAATAAGCCCAAGTCCCAAAACCAAAACCCAACCTAAGTTGAAACCTCTTTGAAACACTCCCATAAACATTTTCCAACATTAATATTACATCAATTTCAACCCTAGCCCAACATTGGCCCAAATTAGCCCAATTTGACCTACATTGGCCCATTTACCAAAGAAACCCAAATTCAACCCAATTCAAACCCAAACCACGTCAAACTTGTCTCAAATCACTCATGACACATCCTTAAACAAAACCCAACATTTATTTGGCATGGCATTTTGCAAAATTTTCATATAAAAGCCCACTTCTAAAGGACATTCAAAAGCCCATTCCTAACCAAACTCAAAAGCCCATGCCCATCCTAAAGCCCACATTACAATCTCATCTCATCCTCACTTAATTAAAATCATTCCTAAGTCCTAAATCAGCAATCAAATCTTTCTAAACAAAGCCATATGACAAACCATCCAAATTTTACACCAAATTAACAAAATTTTCTAAAACCCTTTTTCATGAAATTGACCAAACTTTTTCCCAAGCCAAAGGTGAGCCATGAAGCCATTCTTGAGCCACATGCAAGCCATGTGAGTTGTTGACATGTGAACTCACCACATTGGGCAAAAAGAGGAGGTCCTTTAAGCACTTCCTAAAAGCCATTAACTTTACTTATGATTCCCCTTAACCCAAATTTAATCTAAATATTCTTGGATGGAGACTTCTCCACTTAAGACCAGCTGACCCAACTGATTCACCCAACCCAAAACCAGGTCATGGGGAGGTGAACCAAGCCCAAAATCATGGGTTGACCAATTTGAGCCCAAAATGAGCCCTTACCCTTTCCATTTCAGGCCATCCTCTTTACACCTGGCAAAGCTCATTTGCCTGCACAAACCTCCAGCCCTAACCCACTTGGACCTGAGGGTGACCCATGCCTGTCGGCCAGCCGCCTGAATCGCCGGAAAACACCATGGCCGAGACCTTGGGAGGAGCCAAACTTTTCAATTTTGCCTTGCTGAAGTGTCCCAGCCCAATTGAACACCATGGCTGTTCTTCTCTTGCATGGAGCAGCTGATCCCAAGCCTTAAACCCCTCTGGGAGGCCCTCCACCCTCTCCTATTTAAACACCACCTCCTCTCGGCCAAGAGAGGTGTTGAACCAAAACTTACTGAAACCACCGCCAAAATCATCCCGGATCACTCTCTACACATAGAGAACTTGATCCCCATTGAAATCCCCCTGCCATTTCCTCTCTGCGAGCTCGATTTCGGAGTTGAAATTCAAGCCCAAAACCGGGGCACTTCACCACGGTGAGCCAATCTCCACATTGATTGGTCCTACACCTTCACCAGGCCAAGAGGAGAAGTTTCCCGGCAAAAGCCCCCTCACCAGGCCAGCCATTGCTTCCAGCCTCCAAGCTTTGTGATCGAGCTTGATCGAAATCATACCTAGAAAATTCACCAGGCCAAGGGACTTCATCTGGAGCTTGCTTGGACCTAATCGAAGGTGACACAACTCTAAGATCAAAGCTTCACTTCTCTGAGCAAAGGTATGGACTCACTCTTCTTCCCGAGCTTACAGAGATTCTCCATTTAATTTGAATCAATTTCAATGCATGTTTACCGTATGGATGTGTTCGTCTCTTCAAGAAGAATCCATAGAGCATAAGAACACGAAAATCCGTTAAGAATCGAGTGAGAAATTAGGGTTAGAAGGTTGACGGTCACGGGTTCACACCAGTCGTAGATGATGACCAGGAGCCATCAGATTGCGCGTGTATCGAGCGAACGGCCAGGATCGCGCCGGACGGAGCAACTGGACATGAATCGCGGGCCCTTAGAGTGCTGAGTCGGATGGCGGCGCCGAATCAGAGCGCGCCGCGTGGCCCTTCGGAGCTGCCGAGGATGGCGTAGCGCCGCGTGGATAAGTAGGAAAATAGGGATTTTTTTTATTTATTAAATACCCAGAACTTTAAAAATTCATAACTTTGTGTAAAAAAATCCTAAAAAAAAAAAAAAGTACCCTCTTGCTCAGTGAACAGAGGAGAATAATTTGGAAAAGAAATCAAGTAATTTCATTAAGTATTTTATTTTTAATGATTTATTTACTCTCTGCATTGTTTTAATTCTCCATGCATATATGAAATTCACCATGGCATGAAACCATAGGGCTTTTGAAGCCTCTGAACTTGGGAACATTCCCTGAATTTTCCAAGGTCGAGGCCATCCTATGAGAAGTTATTGATTTTTCAAGTTCATGTTACTGTTTTGAGTATTTTAATTCCAATAATTAGCATGTTGAGAAATAAATTCTAGGAAAATTTGGTGATGTTTTTTATGACCAGAGAGACCTAGGAAAAATAATTTTTGAGCTAATTCACTTTGAATAACCCTAATTGGCCTAAACACCCAAAATTGAATTTTAATTAATTAGGGTTAACCACTCATCAAATGAACTTAAAAATAATTCTCCACTGTCCTCTAGGGATAGGAGAACACCACATAAAAATTTGAGATCAATTGGACTTGGTTAGCCCCACCAAATGGGTTAATTAAGCCCCATGAATAAAAATTCCTAAATCACAAAATACTTTTCAAAAATTCACAAAAATGGTTTTTTGAGCTTCTCTAATATCAGAGGAACTTAGGAAAAATAAAATTGTAATTTTCTTAAAAAGTTGATTTTATCATTATTTTAATATTTTTAATAATTAAAAAATAATAAAAATCACAAAAAAATTAAAAATCACCAAAATGTCACATTTTGAATTCTAATCATTTAGGAACAAACCAAATATTTTTATTAAGTTCCTAGGATAAGATATTGAATTTTAAGGGTTTAATGTAATTTTTAATATTAAAAATGTATTTTTCAACCTTTTCACTAAAATAATTCTAATAAAACAAAAAAAAATCAGAAAATTATAAAAATTGGTTCTCTGGTTTCCCTGATATCAGAGAGGTTTTTGAAAAATATAAAATCCATTTTTCAACTTTAATTTTATTTTAAAATTAATTAATACTCCAAAACTCAAAATAATTCTAATAAATAAAATATAATACAAAAAATCACCAAATTTAGTCCAAATGGTTCTCTGGTCATTAGGAACATCCCAAAATTTTCTTAAGGACAGAAACATTTCCTTGGTCATGTTATTGAATTTTCCTTGAAAACCCCTATTTTCCATTGAAAACCCCTATTTTCACATTTTCTCCTCTAATGTCTTAATTGACATGTGAGTGAAGCCACATAAAAATTTCAAATTCATTTAGGCTCAATTTAGTGAGTTATAGAATTATTAAGCTTGAAGGGCAAAATGGTAATTAAAATTTTAACCCTTAATTAAAACTTTAGGCTTAATAAAATGAGAGAGTAAAATATTTGATCCTAATCTGATTTGGATGATTGAAATTTAAATAATTAACGGATAGAAACCCATCAATCTTTTTTAAGATTAATTAGAGTAAACCTTAACCAATTAATTAATTAAATTTGGAAGATCAATAAAAATTGAAATTATTAAAATAGGGATATTATTAGGAAGACATTTGTTCTTTAGCTTAAGAATCCCTAAATTAATCACCTCAATAATATTTAATTCCTAATTAAAATGATAATTCAACTTTAAGATTTAAAATACTAAAAGTCTTAATCATTAAATTAAATTAAAATTAAAACATTTAAATTAAATCCTTCTAAAATTTCAATTAAATTAATACTTTAACAATTAAATTAAATCATCTTTAAAACATAAAAAATAAAATATTAAATTAAAATTAAAATAAAATAAAATTAAAATTAAAATTAAATTAAATTAAATTAAATTAAATTAAATTGAATTAAATTAAACTAAATTAAATTAAATTAAAACATATTAAATTAAATTAAATTAAATAAAAAAATAAAATCAACTTAAAATAAAATCTAAATTAAATTAAAATTAAATTAAAATTAAAACTAAACCAAATTAAATTAAATTAAATTAAATTAAATTGAATTAAATATAACATCACCTAAGACATAAAGAATTCAAAAATAAATCTAAAACAACTTGAACACTATTCCAAACTTAAACCCATTAATTAAAATTAAATTAAATCACAAATTACTTAAACATCAATTTGCCCTCAAAAGCTCTTGTTGTCATAACTCCTAAACGGAGTATTAAGTGAAGTGTTACTTCACTTATAGGATATTCAAATGTCCTAGTTCACTGAGCAAAAGAACAAAACTTAACTAAACTCCTGGATGATTAATTCAATTGTATAATTAAATTCTCTTGGACTTAAAACAATCCTAGAGGTATTGAAAAGATGTTTAAGACCCGTCTTAAGCACTTCCTCAATATGATATGATATTTATAAGAACAATTGAACTTAATTGTTCTTTGATGAAGAAAATCGTCCTTAAACCAAAACACAAGAACCTAGACGTCATAGGAGATGACTAGCTATAGGATTAGGACTTTGGTAGACAACCAAAAATCTTTCCCTTAGCTTTACCTAGGTACTTGTTGGAATATTTAAATGCCTTAATATGTGTTTTAAGTGCAGCTTGGGATGACGGGAAGACCCTCCAGGTACGCTTTTATTTTATTGCAATTTACTTTATTGCAAATGCACTTTACTTTTCTTGCATGATAAACAACTGTTGCATGAAAACCAAAACCTTTAGGGTAGTCCCTAAAACTGAAACCAAAATTAAATTAAAAATCATTGCAAGATAAAATTCACCGCCACAACATTTCAAAATATAAAACAACTCAAAATTTAATCACAAATAGAACACAAAACTACAATTGCAACTAAATTAAAACGTCTCGTTGAATGATCGGAAATACCTCGGATGATGCAACCCACGTGTTGCTAACGGGATTTCCCACGGTCTAAATGGAAGTGTGGAACTCATTCAGTTGAGTTTAGCAAATTCATCTGGACTAAGTGAATTCGATGAAAATAACGGTGCCGGGATGACGGAACCGTGGGATCTTAATCGGTTCTGTTTAAATAACCTTAAGATTTGTTTTAATTAAAATATTAAAAACACCTGGATTTTAAGATTTTCTCTAAACCAAAACACTTCTCTCATCTCCTGATTTATGACTTCTAAAACTAAACCTCTGCAACAACAAGGAGCTCGGAGCATGGTGGGCAGCACGGCTATCGTCATCAGCAAAACTCGGATCTACTTCAACAAAACTTTCTTAGAATTAAATAACCAAGCCATAGGACTTCGAGGTAGTTTGCCTAGTGCAACATAAATCCTCAATTCTTCTTTAGGCATTTGCATGATCATGTCATGTAAATTAAGCCCTAACCGGTCTTAGGACTTCGAGGTAGTCGTTCGGTACGACATAAACCCTCACATTTTCTAGGCTGATTGTATGATTATGTCATACGAATATAAGTCCTAATTAACTAAAAATTGGCAAGATTGAAATATAAGATAATATTGGGATTTTCCTAAATCTAAGCCAAACAATAGGATAGTCGGGAAGTTGCCAAGATTCTTCTTGGATCCTCAGCTTCTCCTTCCTTTCTTCCTTTGGATTCTCAAAAATAAATTGTTCCAAATTTTGAGTCATTCCCTTTTGAATTTCCAAAAATCCGATCCTTTGGAAAACTTAAAATTTGAAATTCTTGAGAGCAAAACCACTGATCATTATCGAGAGTTTTCTTAAGTGATTCCCGTCACTTAGGATGTAATTAACTATAGGGGCTTGCCTCTATAGGGAACTTTAAGAACCCGAGTAATATAAACCCTGCTTAATTCATTTATATTAAGCAGGGGAACTTGTCGGCTTATAAAATTGGTTCGCAGACCAAACGTATGTCATAAATCTCCTAGTTTATTTAATCGAGCCCCATCATCAAGCAGTGTGTCTATTCTTCGGGATAGACGCTTTGTGGTGCGGTGCTCGTTTATATAAACTATTTGGGATGTGAGATCAGTTTGATTTCATATCTTAAAACTTTTAAACTTAAAATTAATTTCAAAATCAAATGTTATCTTTTAAACTATATATATTTAAATTAAAGTTAAAATATAAAAATTTCGCCAACAATTTCTGTAGGCGACCCCCTTTTCAAAATAAAACACATAACCTTAAAATATGCCGACAACTTCTGGCGACTCCGCTGGGGAACTAGTTCCTCTCTCCATTTTAATCAGATGATTTTGCTTTCATAAATTGGTAGTAAGCCCATGCCCCTAGTGGACCAAACTACCATTCTTCCGTTGGAATACCCCGTTCATTTCTGTCTTGAACGAGTATAGCCAACTCCTCTTGGATTTAGGAGCCACTGTTTAGACACCCCTAAACGGAGAGGTTCTAAGATCCTTTTACCTCTTTTCTGAGGTGGGGTGGACCCCCAATAGGTGTTAGTTTAGGAGCGGTCCTTCGAGTCGAGAAGTCTTGCATAAGACTTTCTCTTCCTTTCCAATTCTAAATCGGATTCCTTACCTTCTCTATGCCTTTGAACATTTCGTTCCTAAAAAACAAACCCTCTAATGATTAACTCTTTTAACAAATAATTCCTTTTTATAAATACATAAACAAAAATGTGTTCGGACTCTTTTCGATTCCTTTCTTTTCGTCCTGATGAGAAGAAGCATAACTTGGGACTGACAATCAGAATCTACCTTGCAGAAAATGTCTACCCCAAAGCTGATTTTCTCCTTCACCAATGGACTGGACTTCGCTGTTTACAAGGATGAGCTGCCCGACAATGGGATCATCCGGTTTGGACAAGGGTTCGAGAACACAAATGTCAAGATCGCTGACGTTACCCTTTTCACACTTACAGACAAAGTATCTGAAACTGAAAGACCTTTGATCGAATTCAACCTCAAGTCAACTCAAGAGTTCCCTCCCGTGCAAAGGGTTCCAGTTGAGAGGAATACTACTGTCCATAGGAGGACTATTATCTTTACCCCCACTGGTCTAGTCGTCTCTGCACCTACCCCAGCTTCCGCCAAACTGAAGGGGAAGGAAGTTCAAATTTGTAACGAGCATGTTACCGTGGAGGGTACAGATTTCCGTGCAAGACCTTCTGTTTTCGAAATTGGGTCCAGCTCAAGGGTTCCACCCCTAACACGGACTCAGAGAAGAAACAAAGGTAGAAAGATTGTCAGGAAGGCCAGAGCTGCTGAAGTCGCTTTCTTAGAAGAAATCCCTGAGTACACACCACTACCTGAGTACATACCATTGCCTGAGTATACACCGCTTTTGGAAGGAAGTAGATTCCATCCCCTTTCCGCCGCATCCGAGCGAGGAAAATGTCCGCGGGATTGCTTCTACATTACCTCGACCCGCATACTATAGCGACGACAGAAATAAAAGGGCTAGGATTACACCATTTGCCCGACTACGGATCGTGATAGAGAAGTTAGCAAAGAAAGAGAAATGTCATGTATCAGAGATTTTAAGAAGAATAGGGCGGGTGCCAGCCAAGTCCCGTCTTGGGCCGCTAGTAGAACCCGTTATCGCCACAGAAAAGCCGAATAAGAAGATGAAGGCTAGTCCACCTGTTGTTGTTTCAGGTTTACAGATTAGGGAGGATACCACCCTCCAGCATTCAGCCGACAGACCATCCGGTCCTAGGCCTTCTGCTACTAGAAGGATGGTATGGCGTCATACTACTGGCCAATTGAGACCGAAACAATGACCCGAAAAGGAAAGTCTCATTAGGAGACTCGAGTCCGAAGACAGCGCCACTGCAATGAAGGGGACTCCCAAAAAGGAAATCCAACAGCCATTGCATGATAACTGCAAAACCGCACGAAAAAGACCATTGGAAGACGCTATGGAAAAACTAAGAACCGACATTCAATGATTAGCAAGAGAAAGAGAAGAAAAGTTTGGAGATGAAGTTGAATCATCGGAGTTCATGGATGACGAATATGTGGAGATCAAGATGGTTGAAACACGAGCATCGTCAGCTTCGCAAGGTGCCCCGGCAGCTGCGGAGAGAGATGGACCGGAAGCATTAAGAGCACAAATTCGAGAAAAAGATGATACGATCTCTCAAATGGCGAAAATGATGGAAGAGATGGTCGCGGCCTCTAGCCACTCTTCGCAGTCGAGCTCAACCCCCAAGAGAAACACCTCCAGAAGTTATTCATATTACAGACGGAGGAAAAGAGATCACATCCGTTAACAGAGACGATCAGCCGAAGAAAGATTCTACCCAGAATTTGATTCCAGAGAAGGACATCAAGAATATGGTTGAACAGCAGGTGCGAGAAGCCTTAGCACAGTCTAAGAGCGGAGCATCTATTCAGACGGGTAGACCTTACCCCGAAGAATTCGATGCAGTACAATACACAAAAGGCTTCGTACCACCTCTGTTCAAAACTTTTGATGGTACCGGAAACCCTCGACAGCTTGTTGCACATTTTCGTGCTAGTTGTTGCAACGCCGGTGGAAGTGACGCCTTACTCTTCCGACGATTCGTCGGCGGCTCGTCGGGGATCGCCTTCGATTGGTATGCGGAGTTACCGAACGGTTCGGTAAAGACATTTTCGAATTGGAAAACCTCTTCGTGAAACGGTTTGCGGAGCTCGGCACCATATCACCATCGGTGATTTAGTGGTGGAGAAACGAAACCAAATGAAACTTTAGTGGACTACATACTTCGATGGAGAAATCTAAGCATGAAGTGTGAGCCACAGCTACAAGAGCGAAGCATGCGATCGGTATCTTGCTTAAAAGCATTCACGGCCCGATAGCACTTCTCCTTAAGGGATTTACAATTAAGACTTTTGAGAAGTTGTTAAGCAAGGCCGGAAGCTTGCAAGAGGAAGCGAAGCAACGAAGTTTCGTCGACAAAACAGACAAACAGAAGCCTGTGAAGACATTTAAAAAGAAATCCGGGATCGTCGCTGTAGTCGATAAGGGCAAGCGACCAATGCAAATACAGTGGAGCAACAGCGACTCAGCTATCAAGAACCTCAACAAAACTACCAACAACCTCAACCCGGTTATCAGCCAACTCAACAATATGAACAACCGCCTCGCCCACAGCGCACGTTAAAGGAGCTTATAAACAGAGAGTATCCATTCAAGAATGAGGCAGTGCCAAAGATGTTCCGCAATGAAGACTTCTGATTTTCGACTACCAGAACCCAGGAAGCTAGAAGAAGTCAACAAGAATGACCATCCCAACTACTGTCCTTACCACCAGATGCTTGGACATAAGATAGAGGATTGCATCACCTTCAAAAGTTGTCTTGACAACAATCTCCGAAAGGGGAACATAACGATCCCAAAGGAATACATGAAAGAACCCCAGAAAGGAGGTTCTGTCAATGTTATTTCAACAGATCCCATTGTTCTGATAGACCCTTACACGACCGATGATGGATGGAGTACCGCTTGGACGAAGTCATCGAATAAGATTTTGGATCGCATCTAAACCGCTTCGGCGCGTGCTTCAATTCAAAGTTTGAAACCTGTCAAGTCGGCACTATCGCTTGCAATTGAAGAACCGCCTCAGGAAGAAAAGATCATAGAAAAGAAGGAGATCGTAGAAGAAGAAAGGACCGAGGCTCCTAAGGCTAGATTAGGGGCTGCTTATCCTATGATGGTTGTTTCCGATTCGGGGGAAAAATTCCTCGAACCTCTGACTCTGTATGATTATTTGCTCGCTCCGGCGGGATCTTATAATGATAAGAGTTATGGCGTTGGCTACGTTTTGACTGTTTCTAACGATTACGTAACTAAAGATAACCAATCTAATCAGGATCTCGATTCCGATACCAATAACAATTCTCAAATCATACACGACCTCGACAATCACGATGACAAAGAAGACATTCACCAAGAAGGCTACGAAAGTTCAACAAGAAATGAATCTATTTGTGAATTCCAAGGAACTCCAATCACAATAGAGTTAGAGCTTTCAGATTTCGAAGCGACTCCAGAAGAACCTGTCATGCCGATTCAGAAGGAGACACCTGTAAACTCAGTACTAGATTCAGAAGAAATCACAGAAGTCAACTTAAGGAGCGGAAAGGTTCTACCTTTGAGAATGGGTCCAAAAGACAAAGGAAAGCAGGTGGTTGTTCAGGAAGAATCAACCCCAGCAGAAGAATTGCCCATTAGGGAAGAAGCTGAAACACATGGTAACAAAGTGGACTATAACGTACTAGCCCATCTTAGGAAACTACCAGCCAAACTGAGCATCTATGACACTCTCATCTTATCAAAAGAGATGAGGGAAGCTCTGATCAAGGCCTTACTTGATCCAGAGGTTTGTTTAGCTCAGATGGCCGGAGATTCCATAGACGAGGTTTGCTCGTTAAAGGAACAGCAAGGTGTTACCTTCACGGACAGTGATCTACTACTTGGGACAGCCGATCATAACCGACTGTTGTACATTTCAGTCACAATCGGAAAGTTTACGCTCTCCAGAGTATTGGTGGATCCAGGAGCATCGATCAACATATTGAATCTTCGGACGCTAGCATACTTGGAAATTGATGCTCGCGAGCTTGAAGCGGACAAGATGTTACTAAGAGGATTCAACCATAAAGGAGAAAGAGCCCTTGGATCAATAACACTATTGATGAAGACCGGTGACTTAGCAAAGACAACCGCAAAATTCCACATAATTGACTCTGAGACATCGTTCAACGCTCTACTGGGCCGGCCGTGGATCCATGAAAACCGGATGGTACCATCGTCTCTGCATCGGTGCATAAAATACTACGAAGGAGGAGAACGAGTGCATTAAAGGTGATTTGCAACCTTTCTCCGTACATGAGATTGGAATCCATGAAGATGCAACTTATTACGCACCTCCGAAGAAAACAATCTTCTCCAGAAACACCGTGCCAAATGAAGCAAAAGAAATTTGAGACAATGAAGAACCTGAAGTTCTAGTCCAACAGTCACTCACCACTTCCTTACGGCGAGATGGTGAAGGTTTCTCCAGAACTCGCATCCGAGGTCGAGGCCGGGGACGAGGTCGTGGAAGAGACACTGGGATAGTTGGACAGAAAAAGCTGATGATCGACGTTGATTGGGAGAACAGCTCTGAGTAAGAAGAGGAAATCAAGAAAGAAGCAGCTACAATAAACCGGAAGGAACCACAATTCAAGATTTCTCTCGAAGATGAGAAGAACGAAGAATACAAATTGATGTACGAGAAGATTAATCACTATGTACACACTATGACCCTGACCCCAATCCAATCTAATAAGATCGAGGGTATGGTGGTCAAAGAAGTACATAGCAGCGGTGCAAAGCCAATTAGATTTTACCGTGGCACTTCTTCTTCCAATACTGAAAACAATGTACAATTTGAAGTTGTCACTTCTTCCGATTTAATGGAATTACCTTTTGAGTGGTACTCTCCCTGTGTTCAAAATTTAGTTCAGCGCGGTGTCTTACCTCGACAATGGACAAAAGGCCGATCACAACACTTTGAAAAATTATGGAATAATGCCGGTCGGCCTCCCAATTCAAAACATGGTCTCAGATTCGGCACAGTAGGCTTAGTTGACGATACGAAATTTTGTTTGGTTGTCACTTGCGAACCTAATGAAGACCGCTTGGAAACTACAGAAGAGCTTGAAGATCTACCAATTGGAGACGCTCCACCAGAGTTCGAAGAAGAAATCAAATCTACAATAGATGAGTTAATGGAAGTTAACTTAGGTACTAGGGAAAAGCCTAGACCAACCTTTGTTAGCTCCTTACTCAATAAAGAAGATTCCGAGGAAATGATCAAGCTATTAATGGAATTCAAGGACTGTTTTGCTTGGAGTTACGACGAAATGTCGGGATTAGCTCCAGAAGTCGCAGTTCACAGGCTAGGAGTGGATCCTACTTCCGTTCCAGTCAGACAAGCTTCCAGAAGAATGTGTTTAGAAATTGAATAACAAGTAATAGCTGAAGTTAAGAAGCTAATCGACGCTAAATTTGTCCGTGAAGAACAATACCCTACTTGGCTAGCCAATGTGGTACCAGTCAGGAAGAAGAATGGTCAGATCAGAATCTGCGTGGATTTCAGAGATTTGAACAAAGCATGTCCGAAGGATGAATTTCCACTAACAATTCCAGAGTTAATGATCGACATCGCTTCGAAACATGAAATATTCTCTTTCATGGATGGATCTTCAGGATACAACCAGATAAAGACGGCACCAGAAGACGAAAAGCTCACGGCATTCAGAACACTAATCGGAGTGTATTGCTACACAGTAATGCCATTCGGACTAAAGAACGCAGGAGCAACATACCAAAGAGCAATGACAAAGATTTTCGATGATCTCATTCACAACCAAGTCGAGTGCTACGTGGACGATGTGGTCATCAAAAGCAAACTGAAGGAAGATCACCTGTATGATTTGAGAATTGTCTTCGAGAGACTAAGGCAATACAACCTTAAGATGAATCCCTTAAAATGCGCCTTCGGCGTTACCTCCAGGAAATTCTTAGGATTTTTTGTCTGACATCGCGGAATTGAAATTGATCCGGAAAAGATTAAAGCTATCTTAGAGATGTCGCCTCCCAAAACCTTAAAACAGCTACGATCCTTTCAAGGGAAGCTGGCATATCTTCGACGCTTTATCTCGAACTTGTCAGGTAGGTGTCAGCCCTTCTTGGCATTAGTTAAAAAGGACGCCAAATTCGTTTGGGAAGAGAAATGCCAACGGGCCTTTGAGGACATTAAGCAATACTTAATGACACCTCCTGTCTTAGCAGCCCCAGTCTCAGGTAGACCGTTGATACTTTATACCACGGCTCTAGACGACTCCCTTGGAGCCCTGCTAGCCCAGGTCAATGATGAGGGAAAAGAAAATGCTCTCTACTACTTAAGCCGTCGTTTGATTCCGATGGAAGTAAAGTATCCTCCAATTGAGAAGCATTGTTTGGCCCTGATCTTCGCCGTACAGAAACTCAGGCATTATATGCTCTCTCATAAGGTCAATCTTATCTCGAAAGTTAATCCGTTGCAATATTTGATGACCCGTCCAACACTTTCTGGTAGACTTGCCAGGTGGTCGATGATACAATTGCAATTCGACATAACTTTTGTTCCTCTTCGTGCCGTAAAGGGACAAGTTCTAGCTGACTTTCTTGCAGCGCACCCTTTACCGGCAGATTCGCCTCTCGACGACGATTTACCAGACGAGCAGATAATGCGCCTAGAAGACACTAATGATCAACGTTGGGAGCTATACTTCGACGGAGCGTGCTCAGCACAGAAAGACAAAGAATTGCAAACGATAGTGCCCGGTAAAGCAGGAATCAGACTAATCTTTATAATACCGGAGCGGGGGATGTTAAGATACTCCTACCACTTAACAGAGCCCTGCACAAACAACGAGGCAGAATACGAAGCCCTCATAACAGGAATAGAACTGACCATTCAAATGAGAATAACGGATATCAACATCTACGGAGATTCTCAGTTGATCATTCAACAGATCACCGGACAATACAGAATTTTAAAGCCAAGACTCGAGCAATACTTTCAGTATGCCATGAAACTGTTGGAACAAATTCCGAATGTAACAATCTACAAGATCCCCAGAAGAGAAAATGCTCTCGCAGATGCGCTAGCTCGCATTGCAAAAGAATTTGCCTGCTCACAAGACGAGTCAGTTCAAGTGTTAGTTCAAGGACGACAGGTCCTATCACAGCTCGACATGGATATGATACGAAATCGAGAAAAAACGGAGGAATCGGTTGCGAGCGGTGACGGAAAACACGAAAGATTGGCGTCAGCCGCTAATAGACTACCCGCAAACAGGGAAATTACCGGACGATAAGTCATTAGTACATCAAATCAAGAAAAGAGCTCGTCTTACGCATTAATAAACGAGTACATTATACGTAAGGTCTTTTGATCAAATGTGGTTAAGATGCTCGAACGGGTCCGAGGCTCGTGAAATTGTCAAAGAAGTGCATTCGGGACTTTGTGGCGCTCATCGATCGGGTCCGAAAATGAAAATGAAAATTAAAAGACTAGGGTATCATCGGCCCTCGATGATGACCGATTTCATGAAGATTGCCAAAAGTTGTCACCAGTGCCAAGTGCACGGAGTGGTTCTACACCAACCTCCAAATGTGCTACATCCGACAATTGCATCGTGGCCATTTGAGTGTTGGGGCACAGATATAGTGGGTCCGAGAGAACCACCTTCTTCAAGAGGACATCGCTTCATACTTGCAGCTACAGATTACTTTTCTAAATGGGTAGAAGCAGTTCCACTCAGAGAAGTAAAGGCACACCACGTGCTACAATTTTTCAAAAATCAAGTCATCTACCGTTTCGGAGTACCGCGCAAAATCATTTCAGATAATGCGTCCGCATTCAGAAGCACAAAGATCAACAACTTTGTTAGAAGACATGGGATCGATTGGCGATACTCAACAATCTACTACCCAAGAGCAAACGGCTTGGCCGAGGCTTTTAATAAAACTCTCGTTCAAATTTTAAGGAAAACTTTGGATGACAACAAGAGAAATTGGCACGAGAAGTTGTTAGAAGCCTTATGGACCTACGGGACGACTTTCGGGACTCCTACTCGATCTACGCCTTACACTTTAGTGTACGGGTCCGAGGCCGTTTTACCTTTGGAGGTCCGGCTTCCATCACTCAAGATTGCGAGTTGCAAATAAAATTACTACAGAAGAAAATGCCAGATTACGACTGGAAGAACTGGAAAACTTGGAAGAAAAAAGACTTGCAACGCAACAAAATTTGGAACTGTACCAAGCTAAGATGATCCAGGCCCATGATAAACTGGTCCGCTCGAGAACTTTCAAAGGGGTGACTTAGTTCTTGTTCTCAGAAGACCTATTCTTGCACATCGCAAGATAGGAGGCAAATTTGAACCAACTTGGGAAGGGCCGTTTGTGGTCGAGGCAGTCTACTCAGGAGGCTCCTACCAACTTGTGAATTGCCAAGGAGAGCGACAAATGCTTCCAATCAATGGACGATATTTGAAGAAGTATTACGCAACCCGATGTTTCAAAGGGTGGCCTCTAAAATAGAGTCTTATCTCTAGAAACACGGGTAAAGCGATCACTTTGTGACTGGGTCCGAATCCTAAAACATAAAAATGGATAAAATAAAAAAAATGTACTAAAAATAAAATATGTCAAATTATCATAATAAAGTTTTACACTTCCTTTCAAATCAAATCTTTTTCCTGATCTTTCTTTATCTTTTCCTATTCTCCTTAAAAATTAAAATTGGAATAAGTGAATAAGAATCTTCAGTGATAAATACTTTCTTAATGTTCTTGTTCTTAGTACAGCCCCTGATCCTTTCCTTGTTTTCTTCGCAGGGAAATGTCGAACGGGCGGTTGGTCCTAAACTTTAAAATTTGCGTGAGTCTCGCACTCGATGAAAAGAGGGTGAAGGATGGAGCAGTGATAGAAATTGATTCGACTTCACACCGGCCGACCTACGGATATGAAGAAAATGGCCGGGTCCCGGTGGACCGAGAGGAGCTTCATAGCCGGACGAGTAATGAAGATGGGTGGCCCAAGCCACCAATCCAGGCAACAAGAAAAGAAAGGCAAACACCGAAGAAAGCAAGAAAATCAAGTCGGTAGTTGCCACGGCGAGAGGGCGAGCTCGTCGGCGCCGCGCCCGCAGAATTTCAAGAAGTGAGGAGAGCTATGCTCACTGCTACTTAAAGAAGGAATAAGAATCGCTGTATCCGCAAGATGTTGACTAAACTTGCAGCAGATCAACACGAGGAAACAGCCACCTTCGCAGACACACACATTTCAAAGATACCGGTTCATCAGGAACCTGAAAAGAGAGAACAAGCTCCAAGAACAACAGAAAGGATACGGGAAACTCTGAGAAGATCAGAGGCAGAGAGATCGCCTCGACACCGGATAGAGATACCATATCTGAAGAACCTTATTGCGGAAGCAACCTCGGCGGATGTCCCGACAGAGACAATCCCCGAGGAGCCAAGGTATGCAGGAGAATGTGATGGGATTGAACCGTACATCCCGCAATACGTTACTAGGCCTCGTCACTTGCAGATCATCCCAGAATATGAACTAGAAAGAATGCAAAATGTTGAGAAGAAGACTTTCAAATATTTTGAAAGGATTAGAGGTAGAAGAATCAACATTTTAGAAGGCCTCGAGTTACACACAGGTGTATTCTCAGAGTACAAGCAACAACAGATTGTGGATTGCATTCTAGAACTTCAGAAGATGGGTCGAGCAGGCCGTCTGAGAGGAAAGACTTATTCGGAACCCCGGAAATGGATGCCAGGGAAAGGAAGAGTCACAATACAATGCGCATGTTGCTATAACTTCGCGAGAGGACGAAAAGGAAACCCACCAGGGATACTCCGTCATGGTGAGGTGGATCCAATGCCGAGAATAATTAAAAGAATGGTGAAAAGAATGATAACGTGGAGGGTACTGCCAGCAGATTGCATACCTAACAGTTGCATCATCAACATTTATCAGAAGGGCGACTGCATACCTCCACACATAGACCACCATGACTTTGTCAGGCCTTTCCGCACAGTTTCGTTTGTCAACCAATGCAATATCATGTTCGGATCTGACCTCCGGATAACAGGCCCGGGTAAGTTCCGAGGGCCGGTGGAGATACCACTTTCGGGAGGTTCCGTCATGATATTACAAGGAAATGGAGCAGACATTGCAAAGCATTGCATACCAGGAGTACCAGTGGAGCGGATCTCCGTCACTTTTAGAAGGATGGACGACAGAAATGCACCATACCACATCCAGCCAGATCCAGAATTGGAGAATCTCCGGCTCTACGAGCTGTGAGTTACACGGGAAATAACACACCTCCAATGCACAACCATGTGGCATTCCTGCCAAGGATGGCTTGGAAGGTGATGTTATTGACCGTGTATCTCATTATTCAGACATGGATTTGACAGACACTTTTTGGATGGATCAACAAGAATCATACATAGTCCGTTTTGAGTCATGGATTGTATGAGAAATATTTCAGATCAAGTTGTATGATGTATCTTCAACAAGATTGGAATGAAAGTGACCATGTCACATTTTTCCTTCACCTCTTTTTGTGCAAATTGACTGGGAAACGCCATTAAAGTTAAATGAACTTTGAACAAAGAACAGAAAAGAAAAAGAAAATAAATAAGAACTCTCTTCCATAAAAATCCAAACATAAAAAAGAATTTCAAATCCACATGAACATCAAATAAACAATAAAAAAATGGGATAGTTAAAGAACAAACAAAACGAACCTAAAGCTCAAATTGAATTCCAGTTTACGTCCATCTTTTCAAATCCTCCAATCCTTCTTCAAATCAAGATCTATTCCAGACCTCCTCTGAAACCCTCTATCGGGATGATTTCAGAATCATGAAGAATCTTCAATTTGATTCGGATGGCATAGGTTCGTACCCATCGCCAAGCAATCAGACTTTGATTGATTCCCGTGGGATATGGATCACTTTCATATCTCATTTCGATCTCAGCATAATCCAAATCTGAGCAAAATTCTGCATAGTCACAGCATAAATCAAATATCGACAAAATTTTTCACAACCACTGCATAAACTAAATCTCAGCATTCGCCTCAGCAATCGGGATAGGCCTCCGCCCTACTCCCATCTCAGCAATCGGGATAGGCCTCCGCCCTACTCCCATCTCAGCACTCGGGATAGGCCTCCGCCCTACTCCCATCTCAGCAATCGGGATAGGCCTCCGCCCTACTCCCATCTCAGCAATCTCAGCATTCGGGATAGGTCTCCGCCCTACTCCCATCTCAGCATTCGGGATAGGCCTCCGCCCTACTCCCATCTCAGCAATCGGGATAGGCTTCCGCCGTACTCCCATCTCAGCACTCGGGATAGGCACAGTCCTACTCCTTTCTCAGCAATCTCAAAATTTGACCCTCTCAGCAAGAAATTGAAATTAAAGCACTCTGCATTTCGGATAGGCTTTGTCCTATTCTTCCTCAGCATTTGGGATAGGCTCAGTCCTAATCCTTCTCAGCATACACAATTGGAATATGTTCATCCTGCTTCCTTCTCAGTATACAAATGCAATCGGGTGGGCCTCCGCCCTACTCTTTTCTCCGCATAAAACCAAAATTGAAACTCAAATCAAAATTCAAACTCATAATTAAAACTAAAAAATAAAAAAAATGAAACGAATCTAAGATCCAATCTCTTGAAATCTTGTGATATGAAATTCACCTCCTTTTTCCCCAGCAAGAGTTCTGGAATCTTCAGTCTTGGAGATTTACCTGATACTCCCCAGCGAAAATTCTTCTACTTCGTCCTAAGTTTGTCACTTGGACATCTGTGTTGGTTTTGTTGATCTCTTTGGTCAACACCAATACGCGCGGTGTGCTTGGTTAGCACACCACACCTATTGGGGGTCCATTTGTTGACCTTATTTTTGATGAGGTCTTCTCTTCTCTCTTTAGTGTTTAGGATCTAGCCTTAGGCTTTTCCTTTGACTATCTTAGAGGACTAGAATTGGGACCCATCCCTTAGAAATTTGAACCACTTCTTGCCTCCCTGCAAACCCCACAAGCTTGATTGTAGACCCCTAATCACCTAGAGGGTTGAAATCAAATGTGAAGGTTTAAAGGATGAGTTCACTATAGGACTCTTTGGCCTTAGGACCACCACAGGTGGCTCGGTCGCAGTGAGGGTTGACTTACACACTCACTACACTCATACTTTACACTCTCACACACACAATCCAAATCCTAAAACTACACACATACCCAACTTGGCTCCTTGACTCATGTAGGTAATTCATATGGATGGACTTTAACCCTTAAGCCCCTGGCTAAGAGGGTTAGGAACAACATAGTGAATGCCTCAAATGAGTCTTCTCATGGCTCATATAGGCTTAATATGGCTTCATTGCTCAACCAAAGTGCTTCCATTTCACTCATATTTGATCAATCTTCTTTTTTTCAAAATTTCAATTTTTGACCCCGGGGGCCCTACACCCATCAAACCTACTAAAAGCCCTTAAAATTGCCCAAATCCTCCAAAATTTCCAAATCACCCAAACTTCCAAGAAATTAACCTTGAACATTTCCTCACCAATGAAATTGATCATCCATAGCCAGAAATACCAAAAATTCCAAAAATACCCCCCAATACCCTCCAAATACCCAAAATGCCCCTCTTAGCCAAAAAATCCAAAAATTCAGAAAATTCCCAGAAAATTCCAGAAAATCCTAAATATTCCCAATTTCATTTTTTCCAACTACAACATGGGCCAATTTTATCAATTTACCCCACTTTTACCAAAACCCTCAATTTAGCCCATTCTTAACCCAAGTGAACCCAATGTCAAACCAAACCTACCCAATTGACCCCAATTTTGGTCCAATTCAATTCTAAACTCCAATTCAATATCCAAAATATCAATCTAGACCAAATTCAAGTCCAATTTGATTGACATTTGGGTTCAATTTCACTTTTGACCTTAAAGCCCAATTTGGACCCATGACCCAAACTTAGCCCAAACCAAACCAATTCAACTTCAATTGACCCCAAACCTTTTCTAAACCTTCCTTAACATCCCCATAAACAAAACACTAACATAATTTGCCAAAAATTTGGACCGAAACCCCACTCAAATTCAACCCAAAACCAAAAAGCCCAATTTTGACCTAAACCCAAACCTAACCCAAATAAGCCCAAGTCCCAAAACCAAAACCCAACCTAAGTTGAAACCTCTTTGAAACACTCCCATAAACATTTCCCAACATTAATTTTACATCAATTTCAACCCTAGCCCAACATTGGCCCAAATTAGCCCAATTTGACCTACATTGGCCCATTTACCAAAGAAACCCAAATTCAACCCAATTCAAACCCAAACCACCTCAAACTTGTCTCAAATCACTCATGACACATCCTTAAACTAAACCCAACAATTATTTGGCATGGCATTTTGCAAAATTTTCATCTAAAAGCCCACTTCTAAAAGACATTCAAAAGCCCATTCCTAACCAAACTCAAAAGCCCAAGCCCATCCTAAAGCCCACATTACAATCTCATCTCATCCTCACTTAATTAAAATCATTCCTAAGTCCTAAATCAACAATCAAATCTTTCTAAACAAAGCCATATGACAAACCATCCAAATTTTACACCAAATTACCAAAATTTTCTAAAACCCTTTTTCATGAAATTGACCAAACTTTTTCCCAAGCCAAAGGTGAGTCATGAAGCCATTCTTGAGCCACATGCAAGCCATGTGAGTTGTTGACATGTGACCTTACCACATTGGGCAAAAAGAGGAGGTCCTTTAAGCACTTCCTAAAAGCCATTAACCTTACTTATGATTCCCCTTAACCCAAATTTAATCTAAATATTCTTTGATGGAGACTTCTCCACTTAAGACCAGCTGACCCAACTGATTCACCCAGCCGAAAACTAGGTCATGGGGAGGTGAACCAAGCCCAAAATCATGGGTTGACCAATTTGAGCCCAAAATGAGCCCTTACCCTTTCCATTTCAAGCCATCCTCTTTACACATGGCAAAGCTCAATTGCTTGCACAAACCTCCAGCCCTGACCCACTTGGACCTGAGGGTGACCCATTCCTGCCGGCCAGCCGCCTGGATCGCCCGAAAACACCATGGCCAAGACCTTGGGAGGAGCCAAACTTTTCAATTCTGCCTTGCTGAAGTGTCCCAGCCCAATTGAACACCATGACTGTTCTTCTCTTGCATGGAGCAGCTGATCTCAAGCCTTAAACCCCCCTGGGAGGCCCTCCACCCTCTCCTATTTAAACACCACCTCCTCTCGGCCAAGAGAGGTGCTGAACCAAAACTTACTGAAACCCTGCCAAAATCATCCCAGATCACTCTCTACACATAGAGAACTTGATCCCCATTGAAATCTCCCTACCATTTCCTCTCTGTGAGCTCAATTTCAGAGTTGAAATTCAAGCCCATAACCAGGGCGCTTCACCACAGTGAGCCAATCTCCAAATTGATTGGTCCTACACCTTCACCAGGCCAAGAGGAGAAGTTCCCCAGCAAAAGTCCCCTCATCAGGCCAGCCATTGCTTCCAGCCTCCAAGCTTTGCGATCGGGCTTGATCGAAATCATACCTAGACAATTCACCAGGCCAAGGGACTTCATCTGGAGCTTGCTTGGACCTAATCTAAGGTGTCACAACTCTCAGAACGAAGCTTCACTTCTCTGAGCAAAGGTATGGACTCACTATTCTTCCCGAGCTTACAGAGATTCTCCATTTAATTTGAATCAATTTTAATGCATGTTTACCGTATGGATGTGTTCGTCTCTTCAAGACGAATCCATAGAGCTTAAGAACACGAAAATCCGTTAAGAATCGAGTGAGAAATTAGGGTTAGAAGGTTGACGGTCACGGGTTCACACCAGTTGTAGACGATGACCAGGAGCCGTCGGATTGCGCGTGTATCGAGCGGACGACCAGGATCGGGTCGGATGGAGCAACTGGACATGAATCGCGGGCCCCTGGAGCGCTGAGTCGGATGGCGGCTGACCCACAATTTTATATTATGATATTTTTAATTTAATTGCAACGACGCCAAAAACTTGACCCTGCTATATTATATGTATAGAATTGTAATTGTTTATGTTGTGGATGCTACGCAAGTATACATATCGTATCAAGTAATACAGGGCTCTAGTGGAGTCCTGGTTATCGATCCCACAGGGAAATAGAAAATTAAATAACAACTAATTTTAAAATAATAATAATAATAATTTTAAAATAGTATATGAAAATTTGGAATTCTAATTTTAAGCGCAATAAAGTAAACTAAGTATTTTAATTAAGTAACTTAACTAAGTAGAAAACTAATACGTATTGAAAGTGCAGGAAATTAAACTAATTGCTAAATAAGTCTTAACTATTAAGAAAAAGTATCTTTCCCCTTGTTTAGAAATTTAAGTGATTGATGAATTTAAATAGATAATTTTAAGGTATTGTGACAAATAGGAGCATTCCTATTCTTTACCCTTTGGTCCAGGTGTAAAGAATATTGACTAATCCTATGTTTGATTACCGAATCTGCGGCTAAAGTCGGGAGGATACCAACCGCCACTTCGAGCTCCCACGTTCCCCTCGCCCGAGGGCTAACATCTACACTTCAGCTCTCAAACAATAGGACCAAATTGAATATTTTAGTCCGTCACACTAAAATGCTCAATTCTACGCCCGAAGTGATATTATTTCCCTATTTATTTGCACCTTCCTTCCAAGGCTTTTGAATTCCCCAATTATCAGATGTAATTTTTACTATTGTTGTTAATCAACACATTTTAACAAATCAAATGGCCAGTTTGAAAGGTAAATTAAGTTTTAAGTAAAAATTATCACAATTTATTAATATATATAAGTATCCCTATTTTAATTTCATCAAGTCACTTAATTTCATAAACGAGGAGAAAGACTAAATAAACTACTCGAATGCATGGGAACTAAACTAAGCATGGATTTCATTTAAAGTTAAAAACAATAAATACAAATACTTATCTTGATTTATCCCCAAGCAGACTCCTCGTAGTTCCTTTGACTCTTCCTTCCAGTACAGCACGACTCACTAATTACTCACTAAACTCACTAAAGACACAATTTGACACACAAAACTGCACTTAAAGACTCTAAAGACTGAAATTGACACTGAAAGACACAAAAACTGCACACTTAGAACACACTTAGAGGCTGAATTTCGGCCTCTATATATAGAGGTAGGCAAAGGTCCAGGAGGTGTGTATGCATCCCTTCAAAAAGTGTCCAGGTTCAATGTATCTGCGCCATTTGAACTACCTCGCCGTCGGCGACGAACTACCTCGCTGTCGGCGAGGTTTCTAGAAGGTCTTCGAACCGCGCTATCTCGCTGTCAGTGGGCTCGAGCTCGCTGTCAGCGAGACAGTTATAAATCCTTCAGAATTTTCTTCCTCGTACCCTCGCAGTCGGCGGGCTCAATCTCGCCGTCGGCGACTCAGCACAAATTGCATTATTTTCTTCCTTTTTGCTCCAAATCCGCTCCTTTTTATGATTTTTGCTTTTATCACCTAAATTCTCCATTCCTGCAACAAAATAAAGAAAATACCTTTCTTTAAAGTGCAATTTCATCAAAAATAGGTATGAATTTCTTAATAAATTTTTCAGATGATCAAAATCCCCAAACTTACTTATTACTTGTCCTCAAGTAATTTTAGTACTACATAAAAATAATGAGTTCTATAATAAGATTTTTCAATTTAAATAAATTATGAATTAGATTAATTAATATCATAATAAAATTAAATAAAAATAATTCATGTAATTTAATTAATCTTATAGAAATAAATTATTTAGTTATCGTGTCTAAGATTTCTAGCTTACTATTCATTTCGAGAATGACTATATTTAAAAGAATAACTACTTAAGATATTCATATGATAAGAAATTCAAGAAAACACTATTAGGTAAAATTCTAATCCATAAACATAAGCTTGGAAATATCTAAGTTTTTCCCTTTAGGTTAATTCAAATGAAGCCAATTTTTGATAAGGCATCTCCTCAAGCTTCTCCTCATTTTTTCTTTTTCTTTTTCTTTTTCTTTTCCTTTTTTCTAATGAGGATTACTGTATCTGGAGAGCGTGTTAATAATTTTGAACTTCATTTTCATCTTCCTAAATTTGAAACTTAGAAATATTTCTTAACTTATATATACTTCATAGTTTTTTTACTTCATTGATTTTTCAATCTTTTCTTTTTCACTTGAATACTTAAGAATTTTAATTTTAGAATATAGTTTTCCTTACTAAAAATAGTTTACTATATTCTTATTCACTTTAACCAAATATTTTATTCTATTTAATTAATTAAAGCACTAGAAATATTTCATTTAACCTTTTATAATAATTAAATAAAATAATTCATATTAATTAAATTGAAAAATTTGCTATAAAAATCATTATATAATAATTGGAAAATAGAAATTGAGAACAAGTTAATAACTAAATTTGTATTTTACTCCCCCCCCAAACTTAAATTTTTATATCTACTCTAAATAATGAAAAAGGGAAAGTAAATCAATCATACCTTTGAAGTTTAGGTATTTCTTTTTTCTTTGAAATTTTTGCAGGCTTTTTCATTTTTCATTGAACCTATACTGTTAGTATTCTCCATATATATATAACAATTTAAAGAAAATGCAGGGATAAAATATGAGATAAGTATTAAATACAACAATTAAAATTAACTCTACACTACACATATGAATTACTAACATATTAAAAACCTTGAACTAACACATTAACAATTTTACAACTTAAAACAATACAGAATAAAATAAAAACATACTAAAGAAAACTAACATCCTATTTAACATAAAAACAAAAGCAATTAATTAACACAAAAACAAAAACTAAACTACTATAACAATTCAAGCAAATAATCTAACAAATATCCAATGTCTCACAACATAAAGTACTGAATATTACAAACATATAAAAGTTTCCAAAATAACTTAACATCAAACAAACAAAAACAAATAAAGTCCTAATCTTCAGCATCAAAGTCCCAAACTATATTATCATCCCCTCCTTGATCTGTAGGCTGAGAAGACTGAGCAGGCTGGTACTGTGAATATCGGGGGCACTCAGGAAAGACAACATCTAAATCACCACTCCTATAACGACGTTCAGCTTCATAGTATGCAATCTCGTATTCCGAATGTCGCTGGAGATATTCGCTATCATAATCGTGTCTTCTCTCCAAGTTATCAATCCTTTGATCAAAATGATCAAATCTTCTCCCCATTGTCTCTCCAAACTGCTCAAAACTCCTCCTATGCAGTGTCAGCTCATTCATCAGATCTTGTAGGGTAGGGGTGGTAGGCTCAGGAGGTTCATGGCTAGTAGAGGGTATATCTCTACTTGACTGAGTGAAATAACTTCTCACTCCTGATCTCCATCCTTCGTGGGATTCATATTTCTTTATATTAGCCTGAGTTAGGGGTTTCATAGGCTCTATCCATTCCTCATCATCTCTTGCCTCTACCCCAGATAATTGGCAAAGTGCATGAGATAAGACCAGGATGTCCTAGTCCTCCTCCACTTTCATTTCTAAGCAGTGGCTAATATGTTTTTATATATAACATTTCCCACATTAATACTCTTCGGTTCCGAATACGTAAATTCAGAACCGTTTCTATCTCTTGTTACCTCACTATGGTGGTAGGTAGGTAACAAAGTAGAACAAATAAAATAATGCCAGGCTTTAGATAATGCATTTAGCATAGAAAGAGGGAAGTTTACCCGTTCTCGCTGCTTTATCTTCCAGACTTCTTTCCCATCAGTGAGATAGTTAATCACTTCTTCTAATGGTCCTTCCATAGTTCCAAAAGTTTCATATTCGCTTCGAGTGTCTTGAACTTCATAATATGTGTTAATCCTAACGACGTTGAAATCGACAAAAATCCTCTAACCTTTATCGGTGCATCTTCCGCCTGTGTTAAATTTGCATAAAATTCTTTTACTACTTCCACAGCTGCTTTGTTGGTAATGAAACAGAAGTTTTCCCATCCTCGCTCCTTTATAACTCGCTCTACTTCTCCTCCTGGATTCTTGAAAACTCGATCTTGTATGCACTTTCTTGCTTGAATATTTTGAAAATATCGTGTTTGTGCTCTCGCATTAATGAATTGAGTTTCGTTAAAATCTAATCGTCGCTTTTGTCGTGGAGCCATTTCTCGATCTGTGAAATTTACAAAAATTTTTTAACTAAACTCCAAAATATTACTAAAAAGGCTTCCCACAACAACTAAAATCCATTTAAATCAATTTCTATGAAATTCTTCCAAGTATTTTCTTCACATTTCAAAATTTTTCAAAATATCCCAATGTAGAAGAAATCAATGGTGAAAATCAAAAATTTTTGCATAGGAGTGAAGCACTTACCAAGAGAAGATGAAATCCGGTGTTTTTGAGTGATGAAATCGCCTCTAAATCCGAAATTTCGTGAGCCCTAGGGTAGTTTTTGCGAAAATGAGAGGTTGGGGATGATGAATAGTGTTTTTGACCGGTCAATTAAAGTGTTTTTCGTGACCTCGCTGTCAGCGAGATTTTTCTCGCAGTCGGCGAGCTAATATTTTTTGGAACAAAAAATTCTCGGGAAAAATCCACTATCGGCGAGAAATTTTTGCTCTAACCTTCGCTGTCAGCGAGATCGATCTCGCTGTCGGCGGGATTTTGCTCGCCGTCGGCGAGATTCCAAAAATTTAAATTTCTGAAATTCGTCACTCATTTTCGTTCTTGATTTGCCTTATATTATATTTTCGATCACATCATTTATTAATTTAATATGAAGATTAGCTACTTATACACAAACAAATTCACACAACACAACAAATTAACTTTAATATTGAAATCCATGAGATGTACAAATTAACATAATTTTAAACTCTATAATCAAACTTCAAATCTCCAATCCTTACTACTAATCAGCATCGCAAACCAATCCACGACACACTAAATGCTGATACAAAACTATGACGCATATCTCAATTAAATTTGAGATATTCAAATCATCACTCCACACATAATAAAATCTAAATCAAATCAAATAACATAAACATACTATGCAAATCTTTACTACTACTCTTCAATGTCAGAATCTTCATCTTCTCTGATATTTCCGATATGACGATGATGCACAAATAAGTTATAGAAAGGCCTGAAGGGAAATTCCGAGCGCATTCTTCGATGATCCAACCCTTCGTCTCGGTAAATGAAGAAAGCTAGCTTCCAGGTGTCCAGAATGATCAAAGTGTTCCTTCATCCTCCAGTCAATGTGATCAAATAAATTAGATATATTGTCGATTGAATCTCTCACTTTCTGCAGTTCTTTCTCCATTCCTTTAATTTTCTTCATAAGTAACTCCGTTTTATCTGAAATAGGCCTTGCTATAGGATTATTCTCGTGAAGCTCTATCGAGAGATAAATGTAATTTCATCATTATTGTCCAAAGTAGGGAACATATATGTAGGATCAAGCGACTTCAAGGTAACGAACCTTTTCCCAAGCTTCATAAGAAACCCGGTACCGATCGCATAATGCAAAAATAGTAGATGGGTGTCCTAGTCCGTGAACCGACCCATGCACAATTAAACCCAATGCGTACTTAACAATTATTGATCCAACATCAATAGGCGATCCATTTTGAATACAATAATTCAATATAGCGCATTTCTTCGAAACCTTGTTTACCCTCATAGTAGGTAACAATTTAGATGAGATGAAAAAGTGCCGGTGCTTTGAGACAAGATTCAAAAGTGATGCGAGAGAAACTAACATACCCGTCTTCACGCATTTCCCAATCTTCCGGTTCATCGATCAGATATCGAAATATCTCATTCATATTATATCGAGAAGGCACAAAATTTGAATAGTGACATATCGGGGTGTTTTCTATAGAGAATAATTCATTTACTCTTGATGGAGTAAACGTCACACATCTTCCTCGGACGTAGACATTCCCATTGTTGATCGCATGTAAGTTAGAGTAGAACTCTTTCACAACTGGAATAACAACAACAGACGTAGTGTAACAAAATACCTCCCAGTACCGCTGCGCGATCGTTTCTTCTATCTTCGTAGTGGAATTCTCAAATCCTCGATTGATAAATCCCCGTTCCTTGATAACTCTTTTATTTACCAAAACCTTGTTGAAGATCCGCTGCGCTTCCGCACTCACAAATTTCCTCCAGTTAAACACTTCAGAATTAGAGGAATCTAAGAAATTGGAGGCCATTATGGTGAATGGAATGAATTCTAGTGAAGAAGGCAGATCTAGAATGATTTAAGAATGGGTTTTCACAAAGGAATTGGTGTTGAAACCGTCCAAATCGGCATTCAAATTATAAATAACTCATCTTTATAACTTCCTCGCTGTCGGCGAGAAGTTTCTCGCCGTCGGCGACTCAGTTATAAAAACTGCCTCCCATGTTCTCGCTGTCGGCGGGGCGTTTCTCGCTGTCAGCGAGCTCGATAAATAAAATGAATTTAAATTAGGCACGAACCTCGCTGTCGGCGAGCATCGACCTCGCCGTCGGCGAGATTCCAAAATAATGTCCAATTTCGCACTAAATCGAATAATTTCTTTTCTCATCATAATGGTTCGAATATGTGATGATTCTTAATAATAATCGAGTAGTAAAGTTTCAATAATATAGACTAACTATTAAGATACAATAAAAATAGATAACTAATATGGGTTGCCTCCCATAAAGCGCTTGGTTTAACGTCGTCGACCCGACCTAATTTCAATTATTAATCGAGTCGACTAAGCATTAAAACCTCTTTATAGTTAGGTCTTATACCTTCAAAATATGGTTTTAATCTATATCCATTAACTTTAAATTTATGTCCGAGCTTTTGGATCTTCGATTTCTATAGTTCCGTATGAAAATATTTGAGTTATCGTGAAAGGTCCTAACCATCGAGACTTCAATTTTCCAGAAATAATTTCAATCTAGTATTATATAGCAAAACTTCCCGTCCCGGTTCAAAATTTCTCTCGATTAATCTTCCGATCATGCCATAATTTCATGTTTTCTCTATAAATCTGATCATTATCATATGATTCATTTCTTAATTCTTCCAATTCATTTAATTGCGAGCAATCTTTTCTCACCAGCCTTCCTTCATATTATAATTAAATTCTTTAATCGCCCAATATGCTTTATGTTCTAATTCAACCGGTAAGTGGCATGTTTTTCCATATATAAGCTCGTAAGGAGTCATTCCAATCGGAGTTTTATAAGCGATCCTATAAGCCCATAATGCGACTGTCTAATCTAATAGACCAATCTAACCTATTTGGGTTTACAGATTTTTCTAAAATACGTTTAATCTCACGATTAGATACTTCAGCTAATCCGCTAGTCTGTGGATGATAAGCAGTGGATATCTTATGAGTAATATTGTATTTTTCTACTAGTTTGTGAATATATTTATTTCTAAAATGAGTTCCTCCGTCAGTGATAATCACTCTCGGCATTCCAAATCTAGTAAAAATATTTTTCATCAGAAATTTTGAAACACTCTTAGCATCACACCTAGGTAAAGCTTGTGCCTCAATCCATTTGGAAACATAATCAACAGCTACTAATATATATGAGTTTCCAAATGAAGGAATAAAATGTCCCATAAAATCTAATCCCCAAACATCAAAAATTTCAACTTCTAATATAAAATTCAGAGGCATTTTGTTTTTTCTAGATATATTTCCTACTCTTTGACATTTATCGCAAGTTTTAATATATCTGTATACATCTCTAAATAGAGTAGGCCAGTAAAATCCAGATTGTAGAATATTATAAGCAGTTTTATCAATCCCAAAATGTCCTCCAAAATCAGAATCATGACATTTTTGAATAATTGGTTCAGTTTCTTCGTAAGGTACACATCTTCTAATAATTAAATCCTTACATTGCTTATATAAGTATGGTTCATCCCAAAAATAGGTTTTCGTATCATGGATGAATTTTTTCTGTTGTTGCAAAGTTAGCATAGGTGGTCAAATATTACTAACTATATAGTTTACTATATCATCATACCATGGTATTTTCCACTCATTGATATTATATAGTTGTTCATCGAGAAAACTGTCTATAATTTCATTTTCAATATCAGATAATTCATGATTTTCTAATCTTGATAAATGATCCGCAATTTGATTATCAGTTCCTTTCTTATTAACGATCTCAAAATCGAATTCTTGCATTAATAGCATCCATCTAATTAATCTTGGTTTGGAATCTTTCTTTTGCATTAAATATTTGATAGCGAGTAATGATCGGTATGCACGATACATTTTGTTCCAATCAGATAAGGTCTAAATTTATTAAAACCATATACTACTGCTAATAATTCTCTTTCTGTAACCGTATAATTTATTTCAGCATCATTTAGAGTTTTACTAGCATAGTATATAACTTTAAAAATCTTTTCATATCTTTGCCCAAGAACTGCTCCTACAGCATAATCACTAGCATCACACATAAGCTCAAATGGTTTCTCCCAGCTAGGTGAAACTATTATAGGTGCTGTAATTAATTTTTCTTTTAAGAGTTCAAAAGCATTCAGGCATTCGATTGTAAATTCACATTTCTTGTCCTTTTCGAGAAGTTGGCATAGAGGTTTAGTAATTTTTGAAAAATCTTTTATATAGCGTCCATAGAATCCAGCATGTCCAAGAAAACTTCTTACCCCTTTTACCGTAGTTGGAGGTGGTAATTTAGCTATATCTTGAATTTTTGCAGGGTCCACTTCCATGCCTTTTTCCGAAATTTTATGCCCTAATACAATGCCGCCCGCAACCATAAATTGACATTTCTCCCAATTTAGAACTAAATTTTTTTTCTTACATACTTCTAATACTTTTTCAAGATGAGTTAAGCATGTGTCAAATGATGTTCCAAATACAGAGAAATCATCCATAAATACTTCTATTCTATTGTTAATTAACTTACTAAATATAGACATCATACATCTCTGGAATGTTGTTGGTGCATTACATAATCCAAAAGGCATTCTTCGAAAAGCGAAAGTTCCATAAGGACTAGTAAATGTTGTTTTCTCTTGATCCTCAGGAGCAATTTGTATTTGATGATAACCGGTGTATCCATCTAGAAAACAAAAATACTTATGTCCGGCTAATCTATCTAACATATGGTCTAGAAATGGTAAAGGGAAGTGATCTTTCCCGGTGGCGGTATTTAATTTCCTATAATTAATACATATACGCCAACCGATAACTTGTCTTATAGGAATAAGATCGTTATTTTCATTGGCGGTGACGGTCACTCCTCCCTTCTTAGGAACACGATGAATTGGGCTTACCCAAGCATCGTCGAAATAGAATATATAATACCATTATCTAACCATTTTAAAATTTCTTTCTTAACTACTTCTTTCATTATCGGGTTTAATCTCCTTTGGGGATCTGCTTTAGGTTTATGTTCATCATCTAAAATAATTCTATGCATACAGATTGAAGGACTAATTCCTTTAATATCTGCTAAAGTCCAACCAAAAGTTTTCTTATATTTTTTTAAAGTTTCTAAAAGTTTTTGTTCTTGAGATTCGTTTAATGTAGATGAAATAATAACTGGTAAAGTTGAAGAATTACCTAAATAAGCATATTTCAAATGATCAGGTAATATTTTTAGCTCAAGTTCAGGAGGTTTAATAATTGATGGAACTATATTCTTGTCAGTGTTTTCGGTATTATCCAAAAATTCAAATCTTTCCTGAAAATAATCTAGTTCTTCATTATTATCTTCAATTAATTCAGTGTTTTCTTTTTCTAATTTATCTTCGTAATATTCCTTAAAATGTTCTTGTTGTAAATGTTCAAGTATTTCTATCTGAAAACATTCATCATCTTTTTCTAGCGCAGGATATTTCATTGATTTTGCAATATTAAATGTAACTTTTTGGTCATTTACTTTCATAGTTAATTCTCCTTTCTGAACATCAATCATAGCTTTTCCAGTAGCTAAAAATGGTCTTCCTAAAATGATAGGAATTTCTTTATCTTCCTCCATATCTAAAACAATAAAATCTACTGGGAAGATAAATTTATCCACTTTTACTAACACATCTTCAATAACTCCCTTAGGATAGGTAACCGAACGATCAGCTAATTGAAGGGTTACTGAAGTAGGTGTAATTTTTCCTAATCCTAATCTCTTAAAAATCGATAGAGGCATTAGATTGATGCTTGCTCCTAAGTCACACAAAGCTTTTCCATAAAATTTTTCTCCTATAGCACAGGGTATAGTGAAACTACCAGGATCTTTCAATTTTTCAGGAAGCTTCTTCTGAATAATAGCACTACACTCTTCACTAAGTGCGACTGTTTCATTATCAGTGAATTTTCTTTTCTTATTTAGAATATCTTTCATAAATTTTACATAATTTGGCATCTGATCTAAAGCTTCGACAAAAGTTATATTGATTGTTAATTTCTTTAATATTTCAAGGAATTTAGCAAATTGTTTATCTTTTTTATGTTGAGCTAGTCGTTGAGGAAATGGTGGTGGAGGTTTTTCAACGTAAATTCTCATAGGTATTAAAGGATGTTCTAAGTTTGAATCTTGTTGAAGTGTTTCCTTTTCAATTTCCACTTCCTCTTTTGGCTTTCAAGTTCTTTTTGAATTTGAGGTTCTAATTCTTTTCCACTCCTTAGTTGTATTGCTTTAATTTGTTCTTTTCCTTGATCTTTAGGATTTATTTCCACATTACTAGAAAAAGTTCCAGGTATTCTATTATTTAGCGCAGTAGCAATATGTCCAAGTTGAGTTTCGATATTTTTAATAGATGTTCCTTGAATTTGTAATTGATTTCCTTGAATTTGTAGTTGATTTCCTTGATTTTGTAGTTGATGACCCATATTCAAAATTAATTCATCCATAGATAATTTCTTATCTTTGAATTGAGGGTTATTGTTATTAAATCCAGGTGGGTAATTAGGTTTATAGTTTGGATTTGCTTGATTAGGTTGATTCATCCATTGTTGATTAGATGTGTTATTCCAATTAAAATTTGGATGAGTTTTCCAACTAGGATTATAATAGTTTGAATAAGGGTTATTAGTTCTATTATTAATAGCATTTAAAGTTTCATAATTAGATTGAGATTCTATGATTTGTCCAGATGAGTTTTCTTCTAAAGTAGGAGAGTAGTTCATTCCAAAATAATCTAATTTCTTAGATATAGCAAGCAATTTGAGAAGCTAACATAGATATTGCATCGTTTTCATGAATGCCGGCTATCTTTTTCGGATTTACTCTATTAGCGAGAGCCATTGGAAATTATTTGTTGCCATTTCTTTGATTAGTGCATAAGCTTCATCAAATGGTTTAGACATTAATGAACCTCCAAGAAGCAAGCATCGATGATTGATCTTAAAGATCCTACTAATCCATTATAAAAGGTTTGAATAATCGACTAATCGGTAGCGCATGATGTGGGCATTTCCTAAGAAGTTCCTTAAATCTCTCCCAAGCTTCATATATTGATTCTCCATCTAACTGACAAAAAGAAGTTATATCATTTCTAAACTTAGCAGTTTTAGATGGTGGAAAATATTTGGATAGAAATTTTTGTGATAATTCTCCCCAAGTTTTAATAGATCCAGGTGTTAACGAATTCAACCACATTTTAGCCTTATCCCTTAATGAAAAAGGAAAAAGTCTAAGTCTTATAGCATCGTCAGATACTCCTTGATATTTAAAAGTAGCACAAAGTTCTAGAAAACTAGCAAGATGTAAGTTAGGATCTTCAGTAGGTGAACCACTAAATTGATTGTTTTGTACCATTTGGATAATTGCAGGTTTAAGTTCAAATGAATTAGCAGCTACATCAGGGTTTTGAATAGTTAAATGAATTTCATCTGATGTAGGGTTGGCATAATCTCTTAATGGTCTTTGTTGGTTTATATTTTGAATTTCAGGAATATTCGCCATTTGTGTTAAATTTATAATTTGTTTCTTTTTTTTTCTAATTCTTTTAATTGTACGCTCTAATTCAGAATCGTAAGGTATTAAATTTTCGTTTCCAAATTTGCACATAAAATTTTAGAATAGATATTAATTTATTTATTATGATTATTTTAAAATAGTCCGTTATTCCGGTAAATTTTTCTTACTTTCCCAGCAACGGCGCCAAAAACTCGACCCACAATTTTATATTATGATATTTTTAATTTAATTGCAACGACGCCAAAAACTTGACCCCGCTATATTATATGTATAGAATTGTAATTGTTTATGTTGTGGATGCTACGCAAGTATACGTATCGTATCAAGTAATACAGGGCTCTAGTGGAGTCCTCGGTTATCGATCCCACGAGGAAATAGAAAATTAAATAACAACTAATTTTAAAATAATAATAATAATAATTTTAAAATAGTATACGAAAATTTGGAATTCTAATTTTAAGCACAATAAAGTAAACTAAGTATTTTAATTAGGTAACTTAACTAAGTAGAAAATTAATACGTATTGAAAGTGCAGGAAATTAAACTAATTGCTAAATAAGTCTTAACTATTCGAAAAAGTATCTTTCCCCTTGTTTAGAAATTTAAGTGATTGATGAATTTAAATAGATAATTTTAAGGTATTGTGACAAATAGGAGCATTCCTATTCTTTACCCTTTAGTCCGAGTGTAAAGAATATTGACTAATCCTATGTTTGATTATTGAATCTGCGGCTAGGCTGGGAGGATACCGACTGCCACTTCAGAGCTCCCACATTCCCCTCGCCTGAGGGCTAACATCTACACTTCAGCTCTCAAACAATAGGACCAAATTGAATATTTTAGTCTGTCACACTAAAATGCTCAATTCTACGCCCAGTGATATTATTTCCATATTTATTTGCACCTTCCTTCCAAGGCTTTTGAATTCCCCAATTATCAGATGTAATTTTTACTATAGTTGTTAATCAACACATTTTAACAAATCAAATGACTAGTTTGAAAAGTAAATTAAGTTTTAAGTAAAAATTATCACAATTTATTAATATATATAAGTATCCCTATTTTAATTTCATCAAGTCACTTAATTTCATAAACGAGGAGAAAGACTAAATAAACTACTCGGAATGCATGGGAACTAAACTAAGCATGGATTTCATTTAAAGTTAAAAACAATAAATACAAATACTTATCTTGATTTATCCCCAAGCGTACTCCTCGTAGTTCCTTTCGACTCTTCCTTTCGAGTACAGCACGACTCACTAATTACTCACTAAACTCACTAAAGACACAATTTGACCCACAAAACTGCACTTAAAGACTCTAAAGACTGAAATTGACACTGAAAGACACAAAAACTGCACACTTAGAACACACTAAGAGGCTGAATTTCGGCCTCTATATATAGAGGTAGGCAAAGGTCCAAGAGGTGTGTATGCATCCCTTCAAAAAGTGTCCAGGTTCAATGTATCTGCGCCATTTGAACTACCTCGCCGTCGGCGACGAACTACCTCGCTGTCGGTGAGGTTTCTAGAAGGTCTTTGAACCACGCTATCTCGCTGTCAGCGGGCTCGGGCTCGCTGTCAGCGAGACAGTTATAAATCCTTCAGAATTTTCTTCCTCGTACCCTCGCCGTCGGCGGGCTCAATCTCGCCGTCGGCGACTCAGCACAAATTGCATTATTTTCTTCCTTTTTGCTCCAAATCCGCTCCTTTTTATGATTTTTGCTTTTATCACCTAAATTCTCCATTCCTGCAACAAAATAAAGAAAATACCTTTCTTTAAAGTGCAATTTCATCAAAAATAGGTATGAATTTCTTAATAAATATTTCAGTGATCAGCGGCGCCGAATCAGAGCCTGTCGCGTGGCCCTTCCGAGCTGCCGAGGATGGCGTGGCGCCGCGTGGATAAGTAGGAAAATAGGGATTTTTCTTATTTATTAAATACCCAGAACTTTAAAAATTCATAACTTTGTGTAAAAAAATCCTAAAAATAAAATAAAAATACCCTCTTGCTCAGTGAACAGAGGAGAATAATGTGGAAAAGAAATCAAGTAATTTCATTAAGTATTTTATTTTTAATGATTTATTTACTCTCTGCATTGTTTTAATTCTCCATGCATATAGCAAATTCACCATGGCATGAAACCATAGGGCTTTTGAAGCCTCTGAACTTGGGAACATTCCCTGAATTTCCAAGGTCAGAGGCCATCCCTATGAGAAGTTATTGATTTTTCAAGTTCATGTTACTATTTTGAGTATTTTAATTCCAATAATTAGCATGTGGAGAAATAAATTCTAGGAAAATTTGGTGATGTTTTTTATGACCAGGGAGGCCTAGGAAAAATAATTTTTGAGCTAATTCACTTTGAATAACCGTAATTGGCCTAGACACCCAAAATTGAATTTTAATTAATTAGGGTTAACCACTCATCAAATTAACTTAAAAACAATTCTCCACTGTCCTCTAGGGATAGGAGAACACCACATAAAAATTTGAGATCAATTGGACTTGGTTAGCCCCACAAAATGGGTTAATTAAGCCCCATGAATGGAATCAAACTTTAAAAATTCCTAACTCACAAAATACTTTTCAAAAATTCACAAAAATGGTTTTTTGAGCTTCTCTGATATCAAGGGAACTTAGGAAAATTAAAATTGTAATTTTCTAAAAAAGTTGATTTTTATCTTTATTTTAATATTTTTAATAATTAAAAAATAATAAAAATAACAAAAATATTACAAATCACCAAAATGTCACATTTTGAATTCTAATCATTTAGGAACAAACCAAATATTTTTCTTAAGTTCCTAGGATAAGATATTGAATTTTAAAGGTTTAAAGTAATTTTTAATATTAAAAATGTATTTTTCAACCTTTTCACTAAAATAATTCTAATAAAACAAAAAAAAATCAGAAAATTATGAAAATTGGTTCTCTAGTTTCCCTGATATCAGAGAGGTTTTTGAAAAATATAAAATCCATTTTTCAACTTTAATTTTATTTTAAAATTAATTAATACTCCAAAACTCAAAATAATTCTAATAAATAAAATATAATTCAAAAAATCACCAAATTTAGTCCAAGTGGTCCTATGGTCATTAGGAACATCCCATATTTTTCTTAAGGATAGAAACATTTCCTTGGTCCTGTTATTGAATTTTCCTTGAAAACCCCTATTTTCCATTAAAAATAATTATATAAATAAATTAAATACAGAAAAATCACATTTTCTCCTCTAATGTCTTAATTGACATGTGAGTGAAGCCACATAAAAATTTCAAATTCATTTAGGCTCAATTTAGTGAGTTATGGAATTATTAAGCTTGAAGGGCAAAATGGTAATTAAAATTTTAACCCTTAATTAAAACTTTAGGCTTAATAAAATGAGAGAGTAAAATATTTGATCATAATCTGATTTGGATGATTGAAATTTAAATAATTAAAGGATAGAAACCGATCAATCTTTTTTAAGATTAATTAGAGTAAACCTTAACCAATTAATTAATTAAATTTGGAAGATTAATAAAAATTGAAATTAATAAAATAGGGATATTATTAGGAAGACATTTGTTCTTTAATTTAAGAATCCCTAAATTAATCACCTCAATAATATTTAATTCCTAATTAAAATGATAATTCAAATTCAAGATTTAAAATACTAAAAGACTTAATCATTAAATTAAATTAAAATTAAAACATTTAAATTAAATCCTTCCAAAATTTCAATTAAATTAATACTTTAACAATTAAATTAAATCATCCTTAAAACATAAAAAATAAAATGTTAAATTAAAATTAAAATAAAATTAAATTAAAATTAAAATTAAATTAAATTAAATTAAATTAAATTGAATTAAATTAAACTAAATTAAATTAAATTAAAACATATTAAATTAAATTAAAATAAATAAAAAAATAAAATCAACTTAAAATAAAATCTAAATTAAATTAAAATTAAATTAAAATTAAAACTAAACCAAATTAAATTAAATTAAATTAAATTATATTGAATTAAATATAACATCACCTAAGACATAAAGACTTCAAAAATAAATCTAAAACAACATGTACACTATTCCAAACTTAAACCCATTAATTAAAATTAAATTAAATCACAAATTACTTAAACATCAATTTGCCCTCAAAAGCTCTTGTTGTCATAACTACTAAACGGAGTATTAAGTGAAGTGTTACTTCACTTATAGGATATTCAAATGTCCTAGTTCACTGAGCAAAAGAACAAAACTTAACTAAACTCCTGGATGATTAATTCAATTGTATAATTAAATTCTCTTGGACTTAAAACAATCCTAGAGGTATTGAAAATATGTTTAAGACTCGTCTTAAGCACTTCCTCAATATGATAGGATATTTATAAGAATAATTAACTTAATTGTTCTTTGATGAAGAAAATCGTCCTTAAACCAAAACACAAGAACCGAGACGTCATAGGAGATGACTAGCTATAGGATTAGGACTTTGGTAGATAACCAAAAATCTTTCCCTTAGCTTTACCTAGGTACTTGTTGGAATATTTAAATGCCTTAATACGTGTTTTAAGTGCAGCTTGGGATGAAGGGAAGACCCTCCAGGTACGCTTTTATTTTATTGCAATTTACTTTATTGCAAATGCACTTTACTTTTCTTGCATGATAAACAACTGTTGCATGAAAACCAAAACCTTTAGGGTAGTCCCTAAAACTGAAACAAAAATTAAATTAAAAATCATTGAAAGATAAAATTCACCGCCACAACATTTCAAAATATAAAACAACTCAAAATTTAATCACAAACAGAACACAAAACTATAATTGCAACTAAATTAAAACGTCTCGTTGAATGATCGTGAATACCTCGGATGATGTAACCCACGTGTTGCTAACGGGATTTCCCACGGTCTAAATGAAAGTGTGGAACTCATTCAGATTGAGTTTAGTAAATTCATACTGGACTAAGTGAATTCGATGAAAATAACGGTGCTGGGATGACGAACCAGTGGGATCTTAATCGGTTACGTTTAAATAACTTTAAGATTTGTTTTAATTAAAATATTAAAAACACCTGGATTTTAAGATTTTCTCTAAACCAAAACACTTCTCTCATCTCCTGATTTATGACTTCTAAAACTAAACCTCTGCAACAACAAGGAGCTCGGAGCATGGTGGGCAGCACGGCCATCGTCATCAACAAAACTCGGATCTACTTCAACAAAACTTTCTTAGAATTAAATAACCAAGCCATAGGACTTCGAGGTAGTTTGCCTAGTGCAACATAAATTCACAATTCTTCGTTAGGCATTTGCATGATCATGTCATGTAAATTAAGCCCTAACCGCTCTTAGGACTCCGAGGTAGTCGTTCGGTACGACATAAACCCTCACATTTTCTAGGCTGATTGTATATTATGTCATACGGATATAAGTCCTAATTAACTAAAAATTGGCAAGATTGAAATATAAGATAATATTGGGATTTTCCCAAATCTAAGCCAAACAATAGGATAGTCGGGAAGTTGCCAAGATTCTTCTTGGATCCTCAGCTTCTCCTACCTTTCTTCCTTTGGATTCTCAAAAATAAATTGTTCCAAATTTTGAGTCATTCCCTTTTGAATTTCCAAAAATCCGATCCTTTGGAAACCTTAAACTTTGAAATTCTTGAGAGCAAAACCACTGATCATTATCGAGAGTTTTCTTAAGTGATTCCCGTCACTTAGGATGTAATTAACTATAGGGGCTTGCCTCTATAGGGAACTTTAAGAACCCAGGTAATATAAACCCTGCTTAATTCATTTATATTAAGCGAGGGAACTTGTCGGCTTATAAAATTGGTTCGCAGACCAAACGGATGTCATAAATCTCCTAGTTTATTTAATTGAGCCCCATCATCAAGCAGTGTGTCTATTCTTCGGGATAGATACACGGTTTGTGGTGCGGTGCTCGTTTATATAAACTATTTGGGATGTGAGATCGGTTTGATTTCATATCTTAAAACTTTTAAACTTAAAATTACTTTCAAAATCAAATGTTATCTTTTAAACTATATATATATATATTTAAATTAAATTTAAAATATAAAAATTTCGCCGACAATTTCTGTAGGCGACCCCCTTTTCAAAATAAAACACATAACCTAAAAATATGCCGACATGCTTTTAATGCAAGAATTTGATTTTGAGATCATTATTAGGAAAAAGGTTGATAATCAAATAGCTGATCATTTATCTCAACTTGAGCAACCTAAGTTGGATGATTTTGAAAAGGAAATCACTGAAACTTTTCCTGATGAGAAATTATATAATTTTATTGGTGGAAATTTACTGTAGTATGCTGATATTGTGAACTACATCGTTAGTAATACTTGACCACCTGACTTAACAATGCAACATCAAAAAAAATTATGCATGATGCTAATTTTTATTTCTGGGATGATTCCTATCTATACAAGCAATGTAAAGATCTTATTATTAGAAGATGTGTGCCTTATGAAGAAATTAAAAGAATTATTCGAGAATGTCTTAATTCTGAATTTTAAGAACATTTCGGAATTGGTAGAACTGTACATAAGATTTTGCAATATGGATTTTATTGGCCTACACTTTTGAGAGATGTTTACAAATTTATCAAAACTTGTGATCGATGTCAAGGAATAGGCAATATATCTAGAAGAAATGAAATGCCTCTTAATTTTACTTCGAAGTTGAAATTTTTGATGCTTGGGGATTATATTTTATGGGACCATTTATACATTCATTTGGAAATGTATATATACTAATTGCTGTTTATTTTGTTTCAAAATGGATTGAGGTAATAACTTTACCTAGGTGTGATGCTAGAAGTGTTTCAAGGTTTTTAATGAAAATTATTTTCACAATATAGGAAATGCCTAGAGTAATCATTACTTATGAAGAATCCCATTTTAAGAATAATCCGATTCTGAGATTAATGGTAAAAAATAATATTATGCATAGAATCTCTACAGCTTATCATCTCCACACTAATAGTTTAGAAGAGGTATCTAATCGTGAAATTAAATGAATTTTAGAGAAGGTCAATAATTCCGAGAAATTGGATTGGTCTGCTAGATTAGATACTGCTTTTTAGGCATACAAATCTGCTTATAAAACTCCTATAGAAATGTCTCCTTACAGTTTAATCTTTGGATAAACCTGTCACTTGCCAGTTGAATTAGAATATAAAGCATATTGGGTGATAAAGAAATTGAATTTTAATTTGAAAGATGCTGGTGAGAAGAGACTGTTGCAATTAAATGAATCGGAAGAAACAAGAAATGAATCATATGATAACGATAGAATATACAATGAGAGAAGAAAAACATGGCATGATCGGAAGATTATTAAAAATGAATTTGAACCAAGACAAAAAGTTTTTTTATATAATACAAAATTGAAATTATTTCCTGGGAAACTGAAATCAAGATGGATTTGAACTTTCATTGTCGTAGAAATATATCAGTTTGGAGCTGTGATTATCGAAGACCCTAAAACTGGAAAAATATTCAAAGTTAATGTCCAAAGATTAAAACCACATTTTGAAGGCAACATACCTTATTTTAAAGAGATTTTAATGTTGGATCAACCTGAATAACTGGAAGTTATGTCGGGCTGACGATCTTAAACCAAGCGATTTGTGGGAGGCAACCCATCGTTATTGAGTGTTTGCTTTATTTGATGTGTTATTTGAGTTTGTTTTTTGCTTAATTAAGTCTTATTGTTCCTTAATTATCATTAACAACATTTAAGAAATGAGTCAAATCGATGTTGGAAAGAATTTGAAACAAGTGAAGTTTGGGGAAATTTGAACTATCGCTGAGCGATGCTTTTATCAGCACCGGACAGCGTTGTTGTTCAAAAAATAGTTTCTCGTCTTTAGATTTGAGTTTCAACAATTCTAGGCTGTAAAACTTCGATCAGGACTCCCAAAAATAGGCCATAGACATAGGAACTACCTTAGGAACAAAGAGGAAGATCCCAAATCTCGTCCAATGGATTCCGACTCGATGGAAACTTCAAAATTTCAAGTTTTAAACCGTAGAAAGTTTGTCAGTTTTCAGGAACAGCACTTATTAAACAAAAATATCTGGAAAATGAGATTGATTAAGGAGCAAGGCTTTGTGAATCGAGGCACGAATTCTCCTACCACTAGAATTGTTGAAATTATTGTTGAGAGACATTGAGAAGTATTATGTTATACTACTACCTCTGTAGTTGTCCAGGTTGTGAAGGCGTTCTATGCAAATCTTCACAGAATCAACTAAGGATCAGTCTATGTGTGAGGTAGGTTTGTCAAATTTAATCTTGTAAAGATTAATGATTTATACAAGATTGAGAATGTGTCAATATGCCACTATTTAAATTTTGCCCTGATGAAGGACAATATGAATGATTATACAAATAAATGACGGATGAAAGTGATGAAAGGGAGATAAGAGATAGCAAATAGGTAAGTCTCTCGACCACACTGCTAAATCCTATGTCGAAACACTTACATTTTTCATATGTGCAAAATTACCCCCAACAATGAAAGTCAACAAAAGTAACTAAGGAGTGTGCTATTCTGAACTACTGTATTCAAATGGGGATGGCTATTGATGTTGGTTCACTAATTATTAAATCTATTTTGGGATTGATCGTTCACGGATCTAAGTATGGGCTTGGAAATCCTTCCACCGTATTTCTCCTCTACAGTCAATCACAAGTGCCATATGAGAACTAGGAAAGAGTACTTCTACCTTGGAAGCCTATAGACCAAGCTGATGCATATAGTAACCAGGCAGTTGGTGATATGAATGACATGAGCATTATTGAAAATCAACCATCTCAGAGGTCAACACTTATACCTCCTTACTTTCCTAAAAGTTCACATATCATCTTGAAGAAAATTAAGAAATTGGAGAAGGAAGTAAAATATTTGATGAATGCAATCAACAAACTATCTGATTTCTTTGATCATCTGGATAGGAGAATGAAGGAGCATTTTGATCATTCTGGATATCTTGAAATAAATTTGATGCGGTTGATGAAAAGGAAAGGTTGGATTGAAGAGGATTCTACTGAAGAATTTCTGTTTTGTCCATTCTACAATCTGTTTGTTCACGCTCAATCAATTGGAGATCTTAGAATTGATGATAGTTCTAAGGAAGAATGAAAACTTGATTATTGTATTTATGTGTTTGTGTATTTGAACTGATTGATTTCTTTGCTTGGATGTTATATTTGGACTTGTTTTCTTGTTTAGTTTTCAACCTTATTGTGTTGTGGTTGTGATTGATGTTGAATTTTAAAATTATATGGCTTGATGATGTGTAATGTTAAGTGTTATGTGCACGTGTCTGACACATAAATTTTATATATGAAAGTGATGTTTTGAGTTGTTTGTGTTAAAAATATCATTTGTCATGGCTTTAGATTGTTATTCAATGCTTAATTAGAACAATTAGATGTCAGAGCGAGCTTGAAAAGTTTGAAATTGCTAAAGAAAGTCAGAAGCCCAGTTTTTGATCTGGCACCGAATGGCGCTGTCACCAGCGCCGGACCGCGCCAAAAGACAGAGAGTTTGGCCATTAGAGCAGAATAATATGCCGAACGACACTGTCACTAGCGTCGGATAGCGCTCGACCAGGTGATCTATAAAAAATACCTATTTCTTTATGTCTTAATTCTTATCAATTAAGGATATTATGCTTTAATGAAAGGTAGTTTTTCTGTTTTTTTGGATGTAGGTGATGTAAAAAGGTCCAAAAAGGAAAAAGAAGCAAAAAGGAGCAAAAATGGAGAAAAATACAAAAAGTGTAAAAAAATATGGCCTGGCGCCTAGGCGCCAGACTCGATACAAAAACTGTCAAGTTTTTGACAACGTTTGATCGATTATTTTGACGGAGGGTGCAGTTATTGGACATTCTAAAAGACTGGCAGTTGTTCCTGGATAATAGGACATGTGATACATTGCATTTGGATGCTCCAAAATGGTTTTAATTGCGAAGAGGTGTAAGCCAAAGTGAAGAGATGCGAAGAACTGGACGCGGTGTCCGGCGCCTAGGCGCCAGACCGACCTTCTAGAAGATTCATTGAATGTGGACATGTTTTGAAGAGGTGCCTCAAGGCAACCCTTGAAGCCTATAAATAAGAGTTCATTTCTTCAGAAAACGTGCCCCTCCCATTGTAACCCTTTCTCTTATCCACTTTAGGACCTCTCATCCTTAGAGAGACAAATAGAGAGAGAAATTTAGGGCCAACTTTTGTTTAGTTTAGTGAGTTTATTTTCAAGTTGTTGCATCTGGAGTTCATTACACTGTGGAGTTAGTAGGAATCAGAAGATCTGTAGAAGGAATATTTGAGATAAGTATTTTACATTTGATTCAAAGTTTATTTATTATGTTTTGCTATTTATATTCAATGTGTTATGAGTAGTTAGTTTACTTTCTTCCTTCAATTATGAAGAGATAGATAAGATAATATAAATATTCGATGGAGAATTGAAATTCAAAATATTTTAAAAACATTGGGATGACATTAATACCTGATCTTACTTTACTTTTTAAATTAGCCATTTAAATTGTTAAAACCTGTTGAAGAGTTTTGAGACATTGAAGGAGAAGAACTCTTAACTTGTAAATATCACATGAATCTTTGGGTAGTCGAAGGCCATGTGCTGGCTATTCAAGGTGAAGTGAAAATAAATAGGAAGATAAGATTTAAAGGGCGTAGAATTGATAAGTTTTTAGAGTGACAGACTAAATTCTTATAATTTGATTTATAGATTAGCAAAGGGTCACTAGTAGGGACGACCATAGCCACCCTTGGACATCTAATAGTGTGAGTCTAGATTAACACATTCTACTAACAATACATCCGAACCTGATCTGTAAATTAGCCAATGTTCTTTACCCATGGATCAAAGAGTAAAGAATAGGAATGCTTCTATTTGGCACAATACCATAAATCAAATTCTCCAACGAATATTAAATTATCTTAAAAATCTTAGATTAATTGAAGGAATGAAAGTTGTTTATTTTATATAGTTTTCATAAATCATTTTCTTATTATTGTTTTCTTTATTTGCATCTAGTAAATTAATAGTAATTTATAGTTAAATTAGAGGATAAAAAGATATTTTCGAAATATAATATTTAGAAAATTTATTACTATAATTTTTCCCCGTGGGATCGATACTGGGGTTATAAAAGAAAACCCTATATTACTTGAAACGATACGTATACTTGCGTAGTACCCCTAGTGTGTAAAAATATTTTCTAAAAATTTACATCATTTTGATTTTATACACTAGCTGCTATTTATAAATTGGGTCAAGCTTTTGGCCATCTTTTGGAAGCGAATATTACTGCATTATTGCGGGTCGGGTCAAGTTTTTGGCGCCGTTGCCGGGGAAAGAAAAAAATAGTTATAATTTTTTGTAAAAAAATATTATATTTCTAAAAATATAAAACTATAAAAAAAATTAAATAATAATAATAGAAAAAATAAAGATATATATTTTTATTTCTTGTTTTATGCGATGATTTGGTTCTGAAAGATTAATACCTTTAGATTTTGAATTAGAAAGAACAATTAGAAAAATTAAAAAGGAAAACAAATTCAGAAATTTCAAGAAATGACTACTTTACAAAATCCAATTGAACTTAATGATCAAAATGTTTATAAACCATTAAGGGATTATGCTAATCCTATAGTTGACGAACTTCATAGTAGTATTCAAATACCCACTGTAGATGCTAATTCTTTTGAACTTAAACCGTCTATTATTCAAATGGTGCAAAACAATCAATTTGGTGGATCACCAAATGAGGATCCAAATTTACATCTTGTTAGATTTTAAGAACTTTGTGCTACCTTTAAATATAACAATGTTTCTGATGATGCTATTAGACTTAGACTCTTTCCTTTTTCTTTAAGAGATAAAGCAAAGATGTGGCTAAACTCATTAGCAACTGGTTCTACTAAAACATGGGCTGAAATGGCACAAAAATTCCTTCCTAATTATTTTCCTCCTTCTAAAACTGCTAAATTAAGAAATGATATTACTTCGTTTAGTCAATTTGACGGGGAGACAATATATGAAACTTGGGAAAGATTTAAAGAACTATTAAGAAAATGTCCTCATCATGCTTTACACTGATTGGTTGATTATTCAAACATTTTATAATGGATTAATTGGATCTTTAAAATCAATTTTGATCTTTCTGCTTGGAGGTTTTTAATGTCGAAATCATTTGAAGAAGCTTACACTTTAATTGAAGAAATGACTAATAACAATTTTCAATGGCCTTCCGAAAGGATTAATCCTAAAAAGATGGCAAGTATTCATGATAATGAAGCTTTTTCTATTTTAGCTTGACAAGTTGCAACAATCTCTAAGAAATTAGATAACTTTGCAATTAATATTTCACATAATAACTCTACTAATATTGAAGATTCTCAAACTATTGAAACTTTACAAGCAATTATAAGTAAAAATAATCCTTATTCAAATTATTATAATCCCGGGTGGAAAAATCATCCTAATTTTAACTGGAACAATTCGCAACAACAATGGGGTAATAATCAATCTCATCCCACTGGAAATTGGAATAATTAAGTTAATTCAAATTATAAACCTCCTGGATTTAATAATCAACAGAAAAAGTTATCAATAGAAGAATTAATTTTACAAATGAATAATCAATTACAAAATCAAAATACTGCTATTCGTAATATTCAAAATCAAATGGGGAAAATTGCAACACTTCCTAGTAATGTTGAAATTAATCCAAAGGAAACTGGAAAAGAACATGAACGGCTAAAGCTGTGTATGTTGACCTCATTTTTGATGAGGTCTTCTCTTCCCTCTTTAGTACTTAGGATCTAGCCTTAGGCTTTTCCTTTGACTATCTTAGAGGACTAGAGATGGAACCTACCCCTTTAGAAACTCAACCACTTCTTAACTCCCTGCAAACCCCACAAGCTTGATTGTAAACCCCTAATCACCTAGAGGATTGAAATCAAATGTGGAGGTTTAAAGGATGAGTTCCCTATAGGACCTTTGGCCTTAGGATCACCCTGGGTGGCGTGGTCTGGTGAGGGTTCACCTGCACACATTACACTTTTACACACATTCCAAATCCTAAAACTATTCATGCTTAGCTTGACTTCCTGACTCATGTAGATAATTCATATGGATGGACCTTAACCCCTAAGCCCTTGCGTAAGAGGGTTAGGAACAACATAGTGAATGCCTCAAATGAGTCCTCTCATGGCTCCTATGGGCTTAATATGGCTTCATGGCTCAACCAAAATGATTCCATTTCACTCACACTTGCTCAATTTTCATTTTTCTAAAATTTCAATTTTTGACCCTCGGGGCCCCGGACCCACCAAACCTATTAAAAGCCCTTGAAACTACCCAAAACCACCAAAATTTCCAAATCACCCAAAACTTTTCCAAAATTAACCTTGAACATTTCCCCACCAATCAAAGTGATCATTTACAGCCAAAAATACCAAAATTTCCAAAAATACCCCCAATACCCTCCAAATTACCAAAATGCCCCTCTTGACCCAAAAATCCAAAAATTCAGAAAATTCCCATAAAATTCTAGAAAATCCCAAATATTCCCAATTTCATTTTGTACAACCACACCATAGGCCAATTTTGCCAATTTACCCCACTTTTACCAAAATCCCCAATTTAGCCCATTTGAAACCTAAATGAACCCAATGTCAAACCAAATCACCCCAATTGACCTCAATTTTGGTCCAATTCAATTCTAAACTTCAATTCAATATCCCCAATATCAATATAGACCAAATCCAATCTCAATTTGATTAGCATTTGAATTCAATTTCATTTTTAAGCTTAAAGCCCAATTTTGACCCATAACCCAAACTTAGCCCAAACCAACCCAATTCAACTCCAATTAACCCCAAATCTTTTCTAAAACTTCCCTAACATCTCCGTAAACAAAAAACTAACATAATTTGCCCAAGACTTGAACCCAAACCCCACTCAAATTCAACCCAAACCCAAAATCCCCAATTTAGCCTAAACCCAAGCTTAACCCTAACTTAGCCTAAATCCCAAAATTGAACCCCAACCAAAGTTGAAAACTCTTTGTAACACACCTATAAACATTTCTCAACATCAATTTTACATCAATTTCAACATTAGCCCAACCCTAGCTTATGTTAGCCCAATTTGGCCCACCTTAGCCCCTTTAACAAATAAACCCAAATCCAATCCAATTCAATCCCAAATCATTCCAAATTTGTTTTAAATCACTCATGACATATCCTTAAAATAAAACCAACATTTATTTGGCATGGCCCTTTATAAAGTTTTTTTTTTTATTTAAAATCCCATTTTGAAACATGAAAAAAAAACCCATTCCCCTAAAACCATTTTAAAAGCCCACCTTTACCAAATTTTAAAAGCCCAAAATTCATGCTAAAGCCCATATGACACTCCATTCATCATTTCGCTAATTAAAATCATCCCTAAATTCTAAATCAACAATCAAACTTTTCTAAATTAAGCCATATGACAAACTATCCAAATTTCACACTAAAATACCAAAATTCCTAAAACCTATTTCCATGAAACGAAGCCTACTTTTCCCAAGCCATATAAGAGCCATGGAGCCATCCTTAAGCCCCATGTGAAGCCATGAAAGGTTTGACATGTGACCATACCACATTGGGCAAATGGAGGAAGCTCTTTCTAGGTTCCCTTAAAGTCATTAGCCTTAACCATGATTACCCTTAAGCCAAAATTAATCCAAATATGTTTGGATGCGGACTTCACCACACATGTGAGCCTGACCCACCTGACCTCCTCAGCCCAAAATCGGGCCATGGGGAGGTGAACCAAGCCCAAATACATGGGTTGACCCAAACCAAGCCAAAATCACCTCTTCCCCTTTCCATTTCAATTCATCCTCTTTACACATGGCATTTGATAATTAAACTCACTTACCTCAAGCACTGATCCTCCTGATCATAACAGTGCCCTGACCCTGGCCGGCCGGCCACCACAGTCGCCGGAAAACACCAGGCCGAGAGGTCCAAATCAACCAAAAATTGCAATACCCCATGGCCGAGCCGCCCCACTCCAAATGGCCATTGTGGCTGTTCTTCTCCTCACCGAGCTAGCTGATCCCAGCCCCTAACTCCCCGAGAGGCCATGGCCATGGCTATTTAAGCCGGCCGACCCCTCTCGGCCAAAAGGTCAGGTGAAATCGACCTTCACAAAATCCCTCCAAACTCCTCACAAAGCTTCCCTAGCCAAGAGCATTTGATCCCCACTGTCCTCCTGCCCTAATTCCCACTGATTGAGCTCAATTTTGGAGCTCAATTCTCAGGCCAGAACAGGACACTTTCAGATCCTCCACCAAAATCAAATTAAACTCTCCCACACCTGCACAAGACCAAGAGAAGGAGTTCCCCAGTGAAAGCCCCCTCTCCAGGCCACCCATTTGTTCTAGCCTCCAAAGGTTGAAATCGGGTCTGGTGGAAATCGAGTCCAGGCGATTCCTCGAGGCCAGAGACTTCATCTGGAGCTTGCTTGGACTCAATCGAAGGTGACACAACTCTCAGATCAAAGGTTCACTTCTCTGAGCAAAGGTATGAGCTCTCTCTTCTTCCCGAGCTTCTGAACATTCTTTATTTTGATTGGGTTAATTTCATGCCACATAAACCGTATGGATATGTTCGTCTCTTCAAGACGAATCCATATAGTATAAGAACATAGAAATCCATTGAGAATCGAGTGAGATCTTAGGGTTTTAGTGTGGACGGTCACGGGTGCACACCAGTCGCAGACGATGACCAGGAGCCGTTGGATCGCGCGTGTATCGAGCGGACGGCTCAGATGGCGTCAGACAAGGAGATGGTACGTGAACCGCGGGCCCGTGGCGGCTGACTCGGATGGTAGCTCGAATCGAGCGCTCGCGTGGCCTTTCGGATATGCCAAGGATGACAGGGCGTCGCGCTGGATAAGTAGAAAATTAGGGAATTTTCTTATTTATTAAATACCCAGAACTTCAAAAACGCATAACTTTGTGTAGAAAAATCATAAAAATAAAAAAAAAATACCCTCTTGCTCAGTGAGTAGAGGAGAATAATGTGGAAAAGAAATCAAATAATTTCATTGTGTATTTTATTTTTAATGATTTATTTACTCTCTGCATTATTTTAATTCTCCATTTGCATAGACAATTAACCATGGCATGAGACCATGGGGCTTTTGAAGCCTCTGAACTTGGGAACATTCCTTGAATTTTCCAAGGTCAAAGGCCATCCATATGAGAAGTTATTGATTTTTTAATTGCATGTTACTGTTTTGAGTATTTTAATTCCAATAATTAACATGTTGTAAAATAAATTCTAGGAAAATTTGGTTATGTTTCTTATGACCAGAGGAACCTAAGAAAAATAGGTTTTGAGTTAATTCACATGAAACAACCCTAATTGGCCAAAACACCCAAAATTGAACTTTAATTAACTAGGGTTGACCACACATGGAAATGACTTGAAAACAATTCTCAAATGATGTTTAGGATCAAAGGAACCTTAAATAAAAATTTGAAATCAATTGGAAATGTTTAACCCCACTAAATGGATTAATTAAGTCACATGGATAAAATTAAACTTTAAAAATTCATAACTCCAAAAAATAATTTTTAAAAATTAACCAAATTGGTTTTGGGACTTCTCTGATATCAGAGGAGTCTAAGAAAATTAAAATTAGAATTTTCTAAAATTTTTCATTTTTAAGCTTATTTTAATATTTTAATAATAAAAAAATAATAAAAATCATAAAAATATTAAAATTCATTAAAATGTCACATTTTAACTCCTAATCACTTAGGAATAAACCAAACATTTTTCCTAAGTCTCTAGGATAAGATATTGAATTTTAAAGGCTTAAAACAATTTTTGAATAAAAAATGATTTTCTTTAACATTTCCACTAAATTAATTATAATAAATAAAATAAAAAAAATCAGAAAAATATAAAATTTTGTTCTCTCGATTTCCCTGATATCGAGAGAGATTTTTGAAAAATATAAAACCTATTTTTCAACTTCAATTTTATTTTTAAATTAATTAATACTCCAAAACAAAAAATAATTATAATAAATAAAATATAATTCAAAAACTCCCCAAAATTGGTCCAAATGGTCCTCTAATCATTAGGAAATCTCATAATTTTCTTAAGGACAGAAACATTTCCTTGGTCATGTTATTAAATTTTCCTTGAAAACCCCTTATTTCCATTAAAAATAAATACATAAATAAATTAAATACAGAAAAATCACATTTTCTCCTCTAATGTCTTAATTGACATGTGAGTGAGGTCACATAAAAATTTCAATTTCATTTGAACTTAGTTTAGTGAGGTATAGAATTATTAAGCTTGAAGTGCAAAAGGGTAATTAAAAATTTCAACCTTTAATTAAAATTTTAGGGTTAATAAAAAAGGGAAGGGTAAAATATTTGATTTTAAACTGATTTTGGATGATTGAGAGTTAAATGATTGAGGGTAGAAACCTACTAACCATTTCAAATATAATTAAAATAAAACTTTAATTAATTAATTAATTGAAATTTTGGAAGAATAATAAAAATTGGAATTATTAAAGTGGGGATGTCATTAAGAAGATATTTATTCTTTAATTTAAAAATCCCTCTATAAATCACTTCAATAATACTTAATTATTAATTAAAAAATTAAAATAATAATCCAAATTAATAAATTAAACTAAAATTAAACTAAAATTAAATTAAAATTAAATTTAAACTAAATTAAAAATTAAATCAAATTAAAATTAAATTAAAATTAAACTAAACTAAATTAAAGTAAATTAAAATTAAATTTAAATTAAAACAAAATTAAAATCAAATTAAATTAAAATTAAAATAAATTAAAATTAAATTCAATTAAAATTAAATTAAATTAAAATTAAATTAAAAGTAAACTAAATTAAATTAAATAAAATAAATTAAATTAAAAATTAAATTAAAGTTAAAATTAAACTAAATTTAAATTAAGATTAAATTAAATTAATTTAAATTAAAATTAAAATTAAATTAAATTAAATTAAATTAAATTAAATTAAAATTAAAATTAAATTAAATTGAACCAAATTAAATTAAAATCAAAATTAAATCAAATTGAGTTAAAATTAAAATAAATTAAATTAAAGTTAAGTTGAATTAAATTAAATCAAAATCATTTAATTACAAACCTAAATGAAATCATTAAGAATTAAATCTAAAATAACTTGAACACTATTCCAAACTTAAACTAATTTCTATATTTAAGTCAAAATTGAAATTAAATCATTAAGTTCAAATCATCATAATACCTAATAAATTTGCCCTTTTAAAGCTCTTATTATTATTATAACTCTTAAATGAAGTATCAAGTGAAGTGTTACTTCACTTATAGGATATTCAAATGTCCTAGTTCACTGAGCAAGGGAATAAAACTTAAACCCCTAGATGATTAATTCACCTGTGCAACTAAATTTACTTGGACTCAAAGCGATCCCAGAGATATTGAAAAGATGTTTAGGACTCGTCCTAAACACTTCCTCAATATGACGGGATATTTTAGAAGAACAACTAAATTTAATTGTTCTTTGATGAAGAAAATCATCCTTAAACCAAACTAAGAACCTAGACGTCATAGGAGATGACTAAGCAATAGGATTAGGAATTTGGTAGACAACCAAAACCCTTCCCTTAGCTTTACCTTGGTATCTGTTGAAATATTTAAATGCATTAACATGTGTTTTAAGTGCAGCTTGGGATGACGGGAAGACCCACCAGGTATGCTTTTATTTAATTGCAATTTACTTTATTGCAATTTACTTACATGCACCGTACTTTACTTTTTCTTGCATGTTAAACAAGACTGTTGCATGAAAACCAAAACCTTTAGGATAGTCCCTGAACTGAAACCAAAATTAAAATAAAATTCATTGCAAGATAAAATTCACCGCCACAACATTCCAAAATATAAAATAACTCAAGATTTAATCACAAACAGAACAACCAAACTAAAATTGTAAGTAAATTAAAACGTCTCGTTGAATAATCGGGAATACTTCGGATGATGTAACCCACGTGTTGCTAACGGGATTTCCCATGGTCTAAATGAAAGTGTAGAACTCATTCAGTTGAGTTTAGCAAATTCATCTGGACTAAGTGAATTCGATGAAAATAACGGTGCCGGGATGACGGAACCGTGGGATCTTAATCGGTTCTGTTTAAATAACTTTAAGATTTCTTTTAATTAAATATTAAAAACACTTGGATTTTAAAATTTCTCTAAACCAAAACACTTCTATCATCTCCTGATTTATGACTTCTAAAACTAAACCTCGCAACAACAAGGAGTTTGGAGCATAGTGGGCAGCATGGCCATCGTCATCAGCAAAACTCGGATCTACACCAGCTAAACCTTTCTTAGAATTAAATAACCAAACCATAGGACTTCAAGGTAGTTTTCCTAGTGCAACATAAATCCTCAACTCTTCGTTAGGCATTTGCATAATCATGTTATGCAAATTAAGCCCTAACCGGTCTTAGGACTCCGAGGTAGTCGTTCGGTACGACATAAACCCTCACATCTTTGAGGCTTTTTGTATGATTATGTCATACGAATATAAGTCCTAATCAACTAAAATTTGCAGGATTAAAACATTAAATAAACTCCCAAATTGAAGCCGAAAAATAGGATAGTTTGGGAAGTTGTCAAGATTCTTCTTGGACCCTCAGCTTCTCCTACTTCTCTTCCTTTGGACTCCTAAAATTAACTATTCCAAATTTGATCCATTCTCTTTTGAAATTCCAAAATTCAATCCTTCGAAAACCTTAAACTTTGAAATTCTTGAGAGCAAAATCACTGATCATTATCGAGAGTTTTCTTAAATGATTCCTGTCATTTAAGATGTAATTAACTATAGGGGCTTGCCCTTATAGGGAACTTTAAGAAGCCAGGTAATATAAACCCTGCTTAATTCTTTTGTATTAAGCAGGAAAACTTGTCGGCTTATAAAATTGGCTCGCAGACCAAACGGATGTCACAAATCTTTTAGTTTATTTAATCGAGCTCCATCATCAAATAGTGTGTCTATTCCTCGGGATAAATACACGGTTTGTGGTGCGGTGCTCGTTTATAAAAATTATTTGGGATGTGAGATCGGTTTGATTTCATATCTTAAACCTTCAAACTTAAAATTATTTTCAAAATCAAATACTATTTTCTAAATTATATATATATTTAAATTTAAATTTAAAATCTAAAATTCACCGACAATTTCTGTAGGCGACCCCTTTTTAAAAATACAACACATAACCTAAAAATATGTCGACAGTGCAACTTAGAAGTGGAAGGGAATTAAAAGAAAGAATGCAGAATGAAATCGAAAAAGAGATTGAGGTTGAAGAGATTGAAAAACCTAAAGAAACTCTCTCTGTTATACCTGTTAATGTAGAAGTTGAAAGACCACCACCACCTTTTCCTCAAAGACTGAAACAGCAGAAACTTGATCATCAATTTTCTAAGTTTTTTGAAATTTTTAAGAAACTTACTATTAACATACCTTTTGCTGAAGCTTTGGAACAAATGAAAACTTACGCAATATTTATGAAGGATATTTTAAGCAAAAAAAGAAAATTTGAAGCTTTTGAAACTATTGCATTAAGTGAAGAAAGCAGTGCAATAATTCAAAAGAAATTACCTGAAAAGCTTAAGGATCCTGGAAGTTTCACTATACCCTGTGCTATTGGAGAAAAATTTTGTGGAAAAGCTTTATGTGATTTAGGAGCAAGTATTAATCTCATGCCATTTTCTATCTTTCGAAGATTGGATTTAGGAGATATTACTCCCACCACTCGTAACCCTTCAGTTAGCTGATAGATCTATCACTTATCCTAAAAGAGTTATAGAGGATGTCCTTGTTAAAGTTGATAAATTTATCTTTCCTGTAGATTTCATAGTACTTGATATGGAAGAAGATAAAGAGATACCTATTATTTTAGGGAGACATATTCTAGCTACCGGACGAGCTATGATTGATGTGCAAAAGGGAGAACTAACCATGAGAGTTAATGATCAAGAAATTAAATTCAATGTTCTTAAATCAATGAAGTACCCTCATAAAGAGAAATGTTATCGAATGGATATAATTGATTATTTAATTGAAAAACATTATCAAGAAAAATGTAAAGTCATTTCTGAAGAAAAATTTGATATTTTAACTGAAAAAGAAGAAGTAGAAGAAGAAGAGACTCATTTTATTAAAGATAATTGGGAAACTTTAGACATAACTCAAAATGATATACTTTTACTGTCAATTAAAAAAGCCCCTGAACTGGAATTAAAAATGTTACCTTCACATTTAAAATATGCGTTTCTTAGAAATTCGTTAACTTTACTTGTTATTATTTCTTCTGAACTGAGTAAAGATCAAGAAGAAAAACTACTAGGTGTGTTAAAGAATTATAAGAAAGCTTTTGGTTGGACGATTGCTGATATAAGAGGAATAAGCCCTTCCATTTGCATGCATAGAATTTTAATGGAAGAAAATTTTAAACCTACTATAAAATTGCAAAGAAGATTAAATCCTATCATGAAAGAGGTTGTTAAAAAAGAAATTATTAAGTGGTTAGATGTCGGTATTATTTATCCTATTTCGGATAGTCAATGGGTAAGTCCTATTCATTGTGTTCGAAGAAAGGAGGTGTAACTGTCATTGTTAATGATAAAAATGAACTAATTCCTACAAGACAAGTTACTGGATGGTGAATTTGTATTGACTATAGGAAATTAAGTAAAGCCACTAGAAAGGATCATTTTCCTTTACCTTTCTTGGATCAAATGCTCGATAAATTAGCTGGACACTCATATTTCTTTTTTCTGGATGGATATTCTAGTTATCATCAATTACTTATTGCTCCTAAGGACCAAGAAAATACAACATTTACAAGTCCTTATGGAACATTTGCTTTTAGAAGAATACCTTTTGATTTATGTAATGCACCTGCAACTTTTCAAAGATTTATGATGTCAATATTTTGTGATTTGATTAACAAAGGAATTGAAATATTCATGGATGATTTTTCAGTTTTTGGAACTTCTTTTGAATCTTGTTTGGAAAACATAGCCAAAGTTCTGAAAAGATGTTAAGAAACAAATTTAGTTCTTAACCGGGAAAAATGTCAATTCATGGTCACGAAGGCATTGTACTTGGTCACAAAGTGTCACAAAAAGGGATAGAAGTAGATCAAGCAAAAGTAAAAATTATTCGCTGAATTGCAACCACCTACTATCGTCATCGATGTTAGAAGTTTTCTAGGTCATACTTGGATTTTATAGAAGAATTCAATCATTATTACAAAAATTTGGAATCAAACATAGAATTGCAATCGCTTATCACCCACAAACTAGTGGAATGGCTGAAGTATCAAACAGAGAAATTAAAAGAATTTTAGAGAAGACTGTTAATCCTAAAAGATCTGATTGGGTTGATAGACTTGATTCTGCATTATGGGCTTATAGAACAGCTTATAAGAGACCGATCGGAATGTCACCTTACCAGTTAATTTATGGTAAACATTGTCACTTTCCTGTAGAACTTGAACATAAAGCTTATTGGGCGATAAAGGAGTTCAATTTTAATTTGAATAAAGCAGGAGAAAAGCGATTATTGCAATTAAATGAGATGGTAGAAATAAGAAATGAAGCATATGAAAATGCGAGGATTTATAAAGAGAAAATGAAAATGTTGCATGATAAGAAAATTTCAGGAAAAATTTTTAAACCTGGACAAGAAGTATTACTGTTTAACTCTTGTTTAAAACTGTTTCCTGGAAAATTAAGATCTAAATGGATTGGACCCTATATAGTTGAGAAAGTATACCATTATGGAGCTGTGGATATTAAAGATCCCAAAACAGGAAAAATTTTTAAAGTAAATGGAGTAAGATTGAAGCCTTATTTGGGAGATATTAAAAAGATTTATAAAGAGGCTTATGAATTGAGTCAACCTGATTAAAGATTTACTTAAGTCGGGCTGACGACGTTAAACCAAGCGCTTTGTGGGAGGCAACCCATAATTATCTTTTGTTTTGAGTATTGTTCTTAATGTAAGGTTATGCCTCGATCTTGACTAAATTTATATTACTTTAGAAAAATTTGATGCTCATAAGTCTTTGTTGACTTAGGCTGAAAATTATTTTGAAGTGTGTAAGATTTAAGAATGGGATCACTCTATTCTGAATATGAGTAAAATGGAGATCAAGTGAACCTTCATTTTGATTGTATTTGAATCTAAATTACTCTTACCAGTATAATATACCTATCTTGGAGAACGAAATTTTGAAATTTGATGATTAGGCGAAACGGAGTTGAACATAGTTCCGGCGCCTAGGCGCCAGAATTTGGCGCCTAAGCACCAGAATCATGCTATGTATCAATAGGTCCGGCGCCTAGGCGCCAAATTTGGCGCCTAAGCGCCGCGGTTACTGGGTCGTGCAAAAACCGAAAAATTTCAGTTTTTCACTCGAATTTCACCTTTAAATTAACCTATCTTCTTCCCTAACCATCAAGCAATCAAAATTACGTCCCTTGCACTTCATTCTTGAGAGATTTGAGAAACTTTTGAAGATATGGAAAGAAGAAATCATAGAGAAGAAGCTAGGGACAAGGTCTCAAAGGATCCTCAACCCTACTTCAATGATTTCATCGCTGTAAGTTTGGAGAAAATTTCTAGTCGTTTGGATAAGTTTGAAACTGATTTTAAAAGCATTGGAGATCGCTTTCATGAGATGTTTCATCAAGTTGAACATCTAGAATGACAAATGAAACTTCAATTTGATCATTTAGCGGCTTATCAAGATGCTCAAGTTGAAATGTATGCGAAGAACAAGTGGATTGACGAAAAAATGGCTATGGATATCCCGAGAGCGTTAGTGTTCTTTCCAAGTGGAATACACAATTTCCCTTGTGAAGATTAGAATATTATGGTAATGAGATAGTCATTGTATGGTTTGTAGAGTCATTGTATCGATTTAGAGAATGGATTGTGTTTGTTTGTGTATTTGCTTTCATGTTCAATGTGTGTTTTTTTGCTTAGAAATTGTTATGTTTTCGAGTGTGTATTAGGAACTTGAATCAAGTATAATACTTATCTGGAATGTATTGAGTCAATATTGATGATTATGAATGGAATTTAGAGAGTTTGATTGAAACCTTATGTTTGATTGGTGGATTAATTATTTAATTTTTATAAATTTTTGAAAAATGTTGTGGGAGTTAGAAACTGAAGCCCTACTCTAATATGAGTAATTGGAAGTTGAATTTATGAAATTTGGTGGAAAATTAAATTTAAAAATAATTTTTTGTGAAAGGAGAGTCTGGCGCCAGAATTCGGCGCCTAAGCGCCAGTTCGGCCTGGACCAGAAAATTTACTTAAATAACCCCCAAAAGCCATTTTTGACGCCTAAGCTTCATCTTCTTTCCCATTTTTGCGAAAATACACCTTTTAGATCCATTTTGAGTTCAAAACATCAAGGATTTGAGCGTGAAACCACTCGATTTCTTCGTCTCAAGGTCATATCTACACTTTAAACCATTTATTTTCGATTTTCACCATAGATTTTCCTAGTTTTGCTAAGAACCAAAATTTTGAAAATTTTTTTTGATTCTTAGTGATTTCTTTGGATTTTTAAAGTTATTTGAAGTTATATAAACTTAAAAAGAGTTTAAATCTTTGATTCCTAAATTTGTTCTTGTTTTCTTCACGTTTAGATGGCTCCAAAATCTAAACGCGGGAAGGCACGAGATAACTTTGATAGCAGCAAATTTTCTACTGCGGCTGCGCATTTTCGCTTCCACGAATTTGTGACGTCCAGAAAGTTCATTTCAGAACGAAGTTTCTATCATCCTGGAGAAATGATTGAAAACACTATCGTTGCACACAATTGGCAACGATTCTGTTATTTCGCTGTCGTTGCTGTTATCCCGATTGTTCGAGAGTTTTATGCAAATTTTCTGGATGCTGAAGATTATGAAGTATTTGTCAGAGGTATCGGAGTTGGATTTAGTCCTGAAAGAATCAATATATTTTATGACCTGCCACCGACTATAGAGTGATATTATTCTGGATTATCACCATCTGAGGGAGATTTGGATATGATTATTGCTTATTTGACTGACGGTACTGGATCTTGGAAGATCAGTAACGGAAAAAGGGTAAACTTCAAATCCTACAAATTAAATGGTATTTCTAAAGCATGGCACTACTTTATTTCTGCAAGATTGTTACCTTCCAACCACCTGGGCGAAGTGACTAGAGATCGAGCGATCTTAAACTATTGCATTTAGGAGAGGAAGTCTATTGATGTTGGCATTATTTATGATTTTGTGGATTCTACTGCGAGATCCAGCACTTCTATTGGACTGGGATTCCCATCTCTGATTTATTCATTGTGTGTTAATAATGGAGTCACTGCTGATATTTCTGAGGAGAAGTTAAAGTCTATAAAGCCAATCGGGCGAGAGAGTGTTAGTATATATGATCGTCTTCGAGGGAAGAGATCGACCGCTCCTTCTACTTCTGCACATACTTCAGGTAGAACTTCTACTTCTAGACCCTCTACTTCTGCTAAGCCACCATTGAGTTTCTGGGAATCAATGCATGATCAGTTTTTAGAGCAGCAGCAGGAGTTATTTCAAGCTCACTGTAGGATTGATACTATTGACAGGAAGCTTGATCATCTATCTGATTATACCCAGAGGAGGAGTAGTTATGATGCTGAGTATGATGAAGCCCTAGTCAGATTTCTGAAGGGTGAACGAGATGTTAGTTTTCCTACTTTTCCTAGTTTCACACCATTTGTTGATCCTAAGGACGTAGAATTTTCTTTTGGTGACGACGATGATGATGATGAGGCTACAGCTAGTGACTAGTTGTTATAGATCTTTATGATGTGCTACTCCGTTAGTTTGTTTTGTTTGGTTTGTTTGTTTAGTTTTGTGTTTGATGTATGTTGATTTGTTTTTGTACCTGTGTGGAAAGATTGTGTTAAGACTGAAGTTAGAATTAATTTATATGTTTGTTTTAGTCTATTATTTAGTACTTAGTAATTTTGCTCTGCTTTAATTTTAATTTAGTACAATCATAAAAATTAGCCTGCTTACTTTTTATACATGCTTAAATTTTATCTTAATTATTCATAAAAGCATGAGTAGAAGTTAATTTTTCTTTTTAAGATTGTTTTTACATACTTATAAAAATTCTTATGATTTTCTTTCTCTCATACTTTCAAATTATCATAGTATACCAAAACTTAAGTTTGGGGGAAGGGAAAATCCATTCAAATTTAAATTTTATTTGTCCTTAAAGAGCTAATATTTTCTTAAAAAAATAAAAACTTTTTAACATAACTCAAGGAATGAAGAATTTATTTGAGATCACTTTTATTTTTGAAATTATAAACAATTTAGTGAAAATTAACCAAAATTTTAATAACTTTGATTGATTTTAATAATAGAATTATTTAACTTAAAGAAGAATAAGATAAAGAATTTTCTATTCATGATAGAAATAATAGAATTTTAGAAATATTAAGTAATAAAAAATTATCACTTGAAAAAGAAAAGATTGGAAATCTTTAAATTCTTATTTATGCTATAATAATTAAGTGGAAATGTATAAGTTTTGAAAATATAAGTTAAGGATAGTGAAGTTCAAAACCATTGACAGGCTATCTAGATATAGTAATCCTCTCTATAAAGTATAAAAAAAAAAGAGCAAAAGAGAAGAGAGGAGAAGCTTGAGGAAATGCCTAATCAAAAATTGGCTTCACTTGAGTTATCTTATAGGAAGAAAACTAGTTACATATTTTACTTAATTTTTATACATGAATATTTATTTAGAAAAGATTTTTCAAGAACATCTTTTTCTTGTAAATAATCTACGAGATCTTAATATAATAGACTTCTATTATTTTCAAAATGGATGAAAAGTTTGAAATCTTATGATTTGTTAGTTAAATATTCTTTAAATTCTTAAAATTAAACCTAGTTAGTGAAATTGGGTTAATAATTTACTAAAGACTTTATAAAATAAAAAATTATAAGGAATCTCAAATATTTATCTTTTATTTCAAAGGTTATATATTTTATATAGTAGAAAGAGTTACTTGAGGACAAGTAACATTTAAGTTTGGGGGATTTTGATCTATAAAAAAATACCTATTTCTTTATGTCTTAATTCTTATCAATTAAGGATATATACTTTAATGAAAGGTATTTTTTCTATGTTTTTGGATGTAGGTGATGTAAAAAGGTCCAAAAAGGAAAAAGAAGCAAAAAGGAGCAAAAATGGAGCAAAATACAAAAAGTGTAAAAAAATATGGCTCGGCGCCTAGGCACCGAAGCCGGCGCCTAAGCGTCGTACTCGATACAAAACCGTCAAGTTTTCGACAACGTTTGATCGGTTATTTTGATGGAGTGAGCGGTTATTGAACATTCTAGAAGACCGACGCTTGTTCTCGGATAATAGGACATGTGATACATTGCATTTGGACGCTCCAAAATGGTTTTAATCGCGAAGAGGTGTGAGCAAAAGTGAAAAGGTGCGAAGAACAGGACGCGGTGTCCGGCGCCTAGGCCCCAGAACCCGGCGCCTAGGCGCCAGACCGACCTTCTAGAAGATTCATTGAATGTGGACATGTTTTGAAGAGGTGCCTCAAGGCAACCCTTGAAGCCTATAAATAGGAGTCCATTTCTTCTGAAAACGTGCCCCTCCCATTGTAACCCTTTCTCTTATCCACTTTAGGACCTCTCATCCCTAGAGAGAGAAATAGAGAGAGAAATTTAGGGCCAACTTTTGTTTAGTTTAGTGAGTTTATTTTCAAGTTGTTGCATCTGGAGTTCATTACACTGTGGAGTCAGTAGGAATCAGAAGATCTGTAGAAGGAATATTTGAGATAAGTATTTTACATTTGATTCAAAGTTTATTTATGATGTTTTGCTATTTATATTCAATGTGTTATGAGTAGTTAGTTTACTTTCTTCCTTCAATTATGAAGAGACAGATAAGATAATATAAAGATTCGATGGAGAATTGAAATTCAAAATATTTTAAAAACATTGTGATGACATTAATACCTGATCTTACTTTACTTTTTAAATTGGCCATTTAAATTGTTAAAACCTGTTGAAGAGTTTTGAGACCTTGAAGGAGAAGAACTCTTAACTTGTAAATGTCACATGAATCTTTGCGTAGTCGAAGGCCATGTGCGGGCTATTCAAGGTGAAGTGCAAATAAATAGGAAGATAAGATTTAAATGGCGTAGAATTGATAAGTTTTTAGAGTGGTAGACTAAATTCTTATAATTTGATTTATAGATTAGTAAAGGGTCACTAGTAGGGCCGACCATAGCCACCCTTGGACATCTAGTAGTGTGAGTCTAGATTAACTCATTCTACTAACAATACATCCGGACCTGATTTGTAAGTTAGCCAATGTTCTTTGCGCCTGGATCAAAGGGTAAAGAATAGGAATGCTTCTATTTGGCACAATACCATAAATCAAATTCTCCAATGAATATTAAATTATCTTAAAAATCTTAGATTAATTGAAGGAAAGAAAGTTGTTTATTTTATATAGTTTTCATAAATCATTTTCTTATTATTGTTTTCTTTATTTGCATATAGTAAATTATTAGTAATTTATAGTTAAATTAGAGGATAAAAAGATATTTTCGAAATATAATATTTAGAAAAATTATTACTATAATTTTTCCCCGTGGGATCGATACTGGGGTTATAAAAGAAAACCCTATATTACTTGAAACGATACGTATACTTGCGTAGTACCCATAGTGTGTAAAAATATTTTCTAAAAATTTACATCATTTGGATTTTATACACTAGCCGCTTTTTTTAAATTGGGTCAAGCTTTTGGCCATCTTTTGGAAGCGAATATTACTGCATTATTGCGGGTCGGGTCACCAGAAAAATGGCCTGGAACTCCAATTTTTTGTGATTTAACACTGGGACCCACCATTTTTACCTAAACCATCGTCTTCTACCTCCAAACAAGGGCTATATTCGCACCTAGGGCTCACTAGCATTTGGATTTGAAGCGATTTCGTGGCTAGAAAAGTTTGGATTTCATCTTCTCTTGGTAAGAGCTACACTTTAACCTAAAATTTTTTTATTTTGACCGTGGAAATCTCCTACATTAGGATGATTTGAAATTTTGAAGTTTTTGGAAAAAATTTGGATACTTTTCATGGATTTTGAGCTCTTATCTTTTTAAATTTACCTTGGAGTCCATTAAACTGCTATTTTAAAATTGAATTGGATAAATTTGATATTTTTAGATAAATGGCTCCAAGAATTTCAAAGGGGAAGAGAAAATTTGAGTATGATGAAAGAAAATTTGTGAGTTTTAAAGCTTATTCGCACTTTGGCATGTTTCTTAGCAATTAGAAATGTATTCAAGAGAAAGCCTTTAAAAATCCCGGAGGTATGCTTGAAGAACTTTTTGCAAACTGTCAATGTGAGATTTTCTGTTATTTCTCTGCTGAAGCAATGTTGGGTATTGTTAGAGAATTTTATGCAAATTTGTATTATTTTGAGAGTGAATACATTCTGGTTAGAGGCCAAGTGGTTGAATTCACCCCTGCTCGCATTAATACATTTTATCAGTTAAGAGCACATTTTTCTTGTGAATATGAAAATTTTCTTATTACGAATGAAGCATTGGATATGATTATAAAAATTTTGACTAATGGAAAAGGGGTATGGAAGGTTATAAAGGCTAAATGTTAACTTCCCCCTTTCTACTTTGAGTCCTGTATCAAAAGTTTGGCACTATTTCATTTTTACAAGACTTTAACCTACCAACCATCACAGCGAGGTTACAGTGGATAGAGCTATTCTGAACTACTGTATTCAGAACATGAAGAATAAAAATATTGGGGCTATTATTCATAAAAGTATTTTGACAAGTTCAAAAGGAGAGACTAAAGGTGGACTAGGACACCCATCCTGATTCATGCCTTGTGTGTTCAGTCAGGTGTAGCAACTGAAGATAATGATGAGGTAGCCTATCGCCTAAAGCCCATTACTAAATTAAATTTGAAAACCTATGAAGCCCATGTAGGATGGAAGTCGAGTAAGAAAGCAAATGAACCTTCTTCTAGTCATGAAAGGCCATCTACATCTAGAGAGCCTACTCTACATGATGTTATGTATCAGTTGGCAAGGTTGAACACCAGAGTAGAGGGACCAGAAGTAAGGAATAAAATAAATGATGATTATCAAGTGTAGTGGAGAGAATATGAGATAGCTTATCATGATGTACATTTGAGATTTTTCGGGGAGACACTAGCGCCGTATTTCCCGCTAACCCGAGTATACTCCATACCGACTCGAAAACCTGATGATGGTGCAGCTCTTGCAGATGATGAAGATTGGTAGATTGATAGTTTTATTTTCATTTTATTTATGTTTTGAATATGTGATGTACCTAAGAATCTTTCTGATTAGTATCTGTGATGTAATGTGTATTTCGTTGTACTTTGTTACCAACTTTATTTTGAATTGTGATGTATGTGAAGTTATAGTAGAGTTTTCATCTGTTTGGGTTGTTAGTTTAATTTGAGATAGTAACAGTTGGATGTTAATGTTGAGTGAATAGTTTATGTTTCATGTTTTTAAACTTCTTCCCTTGCAAATTTTTAACCCATATTTTTTTATAGAAATGCTCTTATTTATTTCAGGCATACTTTTCTACTTTATGAAGAAAAACCTGCTTAAAACTAAAGGTATGAAAAGCTTAACATATTGAGGTATGAGTTATATATTTAAATCATAAGAGCCAGATTTCACAGCTAAGCGCCGTATGCCTCGCACATAGGCGCCGGTTAGCCAAAATCGGTTTTTGCAGTTAAAAACCTGAAAATTGACATATTTAACACCTCCTGTCAACTTCAACCTCTCAAAATCGCGAAAAAGGATTTTGGGCATCTTTATGCTAGATCAATTAAAAGTCGATTTCAACGAGGTTTGTCAGATTTGAATTCTTTGAAATATGAGCACTACTCCTAAGTAAATTTTTTTGATTTTCACCATATATTTTGAGTACATTATTTAAAAATCTTAAAATCACTATTTATTGTGAAATTTGAGGAAAAGCTTAAGAAAATACTTGGATTTAGTGGAAATTACCTTTGGAAGTTAAATTAGCAAGTTTAGTTTGATTTTGGAATTTATGGTGAATTTTTACGATTTTTTTAGAGATGGCTCCAAAGTCAAAGCGTTCAAAAGAGAAGACAAGATTTGATTCCAACTAATTTGTTAGTGCGAGAGAATAGGATCGATACGTCGATGCATTATCGTCATGAAAATTGATTCCTGAACGTGTGTTTAGTAAACTAGGAGAAGTTATTGAAGAGATGATTACTAGAAGGAATTGGGAGAATTACTATTACTTCTCTGCTATCATTGTTGTTTATGTGGTCAGAGAGTTTTATGCTTACTTGCTCGCAGAGTAGAAGAGAATTTGGTGATGGTTAGAGGTGAACAAGTACATTTTTCACCTTGGGTAATCAATGTCTTCTACCACTTGCCTCCTGCATTGTTTTGTTTTTATGCTAATTATCATCATACTGAAGGAGAATTAGATGAGATTATATCTTTTCTGATTGATGGAAGAGGTTTGTGGAAGATAACGAATGAAAGAAGAGTAAATTTTTAGGCCTCTGAGTTGAATGCCATTTCAAAGGCATGGCATTATTTTATCTCATCTAAAATGTTGCCTTCAAGTCATATTAGTGAAGTTACGATAGAGAGTGGTGTTTTGAACCATTGTATTCAGCAAGGAAAGCCTATTGACATAGGGGCTATTTTGATTATGTGATGAAATGTGCCAGATCTGCTACTACTACATGTATGGGATTTCCTTCCTTAATTCATTTGATTTGTGAGTGATCTGGTGTGAAGTTTGAAACATGGGAAGAAGTTCTTCAACCATTGAGACCTATTACTAGTGTAAATGTTCGCGCTTACAAGTGTGCATTCAGAGTTTGGCTGGAGAGGAGGATTTGTTAGAGCTTCGTTGCTTCGCTTCGTCGCTTCTACTTCACGTGCCACTACTTCTAGAGCATCATCATCTAGTAATTCACGGACCGAATTATTAAAGAAGATTTTGAAGAAAGTGAGTCTTACCCGAGAGCATGTTAGAGATATGGATGGTAAGATTGAAAAAATTGAAAGGTGTATTGTTAAACATGATGAATATGAGGAGAATTGTCAACAGTATATGGATAGAGTGAATAGAGGTGATCACAGTGCTGAGATGCCCCCTCATCCATATTATATACCTTATGTTCCATCCAGAGACTGGAATGAAGAAGATGATGATGAGGATGATGATTAGGATTGTTTTGTTGAGTTTGTTTTTTTTTGTGATTTCTTATGTGTTATTATGTTTTTTTTGTTTGATGTTTTATATTTGATGTGATGTTTAGTTTTTGTGTGATGAATTTGTGATATGAACTCTATTATTTAATAGAGCATAGTTGGACTATTTGGTTTTATGCACATTCAGATGTTTGTGTGATAAATTAATGTTTTATGTTGTAGTTTGTGATATGTGTGTGGTAGTAAAATGTTTTAATGTATATTTAGTGTTTGAATTTTTAATAGAGTGTAAATTAATTCCAAATTTGTTAGGAAATGTAGAACACTATTAAAAACCACTATTTGAAAATTGCATGTTTAAAAATTTTCAAAATATTGTACCAGTTATTATCTAGTATTGTTGTGACTTTAGTTATGTTAAGTTGGTGTGTATTTTCTTTGAAAACCTCCATTACTATAGAAGTCTTTTGAAATTTTTATTTTATGAAAAACTGAATTTATTTTTTTTTTACTCTTGTTTTTTTTTTAAACTGTTATGCTTCGCATATTTAGGATATTGAAATTCTCTGCAAGCATGTTATTTTAGTTTTTAATTCTCTCTCATGTATCATTTCTTATGCTTAAATATTTTTATCCTAACTAAAAAATAAATTTTGGGGAAATTTAAAAAGTGAATTTTTCAAAAACCTAAAATTTTATTTGTTCTCAAAGATACTTAAAATAAAATTGGTTTTTGATTGAAAATAATTATGTATATGAAGTTATATTAGGGAAACAAAATTTTGAATATAGAAATGAATAAAAGAATTTAGTTAAAATTAGTAATAATAAAAATTTTAAAGTTAAAATTTTCTTAATAAAGAAATGTTAAATATAGTTAAACTATCTTTAGTAAGAAATGTTGTATTTTCGGATGAATAGAAGATTTATCGTTTATTTTTCGAAGCTTAAACTTTATTTATTGATGAGTAATTTTCAGCACTATTATTATGATTTTTAAGTGAAAGATACATATTAGGTCTTTATTTTAAATGGAAGGGTGGAATTCAAAATCATTAAAGGCCTATCTAAATACAGTAATCCTTGCCTTATTAAAAAAAAAGTGAGAAGAAAAAAAAAGTAAAAAAAGAAGAAAAAGAAAAGAAAAAAGAAAAAGAAAAGAAAAAGAAAAAGAGAATAAAGTGAAAAATAGTTTTTGGAATGGAAGGAGAAGCTTGAGGATTTGAGGGCCTAATCAAAAATTGGTTTCATGCCTAAAGTTTAAACTATAAGTTTTGAGAAAATAAAAAACATAAGGTTATAATTTAGTAAATGAAATTATTCTTAATTAAATTTCTTAAGTGAGAAAAATAAAATGTTTGAATCCTATATTTTGAAAAATTTATAAGTATTTCTAAATTAGATATAAACTTATATTTTCATTATCCTTCACTTAAGAACTTTCTAAACTTTTAATTCGTCTTATTTACTAAAATTTTATATAAATTGGATTATTTCATTTCTAGATCAAAATTTTGAAACATTTCTATGAAACACTTTTACATAATTTACATGTTATAATTTTTATGGTTAAGAGTCACTTGAGTCAAGTAACATTTTAAGTATGGGAGGTTTTGATACACCTAAAATATATAGTATTTTTATGCACATTTTTATACTTATTTTTGATGATATTACACTTTAATGGAAGGTATTAATTAAGATGAAAGGAACAAAAAAAGATCAAATTTCAAGCAAAATTATGAAGTTTGAGAAATTTGGCCCCTAGCGCCTAAGTACTAAAGTGCCAGCGCTTAAGCGCCAAAGTTAAAAATTGAATTTTAATCAAAATTGGCACCACTTTGAAGGAGTGTTTGAAGCAACTTTTGGTGGTGACTCCCTTAACATCCTTTGGGCGGCAAATGTGATTGAAGAGATGCATCTTTTGGTGGATACATTGATTCTGAACATGATTTGAAGAGACACCATGGCACCTTTTGAGTTTGGATTAGGGTTGGAGTTCTTCTGTTTTTAGAGAGTTTCTTAGAGAGAGTCTTTTGATGTTTGGAAAGTGTAGTTCTATAGTTGTTAGTAGAGAGTAGAGAGTGAGAAAGGAAAAAGGGTTGGTGTGAAGCCTTCTTCTCCCAATTTTCTTTCATCCTTTTATCTAGTTTTTATTGAAGTCTAAAGGTTTTATTTGAGTCATCAGAGTTAGGCACCAACCTTTGTAGAGTTGTATTATGGAAAGCAAAATTTCAGAAGAACTTCCGAGTCTTATGGAGAGGATTTTCGGATAAGTATTTATCTTTGTTTTCACACTTTGTTTTTAAGTAAGATTTGTTGTGTTTTCATTATGGGTTATGTTTTCAAATTAAGTTATGTTTTTGTTTGTGTTTTCTCCATGAAATCTGAGTAGTTTACTTTATCTTTTTCTTTCTTAAATGATGAAGTAATTAAAATATGGAAGTATGTTGTGGAATGTATAAGTGTTTAATGCTGGAAGAAATTGTGATGATTAAATTCCTTGTACTTAATTTACTTTTTGATGTGGCCAATTAAGATGTTAAAATTTTTTGTGAGATTCTATAAGATCCAATGCGGTATTGTCTCAATCAACAACTGAAAAGAATCACATACAATTCTATGGGTGAGAATTGTAGTCCATATGATTGAATGCAAATATATAAGGAGATATGTTTTATTGTGGTGTAAAATTAGAGGACTTTAGAGTGACAGACTAAAGCCCCCTAATTTGTTTGTTATTTTAAATTTTCTTATGAGATGTTAGCCCCCGGTGGAGGGAACAGAGGAAACTCTAAAGTGAGAGCTGGTATCTTTCCTGCCTAACCCATCTGCAAAATTTCAAAATTTCAAATTAATCAATTTTCTTTATATAACCAAGTAAGGGTAAGAATATAATTTCTCATATTTGCACAATACAGTTAAATACTTCCACAACATAAATATCCATAATTATTACTGATTCATTGCACAATTCACCATGGCATGAGACCATGGGGCTTTTGAAGCCTCTGAACTTGGGAACATCCCTTGAATTTTCCAAGGTCAGAGGCCATCCCTATGAGAAGTTATTGATTTTTTAATTGCATGTTACTGTTTTGAGTATTTTAATTCCAATAATTAACATGTTGTAAAATAAATTCTAGGAAAATTTGGTTATGTTTCTTATGACCAGAGGAACCTAAGAAAAATAGGTTTTGAGTTAATTCACATGAAACAACCCTAATTGGCCTAAACACCCAAAATTGAACTTTAATTAACTAGGGTTGACCACACATGGAAATGATTTGAAAACAATTCTCAAATGATTTTTAGGATCAAAGGAACCTTAAATAAAAATTTGAAATCAATTGGAAATGTTTAACCCCACTAAATGGATTAATTAAGTCACATGGATAAAATTAGACTTTAAAAATTCATAACTCCAAAAAATAATTTTTAAAAATTAACCAAATTGGTTTTGGGACTTCTCTGATATCAGAGGAGTCTAAGAAAATTAAAATTAGAATTTTCTAAAAATTTTCATTTTTAAGCTTATTTTAATATTTTAATAATAAAAAAATAATAAAAATCATAAAAATATTAAAATTCATTAAAATGTCACATTTTAACTCCTAATCACTTAGGAATAAACCAAACATTTTTCCTAAGTCTCTAGGATAAGATATTGAATTTTAATGGCTTAAAACAATTTTTGAATAAAAAATGATTTTCTTTAACATTTCCACTAAATTAATTATAATAAATAAAATAAAAAAAAATCAGAAAAATATAAAATTTTGTTCTCTGATTTCCCTGATATCAGAAAGATTTTTGAAAAATATAAAACCTATTTTTCAACTTCAATTTTATTTTTAAATTAATTAATACTCCAAAACAAAAAATAATTATAATAAATAAAATATAATTCAAAAACTCCCCAAAATTGGTCCAAATGGTCCTCTAATCATTAGGAATATCTCATAATTTTCTTAAGGACTGAAACATTTCCTTGGTCATGTTATTAAATTTTCCTTGAAAATCTCTATTTTCTATTAAAAATAAATACATAAATAAATTAAATACAGAAAAATCACATTTTCTCCTCTAATGTCTTAATTGACATGTGAGTGAGGTCACATAAAAATTTCAATTTCATTTGAACTTAGTTTAGTGAGGTATAGAATTATTAAGCTTGAAGGGCAAAAGGGTAATTAAAAATTTCAACCTTTAATTGAAATTTTAGGGTTAATAAAAAAGGGAAGGGTAAAATATTTGATTTTAAACTGATTTTGGATGATTGAGAGTTAAATGATTGAGGGTAGAAACCTACTAACCATTTCAAATATAATTAAAATAAAACTTTAATTAATTAATTAATTGAAATTTTGGAAGAATAATAAAAATTGGAATTATTAAAGTGGGGATGTCATTAAGAAGATATTTATTCTTTAATTTAAAAATCCCTCTATAAATCACTTCAATAATACTTAATTCTTAATTAAAAAATTAAAATAATAATCCAAATTAATAAATTAAACTAAAATTAAACTAAAATTAAAGTAAAATTAAATTTAAACTAAATTAAAAATTAAATCAAATTAAAATTAAATTAAAATTAAACTAAACTAAATTAAAGTAAATTAAAATTAAATTTAAATTAAAACTAAATTAAAATCAAATTAAATTAAAATTAAAATAAATTAAAATTAAATTAAATTAAAATTAAATTAAATTAAAATTAAATTAAAAGTAAACTAAATTAAATTAAATTAAATAAATTAAATTAAAAATTAAATTAAAGTTAAAATTAAACTAAATTTAAATTAAGATTAAATTAAATTAAAATTAAAATTAAATTAAATTAAATTAAATTAAATTAAATTAAAATTAAAATTAAATTAAATTGAACCAAATTAAATTAAAATCAAAATCAAATCAAATTAAGTTAAAATTAAAATAAATTAAATTAAAGTTAAGTTGAATTAAATTAAATCAAAATCATTTAATTACAAACCTAAATGAAATCATTAAGAATTAAATCTAAAATAACTTGAACACTATTCCAAACTTAAACTAATTTCTATAATTAAGTCAAAATTGAAATTAAATCATTAAGTTCAAATCATCAGAATACCTAATAAATTTGCCCTTTTAAAGCTCTTATTATTATTATAACTCTTAAATGAAGTATCAAGTGAAGTGTTACTTCACTTATAGGATATTCAAATGTCCTAGTTCACTGAGCAAGGGAATAAAACTTAAACCCCTAGATGATTAATTCACTCGTGCAACTAAATTTACTTGGACTCAAAGCGATCCCAGAGATATTGAAAAGATGTTTAGGACTCGTCCTAAACACTTCCTCAATATGACGGGATATTTTCGAAGAACAACTAAATTTAATTGTTTTTTGATGAAGAAAATCATCCTTAAACCAAACTAAGAACCTAGACGTCATAGGAGATGACTAGCAATAGGATTAGGAATTTGGTAGACAACCAAAACCCTTCCCTTAGCTTTACCTTGGTATCTGTTGAAATATTTAAATGCATTAACATGTGTTTTAAGTGCAGCTTGGGATGACGGGAAGACCCACCAGGTATGCTTTTATTTAATTGCAATTTACTTTATTGCAATTTACTTACATGCACCGTACTTTACTTTTTCTTGCATGTTAAACAAGACTGTTGCATGAAAACCAAAACCTTTAGGATAGTCCCTGAACTGAAACCAAAATTAAAATAAAATTCATTGCAAGATAAAATTCACCGCCACAACATTCCAAAATATAAAATATCTCAAGATTTAATCAGAAACAGAACAACCAAACTAAAATTGTAAGTAAATTAAAACGTCTCGTTGAATAATCGGGAATACTTCGGATGATGTAACCCACGTGTTGCTAACGGGATTTCCCACGGTCTAAATGAAAGTGTAGAACTCATTCAGTTGAGTTTAGCAAATTCATCTGGACTAAGTGAATTCGATGAAAATAACGGTGCCGGGATGACGGAACCGTGGGATCTTAATCGGTTCTGTTTAAATAACTTTAAGATTTCTTTTAATTAAATATTAAAAACACTTGGATTTTAAAATTTCTCTAAACCAAAACACTTCTATCATCTCCCGATTTATGACTTCTAAAACTAAACCTCGCAACAACAAGGAGTTTGGAGCATAGTGGGCAGCATGGCCATCGTCATCAGCAAAACTCGGATCTACACCAGCTAAACCTTTCTTAGAATTAAATAACCAAACCATAGGACTTCAAGGTAGTTTGCCTAGTGCAACATAAATCCTCAACTCTTCGTTAGGCATTTGCATAATCATGTTATGCAAATTAAGCCCTAACCGGTCTTAGGACTCCGAGGTAGTCGTTCGGTACGACATAAACCCTCACATCTTTGAGGCTATTTGTATGATTATGTCATACGAATATAAGTCCTAATCAACTAAAATTTGCAGGATTACAACATTAAATAAACTCCCAAATTGAAGCCGAAAAATAGGATAGTTTGGGAAGTTGTCAAGATTCTTCTTGGACCCTCAGCTTCTCCTACTTCTCTTCCTTTGGACTCCTAAAATTAACTTTTCCAAATTTGATCCATTCCCTATTAAAATTCCAAAATTCAATCCTTTAAAAACCTTAAACTTTGAAATTCTTGAGAGCAAAACCACTGATCATTATCGAGAGTTTTCTTAAATGATTCTTGTCATTTAAGATGTAATTAACTATAGGGGCTTGCCCTTATAGGGAACTTTAAGAAGCCAGGTAATATAAACCCTGCTTAATTCTTTTGTATTAAGCAGGAAAACTTGTCGGCTTATAAAATTGGTTCGCAGACCAAACGGATGTCACAAATCTTTTAGTTTATTTAATCGAGCTCCATCATCAAATAGTGTGTCTATTCCTCGGGATAAATACACGGTTTGTGGTGCGGTGCTCGTTTATATAAATTATTTGGGATGTGAGATCGGTTTGATTTCATATCTTAAACCTTCAAACTTAAAATTATTTTCAAAATCAAATACTATTTTCTAAATTATATATATATTTAAATTTAAATTTAAAATATAAAATTCACCGACAATTTCTGTAGGCGACCCCTTTTTAAAAATACAACACATAACCTAAAAATATGCCGACAGTGCAACTTAGAAGTGGAAGGGAATTAAAAGAAAGAATGCAGAATGAAATCGAAAAAGAGATTGAGGTTGAAGAGATTGAAAAACCTAAAGAAACTCTCTCTGTTATACTCGTTAATGTAGAAGTTGAAAGACCACCACCACCTTTTCCTCAAAGACTGAAACAGCAGAAACTTGATCATCAATTTTCTAAGTTTTTTGAAATTTTTAAGAAACTTACTATTAACATACCTTTTGCTGAAGCTTTGGAACAAATGCAAACTTACGCAATATTTATGAAGGATATTTTAAGCAAAAAACGAAAATTTGAAGCTTTTGAAACTATTGCATTAAGTGAAGAATGCAGTGCAATAATTCAAAAGAAATTACCTGAAAAGCTTAAGGATCCTGGAAGTTTCACTATACCCTGTGCTATTGGAGAAACATTTTCGGGAAAAGCTTTATGTGATTTAGGAGCAAGTATTAATCTCATGCCATTTTCTATCTTTCGAAGATTGGATTTAGGAGATATTACTCCCACCACTGTAACCCTTCAGTTAGCTGATAGATCTATCACTTATCCTAAAAGAGTTATAGAGGATATCCTTGTTAAAGTTGATAAATTTATCTTTCCTGTAGATTTCATAGTACTTGATATGGAAGAAGATAAAGAGATACCTATTATTTTAGGGAGACATATTCTAGCTACCGGACGAGCTATGATTGATGTGCAAAAGGGAGAACTAACCATGAGAGTTAATGATCAAGAAATTAAATTCAATGTTCTTAAATCAATGAAGTACCCTCATAAAGAGAAATGTTATCGAATGGATATAATTGATTATTTAATTGAAAAACATTATCAAGAAAAATGTAAAGTCATTTCTGAAGAAAAATTTGATATTTTAACTGAAAAAGAAGAAGTAGAAGAAGAAGAGACTCATTTTATTAAAGATAATTGGGAAACTTTAGACATAACTCAAAATGATATACTTTTACTATCAATTAAAAAAGCCCCGAACCGGAATTAAAAATGTTACCTTCACATTTAAAATATGCGTTTCTTAGAAATTCGTTAACTTTACTTGTTATTATTTCTTCGAACCGAGTAAAGATCAAGAAGAAAAACTACTAGGTGTGTTAAAGAATTATAAGAAAGCTTTTGGTTGGACGATTGCCGATATAAGAGGAATAAGCCCTTCCATTTGCATGCATAGAATTTTAATGGAAGAAAATTTTAAACCTACTATAAAATTGCAAAGAAGATTAAATCCTATCATGAAAGAGGTTGTTAAAAAAGAAATTATTAAGTGGTTAGATGCTGTTATTATTTATCCTATTTCAGATAGTCAATGGGTAAGTCCTATTCATTGTGTTCCGAAGAAAGGAGGTGTAATTGTCATTGTTAATGATAAAAATGAACTAATTCCTACAAGACAAGTTACTGGATGGTGAATTTGTATTGACTATAGGAAATTAAATAAAGACACTAGAAAGGATCATTTTCCTTTACCTTTCTTGGATCAAATGCTCGATAAATTAGCTGGACACTCATATTTCTTTTTTCTGGATGGATATTCTAGTTATCATCAATTACTTATTGCTCCTAAGGACCAAGAAAATACAACATTTACAAGTCCTTATGGAACATTTGCTTTTAGAAGAATGCCTTTTTATTTATGTAATGCACCTGCAACTTTTCAAAGATTTATGATGTCAATATTTTGTGATTTGATTGACAAAGGAATTGAAATATTCATGGATGATTTTTCAGTTTTTGGAACTTCTTTTGAATCTTGTTTGGAAAACATAGCCAAAGTTCTGAAAAGATGTTAAGGAACAAATTTAGTTCTTAACTGGGAAAAATGTCAATTCATGGTCACAGAAGGCATTGTACTTGGTCACAAAGTGTCACAAAAAGGGATAGAAGTAGATCAAGCAAAAGTAAAAATTATTGCTGAATTGCAACCACCTACTACTGTCACTGATGTTAGAAGTTTTCTAGGTCATACTGGATTTTATAGAAGAATTCAATCATTATTACAAAAATTTGGAATCAAACATAGAATTGCAACTGCTTATCACCCACAAACTAGTGGAATGGCTGAAGTATCAAACAGAGAAATTAAAAGAATTTTAGAGAAGACTGTTAATCCTAAAAGATCTGATTGGGTTGATAGACTTGATTCGCATTATGGGCTTATAGAACGACTTATAAGAGACCGATCGGAATGTCACCTTACCAGTTAATTTATGGTAAACATTGTCACTTTCCCGTAGAACTTGAACATAAAGCTTATCGGGCGATAAAGGAGTTCAATTTTAATTTGAATAAAGCAGGAGAAAAGCGATTATTGCAATTAAATGAGATGGTAGAAATAAGAAATGAAGCATATGAAAATGCGAGGATTTATAAAGAGAAAATGAAAATGTTGCATGATAAGAAAATTTCAGGAAAAATTTTTAAACCTGGACAAGAAGTATTACTGTTTAACTCTTGTTTAAAACTGTTTCCTGGAAAATTAAGATCTAAATGGATTGGACCCTATATAGTTGAGAAAGTATACCATTATGGAGCTGTGGATATTAAAGATCCCAAAATAGGAAAAATTTTTAAAGTAAATGGAGTAAGATTGAAGCCTTATTCGGGAGATATTAAAAAGATTTATAAAGAGGCTTATGAATCGAGTCAACTCGATTAAAGATTTACTTAAGTCGGGCTGACGACGTTAAACCAAGCGCTTTGTGGGAGGCAACCCATAATTATCTTTTGTTTTGAGTATTGTTCTTAATGTAAGGTTATGCCTCGATCTTGACTAAATTTATATTACTTTAGAAAAATTTGATGCTCATAAGTCTTTGTTGACTTGAGCTGAAAATTATTTTGAAGTGTGTAAGATTTAAGAATGGGATCACTCTATTCCGAATATGAGTAAAAAGGAGATCAAGTGAACCTTCATTTTGATTGTATTTGAATCTAAATTACTCTTACCAGTATAATATACCTATCTTGGAGAACGAAATTTTGAAATTTGATGATTAGGCGAAACGGAGTTGAACATAGTTCCAGCGCCTAGGCTCCAGAATTTGGCGCCTAAGCGCCAGAATCATGCTATGTATCAATAGGTCCGGCGCCTAGGCGCCAAATTTGGCGCCTAAGCGCCGCGGTTACTGGGTCGTGCAAAAACCGAAAAATTTCGGTTTTTCACTCGAATTTCACCTTTAAATTAACCTATCTTCTTCCCTAACCATCAAGCAATCAAAATTACGTCCCTTGCACTTCATTCTTGAGAGATTTGAGAAACTTTTGAAGATATGGAAAGAAGAAATCATAGAGAAGAAGCTAGGGACAAGGTCTCAAAGGATCCTCAACCCTACTTCAATGATTTCATCGTTGTAAGTTTGGAGAAAATTTCTAGTCGTTTGGATAAGTTTGAAACTGATTTTAAAAGCATTGGAGATCGCTTTCATGAGATGTTTCATCAAGTTGAACATCTAGAATGACAAATGAAACTTCAATTTGATCATTTAGCGGCTTATCAAGATGCTCAAGTTGAAATGTATGCGAAGAACAAGTGGATTGACGAAAAAATGGCTATGGATTTCCCGAGAGCGTTAGTGTTCTTTCCAAGTGGAATACACAATTTCCCTTGTGAAGATTAGAATATTATGGTAATGAGATAGTCATTGTATGGTTTGTAGAGTCATTGTATCGATTTAGAGAATGGATTGTGTTTGTTTGTGTATTTGCTTTCATGTTCAATGTGTGTTTTTTTGCTTAGAAATTGTTATGTTTTGAGTGTGTATTAGGAACTTGAATCAAGTATAATACTTATCTGGAATGTATTGAGTCAATATTGATGATTATGAATGGAATTTAGAGAGTTTGATTGAAACCTTATGTTTGATTGGTGGATTAATTATTTAATTTTTATAAATTTTTGAAAAATGTTGTGGGAGTTAGAAACTGAAGCCCTACTCTAATATGAGTAATTAGAAGTTGAATTTATGAAATTTGGTGGAAAATTAAATTTAAAAATAATTTTTTGTGAAAGGAGAGTCTGGCGCCAGAATTCGGCGCCTAAGCGCCAGTTCGGCCTGGACCAGAAAATTTACTTAAATAACCCCCAAAAGCCATTTTTGACGCCTAAGCTTCATCTTCTTTCCCATTTTTGCGAAAATACACCTTTTAGATCCATTTTGAGTTCAAAACATCAAGGATTTGAGCGTGAAACCACTCGATTTCTTCGTCTCAAGGTCATATCTATACTTTAAACCATTTATTTCGATTTTCACCTTAGATTTTCCTAGTTTTGCTAAGAACCAAAATTTTGAAAATTTTTTTTGATTCTTAGTGATTTCTTTGGATTTTTAAAGTTATTTGAAGTTATATAAACTTAAAAAGAGTTTAAATCTTTGATTCCTAAATTTGTTCTTGTTTTCTTCACGTTTAGATGGCTCCAAAATCTAAACGCGGGAAGGCACGAGATAACTTTGATAGCGAAGAATTTTCTACTGCGGCTGCGCATTTTCGCTTCCACGAATTTGTGACGTCCAGAAAGTTCATTTCAGAACGAAGTTTCTATCATCCTGGAGAAATTATTGAAAACACTATCGTTGCACACAATTGGCAACGATTCTGTTATTTCACTGCTGTTGCTGTTATCCCGATTGTTCGAGAGTTTTATGCAAATTTTCTGGATGCTGAAGATTATGAAGTATTTGTCAGAGGTATCGGAGTTGGATTTAGTCCTGAAAGAATCAATATATTTTATGACCTGCCACCGACTATAGAGTGATATTATTCTGGATTATCACCATCTGAGGGAGATTTGGATTTGATTATTGCTTATTTGACTGACGGTACTGGATCTTGGAAGATCAGGAACGGAAAAAGGGTAAACTTCAAATCCTACAAATTAAATGGTATTTCTAAAGCATGGCACTACTTTATTTCTGCAAGATTGTTACCTTCCAACCACCTGGGTGAAGTGACTAGAGATCGAGCGATCTTAAACTATTGCATTTAGGAGAGAAAGTCTATTGATGTTGGCATTATTTATGATTTTGTGGATTCTACTGCGAGATCCAGCACTTCTGTTGGACTGGGATTCCCATCTCTGATTTATTCATTGTGTGTTAATAATGGAGTCACTGCTGATATTTCTGAGGAGAAGTTAAAGTCTATAAAGCCAATTGGGCAGGAGAGTGTTAGTATATATGATCGTCTTCGAGGGAAGAGATCGACCGCTCCTTCTACTTCTGCACATACTTCAGGTAGAACTTCTACTTCTAGACCCTCTACTTCTGCTAAGCCACCATCGAGTTTCTGGGAATCAAAGCATGATCAGTTTTTAGAGCAGCAGCAGGAGTTATTTCAAGCTCACTGTAGGATTGATACTATTGACAGGAAGCTTGATCATCTATCTGATTATACCCAGAGGAGGAGTAGTTATGATGCTGAGTATGATGAAGCCCTAGTCAGATTTCTAAAGGGTGAACGAGATGTTAGTTTTCCTACTTTTCCTAGTTTCACACCATTTGTTGATCCTAAGGACGTAGAATTTTCTTTTGGTGACGACGATGATGATGATGAGGCTACAGCTAGTGACTAGTTGTTATAGATCTTAATGATGTGCTACTCCGTTAGTTTGTTTTGTTTGGTTTGTTTGTTTAGTTTTGTGTTTGATGTATGTTGATTTGTTTTTGTACCTGTGTGGAAAGATTGTGTTAAGACTGAAGTTAGAATTAATTTATATGTTTGTTTTAGTCTATTGTTTAGTACTTAGTAATTTTGCTCTGCTTTAATTTTAATTTAGTACAATCATAAAAATTAGCCTGCTTACTTTTTATACATGCTTAAATTTTATCTTAATTATTCATAAAAGCATGAGTAGAAGTTAATTTTTCTTTTTAAGATTGTTTTTACATACTTATAAAAATTCTTATGATTTTCTTTCTCTCATACTTTCAAATTATCATAGTATACCAAAACTTAAGTTTGGGGGAAGGGAAAATCCATTCAAATTTAAATTTTATTTGTCCTTAAAGAGCTAATATTTTCTTAAAAAAATAAAAACTTTTTAACATAACTCAAGGAATGAAGAATTTATTTGAGATCACTTTTATTTTTGAAATTATAAACAATTTAGTGAAAATTAACCAAAATTTTAATAACTTTGATTGATTTTAAGAATAGAATTATTTAACTTAAAGAAGAATAAGATAAAGAATTTTCTATTCATGATAGAAATAATAGAATTTTAGAAATATTAAGTAATAAAAAATTATCACTTGAAAAAGAAAAGATTGGAAATCTTTAAATTCTTATTTATGCTATAATAATTAAGTGGAAATGTATAAGTTTTGAAAATATAAGTTAAGGATAGTGAAGTTCAAAACCATTGACAGGCTATCTAGATATAGTAATCCTCTCTATAAAGTATAAAAAAAAAAAAGAGCAAAAGAGGAGAGAGGAGAAGCTTGAGGAAATGCCTAATCAAAAATTGGCTTCACTTGAGTTATCTTATAGGAAGAAAACTAGTTACATATTTTACTTAATTTTTATACATGAATATTTATTTAGAAAAGATTTTTCAAGAACATCTTTTTCTTGTAAATAATCTACGAGATCTTAATATAATAGACTTCTATTATTTTCAAAATGGATGAAAAGTTTGAAATCTTATGATTTGTTAGTTAAATATTCTTTAAATTCTTAAAATTAAACCTAGTTAGTGAAATTGGGTTAATAATTTACTAAAGACTTTATAAAATAAAAAATTATAAGGAATCTCAAATATTTATCTTTTATTTCAATGGTTATATATTTTATATAGTAGAAAGAGTTACTTGAGGACAAGTAACATTTAAGTTTGGGGGATTTTGATCTATAAAAAAATACCTATTTCTTTATGTCTTAATTCTTATCAATTAAGGATATATACTTTAATGAAAGGTATTTTTTCTATGTTTTTGGATGTAGGTGATGTAAAAAGGTCCAAAAAGGAAAAAGAAGCAAAAAGGAGCAAAAATGGAGCAAAATACAAAAAGTGTAAAAAAATATGGCCTGGCGCCTAGGCACCAGAAGCTGGCGCCTAAGCGTCAGACTCGATACAAAAACTGTCAAGTTTTTGACAACGTTTGATCGGTTATTTTGATGGAGTGAGCGGTTATTGGACATTCTAGAAGACTGGCAGTTGTTCCTGGATAATAGGACATGTGATACATTGCATTTGGACGCTCCAAAATGGTTTTAATCGCGAAGAGGTGTGAGCCAAAGTGAAAAGGTGCGAAGAACAGGACGCGGTGTCCGGCGCCTAGGCCCCAGAATCCGGCGCCTAGGCGCCAGACCGACCTTCTAGAAGATTCATTGAATGTGGACATGTTTTGAAGAGGTGCCTCAAGGCAACCCTTGAAGCCTATAAATAGGAGTCCATTTCTTCAGAAAACATGCCCCTCCCATTGTAACCCTTTCTCTTATCCACTTTAGGACCTCTCATCCCTAGAGAGAGAAATAGAGAGAGAAATTTAGGGCCAACTTTTGTTTAGTTTAGTGAGTTTATTTTCAAGTTGTTGCATCTGGAGTTCATTACACTCGTGGAGTCGGTAGGAATCGAAGATCCGTAGAAGGAATATTTCGAGATAAGTATTTTACATTTGATTCAAAGTTTATTTATGATGTTTTGCTATTTATATTCAATGTGTTATGAGTAGTTAGTTTACTTTCTTCCTTCAATTATGAAGAGACAGATAAGATAATATAAAGATTCGATGGAGAATTGAAATTCAAAATATTTTAAAAACATTGTGATGACATTAATACTCGATCTTACTTTACTTTTTAAATTGGCCATTTAAATTGTTAAAACCTCGTCGAAGAGTTTTGAGACCTTGAAGGAGAAGAACTCTTAACTTGTAAATGTAACATGAATCTTTGCGTAGTCGAAGGCCATGTGCGGGCTATTCAAGGTGAAGTGCAAATAAATAGGAAGATAAGATTTAAAGGGCGTAGAATTGATAAGTTTTTAGAGTGGTAGACTAAATTCTTATAATTTGATTTATAGATTAGTAAAGGGTCACTAGTAGGGCCGACCATAGCCACCCTTGGACATCTAGTAGTGTGAGTCTAGATTAACTCATTCTACTAACAATACATCCGGACTCGATTTGTAAGTTAGCCAATGTTCTTTGCGCACTGGATCAAAGGGTAAAGAATAGGAATGCTTCTATTCGGCACAATACCATAAATCAAATTCTCCAATGAATATTAAATTATCTTAAAAATCTTAGATTAATTGAAGGAAAGAAAGTTGTTTATTTTATATAGTTTTCATAAATCATTTTCTTATTATTGTTTTCTTTATTTGCATATAGTAAATTATTAGTAATTTATAGTTAAATTAGAGGATAAAAAGATATTTTCGAAATATAATATTTAGAAAAATTATTACTATAATTTTTCCCCGTGGGATCGATACTGAGGTTATAAAAGAAAACCCTATATTACTTGAAACGATACGTATACTTGCGTAGTACCCCTAGTGTGTAAAAATATTTTCTAAAAATTTACATCATTTGGATTTTATACACTAGCCGCTTTTTTTAAATTGGGTCAAGCTTTTGGCCATCTTTTGGAAGTGAATATTACTGCATTATTGCGGGTCGGGTCACCAGAAAAATGGCCTGGAACTCCAATTTTTTGTGATTTAACACTGGGACCCACCATTTTTACCTAAACCGTCGTCTTCTACCTCCAAACAAGGGCTATATTCGCACCTAGGGCTCACTAGCATTTGGATTTGAAGCGATTTTGTGGCCAGAAAAGTTTGGATTTCATCTTCTCTTGGTAAGAGCTACACTTTAACCTAAACTTTTTTTATTTTGACCGTGGAAATCTCCTACATTAGGATGATTTGAAATTTTGAAGTTTTTGGAAAAAATTTGGATACTTTTCATGGATTTTGAGCTCTTATCTTTTTAAATTTACCTCGGAGTCCATTAAACTGCTATTTTAAAATTGAATTGGATAAATTTGATATTTTTAGATAAATGGCTCCAAGAATTTCAAAGGGGAAGAGAAAATTTGAGTATGATGAAAGAAAATTTGTGAGTTTTAAAGCTTATTCGCACTTTGGCATGTTTCTTAGCAATAAGAAATGTATTCAAGAGAAAGCCTTTGAAAATCCTGGAGGTATGCTTGAAGAACTTTTTGCGAACTGTCAATGTGAGATTTTCTGTTATTTCTCTGCTGAAGCAATGTTGGGTATTGTTAGAGAATTTTATGCAAATTTGTATTATTTTGAGAGTGAATACATTCTGGTTAGAGGCCAAGTGGTTGAATTCACCCCTGCTCGCATTAATACATTTTATCAGTTAAGAGCACATTTTTCTTGTGAATATGAAAATTTTCCTATTACGAATGAAGCATTGGATATGATTATAAAAATATTGACTAATGGAAAAGGGGTATGGAAGGTTATAAAGGCTAAATGTTAACTTCCCCCTTTCTACTTTGAGTCCTGTATCAAAAGTTTGGCACTATTTCATTTTTACAAGACTTTAACCTACCAACCATCACAGCAAGGTTACAGTGGATAGAGCTATTCTGAACTACTGTATTCAGAACATGAAGAATAAAAATATTGGGGCTATTATTCATAAAAGTATTTTGACAAGTTCAAAAGGAGAGACTAAAGGTGGACTAGGACACCCATCCTGATTCATGCCTTGTGTGTTCAGTCAGGTGTAGCAACTGAAGATAATGATGAGGTAGCCTATCGCCTAAAGCCCATTACTAAATTAAATTTGAAAACCTATGAAGCCCATGTAGGATGGAAGTCGAGTAAGAAAGCAAATGAACCTTCTTCTAGTCATGAAAGGCCATCTACATCTAGAGAGCCTACTCTACATGATGTTATGTATCGACTGGCAAGGTTGAACACCAGAGTAGAGGGACCAGAAGTAAGGAATAAAATAAATGATGATTATCAAGTGTAGTGGAGAGAATATGAGATAGCTTATCATGATGTACATTTGAGATTTTTCAGGGGAGACACTAGCGCTGTATTTCCTGCTTAACCTGAGTATACTCCATACCAGCCTGAAAAACCTGATGATGGTGCAGCTCTTGCAGATGATGAAGATTGGTAGATTGATAGTTTTATTTTCATTTTATTTATGTTTTGAATATGTGATGTACCTAAGAATCTTTCTGATTAGTATCTGTGATGTAATGTGTATTTCGTTGTACTTTGTTACCAACTTTATTTTGAATTGTGATGTATGTGAAGTTATAGTAGAGTTTTCATCTGTTTGGGTTGTTAGTTTAATTTGAGATAGTAACAGTTGGATGTTAATGTTGAGTGAATAGTTTATGTTTCATGTTTTTAAACTTCTTCCCTTGCAAATTTTTTACCCATATTTTTTTATAGAAATGCTCTTATTTATTTCAGGCATACTTTTCTACTTTATGAAGAAAAACCTGCTTAAAACTAAAGGTATGAAAAGCTTAACATATTGAGGTATGAGTTATATATTTAAATCATAAGAGCCAGATTTCACAGCTAAGCGCCGTATGCGTCGCACATAGGCGCCGGTTAGCCAAAATCGGTTTTTGCAGTTAAAAACCTGAAAATTGACATATTTAACACCTCCTGTCAACTTCAACCTCTCAAAATCGCGAAAAAGGATTTTGGGCATCTTTATGCTAAATCAATTAAAAGTCGATTTCAACGAGGTTTGTCAGATTTGAATTCTTTGAAATATGAGCACTACTCCTAAGTAAATTTTTTTGATTTTCACCATATATTTTGAGTACATTATTTAAAAATCTTAAAATCACTATTTATTGTGAAATTTGAGGAAAAGCTTAAGAAAATACTTGGATTTAGTGGAAATTACCTTTGGAAGTTAAATTAGCAAGTTTAGTTTGATTTTGGAATTTATGGTGAATTTTTACGATTTTTTTAGAGATGGCTCCAAAGTCAAAGCGTTCAAAAGAGAAGACAAGATTTGATTCAAACTAATTTGTTAGTGCGAGAGAATAGGATCGATACGTCGATGCATTATCGTCACGAAAATTGATTCCTGAACGTGTGTTTAGTAAACTAGGAGAAGTTATTGAAGAGATGATTACTAGAAGGAATTGGGAGAATTACTATTACTTCTCTGCTATCATTATTGTTTATGTGGTCAGAGAGTTTTATGCTTACTTGCCTGCAGTAGAAGAGAATTTGGTGATGGTTAGAGGTGAACAAGTACATTTTTCACCTTGGGTAATCAATGTCTTCTACCACTTGCCTCCTGCATTGTTTTGTTTTTATGCTAATTATCATCATACTGAAGGAGAATTAGATGAGATTATATCTTTTCTGATTGATGGAAGAGGTTTGTGGAAGATAACGAATGAAAGAAGAGTAAATTTTTAGGCCTCTGAGTTGAATGCCATTTCAAAGGCATGGCATTATTTTATCTCATCTAAAATGTTGCCTTCAAGTCATATTAGTGAAGTTACGATAGAGAGTGGTGTTTTGAACCATTGTATTCAAGCAAGGAAAGCCTATCGACATAGGGGCTATTTTGATTATGTGATGAACTGTGCCAGATCTGCTACTACTACATGTATGGGATTTCCTTCCTTAATTCATTTGATTTGTGAGTGATCTGGTGTGAAGTTTGAAACATGGGAAGAAGTTCTTCAACCATTGAGACCTATTACTAGTGTAAATGTTCGCGCTTACAGTGTGCATTCAAAGTTTGGCTGGAGAGGAGGATTTGTTAGAGCTTCTGTTGCTTCTGCTTCTGCTGCTTCTACTTCACGTGCCACTACTTCTAGAGCATCATCATCTAGTAATTCACAGACTGAATTATTAAAGAAGATTTTGAAGAAAGTGAGTCTTACCCGAGAGCATGTTAGAGATATGGATGGTAAGATTGAAAAAATTGAAAGGTGTATTGTTAAACATGATGAATATGAGGAGAATTGTCAACAGTATATGGATAGAGTGAATAGAGGTGATCACAGTGCTGAGATGCCCCCTCATCCATATTATATACCTTATGTTCCATCCAGAGACTGGAATGAAGAAGATGATGATGAGGATGATGATTAGGATTGTTTTGTTGAGTTTGTTTTTTTTTGTGATTTCTTATGTGTTATTATGTTTTTTTTTGTTTGATGTTTTATATGTGATGTGATGTTTAGTTTTTGTGTGATGAATTTGTGATATGAACTCTATTATTGAATAGAGCATAGTTGGACTATTTGGTTTTATGCACATTCAGATGTTTGTGTGATAAATTAATGTTTTATGTTGTAGTTTGTGATATGTGTGTGGTAGTAAAATGTTTTAATGTATATTTAGTGTTTGAATTTTTAATAGAGTGTAAATTAATTTCATATTTGTTAGGAAATGTAGAACACTATTAAAAACCACTATTTGAAAATTGCATGTTTAAAAATTTTCAAAATATTGTACCAGTTATTATCTAGTATTGTTGTGACTTTAGTTATGTTAAGTTGGTGTGTATTTTCTTTAAAAACCTCCATTACTATAGAAGTCTTTTGAAATTTTTATTTTATGAAAAACTGAATTTATTTTCTTTTTACTCATGTTTTTTTTTTAAACTGTTATGCTTGCATATTTAGGATATTGAAATTCCTGCAAGCATGTTATTTTAGTTTTTAATTCTCTCTCATGTATCATTTCTTATGCTTAAATATTTTTATCCTAACTAAAAAATAAATTTTGGGGGAAATTTAAAAACTGAATTTTTCAAAAACCTAAAATTTTATTTGTTCTCAAAGATACTTAAAATAAAATTGGTTTTTGATTGAAAATAATTATGTATATGAAGTTATATTAGGGAAACAAAATTTTGAATATAGAAATGAATAAAAGAATTTAGTTAAAATTAGTAATAATAAAAATTTTAAAGTTAAAATTTTCTTAATAAAGAAATGTTAAATATAGTTAAACTATCTTTAGTAAGAAATGTTGTATTTTTGGATGAATAGAAGATTTATCGTTTATTTTTCGAAGCTTAAACTTTATTTATTGATGAGTAATTTTCAGCACGATTATTATGATTTTTAAGTGAAAGATACATATTAGGTCTTTATTTTAAATGGAAGGGTGGAATTCAAAATCATTAAAGACCTATCTAAATACAGTAATCCTTGCCTTATTAAAAAAAAAGTGAGAAGAAAAAAAAAAGTAAAAAAAGAAGAAAAAGAAAAGAAAAAAGAAAAAGAAAAGAAAAAGAAAAAGAGAATAAAGTGAAAAATAGTTTTTGGAAAGGAAGGAGAAGCTTGAGGATTTGAGGGCCTAATCAAAAATTGGTTTCATGCCTAAAGTTTAAAATATAAGTTTTGAGAAAATAAAAAACATAAGGTTATAATTTAGTAAGTGAAATTATTCTTAATTAAATTTCTTAAGTGAGAAAAATAAAATGTTTGAATCCTATATTTTGAAAAATCTATAAGTATTTCTAAATTAGATATAAACTTATATTTTCATTATCCTTCACTTAAGAACTTTCTAAACTTTTAGTTCGTCTTATTTACTAAAATTTTATATAAATTGGATTATTTCATTTCTAGATCAAAATTTTGAAACATTTCTATGAAACACTTTTACATAATTTACATGTTATAATTTTTATGGTTAAGAGTCACTTGAGTCAAGTAACATTTTAAGTATGGGAGGTTTTGATACACCTAAAATATATAGTATTTTTATGCACATTTTTATACTTATTTTTGATGATATTACACTTTAATGGAAGGTATTTTGTGTTTTTCTTGCAGGTATAATGAAAATGATTAATTAAGATGAAAGGAACAAAAAAAGATCAAATTTCAAGCAAAATTATGAAGTTTGAGAAATTTGGCCCCTAGCGCCTAAGTACTAAAGTGCCAGCGCTTAAGCGCCAAAGTTAAAAATTGAATTTTAATCAAAATTGGCACCACTTTGAAGGAGTGTTTGAAGCAACTTTTGGTGGTGACTCCCTTAACATCCTTTGGGCGGCAAATGTGATTGAAGAGATGCATCTTTTGGTGGATACATTGATTCGAACATGATTTGAAGAGACACCATGGCACCTTTTGAGTTTGGATTAGGGTTGGAGTTCTTCGTTTTTAGAGAGTTTCTTAGAGAGAGTCTTTTGATGTTTGGAAAGTGTAGTTCTATAGTTGTTAGTAGAGAGTAGAGAGTGAGAAAGGAAAAAGGGTTGGTGTGAAGCCTTCTTCTCCCAATTTTCTTTCATCCTTTTATCTAGTTTTTATTGAAGTCTAAAGGTTTTATTTGAGTCATCAGAGTTAGGCACCAACCTTTGTAGAGTTGTATTATGGAAAGCAAAATTTCAGAAGAACTTCCAGAGTCTTATGGAGAGGATTTTCAGATAAGTATTTATCTTTGTTTTCACACTTTGTTTTTAAGTAAGATTTGTTGTGTTTTCATTATGGGTTATGTTTTCAAATTAAGTTATGTTTTTGTTTGTGTTTTCTCCATGAAATCTGAGTAGTTTACTTTATCTTTTTCTTTCTTAAATGATGAAGTAATTAAAATATGGAAGTATGTTGTGGAATGTATAAGTGTTTAATGCTTGGAAGAAATTGTGATGATTAAATTCCTTGTACTTAATTTACTTTTTGATGTGGCCAATTAAGATGTTAAAATTTTTTGTGAGATTCTATAAGATCCAATGCGGTATTGTCTCAATCAACAACTGAAAAGAATCACATAAAATTCTATGGGTGAGAATTGTAGTCCATATGATTGAATGCAAATATATAAGGAGATATGTTTTATTGTGGTGTAAAATTAGAGGACTTTAGAGTGACAGACTAAAGCCCCCTAATTTGTTTGTTATTTTAAATTTTCTTATGAGATGTTAGCCCCCGGTGGAGGGAACAGAGGAAACTCTAAAGTGAGAGCTGGTATCTTTCCTGCCTAACCCATCTGCAAAATTTCAAAATTTCAAATTAATCAATTTTCTTTATATAACCAAGTAAGGGTAAGAATATAATTTCTCATATTTGCACAATACAGTTAAATACTTCCACAACATAAATATCCATAATTATTACTGATTCATTGCACAATTCACCATGGCATGAGACCATGGGGCTTTTGAAGCCTCTGAACTTGGGAACATTCCTTGAATTTTTCAAGGTCAGAGGCCATCCCTATGGGAAGTTATTGATTTTTTAATTGCATGTTACTGTTTTGAGTATTTTAATTCCAATAATTAACATGTTGTAAAATAAATTCTAGGAAAATTTGGTTATGTTTCTTATGACCGAGAGGAACCTAAGAAAAATAGGTTTTGAGTTAATTCACATGAAACAACCCTAATCGGCCTAAACACCCAAAATTGAACTTTAATTAACTAGGGTTGACCACACATGGAAATGACTTGAAAACAATTCTCAAATGATGTTTAGGATCAAAGGAACCTTAAATAAAAATTTGAAATCAATTGGAAATGTTTAACCCCACTAAATGGATTAATTAAGTCACATGGATAAAATTAAACTTTAAAAATTCATAACTCCAAAAAATACTTTTTAAAAATTAACCAAATTGGTTTTGGGACTTCTCGATATCGGAGGGGTCTAAGAAAATTAAAATTAGAATTTTCTAAAAATTTTCATTTTTAAGCTTATTTTAATATTTTAATAATAAAAAAATAATAAAAATCATAAAAATATTAAAATTCATAAAAATGTCACATTTTAACTCCTAATCACTTAGGAATAAACCAAACATTTTTCCTAAGTCTCTAGGATAAGATATTGAATTTTAAAGGCTTAAAACAATTTTTGAATAAAAAATGATTTTCTTTAACATTTCCACTAAATTAATTATAATAAATAAAATAAAAAAAATCAGAAAAATATAAAATTCTGTTCTCTGATTTCCCTGATATCAGAGAGATTTTTGAAAAATATAAAACCTATTTTTCAACTTCAATTTTATTTTTAAATTAATTAATACTCCAAAACAAAAAATAATTATAATAAATAAAATATAATTCAAAAACTCCCCAAAATTGGTCCAAATGGTCCTCTAATCATTAGGAACATCTCAAAATTTTCTTAAGGACAGAAACATTTCCTTGGTCATGTTATTAAATTTTCCTTGAAAACCCCTTATTTCCATTAAAAATAAATACATAAATAAATTAAATACAGAAAAATCACATTTTCTCCTCTAATGTCTTAATTGACATGTGAGTGAGGTCACATAAAAATTTCAATTTCATTTGAACTTAGTTTAGTGAGGTATAGAATTATTAAGCTTGAAGGGCAAAAGGGTAATTAAAATTTTCAACCTTTAATTAAAATTTTAGGGTTAATAAAAAAGGGAAGGGTAAAATATTTGATTTTAAACTGATTTTGGATGATTGAGAGTTAAATGATTGAGGGTAGAAACCTACTAACCATTTCAAATATAATTAAAATAAAACTTTAATTAATTAATTAATTGAAATTTTGGAAGAATAATAAAAATTGGAATTATTAAAGTGGGGATGTCATTAAGAAGATATTTATTCTTTAATTTAAAAATCCTCTATAAATCACTTCAATAATACTTAATTATTAATTAAAAAATTAAAATAATAATCCAAATTAATAAATTAAACTAAAATTAAACTAAAATTAAATTAAAATTAAATTTAAACTAAATTAAAAATTAAATCAAATTAAAATTAAATTAAAATTAAACTAAACTAAATTAAAGTAAATTAAAATTAAATTAAAATTAAAACTAAATTAAAATTAAATTAAATTAAAATTAAAATTAATTAAAATTAAATTAAATTAAAATTAAATTAAATTAAAATTAAATTAAAAGTAAACTAAATTAAATTAAATTAAATAAATTAAATTAAAAATTAAATTAAAGTTAAAATTAAACTAAATTTAAATTAAGATTAAATTAAATTAAATTAAATTAAAATTAAAATTAAATTAAATTAAAATTAAAATTAAATTAAATTGAACCAAATTAAATTAAAATCGAAAATTAAATCAAATTAAGTTAAAATTAAAATAAATTAAATTAAAGTTAAGTTGAATTAAATTAAATCAAAATCATTTAATTACAAACCTAAATGAAATCATTAAGAATTAAATCTAAAATAACTTGAACAACTGTTCCAAACTTAAACTAATTTCTATAATTAAGTCAAAATTGAAATTAAATCATTAAGTTCAAATCATCAGAATACCTAATAAATTTGCCCTTTTAAAGCTCTTATTATTATTATAACTCTTAAATGAAGTATCAAGTGAAGTGTTACTTCACTTATAGGATATTCAAATGTCCTAGTTCAATTGAGCAAGGGAATAAAACTTAAACCCCTAGATGATTAATTCACACTGTGCAACTAAATTTACTTGGACTCGAAAGCTGATCCCGGAGATATTGAAAAGATGTTTAGGACTCGTCCTAAACACTTCCTCAATATGACGGGATATTTTAGAAGAACAACTAAATTTAATTGTTCTTTGATGAAGAAAATCATCCTTAAACCAAACTAAGAACCTAGACGTCATAGGAGATGACTGGCAATAGGATTAGGAATTTGGTAGACAACCAAAACCCTTCCCTTAGCTTTACCTTGGTATCACGTTGAAATATTTAAATGCATTAACATGTGTTTTAAGTGCGACTTGGGATGACGGGAAGACCCACAGTGTATGCTTTTATTTAATTGCAATTTACTTTATTGCAATTTACTTACATGCACCGTACTTTACTTTTTCTTGCATGTTAAACAAGACTCGTTGCATTAAAACCAAAACCTTTAGGATAGTCCCACGAACCGAAACCAAAATTAAAATAAAATTCATTGCAAGATAAAATTCACCGCCACAACATTCCAAAATATAAAATATCTCAAGATTTAATCAGAAACAGAACAACCAAACTAAAATTGTAAGTAAATTAAAACGTCTCGTTGAATAATCGGGAATGCTTCGGATGATGTAACCCACGTGTTGCTAACGGGATTTCCCACGGTCTAAATGAAAGTGTAGAACTCATTCAGTTGAGTTTAGCAAATTCATCTGGACTAAGTGAATTCGATGAAAATAACGGTGCCGGGATGACGGAACCGTGGGATCTTAATCGATTCTGTTTAAATAACTTTAAGATTTCTTTTAATTAAATATTAAAAACACTTGGATTTTAAAATTTCTCTAAACCAAAACACTTCTATCATCTCCTGATTTATGACTTCTAAAACTAAACCTCGCAACAACAAGGAGTTTGGAGCATAGTGGGCAGCATGGCCATCGTCATCAGCAAAACTCGGATCTACACCAGCTAAACCTTTCTTAGAATTAAATAACCAAACCATAGGACTTCAAGGTAGTTTGCCTAGTGCAACATAAATCCTCAACTCTTCGTTAGGCATTTGCATAATCATGTTATGCAAATTAAGCCCTAACCGGTCTTAGGACTCTGAGGTAGTCGTTCGGTACGACATAAACCCTCACATCTTTGAGGCTATTTGTATGATTATGTCATACGAATATAAGTCCTAATCAACTAAAATTTGCAGGATTACAACATTAAATAAACTCCCAAATCGAAGCCGAAAAATAGGATAGTTTGGGAAGTTGTCGAAGATTCTTCTTGGACCCTCAGCTTCTCCTACTTCTCTTCCTTTGGACTCCTAAAATTAACTTTTCCAAATTTGATCCATTCCCTATTAAAATTCCAAAATTCAATCCTTTAAAAACCTTAAACTTTGAAATTCTTGAGAGCAAAACCACTGATCATTATCGAGAGTTTTCTTAAATGATTCTTGTCATTTAAGATGTAATTAACTATAGGGGCTTGCCCTTATAGGGAACTTTAAGAACCAGAGTAATATAAACCCTGCTTAATTCTTTTGTATTAAGCGGAGAAAACTTGTCGGCTTATAAAATTGGTTCGCGAACCAAACGGATGTCACAAATCTTTTAGTTTATTTAATCGAGCTCCATCATCAAATAGTGTGTCTATTCCTCGGGATAAATACACGGTTTGTGGTGCGGTGCTCGTTTATATAAATTATTTCGGGATGTGAGATCGGTTTGATTTCATATCTTAAACCTTCAAACTTAAAATTATTTTCAAAATCAAATACTATTTTCTAAATTATATATATATTTAAATTTAAATTTAAAATTTAAAGTTATGCTGTTCCTATCCCTCTTAGCCAGGGGCCTGCAGGTCAAGGTCCATCCATACAGTAACCTACATGAGTCAAAGGAGTCAAATTGGTTAAAGGTAGTTTTGTCTGAATGTGTGCGTGTGAGTGTGGTGTGTAATCTTACTCCTCACTGCACTGTGCCACCTGTGGTAATCCTAAGGCCAAAGAGTCATGTAGGAAACTCATCTTTAAAACCCCCACATTTGATTTTAACCCCCAAGTGGCTTGGGGTGGTTTACAATCAACCAGGAGTTCAAGGAGCCAAGAAGTGTTTGAATTTCTATGATGGGTCCCATTTCTAGTCCCCTCAAGATAGTCAAGGAGAAGCCCTACGGCTAGATCCTAAGTACTAAGGAGAGAGAAGAGAAAAGACCTCATCAAAAATGAGGTCAACAAATGGACCCCCAATGTGTGGTGTGCTAACCAAGCACACCACGCGTATTGGCGTCGACCGAAGAGATCAACAAAACCAACATTCGTATGTCTAAGTGACACACTTAACGGCTACGTAAAAATTTCCCGCCGGGGAGTGGCAATGTGTAAAACTCCAAGACTGAAGATCCTCGAACTCTCACGGAAAAGAAAAGGAAGTGAATTCCGCATCACAAGATCTCGAGAGATTCAATTCTAGATTCATTTCCATTTTCTCGTTTCAAGTTTTAATGTGAGTTTGGATTTTGGTTCGAGTTTCAATCGATCGAAGTTCAATTCAAGATTTATTTCAAGAGGGATTTCCCTGCGAAACTGATTCGAGGTGAGCATCGAAACCTAGGTTCCAACTCCGTGATTTGAAGAGATTTGAGGTGAGCATCGGAACTTAGTTCCAACCTCGTGATTCAAGAGAATTAGAATTTGTGGGCTCTAGCCTCAAGAAGAGAGTTGGAATTCGAAGAGAACTAGAATTTAGGCTCTAGCCTCAAGAAGAGAGTCAGAGTTTAGGCCCATCCTCGAAAATTTGAAAAGAGCTAGAAGTTTGTCGTGCATTCTAAGAGAATCGGAAGCTGGCTCCACTTAAATTAAAGAGACTAAGCAGTTTCGCTCTAGCCTCGAAGAGAACTGGAAGTTCGGCTCCACCTCTAAGTTTGAAAGAGAGCTAGAAGTTCGGCTCTAGCCTTCGAAGAGAATCGGAAGTTCACTCTCTAGCCCCTAAGTTCGAAAGAGAGCCAGAAATTCGGCTCTAGCCTCAAAGAGAATCGGGGGTTCTACTTCCCACTTCGAAGCTCAAAGAGAGCTGGGTTCACTTCTAGCCTCGAAGAGAATCAAGTTCGGCTCCAGCCTCGGAAGTTTGAAAGAGAGCTAGAAGTTCGGCTCTAGCCTCGAAGAGAACTCGGCAAGTTCGGCTCCACCTCGTAAATTTGAAAGAGAGCTAGAAGTTCGGCTCTAGCCTCGAAGAGAACTAGAAGTTCGACTCCACTTAAGTTCGCAGAGAGCTAGAAGTTTGGCTCTAGCTTCGAAGAGAACCCGAAGTTCGTCCAGCCTTGGAAGTTTGAAAGAGAGCGAAGTTCGGCTCTAGCCTCGGAGAGAACTCGGAAATTCTGGCCTAGCCTCCCGAGAGAATCGGAAGTTCGGCTCCACTTCTGGAAATTCAAAGAGAGCGGAAGTCTTGCCTAGCCTCGAAGAGAACTCGGAAGTTCGGTTTCAGCCTCGAAAATGTGAAAGAGAGCTAGAAGTTCGGCCCAAAGAGAACCTAAGTTCGACTCCAAAATTTCTAAGCCGAAAGAGAGCTAGAAGTTCACTTCCACCGAAGAGAATCAGTTCGGCCCAGCCTCTGAAATCTGACCGTATGAGGGACCCAATTCCATGCCATTAACCAAATCGAACAAAGTTCGTAGCTCCGTGTCAATAGGAATAGCCGATCCTCTAACACACAGATAAAGGCGAATTGAAAGGCTGGAAATCGAAGGATTCAAAATGAAAATTAGTCTAAGGTTTAGATTTGTTTTAGTGATTCGATTTCATTTTCGTCTATTTGGAGTTTGTGTTTATTTGCAGTTTATTTCGACATTCAAATTCTTAAAAAGAAGGAGTTCCTTATTCATTTTCTTTTTCTTTTGTTCTTTGTTCGAAGTTAATTTAGCTTTAATGGCGTCTTACCAATTTGCACAAAAAGAGGTGAAGGCACATGACATGATCATTCTCATTCCAATCTGTTGAAAATACATCATACAACTTGATCCAAACATGATGACATTTTCCTCGAAAATTCAAAGATTCCATACAATCCTCATAAATCCAAAACGGATTGTGAAAGATTCTTGTTGATTCTTCCAAAAGCATTTGTCAAAATCCATGTCTGAATAGTAAGTACATGGACAATAACATCACTTTCCAAGCCACCCTTGGCAGGAATGCCGTACGTATGTGCATCGAGGTGTGCTATCTCCTATGGAATTTACAGCTCGTAGGACCGAGACTCTCTAATCCCTGATCTAGCTGAAAATGAAAAGGCATCTTACCGTCGTCCATCCTTCGAAGGTGACGGAGATTCGCCGAACAAATTTTAAGATGCAGTGTTTTGCTATGTCTGCTCCATTCTTTTAATACCATGACGAATCCACCAAGAGGGACACCGGGCTTCTCGGAACTTTTCTGAGACCCGCTATCCGAGGTCGATCCGAATACGATATTAATCGATTGACAAAAGAGACTCCGTGTAAAGGTCTGACAAAAGTCATGATGGTCTATGTGTGGAGGTACGCAATGGCCCTCCTTGTAAATGTTAATGATGCAAACACAGCATGCAATCCGTGTGCAATACCCTCTATGTCACCATTCTTTTTACCATTCTTTGATAATTTGCATCGGATCCACCTCACCGTGACGGAGCATCCCCGTGGATTTCCTTCTCGTCTTCTCGGAATTGTAGCAACACCCGCACTCGGATAGTAACTCTTCCTTTCCCCGCCATCCATCTTCGGGTTCCGAATAAAGTCTTTCCCTTAAAGTGGGTCACCACCCATTTTCCTCAAGCTCGATGACACAATGACAATTTGCTGCTGTTCATAACTCCGAGAACACATCTGTATGCGCTTCCGAGGCCTTCCAAGATATTAATCCTCTTGCTCGGATTCTTTCATAATATTCAAAAGTTTTCTTCTCAACATTCCGCATCATTTCCACTTCGTATTCCGGGATTATCTCAAGCCTGGGTCTGGGTAACATACTGCGGGATGCATGCCCGACCTTAAAGACGCTCTCCGCATGTCTTAGCTCCTCGGGGATAGTCTCTGCCGGGGACATCCTCCGGGCGTCGCTCGCAACAAGACTTCTTCAAAATCAAGAATTGCCTGAAGACGCGGTACTATCTTTGTTTCTATTTTCCTTGGGTTTTCTTTCATCCTTTATGTTGTTCTCGGGAATTGACTTCCTCCTTTCCGGTTCCCGCCGGTTCAATTTCTTCTGGCATTTGCGCTGACGATAGCAACTGCCTCTTCATGTTGGTCCACTGCTAGCTTAGTCGCATCTTCGCGTATGCGACGATTCTTATTTCTTCGCTGAGCAGATGGGAGAGTAGCTCTCCTTACTGACTCCCTATGGGCATGGCCCCGACAAGCCTGCCCTCTGGCCGTAGCAACCACGACTCTAACTTTCTTGTCCCCTCCCGTTGCATGAGTAGCGTTTTCTTTCTTGTCGGTAGACGGCTGACTTGGGTCACCCACCCCCATCACTGTATGACTGCGGAGCTCTTCCCGATCAATCAGGAGTCCAATCGCCTTTATATTGTAGCCCGGCCGGGTGTGAAGTCGCAGTCGATCTCAATCACGCTCCATCCTTCATCTTCTTTATCGAGTGCTAGACTCCACAATTCATTTTTAAAGTTCGAACTAACCGCCTGCTCGACATTTCCTTGCAAAAATAAGGAAAGGACTGTGGGTCGTACTACGAACAAGAATAATAAGAAGAAAATATTTATTAATGAAAAGGTTTTATTCATTTCCTCTTTCAAATTTTAATAAGAGTAGAAAGATGAGGAAAGATCAGAATGAGCTAACTTAAAAGAAAATATCAAAATTTTATCATTTCACATATTCTTTTTAACACATTTTTGTTAATGATTTTTATTTTATCATCCATTTTTTTTATATTTCTGGGTTCGGACTCAATTACGAATGATTACTCCACCCGTGCTTCTAGAAATGAGACTCCACTTCTTAAAGTTTACCCCTGAAACATTAGGTTGTATAATACTTTTTCAAGTATCGTCCATTAATTAGAAGCATAGGTCGTTTCCATCACGCTATCAAGCTGGTAGAACCCCCCGAGTGTAGGATCGTCTCGATCACGAATGTACTTTCCCAAGTTGGTTCAACTTTACTCTCCTATCTTGTCGTGTGCAAGAATAGTTCTTTTGAGTACTAGAACCAAATCACCGACTTTGAATGTCTCATGGACTTACTTATCATGGGTCCTGGATCATCTTGGCTTGATACATTTCAAATTTTGTCGCGCCGAACATTGTTTCCCTTCTAAGCTTTCCAATTCTTCTACGTAATTGCCTTTTCTTCTCGTAGTGATCTTGTTCGCAACTGCAATTCTGAGTGACGGAAGTCGAACTCTAATGGTAAAACGGCCTCGGACTCCGTACACTAAGGGGTAAGGCGTAGACCGGTAGGAGTTCTAAAAGTCGTCTCCGTAGCCCATAAAGCTTCTAACAACTTCTTGTACCACTTTGTTGTCATCCAAAGCTAATATTTGGACGAGAGTTTTATTAAAAGCTGGCCAAGCCGTTTTCTCTTGGGTAGTGATCGTCGAATAGCGCCACCGATCCCGTGTCTTCTGACAAAATTGTTAATCTTCATACTTCGAACGCAGACGACATTCAAATGACTTCGCGCGTACCCCGAAACCGCATACAACTCGATTCGATTTAACCGGGTAGACATTATGCACTTTCACTTCGAGCGGTATAGCTTTTGCCCACTCGAAAAATAATCTCGCGGCTACAAGGACAAAGAGATGTCCTTCGAGGAAGGCTGCCTATCGACCCATGATATCCGTGCCCCAACACTCAAACGCTACTTACGCGATTGTCGATGTATCACATTCGAGGTTGATGTAGAACCACTCAATGCACTTGGCATTAGTGACAACTCTTTCATGCGCTCGGTCATCATCGAGGGCCGTAGTACCCTAGTCTCTTAATCTTCATCTTCATTTTCGACCCGACCGATGAGCGCCACAAAGTCCCGAATGCACTTCTTTAAAAATTCTTACGAGCCTCGTACTCGTCAGCACCTTAGCCACATCCGATCAAAAGACCTTCTTCGTATAACGTATTGTTTATCAATGCGTAAGAAAGAGTTCTTTCTTAATCTGATGAGCTAACGACTCATCGTCCCAGAAGTTTGCCGTTTCAAGGGTGCAGTTCATTAGTCACTGACGCCGCCCGTACTGTTACTTTCGCAATTGTTTCTTCTTCTTTTCCGACTTGTGTATCGTGTCCATGTAGAGCCGTAGAGAACCCGACGTCCCCGAACCGACACTTCAATCGATTCATCCGCAAGGTGTAAATTCTTTTGCAAGGCGGCCAACGCATCCGTAAGAGCGTTTCTCCCCGAGAATCTTGTACTCGTTACATTCGAACTGCCCAATACCCCCATGGCATACTGAAAGTACCGCCGAGTCTTAGCTTTAGAATTTCGTACTGGTTCCGCGACCCGTTGAATTATCAATCGAGAATCCCCATAGATGTTGATATCCGTTATCCCCATCCGAACGGTTAATCCCAATCCGCTATAAGGGCTTCGTATTCGCTTTCCGTTGTTCGTACACGGTTCGTTAAGGGCAGATACCTTAACATCCCCCCGCTCCGGTGTTATAAATATTAGTCCGATTCGTGCCTTACCGGCACTACCGTTTGCAATTCTTTATTTCTTTTTAGGCCAAGATGCTCCGTCGAAGTACACCCAAGTCGATCGTCGGGTCTTTTAGGCTCATTATCTCGCCGTCCTGGCAAGCGTTGAGAGGCGATTCTACCCGGTAAAGGGTGTGGCCGCGAGGAAGTCCGCTAGATCTGTTCCTTTATGGCACGAAGAGGAATGAAAGTTATATCAAATTGCAATAATATTATCGAACACCCAAAGCAAGTCCATTTCCGTAATGGATTCTGTACTCCCAGAAGTGTGAGCGATCAAATATTGTAATGGATTAATCCTCTAGATAAGGTTGACCTTATGAGAAAGCATGTAATGCCCGAGTTGAGCGGCGAAGATCGGGAGCTAAACAATGCTTCCCTACGGGGATACTTTACTTCCGTCTAATTAGAAGACGATTTAAGTAAAGAGATGACGTTTTCTTTCCCTCGTCATCGAATTCGGGCTGCTGTGGCCTGGGCGGAGTCGTCTAAAGCTGCGGTATAAAGTATCAACGGCCTACCCGAGACTCGGGGCCGCTAAGACAAGAGGTGTCATTAAATATTGTTTTATGTCATCGAAGGCATGTCGACATTCGGAGTCCCAAGTAAACTTGGCATCCTTCTTAACAAAGCGTAAAAAAGGTCGACACCTTCCCCACAACAATAAAGCGTCGAAGATATGCCAACTTCCCCTTGAAAGGATCGTAATTGTTTCAAGGTTTCTTGGGGAGGCGGCATTTCTAAGATAAACTTAATCTTCTCCCGTATCGATTTCAATTCCACTATGTCGGATAACAAATCCTAAGAATTTCCTGTGAGTTGATGCCGGAAGGCGCATTTCAAGGGATTCATCTTAAGGTTATATTGTCTTAATTGCTCGAAACAATTCTCAAATCATACAAATGATCTTCCTTTATTTTGTTTTCGATGACTACATCATCCCCAATCCGAATTCCTTAAAGTGAAGGACCCAGTTATTAGGGAACTAATTTCATTTTCCCTTGAAGTCATGGTCATGTCAAAACAACAGATGTTTTGCCTTGGATTACTCCATTCTTGATTGTCTTTCTGCTGAACTTTAAACGTCCTTGAGCGTATTATCAATTTTTTTTTATTTTTGTTGCGGTGGGAGGGTCAGGACCCACGATCCATCAAGTTGTTGTCTCTTTTAACTGTTCTGTGGTGGGAGGGTCGGGACCCACTACCCATTATCCTTCTCTTATCATTTTATTTGTCAATCCATGGCATTTGAACTTGTTGGCAACATCATCGTAGGGCAGTCCTTCGGTGGATGTGTAGATCGTCTTTTGAAGAACATTCAGAAATCAGTGACGTCCTTTGCCTTGTAATTTCAACGGTAATACTCAAGTTAACGCACTTGTCTTGTAAACTGGGCAATCATTAAAATTTATTCGTGTGAATTTTTTTTTTATTTCAAAATTCTGCATTTTGTTTTATTATTGTGTATTCGATGGGTTTTGAGAATTTTATTTTGATTTGAAATTTTAACAAAATTTTATTTTATTTAGAGTTTATTGGAAGATTGTTAGAGCGGAATTTTAGTTTGACATGTTTACAACAAGTCAAACCTAAAGAGGAATGAAGTATCGGACCCAGTCCGAGATTTAGAGGAGGTCGATTCACATCGAAATCACATGAATAGATCGCTCCTACTCTAATACACCTATTGGGGGTCTACCTCACCTCTTTGGAGAGGTAACAAAAAGAAGGATTCCAATACCTCCCTGTTTAGGGGTGTCTAAACAGTGGCTCCAAAATCCAAGAGGAGTTGGCTATACCCGTTAAAGATAGAAATGAACGTGGTATGCCAACGGAAAGAATGGAAGTTTGATCCACTTGGGGTATGGACTCACTACCGATTTATGAAAGCAAAACCATCTGATCAAAATGGAGAGAGGAACTAGTCCCCAGCGGAGTCGCTAGAAGTTGTCGGCATATTTTTAGGTTGAGTGTTGTATTTTGAAAAGGGGTCGCCTACAGAAATTGTCGGCGAATTTTAGATTTTAAATTTAATTTAAATATATATATATATATATATATATATATATATATATATATATATATATATATATATATATATAATTTAGAAAGTAGCATTTGATTTTGAAAATAATTTTAAGTTTGAAAATTTTAAGATATGAAATCAAACCGATCTCACATCCCAAATAGTTTATATAAACGAGCACCACATCACAAACCGTGTATCTATCTCAAAGGACAAACACACTGCTTGACGATGGGGCTCGATTAAATAAACTAGAAGATTTGTGACATCTGTTTGGTCTGCGAACCAATTTTATAAGCTGACAAGTTCCCCTGCTTAATATAAGGGAATTAAATAGGGTTTATATTACCAGGGTTATTAAAGTTCCCTATAAGAGCAAGCCCCTATAGTTATTTACATCTTAAATGACGGGAATCATTTAAGAAAACTCTCGATAATGATCAGTGGTTCTACTTTCAAGAATTTCAAAGTTTAAGGTTTTCAAAGGATTGGATTTTGGAAATTTCAATAGGGATTAGCTCAAATTTGAAACAGTTTATTTCAGGAGTCCAAAGGAAGAGAAGTAGGAGAAGTTGAGGATCCAAGAAGAATCTTGGAAACTTCCCAAACTATCCTATTTTTTGGCTTCAACTTGAGAATTTATTTAATGTTGTAATCCTGCCAATTTTAATTAATCAAGACTTATATTTGTATGATGCAATCATACAAATAGCCTGGAAGATGTGAGGGTTTGTGTAGTACCAAACGACTACCTCGGAGTCCTAAGACCGGTTAGGGCTTAATTTGCATAACATAATTATGCAAATGCCTAACGAAAAGGTTGAGGATTTTTGTTGCACTAGGCAAACTACCTAGAAATCCTATGGCTTGGTTATTTAAAACTAGGAATGGTTTTGCTGATGTGGATTCCAGTTTTGCTGACGACGATGGCCGTGCTGCCCACTATGCTCCAAGCTCCTTGTTGTTGCAGAGGTTTAGTTTTAGAAAGTGAAAATAAGGAGATGAGAGAAGTGTTTTGGTTTAGAAAAGTTTTAAAATCCAAATGTCTTTAATGTTTTATTAGGGGAATCTTAAAGTTGATTATAACAACACCGATTAAGATCCCACGGTTCCATCATTCCGGCACCATTAGTTTTATCGGATTCACTTAGTCCAGATGAATTTGCTAAACTCAACTGAATGAGTTCCACACTTTCATTTAGACCGTGGGAAATCCCGTTAGCAACACGTAGGTTACATCATCCGAGGTATTCCCGATCATCCAACAAGACGTTTTAATTTAGTTATAGTTATAGTTTTGTGTTCTTTTTGTGATTAAATTTTGAGTTGTTTTATATTTTGAATGTTGTGGCGGTGAATTTTATCTTGTTGTTCCTTTTAATTTAGTTTTGGGTTTCAGTTTTGTGGCTATCCTAAAGGTTTCAATTTTCATGCAACAATCTTGTTTAACATGCAAGAAAAGTAAAGTGCAGTGCAGGTAAGTAACTTGCAATAAAATAGAAGCATACCTGGAGGGTCTTCCCGTCATTCCAAGCTATACTTAAAGCACATGTTAAGGCATTTATATATTTGCAATAAGTACCTACGTAAAGCTAAGGAAAGGTTTTGGTTGTCTACCAAAGTCCTAATCCTATAGCTAGTCAATTCCTATGACGTCTAGGCTCTTTTATTCTGTTAAGGATGATTTACTTCATCAAAGAACAATTAAGTTCAGTTATTCTTCTGAAACATTTCATCATATTGAGAAAGTGTTTAGGACGAGTCCTAAACATCTTTTCAATACTTCTGAGATTATTTTGAGTCCAAATGAATTTTACTGTACTGGTGAATTAATCATCCAAGAATCTAGTTAAGTTTTGTTTCTTGCTCAGTGAATTAGAATGTTTGATTATCCTGTGAGTAAAGTGACATTTCACTTAATGCTCCATTTAAGAGTTATGATAGTGAAAGCCTTTAAGGGCAAATCAATTTATTAAAGATTTTAATGATTTAAAATTGGAATTGATAATTTACAGTGGTTTAATTTAGTTATGAAATTTTAATAATTTTAAGTTTGGAATAGTGTTCAAATTATTTTAATTTAATTAGATGATCTCAATGTATTAGATTAATTTGGGTTGAAAGAGGTGTTTAGATTATTCAATTTAAATTTTAATTATTTAATTTTAATTTAATTGAAATATTTCAGGTTAATTTTTAATTGGTTTACCTTTTTAATTATGAATTATTTTTGAGGTTGATTTTGATGTTTCAAGTTTGTTTTAGATTTGTTTTTCAAGTGACCTCAAATTAGTTTTAATGTTTTAAATTTATTTCAATTTGATTGTTAAATTACTTAATGTTTTAAGTTTTTAATTTAATTAAGGTTTATTTTCCTTTTAAATATTTAATTGTTAATTTCAATTATCATTTTTGAGTTTGATTAAGAGTTAAATATTATTAAAGTGATTCATTTAGGGATTTTAAATTAAAGAATTGATATCTTCTTAAATCATATCCCTAATCTTAATAATCCAAACTTTAACTTATTCTTCCAAAATTCAAATTGTTTAATTAATTAAAATTTACTTTAAATATTTTCAAGATGATTAATGGGTTTCTACCCCTTAATTCCCTAGGTTTCAATGATTTAATGAAAATTTTAAAATCAGATATTTTACCCTCCCCTTGATTAAACCTAAATATTAATTAGGATTAAAATTATTTAATTACCATTATGCCCTTTTAAGCCTAATTATTTCATAACTCATCAAATTGAGCTCGAATGAACTTAAAATTTTTATGTCACTTCACTCGTATGTCAATTAAGACATTAGAGGAGAAAATGTGATTTTTTTGAATTTAATTTAATTTATATAGTTATCTTAATGAAAAATAGGGATTTTCAATAGAAATTCAACAACATGACCAAGGCAAGGTTTCTGTCCTTAAGAAAATTATAGGATGTTCCTACAGACTAGGGGACCATTAGGACCAATTTTGGTGATTTTTCAAAATATATTTTATCTATTATAATTATTTTGATTTTTGGAGTGTTAATTAATTATAAAATAAAATTAAAGTTGAAAAATGGATTTTATATTTTTCAAAAATCTCTCTGACCTCAAGGAATTCCGAGAAATAAATTTTATATTTTTCTGATTTTTTTTGATTTATTAGAATTAATTTAGTGAAAATGTAGGGAAATTCATTTTTTGATATTAAAAATTGTTTTAAGCCTTTAAAATTCAATATCTTAACCTAGAGACTTGAGAAAAATATTTGGTTTGTTCCTAAGTGATTAGAAGTCAAATTATGAAATTTTTATAATTTTTAATATTTTTGTGATTATTATTATTATTTTTAATTATTAAAATATTAAAATATGATTAAAAATGAAGATTTTTAGAAAATTTTAATTTTAATTTTCCTAGACTCCCCTAACATTAGAGAAGCCCCAAAGCCATTTTGGTGAATTTTTAAAGTGTATTTTTAGATTTATGAATTTTTAAAGTTTAATTTTGGCCATATAACTTAATTAGTCCATTTAGTGGGGTTAATCACCTCCAATTGATTTTAAATTTTTATGTGAGACTCCTTTAATCCTAAAGATTAGTAGAGAATTATTTTCAAGTGATTTTATTTTGTGGTTAATCCTAATTAATTAAAATTCAATTTTGAGTGTTTGGACTAATTAAGGTTATTCTTAATGAATTAACTTAAACCATAATTTTCCTAGGGTCCTCTGATCCTAAGATACTTCCCCATATATTCCCAGAATTTTCTAAGTAACATGCTAATTACTGGAATTAAAATATCAAAACAGGCACAAAAATTTGGAAAATAAAAAACTTACCATAGGGATGGCCTCTGACCTTGGAAAATTCAGGGAATGTTCCCAAGATCAGAGGCTACAAAAGCCCTATGGTCTCATGCCATGGTGAATTGTTTATGCAAATGGAGAATTAAAATATTGAAATAAGTAAATAATTAATTAAAAATAAAATATTCATCAAATTAACTCAATTCATTTTCCACATTGTTCTCCTCTATTCACTGAGCAAGTGGGTATTTTTAGTTTATTTTTCTGATTTTTCTATGCCAAGATATGGATTTTTTAATTTCTGGGTATTTAAATAAATAGAAAATAGTCTATTTATCTATTTATCCAGCGCGGTGCTGACTCAACCTCGGTGGATCCGAAAGCCCACACGGCGCGCTCCCATTCGACGCCGCCATGTGACTCGGACGCCACGCGGCCCGCGGTTTCGCTCCATCCTTCGATCCGGCGCAATCTGGACCGTCCACTCGATACATGCATGATCGGACGGCGCCTGGTAATTGTCTACGATTGGTGTGTCCCGAGAGCCTTCCACACTCAAACCCTAAGATTTCTCTCATTTCTCAATGGATTTTTGTGTTCTTACGCTCTATGGATTCATCTTGAGGAGACGAACACATCCATACAGTTTATAGGCTATGAAATTAAGTCAAGCAAAATAGAGAATCGCTGGAAGCTTGTGAGGAAGAAGGGGTCCATACCTTGGCTCTGAGAAGTAAAGCTTTAATCAGAGAGTTGTGGCACCTTCGATTGCACCCAAGGAAGCTCCGGATGAAGTCTCTGGCTCCGAGGAATTGCCTAGGTACAAAAGTGACCAAGGCTGATTTCAAACCTTAGACTCTGGAAGCAATGGCTGGCCTGGTGAGGGGGCTTTTGTCGGGAACTTCTTCTCTACCTCCGGTGAAGGTGTGGGAGAAGTTAATTTGGATTTAGTGGAGTTTCAAGGGATGTCTTGTTTCGGCCGAGAATCGAGCTCCAAAATTGAGCTCAATCAGTGGAGATTAAGGCAGGAAGACAGTGGGGATGATTTGCTTTAGGCTAGGGGAAGCTCTGTGAGGAGTTTTGTGAAGTTCTGTGAAGGTTGATTTCAGCCAACCTTTTGGCCGAGAGGAATGACTGGTTTAAATAGCCATGGTTAGGGGCTTCCCAGGGGCAATTGAGGGCTGAGATTTGCTGCTCTGGTGAGGAGAAGAAGAGTTGTGGTGGCCATTTGGGTTGGGATAGCTCAGCCAATTCAATTTGAATTTTTGAATCAAATTAGCCTTCTCGGCTTGGTGGTTTCCGGCTACTGGGGTGGTGGTCCGGCCAGGGTCAGGTCACCCTCAGGGTCAGGGAGGTCAGGGCTTGATGTTTGTGAGTTCAATTGGCTGATGCCATGTGTAAAGGGATTGATTCAAATGGAATGGGGGAAGTGGCTCTTTTGGGTTTAAATGGGTCAAGTCATGCTTTAGGCTAGGTGCACCTCCCCAAGGCTTGAATTTGGGCTGAGGGAGAATCATTTGGGTAAGCTAGGAAGGGGTGGTGAAGTCCCCATCCAAGGTGATGTGGCTAAACTTGGTTTAGAGTGTGACATGAATGGGGTTAAAAAGCTTTATGAGGGATTAAGAAAGAGGCCCCCTCCATTTGCCATAAATGACATGGTGAGGTGTAAAGTGACTCCAATGGCTTGCATATGGCTTATGCATTGCTTCATGGCTTCATTTGGCTTAGGAAATGACTTAGTCAATTTCATGGAAGAGGGTTATTTGAAATTTTGAAAACTTTGGATTTTTGATTGGTTTTGTCATGATGCCATTTTGGTTTAATCAACATGATGAGTTTTGGACTTAGGAGATGATTTTAATTAAGTGAGCATGATGAGACAATATCACATGGGCTTTGCAATAAGTTTTGGGCCTTTGAAACGTTTTTGGAATGGGCTTTTAAAATGGTTTAAGGATGTGGGCTTTTAGGTTTTGAAATAAATTGATGGATGCAAATTGGTGAGGGGTTGTGCCAAATAAATGTTGGGATTGGTTTCGAAATGTACCATGAATAATTTGGAACAAGTTTGGGGTGATTTTGAATTGAATTGGGTTCAATTTAGGCTTTTTGGTAATGAGGCCAAAGTGGATCAAATTGGGCCAACTTGGGTTAAGGTTGGGCCAATGTTGGGTTTGATGTAAAATTAATGTTGAAAGATGTTTATGGAAGTGTGAAAAAGAGTTTTCAACTTTGGTTGGGCTTTGATTTAGGGGTTTGGGACTATTTGGGTTAGGTTTGAGTTTAGGCCAATTTAGGGGATTTTGGTTTTGGGTTAGGTTTGGGTGGAGTTTAGGTTCAAATTTGGGGCAAATCAAGTTAGTGTTTTGTTTGTGGGGATTTTAGGAAGGCTTAGGAAAAGATTTGGGGCTAATTGGGGTTAAGTTGGGTTGGTTTAGGCTAAGTTTAGGTCATGGGCCAAAATTGGGCTTTAAACTTCAAATTGAAATTGGATCCACATGTTCATCGAATTGAGCTTGGATTTGGTCTATATTTGTATTGGGAATATTGAATTGAAGTTTAGAATTGAATTGGATCAAAATTGAGGTCAATTGGAGTGGTTTGGTGGGACATTGGGTCCACTTAGGTTAAAAAATAGACCAAATTGGGGGTTTTAGTAAAAGTGGGCTAAATTGACAAAATTGGCTTATGGTATAGTTGAAAAAATGAAATTTGGAATATTTGGAATTTTTTGGGAATTTTCTGAATTTTTGGAATTTTTGGGTTAGAAGGGTATTTTGGGTATTTGGAGGGTATTGAGGGGTATTTTTATAATTTTTGGTATATTTGGCGATGGATGGTCAATTTGAGTGGGGGGAAAATGTTTAGGATTGGTTTTGAGGAATTTCGGATAATTTAGGCAATTTTGCAAATTTTGGGCAATTTCAATGGCATTTGCTAAGTTTGGGGCCCCCGGGGTCAAAAATTGAAATTTTGGGAAAACGAAGATTGATCAAGTGTGAATGAAATGAAATCATTTTGGTTGAGCCATGAAGCCATGTTAAGCTCACAAAAGCCATGAGAGGATTCATTTTAGGCACTCAATATGTTGTTCCTAACCCTCTTAGCCAGGGGACTAGGGGTTAAGGTCCACCCATATGAGTTACCTACATGAGTCAGGGAGTCAAATTGGTTAAAGGTAGTTTTAGGATTTGGAACGTGTGTGAGGGTGTGGTGTGTGCAAGCTTACCCTCACCAGGACCAGACCATCCAGGGTAATCCTAAGGCCAAAGAGTCCTATAGGAAACTCAACCTTTAAACCTCCACATTTGATTTTAACCCTCTAAATGACTTAGGGTTTTACAATCAAACTTGTGGGGTTTGAAGGGAGCCAAGAAGTGTTTTGAATTTCTAAGTGATGGGTCCCATTTCTAGTCCTCTAGGATAGTCAAGGAGAAGCCCTATGGCTAGATCCTAAGTACTAAGGAGAGGGAAAAGAAAAGACCTCATAAAAAATGAGGTCAACAAGTATATGATGTGTGAATGACATGGAATGATTATTTATGGTATTGCGCCAAATAGGAACATAAATGTTTCTTTACCCTCAAAAGACTACCCCCTCTTCCAAGCATGAAAAGAAAATTGACATATCCTAAGTTTAGTCACTAAATCTAAGGCTAGGCTGGGAGGATACCGGCTCTCACTACGGAGCTTCCACTCACCCTTCACCTGAAGGCTAACCTTCGAGTTTAGTTACTAATCTTTGGAACAAATTGGGGATATCAGCCTGTCACCCTGAAACCTCCAATTTGAAGTCCATCAAAACACATTTCCCTATTTATTTGCACTCAATTCCCATGAACTACACAATTCATCCATGGACATTGAATGGATTCTTCATTATTTTTGTAGGACACTAAATCCTTTCAGAGTTTAATGTTCAACAATATATTTTAACAATTCAATTGGCAAGATCGAAAAGTAAATTATGTTCGAAATGAAAAACCATCACAATTTCTTCATTACTTTAAAAGCACTTCAAATCCACATCATCACATCATCACATCTCTATCAAGAGGAAAGACAAAGTAGACTACTCAGAATTCATGAAGAAGACAGAATAAAACATGAATTTTATATATAAAAGAAAATTCATACAAACCACAAAAGAAAATACAACTTATCTCTTTCTCATCCCCAAAGTAAATCCCTTGAAGTTCCTTTGAATCATTTTCTCTCTTCTTTGCAACATTCAATTCCCTTTAGAATGGAAAGGAAGAAGCAATCTCTCACTTTACTCCTTCTTCTTCACGCCTTAGAGAAGAATCCCTTTCAAATTCTTACTTCTACATTCACTCTTCTAAACCCTAACACTCAACCCACACTCTCCCTCTCCAGAACCACACTAGAACTTCGGAACACACACCCATACACACTATTTTTCATCCAAAAATAGTTACTTATAAGTTAGAAACGAAATCCCATGAGTTTCCTAAAGCATCCCTTCAAAAATTTACCAAAACTCATCAAATTTGAATTGCACCGACATTGGGCGCCGGTGGTGCTCTATCGTCAATTTAATTTTGGCTCTTGGGAAAATGGTGCCGACGGAGCCAGAAGCTATTTTCCTCCTTTTTGCTCCTTTTCACTATGAATTCATTCCTTTTCACTCCAATCACCTAAAATCATCATACCTGCAACAAATCATGAAAAATACCTTTCTTTAAAGAGCAATATCATAAAAAATGGATAAAATTATATAACAAAAATAATATATATTTTTGGTGCATCAGCCCCGAGATATCGAACCCACAGGAAAATGTATAAAATTTCAAAGAAAGCTGAAAAACAACTTTTTTACTTTTCAAAATGATTTTGCAAGTTATGTTTTATAATTAAAAAGTTTAAATTCTTTTTCCTAAACTTTTTTTTAGAAAAAATAAAGTAAGCAACTAAAATTAATAAGACTATTAAATGATATGAAAACAAATGAGAATAAAATATGTTTTTCTTTTTCCATAAATCAATAATAATTATGGATTTTCATTGTGGAAGTATCTAAATGTGCCAAATAGGAGCAGTTATATTCTTTACCCTTACTTGGTTTTATAAAGAACATAAGTTAATTTGAAGTTTTGAAATCTTATAGAAGGGTTAGGTAGGGAAGATACTACCTCTCACTCTAGAGTTACCTCTTTTCCCTCCACCTGGGGGCTAACATCTCATACCAAAACATAAAACATCAAACCAAATTGGGGGCTTTAGCCTGTCACTCTAAAGTCCTCTAATTCTACACCCAACTAAAAGAATATCTCCCTATTTATTTGCACTCAACTATATGGACTACAATTGTCACTAATATAATTCCTGTGATTCTCTTCAATTGTTGATTGAGAGAATACAACATTGGTTCTTACATATTCTCACAAGAAATTTTAACATTTCAATTGGCCAAATCAAGAGGTAAATGAAGTGCAAGGTAGTGGAATCATCACAACTTCTTCCAACATTAAACATCTATACTTCACACAACTTCCTTCTATAATTTAATTACTTCTTCATTTGAAAGGAAAAAAGATAAAGAAAACTACTCAGAACTCATGGAGAAAACACAAACATAATTTAATTTAAAAGTAGAAATCATAGTGAAAACAAAATAAGTCTTACTTTAAAACTAAATGAAAAAATGAAGATAAAAACTTATCTGAAAATTCTCTCCACAAGACTCTTGAAGTTCCTCTGAAAACTTTTGCTTTCCACAAATTTACTCCTTAGGGGGTGGTGCCTAACTCTCAGGATTCACTGTCCTAAATTCTAATACAAACTATAATAAAGTAAAGTAGAAAAATAAAGAAAGTATGATAAGAAGAAGACTCTCTTTCTTCCTCTTTCCCTTCAAACACTTTAAGATTTTCTCCAACTTCTCCCTCCAAAACTTCATTTCAAAACTTTTCTCCTTTTATGATCTTCAAGTCTTCATTTTAATAATTCTTCAAAAGGTGCTTTGGTTTCTCTTCAAATCATGTCCAGATTCAATGTATTTACTAAAAGATGCATCTCTTAATTTAAATTTTCCTCCCAAAAGAAGTTAAGGAAGTTTAAACCAAAAGTTGCTTTAAACACCCCTTATAAATGGAGCCAAAATTGATTTAATTCACCACTTTTAACTGTCGCGCCTATGCGTCAGCTATCGGCGCTTAGGCGCTAGAGGCTAATTTTGCATACCATTCATTTTTGCTCCGAATATGATCCTTTTTTGCTCCTTTCATCACAATCACTCATTTTAATCATACCTGCACCAACAACATGAAAATACCTTCCATTAAAGTGCAATATCATCAAAAATAGGTATAAAAATGTGCATAAAAATATTATATATTTTAGGTGTATAAGGCTTCACTTAGTTTGATTAATTTAGAGCCGATTTCGGTGAAATTTGTTAAATATCAACTCCTTAAGTTATGAGCACTTCTCCTAATAATTTTTTTTTATTTTTACTACGTATTTTGAGTACATTCTTGAGAAATCTAAAAATCAATATTTATGGTGAAAATTTGAGAAAAAGCCTAAAGTGGGTCATTTTATCTTTCCTGTTGATTTCATTGTGCTTGATATGGAGGAAGATAAAGAGATACCCATCATTTTAGGAAGACCTTTCTTAGCCACAGGCAGAGCAATGATAGATGTGCAAATAGGGGAATTAATGATGAGGGTTAATGATCAAACTGTTACATTCAATATTTTGAAATCAATAAAATATCCTACAATAGGTAAAGATGATGAATGTTATAGGATGGATGTTATCAGATATTTGAGTGAATATTATTTCAAGTCAACTTATGATGAAAAATCTGGAAGAGAAGAATTGGAACATTAGCAAGAAGAGGAGTTACATCATTCTGAAGATTTTCAAGAGGGAAAATTAAATTATGTTCATGAAAATTTTGAATTGTCGGATATGACTGAAAAAGATGAATCTTATGGTCCATCAATAGAAAAACCTCCTGAACTTGAGTTAAAAATGCTTCCTAATCTTTTGAAGTATGTTTTTCTAGGTGAATCCTAAACCTTGCCTGTTTTAATTTCATTTCAATTGACTGAAAAAGAAGAAGAGAGTTTGCTTGAAATTTTGAAGAAGTACAAGAAGGCCTTTAGATGGACAATTGCTGATATTAAAGAAATCAGTCCTTCAATTTGTATGCACAGAATTCTTATGGAAGATAATTGAAAACCTCTGGCTGATCCCCAAAGGCGATTAAATCCTATCATGAAAGATGTTGTTAAGAAAGAAATTTTGATGTGGTTGGATGCTGGAATTATCTACCCTATTCAGATAGTGCATGAGTTAGTCCTATTCACTGTGTTTCTAAGAAAGGAGGAGTAACTGTGACTGTTAATGAAAAGAATGAAATGATTCCAACAAGATAAGTTACAGGGTGGCGAATATGCATTGATTATGGAAAATTAAATCTTGCCACAAGGAAAGATCATTTTCAACTCCCATTTCTGGATCAGATGCTGGATAGACTGGCTGAGCATAAATACTTTTATTTTCTGGATGGATATACTGGTTACCACCAAATTTAAAATGCTCCTGAGGATCAAGAGAAAAATATGTTTACCAGTCCTTTTGGTACGTTTGCTTTTAGAAGATTGCCCTTTGGTTTATGTAATGCCCCTGCTACATTTCAGATATGTACGATGGCTATTTTCTGTGATTTAATTGAAAAAGAGATTGAAGTTTTTATATATGACTTTTTAGTGTTTGGAATTTCATTTGAATCATGTTTAGAACATTTGTCTAAAGTTCTAAAACTCTGTGAAGAAACTAATTTAGTCCTTAACTTGAAAAAATGCCAATTTATGGTAGCAGGAGGAATTGTATTGGGACATCGGATTTCAGAAAAAGGTTTGGAGGTAGATCCTGCAAAAATTCAAGTTATCTCTAATTTACCTTGCCCGACCAATGTAAGGGGAATTAGAAGTTTTCTGGGACATGCTGGATTCTACAGGCATTACATCAAAGACTTTTCAAAGATTACAAAACCTTTATGCCGTTTACTGGAAAAAGGATGCAATTTTTGATTTTGATGATGATTTCCTAAAAGCTTTTGAAACATTAAAAGAAAAATTAATCACTGCACCTGTTATAATTTCACCAAATTGGGAAAAACCTTTTGAATTAGTGTGTGATGCTAGTGATCATGCTATTGGTGCTGTTTTGGATCAAAAATATGATAAAATTTTCAAAGTTATTTATTCTGCTAGTAAAACTCTTAATGAAGCTCAAATTAATTATACAACTACTGAGAAAGAGTTATTAGCTATAGTATTTGCCTTTGATAAATTTCTATCATATTTAATTGGAACTAATTGTGTGGTGCATATTAATCATTCTGCTATCAAATGTTTAATGAAGAAGAAGGATGTGAAGCAGAGATTGATTAGATGGATTCTTCTTTTGCAAGAATTTGATTTTGAGATAGTAGATAGAAAGGGTTCTGATAATCAAATTGCTGATCATTTATCCAGGCTTGAAAATGAAAAATCTCTCTGTGATGCTGAAGAAATTAATGAACATTTTCCTGATAAAAAATTATTCACTGTTAATGAGTGGCGTGTTCCGTGGTATGCCGGCATAGTAAACTTTATTATCAGTAATATTATATCTATGGTTTGACATACCAGGAAAAGAAGAAATTTCTGTCTGATGCTAAGACTTATTTTTGGGATGACCCATTTTTATATAAACAAGGAAATGATCTTATAATTTGAAGATGTGTACATTTGGAAAAGACTTATGGAATTATTCAAAAATGTCATGATTCTGATTATGGGAGACATTTTGGAGTTGAAAGAACTGCATATAAAATTTTACAATTTGGATTTTATTGGCCCACAATTTTAAGGATGTGATTGCTTATATTAAAAATTGTGATAGATGTCAGCGTGTAGGCAATATTTCTAGAAGAAATGAGATGCCCCTCAATTATATGTTGGAAGTTGAAATATTTGATGTTTGAGGATTAGATTTCATGGGTCCATTTACACCATCTTTTGAAAATATTTATATTTTGATAGCAGTAGATTATGTTTCCAAATGGATTGAAGCTATTGCTTTACCTCGATGTGATGCTCAAAGTGTTGCAAAATTTTTAAGAAATAATATATTTTGTAGATTTGGAATACCAAGAGTAATCATAACAGATGGGGAAGTCATTTTAAAAATGTGATTATTGAGAAGTTAGCAAAGAAATATCATATAAATCATTGCATTGCTATCGCTTATCATCCTCGACAAGTGGTTTGGTTGAATTATCCAATCATGAAATTAAAAGGATATTGGAAAAGGTCGTTAATCCAAACATAAAGGATTGGTCAATCAAACTCGGATTATGTTTTGTGGGCCTATAGATCGCCTACGTAACCCCTATAGGAATGTCCCCATATAGGCTGATTTTTGGAAAAGCTAGTCATTTGCCTATTGAACTTGAGCAGAAAGCATATTGAGCTATTAAAGAGTTCAATTATAATTTGAAAGATGCTGTAGAAAAGAGATTATTTCAATTAAATGAGCTTGAAGAGATAAGGAATGAATATTATGAAAATGCTAAGATTTATAAGGAAAAGATGAAGTTATGGCATGATCGGAAGATTATTACTAAAAATCTTGTGCTAGGACAGAAAGTTTTGCTGTATAATGCCAGATTGATAATTTTTTCTGGAAAACTTCAGTCCAAATGAATGGATCCATTTATTGGGATAAAAGTTTATTCCTATGGAGCCGTGGATATTCAAAATCCTAAGACTAGAAAAATATTAAAAGTTAACGGTCATAGACTTAAACCTTATTTTTCAGTCGATCAACTTAAATCTAATGAGAATCTGATGTTGGGTTACTCAGAATGAGTTTGGGTATGTCAGGCTGAAGAAGTTAAACTAAGCGCTTTGTGTGCTTTATTTGGTTTGTTTTTATGTTTTGGTAGTAGTATTTTGGAGTTTTTATGTTATAGTAGTGTTTATTTGACCTTATTTTATGACTTAGAGGACTTAGCTTGAAAATTTGGACATTTAGCAGACCTATGCTGAATTAAGCACTAGCGGTTAAGCGCCGCCTAGTTGGCACTTAGGCGCTGGAGTTATGAATTTCTAGAAGACTAGATCGTAGAAAAGTGGTTTTTACAGTTATTTGGAGTTTTAAAACGTATAAGGGCGGGTTATGCACTTCTAAAGTTTATAAAAGGGCCCTGAATTAAGAGAAACACTTGCCCTAAGTCCTATTTTCATTCTTGAGTCTTAAGAAGAGTGTTTTAGTGCATCATGTCTTCCTAGGAGAATGAAATCAAGAAGAGAGAAGATTCCAACAAGAGTAAGTTTATTAGTGACAGTGCTAAAGTTTTATTCAATGGATTTCTCGCCGTTAGTATTCAAGGAATTACAGAGAAGATTGTAAAGCCTGAGTGACTTTAATCGAAGCAAAGATTAATGAAACTAATGCACATTTGGATCTTATGGGATGACAACTCAAGATGCAATTCAGTAATACAAGTCAAGTGGAAGAAGTGGATAAAACGATGTTCCTGAAGAACAAGTGGTTAGAAGAAGAAGATGTAAGAGTGTTCAATCATCGCCCGTTCTATCAAATTTATATTCAAGAAGGCTCAAATGGAAATAATAGTGGTTCTGGATATATTTTATCCACAGGAGAGTGGAATTAAATGTTAGTTTGATCTTGTGGTTTGTTTTGTGCATTTTATGTTTTATGTGTTTGATGTTTTAAGTTTTTAATGTTTTATGTTTGTGATCTGTTGCACATTAATGTGTGATTGTTACATATTAAGATGAAAACCTATCTTTATGTTTATTGGGTCCTTTTGTATTTAGGGAATTTCATCCAAAATGTTTGGATAGAAATTTTTAGTTTGTATTAAGTGTGGTTTGTTTTTAATGAATATAAGATTGTGTTTGTGTGAAACTTGATCGGAATTGATGGATATTAAAGTTTGAAATTGGAGTATTGGAAATTTATGAGGAAGAGACAATTATTTTGAGAAGATAAAGGGTGATTAACTAAGTGGTTTTATGTATTTTCTTAATTGTGAAAATCTTGACACTGGCGGCTAAGTGCCAGATTTCGCGGCTAAGTGTCGAAGGCCTCGCGCTTTGGCGCCGGTTCGCGAAAATTGGTTTTCAGCATTTAAAAACCCAAAAATCACCATTTTTAACTTCCCTGCCGTCTTCAACCTCTAATTTCTGCGAAAAGGAGCCTAGGGCAACAATATACTGGATCATTTAAGAGCTGATCTCAACAAAAATTATTAGATTTGGATTCCTTAAGGTATGAGTACTACTCCTAAGTAAAATTTTTTTAATTTTCACCTTGTATTTTGAGTACATTTTGGAAAATCCTAAAAACACTATTCATGGTGAAAATTTGAGAAAAAGTATGAAAAATTACTTGGATTTAGTGGAAATTACTTTTAGAAGTTAATTTAGCAAGTTAAGTTTGATTTTGGAATTTATGGTAATTTTTCATGAAATTTTAGAAATGGCTCCAAAGTTAAAGTGTGCGAGACAAAAGATGAGATTCGATTCTGATAAGTTTATTAGTGCAAGGGCTAAGGAACGATACATCAACGCATTACAGTCACGTAAATTGGTTCCTGAGCGTGTGTTTAGCCAGGAGAGGTTATTGAGGAGATGATTGTTAAAATAAATTGGGAGAATTACTGTTGCTTCTCTGCTGTTGCTGTGATTTCTGTGGTCAGAGAGTTTTATGCGAACTTAGCTGCAGCAAAAGAGAACTTTGTGATGGTGAGAAGGAAAGAAGTACATTTTACATATGCGGTAATCAATACCTTTTATCGACTACCACCTAATATGTTTTGTTTTTATTCGAACTATCATCCTACTGAGGGAGAGTTAGATGAGATTATGGCCTTTCTGACTAACAAAAGAGGTTTATGGAAGATCACTAATGATAGAAGAGTAAATTTTCAGGCCTCTAAGTTAAATGCCATTTCTAAAGCATGACATTATTTTATCTCATCTAAGTTGTTGCCTTTCAAGCCATACTAGTGAAGTTACAAGGGAGATAGCTGTGTTGAACTATTGCATTCAGCAAGAGAAGCCTATAGATATTGGAGCAATCATTCATGATTACATTTTGAATTGTGCCAGATCTACCACTACTGTAGTTATGTGATTTCCTTCCTTGATCCATTCATTATGTGAACTGTCTGGAGTGAAATTTAAAACCTGGGAAGAGGTCCTTCAGCCTTTGAAACCAATTACCAGTGTAAACGTTGGAGCATACACTGTACATTCAGAGTTTGGCTGGAGAGGAGGATATGGTAGGCCTTTTACTGCTTCTACTTCTACTTCTGCTGCTTCTACTTCCCGTGCTACTACTTCGAGAGCTTCATCATATAGTGATTCACAGACTGGTTTATTAAGAAAGATTTTGAAGAAGGTGAGTCTTACTCGTAAGCATATTAGAGACATGAATGGTAGGATGGATAATATGGAAAGATATATTATAAAACATGATGAATATAAGGAGAATTATCAGCTTTATTAGGATAGATTGATTAGAGGTGATATGAGTGCTGAGATGTCCCCTCATCCATTTTATATACCTTATGTACCATCCAGAGATTGGAACGAGCAAGATGATGATGATGATGAGGATGATTAGTGGATTTGTTTTATGTATTACTGAGTTTTTGTTGATGTACTAATGTATGTTATGTCTTTGTCGGCATATTTTTAGGTTAGGTGTTTTATTTTGGAAAAAGGGGTTGCCTACAGAAGTTGTCGGTGAATTTTAGATTTTAAATTTAATTTAAATATGTATATATGGTTTAGAAAGTAGTATTTGATTTTGAAAAATAATTTTAAGTTTAAAGGTTTTAAGATATGAAATCAAACCGATCTCACATCCCAAATAGTTTATATAAACGAGCACCGCACCACAAACCGTGTATCTATCCCGAAGAATTGACACATTGCTTGATGATGGGGCTTGATTAAATAAACTAGGAGATTTGTGACATCCGTTTGGTCTGCGAACCAATTTTATAAGCCGACAAGTTCCCCTGCTTAATATAAATGAATTAAGCGGGGTTTATATTACTCGGGTTCTTAAAGTTCCCTATAAGGGCAAACCCCTATAGTTAATTACATCTTAAATGACGGGAATCATTTAAGAAAACTCTCGATAATGATCAGTGGTTCTCAAGAATTTCAAAGTTTAAGGTTTTCAAAGGACTAGATTTTGGAAATTCGAAAGGGAATGACTCAAAATTTGGAACAATTTATTTTTGAGAATCCAAAGGAAGAGAAGTAGGAGAAGCTGAGGATCCAAGAAGAATCTCGGCAACTTCCCAAACTATCCTATTGTTTGGCTTAGATTTGAGAAAATCCTAATATTATCTGATATTTCAATCTTGCCAATTTTAGTTAATTAGGACTTATATTCGTATGACATAATCATACAATCAACCTCGAAGATGTGAGGGTTTATGTCGTACCGAACGATCACCTCGGAGTCCTAAGACCGGTTAGGGCTTAATTTACATGATATGATCATGCAAATGCCTAACAAAGAGTTGAGGATTTATGTTGCACTAGGCAAACTACCTCGAAATCCTATGGTTTTGGTTATTTAATTCTAAGAAAGTTTAGCTGAAGTAGATCCGAGTTTTGCTGATGACGATGGCCGTGCTGCCCACCATGCTCCGAGCTCCTTGTTGTTGCAGAGGTTTAGTTTTAGAAGTCATAAATCAGGAGATGAGAGAAGTGTTTTGGTTTAGAGAAAATCTTAAAATTCAAGTGTTTTTTTAATATTTTAATTAAAACAAATCTTAAAGTTGATTAAACAGAACCGATTAAGATCCCACGGTTCCGTCATCCCGACACCGTTATTTTCATCAAATTCACTTAGTCCAGATGAATTTGCTAAACTCAACTGAATGAGTTCTTCATTTAGACCGTGGGAAATCCCGTTAGCAGCACGTGGGTTACATCATCCGAGGTATTCCCGATCATTCAACGAGACGTTTTAATTTAGTTGCAATTGTAGTTTTGTGTTCTGTTTGTGATTAAATTTTGAGTTGTTTTATATTTTTGGAATGTTTTGGCGGTGATTTTTATCTTGTAATGACTTTTAATTTAGTTTTGGTTTCAGTTCAGGCACTATCCTAAAGGTTTTGGTTTTCATGCAACAATTGTTTATCATGCAAGAAAAGTACGATTAAATTGCAATAAAGTAAATTGCAATAAAATAAAAGCGTACCTGGAGGGTCTTCCCGTCATCCCAAGCTGCACTTAAAACACATGTTAAGGCATTTAAATGTTTCAATAAGTACCTAGGTAAAGCTAAGGGAAAGGTTTTGGTTGTCTACCAAAGTCGTAATCCTATAACTAGTCATCTCCTATGACGTCTAGGTTCTTGTATTTTGGTTTAAGGACGATTTTCTTCATCAAAGACCAATTAAGTTCAATTGTTCTTATAAACATCCTATCATATTGAGGAAGTGCTTAAGACGAGTCTTAAACATCTTTTCAATACCTCTAGGATTGTTCTGAGTCCAAGAGAATTTAATTATACAAGTGAATTAATCATCCGGGAGTTTAAGTTTTATTCTTTTTGCTCAGTGAACTAGGACATTTGAATATCCTATAAGTGAGGTAACAATTCACTTGACACCTCATTTAAGAGTTATGATAATAAGAGCTTTAAAAAGGGCATATCAAATTATTAAATACTTTGATGATTTAAACTTAATGATTTAATTTTAATTTTGATTTAATTATAGAAAATTAGTTTAAGTTTAGAATAGTGTTCAAGTTATTTTAGATTTAATTCTTAATGATTTCATTTAGGTTTGTTATTAAATGATTTTAATTTAATTTAATTCAACTTAATTTAATTTTAATTTAATTTTGATTTAATTTGATTTAATTTAACTTCAATTTGATTTTAATTTAATTCATTTTAATTTAATTTTTAATTTAAATTTAATTTTAATTTAATTCAATTTAATTTTAATTTAATTTAAATTTAATTTTAATTTAATTCAATTTAATTTTAATTTAATTTAAATTTAATTTTAATTTAATTCAATTTAATTTTATTTTTATTTAATTTAATTTCAATTTAATTTAATTTTAATTTAATTTTAATTTAATTTCAGTTTCAATTTAATTGAGATTATTCTTTTAATTTTCTTTTTAAGTATTATTGAAGTGATTTATTTAGGGATTTTTAAATTAAAGAATAAATATCTTCTTAAATAATATCCCTACTCTAATAAATTTCAATTTTCCATTAATCTTCCAAACTTCATTAATTATTTAATTAAGGTTTATTTTAATTATTCTTAAAATGATTGGTGGGTTCCTACCCTTAACCATTCAAGTTTCAATCATCAAAAATCAGTTTAAATCAAATATTTTACCCTTCCCTTTTTTGATTAATCCTAAAATTTTAATTAAAGGTTGAAAATTTTAATTACCATTTTGTCCTCCAAGCTTAATAATTTTATAACTCACTAAATTAAGCTCAAATGAACTTGTAATTTTTGTGTGACCTCACTTACATGTCAATTAAGACATTAGAGGAGAAAATGTGATTTTTCTGTATTTAACTTATTTATGTAATTATTTTTTATGAAAAATAGGGATTTTCAAGGAAAATTCAATAAAATGAACAAGGAAATGGTTCTGTCCTTAAAAAAATTATGGCATATTCCTAATGACCAGAGGACCATTTGGACCAATTTTGGTGATTTTTTGAATTATATTTTATTTATTAGAATTATTTTAATTTTTGGAGCATTAATTAATTTTAAAATAAAATTAAAGTTGAAAAATGGATTTTATATTTTTCTTAAATCTCTCTGACCTCAAGGAGTTCAGAGAAATAAATTTTATATTTTTCTGATTTTTGTTTGATTTATTAGAATTATTTTAGTGAAAAGGTTGGAAAATACATTTTTTTAATATTAAAAATTACATTAAGCCTTTAAAATTCAATATCTTACCCTAGGGACTTAGGAAAAATATTTGGTTTGTTCCTAAATGATTAGGAGTCAAAATGTGACATTTTGGTGATTTTTAATATTTTTATGATTTTTATTATTTTTTAATTATTAGAAGTATTAAAATAATGATAAAAATCAACTTTTTTAGAAAATTACAATTTTAATTTTCCTAAGTTCCTCTGATATCAGAGAGAATCCAAAGCTATTTTTGTGAATTCTTGAAAAGTATTTTGTGAGTTATGAATTTTTAAAGTTTAATTTCACCCATTTTGCTTAAGAGGCTTAATCAACCCATTTGGTGGGGCTAATCAAGTCCAATTGGTTTCAAATTTTTATGTGGTGTTCTCCTATCCCTAGAGGACAGTGGAGAATTGTTTTTAAGTTAATTTAATGAATGGTTAACCCTAATTAATTAAAGTTCAATTCTGGGTGTTTAGGCCAATTAGGGTTGTTCCAAGTTCAGAGGCTTCAAAAGCCCTATGGTCTCATGCCATGATGAATTGCCTATGCAAATGGAGAATTGAAACAATGCAGAGAGTAAATAAATCATTAAAAATAAAATACTTAATGAAATTACTTGATTTCTTTTCCACATTATTCTCCTCTGTTCACTGAGGAAGAGGGTATTTTTATTTTATTTTTAGGATTTTTCTACACAAAGTTATGAATTTTTGAAGTTCTGGGAATTAAATAAATAGAAAATAGCCTATTTTCCTACTTATCCACGCGGCGCCGCGTCAACCTTGGCAGCTCCGAAGGGGGTACGTGTCGCGCTGTGATTGGGCGCCGCCATCTGAGTCAGCCGTCCCGGGACCCACCTTTCACGCAACATGTTCTGGTCCGACGCGATCGGACCCGTCTATCCGATACACTCGCGATCCAACGGCTCCCAGTCATCGTCTACGACTCGTGTGAACCCGTGACCGTAGACCTTCTAACCCTAATTTCTCACTCGATTCTCAACGGATTTATGTGTTCTTATGCTCTATGGATTCGTCTTAAAGAGACGAACACATCCATACGGTAAAAATGCACTGAAATTAACTCAAACTAAATGGAGAATCTCTGTTAGCATGGGAGGAAGAGTGAGTCCATACCTTTGCTCAGAGAAGTGAAGCTTCAATCTGAGGGCTGTGTCACGTTCGATTGGGTCCAAGCAAGCTCCAGATGAAGTCCCTTGGCCTGATAAATTGTCTAGGTATGATTTCGACCAAGCCCGATCACAAAGCTTGGAGGCGGGAAGCAATGGCTGGCCTGGTGAGGGGGCTTTTGCTGGGAAACTTCTCCTCTTGGTCTGGTGAAGGTGTAGAGTCAATCAATTTGAAGATTGACTCACTGTGGTGAAGTGTCCTGGTTTTGGGCTTGGATTTCAACTCCGAAATCGAGCTCACGAGAGGAAATGGCAGGGGGATTTCAGTGGGGATCAAGTTCTCTATGTGTAGAGAGTGGTCCGGGATAATTTTGTCGGGGTTTCGGTAAGGTTTGTTTCAGCACCTCTCTTGGCCGAGAGGAGGGGGTGTTTAAATAGGAGAGGCTGGAGGGCCTCCCAGGGGGGGTTTAATGGTTGGGATCAGCTGCTCTGGTGAGGAGAAGAACAGCTGCAATGGCCATTTGGAGTGGGGCATCTCAGCAAGGTGGAATTCCAAAATTTGGCTCCTCCCAAGGTTTCGGCCATGTTGTTTTCCGGCGATCCAGGCGGCTGGCCGGCAGGCAAGGGTCACCCTCAAGTTCAGGTGGGTTAGGGCTGGGGTTTTGTGTAGGCAATTGAGCTTTGCCATGTGTAAAGGGCATGGATTACAATGGCATGAGGGAGAGGCCATTTTGGCTTGATTTGGTCCAAGCCATGATTTTGGGTTAGGTTCACCTCCCCATGGCTGATTTGGGCTGAGGGAGGATCATTTGCATCGGCTAGAAAGGGGTGGTGAAGTCCCCATCTAAAGTGATGTGGCTAATCATGGTTTAGTGTGTAACTTGGAAGGGGTTAAAAAGCTTAATGAAGGTTTAAGAAAGGGGGCCCTCCTTTTGCTACTTTGGGTATGGCCACATGTCAAACATCCCATGGCTTCATATGGCTTGTACATGGCTTGTCTTTGGCTCACCTATGGCTTGGCAAGAGCTTGGTCAATTTCATAAAAAAGGATTTTGTGAATTTTGGCATTTTGATGGGAATTGTTATGGGGCTTGATTTGGAATTGTTTAATTGATAAATTAGGACTTTAGGAATGATTTTAATTTGAATGTGTGATGAGGGAAAGTGTCATGTGGGCTTTAGATTGATTTGGGCTTTTGAATTTGGTAGAAGTGGGCTTTTAGGAAGGTTTAAGGGAGCGGGCCTTTATGTTTAGCAATGGGCTTTTAGATAAAAAACTTTGTAAAGGGCCATGCCAAATAAATGTTGGGTTTAGTTTAAGGATGTGTCTTGAATGATTTGAAGCCAATTTGAGGTGTTTTGGAATTAAATTGGGTTGAATTTGGGTTTATTTGGTAAATGGGCCAATGTAGGTCAAATTGGGCTAACTTGGGCCAATGTTGGGCTAGGGTTGAAGTTGATGTAAAATTAATGTTATGAAATGTTTATGGGAGTGTTTCAAAGAGGTTTTAACTTTGGTTGGGTTTTGGATTTGGGACTTGGGCTTATTTGGGTTAGGTTTGGGTTTAGGTCAAAATTGGGCATTTATGTTTTGGGTTGAATTTGAGTAGGGTTTGGGTCCAAATTTTGGGCAAATTATGTTAGTGTTTTGTTTTTAGGGACGTTAGGGATGGTTTAGAAAGGTTTGGGGTCAATTGGAGTTGAATTGGTTTGGTTTGGGCTAAGTTTAGGTCATGGGTCCAAATTGGGCTTTAAAGTAAAAGTGAGATTGGATTGAAATGTTAATCAAATTGGACTTGGATTTGGTCTAGATTGATATTGTGGATGTTTAATTGAAGTTTAGAATTGAATTGGACCAAAATTGGGGTCAATTGGGTAGATTTGGTTTGACATTGGGTTCACTTGGGTTAAGAATGAGCTAAATTGAGGGTCTTGGTAAAAGTGGGGTAAATTGACAAAATTGGCCCATGGTGTAGTTGGACAAAATGAAATTGCGAATATTTGGGATTTTTTGAAATTTTCTGGGAATTTTCTGAATTTTTGGATTTTTTGGCTAAGAGGGGCATTTTGGGTATTTGGAGGGTATTTTTGGAATTTTTGGTATTTTTGGCTATGGATGATCAATTTGATTAGTGAGGAAATTTTCAAGGTTAATTTTGGGGAATTTTGGGTGATTTGGAAATTTTGGAGGATTTGGGCAACTCTATGGGCTTTTGGTAGGCTTGATAGGTGTAGGGTCCCCGGGGCCAAAAATTGAAATTTTGGAATAATGAAGATTGATCAAATGTGAGTGGAATGGAATCACTTTGATTGAGCCATGAAGCCATGTTAAGCCTATATGAGCCATGGGAGGACTCATTTGAGGCATTCACTATGTTGTTCCTAATCCTCTTAACCAGGGGCTTAGGGGTTAAGGTCCATCCATATGAATTACCTACATGAATCAAGGAGTCAAGTTGGGTATGGGTGTGGTTTTAGGATTTGGATTGTGTGTGTGAGAGTATAGAGTGTGAGTGTAGTGAGTGTGTAAGTCAATATTCACCAGACCAGGCCACCCAGGGTGGTCCTAAGGCCAAAGAGTCCTATAGGGAACTCATCCTTTAAACCTTCACATTTGATTTCAACCCTCTAGGTGATTAGGGGTCTATAATCAAGCTTGTGGGGCTTGTAGGGAGGCAAGAAGTGGTTCAAATTTCTAAGGGATGGGTCCCAATTCTAGTCCTCTAAGATAGTCAAAGGAAAAGCCTAAGGCTAGATCCTAAACACTAAAGAGGGAAGGGAAGACCTCATCAAAAATGAGGTCAACAGATGGACCCCCAATAGGTGTGGTGTGCTAACCAAGCTCACCGCGCGTATTGGCGTTGACCGAAGAAATCAACAAAACCAACACAGATGTCCAAGTGACAAACTTAGGACGAAGTAGAAGAATTTCCGCTGGGGAGTATCAGGTAAATCTCCAAGACTGAAGATTCCAGAGCTCTCGCTGGGGAAAAAGGAGGTGAATTTTCAGATCACAAGATTTCAAGAGATTGGATCTTAGATTAGTTTCATTTTTTTTTATTTCAAGTTTTAATTATGAGTTTGAATTTTGATTTGAGTTTGAATTTTGATTTTATGCGGAGAAAAGAGTAGGGCGGAGGCCTACACGAATACATTTGTATGCTGAGAAGGAAGCAGGACTGAACCTATTCCAAATGTGTATGCTGAGAAGGATTAGGAGTGAGCCTATCCCAAATGCTGAGGAAGAATAGGACAAAGCCTATCCGAAATGCAGAGTGCTTTAATTTCAATTTATTGCTGAGAGGATCAAACTTTGAGATTGCTGAGAAAGGAGTAGGACTGTGCCTATCCCGAGTGCTGAGAATTGCTGAGAAGGGAGTAGGGCGGACGCCTATCCCGAATGCTGAGATTGCAGAGATGGGAGTAGGGCGGAAGCCTATCCCGAATGCTGAGATTTGCTGAGATTGAAATGAGATATGAAAGTGTTCCATATCAAAGTCTGATTACTTGGTGAAGGGTACGAACCTATGCCATCCGAATCAAATTGAAGAGTCCTCGTAATTTTGAAATCATCCCGAGAGAGGGTTTCAGAGGAGGTCTGAAGTAGATCTTGATTTGAAGAAGGATTGGAGGATTTGAAAAGATGAACGTAAACTGGAATTCAATTTGAGCTTTAGATTTGTTTTGTTTTTTCTTTAACTATCCCATTTTTTTTTTATTTATTTGGTGTTCATGTGGATTTGAAATTCATTTTAATGGTTGGATTTTTATGGATTAGAGTTCTTATTTATTTTCTTTTGCTTTTCTGTTCTTTGTTCGAAGTTCGTTTAACTTTAATGGCGTTTCCCAGTCAATTTGCACAAAAAGAGGTGAAGGCAAAATGTGACATGGTCACTTTCATTCTAATCTTGTTGAGGATACATCATACAACTTGATCTGAAATATTTCTCATACAATCCATGACTCAAAACGGACTATGTATGATTCTTGTTGATCCATCCAAAAAGTATCTGTTAAATCCATGTCTCAATAATGAGATACACGGTCAATAACAACACCTTCCAAGCCATCCTTGGCAGGAATGCCGCATGGATGTGCATTGGAGGTGTGCTATTTCCCGTGTAACTCACAGCTCGTAGGGCCGGAGACTCTCCAATTCTGGATCTGGCTGGAAGTGGTAAGGTGCCTTTCTGTCGTCCATCCTTCTAAAAGTGATGGAGATCCGCTCCACTGGTACTCCCGGTATACAATGTTTTGCGATGTCTGCTCCATTTCCTTGTAATATCATGACGGAACCTACCGGAAGTGGTATCTCCACCGGCCATCGGAACTTACCCGGGCCTACTATCCGGAGGTCAGATCTGAACATGATATTGCATTGGTTGAGGAACGAAATTGTGCAGAAAGGTCTGACAAAGTCATGGTAGTCTATGTGTGGAGGTATGCAGTCGCCCTTCTGATAAATGTTGATGATGCAACCGTCGGGTATGCGATCCGTCGGCGGTACCCTCCACGTTATCATTCTTTTCACCATTCTTTTAATTATTCTCGGCATTGGATCCACCTCACCGTGACGGAGTATCCCCGGTTGATTTCCTTTTACGTCCTCTGCGAAGTTATAGCAACATCCGCATTGTATTGTGACTCTTCCTTTCCCCGACATCCATTTCCGGGGTTCCGAATAAGTCTTTTCTCTCGGACGGCTCGCTCGACCCATCTTCCGAAGTTCTAGAATGCAATCTACAATCTCATCGTTGCTCTTACTCCGAGAATACACTCGTGTGTAACTCGAGGCCTTCCAAAATGTTGATTCTTCTCGCCTATAATCCTTTCAAAGTATTCGAAAGTCTTCTTCTCAACATTTTGCATTCTTTCTAGTTCATGTTCCGGGATGATCCGCAAGTGACGAGGCCTAGTAACGTATTGCGGGATGTATGGCTCAATCCCGTCACGTTCTCCTGCATACCTTGGCTCCTCGGGGATTGTCTCTGTTGGGACATCCTCCGGGGTTGCTTCCGCAACAAGGTTCTTCAGATATGGTATCTCTATCCGACGTCGAGGCGATCTCTCTGCCTCTGATCTTCTCAGAGTTTCCCTTATCCTTTCTGTTGTTCTTGGAGCTTGTTATCTCTTTTCGTGTTCCCGATGAACCGGTATCTTCGAAATGCGTGTGTCCGCGAAGGTGGTCGTTTCCTCGTGTTGATCCGCTCGCAAGTTTAGTCAACATCTTGCGGATACGGCGATTCTTATTCCTTCTTTGAGTAGCAGTGAGCGTAGCTCTCCTCACTTCTTGAATTTCTGCGGGCGCGGCGCTGACAGGCTTGCCCTCTGCCGTGGCAACTACTGACTTGATTTTCTTGCTTTCCTCGGTGTTTGTCTTTCTTTTCTTGTTGCTGGATTGGCGGCTTGGGCCATCCATCTTCATTACTGTCTGGCTATGAAGCTCCTCTCGGTCCACTGGGACCCAGTCATTTTCTTCATACTGTAGGATGGCAGGTGTGAAGTCAGAATCAATTTCTATCACTGCTCCATCCTTCACCCTCTTTTCATCGAGTGCGAGACTCACGCCATTTTTAAAGTTTAGGACCAACCGCCCGTTCGACATTTCCCCGCGAAGAAAACAAGTAAAGGATCGAGAGTTGTACTAAGAACAAGAACATTAAGAAAGTATTTACCACTGAAGATTCTTATTCACTTATTCTAATTTTAATTTTTAAGGAAAGTAGGAAAAGACAAAGAAAGATCAGGAAAAAGATTTGATTTGAAAGGAAGGGTAAAACTTTATTATTATGATTTCACATATTTTATTTTTAGTACATTTTTTTATTTTATCCATTTTTATGTTTTTGGGTTCAGACCCAGTCACAAAGTGATTGCTTCACCCGTGTTTCTAGGGATAAGACTCTATTTTAGAGGCCACCCTTCGAAACATACGGGTTGCGTAATACTTTTTCAAATATTGTCCATTGATTGGAAGCATTTGTCGATCCCTTGGTAATTCACAAGTTGGTAGGAGCCTCCTGAGTAGACTGCCTCGACCACAAACGACCCTTCCCAAGTCGGTTCAAATTTTCCTCCTATCTTGCGATGTGCAAGAATAGGTCTTCCGAGAACAAGAACTAAGTCACCAACTTTGAAAGTTCTCGGGCGGACTCGATTTATCATGGGACTGGCTCATCTTAGCTTGGTACAGTTCCAAATTTTGTTGCACTGCAAGTCTTTTTCCTTCCAAGTTTTCCAGTTCTTCTAGTCGTAATCTGGCATTTTCTTCTGTAGTAATTTTATTTGCAACTGCAACCCTGAGTGATGGAAGCTGGACTTCCAATGGTAACACTGCCTCGGACCCGTATACTAAAGCATAAGGCGTAGACTGAGTAGGAGTCCTGAAAGTCGTCCTGTAGGCCTATAAGGCTTCTAACAACCTCTCGTGCCAATTTTTCTTGTTGTCATCCAAAGTTTTCTTTAAAATTTGAACGAGAGTTTTATTAAAAGTCTCGGCCAAGCCGTTTGCTCTTGGGTAGTAGATTGTTGAGTATCGCCAATCGATCCCATGTCTTCTGACCAAATTGTTGATCTTTGTGCTTCTGAATGCGGACCCATTATCTGAAATGATTCTGCGCGGTACTCCGAAACGGTATACGACTTGATTTTAGAAAAACTGTAGCACGTGGTGTGCCTTTACTTCTCTGAGTGGAACTGCTTCTGCCCATTTAGAAAAATAGTCTGTAGCCGCAAGGATGAAGCGATGTCCTCTTGAAGAAGGTGGTTCTATCGAACCCACTATATCTGTGCCCCAACACTCAAATGGCCACGATGCAATCGTCGGATGTAGCACATTTGGGGGTTAGTGTAGAACCACTCCGTACACTTGGCACTGGTGACAACTTTTGGCAATCTTCATGCAATCGGTCATCATTGAGGGCCAGTAATACCCTAGTCTTTTAATTTTCATTTTCATTTTTGGACCCGACTGATGAGCACCACAAAGTCCTGAATGCACTTCTTTGACAATTTCACGAGCTTCGGACCCGTTCAGGCATCTTAACCACATATGATCAGAAGACTCGTATAATATAATTGTTTATTAATGCGTAAGACAGAGTTCTTTTCTTGATTTGATGTGCTAATGACTTATCGTCTGGTAATTTCCCTGTTTGCAGGTAGTCTATTAGCGGCTGACGCCAATCTTCTGTGTTTTCCGTCACTGCTGCAACTGATTCCTCTGCTTTTTCTGATTTCTGTATCATATCCATGTCGAGTTGTGATAGGACCTGTCATCCTTGAACTAACACTTCAACTGACTCATCTTGTAAGCAGGCAAATTCTTTTGCAAGGCGAGCTAGCGCATCCGCGAGAGCATTTTATCTTCTGGGGATCTTGTAGATTGTTACATTCGGAATTTGTTCCAACAGTTTCATGGCATACTGAAAGTATTGCTCGAGTCTTGGCTTTAAGATTCTGTATTGTCCGGCGACCTGTTGAATGATCAACTGAGAATCTCCGTAGATATTGATATCCGTTATTCCCATTTGAATAGTCAGTTCTAGTCCTGTTATGAGGGCTTCGTATTCTGCCTCGTTGTTTGTGCACGGCTCTGTTAAGTGGTAGGAGTACCTTAACATCCCCCGCTCCGGTGTTATAAAGATTAGTCCGATTCCTGCTTTACCGGGCACTATCGTTTGCAATTCTTTGTCTTTCTGTGCTGAGGACGCTCCGTCGAAGTATAGTTCCCAACGTTGATCATTAGTGTCTTCTAGGCTCATTATTTGTTCGTTTGGCAAGTCGTCGTCGAGAGGCGAATCTGCCGGTAAAGGGTGTGCTGCAAGGAAATCAGCTAGAACTTGTCCCTTTACGGCATGAAGAGGAACTAAAGTTATGTCGAATTGCAATAGTATCATCGACCACCCGGCAAGTCCGCCGTGAAAGTGTTGGACGGGTCATCAAATATTGCAACGGATTAACTTTCGAGATAAGGTTGACCTTATGAGAGAGCATGTAATGCCTGAGTTTCTGTGCGGCGAAGATCAGAGCCAAACAATGCTTCTCAATTGGAGGATACTTTACTTCCATCGGAATCAAACGATGGCTTAAGTAGTAGAGAGCATTTTCTTTTCCCTCATCATTGACCTGGGCTAGCAGGGCTCCAAGGGAGTCGTCTAGAGCCGTGGTATAAAGTATCAACGGTCTACCTGAGACTGGGGCTGCTAAGACAGGAGGTGTCATCAAGTATTGCTTAATGTCCTCGAAGGCCCGTTGGCATTTCTCTCCCCAAACGAATTTGGCGTCCTTTTTAACTAATGCCGAGAAGGGCTGACACCTACCTGACAAGTTTGAAATAAAGCGTCGAAGATATGCCAACTTTCCTTGAAAGGATCGTAGCTGTTTTAAGGTTTTGGGAGGCGGCATCTCTAAGATAGCTTTAATATTTTCCGGATCAATTTCGATTCCGCGATGTCGAACAACAAATCCTAAGAATTTCCGGGAGGTGACGCCGAAGGCGCATTTTAAGGGATTCATCTTAAGGTTGTATTGCCTCAGTTGCTCGAAAACAATTCTCAAATCATACAGGTGATCTTCCTTCAGTTTGCTTTTGATGACCACATCGTCCACGTAGCACTCGACTTGGTTGTGAATGAGATCATCAAAAATCTTTGTCATTGCTCTTTGGTATGTTGCTCCTGCATTCTTTAGTCCGAATGGCGTTAATGTGTAGCAATACACTCTGATTGGTGTTCTGAATGCCGTGAGCTTTTCATCTTCTGGTGCCATCTTTATCTGGTTGTATCCTGAAGATCCATCCATGAAAGAGAATATTTCATGTGTCGAAGTGATGTCGATCATTAACTATAGAATTGGTAGTGGAAATTCATCATTTGGACATGCTTTGTTCAAGTCTCTGAAATCCACGCAGATTCTGATCTGACCATTCTTCTTCCCGATCGGTACCACATCGGCTAGCCAAGTAGGGTATTGTTCCTCACGGACAAATTTAGCGTCGATTAGCTTCTTAACTTCGGCTATTACTTGTTGTTCAATTTCCAAACACATTCTTCCGGAAGCTTGTCCGATCGGAACGGAAGTAGGATCCACTCCTAGTCCGTGAACCGCGACTTCGGAGCTAATCCCGGCATTTCATCATAACTCCAAGCAAAACAGTCCTTGAATTCCATCAATAGCTCGATCATTTCCACGGAATCTTCTTTATTGAGTAAGGAGCTAACAAAGGTTGGTCTAGGCTTTTCACTAGTACCTAAGTTAACTTCCATTAACTCATCTATTGTAGATTTGATTTCTTCTTCAAAATCTGGTGGAGCGTCTCCGATTTGCAGATCTTCGAGCTCTTCTGTAGTTTCCAAGCAGTCTTCATTAGGTTCGCAAGTGACAACCAAACAAAATTCCGTATCGTCAACTGAACATACTGTGCCGAATCCAAGACCATGTTTTGAATTGGGAGGCCGACCAGCATTATTCCATAATTTTTCGAAGTGTTGTGATCGGCCTTTTGTCCATTGTCGAGGTAAGATACCACGCTGAATTAAATTTTGAACACGGGGAAAGTACCACTCAAAAGGTAATTCCATTAGATCTGAAGAAGTGACATCTTCAAATAGTACATCGTTTTCAGTATTGGAAGAAGAAGTGCCACGGTAAAATTTGATTGGCTTTGCACCGCTGCTATGTACTTCTTTGACCACCATACCCTCGATCTTATTAGATCGGATCGGGGTCGGGGTCATAGTGTGTACATAGTGGTTAATCTTCTCGTACATCGATTTGTATTCTTTGTTCTTCTCATCTTCGAGAGAAATCTTGAATTGTGGTTTCTTCGGTTTATTGTAGCTGCTTCTTTCTTGACTTCCTCTTCTTCCTCAGAGCTGTTCTCCAAATCAACGTTGATCATCGGCTTTTCTGTCCAACTGTCCCAATGTCTCTTCCACGACCTCGTCCCCGGCCTCGACCTTGGATGCGAGTTCTGGAGAAACCTTCACCATCTCGCCGTAAGGGAGTGGTGAGTGACTGTTGGACTAGAACTTCAGGTTCTTCATTGTCTCGAATTTATTTTGCCTCATTTGGCATGGTGTTTCTGGAGAAGATTGTTTTCTTCGGAGGTGCGTAATAAGCTGCATCTTCATGGATTCCAATCTCATGTATGGAGAAACGTTGCAAATCACCTTTAATGCACTGTTCTCCTCCTTCGTAGTATTTTATGCACCGATGCGGAGACGATGGTACCATCCGGTTTTCATGGATCCACGACTGGCCCAAGTAGAGCGTTGAACGATGTCTCGTAGTCAATTATGTGGAATTTTGCGGTTATCTTTGCTAAGTCACCAGTCTTCATCAACAGTGTTATTGATCCAAGGGCTCTTTCTCCTTTCTGGTTGAATCCTCTTAGCAACATCTTGTCCGCTTCAAGCTCGCGAGCATCAATTTCCAAGTATGCTAGCGTCCGAAGATTCATTATGTTAATTGACACTCCTGGATCCACTAATACTCTGGAGAGCGTAAACTTTCCGATTGTGACTAAAATGTACAACGGTCGGTTGTGATCGGTACGTCCCGAGTAGTAGATCATCGTCCGTGAAGGTAACACCTCGTCGTTCCTTTAACGAGCAAACCTCGTCTAAGGAATCTCCGGCCATCTGAGCTAAACAAATCTCTGGATCAAGTAAGGCCTTGATCACAGCTTCCCTCATCTCTTTTGATAAGATGAGAGCGTCGTAGATGTTCAGTTTGGCTGGTAGTTTCCTAAGATGGGCTAGCACGTTATAGTCCACTTTATTACCATGTGTCTCGGCTTCTTCCCGAATGGGCAATTCTTCTGCTGAGGTTGATTCTTCTCGAACAACCACCGCTTTCCTTTGTCTTTTGGACCCATTCTCGGAGGTAGAACCTTTCCGCTCCTTAAGTTGACTTCGTGACTTCTTCCGAATCGCAGTGCGAGTTTCATCGGAGTCTCCTTTTGAATCGGTATGACGAGTTCTTCCGGAGTTGCTTCGAATCCGAAAGCTCTAACTCTATTGTGATTGGAGTTCCTTGGAATTCACAAATAGATTCATTGCTTGTTGAACTTTCGTAGCCTTCTTGGTGAATGTCTTCTTTGTCATCGTGATTGTCGAGATCGTGTATGATTCGAGAATTGTTATTTGTATCGGAATCGAGATCCCGATTAGATTGGTTGTCGTTAGTTACGTAATCGTTAGAAACAGTCAAAACGTAGCCAACGCCATAACTCTTATCATTATCAAATCCCGCCGGAGCGAGCAAATAATCATACAGAGTCAGAGGTTCGAGGAACTTTTCCCCCGAATCGGAAACAACCATCCTAGGATAAGCAGCCCCTAGTCTAGCCTTGGGAGCCTGGGTCTTTTCTTCTTCTTCAATCTCCTTCTTTTCTATGATCTTTTCTTCTTGGGGCGATTCTTCAATTGCAAGCGATAGCGCCGGCTCGACAGGTTTCAAACTCTGAATTGAAGCACGCGCCGAAGCGGTTTGGATGCGATCTAAAATTTTCTTCATCCAAGCGGTACTCCATCCATCATCGGTCGTGTAAGGGTCTATCGGAACAATGGGATCTGTTGAAATAACATTGACAGCTCCTCCTTTCTGGGGTTCTTTCATGTATTCCTTTGGGATCGTTATGTTCCCTTTTCGGAGATTGTTGTCAAGCAAACTTTTGAAGGTGATGCAATCCTCTATCTTATGTCCAAGCATCTGGTGGTAAGGGCAGTAGTAGGGATGGTCTTTCTTATTAACTTCTTCTTGCTTCCTGGGTTCTGGCAGTTGAAAATCCGAAGTCTTCATCAAACTGCGGAACATCTTTGGCACTGCCTCATTCTTGAATGGATACTCTCTGTTTATAAGCTCCTTTAACGTGCGCTGTGGGCGAGGCGGTTGCTTATATTGTTGAGTTGGTCGATAACCGGGTCGAGGTTGTTGGTAGTTCTGCTCGAGGTTGTTGATAGTCGGTCATGCCGTTGCTCCGATCTGTATTTGCATTGGCTGCTTGCCCTTATCGACTGCAGCGACAATCCCAGATTTCTTTTCAAATGTCTTCACAGGATTTTGTTTGTCTGTTTTGTCGACGAAACTTAATTGCTTCGCTTCCTCTTGCAAGCTTCGGGCCTTGCTTAACAACTTCTCAAAAGTCTTAATTGTAAATCCCTTAAGGAGAAGTGCTATCGGGCCGTGAATGCTTTTAAGCAAGATGCCGACTGCATGCTGCTCTTGTAGCTGTGGCTCACACTTCATGCTTAAATTTCTCCATCGAAGTATGTAGTCAACTAAAGTTTCGTTCGGTTTCTGTTTCTCCACCACTAAGTCACCGATGGTGATATGGTGCTGAGCTCCGGCAAACCGTTTCACAAAGAGGTTTTCCAATTCTGAAAATGTCTTTACCGAACCGTTCGGTAACTCTGCGTACCAATCGAAGGTGATCCCTGACAGGCTGCTGACGAATTGTCGGAAGAGTAAGGCGTCTCTTCCACCGGCGTTGCAACAACTAGTGCAAAAATGTGCAACATGCTGTCGAGGGTTTCCGGTACCATCAAAAGTCTTGAACAGAGGTGGTACGAAGCCTTTTGGGTATTGTACTGCATCAAATTCTTTGGGGTAAGGTCTACCCGTCTGAATAGATGTTCCGCTCTTAGAGTGTGCTAAGGCTTCTCGCACCCGCCGTTCCACCATGTTCTTGATGTCCTTCTCTCGAAATCATATTACGGGTAGAATCTTTCTTCGGTCGATCGTCTCCGTTAATGGATGTAATCTCTTTTCCTCCGTCTGTAATATGAATAACTTCTGGAGGCATTTCTCTTGGGGGTTGAGCCTGACTCTGAAGAGTGGCTAGGGCTGCAGCCATCTCTTCCATCCTTTTTGCCATTTGGGAGATTGTATCATCTTTTTCTCGAATTTGTGCTCTTCATGCTTCCGGTTCATCTCTCTCCGCAGCTGCCGGGGCACCTTGCGAAGCTGACGATGCTCGTGTCTCAACCATGTTGATCTCCACATATTCATCATCCATGAACTCCGACGAGTCAACTTCATCTCCAAACTTTTCTTCTCTTTCTCTTGCTAATCGTTGAATGTCGGTTCTTAGCTTTTCCATAGCGTCTTCCAATGGTCTTTTTCGTGCGGTTTCGCAGTTATCATGTGATGGCTGTTAGGGTTTCCTTCTTGGGAGTCCCCTTCATTGCAGTGGCACTCTCTTCGGACTCGAGTCTCCTGACGAGACTTTCCTTTTCTGGTCGTCGTTTCGGTCTTAATTGGCCAGTAGTAGGACACCGTACCATCCTTCTAGCAGCAGAAGGCCTAGGACCGGATGGTCTGTCGAGTCGAATGCTTTGGAAGGTGGTATCCTCCCCGATGCCGTAAACCTGAAACAACAACAGGTGGACTAGCCTTCATCTTCTTATTCGGCTTTTCTGTGGCGATAACGGGTTCTACTCGCGGTCCAAGACGGGACTTGGCTAGCACCCGTCCTATTCTTCTTAAAATCTCTGATACAGGACATCTCTCTTTCTTTGCTAACTTCTCTATCACAGTCTGTAGTCGGGCAAATGGTGTAACCCTAGCCCTTTTCTTTCGGTTGTCGCTATAGTATGCGGGTCGAGGTAATGTAGAAGCAATCTTGCGGACATTTTCCTCGTCAGCTGCGGCGGAAAGGGGATGGAATCTACTTCCTTCCAAAAGTGGTGTATACTCAGGCAATGGTATGTATTCAGGTAATGGTGTGTACTCAGGTAATGGTGTGTACTCAGGGATCTCTTCCAAGAAAGCGACTTCAGCAGCTCTGGCCTTTCTGGCAATCTTTTTACCTCTGTTTCTTCTCTGAGTCTGTGTTAGGGGTGTAACCCTTGAGCTGGACCCAATTTCGAAAACAGAAGGTCTTGCATGGAAATCTGTACCCTCCACGGTAACATGCTCGTTACAAATTTGAACTTCCTTCCCCTTCGGTTGGCGGAAGCCGGGGTAGAGTGCGAGAGACGACTCAGACCAGTGGGGGTAGAGATAACAGTCCTCCTATGGACAGTAGTATTCCTCTCAGCTGGAACCCTTTGCAGGGGAGGGAACTCTTGAGTTGACTTAAGGTTGAATTCAATCAAAGTTCTTTCAGTTTCAGATACTTTGTCTGTAAGTGTGAAAAGGGTGACGTCGGTGATCTTGACATCTATGTTGCCAAATCCTTGTCCAAAACGGATGATCCCATTGTCGGGCAGCTCATCCTTGTAAACAGCAAAGTCCAGTCCATTGGTGATAGAGAAAATCAGCTTTGGGGCAGACATCTTCTGCAAGGTAGATTCTGATTGTGAGTCCCAAGTAATGCTTCTTCTCATCAGGATGAAAAGAAAGGAATCAAAAAGAGTCCGAACACATTCTTGTATTTACAAAAAAAGAAAAAAAAGGAGTTATTTGTTAAAAGAGTCATTCATTAGAGGGTTTGTTTATTAGGAACGAAATGTTCAAAGGTGTAGAGAAGGTAAGGAATCCGATTCAGAATTGGAAAGGAAAAGAAAGTATTATGCAAGACTTCTCGACTCGAAGGACCGCTCCTAAACTAACACCTATTGGGGTTCCACCCCACCTCAGAAAAGAGGCAAAAGGATTTCAGAACCTCTTTGTTTAGGGGTGTCTAAACAGTGGCTCCTAAATCCGAGAGGAGTTGGCTATACTCGTTCAAGACAGAAATGAACGGGGTATTCCAACGGAAGAATGGTAGTTTGGTCCACTAGGGGCATGGGCTCACCACCAATTTATGAAAGCAAAGCCATCTGATCAAAATGGAGAGAGGAACTATTTCCCCAGCGGAGTCGCCAGAAGTTGTCGGCATATTTTTAGGTTAGGTGTTTTATTTTGAAAAAAGGGGTCGCTTATAGAAGTTGTCGGCGAATTTTAGATTTTAAATTTAATTTAAATATGTATATATGGTTTAGAAATTAGTATTTGATTTTGAAAAATAATTTTAAGTTTAAAGGTTTTAAGATATGAAATCAAACCGGTCTCACATCCCAAATAGTTTATATAAACGAGCACCGCACCACAAACCGTGTATCTATCCCGAAGAATTGACACATTGCTTGATGATGGGGCTCGATTAAATAAACTAGGAGATTTGTGACATCCATTTGGTCTGCGAACCAATTTTATAAGCCGACAAGTTCCCCTGCTTAATATAAATGAATTAAGCAGGGTTTTATATTACCCAGGTTCTTAAAGTTCCCTATAAGGGAAAGCCCCTATAGTTAATTACATCTTAAATGACGGGAATCATTTAAGAAAACTCTCGATAATGATCAGTGGTTTTGCTCTCAAGAATTTCAAAGTTTAAGGTTTTCAAAGGACTAGATTTTTAAAATTCGAAAGGGAATGACTCAAAATTTGGAACAATTTATTTTTGAGAATCCAAAGGAAGAGAAGTAGGAGAAGCTGAGGATCCAAGAAGAATCTTGGCAACTTCCCAAACTATCCTATTGTTTGGCGTAGATTTGAGAAAATCCTAATATTATCTGATATTTCAATCTTGCCAGTTTTAGTTAATTAGGACATATATTCGTATGACATAATCATACAATCAGCCTCGAAGATGTGAGGGTTTATGTCGTACCGAACGATCACCTCGGAGTCCTAAGACCGGTTAGGGCTTAATTTACATGATATGATCATGCAAATGCCTAACGAAGAGTTGAGGATTTATGTTGCACTAGGCAAACTACCTTGAAATCCTATGGTTTTGGTTATTTAATTCTAAGAAAGTTTAGCTGAAGTAGATCCGAGTTTTGCTGATGACGATGACCGTGCTGCCCACCATGCTCCGAGCTCCTTATTGTTGTAGAGGTTTAGTTTTAGAAGTCATAAATCAGGAGATGAGAGAAGTGTTTTGGTTTAGAGAAAATCTTAAAATTCAAGTGTTTTTTTAATATTTTAATTAAAACAAATCTTAAAGTTGATTAAACAGAACCGATTAAGATCCCACGGTTCCGTCATCCCGACACCGTTATTTTCATCGAATTCACTTAGTCCAGATGAATTTGCTAAACTCAACTGAATGAGTTCCACACCTTCATTTAGACCGTGGGAAATCCCATTAGCAACACGTGGGTTACATCATCCGAGGTATTCCCGATCATTCAACGAGACGTTTTAATTTAGTTGCAATTGTAGTTTTGTGTTCTGTTTGTGATTAAATTTTGAGTTGTTTTATATTTTTGGAATGTTGTGGCGGTGATTTTTATCTTGTAATGACTTTTAATTTAGTTTTGGTTTCAGTTCAGGGACTATCCTAAAGGTTTTGGTTTTCATGCAACAATTGTTTATCATGCAAGAAAGGTACAGTAAATTGCAATAAAGTAAATTGCAATAAAGTAAATTGCAATAAAATAAAAGCGTACCTGGAGGGTCTTCCCGTCATCCCAAGCTGCACTTAAAACACATGTTAAGGCATTTAAATGTTTCAACAAGTACCTAGGTAAAGCTAAGGGAAAGGTTTTGGTTGTCTACCAAAGTCCTAATCCTATAACTAGTCATCTCCTATGACGTCTAGGTTCTTGTATTTTGGTTTAAGGACGATTTTCTTCATCAAAGACCAATTAAGTTCAATTGTTCTTATAAACATCCTATCATATTGAGGAAGTGCTTAAGATGAGTCTTAAATATCTTTTTCAATACCTCTAGGATTGTTCTGAGTCCAAGAGAATTTAATTATACAAGTGAATTAATCATCCGGGAGTTTAAGTTTTGTTCTTTTTGCTCAGTGAACTAGGACATTTGAATATCCTATAAGTGAGGTAACAATTCACTTGACACCTCATTTAAGAGTTATAATAATAAGAGCTTTAAAAGAGCGGATCAAATTATTAAATAATTTGATGATTTAAACTTAATGATTTAATTTTAATTTTGATTTAATTATAGAAAATTAGTTTAAGTTTGGAATAGTGTTCAAGTTATTTTAGATTTAATTCTTAATGATTTCATTTAGGTTTGTTATTAAATGATTTTAATTTAATTTAATTCAACTTAATTTACTTTTAATTTAATTTTGATTTAATTTGATTTAATTTAACTTCAATTTGATTTTAATTTAATTCAATTTAATTTAATTATTAATTTAAATTTAATTGTAATTTAATTTAAATTTAATTTTAATTTAATTCAATTTAATTTTATTTTTATTTAATTTAATTTCAATTTAATTTAATTTTAATTTAATTTTAATTTAATTTCAGTTTCAATTTAATTGAGATTATTCTTTTAATTTTCTTTTTAAGTATTATTGAAGTGATTTATTTAGGGATTTTTAAATTAAAGAATAAATATCTTCTTAAATAATATCCCTACTCTAATAAATTTCAATTTTCCATTAATCTTCCAAACTTCATTAATTAATTAATTAAGGTTTATTTTAATTATTCTTAAAATGATTGGTGGGTTCCTACCCTTAACCATTCAAGTTTCAATCATCAAAAATCAGTTTAAATCAAATATTTTACCCTTCCCTTTTTTGATTAATCCTAAAATTTTAATTAAAAGTTGAAAATTTTAATTACCATTTTGTCCTCCAAGCTTAATAATTTTATAACTCACTAAATTAAGCTCAAATGAACTTGAAATTTCTGTGTGACCTCACTTACATGTCAATTAAGACATTAGAGGAGAAAATGTGATTTTTTTGTATTTAACTTATTTATGTAATTATTTTTTTATGAAAAAGAGGGATTTTCAAGGAAAATTCAATAACATGACCAAGGAAATGTTTCTATCCTTAAGAAAATTATGGCATATTTCTAATGACCAGAGGACCATTTAGACCAATTTTTGTCATTTTTTGAATTATAGTTTATTTATTAGAATTATTTTAAGTTTTGGAGCATTAATTAATTTTAAAATAAAATTAAAGTTGAAAAATGGATTTTATATTTTTCTTAAATCTCTATGACCTCAAGGAGTTCAGAGAAACAAATTTTATATTTTTCTGATTTTTATTTGATTTATTAGAATTATTTTAGTGAAAAGGTTGGAAAATACATTTTTTTAATATTAAAAATTACATTAAGCCTTTAAAATTCAATATCTTACCCTAGGGACTTAGGAAAAATATTTGGTTTGTTCCTAAATGATTAGGAGTCAAAATGTGACATTTTGGTGATTTTTAATATTTTTATGATTTTTATCATTTTTTAATTATTAGAAATATTAAAATAATGATAAAAATCAACTTTTTTAGAAAATTACAATTTTAATTTTCCTAAGTTCCTCTTATATCAGAGAGGCTCCAAAACCATTTTTGTGAATTTTTGAAAAGTATTTTGAGAGTTATGAATTTTTAAAGTTTAATTTCACCCATTTTGCTTAAGAGGCTTAATCAACCCATTTGGTGGGGCTAATCAAGTCCAATTGGTTTCAAATTTTTATGTGGTGTTCTCCTATCCCTAGAGGACAGTGGAGAATTGTTTTTAAGTTAATTTAATGAATGGTTAACCCTAATTAATTAAAGTTTAATTTTGGGTGTTTAGGCCAATTAGGGTTGTTCCAAGTGAAGTATCTCAAAATTTATTTTTCCTAGGTCCCTCTGGTCACAAGAAACATCAAAAAAATTTCCTAGAATTTATTTCTCAACATGATAATTATTGGAATTAAAATACTCAAAACAGTAACATGATCTTGAAAAATCAATAACTTCTCATAGGGATGGCCTCTGACCTTGGAAAATTCAGGGAATGTTCCCAAGTTCAGAGGCTTCAAAAGCCCTATGGTCTCATGCCATGATGAATTGCCTATGCAAATGGAGAATTGAAAAAATGTAGAGAGTAAATAAATCATTAAAAATAAAATACTTAATGAAATACTTGATTTCTTTTCCACATTATTCTCCTCTGTTCACTGAGCAAGAGGGTATTTTTATTTTATTTTTAGGATTTTTCTACACAAATTTATGAATTTTTGAAGTTATGGGAATTACATAAATAGAAAATAGCCTATTTTCCTACTTATCCACGCGGCACCGCGTCAACCTCGGCAGCTCCGAAGGGGGTGCGTGTTGCGCTGTGATTGGGCACCGCCATCTGAGTCAGCCATCCCGGGACCCACCTTTCTTGCAACATGTTCTGGTTCGACACGGTCCGAGCCGTCCATCTGATACACGCGCGATCCAACGGCTCCCAGTCATCGTCTACGACTGGTGCGAACCCGTGACCGTAGACCTTCTAACCCTAATTTCTCACTCGATTCTCAACGGATTTATGTGTTCTTATGCTCTATGGATTCATATTGAAGAGACGAACACATCCATACAGTAAACATGCACTGAAATTAACTCAAACTAAATGGAGAATCTCTGTAAGCTCGGGAGGAAGAGTGAGTCCATACCTTTGCTCAGAGAAGTGAAGCTTCAATCCGAGGGTCGTGTCACGTTCGATTGGGTCCAAGCAAGCTCCGGATGAAGTCCCTTGGCCTCAGTAAATTGTCTAGGTATGATTTCGACCAAGCCCGATCACAAAGCTTGGAGGCTGGAAGCAATGGCTGGCATCGGTGAGGGGGCTTTTGTTGGGAAACTTCTCCTCTTGGTACGAGTGAAGGTGTAGAGTCAATCAATTTGAAGATTAACTCATCGTGGTGAAGTGTCCTAGTTTTGGGCTTGGATTTCAACTACGAAATTGAGCTCACGAGAGGAAATGGCAGGGGGATTTCAGTGGGGATCAAGTTCTCTATGTGTAGAGAGTGGTGTGGGATGATTTTGGAAGGGTTTCAGTAAGGTTTGGTTCAGCACCTCTCTTGGCCGAGAGGAGGGGTGTTTAAATAGGAGAGGCTGGAGGGCCTCCCAGGGGGGTTTAATGGTTGGGATCAGCTGCTCTGGTGAGGAGAAGAACAGCTGCAATGGCCATTTGGAGTGGGGCAGCTCAGCAAGGTGGAATTCCAAAATTTGGCTCCTCCCAAGGTTTCGGCCATGGTGTTTTCCGGTGATCCAGGCGGTTGGCCTAGCAGGCAAGGGTCACCCTCAAGTTCGGGTGGGTCGTGGTCGGGGTTTTGTGTAGGCAATCGAGCTTTGCCATGTGTAAAGGGCTTGGATTAAAATGGCATGGGGGAGAGCCCATTTTGGCTTGATTTGGTCCAAGCCATGATTTTGGGTTAGGTTCACCTCCCCATGGCTGATTTGGGCTGAGGGAGGATCATTTGCATCAGCTAGAAAGGGGTGGTGAAGTCCCCATCTAAAGTGATGTGGCTAATCATGGTTTAGTGTGTAACATGGAAGGGGTTAAAAAGCTTAATGAAGGTTTAAGAAAGGGGGCCCTCCTTTTGCTACTTTGGGTATGGCCACATGTCAAACATCCCATGGCTTCATATGGCTTGTACATGGCTTGTCTTTGGCTCACCTATGGCTTGGCAAGAGCTTGGTCAATTTCATAAAAAAGGATTTTGTGAATTTTGGCATTTTGAGTGGGAATTGTTATGGGGCTTGATTTGGAATTGTTTAATTGATAAATTAGGACTTTAGGAATGATTTTAATTTGAATGTGTGATGAGGGAAAGTGTCATGTGGGCTTTAGATTGATTTGGGCTTTTGAATTTGGTAGAAGTGGGCTTTTAGGAAGGTTTAAGGGAGTGGGCCATTATGTTTAGCAATGGGCTTTTAGATAAAAAATTTTGTAAAGGGCCATGCCAAATAAATGTTGGGTTTAGTTTAAGGATGTGTCTTGAATGATTTGAAGCCAATTTGAGGTGGTTTGGAATTGAATTGGGTTGAATTTGGGTTTATTTGGTAAATGGGCCAATGTAGGTCAAATTGGGCTAACTTGGGCCAATGTTGGGCTAGGGTTGAAGTTGATGTAAAATTAATGTTGGGAAATGTTTATGGGAGTGTTTCAAAGAGGTTTTAACTTTGGTTGGGTTTTGGTTTTGGGACTTGGGCTTATTTGGGTTAGGTTTGGGTTTAGGTCAAAATTGGGCATTTTGGTTTTGGGTTGAATTTGAGTGGGGTTTGGGTCCAAATTTTGGGCAAATTATGTTAGTGTTTTGTTTTTGGGGATGTTAGGGAAGGTTTAGAAAAGGTTTGGGGTCAATTGGAGTTGAATTGGTTTGGTTTGGGCTAAGTTTGGGTCATGGGTCCAAATTGGGCTTTAAAGTAAAAGTGAGATTGGATTGAAATGTTAATCAAATTGGACTTGGATTTGGTCTAGATTGATATTGTGGATGTTAAATTGAAGTTTAGAATTGAATTGGACCAAAATTGGGGTCAATTGGGTAGATTTGGTTTGACACTAGGTTCACTTGGGTTAAGAATGGGCTAAATTGGGGGTCTTGGTAAAAGTGGAGTAAATTGACAAAATTGGCCCATAGTGTAGTTGGACAAAATGAAATTGGGAATATTTGGGATTTTTGGAATTTTCTGGGAATTTTCTGAATTTTTGGATTTTTTGGCTAAGAGGGGCATTTTGGGTATTTGGAGGGTATTGGGGGTATTTTTGGAATTTTTGGTATTTTTGGCTATGGATGATCAATTTGATTGGTGAGGAAATTTTCAAGGTTAAAGTTGGGGAATTTTGGGTGATTTGGAAATTTTGGAGGATTTGGGCAACTCTAAGGGCTTTTGGTAGGCTTGATAGGTGTAGGGTCCCTGGGGCAAAAAATTGAAATTTTGGAATAATGAAGATTGATCAAATGTGAGTGGAATGGAATCACTTTGATTGAGCCATGTAGCCATGTTAAGCCTATATGAGCCATGGGAGGACTCATTTGAGGCATTCACTATGTTGTTCCTAACCCTCTTAACCAGGGGCTTAGGGGTTAAGGTCCATCCATATGAATTACCTACATGAATCAAGGAGTCAAGTTGGGTATGGGTGTGGTTTTAGGATTTGGATTGTGTGTGTGAGAGTATAGAGTGTGAGTGTAGTGAGTGTGTAAGTCAATATTCACCAGACCAGGCCACCCAGGGTGGTCCTAAGGCACAAAGAGTCCTATAGGAACTCATCCTTTAAACCTTCACTTTTGATTTCAACCCTCTAGGTGATTAGGGGTCTATAATCAAGCTTGTGGGGCTTGTAGGGAGGCAAGAAGTGGTTCAAATTTCTAAGGGATGGGTCCCAATTCTAGTCCTCTAAGATAGTCAAAGGAAAAGCCTAAGGCTAGATCCTAAACACTAAAGAGGGAAGGGAAGACCTCATCAAAAATGAGGTCAACAGATGGACCCCCAATAGGTGTGGTGTGCTAACCAAGCTCACCGCGCGTATTGGCGTTGACCGAAGAAATCAACAAAACCAACACGGATGTCCAAGTGACAAACTTAGGACGAAGTAGAAGAATTTCCGTCTGGGAGTATCAGGTAAATCTCCAAGACTGAAGATTCCAGAGCTCTCGCTGGGGAAAAAGGAGGTGAATTTTCAGATCACAAGATTTCAAGAGATTGGATCTTAGATTAGTTTCATTTTTTTTTATTTCAAGTTTTAATTATGAGTTTGAATTTTGATTTGAGTTTGAATTTTGATTTTATGCGGAGAAAAGAGTAGGGCGGAGGCCTACACGAATACATTTGTATGCTGAGAAGGAAGCAGGACTGAACCTATTCCAAATGTGTATGCTGAGAAGGATTAGGAGTGAGCCTATCCCAAATGCTGAGGAAGAATAGGACAAAGCCTATCCGAAATGCAGAGTGCTTTAATTTCAATTTATTGCTGAGAGGATCAAACTTTGAGATTGCTGAGAAAGGAGTAGGATCGTGCCTATCCCGAGTGCCGAGAATCGTCGAGAAGGGAGTAGGGCGGACGCCTATCCCGAATGTCGAGATTGCGGAGATGGGAGTAGGGCGGAAGCCTATCCCGAATGCCGAGATTCTGCTGAGATGGGAGTAGGGCGGAAGCCTATCCCGAATGCTGAGATTTGCTGAGATGGGAGAAGGGCGGAAGCCTATCCCGAATGCTGAGATTTGCTGAGATGGAAGTAGCGGAAGCCTATCCCGAATGCTGAGATTTGCTGAGATGGGAGTAGGGCGGAAGCCTATCCCGAATGCTGAGATTTTGTTTATGCAGTGGTTGTGAAAAATTTTGTTGATATTTGATTTATGCTATGACTATGAAGAATTTTACTGAGATTTGGATTATGCTGAGATCGAAATGAGATATGAAAGTGTTCCATATCAAAGTCTGATTACTTGGCGAAGGGTACAAACATATGCCATCCGAATCAAATTGAAGATTCCTCGTTATTTTGAAATCATCCCGAGAGAGGGTTTCAGAGGAGGTCTGAAGTAGATCTTGATTTGAAGAAGGATTGGAGGATTTGAAAAGATGGACGTAAACTGGAATTCAATTTGAGCTTTAGATTTGTTTTGTTTGTTCTTTAACTATCCCATTTTTTTTGTTTATTTGGTGTTCATGTGGATTTGAAATTCTTTTTAATGTTTGGATTTTTATGGATTAGAGTTCTTATTTATTTTCTTTTTCTTTTCTGTTCTTTGTTCGAAGTTCATTTAACTTTAATGGCGTTTTCCAGTCAATTTGCACAAAAAGAGGTGAAGGCAAAATGTGACATGGTCACTTTCATTCCAATCTTGTTGAGGATACATCATACAACTTGATCTGAAATATTTCTCATACAATCCATGACTCAAAACGGACTATGTATGATTCTTGTTGATCCATCCAAAAAGTATCTGTTAAATCCATGTCTGAATAATGAGATACACGGTCAATAACATCGCCTTCCAAGCCATCCTTGGCAGGAATGCCGCATGGATGTGCATTGGAGGTGTGCTATTTCCCGTGTAACTCACGGCTCGTAGGCCGGAGACTCTCCAATTCGGGATCCGGTCGGAAGTGGTAAGGTGCCTTTTCGTCGTCCATCCTTCTAAAAGTGACGGAGATCCGCTCCACTGGTACTCCCGGTATACAATGTTTTGCGATGTCTGCTCCATTTCCTTGTAATATCATGACGGAACCTACCGGAAGTGGTATCTCCACCGGCCCTCGGAACTTACCCGGGCCTACTATCCGGAGGTCAGATCCGAACATGATATTGCATTGGTTGACGAACGAAACTGTGCAGAAAGGTCTGACAAAGTCATGGTGGTCTATGTGTGGAGGTATGCAGTCGCCTTTCTGATAAATGTTGATGATGCAACCTGTTGGGTATGCGATCCGTGGCGTACCTTCCACGTTATCATTCTTTTCACCATTCTTTTAATTATTCTCGGCATTGGATCCACCTCACCGTGAAGGAGTATCCCTAGTGGATTTCCTTTTCTGTCCTCTGCGAAGTTATAGCAACATCCGCCTTGTATTGTGACTCTTCCTTTCCCTGGCATCCATTTCCGGGGTTCCGAATAAGTCTTTTCTCTCGGACGCGCTCGCTCGACCCATCTTCTGAAGTTCTAGAATGCAATCTACAATTTGCTGTTGCTCGTACTCTGAGAATACACTCGTGTGTAACTCGAGGCCTTCCAAAATGTTGATTCTTCTGCCTCTAATCCTTTCAAAGTATTCGAAAGTCTTCTTCTCAACATTTTGCATTCTTTCTAGTTCATATTACGGGATGATCTGCAAGTGACGAGGCCTAGTAACGTATTGCGGGATGTATGGCTCAATCCCGTCACGTTCTCCTGCATACCTTGGCTCCTCGGGGATTGTCTCTGTCGGGACATCCTCCGAGGTTGCTTCCGCAACAAGGTTCTTCAGATATGGTATCTCTATCCGACGTCGAGGCGATCTCTCTACCTCTGATCTTCTCAGAGTTTCCCTTATCCTTTCTGTTGTTCTTGGAGCTTGTTATCTCTTTTCAGGTTCCTGATGAACCGGTATCTTTGAAATGCGTGTGTCTGCGAAGGTGGCTGTTTCCTCGTGTTGATCTGCTGCAAGTTTAGTCAACATCTTGCGGATACGGCGATTCTTATTCCTTCTTTGAGTAGCAGTGAGCGTAGCTCTCCTCACTTCTTGAATTTCTGCGGGCGTGGCACTGACGAGCTTGCCCTCTGCCGTGGCAACTACTGACTTGATTTTCTTGCTTTCCTCGGTGTTTGTCTTTCTTTCTTGTTGCTGGATTGGCGGCTTGGGCCACCCATCTTCATTACTGTCTGGCTATGAAGCTCCTCTCGGTCCACTGGGACCCAGTCATTTTCTTCATACTGTAGGCTGGCTGGTGTGAAGTCAGAATCAATTTCTATCATTGCTCCATCCTTCACCCTCTTTTCATCGAGTGCGAGACTCACGCCATTTTTAAAGTTTAGGACCAACCGCCGACTCGACATTTCCTCGCGAAGAAAATAAGGAAAGGATCGGGGTACAGTACTAAGAATAAGAACATTAAGAAAGTATTTACCACTGAAGATTCTTATTCACTTATTCCAATTTTAATTTTTAAGGAAAGTAGGAAAAGATAAAGAAAGATCGAAAAAAAGATTTGATTTGAAAGGAAGGGTAAAACTTTATTATTATGATTTTCACATATTTTATTTTTAGTACATTTTTTTATTTTATCCATTTTTATGTTTTTGGGGGGTTCGGACCCAGTCACAATGTGATTGCTTCACCCGTGTTTCTAGGGATAAGACTCTATTTTAGAGGCCACCATTCGAAACATCAGGTTGCGTAATACATTTTCAAATATCGTCCATTGATTGGAAGCATTTGTCGTTCTCCTTGGTAATTCACAAGTTGGTAGGAGCCTCCTGAGTAGACTGCCTCGACCACAAACAGCCCTTCCCAAGTCGGTTCAAATTTGCCTCCTATCTTGCGATGTGCAAGAATAGGTCTTCTGAGAACAAGAACTAAGTCACCAACTTTGAAAGTTCTCGGGCGGACCAGTTTATCATGGGCCTGGCTCATCTTAGCTTGGTACAATTCCAAATTTTGTTGCACTGCAAGTCTTTTTCCTTCCAAGTTTTCCAGTTCTTCCAGTCGTAATCTGGCATTTTCTTCTGTAGTAATTTTATTTGCAACTGCAACCCTGAGTGATGGAAGCTGGACTTCCAATGGTAACACTGCCTCGGACCCGTATACTAAAGCATAAGGCGTAGACTGAGTAGGAGTCCTGAAAGTCGTCCTGTAGGCCTATAAGGCTTCTAACAACTTCTCGTGCCAATTTCTCTTGTTTTCATCCAAATTTTTCTTTAAAATTTGAACGAGAGTTTTATTAAAAGCCTCGGCCAAGCCGTTTGCTCTTGGGTAGTAGATTGTTGAGTATCGCCAATCGATCCCATGTCTTCTGACAAAATTGTTGATCTTTGTGCTTCTGAATGATGACCCATTATCTGAAATGATTCTGCGCGGTACTCCGAAACGGTAGACGACTTGATTTTTGAAAAGCGTAGCACGTGGTGTGCCTTTACTTCTCCGAGTGGAGCGCTTCGCCCATTTAGAAAAATAGTCTGTAGCCGCAAGGATGAAGCGATGTCCTCTTGAAGAAGGTGGTTCTATCGGACTCACTATATCTGTGCCCCAACACTCAAATGGCTACGATGAAATCTTCGGATGTAGCACATTTGGAGGTTGGTGTAGAACCAATCCGTGCACTTGGCACTGGTGACAACTTTTGGCAATCTTCATGCAATCGGTCATCATTGAGGGCCAGTAATACCCTAGTCTTTTAATTTTCATTTTCATTTTCGGACCCGACTGATGAGCGCCACAAAGTCCTGAATGCACTTCTTTGACAATTTCACGAGCCTCGGACCCGTTCAGGCATCTTAACCACATTTGATCAAAAGACCTTCTGTATAATGTACTATTTATTAATGCGTAAGACATAGTTCTTTTCTTGATTTGATGTGCTAATGACTTATCGTCTGGTAATTTCCCTATTTGCAGGTAGTTACATTAGCGGGCGACGCCAATCTTCGTGTTTTCCGTCACTGCCGCAAGCTGATTCATCTCGCTTTTCTGATTTCTGTATCATTTCCATGTCGAGCTGTGATAAGACCTGTCGTCCTTGAACTAACACTTCAACTGACTCATCATGTGAGCAGGCAAATTCTTTTGCAAGGCGAGCTAGCGCATCTGCGAGAGCATTTTCTCTTATGGGGATCTTGTAGATTGTTACATTCGAAATTTGTTCCAACAGTTTCATGGCATACTGAAAGTATTGCTCGAGTCTTGGCTTTAAGATTCTGTATTGTCCGGCGACCTATTGAATGATCAACTGAGAATCTCCGTAGATATTGATATCCGTTATTCCCATTTGAATAGTCAGTTCTAGTCATGTTATGAGGGCTTCGTATTCTGCCTCGTTGTTTGTGCACGACTCTGTTAAGTGGTAGGAGTACATTAACATCCCCTGCTCCGGTGTTATAAAGATTAGTCCGATTCCTGCTTTACCGGGCACTATCATTTGCAATTCTTTGTCTTTCTGTGCGGAGAACGCTCCGTCGAAGTATAGTTCCCAACGTTGATCATCAGTGTCTTCTAGGCTCATTATTTGTTCGTCTGGCAAGTCGTCGTCGAGAGGCGAATTTGCCGGTAAAGTGTGTGCTGCAAGGAAATCAGCTAGAACTTGTCCCTTTACGGCACAAAGAGGAACGAAAGTTATGTCGAATTGCAATAGTATCATCGATCACCTGGCAAGTCTGCCAGAAAATGTTGGACGGGTCATCAAATATTGCAACAAATTAACTTTCGAGATAAGGTTGACCTTATGAGAGAGCATGTAATGCCTGAGTTTCTGTGCGGCGAAGATCAGGGCCAAACAATGCTTCTCGATTGGAGGATACTTTACTTCCATCGGAATCGAACGACGGCTTAAGTAGTAGAGAGCATTTTCTTTTCCCTCATCATTGACACAGGCTAGCGGGGCTCCAAAGGAGTCGTCTAGAGCCATGGTATAAAGTATCAACGGTCTACCTGAGACTGGGGCTGCTAAGACAGGAGGTGTCATCAAGTATTGCTTAATCTCCTCGAAGGCCTGTTGGCATTTCTCTCCCCAAACGAATTTGGCATCCTTTTTAACTAATGCCGAGAAGGGCTGATACCTACCTGACAAGTTCAAAATAAAGCGTCGAAGATATGCCAACTTCCCTTGAAAGGATCGTAACTGTTTTAAGGTTTTGGGAGGCAGCATCTCTAAGATAACTTTAATCTTTTCCGGATCAATTTTGATTCCGCGATGTCGAACAAAAAATCCTAAGAATTTCCCGGAGGTGACGCCGAAGGCGCATTTTAAGGGATTCATCTTAAGTTTGTATTGCCTCAGTCGCTCGAAAACAATTCTCAAATCATACAGGTTATCTTCCTTCAGTTTGCTTTTGATGACCACATCGTCCACGTAGCACTCGACTTGGTTGTGAATGAGATCATTAAAAATCTTTGTCATTGCTCTTTGGTATGTTGCTCCTGCGTTCTTTAGTCCGAATGGCATTACTGTGTAGCAATACACTCCGATTGGTGTTCTGAATGCCGTGAGCTTTTCGTCTTCTGGTGCCATCTTTATCTGGTTGTATCATGAAGATCCATCCATGAAAGAGAATATTTCATGTGTCGAAGCGATGTCGATCATTAACTCTGGAATTGGTAGTGGAAATTCATCCTTTGGACATGCTTTATTCAAGTCTCTGAAATCCACGCAGATTCTGATCTGACCATTCTTCTTCCTGATTGGTACCACATTGGCTAGCCAAGTAGGGTATTGTTCCTCGCGGACAAATTTAGCGTCGATTAGCTTCTTAACTTAGGCTATTACTTGTTGTTCAATTTCCAAACACATTCTTCGGAAGCTTGTCGATCGGAACGGAAGTAGGATCCACTCCTAGTCTGTGAACTGCGACTTCTGGAGCTAATCATGGCATTTCATCATAACTCCAAGCAAAACAGTCCTTGAATTCCATCAATAGCTCGATCATTTCCTCAGAATCTTCTTTATTAAGTAAGGACCTAACAAAGGTTGGTCTAGGCTTTTCGCTAGTACCTAAGTTAACTTCCATTAACTCATCTATTGTAGATTTGATTTCTTCTTCGTACTCTGGTGGAGCGTCTCCGATTTGCAGATCTTTGAGCTCTTCTGTAGTTTCCAAGCAGTCTTCATTAGGTTCGTAAGTGACAACCAAACAAAATTCCGTATCGTCAACTGAACCTACTGCGCCAAATCCAAGACCATGTTTTGAATTGGGAGGCCGACCAACATTATTCCATAATTTTTCGAAGTGTTGTGATCGGCCTTTTTTCCATTGTCGAGGTAAGACACCACGCCGAATTAAATTTTGAACACGGGGAGAGTACCACTCAAAAGGTAATTCCATTAATTCAGAAGAAGTGACATCTTCAAATTGTACATCGTTTTCAGTATTGGAAGAAAAAGTACCACGGTAAAATTTGATTGGCTTTGCACCGCTCGCTATGTACTTCTTTGACCACCATACCCTCGATCTTATTAGACGTGGATCGGGGTCGGGGTCATAGTGTGTACATAGTGGTTAATCTTCTCGTACATCGATTTGTATTCTTCATTCTTCTCATCTTCGAGAGAAATCTTGAATTGTGGTTTCTTCGGTTTGTTGTAGTTGCTTCTTTCTTGACTTCCTCTTCTTCCTCGGAGCCGTTCTCCCGATCAACGTTGATCATCGGCTTTTCTCGTCCAATTGTCTCAGTGTCTCTTCCACGACCTCGTCCCCGGCCTCGACCTCGGATGCGAGTTCTGGAGAAACCTTCACCATCTCACCGTAAGGGAGCGATGAGTGACTGTTGGACTAGAACTTCAGGTTCTTCATTGTCTCGAATTTCTTTTGCCTCATTTGGCACGGTGTTTCTGGAGAAGATTGTTTTTTTCGGAGGTGCGTAATAAGCTGCATCTTCATGGATTCCAATCTCATGTACGGAGAAAGGTTGCAAATCACCTTTAATGCACTGTTCTCCTCCTTCGTAGTATTTTATGCACTGATGCAGAGACGATGGTACCATCCGGTTTTCATGGATCCTCGGCCGGCCCAGTAGAGCGTTGAACGATGTCTCAGAGTCAATTATGTGGAATTTTGCGGTTGTCTTTGCTAAGTCACCAGTCTTCATCAACAGTGTTATTGATCCAAGGGCTCTTTCTCCTTTCTGGTTGAATCCTCTTAGCAACATCTTGTCCGCTTTAAGCTCGCGAGCATCAATTTCCAAGTATGCTAGCGTCCGAAGATTCATTATGTTGATTGACGCTCCTAGATCCACCAATACTCTGGAGAGCGTAAACTTTCCGATTGTGACTGAAATGTACAACGGTCGGTTGTGATCGGCTGTCCCAAGTAGTAGATCACTGTCCGTGAAGGTAACACCTCGCTGTTCCTTTAACGAGCAAACCTCGTCTAAGGAATCTCCGGCCATCTGAGCTAAACAAATTTCTGGATCAAGTAAGACCTTGATCAGAGCTTCCCTCATCTCTTTTGATAAGATGAGAGCGTCGTAGATGCTCAGTTTGGTTGGTAGTTTCCTAAGATGGGCTAGCACGTTATAGTCCACTTTGTTACCATGTGTCTCAGTTTCTTCCCGAATGGGCAATTCTTCTGTTGGGGTTGATTCTTTCTAAACAACCACCTGCTTTCCTTTGTCTTTTGGACCCATTCTCGGAGGTAGAACCTTTCCGCTCCTTAAGTTGACTTATGTGACTTCTTCGAATGCAGTGTCGAGTTCTATCGGTGTCTCCTTTTGAATCGGTATGACGAGTTCTTCCGGAGTTGCTTCGGAATCTGAAAGCTCTTACTCTATTGTGATTGGTGTTCCTTGGAATTCACAAATAAATTCATTGCTTGTTGAACTTTCGTAGCCTTCTTGGTGAATGTCTTCTATGTCATCGTGATTGTCGAGATTGTGTATGATTTGAGAATTGTTATTTGTATCGGAATCAAGATCCGGATTAGATTGGTTGTCGTTAGTTACGTAATCGTTGGAAACAGTCAAAACGTAGCCAACGCCATAACTCTTATCATTATTAAATCCCGCCGGAGCGAGCAAATGATCATACAGAGTCAGAGGTTCGAGGAATTTTTCCCCCGAATCGGAAACAACCATCCTAGGATAAGCAGCCCCTAGTCTAGCCTTGGGAGACTCGGTCTTTTCTTCATCTTCGATCTCCTTCTTTTCTATGATCTTTTCTTCCTGGGGCGGTTCTTCAATTGCAAGCGATAGCGCCGGCTTGACAGGTTTCAAACTCTGAATTGAAGCATGCGCCGAAGCGATTTTGATGCGATCTAAAATTTTCTTCGTCTAAGCGGTACTCCATCCATCATCAGTCGTGTAAGGGTCTATCAGAACAATGGGATCCGTTGAAATAACATTGACAGCTCCTCCTTTCTGGGGTTCTTTCATGTATTCCTTTGGGATCGTTATGTTCCCTTTTAGGAGATTTTTGTCAAGCCAACTTTTGAAGGTGATGCAATCCTCTATCTTATGTCCAAGCATCTGGTGGTAAGGGCAGTAGTTGGGATGGTCTTTCTTATTAACTTCTTCGGCTTCCGGGTTCGGCGAGTCGAAAATGCGAAGTCTTCATCAAACTGCGGAACATCTTTGGCATCGCCTCATTCTTGAATGGATACTCTCGTTTATAAGCTCCTTTAACGTGCGGCTGTGGGTCGGGCGGTTGCTCGTATTGTTGAGTTGGTCGATAACCGGGTTGAGGTTGTTGGTAGTTCTGTCGAGGTTGTTGATAGGTCATGGCCGTGCTGCTCCATTTGTATTTGCATTGGCTGCTTGCCCTTATCGACTGCAGCGACGATCCCGGATTTCTTTTCAAATGTCTTCACAGGATTTTGTTTGTCTTTTTTGTTGACGAAACTTAGTTGCTTCGCTTCCTCTTGCAAGCTTCGGGCCTTGCTTAACAACTTATCGAAAGTCTTAATTGTAAATCCCTTAAGGAGAAGTGCTATCGGGCCGTTAATGCTTTTAAGCAAGATGCCGACTGCATGCTGCTCTTGTAGCTGTGGCTCACACTTCATGCTTAGATTTCTCCATCAAAGTATGTAGTCCACTAATGTTTCGTTCGGTTTCTGTTTCTCCACCACTAAGTCACCGATGGTGATATGGTGCTGAGCTCCGGCAAACCGTTTCACAAAGAGGTTTTCCAATTCTGAAAATGTCTTTACCGAACCGTTCGGTAACTCGCGTACCAATCGAAGGTGATCCACGACGAGTCGCCGACGAATTGTCGGAAGAGTAAGGCGTCACTTCCACCGGCGTTGCAACAACTAGCACGAAAATGTGCAACATGCTCGTCGAGGGTTTCCGGTACCATCAAAAGTCCGGAACAGAGGTGGTACGAAGCCTTTTGGGTATTGTACTGCATCAAATTCTTTGGGGTAAGGTCTACCCGTCTGAATAGATGTTCCGCTCTTAGAGTGTGCTAAGGCTTCTCGCACCTGCTGTTCCACCATGTTCTTGATGTCCTTCTTTGGAATCATATTCTGGGTAGAATCTTTCTTCGGCTGATCGTCTCCGTTAACGGATGTAATCTCTTTTCCTCCGTCTGTAATATGAATAACTTCTGGAGGTGTTTCTCTTGGGGGTTAAGCCTGACTCTGAAGAGTGGCTAGGGCTGCAGCCATCTCTTCCATCCTTTTTGCCATTTGGGAGATTGTATCATCTTTTTCTCGAATTTGTGCTCTTAATGCTTCCGGTTCATCTCTCTCCGCAGCTGCCGGGGCACCTTGCGAAGCTGACGATGCTCGTGTCTCAACCATGTTGATCTCCACATATTCGTCATTCATGAACTCCGACGAGTCAACTTCATCTCCAAACTTTTCTTCTCTTTCTCTTGCAAATCGTTGAATGTCGGTTCTTAGCTTTCCTATAGCGTCTTCCAATGGTCTTTTTCGTGCGGTTTCGCAGTTATCATGCGATGGCTGTTGGGTTTCCTTCTTGGGAGTCCCCTTCATTGCAGTGGTGCTCTCTTCGGACTCGAGTCTCCTGACGAGACTTTCCTTTTCTGGTCGTTGTTTCGGTCTTAATTGGCCAGTAGTAGGACGCCATACCATCCTTCTAGCAGTAGAAGGCTCAGGACCGGATGGTCTCTCGGCCGAATGCTGGAAGGTGGTATCCTCCTTGATCTGTAAACCTGAAACAACAACAGGTGGACTAGCCTTCATCTTCTTATTCGGCTTTTCTGTGGCGATAACGGGTTCTACTCGCGATCCAAGACGGGACTTGGCTGGCACCCGTCCTATTCTTCTTAAAATCTCTGATACAGGAAATCTCTCTTTCTTTGCTAACTTCTCTATCACAGTCTGTAGTCGGGCAAATGGTGTAACCCTAGCCCTTTTCTTTCAGCTGTCGCTATAGTATGCGGGTCGAGGTAATGTAGAAGCAATCTTGTGGACATTTTCCTCGTCAGCTGCGGCGGAAAGGGGATGGAATCTACTTCCTTCCAAAAGCGGTGTATACTCAGGCAATGGTATGTATTCAGGTAATGGTGTGTACTCATGTAATGGTGTGTACTCAGGGATCTCTTCCAAGAAAGTGACTTCAGCAGCTCTGGCCTTTCTGGTAATCTTTCTACCTCTATTTCTTCTCTGAGTCCGTGTTAGGGGTGGAACCCTTGAGCTGGACCCAATTTCGAAAATAGAAGGTCTTGCACAGAAATCTGTACCCTCCATGGTAACATGCTCGTTACAAATTTGAACTTCCTTCCCCTTCAGTTTGGCGGAAGCCAGGGTAGGTGCAAAGACAACTAGACTAGTGGGGGTAGAGATAACAGTCCTCATATGGACAGTAGTATTCCTCTCAGCAGGAACCCTTTGCAGGGGAGGGAACTCTTGAGTTGACTTAAGGTTGAATTCGATCAAAGGTCTTTCAGTTTCAGATACTTTGTCTGTAAGTGTGAAAAGGGTGACGTCGGTGATCTTGACATCTGTGTTGCCAAATCCTTGTCCAAAATGGATGATCCCATTGTTGGGCAGCTCATCCTTGTAAACAGCGAAATCTAGTCCATTGGTGAAGGAGAAAATCAGCTTTGGGGCAGACATCTTCTGCAAGGTAGATTCTGATTGTGAGTCCCAAGTAATGCTTCTTCTCATCAGGACGAAAAGAAAGGAATCAAAAAGAGTCCGAACACATTTTGTATTTACAAAAAAAGAAAAAAAGGAGTTATTTGTTAAAAGAGTCATTCATTAGAGGGTTTGTTTATTAGGAACGAAATGTTCAAAGGTGTAGAGAAGGTAAGGAATCCGATTCAGAATTGGAAAGGAAAAGAAAGTCTTATGCAAGACTTCTCGACTCGAAGGACCGCTCCTAAACTAACACCTATTGGGGGTCCACCCCACCTCAGAAAAGAGGCAAAAGGATTTCAGAACCTCTCTGTTTAGGGGTGTCTAAACAGTGGCTCCTAAATCGGAGAGGAGTTGGCTATACTCGTTCAAGACAGAAATGAACGGAGTATTCCATCGGAAGAATGGTAGTTTGGTCCACTAGGGGCATGGGTTCACCACCGATTTATGAAAGCAAAGCCATCTGATCAAAATGGAGAGAGGAACTATTTCCCCAGCGGAGTCGCCAGAAGTTGTCGGCATTTTTTTAGGTTAGATGTTTTATTTTGGAAAAAGGGGTGCCTACAGAAGTTGTCGGTGAATTTTAGATTTTAAATTTAATTTAAATATGTATATATGGTTTAGAAAGTAGTATTTGATTTTGAAAAATAATTTTAAGTTTAAAGGTTTTAAGATATGAAATCAAACCAATCTCACATCCCAAATAGTTTATATAAACGAGCATCACACCACAAACCGTGTATCTATCCCGAAGAATTGACACATTGCTTGATGATGGGGCTCAATTAAATAAACTAGGAGATTTGTGACATCCTTTTGGTCTGCGAACCAATTTTATAAGCTGACAAGTTCCCCTACTTAATATAAATGAAATAAGCAGGGTTTATATTACCTGGGTTCTTAAAGTTCTCTATAAGGGCAAGCCCCTATAGTTAATTACATCTTAAATGACGGGAATCATTTAAGAAAACTCTCGATAATGATCGGTGGTTTTGCTCTCGAGAATTTTAAAGTTTAAGGTTTTCAAAGGACTAGATTTTGGAAATTCGAAAGGGAATGACTCAAAATTTGGAACAATTTATTTTTGAGAATCCAAAGGAAGAGAAGTAGGAGAAGGCCGAGGATCCAAGAAGAATCTTGGCAACTTCCCAAACTATCCTATTGTTTGGCTTAGATTTGAGAAAATCCTAATATTATCCGATATTTCAATCTTGCCGATTTTAGTTAATTAGGACTTATATTCGTATGACATAATCATACAATCGGCCTCGAAGATGTGAGGGTTTATGTCGTACCGAACGATCACCTCGTAGTCCTAAGACCGGTTAGGGCTTAATTTACATGATAAGATCATGCAAATGCCTAACGAAGAGTTGAGGATTTATGTTGCACTAGTGCGAAACTACCTCGAAATCCTATGGTTTTGGTTATTTAATTCTAAGAAAGTTTAGTCGAAGTAGATCCGAGTTTTGCTGATGACGATGGCCGTGCTGCCCACCATGCTCCGAGCTCCTTGTTGTTGCAGAGGTTTAGTTTTAGAAGTCATAAATCAGGAGATGAGAGAAGTGTTTTGGTTTAGAGAAAATCTTAAAATTCAAGTGTTTTTTTTAATATTTTAATTAAAACAAATCTTAAAGTTGATTAAACAGAACCGATTAAGATCCCACGGTTCCGTCATCCCGACACCGTTATTTTCATCGAATTCACTTAGTCCAGATGAATTTGCTAAACTCAATCGAATGAGTTCCACACCTTCATTTAGACCGTGGGAAATCTCGTTAGCAACACGTGGGTTACATCATCCGAGGTATTCCCGATCATTCAACGAGACGTTTTAATTTAGTTGCAATTGTAGTTTTATGTTCTGTTTGTAATTAAATTTTGAGTTGTTTTATATTTTTGGAATGTTGTGGCGGTGATTTTTATCTTGTAATGACTTTTAATTTAGTTTTGGTTTCAGTTCAGGGACTATCCTAAAGGTTTTGGTTTTCATGCAACAATTGTTTATCATGCAAGAAAAGTACAGTAAATTGCAATAGAGTAAATTGCAATAAAATAAAAGCGTACCTGGAGGGTCTTCCCGTCATCCCAAGCTGCACTTAAAACACATGTAAAGGCATTTAAATGTTTCAACAAGTACCTAGGTAAAGCTAAGGGAAAGGTTTTGGTTGTCTACCAAAGTCCTAATCCTATAATTAGTCATCTCCTATGACGTCTAGGTTCTTGTATTTTGGTTTAAGGATGATTTTCTTCATCAAAGACCAATTAAGTTCAATTGTTCTTATAAACATCCTATCATATTGAGACAGTGCTTAAGACGAGTCTTAAACATCTTTTCAATACCTCTAGGATTGTTCTGAGTCAAAGAGAATTTAATTATACAAGTGAATTAATCATCCGGGAGTTTAAGTTTTGTTCGTTTTGCTCAGTGAACTAGGACATTTGAGTATCCTATAAGTGAGGTAACAATTCACTTGACACCTCATTTAAGAGTTATAATAATAAGAGCTTTAAAAAGGGCAGATCAAATTATTAAATACTTTGATGATTTAAACTTAATGATTTAATTTTAATTTTGATTTAATTATAGAAAATTAGTTTAAGTTTGGAATAGTGTTGAAGTTATTTTAGATTTAATTCTTAATGATTTCATTTAGGTTTGTTATTAAATGATTTTAATTTAATTTAATTCAACTTAATTTTATTTTATTTTAATTTTGATTTAATTTGATTTAATTTAACTTCAATTTGATTTTAATTTAATTCAATTTAATTTAATTTTTAATTTAAATTTAATTTTAATTTAATTCAATTTAATTTTAATTTAATTTTAATTTAATTTTAATTTAATTCAATTTAATTTAATTTTTATTTAATTTAATTTCAATTTAATTTAATTTTAATTTAATTTTAATTTAATTTCAGTTTCAATTTAATTGAGATTATTCTTTTAATTTTCTTTTTAAGTATTATTGAAGTGATTTATTTAGGGATTTTTAAATTAAAGAATAAATATCTTCTTAAATAATATCCCTACTCTAATAAATTTCAATTTTCCATTAATCTTCCAAACTTAATTAATTAATTAATTAAGGTTTATTTTAATTATTCTTAAAATGATTGGTGGGTTCCTACCCTTAACCATTCAAGTTTCAATCATCCAAAATCAGTTTAAATCAAATATTTTACCCTTCCCTTTTTTGATTAATCCTAAAATTTTAATTAAAGGTTGAAAATTTTAATTACCATTTTGTCCTCCAAGCATAATAATTTTATAACTCACTAAATTAAGCTCAAATGAACTTGAAATTTTTGTGTGACCTCACTTACATGTCAATTAAGACATTAGAGGAGAAAATGTGATTTTTCTGTATTTAACTTATTTATGTAATTATTTTTTATGAAAAATAGGGATTTTCAAGGAAAATTCAATAACATGACCAATGAAATGTTTCTGTCCTTAAGAAAATTATGGCATATTCCTAAGGACCAGAGGACCATTTGGACCATTTTTGGTGATTTTTTGAATTATATTTTATTTATTAGAATTATTTTAAATTTTGGAGCATTAATTAATTTTAAAATAAAATTAAAGTTGAAAAATGGAATTTATATTTTTCATAAATCTCTCTGACCTCAAGGATTTCAGAGAAACAAATTTTATATTTTTCTGATTTTTGTTTGATTTATTAGAATTATTTTAGTGAAAAGGTTGGAAAATACATTTTTTTAATATTAAAAATTACATTAAGCCTTTAAAATTCAATATCTTACCCTAGGGACTTAGGAAAAATATTTGGTTCGTTCCTAAATGATTAGGAGTCAAAATGTGACAGTTTGGTGATTTTTAATATTTTTATGATTTTTATTATTTTTTAATTATTAGAAATATTAAAATAATGATAAAAATCAACTTTTTTAGAAAATTACAATTTTAATTTTCCTAGGTTCCTCTGATATCAGAGAGGCTCCAAAACTATTTTTGTGAATTTTTGAAAAGTATTTTGTGAGTTATGAATTTTTAAAGTTTAATTTCACCCATTTTGCTTAAGAGGCTTAATCAACCCATTTGGTGGGGCTAATCAAGTCCAATTGGTTTCAAATTTTTATGTGGTGTTCTCCTATCCCTAGAGGACAGTAGAGAATTGTTTTTAAGTTAATTTAATGAATGGTTAACCCTAATTAATTAAAGTTCAATTTTGGGTGTTTAGGCCAATTAGGGTTGTTCCAAGTGAATTATCTCAAAATTTATTTTTCCTAGGTCCCTCTGGTCACAAGAAACATCACCAAATTTTGCTAGAATTGATTTCTCATAATGATAATTATTGGAATTAAAATACTCAAAACAGTAACATGAACTTGAAAAATCAATAACTTCTCATAGGGATGGCCTCTGACCTTGGAAAATTCAGGGAATGTTCCCAAGTTCAGAGGCTTCAAAAGCCCTATGGTCTCATGCCATGATGAATTGCCTATGCAAATGGAGAATTGAAACAATGCAGAGAGTAAGTAAATCATTAAAAATAAAATACTTAATGAAATTATTGATTTCTTTTCCACATTATTCTCCTCTGTTCACTGAGCAAGAGGGTATTTTTATTTTATTTTTAGGATTTTTCTACACAAAGTTATGAATTTTTGAAGTTATGGGAATTAAATAAATAGAAAATAGCCTATTTTCCTACTTATCCCCGCGACGCCGCGTCAACCTCGGCAGCTCCGAAGGGGGTGCGTGTCGCGCTGTGATTGGGCGCCGCCATCTGAGTCAGCCGTCCCGGGACCCGCCTTTCACGCAACATGTTCTGGTCCGACGCGATCCAAGCCATCCATCCGATACACGCGCGATCCAACGGCTCCCAGTCATCGTCTACGACTAGTGCGAACCTGTGACCTTAGACCTTCTAACTCTAATTTCTCACTCGATTCTCAACGGATTTATGTGTTCTTATGCTCTATAGATTCGTCTTGAAGAGACGAACACATCCATACGGTAAACATGCACCGAAATTAACTCAAACTAAATGGAGAATCTCTGTAAGCTCGGGAGGAAGAGTGAGTCCATACCTTTGCTCAGAGAAGTGAAGCTTCAATCTGAGGGCTGTGTCACGTTCGATTGGGTCCAAGCAAGCTCCAGATGAAGTCCCTTGGCCTGGTGAATTGTCTAGGTATGATTTCAACCAAGCCCGATCACAAAGCTTGGAGGCCGGAAGCAATGCCTGGCCTAGTGAGGGGGCTTTTGCTGGGAAACTTCTCCTCTTGGTCTGGTGAAGGTGTAGAGTCAATCAATTTGAAGATTGACTCACTGTGGTGAAGTGTCCTGGTTTTGGGCTTTGATTTCAACTCTGAAATTGAGCTCACAGAGAGGAAATGACAGGGGATTTCAGTGGGGATCAAGTTCTCTATGTGTAGAGAGTGGTCTGGGATGATTTTGGCAGGGTTTCAGTAAGGTTTGGTTCATCACCTCTCTTGGACGAGAGGAGGGGTGTTTAAATAGGAGAGGTTGGAGGGCCTCCTGTGGGGGTTTAATGGTTGGGATCGAATTGCTGCGAGTGAGGAGAAGATCAGCTGCAATGGCCATTTGGAGTGGGGCAGCTTAGCAAGGTGGAATTCCAAAATTTGGCTCCTCCCAAGGTTTCGTTGTCGGCATATTTTTTTTAGGTTATGTGTTTTATTTTGAAAAGGGAGTCGCCTACAAAAATTGTCGGCGAATTTTAATTTAATTTAAATAAATAATTTGAAAAGTAGTATTTGATTTTGAAAATAATTTTAAATTTGAAAAATTTAAGATATGAAATCAAACCGATCTCACATCCCGAATAGTTTATATAAACGAGCACCGCACCACAAACCGTGTATCTATCCCGAAGAATAGACACACTCGCTTCGATAATGGGGCTCGATTAAATAAACTAGGAAGGTTTGTGACATCCGTTTGGTCTGCGAACCAATTTTATAAGCCGACAAATTCCCTGCTTAATATGAAACTATTAAACGGGGTTTATATTACCCGGGTTCTTAAAGTTCCCTATAAGGGCAAGCCCCTATAGTTAATCACATCTTAAGTGACAGGAATCACCTAAGAAAACTCTCGATAATAATCAATAATTCTGCTCTCAAGAATTTCAAAGTTTAAGTTTTCAAGGGGTTGAATTTTGGGAATTTCAATAGGGAATGGATCAAATTCGGAACATTTTTATTTTGGGAATTCAAAGGGAGAAAAGTAGGAGAGATCACGGATTCGAAGCAAACTTCGGTAATCTCCCGACTATCCTATTGTTTGGCTTGGATTTAGGAAAGTCCTAATGTTTATCTAATGTTTTAATCTTGCCAATTTTAGTTAATTAGGGCTTATATTTATATGATAGAATCATACAAATCGCTCAGAAGATATGAGGGTTTATGTCGTACCGGACGACTACCTCGGAATCCTAAGACCGGCTAGGGCTTAATTTGCAATGCAAATGCTCGACGAAAAGTTGAGGATTTATGTTGCACTAGGCAAACTACCTCGAAGTCCTATGGCTTTGTTATTTAATACTAAGAAAGTTTTGTTGAAGTAGGTTCAAGTTTTCGTTGACGACGATGGCCGTGCTGCCCACCATGCTCCGAGCTCCTTGTTGTTGCGGAGGTTTAGTTTTAGAAATCATAAATCAAGAGATGAGAGAAGTGTTCTGGTTTAGAGAAGTCTTAATTTCCAAGTGTTTTTTGTGTTTTAATTAAAACGGATCTTAAAGTTGATTAAACGAACCGATTAAGATCCCACGGTTCCGTCATCCCGCACCGTTATTTTCATCGAATTCACTTAATCCAGATGAATTTGCTAAACTCAACTAAATGAATTCCGCACTTTCATTTAGACCGTGGGAAATCCCGTTAGCAACACGTGGGTTACATCATCCGAGGTATTCCCGATCATTCAATGAGACGTTTTAATTTAGTTGTAGTTGTAGTTTTGTGTTCTGTTTGTGATTAAATTTTGAGTTGTCTTATATTTTGAAATGTTGTGGAGATGAATTTTATCTTGTAGTGTCTTTTATTTTAATTTTGGGTTTCAGTTTTGGTTTCTGTCCTAAAGGTGTAGGTTTTCATGCAACTGTTGTTTATCATGCAAGAAAAATAAGTGCGATGCAATTAAATAAATTGCAATAAAATAAAAGCGTACCTGGAGGGTCTTCCCGTCATCCCAAGCTGCACTTAAAACACAGTTAGAATATTTAAGCAAGTTCCTAGGTAAAGCTAAGGGAAAGGTTTATGGTTTTCTACCAAGTTCCTAATCCTATAGCTAGTCATTTCCTATGACGTCTAGGTTCTTTGTGTTTTTAGTTTGAAGACGATTTTCTTCATCAAAGAACAATTAAGTTCAATTGTTCTTAGTAAATATCCTATCATATTGAGGAAGTGCTTAAGAAGAATCTTAAACATCTTTTCAATATTTCTAGGATTGTTTCAAGTCCAAATGAATTTAATTGTGTAAATGAATCGATCGTCCGAGGTTTTCAAGTTTTGTTAACTTGCTTCGGTGAACTAGGACATTTGAATGTCCTATAAGTGAAGTAACATTTTAATGTTCTATTTAGGAGTTATGATAACTAAAGCTCCTAAGGGCAAAATGATTCTTAATGATTTGTGATTCAAATTTAAGTTCAAATTAATGATTTAAGTTTGGAATAGTGTTCAAGTTATTTTAGATTTATTTCTTCATGTCTTAAGTGAGGTTATTTAATTTAACTTAATTTAATTTAATTTAATTTATTTTAATTTAATTTATTTAATTTAATTTGATTTGATTTAATTTAATTCAATTTAATTTATTTGATTTAATTTCTTAATTTAATTTAGTTTAATTTTAATTTAATTTAATTTAATTTAATTTAATTTAATTTAATTTAATTTAATTTAATTTAATTTAATTTTAATTTAATTTAATTTAATTTTAATTTAATTTAATTTTAATTTAATTTAATTTAATTTAATTTAATTTAATTTAATTTATTTATTTAATTTAATTTAATTTAATTTAATTTAATTTGTTTATTTAATTTAACTTAATTTTAATTTAATTTAATTCAACTTTTAATCTTAATTTAATTTAATTTAATTGAAAAATTTTTTGAAAGAGTTTAATGATTTAATTTTTTATTTAATGATTAAGTCTTTTAATATTTTAAATTTGAGTTATCATTTTAATTAAGAGTTGAGTATTAATGAGATGATTAATTTAGGGATTTTTAAATTAAAGAATAAATCTCTTCCTAATAATATCCCTATTTTAATAATTCCAAATTTATTATTCTTCCAAATTCAATTAATTATTTACTTAAAGTTTAATCATTTTAAATTGCTTAATGGGTTTCTACCCTTCAATTATTTAAATTTCAATCATCCAAATCAGATTAGGATCAAAATATTTTACTTGTTAATTTTTATTAAACCTAAAGTTTTAATTAAGGGTTAAAATTTTAATTACCATTTTGCCCTTTAAGCCTAATAATTTCATAACTCACTAAATTGAACTCAAATGAACTTGAAATTTTTATGTGACTTCACTTATGTGTCAATAAAGACATGAGAGGAGAAAATGTGATTTTTCTGTATTTAATTTATTTATATAATTATTTTTTGTAGAAAATAGAAATTTCCAAGGAAAATTCAATAATATGACCAAGGGAAAGTTTCTGTCCTTAAGAAAATTAGGGGACATTCCTAATGACCAGAGGACCACTTGGACCAAATTTGGTAATTTTTTGAATTATATTTTATTTATTAGAATTATTTTAAGTTCTGGAGTATTAATTAATTTAAAAATAACATAAATGTTGAAAAATAAATTTTATAATTTTTAAAATTCTCTCTGATATCAAGGATTCCAGAGAACCAAACTTTGCAATTTTCTGATTTTTCTTTGATTTATTATAATTATTTTGATGAAAATGCTAGAAAATATATATTTTTTTAATTTTAAAATTACCCTAGAGCTTTAAAAATTAATATTTCACTAAATAGACCTAGGAAAAATATGGGACCTGTTCCTAAGTGATTAAAATTCAAAATATAACATTTTAGTGAATTTTATTATTTTTGTGATTTTTATTATTTTTTAATTATTAAAAATATTAAAATAATATTAAAAATCAACTTTTTTAGAAAATTGAAATTTTAATTTTCTTAAACTCCCCGATATCAGAGAGACTCCAAAACCAATTTGGTGAATTTTTGAAAGATATTTTGAAAGTTATGAATTTTTAAAGTTTAAAATGGCTAAGTGGCTTAATCAACCCAATTAGTGGGGCTAACCAAGTCCAATTGACCTCAAATTTTTATGATGGGTTCCTCTGACCCTAAAGGTCAGTGGAGAATTGATTTCAAGTCAATTTGATCTATGGTTAACTCTAATTAATTAGAAACCTATTTTGGGTGTTTAAGCCAATTAGGGTTAATCTAAGTGAATTAACTCAAATCCTATTTTTCCTAGGGTTCTCTGGTCATAAGGAACATCACCAAATTTTCCTAGAATTTATTTCACAACATGCTAATTTTTGAAATTAAAATACTTAAATCGAGCAACATGCATTTGAAAAATCAATAACTTTTCACAGAGATGGCCTCTAACCTTGGAAAATTCAGGGAATGTTCCCAAGTTCGGAGGCTTCAAAAGCCCTATGGTCTCATGCCATGGTGAATTGTATACATGCATGGAGAATTAAAACAATGCAGGGAGTAAATAATTAATTAAAAATAAAATACTGGACAAAATTAATTAATTTCTTTTCCACATTATTCTCCTCTGTTCACTGAGCAAGGGGGTATTTTTATTTTATTTTTGTGATTTTTCTACACAAAGATATGGATTTTTAAAGTTCTGGGAATTAAATAAATAGAAAATATTCCTATTTATCTACTTATCCACGCGGCGCCGCGTCAACCTTCGGCAGCCTCCGAAATGCCGCGTGGCGCGCTCCCATTCGACGCCGCCATCCGAGTCGCGCAGCCCGGGCCCCGCGGTTCTCGTACCGTCTCCCGGTCCGACGCCATCCGAGCCGCCCGTCCGCGCGTGTATTAAATGGACGGCATCCGTTCATCGTCCATGACTGGTGTGATCCCGTGACCGTCCACACTCTAACCCTAAGAACTCACTCGATTCTCAATGGATTTTCGTGTTCTTATGCTTCTATGGATTCGTCTTCGAAGAGACGAACACATCCATACGGTAAACATGCATCGAAATTAAGGCATTTGAAATGGAGAATCTCCAGAAGCTCGGGATGAAGAATTAGCTCATACCTTTGCTCAGAGAAGTGAAGCTTCGATCTGAGAGTTGTTGCACCTTCGATTGGATCCTGGCAAGCTCCAGATGAAGTCTCCTGGTCTGGTGAATTGTCTAGGTTGAACTTCGACCACAGCTGATCACAAAGCTTGGAGTCTGGAGCAACTGGGTGGCCTGGAGATGGGGCTTTTGCTGGTGGACACCTTCCCTTGGTCTGGTGAAGGTGTAGGACCAATCGATTTGGGGATTGGTTCACCGTGGGGAAGTGTCCTGGTTTTGGTCGAGATTTCAACTCGAAATTGAGCTCGCGAGAGAAGAAATGGCAGGGGGATCTCACCTGGGGATCAAGTGCTGCGTGTATGAGGAGGGGTCCGGAACAATTTTGGCGAGTTTTGGCAAGGTTTGTGCAACTCTCTTCTCATGGCCGAGAGGGGGTGGTGTTTAAATAGGCATGGTCGGAGGGCCTCCCGTGGGGAGTTAGGGCTTGGGATCACCTAGCTCGGTGAGGAGAAGAACAGCCATGGTGACCACTAGGCATGGGGCAGCTCAGCAAGGGAGAATTCCAAAGTTTGGCTCCTCCCAAGGTTTCGGCCATGGTGTTTTCCGGCGACTGGGGTGGCTGGCCGGCAGGCATGGGTCACCCTCAGGGTCAGGTGGGTCAGGGCTTGATGTTTGTGAAGGCAATTGGTGGCTGCCATGTGTAAAGTGGTGGAATCAAAATGGAATGGGGAAGGGGTCATTTTTGCTTCAATTTGGTCAACCCATGATTTTGGGCTTGGTTCACCTCCCCATGATCTGGTTTTGGGCTGGATGAATCAGTTGGGTCGGCTGGTCTTAAGTGGAGAAGTCTCCATCCAAGAATATTTAGATTAAATTTGGGTTAAGGGGAATCATAAGTAAGGTTAATGGCTTTTAGGAAGTGCTTAAAGGACCTCCTCTTTTTCCCAATGTGGTAAGGTCACATGTCAACAACTCACATGGCTTTCATGTGGCTTAAGAATGGCTTCATGGCTCACCTTTGGCTTGGGAAAAAGTTTGGTCAATTTCATGAAAAAGGGTTTTAGAAATTTTGGTAATTTGGTGTAAAATTTGGATGGTTTGTCATATGGCTTTGTTTAGAAAGATTTGATTGCTGATTTAGGACTTAGGAATGATTTTAATTAAGTGAGGATGAGATGAGATTGTAATGTGGGCTTTAGGATGGGCTTGGGCTTTTGAGTTTGGTTTGGAATGGGCTTTTGAATGTCCTTTAGAAGTGGGCTTTTAGATGAAAATTTTGCAAAGGGTCATGCCAAATAAATGTTGGGTTTAGTTTAAGGATGTGTCATGAGTGATTTGAGACAAGTTTGAGGTGGTTTGGGTTTGATTTGGGTTGAATTTGGGTTTCTTTGGTAAATGGGCCAATGTAGGTCAAATTGGGCTAACTTGGGCCAATGTTGGGCTAGGGTTGAAATTGATGTAAAATTAATGTTGGGAAATGTTCATGGGAGTGTTTCAAAGAGGTTTTGGCTTTGGTTAGGTTTTGATTTTGAGGTTTGGGCCTATTTGGGTTAGGTTTGGGTTTAGGTCAAAATTGGGCTTTTTAGCTTTGGGTTGAATTTGAGTGGGGTTTGGATCAAAGTTTTGGGCAAATCATGTTAGTGTTTTGTTCATGGGGATGTCAAGGGAGGTTTAGAAAAGATTTGGGATTAATTGGAGTTGAATTGGGTGAGTTTGGGTTTACTTTGGGTCATAGGTCCAAATTGGGCTTTAAGGCCAAAAGTGAAATTGGATCCCAATGCCAATCAAATTGGGCTTGTATTTGGTCTAGATTGGTGTTGGGGATGTTGAATTGAAGTTTAGAATTGAATTGGACCAAAATTTGGATCAATTGGGTAGGTTTGGTTTGACATCGGGTTTACTTTGGGTTAAAATGGGTCAAATTGGGGGTTTTGACAAAAGTGGGATAAATTGACAAAATTGGCCCATGGTGTAGTTGAACAAAATGAAATTGGGAATATTTGGGATTTTCTGAAATTTTCTGGGAATTTTCTGAATTTTTGGATTTTTGGGTCAAAAGGGGTATTTTGGGTATTTGGAGGGTATTGGGAGGGTATTCTTGGAATTTTTGGTATTTTTGGCTAGGAATGGTCAATTTGAGTGATGTGGAAGTGTTTAGGAATGGTTTTGAGGAATTTTGGGTAATTTGGAAATTTTTGAGAAATTTGGGTAGTTTCAAGGGCATTTGGTAGGGTTGGTGGGTGTAGGGTCCCGGGGGTCAAAAATTGAAAATTTGGAAAATTTGAAGATTGGGTGGATGTAAGTGAAATGAAATCATTTTGGCTGAGCCATGAAGCCACATCAAGCCCATATGAGCCATGAAGGGACTCATTTGAGGCACTCACTATGTTGTTCCTAACCCTCTTAGCCAAGGGCTTAGGGGTTAAGGACCATCCATGTGAATCACCTACATGAGTCAGGAAGTCAAGTTGGGTAAGGGTGTGTTTTTAGGAGGTGTGTGAAAGTGTAGTGCATGTGCAAGTCAACCCTTCACTGCACTGTGCCACCTGTAGGCGGTCCTAAGGCCAAAGAGTCCCATAGGAACTCATCCTTTAAACTTCCACATTTGATTTCAACCCTCTAGGTGATTAGGGGTCTATAGTCAAGTTTGTGGAGTTTGCAGGGAGTTAAGAAGTGGTTTGAATTTCTAAAAGGTGGGTCCCAATTCTAGTCCTCTAAGATAGTCAAAGGAAAAGCCTAAGGCTAGATCCTAAGTACTAAAGAGAAGAAGAGAAGACCTCATCAAAAATGAGGTCAACATTCGTCCATGGTGTTTTCCGGCGATCCAGGCGGCTTGCCGGCAGGCAAGGGTCACCCTCAAGTTCAGGTGGGTCAGGGCTGGGGTTTTGTGTAGGCAATTGAGCTTTGCCATGTGTACAGGGCTTGGATTAAAATGGCATGGGGGAGAGGCCATTTTGGCTTGATTTAGTCCAAGCCATGATTTTGGGTTAGGTTCACCTCCCCATGGCTGATTTGGGCTGAGGGAGGATCATTTGCATCAGCTAGAAAGGGGTGGTGAAGTCCCCATCTAAAGTGATGTGGCTAATCATGGTTTAGTGTGTAACATGGAAGGGGTTAAAAAGCTTAATGAAGGTTTAAGAAAGGGGGCCCTCCTTTTGCTACTTTGGGTATGGTCACATGTCAAACATCCCATGGCTTCATATGGCTTGTACATGGCTTGTCTTTGGCTCACCTATGGCTTAGCAAGAGCTTGGTCAATTTCATAAAAAAGGATTTTGTGAATTTTGGCATTTTGGTGGGAATTGTTATGGGGCTTGATTTGGAATTGTTTAATTGATAAATTAGGACTTTAGGAATGATTTTAATTTGAATGTGTGATGAGGGAAAGTGTCATGTGGGCTTTAGATTGATTTGGGCTTTTGAATTTGGTAGAAGTGGGCTTTTAGGAAGGTTTAAGGGAGTGGGCCTTTATGTTTAGCAATGGGCTTTTAGATAAAAAATTTTGTAAAGGGCCATGCCAAACAAATGTTGGGTTTAGTTTAAGGATGTGTCTTGAATGATTTGAAGCCAATTTGAGGAGGTTTGGAATTGAATTGGGTTGAATTTGGGTTTATTTGGTAAATGGGCCAATGTGGGTCAAATTGGGCTAACTTGGGCCAATGTTGGGCTAGGGTTGAAGTTGATGTAAAATTAATGTTGGGAAATGTTTATGGGAGTGTTTCAAAGAGGTTTTAACTTTGGTTGGGTTTTGGTTTTGGGACTTGGGCTTATTTGGGTTAGGTTTGGTTTTAGGTCAAAATTGGGCATTTTGGTTTTGGGTTGAATTTGAGTGGGGTTTGGGTCCAAATTTTGGGCAAATTATGTTAGTGCTTTGTCTATGGGGATGTTAGGGAAGGTTTAGAATAGGTTTGGGGTCAATTGGAGTTGAATTGGTTTGGTTTGGGCTAAGTTTGGGTCATGGGTCCAAATTGGGCTTTAAGGTCAAAAGTGAGATTGGATTGAAATGTTAATCAAATTGGACTTGGATTTGGTCTAGATTGATATTTTGGATGTTAAATTGAAGTTTAGAATTGAATTGGACCAAAATTGGGGTCAATTGGGTAGATTTGGTTTGACACTGGGTTCACTTGGGTTAAGAATGGGCTAAATTGGGGGTCTTGGTAAAAGTGGAGTAAATTGACAAAATTGGCTCATAGTGTAGTTGGACAAAATGAAATTGGGAATATTTGGGATTTTTTGGAATTTTCTGGGAATTTTCTGAATTTTTGAATTTTTTGGCTAAGAGGGGCATTTTGGGTATTTGGAGGGTATTGGGGGGTATTTTTGGAATTTTTGGTATTTTTGGCTATGGATGATCAATTTGATTGGTGAGGAAATTTTAAAGTTGGGGAATTTTGGGTGATTTGGAAATTTTGGAGGATTTTGGCAAGAGCATGTTTTAAAACTTTTCAAAATCTACCAATACCATTTGTTATCTAGTATTGGTGTGATTTCAGTTATTTTCAGTTGGTGTGTATTTGCTTTGAAAACCTCCACTATTGTGGAAGTCCTTTGAAATTTTGAATTTTAATTTAATGAAAAACTAAAAAATTTGAATTTGATTTCTTTTTTACTCCTATTTTTAAATTGTTATACTTGCATATTTAAGATATTAAGATTCCCACAAGCATGTTATGTTAGTTTTTAATTCTCACCCATGTATCATTTCTTATGCTTAAATGTTTTATCCTAACTAAAAATTAAAGTTCGGGGGCGGGGGGGGGGGGATTTTAAAAACAAAAAATTTTTCAAAAACCTAAAATTTTATTTGTTCTCAAGAATACTTAAAATTAATTTGATTTTTGATTGAAAACAATTATGTATATGAAGTTATATTAGGGGAACAAAGTTTTGAATATAGAAATGAATAAGAGAATTTAGTTAAAATTTATAGTAATAATGAAAAATTTAAAGTTAAAATTTTCTTAGTAAAGAAGTGTTAAATATAGTTCAACTATCCTTAGTAAGAAATATTGTTTTTTTAGATAAATAGAAGATTTGACTTTTATTCTTCAAAGCTTAAGTTTCTTTTATTGATGAGTAATTTTCAAATACTATTATTATGATTTTTTAAGTGAAAGATGTCTATCAGATCTTTATTTAAATGAAAGGGTGGAATTTAAAATCATTAAAGGCCTATCTAGATATAGTAATCCTTGCCTTATAAAAAAAGATAAAAAAAAAGAAAAGAAAAAGAAAAAGTGAAAAAAGTGAAAAAGGTGAAAAGGAAGGAAAAGCTTGAGGATTTAAGGGTCTAATCAAAAATTGGTTCCATACCTAAAGTATAAGATATAAGATCTGAGAAAATCTAAAGCTTAAGGTTATAATATAGTAAGTAAAATTACTTTCAAATAAAGATTTTTTATGTGAGGAAAAAAAAGTGTGTGAATCCTATATTTTGAAGAATCTATAAGTATTTCTGAATTAAATAGAAACCAATATTATACATTATCCTTTACCTAAGAACTTTCTAAACTTTAAGTTGGTCTTAGTTATTGAAATTTTTTCTAAATTGGACTATTCCATTTCTAGAACAAAATTTTGTTACCTTCCTAAGAAACTCATTACATAATTTGCATGCTAAAATTTCTATGTGATTAAGAGTCACTTGAGGACAAGTAAAATTTTAAGTTTGGGGGATTTTGATACACCTAAAATATATAGTGTTTTTATGCACATTTGTATACCTATTTTTGATGATATCGCACTTTAATGGATAGTATTTTGTGTTTTTCTTGTAGGTATAATGAAAATGAGTGATTATGATGAAAGGAACAAAATTGGATCAAATTTAGAGCAAAAAATGAAAAAAATGAAAAATTGGCCACTAGCGGCTAAGCGCCGCCAGGTCGGCACTTAGCCGCCACAGTTAAAATTCAAATTTTCTTCATTTTTAGCATCAATTTTAAGGGGTGTTTGAAGAATCTTTTGATGGTGACTTCCCTAACTTCCCATGGGCGGCAAATTTGAATGAAGGGATGCATCTTTTGGTGAATACGTTGAATCAGGATATAATTTGAAGTGACACCAAGACACCTTTTGGGGTTATTATTAAAATTATGTAATGAGAGTCTTTAGTGTGTGCAGTGTGTGAGTCTACTCTTCTAGTTTTTCAGTGTGATCTACTAGTTTCAAAGAGTTTTACTTTCAGTCTTTTATAATCTTTTAGTTAGTTAGTTTAGTTTTAAGAGGAGAAAGGGTTGGTGGGAAATCTTCCTTCCACCAATTTTCTTTCATCCATTTATCTAGTTCTTATTGAAGTTTAAAGTAAGAGTTGGAGTCAATAGAGTTGGGCGCCAACCTCTGTACTGTTGTCCTGTGGAAAGTCAAATTTCAAAGGAACTTCCAGAGTCTTGTGGAAAGGATTTTCAGATAAGTGTTTACTTTTGTTTTTATATTTAGTTTTTCTTGTAGTGTTTTCTTTATAATTTCTATTTTCAAATCAATGTTTTCTTGTATTTTCTCCATGAATTCTGAGTAGTTTTCTTTATCTTTTTCTTTCTTAAATGAAGAAGTAATTAAATTATGTAGGATTCTTGTGAAATGTATAAGTGTTTAAAGTTGGAATAAGTTATGAAGATTTAATTCCATAAACTTAATTTACTTCTTAATTTAGCCAGTTAAGATGTTAAATTTATTGTGAGATTATGTAAGATCCAATGCGGTATTGTCTCAAACAATAAATGGTATGAATAAAATGCAATTATATGGGTGAGAATTGTAATCCATATAATTGAATGCATATATATTAGGAGATATGTTTTTAATGGGGAGTAAAATTAGAGGTCTTTAGAGTGACAGGCTAAGGCCCCCTAATTTGGTTTGATATTTTAAATTTTGTTATGAGAAGTTAGCCCCCAGGTGGAGGGAATCGAGGGAACTCTAGAGTGAGAGCTGCTATCTTTCCTACCTAATCATGTTAAAAATTTTAAGATTTCAAATTAACCAATGTTCTTTATAGAACCAAGTAAGAGTAAATAATAAATTTGCTCATATTTGTCACAACACATTTAAATACTTCCACAACAATACTTTCATAATTATTACTGCTTTATAAGAGAAAGAAAATTATATTTTATTTCCTAGTGATTTATATCGTGTTTTAAAGTTATGATAATTTTCATTTCTTGCTTAGCTTTATATCAAAAATACCAAAAATAAATTTTCAAACTTTACAAATCAAAAAATACTTTCAAAATTAATTTAAAAAGTACAAATATAATTTTCTTATTTCTTTAAAAAGTTTTTACATTTCCTTGTGGGTTCGATATCTTGGGGCTTAATCAGAAAGTTCTATATTACTTGATAAATGATACGTATACTTGCGTAGTATCTCATATTATAAAATCATAATTTTCATATCTAAATCGTCAGCACATATATTCAGTGTGGAGTCAAGTTTTTGGCGCACATATATTTATTAGGGATCAAAGCCCTAGGAAGCTTATCGTAACTTTGGGAGGTTGAAGGTGATTGTCGGCATATTTTTAGGTTTGTGTGTTGTATTTTAAAAAGGGGTCGCCTACAGAAGTTGTCGGTGAATTTTAAATTTTAAATTTAATTTAAATATATATATAGTTTTAGAAAGAAGCATTTGATTTTGAAAATAACTTTAAGTTTGAAAATTTTAAGATATGAAATCAAACCGATCTCACATCCCAAATAGTTTATATAAACGAGCACCGCATAACAAATCGTGTATTTATCTCAAAGAATAGATACACTGCTTGATGATGGGGCTCGATTAAATAAAGTAGAAGATTTGTGACATCCGTTTATTCTGTGAACCAATTTTATAAGCCGACAAGTTATCCTGCTTAATATAGAGGAATTAAGCAGGGTTTATATTACCTGGGTTCTTAAAGTTCCCTACAAGGGCAAGCCCCTATATTTAATTACATCTTAAATGATGGGAATCACTTAAGAAAACTCTCGATAATGATAAGTGGTTTTGCTCTCAAGAATTTCAAAGTTTAAGGTTTCAAAGGACTTGTATTTTGGAAATTTTGATAGGGAATGGATCAAATTTGTAACAGTTTATTTTAGGAATCCAAAGGAGGAAAGGTAGGAGAAGTTGAGGATCCAGGAGGAATCTTGGCAACTTCCCAAACTATTCTATTGTTTGGCCTCAGTTTAAGAGTTTATTTAATGTTGTAATCCTGCCAGTTTTAGTTATTTTAGGACTTATGCTTGTATGATATAATCACACAAATAGCCTCGAAGATGTGAGGGTTTATGTCGTACCGAACGACTACCTCGGAGTCCTAAGACTTTAGGGCTTAGTTTGCATAACATAATTATACAAATGCCTAACGAAAAGTTGAGGATTTATGTTGCACTAGGCAAACTACCTCGAAATCCTATGGCTTGGTTATTTAATGCTAAGAAAGGTTTTGCTGATGTAGATTCCAGTTTTGCTGATGACGATGGCCGTATTTCCCACTATGCTCCAAGCTCCTTGTCATTGCAGAGGTTTAGTTTTAGAGAGTGAAAATCAGGAGATGAGAGAAGTGTTTCGGTTTAGAAGAGTTTTATGGTTCAAATATCTTAGTGTTTTATTAGGGGAATCTTAAAGTTGATTATAACAACACCGGTTAAGATCCCACGGTTCCATCATTCCAAAGACCGTTATTTTCATCGGATTCACTTAGTCCAAATGAATTTGCTAAACTCAACTAAATGAATTCCACACTTTCATTTAGACCGTGGGAAATCCCGTTAGCAACACGTAGGTTACATCATTCGAGGTATTCCCGATCATCCAACGAGACGTTTTAATTTAATTGTAGTTGTAGTTTTGTTGTTTTGTTTATAATTAAATTTTGAGTTGTTTTATCTTTTGAATGTTGTGGCGGTGAATTTTATCTTGTTGTGACTTTTAATTTAGTTTTGGGTTTCAGTTTTATGGCTATCCTAAGAGTTTTAGTTTTCATGCAGGGTGACATTCTTGTTTAACATGCAAATTTTGCAAAAAGGAAAATAGGACGCAGGCAAATAAATTGTAATAAACATAAAAGCGTACCTGGTAAGCATTCCCGTCACTTTCACCTACAATTAAAATATATGTCAGAGCATTTAAATATTTGCAACAAACACCTAAGTAAAGCTAAGAGAAGGTTCTGGTTGTCTACCAAAATCCTAATCCTATTGCTAGTCAATTCCTATGACGTCTAGGTCCTTGGTTTTGTGGATGATTTTCTTCACCAAAGAACAATTAATTCCAATTGTTCTTCTAAAACATCTCATCGTATTGAGAAAGTTCTTAGAACGAATCCTGAACATCTTTTCAATACTTCTGAGATTACTTCGAGTCCTAATGGATTTCATTACACAGGTGAATCAATCATCCAAAATTTAATTAAATTTTGCTTCTTGCTTAGTGAACTTGGACATTAGATTATCCGATGAATAAAGTGACTTTTCACTTTATGCTCCATTTAAGAGTTATGATAATGAAAGCCTTTAGGGGCAAATTAATTTGTTAAAGATTTTAACAATTCTTAATTTAAAATTAGAATTGATGATTTAAAGTGATTTGGTTTAGTTATAAAATTTTAATTAATAATTTTAAGTTTGGAATAGTGTTCAAGTTGTTTTAATTCAATTAAATCTTTATATTTTAAATGATCTTAGTATTTCAAATAAATTTTAATGTTTTAAATTTGCATAGGTTGAAAGAGGTGTTTAAATTATTTATTTTTATTAAATTTGATGACTTGATTTGGATTAATTATAGTACTTTAGGTTGATTTTAACTAGTTTGATTTTTATATTTTAATTATGAATTGTTTTGAAATTACTTAAGGTTTTAAATTTGTTTTAAGTTTGTTAGTGATTTCAAATTAATTTTAAATGTTTAAAATTTATTTTAATTTGATTATTAAATCATTTAATGTTTTAAGCTTTAACTTAATTAAGGGCTATTTTCCTTTTAATTAGTCATTTCAGTCATCATTTTAGAATTAATTAAGGATTGATTACCATTGAGTTAATTTAATTAGGGACTTTAAATTAAAGAATTGGTATCTTCTTAAGTCACATCCCTAATAATCCAAAATTTTAATTATTCTCCCAAAATTTAAATGATTTAATTAATTAAAGTTCCATTTTGATATTTTCAAAGTGACTAATGGGTTTCTACCCCTTTATTCCCTAAGTTTCAATCATCCAAGAGAAGATTAAGATTAAATATTTTTACCTTCCCGTTTGATTAAACCTAAAGTATTAATTAGGGTTAAAATCTTTAATTACTTTTATGCCCCTTTAGGCTTATTTATTTCATAACTCATCAAATTAAGCGCAAATGAACTTAATATTTTTATCTCACTTCACTCATATGTCAATTAAGACACTAGAGGAGAAAATGTGATTTTTTTAAATTTAATTTAATTTATATATTTATTTTTGTGAGAAAATGATGGTTTTCAATGAAAATTCAACAACATGACCAATGTAAGGTTTCTGTCCTTAGGAAAATTATGGGATGTTCCTATTGACTAGAGGACCACTAGGACCAATTTTGGTGATTTTTTGAATTATATTTTATTTATTGTGATTATTTTGAGTTTTAGGGTATTAATTAATTATGAAATAAAATAAAAGTTTAAAATGGATTTTATATTTTTCTCAAGTCTCTCTAACTAACCTCAAGGAGTCTAGAGAAACAAATTTTATATTTTTTTGATTTTTCTTTGATTTATTAGAATTAATTTGGTGAAAAGGTTGGAAAATCCATTTTTTAATATTAAAAATTTTCCTAAGCCTTTAAAATTCAATATCTTAACCAAGAGACTTAGAAAAAAAATTTGGTTGGTTCCTAAGTGATTAAGAAGCAAAATATGACATTTTTATGATTTTTAATATTTTTGTGATTTTTATTATTTTTTAATTATTAAAATATTGAAAATATGATTAAAAATGAAAATTTTTAGAAAATTCCAATTTTAATTTTCTTAGACTCCTCTGATATCAGAGAGCCCAAAAAACCAATTTAGCAAAATTTTGAAATATATTTTAGGTTTTATGAATTTTTTTAATTTTCAAAATAGTTATGCCACTTAATTAATTCATTTAATGGGTTAAATTATTTCCAATTGACTTGAAATTTTTATGTGAGGTTCTCTACATCCTAAGTGACAGTAGAGAATTGTTTTCAAGTAATTTTGATGTGTGATTAATTCTAATTAATTAAAATTCAATTTTAGGTGTTTGGGCCAATTAGAGTTATTTTTAAGGAATTAAACCAAACCATAATTTTCCTATGGTGCTCTGGTCTTAAGATACCTTCTCTAATTTTCCTAGGATTTATTACGCAATATGCTAATTATTGAAATTAAAATTCCAAAATAGAAACATAAAATTGGAAAATCAATAACTTACCATAGAGATGGCCTCTGGTCTTGAAAAATTCAGGGAATGTTCCTAAGAACAGAGGCTACAAAAGCCCGATAGTCTCATGCCATGGTGAATTGTATGCATGCATGGGGAATTAAAACACTGAAATCAGTAAATAATTAATTAAAAATAAAATACTTAACAAAACAACTTAATTCTTTTTTCACATTATTCTCCTCTGTTCACTGAGCAAGATGATATTTTTATTTTATTTTTGTGATTTTTTTATGCAAAGTTATAGATTTTCAAAGTTCTGGGTAATTAAATAAATCATAAAATATCTATATATCTACTTAACCCAGTCAGCGCCGCGTCAACCTACGGCGGATCGAAAGCCCACGCGTCACCTCCCTATTCGACGTCACCATCTAACTCAGCGCCACGCGGCCCGCAGTTCATGTCCTGTTCCCTGGTACGGCGCAATCTGGGTCGTCCATTCGATACACGCGCGATCTGACGGTTCCTGGGCATCGTCTACGACTGGTGCGTCCCGTGAGCCGTCCACACAAAAACCCTAAGATCTCCCTCATTTCTCCACCAAATCTCATGTTCTTGGACTCTATGGACTCGTCTCAACAAGACGAACACATCTATATGGCTAAGATGCTATGAAATCGACTTAAACAAAATGGAGAATCGAAAGAAGATCTTGGGAAGAGGAGTTCAATACCTTGGCTCTGAGAAGTGAAGCTTCAATCAGAGGGGCTTGACACGTTCGTTGGAGTCCAAGAAATCTAGGGATGAAGCCTGGATTTGTGGTGAAATGCCTAGACTTGATTTCTACCAAGCCCGATTTCAAAGCTTGGCCGATAGGAAGAATGGCTGGCCTGGTGAGGGAGCTTTTACTGGGGAACTTCTTCTCTTGGTCCGGTGAAGGTGTAGAGTCAATCAATTTAAAGAATGGCTCACTATGGTGAAGTGTCCTATTTTTTAGCTTAAAATTGAGCTCAGAAATCGAGCTCACAGAGAGGGTTTTAGGGTTGGATTTTAGTGGAATGGACCCCCAATAGGTGTGGTGTGCTAACCAAGCACACCGCGCGTATTGGCGTTGACCGAAGAGATCAACAAAACCAACACAGACGTCTAAGTGACACACTTAGAACAAAGGTAGAGAACGATTCCGCTGGGGAGTGTCGGGTAAATCTCCAAGACTAAAGATTCCCGAACTCTCGCTGGGGAAGAAGGAGGTGAATTCCAAATCACAAGACTTAGAGAGATTAAATTTAGATTCGTTTTATTTTATTTCAAGTTTCAATTTCGAGTTTCAAATTGATTCGAGTTTCCATTTTAGTTAAAGTTCGGTTTAAGATTGATTTTAAGGTGGATTTCGTTAAGATTCAGAATTTGGAATGAGAATCAGAACCTAGGTTCTAACCTCGAAATTTGAAAGAGAACTAGAATTTAGGCTCTAGTCTCGACGAAGAGAGTTGGAATTTAGGCTCCAACCTCAGAAAGAAGATCAGAATTTAGGTACTGATCGAAAGGAATGAGGACCAGAATTTAAGTACCAGCCTCGGAGAGAGAGTCGAAATTTAGGTACCGACCTCATAAAGGATGAGAATCAGAATTTAGGTACTGATCTCGAAAGAGATGAGAATTGAAATTTAGGTATCAATCTCAAAAAGAGAGTCGGAATTTAGGTACCGACCTCGCAAAGGATGAGAATCAGAATTTAGGTACTGATCTCGAAAGAGATGAGAATTGAAATTTAAGTATCAATCTCAAAAAGAGAGTTGAAATTTAGGTACCGACCTCACAAAGGATGAGAATCAGAATTTAGGTACTGATCTCGAAGAGAGAGAACTGGAATTTAGGTACCAGTCTTGAAAGAGAATCGAAATTTAGGTATCGATCTTGAAATTTCAGGAGTGCGAAAAAGTTTCTCGGAAGAGTGCGGGTTTAGGGACACCGAGATCAGGATGCCTTAGCGGCCTTATACCCGAGTCGGAGGATTAGAGTGCGGGAAAGTTTCTCGGATAGGATGCGAGATTAGGGACACCGAGATCAGGATGCCTTAGCAGTCTTATACCCGAGTCAGAGGATTAGAGTGCGAGAAAGTTTCTCGGATTGGATGCGAGATTAGGGACACCGAGATCAGGATGCCTTAGCGGTCTTATACCCGAGTCAGAGGATTAGAGTGCGGGAAAGTTTCTCAGATTGGATGCGAGATTAGGGACACTGAGATCAGGATGCCTTAGCGGTCTTATGCCCGAGTCGGAGGATTAGAGTGCAGGAAAGTTTCTCGGATAGGATGCGAGTTTGGCGGGAATTTAGAAGAGAGAATTGAAATTTAAGTATCGATCTAAAAAAGAGAACTGGAAGTTAGGTACCAGTCTCAAAAGGATGGGAGCTGGAATTTAGGTAACAATCCCAAAAGTCGGTATTGATTTGGTTTTGAAGATTCTGTGGAAATTTTAGTTTAGTGGAAGATTTGAATGAGACATAAAAGTGTTTCACATCCCAAGAGAGTTGATTGAAGATTGATTGTTTGGAGAAGGATATGAATCCATGCCATCAGAACCAAATCGAAAATTTCGTGGTTCTGTGTCAGTAGACTCAGTCTGCCTTCTTAAAAAAGGGGAGAAATCGCAGAGAGTCAAAAATGTTTCGAGAACTGCCGGAAGCTGGGGATATCGGATTCAGGAATTTCGTTTTCATCATTCACTGCTTTTAGTGATTTGATCTTGTTTTAGTTTCGTTTTCGATTGAAATTTCACTTTGATTCAGATTTTAATTGATTTACTTGGTTCACATCTTGAAGTTTTAAGTTGATCTGTTTTGAGTTTTGGTTCGTGTTTTATTCAGACTTTGAATTCAAATTTTGTTTTGTTGTTATTATTTCATTCAAATCATTCTTCATCCAATTTTCTTTTTTTAGACCGAGTTAAACTCAGATCTGGTGGCGTTTGCAGTAAATTGCACAAAACTAAAGGTAAAACACAAAGTTCATTTCCATTAACATGTTGAAGATACATCAGGTGATTCCATCAAAACATTTCTGATGACATTCTTCTGAGAACATACTTTAACAAAAGTTCATATATATATCTGAATACAGACTGCATTGATATCTTTGTGTACTCTGACAAAATTATCTGCTTGATTCATCCATGTCTGAAAATTAAACTACATAGGTAATAACATCACCTTCTAAGTCACTTTCCGGAGGAGAATCCTACGTAAGTGTATTTTAGAGGTGTGCTACTACTATGTAGCTTACAGCTCGTAGGGCTGTAAACTCTCTACTTCTGGATCTGGTTGGAAGTAGACCGGAATTTTACTCTCGTCCATCCTTCTGAAAGAGATGGAGATTCGCTTGTAGGGAACACCCGGTATGCAGTGCTTCGCTACATCTGCACCATTTCCTTGTAGTACAAGAACAGAGCCTACCGGTAGAGGTATCTCCACCGGCCCTCGGAATTCTCCGGGGCCAATTATTTGGAGTTCTGTCTCGAACATAATTTTGCATTGGTTGATGAAGGAAATGGTACAAAAGGGCCTTACAAAATCATGATGATCTGTGTGAGGTGGAATGCAGTCTCCTTCTGCATAGATGTTGATAATACAGCTATTTGGTATGCAATCAACGGGTAAGACTCGCCAAGCCACCATCCTTTTTATCATTTTCTTAATTAAAACTGGCATTGGATTCACTTCATCTTAGCGGAGTATCCCTGGCAGATTCCCTTTCCTGTCATCAGCGAAGTTGTAGCAGCATCCAAATTGGATTGTAATCCTCCCTTTGCCTCGTTTCCATTTCTTTGGCTAGGAGTAGGTCCTGCTACGTAATCATCCTGCACGACCTTGTTTCTTTAGCTCATTGACGTAGTCTACAATTTCACTCTGCTCGTAGTGAGAGAAAACATCTATATGTAACTCTAGTCCTTCCAGGATGTTGACATATCTTCCTCTGATTCTTTGAAAGTATTCAAAATTCTGCTTCCGCACCCTCTGGATCATCTCCAATTCGTGCTCTGAAATTATCTGCAGCTGTCGGGGTCTAGTGACATACTGTGGGATGTATGGCTCCACACCGTCATGCTCTCCAGGGATTGTCACTATCTCAGGTGTAGGCTCTGTAGTAACCTCCTCCGAAACAACCTCTGCTATGGTGCTCCTAAGGACTGGCCTCCTTGGGGTAACTGCCAAGGCCGTTGGGGTTTCTTCCTTGTTCTGCTCTTCCGTTAATTTCTTCAGCATCTTGGCGATACGGCCGATTCTTGTTTCTTCTCCGAGTTGGGGTCGGGTGGCTTTCCTCTCTCCCTGAATCTCGGTAGGAGCAGCACTGACAAGCTTTCCTCCTGCGGATGTTATCACTGATTTCATCTTGTTTTCCTCGATCATATTGATCTTTCTCTTCTTGTTCGCATCTTGGGGAGCCTTCTTGTTGAGCCTCATCACTGTCTTCCCACGGCATTGTTCAGGATCCACAGCAGTCTAAGCAGTTTCCTCACATTCCAACTCTAGCTGTGCAAGGTCCGAGTCAACCTCTATCACAGCATCAGCTTTTAGCTCTTCTTTGTTAAGTGCAAGACTTACGCCATCCTTAATGTTCAGGAACAGCCGCCCGTTCGACATTTCCCTAAAAAGAAAACAAGGAAAGGATCAAGGGCTGTACTCAGGACGAGAACAATAAGAATATTTAATCACTAATGAAAAATTCTTATTTAATTATTTCAAATTTTATAAGAGTAAGAGAAGATAGGAAAAGATCAGGAGTGAGCTGGGCTCGAAAGGAAGAGTCAAAATTTTATTATTACTTCAATTGCATATGTTTTCCTTTAATACATTCTTTTTCTTATGATTTTTTATCATTCATTTTCTTTCGGGTTCGGACCTAGTTATAAGTGATCACTCTACCCATGCTTCTAGGAATGAAATTTCATTCTTCGAAACATCAGGTTGCGTAATACTTCTTCAAATATCGTCCATTGATTGGAAACATAAATCGTTCTCCACGGCAATTCACAAGCTGGTAAGAACCTCCTGAGTAGACTGTCTCAACCACGAACGACCCCTCCTAAGTTGGTTCAAATTTACCTCCTATCTTGCGGTGTGGAAGAATAGGTCTCTTGAGAACTAGGACCAAGTCACCGACTTTGAATGTCCTTGGGCGGACCAGTTTGTAGTGGGTCTGGATCATCTTAGCTTGATACAGTTCCAGATTCTGTTGCGCTGCAAGTCGTTTTCCTTCCAAGTTTTCCAATCCTTCCAGCCGTAGTCTGGCATTTTCTTCTGTAGTGATCCTATTCGCAACTGCAATTCTGAGTGATGGGAGCTGAACTTCCAAGGGTAGAACAGCCTCGGACCCGTACACTAAAGCGTAAGGCGTAGACTGAGTAGGAGTCCTAAAAGTCATTCTGTAGGCCCATAAGGCTTCTAACAACTTCTCGTGCCAATTTCTTTTGTTGTCGTCCAAGGTTTTCTTTAAGATTTAGATGAAAGTTTTATTAAAAGCCTCGGCCAAGCCGTTCGCTCTTGGGTAGTAGATCGTTGAATAACGCCAATCGATCCCATGTCTTCTGACAAAATTTTTGATTTTTGTGCTTCTGAACGCGGACCCATTATCTGAAATGATTCTGCGCGGTACCCCGAAGTGGTAGACGACCTGATTCTTGAAGAATTGTAGCACGTGATGTGCCTTCACTTCCCTGGGCGATACGGCTTCTGCCCACTTGGAAAAGTAGTCTGTAGCTGCAAGAATGAAGCGATGTCCTCTTAAAGAAGGCGGTTCTATTGGACCCACAATATCTGTGCCCCAACACTCAAACGGCCACGACGCGATTGTCGTATGTAGCACATTTGGAGGTTGATGTAGAACTACTCCATGTACTTGGCACTGGTGACAACTCTTGGCGACCTTCATGCAGTCAGTCATCGTTGAGGGCCAGTAGTACCCTAGTCTCTTAATCTTCATTTTCATCTTCGGACCGAACTGATGAGCGCCACAAAGTCCTGAGTGCACTTCTTTAACAATTTCACGAGCTTCGGACCCGCTTAGGCACCTTAGCCACATCTGGTCAAAAGACCTTCTGTATAACGTATTGTTAATTAATGCGTAAGACAGAGTTCTTTTTTTGATTTGATGGGCCAATGACTTATCGTCCGGTAGGTTTCCCGTTTGCAGATAATCTATTAATGGCTAACGCCAGTCTTCTGTATTTTCTGTTATTGCTACAATTGTTTCTCCTCCTTCTTCTGATTTATGTATCGTGTCCATGTCAAGCTGTGAAAGAACCTGTCGTCCCTGAACTGACACTTCAACTGATTCATCTTGTGAGCAGACAAACTCTTTTGCGAGGCGGGCTAACGCATCTGCAAGAGCATTTTCTTTTCTGGGAATCTTGTAGATTGTTACATTTGGAATTTGTTCCAATAGTTTCATGGCATACTGAAAGTACTGCTCGAGCCTTGGTTTCATAATTCTGTACTGTCCGACGATCTGCTGAATGATCAACTAGGAATCTCCGTAGATGTTGATATCTGTTATACCCATCTGAATGGTTAATTCCAATCCTGTTATGAGGGCTTCATATTCTGCCTCGTTATTTGTACACGGCTCTGTTAGGTGGTAGGAGTATCTTAACATCCCCCGCTCCGGTGTTATAAAGATTAGTCCGATTCCTGCCTTACCGGGCACTATCGTTTGCGATTCTCTGTCTTTCTGCGCTGAAGATGCTCCATCAAAGTACAATTCCCAACGTTGATCATCGGGGTCTTCTAAGCTCATTATCTGCTCGTCTGGCAAATCGTCGTTGAGAGGCGATTCTGCCGGTAAAGGTGTGCTGCAAGGAAGTCTTCTAGGACTTATCCCTTTACGGCACGAAGAGGAACGAAAGTTATATTGAATTGCAATAGTATCATTGACCACCTGGCGAGTCTGCCAGAAAGCGTCGGGCGAGTCATCAAATATTGCAATGGATTGAACTTCGAAATAAGGTTGGCCATATGAGAAAGCATGTAATGCCTGAGCTTTTGAGCGGCAAAGATCAGGGCCAAACAATGCTTCTCAATAGGAGGATACTTTACTTCCGTCGGAATTAGACGATGGCTTAAGTAGTAGAGTGCATTTTCTTTACCCTCGTCATTGGCCTGAGCTAACAGGGCTCCAAGGGAGTCGTCTAAAGATGCGGTATAAAGTATCAACGGTCTACCTGAGACTGGGGCTGCTAAGACAGGAGGTGTCATTTAAATATTATTTAATGTCCTCGAAGGCCCGCTGGCATTTTTCTTCCCAAACAAATTTGGCGTCCTTTTAAACCAATGTCGAGAAGGGCTGACACCTACCTGACGAGTTTGAAATAAAGCGTCGAAGATATGCCAATTTTCCTTGAAAGGATCGGAGTTGTTTCAAGGTTTTGGGAGGCGGCATTTCTAAGATAGCTTTAATCTTCTCCGGATTTATTTCAATTTCGCGATGTCGGACAACGAATCCTAAGAATTTCCCAGAGGCGACGCCGAAGGCGCATTTTAAGGGATTCATCTTAAGATTAAATTGTCTTAATCGCTCGAAAACAATTCTCAAATCATACAGGTGATCTTCCTTCAGCTTGCTTTTGACGATCACATCATCCATGTAGCACTCGACTTGGTCGTGAATGAGATCATCAAAGATCCTCGTCATTGCTCTTTGGTAAGTTGCTCCTGTGTTCTTCAATCCGAAAGGCATTACTGTGTAGCAGTATATTCCGATTGGTGTTCTGAAGGCTGTGAGCTTTTCATCTTCTGGTGCCATCTTTATCTGATTGTATCCTGATGATCCATCCATGAAAGAGAAGACTTCATGTGTTGAAGCGATGTCGATCATCAATTCTAGAATTGGTAGCGGGAATTTGTCCTTTGGACATACCTTATTTAAATCTCTGAAGTCTACGCAGATTCTGATCTGACCATTCTTCTTTTCGACTGGTACCACATTGGCTAACCAAGTAGGGTATTGTTCTTCACGGACAAATTTAGCGTCTATTAGCTTCTTAACTTCAGCTATAACTTGTTGTTCAATCTCTAGACGCATTCTTCTGGGAGCTTGTCTAACTGGAACGACAGCGGGATCCACTCCTAGTCTATGAACTGCAATCTCTGGAGCTAATCCTGGCATCTCGTCATAGATCCAATCAAAACAGTCCTTGAATTCCATTAATAGCTTGATCATCTCTTCGGAGTCTTCTTTATTGAGTAAGGAGCTAACAAAGGTTGGCCTAGGCTCTTCGCTAGTACCTAAGTTAACTTCCATTAACTCGTCTATTGTAGATTTAATCTCTTCTTCAAATTCTGGCGGAGCATCTCCGATTTGTAGATCTTCGAGATCATCCGAGGTTTCCAGCCGGTCTTTTAGGCTCGCAAGTGACAACCAAGCAAAATCCTGTATCATTAACTGATCCTACTGTGTCGAATCCAAGGCCATGTTTTGAATTGGGAGGCCGACTGGCATTGTTCCATAACTTTTCAAAGCGCTGTGATTGGCCTTTTGACCATTGCTTAGGTAAGACACTACGTTGATTTAAATTCTGAACACAGAGACCACTCGAACGACAATTCCATTAATTCAGAAGAAGTAACATCTTCAAATTGTACATCTTTTTCAGTTTTGGAAGAAGAAGCACCACGGTAGAACTTGATTGGTTTAGTACTGCCACCATGTATTTCCTTGACCACCATACCCTCGATCTTATTAGAATGGATCGGGGTCAGGGTCATAGTATGTACATAATGGTTTATCTTCTCGTACATTGCTTTGTATTCTTCATTCTTTTCATCTTCGAGAGAGATCTTGGACTGGGGTTTCTTTTGGTTTACTGTCGCCGCTTCTTTCTTGATTTCTACTTCTTCTTCAGAGTTATTCTCCTAATCAACATCGATGACCGGTTTCTTCTGTTTAACTGTTCCACCATTTCTTCCTCGACCTCGTCCCCGGGCTCAACCTCGGGTGCGAGTTCTGGAGAAACCTTCACCATCTCATTGTAAGGGAGTGGTGAGTAACTGTTGAACAAGGATTTCAGGTTCTTTGTCGTCTCGTGCTTCTTTTTCTTGATTTGGTATGGCATTTCTGGAGAAGATAGTTTTCTTTGGAGGTGCGTAGTAAGCTGCATCTTAGTGGATTCCGATTTCATGCACGGAGAATGGTTGCAAATCACCTTTGATACACTGTTCTTGTCCTCCTTCATAGTATTTTATGCACTGGTGTAGAGACGACGGTACCATCCGGTTCTCATGGATCCATGGCCGGCCCAGTAGAGCGTTGAATGACGTCTCAGAATCAATTATGTGGAACTTTGCGGTTGTCTTGGCTAATTCACCGATCTTCATTAACAGTGTTATCAATCCAAGAGCTCTTTCTCCTTTCTGGTTGAAGCCTCTCAGCATTATCTTGTCTGCCTCGAGATCACGGGCATCAATCTGTAAATAGGCTAGCGTTCAAAGGTTCATTATATTAATTGATGCTCCCGGATCGACTAGTACCCTGGAGAATGTGAACTTTCCATTACTGACTGAAATGTACAACGGTCGGTTGTGATCTGTTGTTCCAAGTAGTAAATCATCATCCGTGAAGGTAACACCGCGCTATTCTTTCAATGAGCAAACCTCATCGAAGGAATTACCAACCATTTGAGCTAAGAAAATTTCTGGATCAAGCAAGGCCTTGACTAGAGATTCTCTCATCTCCTTTGACAGGATCAGAGCGTCATAAATGCTCAGTTTGGCCGGTAGCTTCCTAAGATGGGCTAGCACATTATAGTCCACTTTATTACCAGGCTGTTCAATTTCTTCCCGAATGGGCAATTCTTCCGCTGGGGTTGGCTCTTCCTGAGCAACCACCTGCTTTCCTTTGTCCTTTGGACCCAATCTCGGAGGTAGGACTTTTCCGCTCCTTAGATTGACTTCAGTAATTTCATCTGGATCTACCGGTGTCTCCTCTTGGATCGGAGCGACTGGCTCTTCTGAAGTTGCCTCGGCGTCTGATAGTTCTAACTCTATCGTGATCAGAGCTCCTCGAAATTCACAAATAGACTCATCACTTACTGAACTTTCGTAACCATCCTTGTGACTGTCTTCCTCTTCGTCGCGGTCATCTAGGTTTTGTATGATTTGAGAATCATTATTCGTGTTGAAATCGAGATCCGGATTAGGTTGGTTGTCGTTAGTTACGTAATCGTTAGAAACAGTCAAAACGTAGCCAACACCAAAACTCTTATCATTATAAGATCCCACCGGAGCGAGCAAATAATCATACAGAGTCAGTGGTTTGAGGGATTTCTCCCCCAAATCCGAAACAACCATTCTAGGATAAGCAGCCCCTAGTCTAGTCTTCGGAGCGTCGGTATTCTTTTCTTCCACGATCTTCTCCTCCTTCTGAGCCGGTTCTTCAATCACAAGTGATAGTGCCGGCTCGACAGGTTTCAAACTCTGAGCTGCAGCGCGCACCGAAGCGGTTTGGATGTGATCCAAAATTTTCTTTGAAGACTTCGTCCAGACGGTACTCCATCCATCGTTAGTCATGTACGGGTCGATCGGAACAATAGGCTTTGCCGAGATAACATTGACGGAACCTCCTTTTTGGGGTTCCTTCATGTATTCCTTCGGGATCGTTATGTTCCCTTGTCGAAGGTTGTTCTCGAGCCAATTCTTGAAAGTGAAGCAGTCTTTGATCTTATTTCCGATCATCCGATGGTAGGGACAGTAGTTCGGATGATCCTTCTTGTCGACTTCTTCAGGCTTCCTGGGCTCTGGCAACTGAAAGTCGGGTGTCTTCATCAAACTGCGAAACATCTTAGCCACTGCCTCAGTTTTGAAGGGGTATTCTTTGTTCAACAGTTCCTTCAGAGGAAGGAGCGGACGAGACGACTGTTGATCGTACCGCGGCGACTGGTAACTCGGTCGAGGCTGAAAACTCTGTTGAGGCTGATAATTCCGCCGAGGGTGTTGATAAGTCTGTTGCGGTTGCTCTGGCCGTATTTGCACTGGCTGCTTACCTTTGTCCACTGCTGCGACGGTCCCAGATTTCTTCTCGAATGCTTTCACAGGCTTCTGCTTATCAATCTTGTCAACGAAACTTAGCTGTTTCGCTTCCTCCTGCAAGCTCCCGACCTTGCTAAGCAACTTCTCGAAAGTCTTAATGGTGAATCCCTTAAGGAGAAGTGCTATCGGGCCATGGATACTCTTAAGCAAGATACCGACCGCATGTTGTTCCTGAAGCTGTGGTTCACACTTCATGCTCACGTTCCTCCATCGAAGTATGTAATCCACCAAAGTTTCGTTTGGTTTCTGTCGCTCCACCACTAGATCACCGATGGTGATGTGGTGCTGAGCTCCGGCAAACCGCTTAACGAAGAGATTTTCCAAATCTCCAAATGTCTTGACTGATCCATTCTACAATTCTGCATACCAGTCGAAGGCGATCCCTGACAAACTGCTGACGAATTGTCAGAAAAGTAAGGCGTCGCTCCCACCGGCATTGCAGCAACTGGCACAAAAATGTGCGACATGTTGCCGGGGGTTTCCCGTTCCATCGAAATTCTTAAACAGAGGTGGTACAAAGCCCTTCGGGTATTGTACTGCATCAAATTCTTCAGGGTAAGGTCTACCCGTCCGAATAGATGTTCCATTCTTGGATCGAGCTAAGGCTTCTCGCACCTCGCTCGTTCTACCATGATCTTAATATCCTTTTCGGGAATCATGTTACGTGTAGAATCTTTCTTCAGTCGATCATCTCCGTTAACGGATGTAATCTCTTTTCCTCCATCTGTAATATGGATGACCTCTGGGGGTATTTCTTTCTAAGGCTGGGCCTGACTCTGGAGAGTGGTAAGGCAGCAGCCATCTCTTCCATCCTTTTTGCCATCTGGGAAATCGTATCGTCTTTTTCTCGAAGCTGTGCTCTCATTAATTCTGGCTCATCTCTTTCTAAAGCTGGCGGGACTCCCTGTGAGGCTGACGATGCCCATGTTTCAACCATGTTAATCTCAACTTACTCTTCATCCATAAATTCTGACGAATCCACTTTGTCCCTTAATTCTTCTCCTCTTTCTCTTGCTAGCCGTCGGATGTCCATTCTTAGCTACCCTATGGCATCCTCAAGTGGCCTTTTCTGAGCGATCTCATGGTCGTTAGGAGACGACTGTTGAACCTCTCTTTCAGGAGTTTCCTTTACTGCGACACTCTCTTCAGATCTGGGATCTTCAGTGAGATTTCTCTTTCCAGAACGTTGTGTTTGTATTGGTTCGGCAATAATAGGTCGCCATACCATCCTTCTTGTAGCAGAAGGCCTTGGACCGGCTCGTCTGTCGGCGGTGCGTAAGTAGGTGGTGTCCTCCCTAATATGGAGACCCGATACGACAACAGGTGAGCCTTCCTCGCTAGCTCACACCTTTTTCTTTGGTATTTCAGGGACAGTAGCAAGCTCTACTTGAGGACCGAGGCGAGACGTAACCGACACTCGTCCCATTCTTCTCAGAATCTCTGATACAGGACATCCTTCTTTCCTGGCTAATTTCACGACCACCGCATGCAATCGGCTGAGTGGTGTAGCCTTGCTCTTCTTCTTCTTACTATCACTGTAATATGCAGGCCGAGGTAACGCAGCGATGATCTTTATGGCATCTATTTCATCAGATGCAGCAGAGAGAGGGTGGAATCTATTTCTTTCCAACAGTGGCGAGAATTTTGGCAGTTCTTCCTCTTTCTCTTTTGGGATTTATTCAAGATAGGTGGCTTCAGCTTCTCTGACCTTCTTGATCTTAGCAAACTTCCTGTTTTTATTCCTCCTCTGTGTCCGGGTTAAGGGCCTATACTTTGAACCAGACCCTATCTCAAAAATAGATGGTATCGCAGCGAAGTCTGAACCCTCCACGGTGACAGGCTCATAACTGACTTGTACTTCCTTTCCTTTCGGTTTGGCGGGAACCGGGGTAGGTGCGGTAATGACCGGACCGGTGGGGGTAGAGACGACGGTTACGGGGTAGCGATCAACTTCTTGTAAACGAGCGGCGTTCCCTTCGGCCGGTGCTCTCTGCAGGGGAGGGAATTCTTGAGTTGACTTCAGGTTAAACTCAATCAAAGGTTCTTCAGTCTCAGGCACTTTGTTCATCAGTGCAAAAAGAGTAACATCAGAAAATTTAACGTCCGTATTGTCAAACCCTTGTCCGAAGCGGATGATTGCATCGCTAGGCAGCTCGTCCTGGTAGACAGCTAAGTCAAGTCCGTTGGTGAAAGAGAAGATCAGCTTTGGGGCAGGCATCTTCTGCAAGGCAAGTTCCGACTATCAGTCTTGAATTATGCTTCCTTCGTCAGGAAAAAAGGAAAGAAATCGAAAAGAGTCCGAACACAATTTATTTAAGTTTTATTTGTTTATGATTAAAAAGAGACTTTGTTTGTTAGGCAGTTAGTTTATTCGTTAAAAATGAGAGAAGGTTAGAGAGGGTAAAGGACACAGTCCAGAACTCAGAAAGGAAGGGAAAATCTCGTAGGATTTCCCAACCCGAAGGACTGCTCCTAAACTAACACCTATTGGGGGTCTACCTCGCCTCTCCGGAGAGGTATCAAAAGGAGGATTCTAGAACCTCTCTGTTTAGGGGTGTCTAAACAGTGGCTCCAAAATCCAAGAAGAGTCGATCATACTTGTTCAAGATAGAAATGAACAAGATATGTCAACGGAAGAATGGTAGTCTAATCCACTAGGGGCATGGACTTACTACCGATTTATGAAAGCAAAACCATTCGATCAAAATGGAGAGAGGAACTAGTCCCCAGCGGAGTCGCCAGAAAGTTGTCGGCATATTTTAATTTTATTTAAATATGTAATTTCGAAAGTAGTATTTGATTTTTTGAAAATAATTTTCAATTTGAAAATTTTAAGATATGAAATCAAACCGATCTCACATCCCAAATAGTTTATATAAACGAGCACCGCATCACAAACCGTGTATCTATCCTGAAGAATAGACACACTTGCTCGATGATAGGGCTCGATTAAATAAACTAGAAGATTTGTGACATCCGTTTGGTCCGCGAACCAATTTTATAAGCCGACAAATTCCACTCGCTTAATATAAATGATTAAGCGGGGTTTATATTACCTGGGTTCTTAAAGTTCCCTATAAGGGCAAGCCCCTATAGTTAATTACGTCTTAAATGACGGGAATCATTTAAGAAAACTCTCGATAATGATCAGTGGTTTTGCTCTCAAGAATTTCAAAGTTTAAGGTTTCAAAGGATTGAACTTTGGAAATTTCAATAAGGATTAGCTCAAATTCGGAACGGTATATTTCAAACATCTAAAAGAAGAGAAGTAGGAGAAGCTGAGGATCCAAGAAGAATCTTGGCAACTTCCCAAACTATCCTATTGTTTGGCTTCAATTCGGGAGTTTATTTAATGTTGCAATCCTGCCAATTTTAATTAATTAGGACTTATATTAGTATGACATAATCATACAAATAGCCTCGAAGATGTGTGTGTTTATGTCGTACCGAACGACTACCTCGGAGTCCTAAGACCGGTTAGGGCTTAATTTGCATAACACGATTATGCAGATGCCTAACAAGAAGTTGAGGATTTACGTTGCACCAGGCAAACTACCTCGAAATCCTATGGCTTGGTTATTTAATTCTAAGAAAGTTTTGCTGAAGTAGACACAAGTTTTGTTGACGAAGATGGCCGTGCTGCCCACTATGCTCCGAGCTCCTTGTTATTGCAGAGGTTTAGTTTTAGAAGGTGGCAATCAAAAGATGAGAGAAGTGTTATGGTTTAGAAATCTTAAAGTCCAAATGTCTTTTAGTGTTTTAATTAAAACAAATCTTAAAGTTGTGTAAACAGAACCGATTAAGATCCCACAGTTCCGTCATCCCGGCACCGTTATTTTCATCGAATTCACTTAGTCCAGATGAATTTGCTAAAGTCAACTGAATGAGTTCAACACTTTCATTTAGACCGTGGGAAATCCTGTTAGCAACACGTGGGTTACATCATCCGAGGTATTCCCGATCATTCAACGAGATGTTTTAATTTAGTTAATGTTTTTGTTGTTATGTTTGTGATTAGATTTTGAGTTGTTTTATATTTTGAAATGTTGTGACGGCAGATTTTATCTTGTAGTGACTTTTAGTTTAGTTTTGGTTTCAATTTTGTGGCTATCCTAAAGGTTTTGGTTTTCATGCAACAAGCTTGTTTAACATGCAATAAAAGTAAAGCACAGTGCAATAAAGTAAATTGCAATAACATAAAAGCGTACCTGAAGAGTCTTCCCGTCATTCCAAGCTACACCTTAAAACACATGTTAAGGCTTTTAAATATTTCAACAAGTACTTAGGTAAAAACTAAAGAATGATTTTGGTTGTCTAGCAGAATCCTAATCCTATAGCTAGTCATTTCCTATGACGTCTAGGTTCTTGATTTTGATTAAGGATGATTTTCTTCATCAAAGAACAATTAAGTTCAATTGTTCTTTAAAACATCTATCCGTATCGAGGAAGTGTTTAGAACGAATTTTAAACATCTTTTCAATACTTCTGAGATTATTTTGAGTCCAAATGAACTTCATTGTACTGGTGAATTGATCATCCAAGGGTTTAGTTAAGTTTTGTTCCTTTGCTCAGTGAACTAGAATGTTTGATTATCCTATGAGTGAGGTGACGTTTCACTTAACGCTTCATTTAATAGTTATAATAATTTAAAGCTTTCAGAGGCAAGTTAATTTGTTAAAGATTTTTAATGATTTTTATTAAAGTTGATGATTTATCTTGATGTGATTTAATTATGAAATTTTACTCAAATGGTTTTAAGTTTAGAATAGTGTTTGATTCATTTAAGTTAAACCTTTTATAAATGATATCAATTAATTTAATTTTTACATCATGTTTTAAGGTAAGTTATCTTAAAATTATTTAAAATTTGCAAATTTGATTTAAGTTTGTTTTGAAATGATTCTTAATCAGTTCAAAATATTTTAATTTACTTTTTTTTAATTATTTAACATTTTAGATTTTAATCGATTGTTAGATTATTTAATGATGTGGGTTTTAGTCAAATTAAGAATTATTTATTTTTAATCATTTAATTATTAATTCCACTCATCCTCTTAAGTTTAAGAGTTAAATATTATTAAGTGATTTATTTAAGGATTTTTAAATTAAAGAATTAATATCTTCTTAAGTTATATCCTCATTTTAATAATCCAATTTTAATTAATCTTCAAAAATTTAAATTACTTAATTAATTAAAATTTCATTTTTGGGTTTATTAAAGTGATCAATGGGTTTCTACCCTTCAAGTTCCTAAAGTTTTAATCATCTAAGAGAAGATTAAAATCAGATATTTTACCCCCATGTTGATTAAACCTAAAGTTTTAATTAGGGGTTAAAATCTTTTAATTACCTTTATGCCCCTTTAAGCTTATATATTTTATAACTCATTAAATTAAGTTTAAATGAACTTAAATTTTTTATGCCACTCCACTCACATGTCAATTAAGACATTAGAGGAGAAAAATGTGATTTTCTGAATTTAATTTATTTATATAATTATTTTTAATGGAAAATAGGGATTTTCAAAGAAAATTCACCAACATGACCAAGATAAATTTTCTATCCTTAAGAAAATTATGGGACATTCCTAATGACCAGAGGACCACTTGGACCAATTTTGGTGATTTTTTGAATTATATTTTATTTATTAGAATTATTTTAAGTTATAGAATGTTAATTAATTATAAAATAAAATAAAAGTTGAAAAATGGATTTTATATTTTTCAAAAATCCCTCTAACCTCAAGAAATTCAGAGAAACAAATTTTATATTTTTATGATTTTTCTTTGATTTATTAGAATTAATTTAGTGAAAAGGTTGGAAAATCCATTTTTTAATTCAAAAAAAATGTTTTAAGCATTTAAAATTCAATATCTTTACTTTGAGACTTGGGAAAAAATATTTGGTTTGTTCCTAAGTGATTAGGGGACCAAATATAACATTTTTATGATTTTTATTATTTTTATGATTTTTATTATTTTTTAATTATTAAAAATATTAAAATATACTCAAAAATGAAGATTTTTAGAAAATTCCAATTTTATTTTTCTTAGACTCCTCTGATATCAGAGAAGTCCCAAAATCAATTTGGTGAATTTTTGAAATGTATTTTTGGAGTTATGAATTTTTAAAGTTTAATTTTGATTATGTGGTTTAATTAATCCATTTAGTGGGGTTAAACATTTCCAATTGATTTCAAATTTTTATGTGAGGTTCCCCTGATCCTAGAGATCAGTGGAGAATTGATTTCAAGTTATTTTAATGTGTGATTAATTCTAATTAATTAAAGTTCAATTTTGAGTGATTAGGCCAATTAGGATTATTTTTAATGAACTAGCTAAAACCATAATTATCCTAAGGTCCTCTGGTCCTAAAAAACTTCACCATATTTTTCTGGAATTTTCTGAATAACATGCTAATTTTTGGAATTAAAATATCAAAAACAGTGACATAAACTTGAAAAATACATAAGTTACCACAGGGATGACCTCTGACCTTGAAAAATTCAGAGAATGTTCCCAAGATCAGAGGCTTCAAAAGCCTTATGGTCTCATGCCATGGTGAAATGTATACATGCTTGGAGAATTAAAATGCTCAAAACAGTATTAAATTAATTAAAAATAAAATACTCAACAAAATATATCAATTCTTTTTCCACACTATTCTCCTCTGTTCACTGAACAAGACGGTATTTTTCTTTTATTTTTACAATTTTTCTATGTAAAGATATCAATTTTTGAAGTTTTAGGTATTTAAATAAATAAGAAAAATCGAATTTTCCTACTTAAACCAGTCAGCACCGCGTCAACCTCGGCGGCTCCGACGCTCTACATGTCGCGCTCCCATTCAACGCCGCCACCTGAGTCAGCTGCCACGCGGCCCGCGGTCCCGCTCCGTCTTTTGGTCCGACTTGATCTCCGCCATTCAGCCGATACACAATCGATCGGATGGCGCTTGGTCATCGTCTACGACTGGTGCGTCCCGTGAGCTGTCGACCTTCTAACCCTAATATCTCCCTCGATTCGCAACGATTTTTGAGTTCTTATGCTCCATGGATTCGTCTTGAGAAGACAAACACATCCATACGGTAAACAGGCATTGAAATTGACTTACATAAAATGAAGAATTGCTGGAAGCTCTGGAAGAAGAAGAAGGCAATACCTTGGCTCTGAGAAGTGAAGCTTCTATCAGAGAGGCTCGACACGTTCGTTGGAGTCCAAGGAGGCTAGGGATGAAGCCTGGAGCTGTACTGAAATGTCTAGGCTTGACTTCCACCAGACCCGATCACAAAGATTGGAGGCTGGAACAACTGGGTGGTCTAGAGAGGGGGCTTTCACTGGGGAACTGCTTCTCTACCTCTGGTGAAGGTGTGGGAAGAGTTAATTTGGATTTGGTGAAGTTTCATAGAGTGTCCTGTTTCTGGCCTAATTTTTAGCTGAGAAATTAAGCTCAGCTGGGGGGATTCAGGGCAGGAGAACAGTGGGGTTCTTCTTCTCTAGGCTAGGAGAAGCTCTGGGAGTGATTTGGTGAGGTTTGGTTGAGAAAAATTTCAAGACCCTTCAACACCTTTCTCATGGCCTAGAAGAGGTGTTTAAATGTCCAGGGCCATTGGGCTGAGCTAGGGCTCAATTGGTGGGTGGATTCCACTGCTCAGGTGGAGGGCAGAGGAGCTCCAAGGTTTGATTTGGCTGAGGTGGCCAATTGGGTGAGTTTGGGTTTGTTTCACTTGGTGGTGGCTCTCAGTTTTGACTCGCTCCTGTGGCTAGGCTGGCCAGCAAGGACAAGGGAGCTAGCCATGGGTCAGGTCAACCAAGGAGTAGGGTTTAATGGTGATAAACCAGGCAAGGGGGGATTTGGGGTGAGGCAAAAGAGGATTTGTCCATTTAAGGGAAGATATCCCTTAAAATGGGGAACCCTTGGTCCATGGCTCACTTAGCTTGGGCTAGGTGGATCTAGGGTGGTTCCTAGGGCTCACTTAGTGGCTGTGGATAGGTTGGTTTAGCCACATTTGGTTCAATTTGGTTTGGTTTGGTCATGGGTTCAAATTGGCTCATTTGGGTTTGGGTTAGGCTAACTTGAGTTTGGTATTGATTTATGCCCAAGTTTCTTGAGAAATTTTGAAGAGATGATTGCCATGAAGAAGTTTCATGAAGACATGGAGAGGTTCTGAGTTCAATTGGAAGGTCAATTTGGTGGATTTTGGTATTTTGGTTAATTTTGGGAGGGTTGAATCAACTTGGGTCCAAGTTAGGTAAAAGTGGGGTTTAGACCCAATTGAAAGTTTTAAATGGTCTAGGGGAATGTATTGAAGAGTTCCCAACATCAATTGGGAAGAAATTTTAGGGTTTGGCTAATCAATTTGGTAGGTTTAGGGTATGGGTTCACTTTAGGCTAAAATGGGGGTATTGGATTTCAAATGGGATTGAACTCAAATGTGAATCAATTTGGACTTGGATTTGGTTTAGATTGATAGTAATGATGTTGAATCAAAGTTTAGAATTGAAATTGGGCAAAATTGAGGTCAAATGGGTTGGTTTGGTGTGACATTGGGTCCATTTAGGTTAAAAATGGGTCAATTTGGGAATTTTAATAAAAGTGGGTTATTTTGGAAAAATTGGGCTATGGTGTAGTTGAACAAAATGAAATTGGGAATATTTGGGATTTTCAGGAATTTTCTGGGAGTTTTTGGAATTTTTGGAATTTTGTGCCAAAAGGGTATTTTAAGGTCTCAAGAGGTTATTTGGAGAGTATTGGGTATTTTGTTAAATTTAAAAGGTGGGGATTGTTTCAAAATGATCTTTAGGATTTTTTGGGAATTTGAGGTAATTTTTGGGGGAATTTTGGAAAATTTGGGGCAATTAGGTAATTTTGGGTAGGTTTGAAGGACTCAATGTCACAACTAGGCATTTGGCAAAAGTTGAATTTTGATTATGATGAAGCTTGAGTTGGGTTGGTTTAGGCTAAGTTTAGGTCATGGGCCAAAATTGGGCTTTAGGCTTGAAATTTAAATTGGACCCATATGTTGATAAAATTGGGTTTGGATTTGGTTCAAATTGATAATGGGGATATTAAATTGAAGTTTAGAATTGAATTGGATCAAAATTGGGATCAATTGAGTTGATTTGGTTTGACATTGGGTTCATTTTAGGTTAAAAAAGGGTCAAATTGGGGATTTTAGTAAAAGTTGTCTAAATTAACAAAATTGGCCTATGGTGTAGTTGAATAAAATGAAATTGAGAATATGTGGGATTTTCTGGAATTTTCTAGGAATTTTTGGATTTTTTTGAATATTTTGGGCTAAAGGGGTATTTTGGGTATTTTGAGGGTATTGTGGGGTATTTTTGGAAATTTTGGTGTATTTGGATATGGATGCTTAATTTGAGTGGTGGGAAATGTTTATGATTGATTTTGAGGAATTTTGGGTAATTTAGACAATTTTGCAAATTTTGGGCAGTTTCAAGGGCTTTTGGTAGGTTTGGTGGGTTTAGGGCCCCGGGGGTAAAAAATTGAAATTTCGGAAAAATGAAGTATAAGTAGATGTGAGTGAAATGAAACTATTTTGGTTGAGCCATGAAGCCGTATTAAGCTCACAAGAGCCATGAGAGGACTCATTTTAGACACTCAATATGTTGTTCTTAATCCTCTTAGCCAGGGGCTTAGGGGTTAAGGTCCATCCATATGAGATACCTACATGAGTCAGGGAGTCAAATCAGGTATAGGTGTGGTTTTAGGGTTTTGGAATGAGTGTGAGAGTGTGGTGTGTGCAAGCTAGACCTCACCAGACCAGACCAGACCATCTAGGGTACTCCTAAGGCCAAAGAGTCCTATAGGAAACTCATCCTTTAAACCTCCACATATTGGTCTTAACCCTCCAAGTGGCTTTAGGGGCTTACAATAAAACTTTTGGGATTTGAAGGGAGCCAAGAAGTGTTTGAATTTTTAAGTGACGGGTCCCATTTTTAGTCCTCTAGGATAGTCAAGGAGAAGTCCTATGGCTAGATCCTAAGCACTAAGAAGAGAGAAGATCTCATAAAAAATGAGGTCAACAAATGGACCCCCAATAGGTGTGGTGTGCTGACGGAGCACACCGCGAGTATTGGAGTTGACCGAAAAGATCAATAAAACCAACATAGATGTGTAAGTTAGAACAAAGCATAGAAAAATTTTTGCTGGGGAATATCAGGTAAATCTCCAAGACTGAAGATCCCTGAACTCTCGTTGGGGAAAAGAAAAGGAGTTGAATTGCAGATCACAAGATCTGGTGAAATTTGATTTAAATTTTGTTTCATTTTCTATTTCAAGTTTTAATGTTGAGTTTGGATTTCGATTTGTTCTGAGTTTAAATTTCAGTTGAAGTTTAATTTAAGATTGATTCAAGGAAATTCTGGAATTGAAAAGAGAATTGGAACCTAAGCTCCAGCTTCGAGATTATGAGGAGAACTAGAATTTAGGTACCAGCATCGAAGTGAGAATCAGAGTTTAAGTATCGATTGAAAAGGATGAGAATCAGAATTTAGGTATTGATCTCGAAATGAGAACTGGAATTTGGTACCAGTCTCGAAAGAGAGTCGGAATTCGGTATCGACCTTGAAAGGAGAGAACTGAAATTTGGTACCAGTCTCGAAAGAGAGAATTGAAATTTGGTATCAATCTCGAAAGAGAATCAGAATTTGGTACCGACCTCGAAAAGAGAGAACTGGAATTTGTACCAGTCTCGAAAGAGAGAATTGAAATTCGGTATCAATCTCGAAAGAGAATTAGAATTTGGTACCAACCTCGAAAGGAGAGAACTGGAATTTAGTACCAGTCTCGAAAGAGAGAATTGAAAATTAGTATCAATCTCGGAAAGAGAGTCAGAATTTGGTACCGACCTCGAAAGGAGAGAACTGGAATTTGGTACCAGTCTCGAAAGAGAGAATTGAAATTTAGTATCAATTTCAGAAAGAGAGTCAAAATTTGGTACCGACCTCGAAAGGAGAGAACTGGAATTTAGTACCAGTCTTGAAAGAGAGAATTGAAATTTTTTATCAATCTAAAAAAGAGAGTCAGAATTTGGTACCGACCTCGAAAGGAGAGAACTGGAATTTGGTACTAGTCTCGAAAGAGAGAATTGAAGTTTAGAATCAATTTCGGAAAGAGAGTCATAATTTGGTACCGACCTCGAAAGGAGAGAACTGGAATTTAGTACCAGTCTTGAAAGAGAGAATTGAAATTTAGTATCAATCTCGGAAAGAGAGTCGAAATTTGGTACCGACCTCGAAAGGAGAGAACTAGAATTTGGTATCAGTCTCGAAAGAGAGAATTGAAATTTAGTATCAATCTTGAAAGAGAATCAGAATTTGGTACCGACCTCGAAAGGAGAGAACTGGAATTTGGTACCAGTCTTGAAAGAGATGGGAATCAGAATTTAGGTACTGATCCCAAAAGTTTGTATTTGATTTAGTTTGGAAGATTTTGTGGAAATTTTAGTTTAGTGGAAGATTGGAATGAGACATGAAAGTATTTCACATCCCAGGAGAGTTGATCGAATTTTGATTGTTTGGCGAAGGATATGAATCCATGCCATCAGAACTAAATCAAAAATTTCGTGGTTCTGTGTCAGTAGGCTCAGTCGACCTTCTCAAAAGAGGAAAGAGATCGCGGAGAGTCGAAAAGGTTTGAGAATAGCCTGAGGCTGGGAATTTCAGATTCGAGAATTTATTTTTGTCGTTTGTTGTGATTTGATTTTAACTTGATTTTCAATTTAGAGTTCACGTTTATTTGGAATTTGTTTTGACATTCGGATTTTTGAGAGAGTTCTCATTTATTTTTATTTTTTCTTCGTTCTTTGTTCGAAGTTCATTTAACTTAATGGCGTTTCCCAGTCAATTTGCACAAAAAGAGGTGAAGGCAAAACATGATATGGTCGTTTTCATTCTGATCTTGTCGAAAATACATCATACATCTTGATCCAAAACGTGATAGTATTTTCCTTGAGAATTCAGTATCTCATACAATCCATATAAATCCAAAAAGGATTGTGCAAGATTCTTGCAAGTTTCTTCTAAAAACTTCTGTCGAAATCCATGTCTGAATAGTGAGACACATGAATAATAACATCACCTTCCAAGTCATCCTTGGCAGGAAATGCCGTTTGGATGTGCATTGGAGGTGTGCTATTTTCCATGTAGCTCACAACTCATAGAGTCGAAGGCTCTCTAACTTTGGATTTGGCTGAAAGTGTAAAGGCATTTTTCTGTCATCCATCCTTCTGAAAGTGACGGAGATCCGCTCAACAGGCACTCCTGGAATGCAATGTTTTGCTATGTCGGCTCTATTCCCTTTTAACACCAGGACGCAACCTACCAGTAGTGGTCTTTCCACCGGCCCTAGGAATTCTCCGGGGCCTTCTATCAGGGGGTCAGATCCGAACATGATGTTGCACTGGTTTACAAAAGACACTGTGCAGAAAGGCCTGACGAAGTCATGATGATCTATATGTGGCGGTATGCATACGCCCTCTTTGTATATGTTAATGATGCAGCTGCAATCTGCAGGCAATACCTTCCATGTCACCATCCTTTTTACAATTCTCTTGATAATTCTTGGCATCGGATCCACCTTGCTACGACGGAGTATCCTTGGTGGATTTCTCTTTCTGTCTTCAGCGAAGTTGTAGCAACACCCGCACTAGATTGTAACTCTTCCTTTTCCTCTCATCCATTTTCGAGGTTCCGAGTACGTCTTCTCTCTTAAACGACCGACTCGACCCGTTTTCTGAAGTTCAACAACGCAGTCCACAATTTGTTGTTGCTCGTAGTCTGAGAATACATCTATATGCAGCTCGAGGCCCTCCAAGATATTGATCCTCTTACCTCGAATTCTTTCAAAATATTCAAAAGTCTTCTTTTCAACATTCTGCATCCTTTCCAGCTCGTATTCCAGAATTATTTGCAACTGGCAAGGTCTGGTAACATACTGTGGGATGTATGGTTCAACCCCAGCACGTTCTCCAACGTGTCTTAGCTCCTCGGGGATAGTCTCTGTCAAGACATCCTCCGAGGTTGCTTTCGCAACAAGACTCTTCAAAATTGGTGCATCTGTCTGGCGTCGTGGCACCGATTCTGTTTCTGTTCTTCTTGGAATTTCTCTCATCTTTTCTGTTGTTTTTGGAGTTGACTTCCTCTTTTCTGGCTTCTGCTGAACTGATTTCTTCGAAGTACTTGCACCGATGGTAGCAACTGTCTCTTCTTGTTGATCCGCTGCCAGCTTGGTCAGCATCTTGCGTATGCGGCAATTCTTGTTTCTTCGCAGAGTAGGAGTGAGAGTAGCTCTCCTTACTTCTTGAATTTCTGTGGGCATGGTGCTGACAAGCCTGCCCTCTGCTGTAGCAACCACGGACATAACTTTCTTGTCTTCTCCTGTTGCATGAGAGACGTTTACTTTTCTTTTCTTGCTGGTGGACTGCTGACTTGGGTCACTCACTTTCATCACTGTCTAGCTATGGTACTCTTCCCGGTCGGTCGGGGTCCGATCGATTTCTTTTTACCGTAGCCCGGCCGGTGTGAAATCAGAGTCAATCTCAATCACGGCCCCATCCTTCATCCTCTTTTCATCGAGTGCTAGACTCACGCCATTCTTAAAGTTCAGAACCAACCGCCTGTTCGACATTTCCCTGTGAAAAATAAGGAAAGGATCAGGGGCTGTACTAAGAACAAGAACAATAAGAAAAATCATTTATCAATGGAAAATTTTATTTAATTCTTTCAAATTTTAATAAGAGTAGGAAAAGATGAGTAAAGATCAGGAGTAAGATGATTTAAAAGGAGGGATCAAATTTTTATTATTATGATTTCACATTTTTTCTTTTCAACACATTTCTTGTTAATGATTTTTATCATCTATTTTTATATTTTGGGTTCAGACCCAGTTATAAGTGATTACTGCACCCGTGCTTCTAGGAATGAGACTTCATTTTTTTAAAAGTTCATCCTTTGAAACATTAGGTTTCGTAATACTTCTTCAAATATCGTCCATTGATTGGAAGCATAGGTCGTTCTCCATGACAATTCACAAGCTGGTAGGAACCTCCTGAGTAGACTATCTCGACCACGAATGGCCCCTCCCAAGTCGGTTCAAATTTACCTCCTATCTTGCGGTGTGCAAGAATAGGCCTCTTGAGAACTAGAACCAAGTCACCGACTTTAAATGTCCTTGGGCGGACCAGTTTATCATGGGCCTGAATCATCTTGGCTTGATATAGTTCCAAATTCTGCTGCGCTGAAAGTCTTTTCCCTTCCAAGCTTTCTAGTTCTTCTAGTCGTAGTTTGGCATTTTCTTCTGTAGTAATCTTTTCTGCAACTGCAATTCTGAGAGACGGAAGCTGAACCTCCAAGGGTAAGACGGCTTCGGACCCGTACACTAAAGCGTAAGGTGTAGACTGAGTAGGAGTTCTTAAAGTCGTTCTGTAGGCCCATAAGGCTTCTAACAACTTTTCGTGCCAGTTTCTCTTGTTGTCGTCCAAAGTTTTTTTTAGAATTTGGATGAGAGTTTTATTAAAAGCCTCAGCCAAGCCGTTCGCTCTTGGGCAATAGATCGTCGAATAGCGCCAATCAATCCCGTGTCTTCTGACAAAATTGTTGATTTTGGAACTCTTGAATGCGAACCCATTATCTGAGATAATTCTGTGCGGTACCTCGAAATGATAGACGACTTGATTCTTGAAAAATTGCAACACATGGTGTGCTTTCACTTCTCTGAGCGGTATAGCTTCTGCCCATTTCAAAAAGTAATTCATAGCTGCAAGGAAAAAGCAATGTCCTCTTGAAGAAGGTGGTTCTATCGGGTTGACCTCATTTTTGATGAGGTCTTCTCTTCTTCTCTTTAGTGCTTAGGATCTAGCCTTAGGCTTTTCCTTTGACTATCTTAGAGGACTAGAATTGGGATCCACCATCTAGAATTTCAAACCACTTCTTAACTCCCTGCAAACTCCACAAACTCGATCGTAGACCCCTAATCACCTAGAGGGTTGAAATTAAATGTGGAAGTTTAAAGGATGAGTTCCTATAGGACTCTTTGACCTTAGGACTGCCCTGGGGTGGCTTGGTCTGGTGAAGGGGCTGACTTACACACACACTACACTCATACACTACACTTTCATACACCTCCTAAAACCACACCCATACCTAACTTGACCTCCTGACTCATGTAGGTGATTCACATGGATGGTCCTTAACCCCAAGCCCTTGGCTAGAGGGTTAGGAACAACATAGTGAATGCCTCAAATGAGTCCCTTCATGGCTCATATGGGCTTGATGTGGCTTCATGGCTCAACCAAAATGATTTTATTCCACTTACATTCACCCGATCTTCAATTTTCCAAATTTTCAATTTTTGACCCCGGGACCCTACACCCGCCTAACCTACCAAATGCCCTCGAAACTACCCAAAATTTCCAAAATCACCTAAATTACCCAAAATTCCCCAAAATCAATCCCAAACATTTCCACATTACTCAAATTGATCATCCATACCCAAAAATACCAAAAATTCCAAAAATACCTCCCAATACCCTCCAAATACCCAAAATACCCCTCTTGACCCAAAAATCCAAAAATTCAGAAAATTCCCAGAAAAATCCAAAAAATCCCAAATATTCCCAATTTCATTTTGTTCAACTAAATCATGGGCCAATTTTGTCAATTTACCCTACTTTTGTCAAAACCCCCAATTTGACCCATTTTAACCCTAAGTGAACCCAATGTCAAACCAAACCTACCCAATTGACCCAAATTCTGGTCCAATTCAATTCTAAACTTCAATTAAACATCCCCAAAACCAATCTAAACCAAATCTAAGTCCAATTTGATTGACATTTGGATCCAATTTCACTTTTGGCCTTAAAGCCCAATTTGGACCCATGACCCAAACCTAACCCAAACTCACCCAATTCAACTCCAATTAACCCCAAATCTTTTCTAAATCTTCCTTAACATTCCCACAAGCAAAACACTAACATGATTTTCCCAAAATTTTGACCCAAACCCCACTCAAATTCAACCCAAAGCTAAAAGGCCCAATTTTGACCTAAACCCAAACTTAACCCAAATGAGCCCAAATCCCAAAATCAAAACCTAACCAAAGCCAAAACCTCTTTGAAACACTCCCATAAACATTTCCCAACATTAATTTTACATCAATTTCAACCCTAGCACAACATTGGCCCAAGTTAGCCCAATTTGACCTATATTGGCCTATTCACCAAAGGAGCCCAAATTCAACTCAATTCAAACCCAAATCACTCCCAATTTGCTCCAAGTCACTCATGACACATCTATGAGCTAAACCCAACAATTATTTGGCCCAAGCCTTTACCAAAATTTCATCCCAAAATCCATTTTAAAATTCAAAAGCCCACTTTCCTAAACCATTTTAAAAGCCCATCTAAAACCATTTCAAAGAGCCCAAAATATACCCTAAAGCCCACATGACATTTCCATTTGCCATCCACTTAATCAAAGCCATTCCCTAAGTTCTAATCACATCATCAAATAATTCCAAATCAAGCCTCATGCCAAATCACCCCTAAAATACCAAAATTTTTCTTAAATCCATTTCCATGAAATTGACTCAACTTTTCCCAAGCCAAAGACAAGCCATGCAAGCCATGGACAAGCCACATGGAGCCATGGAAGGTTTGACATGTGATCAAGCCATTAATGGCAAAAGGAGGGCCCCCTTTCCTAATCCTTCTTAAACCCTTTTTACCTTAAGCATGTCACACACTAAACCATGCTTAGCCACCTCACCATGGATGGAGACTTCACCACTCCATGCAGTGACCCAAGTGACTCTTTTCAGCCCAAAACCAGACCTTGGGTGGTGCACCTAGCCCAAAAGGATGGGTTGACCCAAAACTAGCCAAAATGGCCTCTTCCCCATTCCATTCCAAGCCATCTCCTTTACACATGGCAAGGCCCGATCGATCGCACTAAACCCCATCCCCGACCCACCTGGACACGAGGGTGACCCATGCCTGCCGGCCGGCCGCTCGGGTCGCCGGAAAACTCCATGGACGAGAGCTCACATGTGAGCCCAAGCTTGGAATTCTCACTCGCTGAGCTGCCCCATCCCCAGGTGGCCATTGTAGACTGTTCTTCCCTTGACCTAAGCTGGTGATCCCAACCATTAAACCCCACAGGAGAGCCTCCGACCATGCCTATTTAAACTCCTCACCCTCTCGGCCAAAGGAGGTGCTTGAACCAAACCTTAAGGAAACTCGCCAAAATCATTCCGGATCACTCTCCACACATAGAGCACTTGATCCCCACCGAATTCCAGCCCAATTCCTCCAAGTCGAGCTCGATTTTGAGCTCGAACTTTAGCCCAAAACCAGGACACTTCTTCGCGGTGAGCCGATCCCCAAATTGATTGGTCCTACACCTTCACTGGACCAAGAGGAGAAGTTTCCCACTGAAAGCCCCATCTCCGGAGCCACCCGGTTGCTCCGGCCTCCAAGCTTTGTGATCGAGCGTGGTCACTTTCATAGCTAGACAATTCACCGAGGCCATGGGACTTCATCCGGAGCTTACTTGGACCCGATCGAAGGTGACACAACTCTCGGATCGAAGCTTCACTTCTGCGAGCAAAGGTATGGACTCCCTCTTCTTCCCGAGCTTCCGAGAGATTCTCATTTTAATTTGAGTCGATTTAAATGCATGTTCACCGTATGGATGTGTTCGTCTCTTCGAGACGAATCCATGAGAGCATAAGAACACGAAAATCCGTTGAGAATCGAGAGAGTTCTTAGGGTTAGAGTGTGGACGGTCACGGGATCGCACCGGTTGTAGACGATGACCGGGAGCCGTCGGATCGCGCGTGTATCGGATGGACGGCTTGGATTGCGTCGGACCGGCGGATGGTACGTGAACCGCGGGGCCCGGACGGCCGGAGTCGGATGGCGGCGCCGAACCGGGGAGCGACGCGTGTCGATTCGGAGCCGCGAGAGGTTGAGTCGGCGCCGCGTGGATAAGTAGATAAATAGGGTATTTTCGATTTATTTAAATACCGGAACTTCAAAAATCCATATCTTTGTGTAGAAAAATCACAAAAATAAAATAAAAATACCCTCTTGCTCGGTGAACGAGAGGAGAATAATGTGGAAAAGAAATTAATTAATTTTGCCCAGCACTTTATTTTTAATTAATTATTTACTCCCTGCATTGTTTTAATTCTCCATGCATTCATACAATTCACCATGGAATGAGACCATAGGGCTTTTGAAGCCTCTGAACTTGGGAACATTCCCTGAATTTTCCAAGGTCAGAGGCCATCTCTGTGAAAAGTTATTGATTTTTCAAATGCATGAGGCTGTTTTGAGTATTTTAATTCCAAAAATTAGCATGTTGTGAAATAAATTCTAGAAAAATTTGGTGATGTTCCTTATGACCAGAGAACCCTAGGAAAAATAGGACTTGAGTTAATTCACTCAGATTAACCCTAATTGGCCTAAATACCCAAAATTAAACTTTAATTAATTAGAGTTAACCATAGATCAAATTGACTTGAAATCAATTCTACACTGACCTTTAGGATCAGAGGAATCCACCATAAAAATTTGAAGTCAATTGGGCTTGGTTAGCCCTACTAAATGGGTTGATTAAGCCATTTAGTCATTTTAAACTTTAAAAATTCATAACTTTCAAAATACCTTTCAAAAATTCACCAAATTGGTTTTGGAGCCTCTCCGATATTAGGGAATTTAAGAAAATTAAAATTTCAATTTTCTAAAAAAGTTAATTTTTTAGTATTATTTTAATATTTTAATAATTAAAAAATAATAAAAATCACAAAAATAATAAAATTCACCAAAATGTCATATTTTGAAATTTAATCACTTATGAACAAACCCCATATTTTTCTTAGGTCTATTTAATGAGATATTAAATTTTAAAGCCCTAGGGTAATTTTAAAATTAAAAAATGTATTTTCTAGCATTTTCACTAAAATAATTATAATAAATCAAAGAAAAATCAGAAAATTGTAAAATTTGGTTCTCTGGAATCCTTGATATCAGAGAAAATTTTAAAAATTATAAAATTCATTTTTCAACTTATATTCTATTTTTAAATTAATTAATACTCCAGAAATTAAAATAATTTTAATAAATAAAATATAATTAAAAAAATCACAAAAATTGGTCCAAGTGGTCCTCTAGTCATTAGGAATATCCCATAATTTTCTTAAGGACAGAAACTTTCCCTTGGTCATATTATTAAATTTTCCTTGGAAATTCCTATTTTCCACCAAAAATAATTACATAAATAAATTAAATACAGAAAAATCACATTTTCTCCTCTCATGTCTTTATTGGCATATGAATGAAGTCACATAAAAATCTTAAGTTCATTTAAGCTCAATTTAGTGAGTTATGAAATTATTAAGCTTGAAGGGCAAAATGGTAATTAAAAATTTTTACCCTTGGTTAAAACTTTAGGTTTAATAAAATTAACAAGTAAAATATTTGATCTTAATCTGATTTGGATGATTGAAATTTAAATAATTAAAGGGTAGAAACCTACTTAACAATTTAAAATAATTGAAATAAACCTTAATTAAATAATTGATTAAATTTCGAAGAATAATAAAATTGGAATTATTAAAATAGGGATATTATTAGGAAGAGATTTATTCTTTAATCTAAAGATCCCTAAATTAATCATCTCAATAATATTTAATTCTTAATTAAAATGATAATTCAAATTTAAGTTTTAAAATGTTAAAAGATTCGATCATTTAAATTGAATTAAAGTTAAATTATTAAACTCTTTTTAAATTTTCAATTAAAATTAAAATTAAAAATAAAATTAAATTAAAAAATTAAATTAAATTAAAATTAAATTAAAAAAGTAATAAAACTAAATTAAATTAAATTGAATAAATTAAATTAAATTAAATAATTAAATTAACTTAAATTAAGTTAAATAAATAAATTAAATTAAATTAAATTAAACTAAATTAAGTTAAAAAATGTTAAATTAAATTAAATTAAATTAAAACAAATTAAATTAAATTAAATTAAATCAAATTAAATTAAATTAAATGAAATTAAATCAAATTAAATTAAATCAAGTTAAATTAAATTAAATTAATTCACATCAAGTTAAACTAAATTGGATTAAATCACAATTAAATTAAAATTAAAACTAAATTAAATTAAATTAAATTAAATTAAATCAAAGTTAAATTAAATTGAATTAAATGACATCACCTAAGACATGAAGAATTTCAAAATGAATCTAAAATAACTTGAACACTATTCCGAACTTAAATCATTAATTTGAACTTAAATTTGAATCACGAAATCATTAAATATCATTTTGCCCTTAGGAGCTTTTACTTATTATAACTCCTAAATTGAGTATCAAGTGAAATGACACTTCACTCATAAGGATATTCGAACATCCTAATTCACTGAGCAAGAAATAAAACTTAACTCAAACACCTACTGGATGATTAATTCACTTGCACTGATAGAATTCATTTGGACTTAGGACGATTCCAGAAATATTGAAAAGATGTTTAAGATTCGTCTTAAACACTTTCTCAATATGATGGAATGTCCTTAAGAACAAATTGAGCTTAATTGTTCTTTGGTGAAGAAAATCATCCTTAAAACCAAAATTGAAGACCTAGACGTCATAGGAATGACTAGCTATAGGATTAGGATTTTGGTAGAAAACCATAACCCTTCCCTTAGCTTTACCTAGGAAATTGCTTTAAATGCTTAAATGCTCTAAATTGTATTTTAAGTGCAGCTTGGGATGACGGGAAGACCCTCCAGGTACGCCTTTATTTTATTGCAATTTATCTTATTGCAATTTATTTATTCATGTTGTATTTTACCTTTCTTGCATGATAAACAACAGTTGCATGAAAACCTACACCTTTAGGACATAAACCAAAACTGAAACCCATAAACTAAATTAAAAGACACTACAAGATAAAATTCACCGCCACAACATTCAAAATATAAAATAACTCGAAATTTAATCACAAACAAAACAACAAAACTACAACTACAGCTAAATTAAAACGTCCCATTGAATGATCGGGAATACCTCAGATGATGTAACCCACGTGTTGCTAACGGGATTTCCCACGGTCTAAATGAAAGTGCGAAACTCATTTAGTTGAGTTTAGTAAATTCATCTGGACTAAGTGAATTCGATGAAAATAACGGTGCCGGGATGACGGAGCCAGTGAGATCTTAATCGGTTACGTTTAATCAACTTTAAGATCTGTTTTAATTAAAACATTAAAGACACATGGAAATTAAGACTTTCTCTAAAACCAAACACTTCCCTCATCTCTTGATTTATCACCTTCTACAACTAAACCTCTGCAACAACAAGGAGCTCGGAGCATGGTGGGCGGCACGACCATCGTCATCGACGAAAACACGAGTGCTACTTCGACAAAACTTCCTTAGAATTAAATAACCAAGCCATAGGACTTCGAGGTAGTTTGCACTAGTGTAACATAAATCCTCAACTCTTCGTTAGGCATTCACATGATAATGTCATGAAAATTAAGCCCTAGCAGGTCTTAGGACTCCGAGGTAGTCGTTTGGTACAACATAAACCCTCACATCTTCGAAGTCTGTTTGTATGATTTTATCATACAAATATAAGTCCTAATTAATTAAAATTGGCAAGATCAAAACATTAAATAAACATTAGGACCTTCCTAAATTCAAGCCGAATAAATAGGATAGTCGGGAAATTACCGAAGTTCGCTTCGAATGCTGTGATTTCTCCTACCTTTCTTCCTTCGGATTCCCAAAATATAATGCTCTAAATTTGATCCATTCCCTATTGAAATTCCAAAATTCAATCCCTTGAAAACTTAAACCTTGAAATTCTTGAGAGCGAGAACTATTGATTATTATCGAGAGTTTTCTTAAATGATTCACTTCATTTAAGATGTAATTAACTATAGGGGCTTGCCACATATAGGAATTTTAAGAACCGAGTAATATAAACCTCGCTTAATTCATTTATATTAAGCGGGGAATTTGTCGGCTTATAAAATTGGTTCGCGGACCAAACGGATGTCACAAATCTTCTAGTTTATTTAATCGAGCCCCATCATCAAGCAATGTGTACTATTCTTCGGGATAGATACATGGTTTGTGATGCGGTGCTCGTTTATATAAACTATTTGGGATGTGAGATTGGTTTGATTTCATATCTTAAAACTTTTAAACTTAAAATTATTTTCAAAATCAAATGTTATCTTTTAAACTATATTTAAAATATAAAAAAAAAACTCGCCGACAATTTCTGTAGGCGACCCCCCTTTTTTCAAAATAAAACACATAACCTAAAAATATGCCGACAACCCACAATATCCATGCCCCAACACTCAAATGGCCACGATACGATTGTCGGATGTAGCACATTTTGAGGATGATGTACAACCACTCCATGCACTTGGCACTGGTGACAACTCTTTGCAACTTTCAAGCGGTCGGTCATCATCGACGGGCAGTAGTACCCTAGTCTTTTAATCTTCATTTTCATCTTCAGACCCGATTGATGAGCGCCACAAAGTCATGAGTGCACTTCCTTAACAATTTCACGAGCCTCAGACTCGCTCAGGCACATCTTATCAAAAGACCTTCTGTATAACGTATTGTTTATTAATGCGTAAGACAGAGTTCTTTTCTTGATTTGATGGGCTAATGACTTATCGTCCAGTAAATTCCCTGTTTGCAGGTAGTCTATTAACGGTTGACGCCAATTTTATGTGTTTTCTGCCACTGTTGCGACTGTTTCTTCTTCTTTCTCTGACTTGTATATTGCATCCATGTCGAGCTGTGAGAGGACCTGTCGTCCTTTAATTGTCATTTCAACTGACTCGTCTTGTAAGCAGGCAAATTCCTTTGCAAGGTGGGCTAACGCATCTGCAAGAGCATTTTCTCTCCTGGGAATCTTGTAGATTGTTACATTCAGAATCTGCTCCAACAATTTCATGGCATACTGAAAGTACTGCTCGAGTCTTGGTTTCGTAATCGTACTGTCACGGCGACTATTGAATGATCAACTGAGAATCACCGTAGATGTTAATGTCTGTTATACCCATTTGAATGGTTAATTCCAGTCCGGTTATAACGGCTTCGTATTCTGCTTCATTGTTCGTGCACGGTTTTGTTAAGTGGTAGGAGTACCTTAACATCCCCCGCTCCGGTGTTATAAAGATTAGTCCGATTCCTAACTTACCGGGCACTATAGTCTGCAATTCTTTGTCCTTCTGTGCTGAAGATGCTCCGTCAAAGTACAGTTCCCAACGCTGATCATCGGGGTCTTCTAAGCTCATTATTTTCTCGTCTGGTAAATCATCGTTGAGAGGTGATTCTGCCGGTAAAGGGTTTGCTGCGAGGAAGTCTGCTAGGACTTGTCCCTTTACGGCACGAAGTGGAACGAAAGTTATATCGAATTGCAATAGCATCATCAACCACCTGGCAAGTCTACCGGAGAGCATCGATCGGGTCATCAAATATTGCAATGGATGAACTTTCAAGATAAGGTTGACATTATGAGAAAGCATGTAATGTATGAGCTTTTGAGCGGCGAAGATCAAAGCCAAACAATGCTTCTCAATTGGGGGATATTTTACCTCCGTCGGAATTAGACGGTGACTTAAGTAGTAAAGAGCATTTTCTTTTCCCTCATCTTTGACTTGGGCTAGCAAGTCTCCGAGAGAGTCATCTAAGGCCGCGGTATAACGTATCAACGGTCTACCCAAGGCTGAGGCTGCTAAGACAGGAGGTGTCATTAAATATTGTTTAATGTCATCGAAGGCATGTTGACATTTGGAGTCTCAAGTAAACTTGGCACTTTTCTTAACCAAAGCAGAAAAAGGCTGACACCTTCCTGAAAAATTTGAAATAAAGCGTCGAAAATATGCTAACTTCCCTTGAAAGGATCGTAATTATTTCAAAGTTTTGGGAGGCGGGATTTCTAGGATAGCTTTAATCTTCTCCGGATCGATTTCAATTCCACGATATCGGACAAAAAATCCGAAGAATTTCCCAGAGGTGACGCCGAAGGCGCATTTCAGGGGATTCATCTTAAGATTAAATTGTCTTAATCGCTCGAAAACAATTCTCAAATCATACTGGTGATCTTCCTTCAATTTGCTCTTGATGACCACATCATCCACGTAGCATTCGACTTGGTTGTGAATGAGATCATCAAAGATCTTTGTCATTGCTCTTTGGTACGTTGCTCCTGCATTCTTCAATCCAAAAGGCATGACTGTGTAGCAATATACTCCGATTAACGTTCTGAAGGCTGTGAGCTTCTCATCTTCTGGTGCCATCTTTATCTGATTGTATCTTGATGATCCATCCATGAAAGAGAAGATTTCATGTGTCGAAGCAATGTCGATCTTCAGTTCTGGAATTGATACTGAGAATTCATCTTTTGGACATGCTTTGTTCAAGTCTCTGAAATCCACACAGATTCTGATCTAACCATTCTTCTTTCTGACTGGTACCACACATTGGCTAACCAAGTTGGATATTGTTCTTCACGGATAAATTTGGCGTCTATTAGCTTCTTAACTTCAGCTATTACTTGTTGTTCAATTCCTAGACACATTCTTCTTGGAGCTTGTCGGCGGAACGGCGGTGTGATCCACACTCTAGCTATGAGCTGCGACCTGCGGAGCTAATCGCGGCATTTCATCATAACTCCAAGCAAAACAGTCTTTAAATTCCATCAGTAGCTTGATCATGTTATCGTAGTCTTCTTTATTAAGTAAGGAGCTAACAAAGGTCGGCCTAGGCTCTTCGCTAGTACCTAAGTTAACTTCCATTAACTCGTCTATTGTAGATTTAATTTCTTCTTCAAATTCTGTTGGAGCATCTCCAATTGGTAGATCCTCGAGATCTTCTGAAGCTTCCAAGCAGTCTTTATTAGGCTTGCAAGTGACAACCAAGAAAAATCCCGTATCATCAACTGATCCTACTGTGCCGAATCCGAGACCGTGTTTTGAATTGGGCGGTCGACTGGCATTATTCCATAATTTCTCAAAGCGCTGTGATTGGCCTTTTGTCCATTGTCTAGGTAAGACACCATGCTGAATTAAATTCTGAACACAGAGAGAGTACCAATCAAAAGGCAGTTCCATTAATTCAGATGAAGTAACATCTTCGAATTGTACATTATTTTCAGTTTTGGAAGAAGCACCACTGTAGAATTTGATCGGTTCAGTACCGCTACCATATACTTCCTTGACCACCATACCCTTGACCTTATTAGAATGGATCGGGTTCAGGGTCATAGTATGCACATAGTGGTTAATCTTCTCGTACATTGATTTGTATTCTTCATTCTTTTCATCTTCAAGAGTGATCTTGAATTGGGGTTTCTTTTGATTTATTATCGTTGCTTCTTTCTTGACTTCTTCTTCTTCAGAATTGTTCTCCCAATCAACATTGATGACCGATTTCTTCTGTTTACTGTTCCACCGTTTCTTCCACGACCTCGTCCCCGGCCTCGACCTCGGGTGTGAGTTCTAGAGAAACCTTCACCATCTCACCGTAAGGGAGTGGTGAGTAACTGTTGGACTAGAATTCCAGGTTCTCCATCGTCTCGAACTTCTTTTGGTTCATTTGTTATGGTATTTCTGGAGAAGATTGTTTTCTTCAGAGGTGCGTAGTAAGCTGCATCTTCGTGAATTCTGATTTCATGCACGGAGAATGGTTGCAAATCACCTTAGATACACTGCTCTCCTCCTTCATAATATTTTATGCACTGGTGCAGAGACGACGATACCATCCGGTTCTCATGGATCCACGGCCGACCTAGTAGAGCGTTGAATGATGTCTCAGAATCAATTATATGGAATTTTGCGGTTGTCTTTGCTAAATCACTGGTCTTCATCAATAGTGTTATCGATCCCAGAGCTCTTTCTCCTTTCTGGTTGAAGCCTCTTAATAACATCTTGTCTGCTTCGAGTTCGCAATCATCAATTTCCAAATATGCTAACGCCTGAAGATTTATTATGTTGATTGATGCTCCCGGATCAAAAAACACTCTGGAGAGCGTAAACTTTCCAATAGTAACTGAAATGTACAACGGTCAGTTGTGATCAGCTGTTCCAAGTAGTAGATGATTGTCTGTGAAGGTAACACCTCATCGTTCTTTTAATGAGAAAACCTCGTCTAAGGCATTACCTAGGCCATTTGTGCTTAGCAAATTTCTGGATCGAAGTAAAGCCTTGATCGAGTTTCCTCATCTCCTTTGACAGGATCAGAGCATCGTAGATGCTCAGTTTGGTTGGTAGCTTCCTAAGATGGGCTAGCACGTTATAGTCCACTTTATTACCAGGCTCTTCAGTCTCTTCCCGAATGAGCAATTCTTCTGCTAGGTTTGGCTCTTCTTGAGCAACCACCTGCTTTCCTTTATCCTTTGGACCCATTCTCGGGGGTAGAACTTTTCCGCTTCTTAGATTGACTTTAGTTATTTCTTCTGCATCTGGTGCTGAATCTGCCGGTGTCTCCCCTTGAATTGGAACGACTGGCTCTTTTGTAGTTACTTCAGAATCTTATAGCTCTAATTCTATTGTGATTAGAGTTCCTCGGAATTCACAAATGGACTTGTTGCTTGTTGAGCTCTTGTAGCCATTTTTGTGAATGTCTTCTCCTCTGTCGTGGTCGTCGAGGTTTTGTATGATTTGAGAATCATTATTTGTATTGAAATTGAGATCTGGATTAGGTCGGTTGTCGCTAGTTACGTAATCGTTAGAAACAGTCAAAACGTAGCCAACGCCATAACTCTTATCATTATAAGATCCTGCCGGGACGAGCAAATAATCATACAGAGTTAGAGGTTCGAGGGTTTTCTCCCCCAAATCGAAAACAACCATCCTAGGATAAGCAGCCCCTAGTCTACCCTTCAGAGCCTCGGTCTTCTTCTCTTCTACGATCTTCTCCTTCTTCTGGGGGCGGTTCTTCAATCGCAAGCGATTGTGCCAGCTTGGTAGGTTTCAAACTTTGAGTTGAAGCGCGCACCGAGACGGTTTTGATGTGATCCAAAATTTTCTATGAAGACTTTGTCCAGATAGTACTCCATCCATCATTAGTTGTGTATGGGTCTAACATTGACGAAACTTCCTTTTTGGGGTTCCTTCATGTATTCCTTCGGGATTGTTATGTTCCCTTTCCAGAGATTGTCGTCAAGCCAACTCTTGAAGGTAATGCAATCTTCTATTTTGTGTCCGAGCATCCGGTAGTAGGGACAGTAGCTCGGATGATCCTTCTTGTCGACTTCTTCTGGCCTTTTGGGCTCTGGTAGTTAAAAGTCAGGTGTTTTCATTAAACTGTGAAACATCTTTGCCACTGCTTCAGTCTTGAAGGGGTATTCCTTATTCAGCAGTTCCTTTAAAGCACGTGGAGGACGAGGCGACGGTTGATCATGCTACCATGATTGATAGCTCGGTCGAGGCTGCTGATAACTCTGTTGAGGTTGCTGATAAATCCGTTGCGGTGCTTGATAACTAGGTTGTGGCCGCTCTGGCGGTATTTCCACTGGCTGCTTACCTTTATCCACTGCCGCGACGATCCTGGATTTCTTCTTGAATTCTTTTACGGGCTTCTGCTTATCAGTCTTGTCAACAAAACTCAGCTGCTTTGCCTCCTCCTGCAAGCTCCCGACCTTGCTAAGCAGCTTCTCGAAAGTCTTAATTATGAATCCTTATCGACGAATTTTAAATTTAATTTAAATATATAATTTGAAAAAATAGTATTTGATTTTTTGAAAATAATTTTAAGTTTGAAAATTTTTATGATATGAATTCAAACCGATCTCACATCCCAAATAGTTTATATAAACGAGCACCGCATCATAAACCGTGTATCTATCCCGAAGAATAGACACACTGCTTGACGATGAGGCTCGATTAAATAAACTAGAGGATTTGTTAAGTCCGTTTGGTCTGCGAACCGATTTTATAAGCCGACAAGTTCCCCTGTTTAATATAAAGAAATTAAACAGGGTTTATATTACCTTGGTTCTTAAAGTTCCCTATAAGGGCAAGCCCCTATAGTTAATTACATCTTAAATGACGGGAATCATTTAAGAAAACTCTCAATAATGATCAGTGGTTTTGCTCTCAAGAATTTCAAAGTTTAAGGTTTTCAAAGGATTGAATTTTGGAATTTCGATAGGGAATGGATCAAATTTGGAACAGTTAATTTCAGGAGTCCAAAGGAAGAAAAGTAGGAGAAGCTGAGGATCCAAGAAGAATCTTGGCAACTTCCCAAACTATCCTATTATTTGGCTTAGATTTTGGAATTTACTTAATGTTTCAATCTTGCCAATTTTAATTAATTAGGACTTATATTTGTATGACATAATCATACAAATAGCCTCGAAGATGTGAGGGTTTATGTCGTACCAAACGACTACCTCGGAGTCCTAATACCGGTTAGGGCTTAATTTACATAACATGATTATGCAAATGCCTAACGAAGAATTGAGGATTTATGTTGCACTAGGCAAACTACCCTCGAAGTCCTATGGCTTTGTTGTTTAAAACTAGGAAAAGTTTTGTGGAAGTAGATTCAAGTTTTGCTGATGACGATGGCCGTGCTGCCCACCATGCTCCAAGCTCCTTGTTGTTGCAGAGGTTTAATTTTAGAAGTCATAAATCAGGAGATGAGAGAAGTGTTTTGGTTTAGTGAAAATCTTAAAATCCAAGTGTTTTTTAATGTTTTAATTAAAACAAATCTTAAAGTTGTTTAAACAGAATCGATTAAGATCCCATAGTTCTGTCATCCCGGCACCGTTATTTTCATTGAATTCACTTAGTCCAGACGAATTTGCTAAACTCAACTGAAAGAGTTCCACACTTTCATTTAGACCGTGGGAAATCCCGTTAAGCAACACGTGGGTTACATCATCCGAGGTATTCCCGATCATTCAACGAGACGTTTTAATTTAGTTAAAGTTGTAGTTTTTTTGTTCTGTTTGTGATTAAATTTTGAGTTGTTTTATATTTTGAAATGTTGTGGCGGTGATTTTTGTCTTGTAATGACTTTTAATTTAGTTTTGGTTTCAGTTCAAGGACTATCCTAAAGGTTTTGGTTTTCATGCAACAATTGTTTATCATGCAAGAAAAGTAAAGTACGGTGCATGTAAGTAAATTGCAATAAAATAAAAGCGTACTCGGAGGGTCTTCCCGTCATCCCAAGCTGCACTTAAAACACATGTTAAGACATTTAAATGTTTCAACAAGTACTCAGGTAAAGCTAAGGGAAAGGTTTTGGTTGTCTACCAAAGTCCTAATCCTATTGCTAGTCATCTCCTATGACGTCTAGGTTCTTGTGTTTTGGTTTAAGGATGATTTTCTTCACCAAAGAATAATTAAGTTCAATTGTTCTTGTAAACATCCCATCATATTGAGGAAGTGCTTAAGACGAGTCTTAAACATCTTTTTGATACCTCTAGGATTGTTTTAAGTCCAAGAGAATTTAATTATACAAGTGAATTAATCATCCAGGAGTTTAAGTTTTATTCTCTTACTCAGTGAACTAGGATATTTGAATATCCTATAAGTGAAGTAACACTTCACTTGATACTTCATTTAAGAGTTATAATAATTAAAGCCTTTAAGGGCAAGTTGGTTTATTGAGAATTTTAATCAAATTAATTGAAAATTTGAGTTAATGGTTTAAAGTGTTTTAATTTAATTATGAGGTTTTAATTAATAATTTTAAGTCTGGAAAAATGTTCAATTTATTTTAGATTTAGTTCTTAATGATTTCATTTAGGTTTGTTGTTAAATTATTTTAATTTAATTTAATTCAATTTAATTTTAATTTAATTTAATTTAATTTTAATTCAATTTGATTTGATTTTAATTTAATTTAATTTAATTTGATTTAATTTAATTTAATTTAATTTTAATTTTAATTTTAATTTATTTTAATTTAAATTTAATTTTAATTTAATTTTAATTTAATTTAATTTAATTTAATTTAATTTTAATTTTAATTTGATTTAATTTTAGTTTAATTTTAATTTGGATTATTATTTTAATTTTTTTAATTAAGAATTAAGTATTATTAAAGTGATTTATTTAGGGATTTTTAAATTAAAGAATAAATATCTTCTTAATAATATCCCTACTTTAATAATTCCAATTTCTATTATTCTCCCAAAATTTCAATTAATTAATTAATTAAAGTTTTATTTTAATTATATTTGAAATGGTTAGTAGGTTTCTACCCTCAATCATTTAAGTTTCAATCATCCAAAACCAGTTTAAAATCAAATATTTTACCTTCCCCTTTTTGATTAATCCTAAAATTTTAATTAAGGGTTGAAATTTTTAATTACCCTTTTTCCCTTTAAGCTTAATAATTCTATAACTCACTAAATTAAGCTCAAATGAGCTTGAAATTTTTATGTAACCTCACTCACATGTCAATTAAGACATTAGAGGAGAAAATGTGATTTTTCTGTATTTAATTTATTTATGTAATTATTTTTAATGGAAAATAGGGGTTTTCAAGGAAAATTCAATAACATGACCAAGGAAATGTTCCTGTCCTTAAGATAATTATGGGATGTTCCTAATGACCAGAGGAGCATTTGGACCAATTTTGGTGATTTTTTGAATTATATTTTATTTATTATAATTATTTTGAATTTTGGAATATTAATTAATTTTAAAATAAAATTAAAGTTGAAAAATGGATTTTATATTTTTTTTAAATCTCTCTAACCTCAAGGAGTCCAAAGAAAAAAATTTTATAATTTTCTAATTTTTCTTTGATTTATTAGACTTATTTTAGTGGAAATATTAAAGGATATCATTTTTTAATTCAAAAATTGTTTTAAGCCTTTAAAATTCAATATCTTACCCTAGAAACTTAGGAAAAATGTTTGGTTTGTTCCCAAGTGATTAGGAGTTAAAAATGTGACATTTTGGTAATTTTTAATATTTTTATGATTTTTATTATTTTTTAATTATTAAAAATATTAAAATAATGATAAAAATCAACTTTTTTAGAAAATTACAATTTTAATTTTCCTAAGTTCCTTTGATGTCAGAGAAGCTCCAAAACCATTTTTGCGAATTTTTGAAGAGTATTTTGTGAGTTATAAATTTTTAAATATAATTTTATCCATTTTGCTTAAGAGGCTTAATCAACCCATTTGGTGAGGCTAATTAAATCTAATTGACTTCAAATTTTTATGTGATGTTTCCCTGATCCTAAAGATCAGTCGAGAATTATTTTCAAGTCAATTTAATGTGTGGTTAACCCTAATTAATTAAAGTTCAATTTTGGGTATTTAGGCCAATTAGGGTTGTCCCATGTGAATTAATTCAAAACCTATTTTTCCTAGGTTCCTCTGGTCATAAGAAACATTAACAAATTTTCCTAGAATTTATTTCTCAACATGCTAATTATTGAAATTAGAATACTCAAAACAGTAACAAGCAAATGAAAAATCAATAACTTCTCATAGGGATGGCCTCTGACCTTGGAAAATTCTGGTAATGTTCCCAAGTTCAGAGGCTTCAAAAGCCCTATGGTCTCATGCCATGATAAATTGTCTTCATGCATGGAGAATCAAAATAGTGCAGAGAGTAAATAATTAATTAAAAATAAAATACTCAATGAAATAACTTGATTTCTTTTCCACATTATTCTCCTCTGTTCCCTGAGCAAGAAGGTATTTTTCTTTTATTTTTAAGATTTTTCTACACAAAGTTATGAATTTTTGAAGTTCTGGGTATTTAATAAATAAGAAAAAACCCTAATTTTCTACTTATCCACGCGGCGCCACGCAATCCTAGGCAGCTCCGAAGGCCCACGCGGCGCGCTCTCAGTCGACGCTGCCATCTGAGTCAGCTGCCACGGGGCCCGGGGTTCACGTACCGTCTCCTGGTCCGACGCCATCTGAGCCGTCCGCTCGATACACATGTGATCCAACAGCTTCTAGTCATCGTCTACGACTGGTGTGCACCCGTGACCGTCCACACTAAAACCCTAAGATCTCACTCGATTCTCTATGAATTTTCATGTTCTTATACTCTATGGATTTGTCTTGAAGAGACGAACATATCCATACGGTTTATGTGGCATGAAATTGACCCAATCAAAATGGAGAATGTTTAGAAGCTCGGGAAGAAGAGAGAGCTCATACCTTTGCTCAGAGAAGTGAAGCTTCGATCTGAGAGTTGTGTTACGTTCGATTGGGTCCAAGCAAGCTCCAGATGAAGTCCCTTGGCCTGGTGAATTGCCTAGGTACAAAAGTGACCACAGCTGATCACAAAGCTTGGAGGCTGGAAGCAATGGCTGGCCTAGTGAGGGGGCTTTTGCTGGGGAACTTCTCCTCTTGGTCTGGTGAAGGTGTAGAGTCAATCAATTTGAGGATTGACTCACTGTGGTGAAGTGTCCTGGTTTTGGGCTTGAATTTCAACTCTGAAATTGAGCTCACGCAGAGGAAATGACCTGGGGATTTCAGTGGGGATCAAGTTCTCCAGGTGTGGAGGAGAGTCTGGAATGATTTTGGCAGAGTTTCTGTATGGTTTTTTTTTTCAACACCCCCCTTGGCCGAGAGGAGGTGGTGTTTAAATAGGGCTGGCTGGAAGGCTTCCCAGGGAGAGTTAATGGCTGTGATTTGCTGCTTAGGTCAAGGGAGGAATAGCCATGGTGGGCACTGGGCATGGGGCAGCTCAGCAAGGTGGAATTTCAATGTTTGGCTCCTTCCAAGGTCTCGGCCATGGGGTTTTCCGGCGGTTGTGGTGGCTGCCCGGCCAGGCATGGGTCACCCTCAGGGTCAGGGAGGTCAGAGCTTGATTCTCGTGAGTTCAATTGATGGTTGCCATGTGTAAAGAGGATGACTTGAAATGGAAAGGGTAAGGGCTCATTTTGGGCTAAAATTAGTCAACCCATGATTTTGGGCTTGGTTCACCTCCCCATGACCTGGTTTTGGGCTGGGTGAATCGGTTAGGTCAGCTGGTCTTAAGTGGAGAAGTCTCCATCCAAGAATATTTAGATTAAATTTGGGTTAAGGGGAATCATGAGTAAGGTTAATAACTTTTAGGAAGTGCTTAAAGGACCTCCTCCTTTTGCCCAATGTGGTAAGGTCACATGTAAACAACTCACATGGCTTGCATGTGGCTTAAAAATGGCTTCATGGCTCATATTTGGCTTGGGAAAAGTTGGCTTGGTTTCATGGAAATGGGTTTAAGGAATTTTGGTATTTTGGTGTAAACTTTGGATGGTTTGTCATATGTCTTTGTTTAGAAAGGTTTGATTGCTGATTTAGGACTTAAGAATGATTTTAATTAAGTGAGGATGAGATGAGATTGTAATGTGGGCTTTAGAATGGGCTTGGGCTTTTGAGTTTGGTTATGAATGAGCTTTTGAATGTATTTTGGAAGTGGGCTTTTAGAGGAAAATTTTGCAAAGGGCCATGCCAAATACATGTTGGGTTTAGTTTAAGGATCTGTCATGAGAGATTTGGATCAAACTTGAGGTGGTTTGGCATTGAATTGGGTCTAAATTGAGTCTCTTTAGTGATAGGGTCAAAATTGGTCAAAATGGACTAACTTGGGCTAAGGTTGGGCTAATGTTGAAATTGATGTAAATTTAACATTAAGAAATGTTTATGGGAGTGTTTCAAAGAGGTTTCAACTTTGGTTGGGTTTTGATTTTGGGATTTGGGCCTATTTGGGTTAGGTTTGGGTGTAGGCCCATTTAAGGGATTTTGGGTTTGGGTTGAATTTGAGTAGGGTTTAGGTCCAAATTTTGGGCAAATTATGTTAGTGTTTTGTTTATGGGGATGTTAGAGAAGGTTTAGAAAAGGTTTGGGGTTAATTGGAGTTGAATTGGGTTGGTTTGGGTTAAGTTTGGGTCATGGGCCAAAATTGGGCCTTAAGCTTAAAAGTGAAATTAGATTCAAATGTCAATCAAATTGGACTTGGATTTGGTCTAGATTAATATTGGGGATATTGAATTGAAGTTTAGAATTGAATTGGACCAAAATTGGGGTCAATTGGGGTGGTTTGGTTTGACATTGGGTTCATTTGGGTTTGACTTTTGGGCAAATTGGGGGTTTTGACAAAAGTGGGGTAAATTGACAAAATTGCCCCATGGTGTAGTTAAACAAAATGAAATTGGGAATATTTGGGATTTTCTGGAATTTTTTGGGAATTTTCTGAATTTTTGGATTTTTTGGCTAAGAAGAGCATTTTGGTAATTTGGAGGGTATTGGGGGTATTTTTGGAAATTTTGGTATTTTTGGCTGTAAATGTTCAATTTGATTGGTGTGGAAATGTTCAAGGTTAATTTTGGAAAATTTTTGGGTGATTTGGAAATTTTGGTGGTTTTGGGTAGTTCCAAAGGTTTTTAGTAGGTTTGGTGGGTCCGGGGCCCCGGGGGTCAAAAATTGAAATTTTGGCAAAATAAAGATTGAGCCAGTGTGAGTGAAATAGAATCATTTTAGTTAAGCCATGAAGCCATATTAAGCCCATAGGAGCCATGAGAGGACTCATTTGAGGCATTCACCATGTTGTTCCTAACCCTCTTAGCCAAGGGCTCAGGGGTTAAGGTTCATCCATATGAATTACCTACATGAGTCAGGAAGTCAAGCTAGGTATGAATGGTTTTAAGATTTGGAATGTGTGTGTGAGAGTGTAATGTATGTGTAAGTCAGCCCTCACCAGACTAGGCCACCCAGGGTGATCCTAAGGCAAATAGTCTCATAGGGAACTCATCCTTTAAACCTCCACATCCGATCTCGACCCTCCAGGTGATTAGGGGTTTACAATCAAGCTTGTGGGGTTTGCGAGGAGTTAAGAAGTGGTTGAGTTTCTAAAGGGGGAGGTTCCATTTCTAGTCCTCTAAGATAGTCAAAGGAAAACCTAAGGCTAGACCCTAAGTACTAAAAGGAGAAGAGAAGACCTCATAAAAAATGAGGTCAACAAATGGACCCCCAAAAGGTGTGGTGTGCTAACCAAGCACACCGCGTGTATTGGCGTTGACCGAGGAGATCAACAAAATCAACACAGATGTCCAAGTGACAAACTTAGCACGAAGTAGAAGAATTTTCTTGGGGAGTATCGGGTATATTTCCAAGACCGGAGATTCTCGAACTCTCAGCTGGGAATGGAAAAGGAGGTGAACTCCAAATCACAAGATCTGGGGAATTTGATTTTGATTTCAGTTTACTTTTAAATTTCAAGTTTCAATGTGTGAGTTTAGATTTCGATTTGTAGTTTAATTTGAAATCGATTTCAGGAAATTTTGAATTTGAAATTTGGATTTGAAATGAGGATTGAAACCTGGGTTTCAACCTCGGGATTGCGAAGAGAACTAGAATTTAGGTACCAGCCTCGGAGTGAGAATCAGAGTTTAAGTATCGGTTGAAAAGGATGAGAATCAGAATTTAGGTACTGATCTCGAAATGAGAGTCGGAATTTAGGTACCGACCTCACAAAGGATGGGAATCAGAATTTAGGTACTGATCTCGAGAGTGTGAGATTTGAAATTTAAGTATCAAACCTGAAAGAGAATCAAAATTTAAGTATCGATCTCGAATGAGGGTCGAAATTTAGGTACCGACCTTGAAGGAACAGAACTGGAATTTAGGTACCAATCTCGGAAATTTTGAATTGAAATGTAGATATCAATTCAAATGAGAATCGAAATGTAGGTATCGATCTCAAAATGAAAACTGGAATGCAGGTACCAGTCTCAGAAATTTTGAATTGAAATGTAGATATCAATTCAGATGAGAATCGAAATGTAGGTATCGATCTCGAAATGAGAACTGGAATGTAGGTACCGATCTCGAAATTTTGAATTGAAATGTAGGTATCAATTCGGATGAGAATCGAAATGTAGGTATCGATCTCGAAATGAGAACTGGAATGTAGGTACCAGTCTCAGAAATTTTGAATTGAAATGTAGGTATCAATTCAGATGAGAATCGAAATGTAGGTATCGATCTCGAAATGAGAACTGGAATGTAGGTACCAGTCTTGGAAATTTTGAATTGAAATGTAGGTATCAATTCAGATGAGAATCGAAATGTAGGTATCGATCTCGAAATGAGAACTGGAATGTAGGTACCAGTCTCGAAAATTTTGAATTGAAATGTAGATATCAATTCAGATGAGAATCGAAATGTAGGTATCGATCTCGAAATGAGAACTGAAATGTAGGTACCGGTCTCGAAAATTTTGAATTGAAATGTACTGTGGAGATTTAGATTTAGCGGGAGATTGAAATGAGATGTGAAAGTGTTCCACATCCCACGAGAATCAATCTAAGTTTGATTATTTGGCGAAGGGTATGAATCTATGCCATCAGAACCAAATCGAAAATTTTTCGTGGTTCTGAAGTAAATCTTGATTTGAAGAAGAATTGGAGGGTTTGAAAAGATGGATTTAGGCTGGAATTCAATTTGAGGTTTTAGGTTCATTTCATTTGTCCTTTAGCGATCTGATTTTATTTTTGTTGTTCATTTAGTGTTCATGTGAATTTGAAGTTCATTTTACTATTTAGATTTTTAGGAAAAGTTCTCATTTATTTTCGTTTCTCTTCGATTCTTTGTTCAAAGTTCATTTAACTCTAATGACGTTTCCCGATCAATTTGCACAAAAAGAGGTGAAGGCAAAATATGACGTAGTCGTTTGCATTCCAACTTGCTGAAAGTACATCATACAACTTGATCTAGTCATGATGACATTTTTCTCAGAAATTTAATGTCTCATAAATCCATGTAACTCCAAAACGGACTATATAAACTTCTTTCTGATCCATTCAAAAGTGTCTATCAAAAATCCATGTCTGAATAGTAAGAAACATGGGTAATAACATCACCTTCCAAGCCACCCTTGGCAGGAATGCCACATGGATGTGCATTGGAGGTGTGCTATTTCCCATGTAACTCATGACTCGTAGGGCCGGAGACTCTCTAATTCGGATCCGTTCGGAAGTGGTAAGGCACCTTTCTGTCGTCCATCCTTCTAAAAGTAACGGAGATCCGCTCCACTGGCACTCCCGGTATACAATGTTTTGCGATGTCTACTCCATTTCTTTTTAATATCATGAAGGAACCTACCGGAAGTGGTATCTCCACCGGCCCTCGGAACTTACTCGGGCCTGCTATCCGGAGGTCAGATCCGAACATGATATTGCATTGGTTGACGAACGAAACCGTGTAGAAAGGTCTGACAAAGTCGTGATTGTCTATGTGTGGAGGTATGCAGTCGCCTTTCTGGTAAATGTTGATGATGCAACTATTGGGTATGCAGTCTGCTGGTAGTACCCTCCACGTTACCTTTCTTTTCACCATTCTTTTAATTATCCTCGGCATTGGATCCACCTCACTGCGACGGAGTATCCCTGGTGGATTTCCTTTTCTGTCCTCTGCGAAGTTATAGCAACATCCGCATTGTATTGTGACTCTTCCTTTCCCTGGCATCCATCTCCGGGGTTCTGAATAAGTCTTTTCCCTCAGACGGCCTGCTCGACCCATCTTCTGAAGCTCTAAGATGCAGTCCACAACCTGCTGCTGCTCGTACTCTGAGAATACATTTGTGTGTAACTCGAGGCCTTCCAAAATGTTGATTCTCTTGCCTTTAATCATTTTAAAGTTTTCGAAAGTCTTCTTCTCAACATTTTGCATTCTTTCTAATTCATATTCTGGGATGATTTGCAAGTGACGAGGCCTAGTAACGTACTGTGGGATGTATGACTCAATCCCGTCACGTTCTCCTGCATACCTTGGCTCCTCGGGGATTGTCTCTATCGGGACATCCTCCGGGGTTGCTTCCGCAACAAGGTTCTTCGAATCCGGTACGTATGCTCGGCGTCGAGGTACTGACTCTATTTCTGCTCTTCTTGGCACTTCATTGATTTGTTCTAATTTTCTTGGCGTCGACTTTCTTCTTTCTGGTTCCTGATGAACCGGTATCTTTGAAATGTGTGTGCCAGCAAAAGCGGCTGTTTCCTCGTGTTGATCTGCTGCTAGTTTAGTCAACATCTTGCGTATACGGTGATTCTTATTCCTTCTTTTGGTAGCAGTGAGAGTAGCTCTCCTTACCCTTTGAATTTCTGCGGGCGCAGCGCTAACGAGCATGCCCTCTGTCGTGGCAACTACAGACTTGATTTTCTTGCTTTCTTCGATGTTTTTCTTTCTTTTCTTGTTGCTGGATTGGTGGCTTGGGCCACCCATCTTCATCACTGTCTGTCTGTGAAGCTCTTCTCAGTCAACTGGGACCCAATCATTTTTTTCGTACTGTAGGCTGGCTGGTGTGAAGTCAGAATCAATTTCTATCATTACTCTATCCTTCACCCTCTTTTCATCAAGTGCGAGACTCACGCCATTTCTAAAGTTTAGGACCAACCGCCCGTTCAACATTTCCCTGCGAAAAAGACAAGGAAAGGATCGGGGGCTGTACTAAGAACAAGAACATTAAGAAAATATTTATCACTGAAGATTCTTATTCACTTATTTTAACTTTAAGGAAAGTAGGAAAAGATGAGGAAAGATCGGGAACAAGATTTGATTTGAAAGGAAGAGTAAAACTTTATTATTATGATTTCTAAAATTTTATTTTTAGCACACATATATATATATATATATATATATATATATATATATATATATTTAATGATTTTTTTTTTGTCATCCATCTTTATGTTTTTTTTTTCTTTTATTTTTGGGTTCGGACCCAGTAACAAGTGGTTACTTCACCCGTGTTTCTAGGGATGAGAATTCATTCATTCGAAACATCAGGTTGCGTAATACTTCTTCAAATATCGCCTGTTGATTGGAAGCATTTGTCGTTCTCCTTGGCAATTCACAAGTTGGTAGGAGCCTCCTGAGTAGACTGTCTCGACCACAAACGGACCTTCCCAAGTCGGTTCAAATTTACCTCCTATCTTGCGGTGTGCAAGAATAGGTCTCTTGAGGACAAGAACTAAGTCACCAACTTTGAAAGTTCTTGGGCGGACCAGTTTATCGAGGGCCTGGATCATGTTAGCTTGGTACAGTTCAAAATTTTGCTGCGCTGCAAGTCTTTTCCCTTCCAAGCTTTCCAGTTCTTCCAATCGTAATCTGGCATTTTCTTCTGTAGTAATTTTATTTGCAACTGCAATTCTGAGTGATGGAAGCTGAACCTCCAATGGTAAAACTGACTCAGACCCATACACTAATGTGTAAGGCGTAGACTGAGTAAGAGTCCTGAAAGTTGTCCTGTAGGCCCATAAGGCTTCTAACAACTTCTCGTGCCAATTTCTTTTATTGTCGTCCAAAGTTTTCTTTAGAATTTGGACGAGAGTTTTATTGAAAGCCTCGGCCAAGCCGTTTGCTCTTGGATAGTAGATTGTTGAGTATCGCCAATCGATTCCATGTCTTCTGACAAAACTGTTGATTTTTATGCTTCTGAATGCGGATCCATTATACGAAATGATTCGCGCGGTACTCCGAAATGGTAGACAACTTGATTTTTGAAAAGCGTAGCACGTGGTGTGCCTTTACTTCTACGAGTGGAACCATTTCGCCCATTTAGAAAAGTAGTACGTAGTCGTAAGGATGAAGCGATGTCCTCTTGAAGAAGGCGGTTCTATCGGACCCACTATATCCGTGCCCCAACACTCAAATGGCCACGACGCGATTGTCGGATGTAGCACATTTGGAGGTTGGTGTAGAACCACTCCGTGCACTTGGCACTGGTGACAACTTTTGGCAACTTTCATACAGTAGGTCATCATTGAGGGCCAGTAGTACCCTAGTCTTTTAATCTTCATTTTAATTTTCGGTCCCGACTGATGAGCGCCACAAAGTCCTGAATGCATTTCTTTAACGATTTCACGAGCTTCGGACCTGCTCAGGCATCTTAGCCACATCTGATCAAAAGACCTTCTGTATAATGTATTGTTTATTAATGCGTAGGACAGAGTTCTTTTCTTGATTTGATGAGCTAATGACTTATCGTCTGGTAGGCTTCCTGTTTGCAGGTAGTCAATTAGCGGTTAACGCTAATCTTCTGTGTTTTCTGTTATTAATGCAACTGATTCCTCTGCTTTTTCCGATTTGTGTATTATATCCATGTCGAGCTGTGATAAGACTTGTCATCCCTGAACTGACACTTCAACTAACTCATCTTGTAAGCAGGAAAATTCTTTTGCAAGGCGAGCTAGCCCATCGGCAAGAGCATTTTCTTTTCTGGGGATCTTGTAGATCGTTACATTTGGAATTTGTTCCAACGGTTTTATGGCATATCGAAAGTCTTGCTCGAGTCTTGGCTTTAAAATTACGTATTGTCCGGCGACTCGTTGAATGATCAGCCGAGAATCTCCGTAGATGTTGATGTCCAGTTATTCCCATTTGAATGGTTAGTTCTAGTCCTGTTGTGAGGGCTTCATATTACGCCTTGTTGTTTGTGCATGGTTACGGTAAGTGGTAGGAGTATCTTAACATCCCCCGCTCCGGTGTTATAAAGATTAGTCCGATTCTCGCCTTACCGGGCACTATCGTTTGCAATTCTTTGTTCTTACGTACCGAGGACGCACCGTCGAAGTATAGTTCCCAACGTCGATCATCAGTGTCTTCTAGGCTCATTATCTGCTCGTCAGGCAAATCGTCGTCGAGAGGCGAATCTGCCGGTAAAGGTTGTGCTACAAGGAAGACAGCTAGGACTTGTCCCTTTACGGCACGAAGAGGAACGAAAGTTATGTCAAATTGCAATAGTATCATCGACCACCTGGCAACTCTGCCAGAGAGCATCGGTCGGGTCATCAAGTATTGCAACGGATTAACTCTCGAAATAAGGTTGACCTTATGAGAAAGCATGTAATGCCTGAGCTTCTGCGCGGCAAAGATCAGGGCCAAGCAGTGCTTCTCGATAGGAGGATACTTTACTTCCGTCGGGATTAGACGATGGCTTAAGTAGTAGGGAGCATTTTCTTTCCCCTCATCATTGACCTGGGCTAGTAGGACTCCAAGGGAGTCGTCTAAAGCTGCGGTGTAAACTATCAACGGTCTACCTGAGACTGGGGCTGCTAAGACAGGAGGTGTCATTAAGTATTGTTTGATGTCATCGAAGGCATGTTGACATTTGGAGTCCCAAGTAAACTTGACATCCTTCTTAACCAAAGCAGAAAAGGCTGACCCCTTCCTGACAAATTCGATATAAAGTGTCGAAGATATGCCAGCTTTCCTTGAAAGGATCGTAGCTGTTTCAAGGTTTTAGGAGGTGGCATTTCTAGGATAGCTTTAATATTTCCGGATCAATTTCAATCCCGCGATGTTGGACAACAAATCCTAAGAATTTCCCGGAGGTGACGCCGAAGGTGAATTTTAAGGGATTCATCTTAAGGTTGTATTGTCTTAGTCGCTCGAAAACAACTCTCAAATCATACAGGTGATCTTCTTTCAGTTTGCTTTTGATGACCAAATCATCCACGTAGCACTCAACTTGGTTGTGAATGAGATCATCAAAAATCTTCGTCATCGCTCTTTGGTATGTTGCTCCTGCGTTCTTTAATCCGAATGGCATTACTGTGTAGCAATACACTCCGATCGGCGTTCTGAATGCCGTGAGCTTTTCGTCTTCTGGTGCCATCTTTATCTGGTTGTATCCTGATGATCCATCCATGAATGAAAATATTTCATGTGTTGAAGCAATGTCGATCATCGGTTCGGGATTGGTAGTGGAAATTCATCCTTTGGACATGCTTTATTTAAATCTCCGAAGTCTACTCGGATTCTTATCCGACCATTCTTCTTTCGATCGGTACCACATTGGCTAACCAAGTCGGGTATTGCTCTTCGCGGACAAATTTAGCATCTATTAGCTTCTTAACTTTAGCTATTACTTGTTGCTCAATTTCTAGACGCATTCTTCTGGGAGCTTGTCGACTGGAACGGAAGTAGGATCCACTCCTAGCACGTGAACTGCGACTTCTGGAGCTAATCCTGGCATTTCGTCGTAGCTCCAAGCAAAACAGTCCTTGAATTCCATTAGTACCTTGATCATGTTTTCGAAATCTTTTTTATTGAGTAAGGAGCTAACAAAGGTTGGCCTAGACTCTTCGCTAGTACCTAAGTTAACTTCCATTAACTCGTCTATTGTAGATTTGATTTCTTCTTCGAATTATGGTGGAGAATCTCTGATTGGTGGATCTTCGAGATCCTGCGAAGCTTCGAGCGATCTTTATTAGGTTCGCAAGTGACAACCGAAGCAAAATCCCGTATCATCAGCCGATCCTACTGTGCCGAATCCGAGGCCGTGTTTTGAATTGGGAGGCCGACCGGCATTATTCCATAATTTTTCAAAGTGTTGTGATCAGATTTTTGTCCATTGTCGAGGTAAGACACCACGTTGAATTAAATTTTAAACACAGGGAGAGTACCACTCAAAAGGTAATTCCATTAATTCAGATGAAGTAACATCTTCAAATTGTACATCTTTTTCAGTATTGGAGGAAGAAGCACCACGGTAAAACTTGATTAGCTTGGTACCACCACCATGCACTTCCTTGACCACCATACCCTAGATCTTATTAGAATGGATCGGGGTCAGGGTCATAGTATGAACATGATGGTTAATCTTCTCGTACATTGATTTATATTCTTCATTCTTTTCATCTTTGAGAGAGATCTTGAACTGGGGTTTCTTTTGACTTATTGTCTCTGCTTCTTTCTTGATTTCTTCTTCTTCGGAAGTGTTCTCCCAATCAACATCGATGGTCGGTTTCTTCGTCCAACTTGTTCCAACATTTCTTCCACGTCCTCGTCCCCGGCCTCGACCTCGGGTGCGAGTCCTGGAGAAATCTTCACCATCTCGCCGTAAGGGAGTGGTGAGTAACTGTTGGACTAGAACTTCAGGTTCTTCATCATCTCGAATTTCTTTTGCTTCATTTGATATGGTATTTCTGGAAAAGATTGTTTTCTTCGGAGGCGCGTATTAGGCTGCATCTTCATGAATTCCGATTTCATGCACGGAGAATGGTTGCAAATCACCTTTGATGCACTGTTCCACTCCTTCGTAATATTTTATGCACTGGTGCAGAGATGACGGTACCATCCGATTTTCATGGATCCATGGCCGACCCAGTAGAGTTTTGAACGATGTCTCATAATCAATTATGTGAAATTTTGCGGTTGTCTTTGCTAAATCACCGGTCTTCATTAGTAGTGTTATTGATCCAAGAGCTCTTTCTCCTTTTTGATTGAAGCCTCTTAATAACATCTTGTACGCCGAGTTCGCGAGCATCAATTTCCAATTATGCTTAGCGTCCGAAGATTCATTATGTTGATTGATGCTTCCGGATCAACCAACACTGCGAGAGCGTAAACTTTCCAATAGTGACTGACATGTACAACGATCGGTTGTGATCTGCTGTTCCCAGTAATAGATCATTGTCCGTGAAGGTAACAGCTCGCTGTTCTTTTAACGAGCAAACCTCGTCAAAGGAATTACTAGCCATTTGAGCTAAACAAATTTCTGGATCAAGTAAAGCCTTGATCAGAGCCTCTCTCATCTCCTTTGACAGGATCAGAGCGTCGTATATGCTTAGTTTGGCTGGTAGTTTCCTAAGATGGGCTAGCACGTTGTAGTCCACTTTATTACCGTGTTCCTCGGTTTCTTCCCGAATAGGCAATTCCTCTGCCGGGGTTGGCTCTTCTTGAGCAACCACCTGCTTTCCTTTATCCTTTGGACCCATTCTCGGAGGTAAAATTTTTCCACTTCTTAAATTTACTTCAGTTATGTCTTCTGAATTTGGTGTTGAATCTGCCAGTATATCCTCTTGAATTGAAATCACTGGCTCTTCTGAAGCTGCTTCGGTGTCTGATGGTTCTAATTCTATTGTGATTGGAGCCCCTCGGAATTCATAAATGGACTTGTTGCTTGTCGAGCTTTCGTAGCCTCCTTTGTGAACATCTTCTTTGTCGTGGTCGTCGAGGTTGTGTATGATTTGAGAATCGTTATTTGTATTGGAATTGAGATCCGGATTAAGCCGGTTGTCGTTAGTTACGTAATCGTTAGAAACAGTCAAAACATAGCCAACGTCATAACCCTTATCATTATAAGATCCCGCCGAAGCGAGCAGATAATCATATAGAGTCAGGAGTTCGAGGGATTTCTCCCCCGAATCGGAAACAACCATCCTAGGATAAGCAACCCCTAGTCTACCCTTCGGAGCCTCTGTCTTCTTTTCTTCCACGATCTTCTCCTCCTTCTGGGGCGGTTCTTCAATCGCAAGTGATAGTGCCGGCTCGACAGGTTTCAAACTCTGAGTTGAAGCACGTACCACAGCGGCCTGGATGTGATCCAAAATTTTCTTTGATGATTTTGTCCAGACAGTACTCCATCCATCATCAGTCGTATAAGGGTCTATCGGAACAATGGGATCCGTTGAAATAACATTGACGGAACCTCCTTTCTGGGGTTCCTTCATGTATTCCTTTGGGATTGTTATGTTCCCTCTTCGGAGATTGTCATCAAGCCAACTCTTGGAAGTGATGCAATCCTCTATCTTGTGTCCAAGCATCTGGTGGTAAGGGCAATAGTTCGGATGATCTTTCTTATTGACTTCCTCCGGCTTCTTGGGCTCTGGCAGCTGAAAATCCGGTGTCTTTATTAAGCTGCGGAACATCTTCGCTACTGCTTCAGTTTTGAATGGGTATTCTTTATTTAGAAGTTCTCTTAAATTATGTTATGAACGAGGCGGTTGTTCATAATGCTGAGGCGACTGATAGCTCGGACGAGGTTGTCGATAGCCTTGCTGAGGTTGTTGGTATGTTCGTTGTGGTGGTTGGTAACTAGACTGTAGCTGCTCTGACTGTATATGCATTGGCTGCTTGCCCTTATCTACCGCCGCGATGATTCCAGATTTCTTCTCGAATGTTTTCACAGGCTTCTGCTTATTTTTCTTGTCCGCGAAACTCAACTGCTTTGCCTCTTCTTGCAAGCTCCCGGCCTTCTCGAAAGTCTTGATTGTAAACCCTTTAAGGAGAAGTGCTATCGGGCCATGGATACTTTTGAGTAGGATACCGACTGCATGTTGTTCTTGAAGCTGTGGTTCACACTTCATGCTTAAGTTTCTCCATCGAAGTATGTAATCCACTAAAGTCTCATTCAGCTTTTGTTTCTCCACCACTAGATCACCGATAGTGATGTGGTGCTGAGCCCCGGCAAATCGTTTTACGAAGAGATTCTCCAGTTCTGAAAAGATCTTTACTGAACCATTCGACAATTCTGCGTACCAGTCGAAGGCAATCCACGACAAGCTGGCCGACGAGCGGCGAGAAGAGTAAGCGTCGCTCCCACTCGCATTGCGGCAACTAGCACGAAAATGTGCGACATGCTGCCGAGGGTTTCCTGTTCCATCAAAAGTCTTAAACAGAGGTGGTACGAAGCCTTTCGGGTATTGGACTGCATCGAACTCTTCAGGGTAAGGTCTACCCGTGTGAATAGATGCTCCACTCTTCGATTGTGCTAAAGCTTCTCGCACCTAGTGTTCTACCATATTTTTAATATCCTTTTCTGGAATCATACTTTGTGTTGAATCCTTCTTTGGTTGTTCGTCTCTGTTGATGGATGTGATCTCTTTTCCTCAATCTGCAATATGGATAATTTCTGGGGGTGTCTCTTTCTGAGGCTGGGCTCGACTACGGAGAGTGGCTAAGGTAGCGACCATCTCTTCCATCCTCTTTGCCATGCGGGAAATCGTATCATCTCTTTCCCGAAGTTGTGCTCTCAACACTTCCGGTTCATCTCTTTCCGCGACTACCGGAGCACCTTGTGAAGGCGACGATGCTCGTGTCTCAACCATGTTGATCTCGGCATACTCCTCATCCATGAACTTTGATGAGTCAATTTTGTCTCCTAATTCTTCTTCTCTTTCTTTTGCTAACCGTCGGATGTCCGTCCTCGGCTTGTCCATGGCATCCTCCAATGGCCTTTTCCGCACGGTCTCGCGGTCGTCTTGTGACGGTTGTTGAACTTCCTTCCACGGAGTCCCCTTTATCGCGGTAGCACTTTCTTCGATTCAAGTTTCTGACGAGACTTTTCCTCTCGGGATATTGTTTTGGTCTTAGGCGGCCGGTAGTAGGTCGCCACACCATTCTTCTTGCGGTCAGGAAGCCTAGGACCGGATGGTCCATCGGCTATATCTTTGAAAGGTGGTATCCTCACTAATTTATAGACCCGATACAACAACGGGTGGATCGGCTTTTATCTTCTTCCTTGATTTCTCCGTGGCGACAACGGGCTCTATTCGCGGTCCGAGGCGGGATTTAGGCGGCGCCCGTCCTATCCTTCTTAAGATTTCGACATAGGGCATCTTTCTTTCTTTGCCAATCTTTCTATCACGGCTTGCGGTCGGGCAAATGGCGTAGTCTTATCCCTTTTCCTCTTGTAATTGTTGTAGTATGCAGGTCGGGGTAATGCAGTGGCGATCCTACAAACATCCTCTTCATCTGATGCGGCAGAGAGGGGGTGAAACCTGCTCCCTTCCAATAGAGGTTTATACTCAGGCAGTTCTTCTCTTTCTTCAGGAATTTCTTCTAGAAAAGCAACTTCAGCAGCTCTAGCTTTCTTGGCGATCTTCCTGCTTCTATTTCTCCTTTGAGTCCGAGTTAGGGGTGCAATTCTTGAATTGGACCCAATCTCAAAAACAGGTGGTATTGTAGCAAAGTCTGCACCCTCCACGGTGACAGGCTCATCACATACTTGGATTTCCTTCCCCTTCAGTTTGGCAGAAGTCGGGGTAGGTGCTGAGATGACTAGACCGGTGGGGGTAGAGACAACGGTCCTCCTACGAACGAGTGGTACTCCTTTCATTGGAATCCTTTGTAGGGGAGGGAATTCTTGAGCCGACTTCAAATTGAACTCGATCATGGGCTCTTCGGTTTCGACACTTTGTCCATTAGTGTGAAGAGAGTGACGTCGGCGAACTTGACATCTGTGTTGCCAAATCCTTGTCCAAAAAGGATGATCCCATTGTCGGGCAGCTCATCCTTGTAAACGGCGAAGTCCATTCCATTGGTGAAGGAAAAGATTAACTTTGAGGCAGTCATTTTCTGCAGGGCAGATTCCAAATGTCAGTCCCGAATTATGCTTCTTTTCATCATAATGTTTAGGACGAAAAAGAAAGAGTCCGAACACATTTGTGATTTTTAAAAGAGATTGTTTATTAGGAGGTTGTTTATTAGCAGGTTCGTTCGTTAGAAACAAAACGATTAAAGGAAAAAAGTTATAGAAAAAGTAAAGGGCCCGATTTAGAATTAGAAAGGAAGAGAAAGTCTTATGCAAGACTTCTCGACTCGAAGGATTGCTCCTAAACTAACACCTATTGGGGGTCCACCCCACCTTAGAAAAGAGGTAAAAGGATCTCGGAACCTCTCTGTTTAGGGGTATCTAAACAGTGGCTCCTAAATCCGAGAGGAGTTGGCTATACTCGTTCAAGACAGAAATGAACGGGGTATTCCAACGGAGGAGTGGTAGTTTTGGTCCACTAGGGATATGGACTCACCACCGATTTATGAAAGCAAAACCATCTAATCAAAAATGGAGAGAGGAACTCTTCCCCGGCGGAGTCGCCAGAAGTTGTCAACGAATTTTAAATTTAATTTAAATATATAATTTGAAAAAAATAGTATTTGATTTTTTGAAAATAATTTTAAGTTTGAAAAATTTTAAGATATGAAATCAAACCGATCTCACATCCCAAATAGTTTATATAAAGGAGCACCGCATCATAAACCGTGTATCTATCCCGAAGAATAGACACACTGCTTGACGATGAGGCTCGATTAAATAAATTAGAAGATTTGTGACATCCGTTTGGTCTGCGAACCGATTTTATAAGCCGACAAGTTTCCCTGTTTAATATAAAGAAATTAAACAGGGTTTATATTACCTGGGTTCTTAAAGTTCCCTATAAGGGCTAGCCCCTATAGTTAATTACATCTTAAATGACAGGAATCATTTAAGAAAACTCTGGATAATGATCAGTCGTTTTGCTCTCAAGAATTTCAAAGTTTAAGGTTTTCAAAGGATTGAATTTTGGAATTTCAATAGGGAATGGATAAAATTTGGAACAATTAATTTCAGGAGTCCAAAGGAAGAAAAGTAGGAGAAGCTGAGGATCCAAGAAGAATCTTGGCAACTTCCCAAACTATCCTATTGTTTAGCTTAGATTTGGGAATTTACTTAAGGTTTCAATCTTGCCAATTTTAATTAATTAGGACTTATATTTGTCTGACATAATCATACAAATAGCCTCGAAGATGTGAGGGTTTATGTCGTATCAAACGACTACCTCGGAGTCCTAATACCGGTTAGGGCTTAATTTACATAACATGATTATGCAAATGCCTAACGAAGAATTGAGGATTTATGTTGCACTAGGCAAACTACCCTCGAAGTCCTATGGCTTTGTTGTTTAAAACTAGGAAAAGTTTTGTTGAAGTAGATTCAAGTTTTGCTGATGACGATGGCCGTGCTGCCCACCATGCTCTAGGCTCCTTGTTGTTGCAGAGGTTTAATTTTAGAAGTCATAAATCATGAGATGAGAGAAGTGTTTTGGTTTAGAGAAAATCTTAAAATCCAAGTGTTTTTTAATGTTTTAATTAAAACAAATCTTAAAGTTGTTTAAACAGAACCGATTAAGATCCCATGGTTCCGTCATCCCGGCACCATTATTTTCATTGAATTCACTTAGTCCAGATGAATTTGCTAAACTCAACTGAAAGAGTTCCACACTTTCATTTAGACCGTGGGAAATACCGTTAGAATCACGTGGGTTACATCATCCGAGGTATTCCAGATCATTCAACGAGACGTTTTAATTTAGTTAAAGTTGTAGTTTTGTTGTTCTGTTTGTGATTAAATTTTGAGTTGTTTTATATTTTGAAATGTTGTGACGGTGATTTTTATCTTGTAATGACTTTTAATTTAGTTTTGGTTTCAGTTCGGGGACTATCCTAAAGGTTTTGGTTTTCATGCAATGTTGTTTATCATGCAAGAAAAGTAAAGTACGAGTGCATGTAAGTAAATTAGAATAAAGTAAATTGTAATAAAATAAAAGCATACCTGGAGGGTCTTCCCGTCATCCCAAGCTGCACTTAAAACACATGTTAAGACATTTAAATGTTTCAACAAGTACTTAGGTAAAGCTAAGGGAAAGGTTTTGGTTGTCTACCAAAGTCCTAATCCTATAGCTAGTCATCTCCTATGACGTCTAGGTTCTTGTGTTTTGGTTTAAGGATGATTTTCTTTACCAAAGAATAATTAAGTTCAATTGTTCTTATAAACATCCCATCATATTGAGGAAATGCTTAAGACGAGTCTTAAACATCTTTTCAATACCTCTATGATTGTTTTAAGTCAAAGATAATTTAATTATACAAGTGAATTAATCATCCAGGAGTTTAAGTTTTATTCTCTTGCTCAGTGAACTAGGATATTTGAATATCCTATAAGTGAAGTAACACTTCACTTGATACTTCATTTAAGAGTTATAATAATTAAAGCCTTTAAGGGCAAGTTGGTTTATTGAGAATTTTAATCAAATAAATTGAAATTTTGATTTAATGGTTTAAAGTGTTTTAATTTAATTATGAGGTTTTAATTAATAATTTTAAGTTTGGAATAGTTTTCAAATTATTTTAGATTTAATTCTTAATGATTTCATTTAGGTTTGTTGTTAAATGATTTTAATTTAATTTAATTTAATTTAATTTTAATTTAATTTAATTTAATTTTAATTCAATTTGAGTTGATTTTAATTTAATTTAATTTAATTTAATTTGATTTAATTTAATTTTACTTTAATTTAATTTAATTTAATTTTAATTTTAATTTTAATTTTAATTTAATTTAATTTAAATTTAATTTAAATTTAATTTTAATATTAATTTAATTTTAATTTTAATTTAATTTTAATTTTAATTTGATTTAATTTTAGTTTAATTTTAATTTGGATTATTATTTTAATTTTTTTTAATTAAGAATTAAGTATTATTAAAGTGATTTATTTAGGGATTTTTAAATTAAAGAATAAATATCCTCTTAATAATATCCCTACTTTAATAATTCCAATTTCATTATTCTCCCAAAATTTCAATTAATTAATTAATTAAAGTTTTATTTTAATTATATTTGAAATGGTTAGTAGGTTTCTACCCTCAATCATTTAAGTTTCAATCATCCAAAACCAGGTTTAAAATCAAATATTTTACCTTCCCTTTTTGATTAATCCTAAAATTTTAATTAAGGGTTGAAATTTTTAATTACCCTTTTGCCCTTCAAGCTTAATATTTCTATAACTCACTAAATTAAGCTCAAATGAACTTGAAATTTTTATGTAACCTCACTCACATGTCAATTAAGACATTTGAGGAGAAAATGTGATTTTTCTGTATTTAATTTATTTATGTAATTATTTTTAATAGAAAATAGGGGTTTTCAAGGAAAATACAATAACATGACCAAGGAAATGTTTCTGTCCTTAAGAAAATTATGGGATGTTCCTAATGACTAGAGGAGCATTTGGACCAATTTTGGTGATTTTTTGAATTATATTTTATTTATTATAATTATTTTGAGTTTTAAAATATTAATTAATTTTAAAATAAAATTAAAGTTAAAAAATGGATTTTATATTTTTTTTAAATCTCTATGACCTCAAAGAGTCCAGAGAAGAAAATTTTATAATTTTTTGATTTTTCTTTGATTTATTAGAATTATTTTAATGGAAATATTAAAGAAAATCATTTTTTAATTCAAAAATTTTTTAAGCCTTTAAAATTCAATATCTTACCCTAGAAACTTAGGAAAAATGTTTGGTTTATTCCTAAGTGATTAGGAGTTAAAAATGTGACATTTTGGTGATTTTTAATATTTTTATGATTTTTATTATTTTTTAATTATTAAAAATATTAAAATAATGATAAAAATCAACTTTTTTAGAAAATTACAATTTTAATTTTCCTAAGTTCCTCTGATGTCAGAGAAGCTCCAAAACTATTTTTGTGAATTTTTGAAAAGTATTTTGTGAGTTATGAATTTTAAAAATTTAATTTTATCCATTTTGCTTAAGAGGCTTAATCAACCCATTTGGTGAGGCTAATCAAATCCAATTGACTTCAAATTTTTATGTAATGTTCCCCTGATCTTAAAGATCAGTGAAGAATTGTTTTCAAGTCAATTTAATGTGTGGTTAACCCTAATTAATTAAAGTTCAATTTTGGGTATTTAGGCCAATTAGGGTTGTTCCATGTGAATTAATTCAAAACCTATTTTTTCTAGGTTCCTCTGGTCATAAGAAACATCACCAAATTTTTCTAGAATTTATTTCTCAACATGCTAATTATTGGAATTAAAAAACTCAAAACAGTAACATGCAATTCAAAAATCAATAACTTCTCATAGGGATGGCCTCTGACCTTGGAAAATTCAGGTAATGTTCCCAAGTTCAGAGGCTTCAAAAGCCCTATGGTCTCATGCCATGATGAATTGTCTTCATGCATGGAGAATCAAAATAGTGCAGAGAGTAAATAATTAATTAAAAATAAAATACTCAATGAAATAACTTGATTTCTTTTCCACATTATTCTCCTATGTTCACTTAGCAAGGGGGTATTTTATTTTATTTTTAGGATTTTCTACACAAAGTTATGCATTTTTGAAGTTCTGGGTATTTAATAAATAAGAAAAATTCCTAATTTTCTACTTATCCACGCGGCGCCACGCAATCCTCGGCAGCTCCGAAGGCCCACGCGACGCGCTCCCATTCGACGCCGCCATCTGAGTCAGCTGCCATGGGGCCCGCGATTCACGTACCGTCTCCTGGTCCGACGCCATCTGAGCCTTCCGCTCGATACACGCGCGATCCAACGGCTCTTAGTCATCGTCTACGACTGGTGTGCACCTGTGACCGTCCACACTAAAACCCTAAGATCTCACTCGATTCTCAATGGATTTTCATGTTCTTATACTCTATGGATTCGTCTTGAAGAGACGAACATATCCATACGATTTATGTGGCATGAAATTGACCCAATCAAAATGGAGAATGTTCAGAAGCTCAGGAAGAAGAGAGAGCTCATTCCTTTGCTCAGAGAAGTGAAGCTTCGATCTGAGAGTTGTGTCACATTCGATTGGGTCCAAGAAAGCTCCAGATGAAGTCCCTTGGCTTGGTGAATTGCCTAGGTACAAAAGTGACCACGACCGATCACAAAGCTTGGAGGTCGGAAGCAATGGCCGGCACGGTGAGGGGGCTTTTGTTGGGGAACTTCTCCTCTTGGTCTGGTGAAGGTGTAGAGTCAATCAATTTGAGGATTGACTCACTGTGGTGAAGTGTCCTGGTTTTGGGCTTGAATTTCAACTCTGAAATTGAGCTCACAGAGAGGAAATGGCAGGGGGATTTCAGTGGGGATCAAGTTCTCCAGGTGTGGAGGAGAGTCTGGAATGATTTTGGCAGAGTTTCTGTATGGTTTTTTTTCAACACCCCCCTTGGCCGAGAGGAGGTGGTGTTTAAATAGGGCTGGCTGGAGGGCTGGCTGGAGGGCTTGCCAGGGAGAGTTAATGGCTGGGATTTGCTTCTTAGGTCAAGGGAGGAAAATCCATGGTGGGCACTGGGCATGGGGCAACTCAGCAAGGTGGAATTTGAATGCTTGGTTCCTTCCAAGGTCTCGGCCATGGGGTTTTCCGGCGGCTGTGGTGGCTGCCCGGCCAGGCATGGGTCACCCTCAGGGTCAGGGAGGTCAGAGCTTGATTCCTGTGAGTTCAATTGATGGTTGCCATGTGTAAAGAGGATGACTTGAAATGGAAAGGGCAAGGGCTCATTTTGGGCTTAAATTGGTCAACCCATGATTTTGGGCTTGGTTCACCTCCCCATTACCTGGTTTTGGGCTGGGTGAATCAGTTGGGTCAGCTGGTCTTAAGTGGAGAAGTTTCCATCCAAGAATATTTAGATTAAATTTTGTTTAAGGGGAATCATGAGTAAGGTTAATGACTTTTAGGAAGTGCTTAAAGGACCTCCTCCTTTTTCCCAATGTGGTAAGGTCACATGTAAACAACTCACATGGCTTGCATGTGGCTTAAAAATAGCTTCATGGCTCATATTTGGCTTGGGAAAAGTTGGCTTGGTTTCATGGAAATGGGTTTAAGGAATTTTGGTATTTTGGTGTAAAATTTGGATGGTTTGTCATATGGCTTTTTTTAGAAAGGTTTGATTGCTAATTTAGGACTTAGGAATGATTTTAATTAAGTGAGGATGAGATGAGATTGTAAAGTGGGCTTTAGGATGGGCTTGGGCTTTTGAATGTCTTTTGGAAGTGGGCTTTTAGATGAAAATTTTGCAAAGGGCCATGCCAAATAGATGTTGGGTTTAGTTTAAAGATGTGTCATGAGTGATTTGGATCAAACTTGAGGTGGTTTGGCATTGAATTGGGTCTAAATTGAGTCTCTTTAGTGATAGGGTCAAAATAGGTCAAAAAGGACTAACTTGGGCTAAGGTTGGGATAATGTTGAAATTGATGTAAATTTAACATTAAGAAATGTTTATGGGAGTGTTTCAAAGAGGTTTCAACTTTGGTTGGGTTTTGATTTTGGGATTTGGGCCTATTTGGGTTAGGTTTGGGTGTAGGCCCATTTAAGGGATTTTGGGTTTGGGTTGAATTTGAGTAGGGTTTGGGTCCAAATTTTGGGCAAATTATGTTAGTGTTTTGTTTATGGGGATGTTAGAGAAGATTTAGAAAAGTTTTGGGGTTAATTGGAGTTGAATTGGGTTGGTTTGAGCTAAGTTTGGGTCATGGGCCAAAATTGGGCCTTAAGCTTAAAAGTGAAATTAGATTCAAATGTCAATCAAATTGGACTTGGATTTGGTCTAGATTAATATTGGGGACATTGAATTGAAGTTTAGAATTGAATTGGACCAAAATTGGGTCAATTGGGGTGGTTTGGTTTGACATTGGGTTCATTTGGGTTTTACTTTTGGGCAAATTGGAGGTTTTGACAAAAGTGGGGTAAATTGACAAAATTGGCCCATGGTGTAGTTGAACAAAATTAAATTGGGAATATTTGGGATTTTTTGGAATTTTTTTGGGAATTTTCTGAATTTTTGGATTTTTTGGCTAGGAAGAGCATTTTGGTAATTTGGAGGGTATTGGGGGTATTTTTGAAAATTTTGGTATTTTTGGCTGTAAATGATCAATTTGATTGGTGGGAAAATGTTCAATGTTAATTTTGGAAAAGTTTTGGGTGATTTGGAAATTTTGGTGGTTTTGGGTTGTTCCAAGGGTTTTTAGTAGGTTTGGTGGGTCCGGGTCCCCGGGGTTAAAAATTGAAATTTTGGCAAAATAAAGATTGAGCCAGTGTGAGTGAAATGGAATAATTTTAGTTAAGCCATGAAGCCATATTAAGCCCATAGGATCCATGAGAGGACTCATTTGAGGCATTCACCATGTTGTTCCTAACCCTCTTAGCCAAGGGCCTAGGGGTTAAGGTTCATCCATATGAATTACCTACATGAGTCAGGAAGTCAAGCTAGGTATGAATGGTTTTAGGATTTGGAATGTGTGTGTGAGAGTGTAGTGTATGTTTCAGTCAGCCCTCACCAGACCAGGCCACTCAGGGTGATCCTAAGGCCAAATAGTCCTATAGGGAACTCATCCTTTAAACCTCCACATCTGATCTCAACCCTCTAGGTGATTAGGGGTTTACAATCAAGCTTGTGGGGTTTGCAGGGAGTTAAGAAGTGGTTGTGTTTCTAAAGGGGGAGGTTCCATTTCTAGTCCTCTAAGATAGTCAAAGGAAAAGCCTAAGGCTAGCCCTAAGTACTAAAAGGAGAAGAGAAGACCTCATCAAAAATGAGGTCAACAATCCTTTGCGAAGAAGTGCTATCGGGCCATGGATAATCTTCAGTAGGATACCGACTGCATGCTGTTCTTGAAGCTGAGGTTCACACTTCATGCTTAAGTTCCTCCATCGAAGTATGTAATCTACTAAAGTTTCATTCATTTCTGTTGCTCCACCACTAGATCACTGATAGTCATGTGGTGTCGAGCCCCCGCAAACCGCTTAATGAAGAGGTTTTCTAATTCTGAAAAATGTTTTGATTGAACCATTTGGCAATTCTGCATACCAGTCGAAGGCAATCCTTGATAAGCTGCTGACGAACTGTTGAAAGAGTAAAGCAACGCTCCCACCGGCATTGCAGAAACTAGCACGAAAATGTGTGACATGCTGCTGGGGGTTTCCCGTTCTATCAAAAGTCTTGAACAGATGTGGTACGAAGCTTTTCGGGTATTGGACTACATCAAATTCTTTAGGGTAAGGTCTACCAGTCTGAATAGATGCTTCACTCTTAGACTGAGCTAAGGCTTCTCACACGTGCTGTTCTACCATGTTCTTAATATCTTTCTCGGGAATCATGCTCTACACAGAATCTTTCTTTGGTTATTCATCTCCGTTAACAGATGTGATTTCCTTTCCTCTATCTGCAATATGGATAATCTCTGGGGGTGTTTCTTCTAAGGTTGAAGCTGACTCTGGAGAGTGGCTAAGGCGACTGCCATCTCTTCCATCCTCTTTGTCATTTGAGAAATTGTATCATCCTTTTCCCGAAGATGTGCTCTCATTGCTTCTGGTTCATCTCTTTCTGAAGCTGATGGAGCACCCTGCAGAGCTGACGATGCTCGGGTATCGACCATGTTGATCTCAGCATATTCTTCATCCATGAACTCTGATGAATCTACTTCAGTTTTCAACTTTTCCCCTCTTTCTTTTGCAAACCGTCGGATGTCCATTCTTAGTTTTCCTATAGCATCCTCAAGTGATCTCTTCCAAACGGTTTCACGGTTATCATGTAATGACTGTTGAACTTCTTTTTCAGGAGTTTCTTTTAATGCAGTAGCACTTTCATAAGATTCAGGCCTTTTGAGGAGACTCTTCTTCCCAGAACATTGTACCGGTATCGGTTCATCGATAATAGGTCGCCACACCATCCTTCTTGCAGTAGAAGGCCTAGGACCAGATGGTCTGTCGGCAATATGCTGGTAGGTGGTGTCCTCCCTAATATGGTGACCCGATACAACAACAGGTGAACTAGCCTGCATCTTCTTCCTTGGTTTCTCTACGGTAGTGACAGGCTCTACTCACGGTCCGAGGCGTGATTTGATTGGCACTCGTCCCATTCTCCTCAAGATCTCTGATGCGGGGCACCTTTCTTTCTTGGCTATCTTTTCTACTAAGGCTCACAGTCTAGTGAGCGGCGTATTCTTGGCCCTCTTCCTCTTACAGTCACTATAGTATGCAGGTCGGAGTAATGCAGCAGCGATCGTTCGGGCATCTTCTTCGTCCAATGCAGCAAAGAGAGGGTAAAACCTACTTCCTTCTAACAGGGGTGAATACTCAGGCAGTACATCTTCTTTCTCAGAAATCTTTTCCAGAAAGGCGACTTCAACTGCCTTGGTCTTCTTAATCCTAGCGATCTTTCTGCTCCTATTTCTTCTCTGAGTCTGAGTCAGGGGTTTAAACTTCGAACTGGACCCGATTTCAAAAACAGACGGTATTGCAGCAAAATATGTACCCTCCACGGTAGCAGACTCATCATAAATTTGGACTCCCTTTCCCTTCCCTTTGGCAGGAGCCGAGGCAGGTGTAGAGATGACCAGACTGGTGGGGGTAGAGATTACAGTCCTGCTACGAACAGTGGTACTTCTTTCAGCTGGAACCCTTTGTAGGGGAGGGAATTCTTGAGTCGACTTCAGGTTGAACTCAATCATGGGTTTCTCAGTTTTTGGCAGTTTTTCCATTAGTGCGAAGAGGGTGACGTCAGGAAATTTGATATCTATGTTGTCGAATCCTTGTCCAAAATGGATGATTCCATTGTTGGGCAGCTCGTCCTTATAAACAGCGAAGTCCAATCCGTTGGTGAAGGAGAAGATTAACTTTGGTGCAGAAATTTTTTGCAGGGTAGATTCCGAACATCAGTCCCGAATTATGCTTCCTTTTGTCGCAATACTTAGGACGAAAAAGAAAGAGTCCGAACACATTTTCGTTTATCTTGGTGTATTTGTGAGTTTTGAAAGAGATCATTTATTAGAAGGTTGTTTATTAGAGGATTTGTTTGTTAGGAACAAAACGATTAAAGGTATAGAAAAGGTAAAGGGCCCGATTCAGAGTTGGAAAGGAAGAGAAAGTCTCGTAAGACCTCTCAACCCGAAGGACCGCTCCTAAGCTAACACCTATTGGGGGTCCACCCCACCTCAAAGAGGTAAAAGGATTTCAGAACCTCTCTGTTTAGGGGTGTCTAAATAGTGGCTCCAAAATTTGAGAGAGCTGACTGTACCCGTTCAAGATAGAAATGAACGTGGTACGCCAACGGAAAGAATGGTAGTTTGGTCCACAAGGGACATGGACTCACTACCAATTTATGAAAGCAAAACCATCTGATCAAAATGGAGAGAGGAACTAATCCCCAGCGGAGTCCCCAGAAATTGTCGGCATATTTTTAGGTTTGTGTGTTGTATTTTAAAAAAGGGGTCGCCTACAGAAGTTGTCGACGAATTTTAAATTTTAAATTTAATTTAAATATATATAATTTTAGAAAGAAGCATTTGATTTTGAAAATAACTTTAAGTTTGAAAATTTTAAGATATAAAATCAAATTGATCTCACAACCCAAATAGTTTATATAAACGAGCACCGCATCACAAACTGTTTATCTATCCCGAAGAATAGACATACTGCTTGATGATGGGGCTCGATTAAATAAACTAGAAGATTTGTGACATCCGTTTGGTCTGCAAACCAATTTTATAAGCCAATAAGTTCCCCTGCTTAATATAGAGGAATTAAGCAGGGTTTATATTACCTGGGTTCTTAAAGTTCCCTATAAGGGCAAGTCCCTATAGTTAATTACATTTTAAATGACGGGAATCACTTAAGAAAATTCTCGATAATAATTAGTGGTTTTGCTCTCAAGAATTTCGAAGTTTAAGGTTTCAAAGGACTTATATTTTGGAAATTTCGATAGGGAATGGATCAAATTTGGAACAGTTTATTTTAGGAATCCAATGGAGGAAAGGTAGGAGAAGTTGAGGATCCAAGAGGAATCTTGGTAACTTCCCAAACTATCCTATTGTTTGGCCTCAGTTTAAGAGTTTATTTAATGTTGTAATCCTGCCAGTTTTAGTTATTTTAGGACTTATGTTTTAAGATGTGAGGGTTTATGTCGTACCGACTACCTCGGAGTCCTAAGATCGGTTAGGGCTTAGTTTGCATAACATAATTATACAAATGCCTAACGAAAAGTTTAGGATTTATGTTACACTAGGCAAACTACCTCGAAATCATATGGCTTGGTTATTTAATGCTAAGAAAGGTTTTGCTGATGTAGATTCCAGTTTTGCTGATGACGATGGCCGTACTGCCCACTATGCTCCAAGCTCATTGTCGTTGCAGAGGTTTAGTTTTAGAGATGAAAATCAGAAGATGAGAGAAGTGTTTCGGTTTAGAAGAGTTCTAAGGTTCAAATATCTTAGTGTTTTATTAGGGGAATCTAAAAGTTGATTATAACAACACCGGTTAAGATCCTACGGTTCCATCATTCCGGCACTGTTATTTTCATCGGATTCACTTAGTCCAAATGAATTTGCTAAACTTAACTGAATGAATTCCACACTTTCATTTAGACTGTGGGAAATTCCGTTAGCAACACGTAGGTTACATCATCCGAGATATTCCCGATCATCCAACGAGACGTTTTAATTTAATTGTAGTTGTAGTTTTGTTGTTCTGTTTGTAATTAAATTTTAAGTTGTTTTATCTTTTGAATGTTGTGGCGGTGAATTTTATCTTTTTGTGACTTTTAATTTAGTTTTGGGTTTCATTTTTGTGGCTATCCTAAGAGTTCCAGTTTTCATGCAGGGTGACATTCTTGTTTAACATGCAAGTTTTGCAAGAAGGAAAATACGACACAGGTAAATAAATTGCAATAAACATAAAAGCGTACCTGGTAAGCATTCCCGTCACTCTCACCTACACTTAAAACATATGTCAGAGCATTTAAATATTTGCAACAAACACCTAGGTAAAGCTAAGGGAAGGTTTTGGTTGTCTACCAAAATCCTAATCCTATTGCTAGTCAATTCCTATGACGTCTAGGTCCTTGGTTTTGTGGATGATTTTCTTCACCAAAGAATAATTAATTCCAATTGTTCTTTTAAAACATCTCATTGTATTAAGAAAGTGCTTAGAATGAATCCTGAACATATTTTCAATACTTCTGAGATTACTTTGAGTCCTAATGGATTTCATTGCACAGGTGAATCAATCATCCAAAATTTAGTTAAATTTTGCTTCTTGCTCAGTGAACTTGGACATTAGATTATCCGATGAATAAAGTGACTTGTCAGTTGATGCTCCATTTAAGAGTTATGATAATGAAAGCCTTTAGGGGCAAGTTAATTTGTTAAAGATTTTAACAATTCTTAATTTAAAATTGGAATTGATGATTTAAAGTGATTTGGTTTAGTTATAAAATTTTAATTAATAATTTTAAGTTTAGAATAGTATTCAAGTTGTTTTAATTCAATTAAATCTTTATATTTTAAATGATCTTAGTATTTCAGATTAATTTTAATGTTTTAAATTTGCTTAGGTTGAAAGAGGTGTTTAAATTATTTATTTTTATTAAATTTAATGACTTGATTTGGATTAATTATAGTACTTTAGGTTGATTTTAATTAGTTTGATTTTTATATTCTAATTATGAATTGTTTTTAAATTACTTAAGGTTTTAAATTTGTTTTAAGCTTGTTCTTAAGTGATTTCAAATTAATTTTAAATGTTTAAAATTTATTTTAATTTGACTATTAAATCATTTAATGTTTTAAGCTTTAACTTAATTAATGGCTATTTTCCTTTTAATTAGTCATTTAAGTCATCATTTTAGAATTAATTAAGGATTGATTACCATTGAGTTAATTTAATTAGGGACTTTAAATTAAAGAATTGGTATCTTCTTAAGTCACATCCCTAATAATCCAAAATTTTAATTATTCTCCCAAAATTTAAATGATTTAATTAATTAAAGTTCCATTTTGATATTTTCAAAGTGACTAATGGGTTTCTACCCCTTTATTCCCTAAGTTTCAATCATCCAAGATAAGATTAAGATCAAATATTTTTACCTTCTCTTTTGATTAAACCTAAAGTATTAATTAGGGTTAAAATCTTTAATTACATTTATGCCCTTTTATGCTTATTTATTTCATAACTCATCAAATTAAGCTCAAATGAACTTACAATTTTTATGTCCCTTCACTCATATGTCAATTAAGACACTAGAGGAGAAAATGTGATTTTTATGAATTTAATTTAATTTATCTACTTATTTTTGTGAGAAAATGAGGGTTTTCAATGAAAATTCAACAACATGACCAAGGTAAGGTTTCTATCCTTAAGAAAATTGTGGGATGTTCCTATTGACTAGAGGACCACTTGGACCAATTTTGGTGATTTTTTGAATTATATTTTATTTATTGTGATTATTTTGACTTTTAGGGTGTTAATTAATTATGAAATTAAATAAAAGTTTAAAAATGGATTTTATATTTTTCTTAAATCTCTCTAACCTCAATGAGTCCAGAGAAATAAATTTTATATTTTTCTGATTTTTCTTTGATTTATTATAATTAATTTGGTGAAAAAGTTGGAAAATCTATTTTTTTAATATTAAAAATTGTCTTAAGCCTTTAAAATTTAATATCTTAACCTAGAGACTTAGAAAAAAAAAATTTTTGTTAGTTCCTAAGTGATTAAGAAGTAAAATATGACATTTTAAAGATTTTTAATATTTTTGTGATTTTTATTATTTTTTAATTATTAAAATATTGAAAATATGATTAAAAATGAAAATTTTTAGAAAATTCCAATTTTAATTTTATTAGACTCCTCTGATATCAGAGAGCCCATAAAACCAATTTGGTGAAATTTTGAAATATATTTTGGGTTTTATGAATTTTTTTAATTTTCAAAATAGCTATGTCACTTAATTAATTCATTTAATGGGTTAAATTATTTCCAATTGACTTGAAATTTTTATGTGAGGTTCTCTACATCCTAAGTAACAGTGAAGAATTATTTTCTAATAATTTTGATGTGTGGTTAATTCTAATTAATTAAAATTCAATTTTGGGTGTTTGGGCCAATTAGAGTTATTTTTAAGGAATTAAACCAAACTATAATTTTCCTATGGTGCTCTGGTCTTAAGATACCTTCTCTAATTTTCCTAGGATTTATTAAGAAATATGTTAATTATGGAATTAATATTCCAAAACAGAAACATAAAATTTGAAAATCAATAACTTACCATAGAGATATCCTTTGGTCTTGAAAAATTCAGGAAATACTCCCAAGAACAGAGGCTAAAAAAGCGCTATAGTCTCATGCCATGGTAAATTGCATGCATTCATGGTGAATTAAAACACTGAAATCAGTAAATAATTAACTAAAAATAAAATACTTAATAAAACAACTTAATTCCTTTTTCACATTATTCTCCTCTGTTCACTGAGAAGGAGTATATTTTTATTTTATTTTTGTGATTTTTCTATGCAAAGATATGGATTTTCAAAGTTCTGGGTAATTAAATAAATCAGAAAATATCTATTTATCTACTTAACCCAGTCAGCGTCGTGTCAACCTACGGCAGATCGAAAGCCCACATGTCGCTCCCTATTCGACGCTGCCATCTGACTCAGTGCCACGCGGCCCGCGGTTCATGTCCCATTCTCTGGTCCAGTGCAATCTGGGTCATCCATTCGATACACGCGCGATCCGACGATTCCTGGTCATCGTCTATGACTGGTGCATCCCGTGAGCCGTCCACACTAAAACCTTAAGATCTCCCTCATTTCTCCACGAAATCTCATGTTCTTGGACTCTATGGACTCGTCTCAACAAGACGAACACATCTATAGGGCTAAGATGCTATGAAATTAACTCAAACAAAATGGAGAATCGAAAGAAGCTCTCAGGGAGGAGTTCAATACCTTGGCTCTGAGAAGTGAAGCATCAATCAGAGGGCCTCGGCACGTTCGTTGGAGTCTAAGGAAGCTAAGGATGAAGCCTGGAGCTGCGGTGAAATGCCTAGACTTAATTTCCACCAAGCTCGATTTCAAAGCTTGGCCGATAGGAAGAATGGCTGTCCTGGTGAGGGGGCCTTTGATGGGGAACTTCTTCTCTTGGTCTGATGAAAGTGTAGAGTCAATCAATTTGAAGATTGGCTCACTGTGGTGATGTGTCCTGTTTTTTGGGTTCAGAAATTGAGCTCATAGAGAGGGTTTTAAGGCTGGATTTCAGTGGGGATCAAGGTCTCTGGGTTTAGAGAAGAGTGTGGAGTGATTTTGGCAGAGTTTTGGTAAGGTTTTGTTCAGCACCTTGTTTGGCCGAGAGGTGGTGGGGTTTAAATAGGCAAGGCTGGAGGGCCTCCCAGGGTGTTTGAAGGCTTGGATTTGCTGCCTAGGCCAAGGGAAGAACAGCCACAATGGCCATTGGCCATGGGACAGCTCAGCGAATTCAATTTGAATTTTTGAATTAAATTAAGCTTCTCGGCCATGGTGTTTTTCGGCGGCTGTGGTGGCTGGCCGGCCAGGCATGGGTCACCTTCATGGTCAGTGAGGTCAGGGTTTGATTTTAGTGCAAGCAATGGAGATTGGCCATGTGTAAAGAGCTTGATTCAAAATGGAATGGGGAAGGGACTCTTTTGGACTTGGTTTGGTCAACCCATGGAAATGGGTTGGTGCACCCACCAAGGTCTGATTTTGGGCTGAAGGGAATCAGTTGGGTCAGCTATCAAAGAGTGGTGGAGTCCCTATCAAGAATTGTTTAGATTAATTTTGGGTTATGGGAATCATGTAATGGGTTAATGACTTTTTAGATGGTGTTTAAAGGCCCTCCATCTCTTTCCATTTAGGGAGTGATGACAAGTCAAACCTCTCATGGCTTTATATGACTTGTCTATGGCTTCATTTGGCTCACATGTGGCTCCTCCATGGTTTGGTCAATTTTCAAGAAAAAAAGGTTATTTGGAATTTTGAAAACTTTGGATTTTTTTTTTGATGGGATTTGTCATGATGCCATTTTGGTTTAATCAACATGATGGGTTTTGGACTTAGGGAATGATTTTAATTAAGTGGGCATGATGAGACAATATCACATGGGCTTTGGAATAAGTCTTTGGCCTTTGAAATTGTTTTGGATGGGCTTTTAAAATGTCTCATGGAAGTGGGCTTTCATGTTTCAAAATAAACTTTTGGATGAAAATTTTGTGAAATACTATGCCAAATAAATGTTGGGTTTAGTTTAGGGATGTGTAATGAGAACTTTAGAAAAGGTTTGGTGTCATTTGGGGTTGAATTGGATTTGATTTGGGCCTCTTTAATAATAGGGTCAAAGTGGGTCAAATTAGGCTAACTTGGGCTAAGGTTGGGCTAATGTTAGTTTTGATGTAAAATTAAGGTTTCAAAAGGTTTATGGGAGTGTAACAAAGATTTTTCTATTTTTGGTTGACTCTTAATTTTAGGATTTGGGCTTGTTTGGGTTTATGAATCATTTAGGCCAATTTAGGAAATTTTGGTTTGGGTTAGGCTTGGGTGGAGTTTAGGTTCAAATTTAGGGTAAATTAAGTTAGTATTTTGTTTGTGGGGATGTTAGGAAGGTTTTAGAAAAGATTTGGGGCTAATTGGAGTTGAGTTGGGTTGGTTTGGGCTAAGTTTAGGTCATGGGCTAAAATTGGGCTTTAGGCTTGAAATTAAAATTGGACCCATATGTTGATAAAATTGGGTTTGGATTTGGTTCAGATTGATATTGGGGATATTAAATTGAAGTTTAGAATTAAATTGGATCAAAATTGGGATCAATTGGGTTGATTTGGTTTGACATTAAGTTCATTTTAGGTTAAAAAAGGGTCATATTGGGAATTTTAGTGAAAGTGAGATAAATTGACAAATTTGGCCTATGGTGTAGTTGAACAAAATGAAATTGGGAATATTTGGGATTTTTTGGAATTTTTTGGGAATTTTTGAATTTTTGTTTGAATTTTTTGGGCTAAAGGGGTATTTTGGGTATTTTCAGGGTATTGGGGGGGTATTTTTGAAAATTTTGGTGTATTTGGCTATGGATGCTCAATTTGAGTGGTGGGAGATTTTTATGATTGAATTTGAGAAATTTTGGGTAATTTAGGCAATTTTGCAAATTTTGGGCAATTTCAAGGGCATTTGGTAGGTTTGGTGGGTTTAGGGCCCCGGGTGTCAAAAATTGAAATTTGGGAAAAATGAAGAATAATTAGATGTGAGTGAAATGAAACTATTTTGGTTGAGCCATGAAGCCATATTAAGCTCACAAGAGCCATGAGAGGACTCATTTTAGGCACTCAATATGTTGTTCCTAACCCTCTTAGCCAGGGGCTTAGGGGTTAAGGTCCATCCATATGAGTTACCTACATGAGTCAGGGAGTCAAGTCAGGAATAGGTGTGGTTTTAGGGTTTTGGAATGAGTGTGAGAGTGTGGTGTGTGCAAGCTAGACCTCACCAGACTAGACCATCCAGGGTACTCCTAAGGCCAAAGAGTCCTATAGGAAACTCATCCTTTAAACCTCCACATACTGGTCTTAACCCTCCAAGTGGCTTTAGGGGTTTACAATCAAACTTGTGGGGTTTGAAGGGAGCCAAAAAGTGTTTGAATTTCTAAGTGATGGGTCCCATTTCTAGTCCTCTAGAATAGTCAAGGAGAAGTCCTATGGCTAGATTCTAAGCACTAAGAAGAGAGAAGAAACGACCTCATAAAAAATGAGGTCAACAGTGGGGTAAAAAATGTCAATTTTCGAGATTTTAACACATGCAAACCACTTTTCATGAATCGGCGCCTATGCGCCAAAATTTGGCGCATAGCCGCAAGTGCTGGCGCTTATGCGCCGACGGTATGGTGCTTAGACGCCAGTGCACAGATTTTGTCAATTAATTAAATTGCACTAATACGCCTAGTTAATCACCCTTAAACAATTTAAATAATTATTTCTACCCTTTACACTCTTAAATACTCCAAACAATCACTTAAATATCAATTGATTTGCACAAATTTCACACACAAACATATATTTCCTTAAAATCAAAACACTTAATACAACTAAAAATTTTGATCCAAAATCCTTAGATGAAATTTTCCGAAATACAAGCTCTTTACACATATAACTAAACACAAAACCACATAATTAAAATGAAACACACTTAAAACACAAACACTAAACAAACATTACAATAATCACAAACATTAAATACTAAATAGAGATAACTAAATCATAAGACCACACTTGTATTTAATTCCATTCTCCATTAGGTGGAATATATCTTGAACCACCATTAGTTCCATTTGAACCATCTGGAATGTAAATCTGATAAAATGGGCAATGGTTGGGAACTCTCACATCTTCTTGTTCTAACCATTTGTTCTTCAGAAATATTATTTTATCCGCTTCTTCCACATGACTTGTATGATTGAATTGCATTTTTGAGTTGCCATCCAATGTGTGCTAAATATGCTTTAGTTTCATTTACCTTTGCTTTGATTGAAGCCACGTCAGCCTTGATCTTCGATATTCTTTCTGTGATTCCCTGAATACTAACAGTTAGAAACCCATTGTATAACTCTTGTGCATTCTCACAAATGAACTTCTTCTTGTTGGCTTCCTCTTTCTTCTTAACTTCGCTCTCCCAAGAAGACATTTTAGCTCTCAAAATACTCTTCCTTTAAGACTCAGAAGTGAAAATAAGAACTGGGGCATGTATCTCTTAATTTGGGCTTTTTAAAGACTTGGGAAGTTCTAGAAACCAACCTTAGACGTGTTTTAACTCCTAACTAACTCCCAAAACCACTTACCCATGATATAGGCTTCTAGAACCACTTATATCATGTTTTTATAACTGGGTGCCTAAGTGATCCACTGAAAAATTTGATAGCTTTTTAATGCCTATTTCATACCTATTTTTGATGATATTACACTTTAAAGAAGAGTATTTTTCATGATATCATGCATGTATGATGATTTCTGGCCTTTGGAGCAAAAGGAAGCGAAAAGGAGCGATTCAGAGCAAAATGAGGCAAATTGGACATTTTGACCTAGAGTGCCAGATGGCACCCTATCCAGTACCAGACCGCACCATTTTACAAAAGATTTGGACAGAAAGAAGAAAAATAGTGCCGGACGGTGTCCTATCCAGCGCCAGACCGTGCTTGATCGCGATTCAAACCAGATTCAATGTATTTGGCTGGATTTTGGAGGGGTACTTGAGGGAACTCTTTGGAAATTCAGTTACATCCAAATTTAAACTTTTTTGGAACCTATATTCAGTGAGTTTTTGGAGAGTTTGGTGTGTCTTATCAGTGTTCTTGAGTTTTTAGAGAGTATGGTGTGTCTTTTCAGTGTTCATGAGTGTGGAGAGTAAGGATTCCATTAAAGTGTCTAGGGTTTAGTGTGTGTTTTCTCCTATGGAGTGTAGGAGGAGAGGAAAAGTGAGAGATTTCTTCTCCCTTACTCATCTTAAGAAGAAAATTGTGTGTTGTCTTGAAGAAAAAGGAGGAGTCAAAGGAATTTCAAGAGATTCGCTTGGGGAAGAAATTGAGATAAGTTGTATTTACTTCTCTTGGTTTGTATGACATTGCTTATATATATAATCTATGTTTTGTTGTATTTTTCTCATGAGTCTGAGTAGATTTCTTTGTCTTCCTCCTTTACATGGAAGTGTAGATGTTTTGATATGGAAATGATGTGCCGGTTTATTATGGAGAAATTGTGATGACCTTTTCACTGTGAACTTAATTTACTTTTTGATCTGGCCAATTGAATTGTTAAAACATGTTGTGAAACATACATTAAGAAAGGACTATGAGTTCTACAATAAAAGTGAAGATCACATTCAACATCCATGAATGAGTGATATAGTTCATGGGGGTTGGGTGCAAATAAATAGGGAAATATGTTTTGATGGGTGCAAAATTAGAGATTTTAGAGTGACAGACTGAAATCCAAAATTTGGTCCTATGGTTTGGAAACTGAAGCGAGAGTTATCCTTCAGGCGAAGGGAAGTGGAGCTATGAAGTGATAGCCGGTATCCTCCCAGCCTAACCACGGATTTAGGGATTAAACTTAGGATTAGCCAATGTTCTTTATATCACTTGAAAGAGGGTAAAGAATAGGAACGACCTAACTGGCACAATATTATTGCATCACTAATCTATGCCACTAAATCAACACATTAGCGTGACAAAGAAGGGGGATTCTTTCTTGCATTTGAACTTTTGTTATAAAATTTAGTCTTTTGTTTGTTAACTGTGTTAGAGGAGTAGAACGTACTTTAGTAGAATTAGTAACTGCAACTATTTGAACATCCTAGTATTATTAGTAATCACTGCTATTGTATTGTGATTCGAGTAGTAATTTCTGTGCTCATTTTTATACTTTGCAAACCTCCTCATGGGATCGATAACGTGGACACTACTAGAGCTCTGTATTACTTGAGTGATATGTATACTTGTGTTATAAATGTGTGACTCCTTAGAAGTCTATATCAATATCAAAATCTGAGTTCATAAATTTTGGCATTTAAGGATAGTCACACCATGTTTTTTGTGCCGTTGCCGCTGAGGGAACAACAAAAGTAAATTCGGTAGGACTCGAAAACTTATATGCAAGTTACAAGTTACAATTGTGTGCTTGATAAACAATACTGTGCTTATTGCGATTGTGCATGCGTAGATTCAGAACTAAAAATTTAATGCTTATGATTCTAAATTGGAATGTACTGTAAAAAGGATTCAAAAATGAAAGAGAGAAATTAAAAATTTAAATTAGATGGCGAACAATCTAAACAATCAAGGAGTTGAAAATGAAAACTAACCAAGACCATTTAGAGATTATGCTAACCCTACATTAGATGAAATTCACTTAACTATCCAAAACCCTGATGTAGCTGCTAATTCATTCGATCATAAACCTGTTATTATCCAAATGGTACAAAGTAATCAATTCGGTGGAACATCGAATGAAGATCCTAATTTACATCTTGTGAGTTTTCTAGAACTATATGCTACATTTAAATATGATGGAGTGTCAAACGACGCTGTAAGACTCAGACTTTTTCCTTTTTGACTAAGGGACAAGGCTAAGTCTTGGTTAAATTCATTAGTATCTGGATCTATTAGAACTTGGAGAGAACTTTCACAAAAATTTTTATCAAAGTATTTTCCACCATCATAGACTGCTAAGCCTAGAAATGATATAACATCTTTTAGTCAATTTGAGGGAGAATCAATATATAAATCTTGGGAAGATTTAAAGATCTTTTTAGGAAATGTCCACATCACGCTCTACCAGATCGGTTAATAATTCAAACATTTTATAATGGATTGGTGGGATCTCTTAGATCAATTATAGATGCTGCTGCCAGTGGATCACTATTGCCAAAACCTTTTGAAAAGGCTAATTCTTTAATGGAAGAAATGGTTACTAATAATTTTCAATGGCCTCCTAAACGGGTAAATCCTTAGAAAGTAGCCAGTATTCATGATTCTGATCCTATAAATAAAATTGTTTCTTAAATCACCGCTCTTTCAAAGAAAAAAGATCAATACAGAAAGGATTATCCTCAAACGCTCCGTGTTAGAAGAAAATTTATTAAAACAAATTGTAGATGCTCAATTTTCATATGAAACCGTAAATGTGATAAATAATAGACAGAATAACCCTTATTCGAACTATTATAATTTTGGTTGGAATAATCACCCAAATTTAAACTGGAATAATAACAATAAAGCTAACACTGTTTATCCTCAGTGGGGTGATCTATAAAAAAATACCAATTTCTTTATATCTTAATTCTTATTAATTTCTAAGGATATTATGCTTTAATGAAAAGTATTTTTTGTGTTTTTGGATGTAGGTAATGTAAAAAGGTCTAAGAAGGAAAAATGAGCAAAAAGGAACAAAAATGGAGCAAAATACCAAAAGTATAAAAAATTATGGACTGGCTCCTAGGCGCCAGACTCGATACTAAAACTGTCAAGTTTTTGACAACGTTTGATCAGTTATTTTGATGGAGAAAGCAGTTATTGGACATTCTAGAAAGCTGACAGTTGTTCCTTGATAATAGGACATGTGATACATTACATTTGGATGCTCCAAAACGGTTTTAATCGCGAAGAGGTGCGAGCCAAAGTGAAGAGGTGCGAAGAACTGGACGCGGTGTCAGGTGCCTAGGAGCCAGATTCCGGTGCCTAGGCGCCAGATTCCGGCGCCTAGGCGCTAGACCGACCTTCTAGAAGATTCATTGAATGTGGACATGTTTTGAAGAGTTTCCTCAAAGCAACCCTTGAAGCCTATAAATAGAGGTCCATTTCTTCAGAAAACGTGCCCCTCCCATTGTACCCCTTTCTCTTATCTACTTTAGGATCTCTCATCCTTAGAGAGAGATTTAGAGAGAGAAATTTAGGGCCACTTTTGTTTAGTTTAGTGAGTTTATTTTCAAGTTATTGCATCTGGAGTTCATTACACCATGGATTCAGTAGGAATCAGAAGATCTGTAGAAGAAATATTTGAGATAAGTATATTTTTACATTTGATTCAAAGTTTAATTATCATGTTTTGCTTATTTATTTTCAATGTGTTCGAGTAGTTAGTTTACTTTCTTCCTTCAATTATGAAGAGATAGATAAGATAATATAAAAATTTGATGGAGAATTAAAATTCAAAATATTTTCAAAACATTGTGATGACATTAATACATGATCTTACTTTACTTTTTAAATTGGCCGTTTGAATTGTTAAAACCTGTTGAAGAGTTTTGAGACCTTGAAGGAGAAGAACTCTTTACTTGTAAATGTCACATGAATCCTTAGGTAGTCGAAGGCCATGAGCGGGCTATTGAAGGTGAAGTGCAAATAAATAGGAAGATAAGATTTAAAGGGCGTAGAATTGATAAGTTTTTAGAGTGACATACTAAATTCTTATAATTTGATTTATAGACTAGGAAAGGGTCACTAGTAGGGCCGACCATAGCCACCCTTGGACATCAAGAAGTGTGAGCCTAGATTAACCTATTCTACTAACAATACATCCGGACCTTTTCTATAAATTAGTCAATGTTCTTTGCACCTGGATCAAAGGGTAAAGAATAGGAATGCTTCTATTTGGCACAATACCATAAATCAAATTCTCCAACGAATATTAAATTATCTTAAAAATCTTAGATTAATTGAAGGAAAGAAAGTTGTTTATTTTATATAGAATTCATAAAATCATTTTCTTATTATTGTTGCCTTTATTTGCATCTAGTAAATTAATAGTAATTTATAATCAAATTAAAAGATAAAATAAAATATTTTTTCTATTTTATTTTTCTCTATAAATCTTCCCTGTGGGATCGATACTGGGGTCTTTGTTTAAAAACTCTATATTACTTGAAACGATACGTATACTTGCGTAGTACCCCTAGTGTGTAAAAATATTTTCTAAATTATATAATATTAATTTATACACTAGCCGCTATTTATAAATTGAGTCAAAGCTTTTGGCTATCTTTTGAAAGCGAAACATTACTTGCGTTATTTGCGGTCGGGTCGAAGTTTTGGCGCATTGCGGGGAAGGAAGTAAGAAATGGAATAGTTTAATTTTTATAGTGTATTCCTTGTTTTATGTGAAGATTTTGTTCTAAAGGATTAATACCTTTAGATTCTGAATTGGAAAGAACAATTAGAAAAATTAAAAAGGGAAAACAAATTCAAAAATTTCAAGAAATGGCTACTTTACAAAATCCAATTAAACTTAATGATCAAAATGTTTATAAATCATTAAGGGATTATGCTAACCCTATAGTTGATGAACTTCATAGTAGTATTCAAATACCCACTGTAGATGCTAATTCTTTTGAACTTAAACCGTCTATTATTCAAATGGTGCAAAACAATCAATTTGGTGTATCACCAAATGAGGATCCAAATATACATATTGTTAGTTTTTTAGAACTTTGTGCTACCTTTAAATATAACAATGTTTCTGATGATGCTATTAGACTTAGACTCTTTCCTTTTTCTTTAAGAGATAAAGAAAAGATGTGGTTAAACTCATTAGCAACTGGTTCTATTAAAACATGGCCTGAAATGGCACAAAAATTCCTTGCTAAATATTTTTCTCCTTCGAAAACTGCTAAATTAAGAAATGATATTACTTCATTTAGTCAATTTGACGGGGAGACAATATATGAAACTTGGGAAAAATTTAAAGAGCTATTAAGAAAATGTCATCATCATGCTTTACCTGATTGGTTGATTATTCAAACATTTTATAATGGATTAATTGGATCTTTAAAATCAATTATTGATGCTACTGCTGGAGGTTCTTTAATGTCTAAATCATTTGAAGAAGCTTAAACTTTAATTGAAGAAAAGGCTAATAATAATTTTCAATGGCCTTAGAAAGGATTAATCCTAAAAAGATGGCCAATATTCAAGATAATGAAGCCTTTTCTATCTTAGCTTCACAAGTTGCAGCAATGTCTAAGAAATTAGATAATTTTGCAATTAATATTTCACATAATAACTCTGCTAATATTGAAGATTCTCAAACTATTGAAACTTTACAAGCTATTGCAAGTAAAAATAATCCTTATTCAAATTATTATAATCCTTGGTGGAAAAATCATCCAAATTTTAACTGGAATAATTCACAACAACAATGGGGTAATAATCAATCTCATCCCACTAGAAATTGGAATAATCAAGTTAATTCAAATTATAAACCTCCTGGATTTAATAATCAACAGAAAAAGTTATCAATAGAAGAATTAATTATGCAAATGAATAATCAATTACAAAATCAAAATAATGCTATTCGTAATATTGAAAATCAAATGGGTCAAATTGCTACTTTAATTAATAACAGACCTGTAGGAACACTTCCTAGTAATGTTGAAATCAATCCAAAAGAAACTGGAAAAGAACATGAACAAGTTTAAGCTATGCATCTTAGAAGTGGAAAGGAATTAAAAGAAAGATTGCAGAATGAAATTGAAAAAGAGATTGAGGTTGAAGAGATTGAAAAACCTAAAGAAACTCTCTCTCCTAGTCAAGATCAGACTGTTATACCTATTAATGTGGAAGTTGAAAAACCACCACCACCTTTTCCTCAAAGACTTAAACAGCAGAAACATGATCATCAATTTTCTAAGTTCTTTGAAATTTTTAAGAAACTTACTATTAACATACATTTTGTTGAAGCTTTGGAACAAATGCCAACTTACGCAAAATTTATGAAGGATATTTTAAGCAAAAAATGAAAATTTGAAGCTTTTGAAACCGTTGCATTAAGTGAAGAATGCAGTGCAATAATTCAAAAGAAATTACTTGAAAAGCTTAAGGATCCTGGAAGTTTCACTATACCCTGTGCTATTGGAGAAAAATTTTGCGGAAAAGCTTTATGTGAATTAGGAGAAAGTATTAATCTCATGCCATTTTCTTTCTTTCAAAGATTGGATTTAGGAGATATTACTCCCACCACTGTAACTCTTCAGTTAGCTGATAGATCTATCACTTATCCTAAAAAAGTTATAGAGGATGTCCTTGTTAAAGTGGATAAATTTATCTTCCCTGTAGATTTCATAGTACTTGATATGGAAGAAGATAAAGAGATACCTATTATTTTAGGAAGACCTTTTCTAGCTACCGGACGAGCTATGATTGATGTGCAAAAAGGAGAATTAACCATGAGAGTCAATGATCAAGAAATTAAATTCAATGTTCTTAAATCAATGAAGTACCATGATAAAGAGAAATGTTATCGAATGGATATAATTGATTATTTAATTGAAAAACATTATCAAGAAAAATGTAAAGTTATTTCTGAAGAAAAATTTGAATTTTTAACTGATAAAGATGAAGTAATAGAAGAAGAAGAGACTCATTTTATTAAAGATAATTGGGAAACTTTAGACATAACTCAAAATGATATACTTTTACCCTCAATTAAAAAAGCACCTGAAATGGAATTAAAAATGTTACCTTCCCATTTAAAATATGCGTTTCTTGGAAATTCATTAACTTTACTCGTTATTATTTCTTCGAACTGAGTAAAGATCAAGAAGAAAAATTACTAGGTGTGCTAAAGAATTATAAGAAAGCTTTTGGTTGGACTATTGCTGATATAAGAGGAATACGCCCTTCCATTTGCATGCATAGAATTTTAATGGAAGAAAATTTTAAACCTACTATAGAATCTCAAAGAAGATTAAATCATATTATGAAAGAGGTTGTTAAAAAAGAAATTATTAAGTGGTTAGATGCTCATATTATTTAGCCTATTTCAGATAGTCAATGGGTAAGTCCTATTCATTGTGTTCCGAAGAAAGGAGGTGTAACTGTCATTGTTAATGGTAAAAATGAACTTATTCCTACAAGACAAGTTACTGGATGGCGAATTTGTATTGACTATAGGAAACTAAATAAAGCCACTAGAAAGGATCTTTTTCCTTTACCTTTCTTGGATCAAATGCTCGATAAATTAGCTGGACACTCATATTTTTGTTTTCTGGATGGATATTCTGGTTATCATCAATTACTTATTGCTCCTGAGGACCAAGAAAAGACAACTTTTACAAGTCCTTATGGAACATTTGCTTTTAGAAGAATGCCTTTTGGTTTATGTAATGCACCTGCAACCTTTCAAAGATGTATGATGTCAATATTTTGTGATTTGATTGACAAAGGAATTGAAATATTGATGAACAATTTTTCAGTCTTTGGAACTTCTTTTGAATCTTGTTTGGAAAACATAACCAAAGTTCTGAAAAGATGCGAAGAAACAAATTTAGTTCTTAACTGGGAAAAATGTCAATTCATGGTCACAGAAGGCATTGTACTTGGTCACAAAGTATCACAAAAAGGGATGGAAGTAGATCAAGCAAAAGTGAAAATTATTGTTGAATTGCAACCACCTACTACCGTTATCGATGTGAGAAGTTTTCTAGGTCATGCTCGGATTTTATAGAAGATATATAAAGGATTTTTCTAAAATTGCTAAACCTCTTGTCATTTATTAGAAAAAGATGCACAATTTGAATTTAATAAAGAATGTATTAATGCTTTTAATTTTCTAAAAGAAAAATTAATAACCGCACCTATCATTGTTGCATTCTGATCGGAATAAATCTTTTGAATTAATGTGTGATGCAAGTGATTTTGCAATTGGAGTCGTATTAGGACAAAAATATGACAAAGTTTTTAAAGTTGTATATGCTAGTAAAACTCATCATCGAAACACAAAGAAATTACACTATCATCCGAGAAAGAGCTTCTAGCTATAGTATATGCCTTTGATAAATTTAGACCTTATCTTCTTGATACTAAATGCATAGTTCATACTGATCATTCTGCTATTAAATATCTAATATCTAAGAAGGATTCTAAACCTAGACTTATAAAATGGGTTTTACTTCTACAAGAATTTGATTTTCAAATAGTAGATAGAAAAGGAACTGAAAACCAAATTGCTGATCATTTGTCTAGAATTAAAAATGATATTATTTCGGAAGAAAATATAAATGAGAAATTCCCTGATGAATCTTTATATGTTATTCAAAGATAAAAAACACCGTGGTATGCTGATATTGTTAATTATTTAGTTAGCAATATTTTGCCTTATGACTTGGATAACAAATTTATTAAGAAATTTAAATATGATGCTAAATCTTATATTTGGGAAGAACCTTATTTATTTAAAATTGGTAAATATTCTATTATTCGAAGATGTGTACCTTATGAGGAAATTTTTGCTATTATTCAAAAATGTCATGATTTTGATTTTGGAGGACACTTTGGCATAGTTAAACTGCATTTAAAATTTTAAATTCTAGATTTTATTGGCCTACCTTATTTAAAGATGTGAGACAATATGTGAAAACATGTGATCGATGTCAAAGGATGGGAAATATATCTAGGAAAGATGAAATGCCTTTAAACTATATATTGGAAGTTGAAATTTTTGATATATGAGGATTAGACTTTTTGGGACCATTTGTTCCATCACCTGAAAAAATTTATATTTTATTAGCAGTTGATTATGTTTCAAAGTAGATTGAAGCTGTTTCTTTACCCAACCGTGATTTCAAAAGTGTTTCAAAATTTTTAAAGAAAATGATATTTTCAAGATTTGGAATGCCAAAGGTAATTATCACTGATGGTGGAAGTCATTTCAGGAATATAAGAATTCAATCATTACTACAAAAATTTGGAATCAAACATAGAATTGCAACTGCTTATCACCCTCAAACTAGTGGAATGGCTGAAGTATCAAATAAAGAAATTAAAAGAATTTTAGAAAAGACTGTTAATCCTAAAAGAACCGATTGGGTTGATAGACTTGATTCTGCATTATGGGCTTATAGAACAACTTATAAGACACCAATCGGAATGTCACCTTACCGGTTAATTTATGGTAAACATTGTCACTTACCTGTAGAACTTGAACATAAAGCTTATTGGGCGATAAAGGAGTTTTATTTTAATTTGAATAAAGCAGGAGAAAAAAGATTATTGCAACTAAATGAGATCGAAGAAATTAGAAAAGAATCGTATGAAAATGCAAGAATTTATAAAGAGAAAATGAAGATGTTGCATGATAAGAAAATTTCAGGAAACATTTTTGAGCCTGGACAAAAAATATTACTGTTTAATTCTCGTTTAAGACTTTTTCCTGGAAAATTAAGATCTAAATGGATTGGACCTTATTTAGTTGAGAAAGTATACCATTATGGAGCTGTGGATATTAAAGATCCCAAAACAGAAAAAATTTTTAAAGTAAATGGATTAAGATTGAAGCCTTATCTGGGAGATATTAAGTAGATTTATAAAGAGGCTTATGAATTGAGTCAACCTGATTAAAGATTTACTTAAGTCGGGCTGACGACATTAAACCAAGCGCTTTGTGGGAGGCAACCCATAATTATCTTGTGTTTTTATGTTCTAATGTAAGGTTTTGCCTCAAACTTGATTAATTTTATATTACTTTAGAAAAATTTGATGCTTATAAGTCTTATTTGACTTAGAGTCGAAAATTATTTTGAAGTATGTAAGATTTAAAAATAGGATCACCCTATTTTGAATATGAGTAAAAAGGAGATCAAGTTAACCTTCATTATGATAGTTTACAAAGTGAGTTATCAAGTCTAAATTACTCTTACCAGTATAATTTACCTAACTTGGAGAATGAAATTTTGAAAATTTGACAATTAGGCGAAACGGAGTTGAACATAGTTCCGGCGCCTAGGCGCCAGAATTCGGCGCCTAAGCGCCAGAATCAACTATGTATCAAAAGGTCTGGCGCCTAGGCGCCAGGTCTGGCGCCTAGGCGCCAGATTTGGCGCTTAAGCGCCACGGTTACTGGGTCGTGTAAAAACCGAAAATTTTCAGTTTTTCACACGATTTTTACCTTTAAATCAACCCATCTTTTTCCCTAACCATCAAGCAATCAAAATTACGTCCCTTACACTTCATTCTTGAGAGATTTGAGAAATTTTTGAAGAAATGGAAAGAAGAAATCATGGAGAAGAGGATAGGGACAAGGTATCAAGGGATCCTCAACCCTACTTCGATGGTTTCATCGCTGTAAGTTTAGAAAAAATTTCTAGTCGTTTGGATAAGTTTGAAGAAGATTTTAAAAGGATTGGAGATCCCCTTCATGAGATGTTTCATCAAGTTCATCATCTTGAATGGCAAATGAAACTTCAATTTGATCATTTTGAGGCTTATCAAGATGCTCAAGTTGAAATGTATGCGAAGAACAAATGGATTGACGAAAAGATGGCTACAGATTTCCCAAGAGCGTTCGTATTCTTTCCAAGTGGAATACACAATTTCTCTTGTGAAGATTAGAATATTCTGGTAATGAGATAGTTATTATGGTTTGTTGAGTCATTGTATCGATTTAGAGAATCGATTGTGTTTGTTTGTGTATTTGCTTTCATGTTCAATGTGTGTTGTTTCACTTTGAAATTGTTATGTTTAAGTATGTATTAGGAACTTGAATCAAATGTAGTACTTATCTGGAATGTATTGAGTCAATATTGAAGATTTTAAATGGAAATTAGTGAGTTTGATTGAAACCTTATGTTTGATTGATGGATTTAATATTTAATTTTTATAAATTTTTGAAAAATGTTGTGGAAGTTAGAAACTGAAGCTTTACTCTGATATGAGTAATTGGAAGTTGAATTTATGAATTTTGGTGGAAAAATAAATTTTAAAAAATATTTTTTTGTGAAAGGCGAGTCTGGCGCCTAGGCGCTAGAATTCGGCGCCTAAGCGCCAGTTCGGCTTGTACCCGAATATTTACTTAAATAACTCCCAAAAGCCATTTTTGACGCCTAAGCTTCATCTTCTTCCCCATTTTCACGAAAATACATCCTCTAGATCCATTTTGAGGTCAAAACAACAAGGATTTGAGCGCGAAACCACTCGATTTCTTCGTCTCAAGGTCAGATCTACACTTTAAACCATTTATTTTCGATTTTCACCATAGATTTTCCTAAGTTTTGCTAAGAACCGAAAATTTTGAAAAAAAAAATTCGAATTTTAGTGATTTCTTTGGATTTCTAAACTTATTTTAAGTTTTATAAACTTAAAAAGAGTTTAAATCTTTGATTCCTAAATTTGTTCTTATTTTCTTTCACGTTTAGATGGCTCCAAAATCTAAATGGGGGAAGGCACGAGATAACTTTGATAGCAGCAAATTCTCTGCTGCGGCTGCGCATTTTCGCTTCCATGAATTTACGACGTCCAGAAAGTTCATTTCTGAACGAAGTTTCTACCATCTTGGAGAAATGATCGAAAACACTATTGTTGCGCACAACTGGCAACGATTCTGTTATTTTACTGTCATTCTTGTTATCCCGATTATTCGTGAATTTTATGCAAATTTTACGGATGCGAGGATTATGAAGTCTTTGTCGGAGGAATCGGAGTAGGATTTAGTCCAGAAAGAATCAACATATTTTCTGGCCTGCCACCGACTATTGAGTGTTATTATTCTGGATTATCACAATCTGAGGGAGGTTTGGATATGATTATTACTTATCTAACTGACGGTACTGGATCTTGGAAGATTAGGAATGGAAAAAGGGTAAACTTCAAATCCTCTGAATTAAATGGTGTATCTAAAGCATGACATTATTTTATGTCAGCAAGATTGTTACCTTCCAACCACCTGAGTGAAGTGACTAGAGATCGAGCGATCTTAAATTACTGCATTCGGGAGAGGAAGCCTATTGATGTCGGGAGCATTATTTATGATTCTGTGGAGTCTACTTGCGAGGTCCAGCACTTCTATTGGATTGGGATTTCCATCTCTGATCTACTCACTATGTGTTAGTAATGGAGTCACTGCTGATATTTCTGAGGAGAAGCTGAAGTCTACTAAGCCAATTGGGCAGAAGAGTGTTAGTATCTATGATCGTCTTCGAGGGAAGAGATAAACCGCTCCTTCTACTTCCGCACATACTTCAGGTAGACCTCTACTTCTAGACCCTCTACTTCTGCTGAGCCACCATCGATTTACGGGAATCGATGCATGATCGGTTTTAGAGCGACAACGGGAGTTATTTCAAACTCATCTGCGGGATTGATACTTATTGATAGAAAACTAGATCATTTATCCGATTATACCCGAGAGGAAGAGTAATTATGATGCTGAGTATGATGAAGCCCTAGTCAGATTTCTGAAGGGAGAACATGATGTTAGTTTTCCTACTTTTCCTAGTTTTACACCATTTATTGATCCTAAGGACGTAGAATTTTACTTTGGTGATGAAGATGATGATGAGGCTACAGCTAGTGATTAGTAGTTATAGATTTCTATGATGTGTTACTCTGTTAGTTTGTTTTATTTGGATTGTTTGTTAGTTTTATATTTGATGTATGTTGATCGATTAGTGTTAGGATTTTGTTATGTTGAGACTGAAGTTAGAATTAATTTATATGTTGTTTTAGTTTAATGTTTAGTAATTAATTATTTTGCTCTGTTTTAATTTCGTTTCAAATTTAATATCATCATAAAATTAGCCTCGCTTACTTTTTATATACATGCTTCAATTTTATCTTAATTATTCATAAAAGCATGATTAGAAGTTAATTTTTCTTTTTAAGATTGTTTTTACATACTTATTAAAAATTCTTATGATTTTCTTTCTCTCATACTTTCAAATTATCATAGTATACCAAAACTTAAGTTTGGGGGAAGGGAAAATCCATTCAAAATTAAATTTTATTTGTCCTTAAAGAGCTAATATTTTTTTTAAAAATAAAAACTTTTTAACATAACTTAAGGAATGAAGAATTTATTTGAGATCACTTTTATTTTTGAAATTATAAACAATTTAGTGAAATTAACCAAAATTTTACTAACTTTGATTGATTTTTAGAATAGAATTATTTAACTTAAAGAAGAATGAGATAAAGAATTTTTCTATTCATGGTAGAAATAATAGAATTTTAGAATTATTAAGTAATAAAAAATTATCACTTGAAAAAGAAAAGATTGGAATTTTTTTTGAATTTTTATTTATGTTATAATAATTAAGTAAAAATGTATAAGTTTTGAAAATATAGGTTAAGGATACTGAAGTTCAAAACCATTAACAGGCTATCCAGATATAGTAATCCTCTCTATAAATTAAAAAAAAAAGAAAGAGATAGAGAGGAGAAGCTTGAGGAAATGCCTAATCAAAAATTGGCTTCACTTGAATTATCTTATAGGAAGAAAACTAATTACATACTTTACTTAATTTTTAACCATAAATATTTATTTAGAAAAGATTTTTCAAGAAGATCTTTTCCTTGTAAATAATCTATGAAAGCTTAATATAATATACTTATATTATTTTCAAAATGAATGAAAAGTGTGAAATCTTATGATTTGGTAGTTAAATATTCTTTAAATTCTTAAAATTAAACCTAGTTAGTGAAATTGGGTTAATAATTTACTAAAGACTTTATAAATTAAAAAATTATAAGGAATCTTAAATATTTAGCTTTATTTCCAAAGGTTATATTTTTTTTATATAGTAGAGAGAGTTATTTGAGGACAAGTAACATTTAAGTTTGGGGGATTTTGATCTATAAATAAATATCTATTTCTTTATATCTTAATTCTTATTAATTTCTAAGGATATTATGCTTTAATGAAAGGTATTTTTTGTGTTTTTGGATGTAGGTAATGTAAAAAGGTCTTAGAAGGAAAAAGGAGAAAAAAGGAGCAAAAATGGAGCAAAATACCAAAAGTATAATAAATTATGGCCTAGCGCTTAGGCGCCAGAAACTGGCGCCTAGGCGCCAGACTCGATACTAAAACTGTCATGTTTTTGACAACGTTTGATCAGTTATTTTGACGGAGAAAATGATTATTGGATATTTTAGAAGGCTGGCAATTGTTCCTTGATAATAGGACATGTGATACATTGCATTTGGAGGCTCCAAAATGGTTTTAATCGCGAAGAGGTGCGAGCCAAAGTAAAGAGGTGCGAAGAACTGGACGCGGTGTCCGGCGTCTAGGCGCCAGAATCTGGCGCCTAGGCGCCAGACCAACCTTCTAGAAGATTCATTGAATGTGGACATGTTTTGAAGAGGTGCCTCAAGGCAACCATTGAAGCCTATAAATAGAGGTCCATTTCTTCAGAAAATGTGCCCCCCTCCAATTGTACCCCTTTCTCTTATCTACTTTAGGATCTCTCATCCTTAGAGAGAGAATTAGAGAGAGAAATTTAGGGCCACTTTTGTTTAGTTTAGTGAGTTTATTTTCAAGTTATTGCATCTGGAGTTCATTTCACTGTGGAGTCAGTAAGAATCAGAAGATCGGTAGAAGAAATATTTGAGATAAGTATATTTTTACATTTGATTCAAAGTTTAATTATCATGTTTTGCTATTTATTTTCAATGTGTTATGAGTAGTTAGTTTACTTTCTTCCTTCAATTATGAAGAGATAGATAAGATAATATAAAGATTCGATGAAGAATTAAAATTCAAAATATTTTCAAAACATTGTGATGACATTAATACCTGATCGTACTTTACTTTTTAAATTGGTCGTTTGAATTGTTAAAACCTCGTTGAAGAGTTTTGAGACCTTGAAGGAGAAGAACTCTTAACTTGTAAATGTCACATGAATCCTTGGGTAGTCGAAGGCCATGAGCGGGCTATTCAAGGTGAAGTGCAAATAAATAGGAAGATAAGATTTAAAGGGTGTGTAATTGATAAGTTTTTAGAGTGATAGACTAAATTCTTATAATTTAATTTATATACTAGGAAAGGGTCACTAGTAGGGCCGACCAAAGCCACCCTTGGACATCTAGAAGTGTGAGCCTAGATTAACCCATTCTACTAACAATACATCCAGGTCTTTTTTGTAAATTAGTCATTGTTCTTTGCGCCTGGATCAAAGGGTAAAGAATATGAATGCTTCTATTTGGCACAATACCATAAATCAAATTCTCCAACGAATATTAGATTATCTTAAAAATCTTAGATTAATTGAAGGAAAGAAAGTTGTTTATTTTATATAGAATTCATAAAATCATTTTCTTATTATTGTTGTCTTTATTTGTATCTAGTAAATTAATAGTAATTTATAATCAAATTAAAAAATAAATTAAAATATTTTTACTATTTTATTTTTCTCTATAAATCTTCCCTGTGGGATCGATACTGGGTCTTTGTTTAAAAACCCTATATTTCTTGAAACGATAAGTATACTTGCGTAGTACCCCAAGTGTGTAAAAATATTTTCTAAATTATATAATATTAATTTATACACTCGCCGCTATTTATAAATTGAGTCAAAGCTTTTGGCTATCTTTTGAAAGCAAACATTACTGCGTTATTTGCGGTCGGGTCATGGGGGAACAACCCAGAGAACCCATTAGGAAAGTTGAAAAACTAGGGAAATATGAATTATAGACCTTCTCATCCTTCGAGCTTCTATAATAATCAACAATTTAAGGAAAAGAAGTTGTCTATGGAAGAAATGGTTCTGAATATGGGAACTCAATTACAAAGCCAGGGAGCTGCAATTAAAAATATAGAAAATCGATTTGGACATATTGCTACTGCACTTAGCAATAGACCTTCAGGAATACTCCCTAGCAATGTTGATGTAAATCCAGAAGACCAAGATAAAGAACAAATCAAGGCTATTCAATTAAGAAGTGGAAAAGAATTAGAAACAAGGGTCCAAAAAGAAACTGAAGTTGAAAAAGAAAAGGAGCAAACTGAAAAAGAAAATGAAAATTTATATCCAGAATTTGAATATCCATTAAAACCAAAGAAGATCACTGTAGAAAGACCAGCACCACCGTTTCCTTAAAGATTAAAGCAACAAGATAAAGGAAAAAGATTTGCTAAATTTTTAGACATTTTAAGAAAGTTATTTGTGAATATTCCCTTTGTTCAAGCTTTAGAACAAATGCCTAATAATGTTAAATTATGAAGGATATACTAAAAAAAAGAGGAAGTTTCTAAATCATGAGACTGTTGCACTCAGTGAAGAGTGTTGTGCTATAATTCAGAAAAAACTTCATGAAAACTTACATATCCTGGTAGTTTTACTATCCCATGGCTATAGGTGAGAAATTTTACGGACTAGTATTGTGTGATTTAGGAGCTAGCATAAATCTTATGCCTCTATCAACCTTTAAGAGATTGGGAATAGGAGAAATTGCATCAACTTTTGTAACTCTCCAGTTAGCTGATCGATCTTTTACTCATCCTAAGGGTGTTGTAGAAGATGTTTTGGTCAAGGTTGATAAATTAATCTTTCCTATAGATTTTATTATCCTAGATTTGGAAGAAGATAAGGAAATACCTATTTTCTTAGGAAGACCATTCCTAGCTACAGGAAGAGCCATGATTGATGTTCAAAGAGTAGAATTAACTCTGAGAGTAAATGACCAAGAGGTAACCGTTAACATTTCTAAGTCAATGAAATATCTCTCAATAGAAAAAGAAGATGAATGCTTTAGAATGGAAATATGTAATTACTTGAGAGTGGGATATTTCAAAGAAAATTTTGAAGAGAAAATAGAACATGAAGATCTGAAAAACAAGAATCTTGATGAGATAGAAGATGATTCTAATGAGACTGATAACGAAGAAATAAAATATGTCTTGGAAAATTTTGAAATGCTTGATTCAACGGAAACAGAAAATAAAATTTTAATTCCATCTATTGTGAAACCTATTGAACTTGAAATGAAAACTCCTCAAAAACATTTGAAGTATGTATTTTTAGGGGAATTGTCAACATTACCAATTATCGTATCCGCAAATTTAAATGAGTTACAAGAAAAAAAATTATTGGATACTCTACAAAAATATAAAAGAGCTTTGGGTTGGACTTTGGTTGATATCAAAGGAATTAGCCCTTCTTTTTGTATGCACAAAATTTTATTAGATAATGAACATAATCCTAGAGTTTATCCGCAAAGGAGATTGAACTTAATGATAAAAGAAGTAGTAAAGAAAAAAATTTTAAAGTGGATAGATGCTGGAATTATATATCCCATTTCTGATAGTGCTTGGGTAAGTCCAACTCATTGTGTTCCTAAGAAAGGAGGAGTCTTTGCTGACATAAATGAGAAGAATGAAATCATACAAATAAGACAAGTCACTGGTTGACGAATATGTATTGATTATAGAAAATTAAACGCCACCACCAGAAAAGATTACATTCCTTTACCTTTCCTAGACAAAATGTTAGACAGACTTGCTGGGCACAAGTATTATTTCTTTTTGGATTGATATACCAGTTAACACCAAATACCTATTGCTCCTGAGGATCACGAGAAAACTACATTTAATAGTCCTTACAGAACTTTTACTTTCAGAAGAATGCCCTTTAGATTATTGATCTACCTAAAAAATACTCATTTTTATGCCTTATTTATGATTCAATTTTTAAGGATATTATGCTTTAATGAAAGGTATTTTCATGTTTTTGAATGTAGATGATTTAAAAAGAGTCCAAGAAAGAAAAATAAGGAAAAAGGAGCAAAAAAGAGCAAAAAAGGAGCTTATGGAGCAAAATTTTGGAATTATTGGCCTGGAGCCTAGGCGCTAGAATCCGATGCCTAAGTGCCAGTACGATACTGACGCTTTCAAGTTTTTTGGATGACTTTGGGCAGTTAGTTTGATGGTGTTAAGTGGTTATTGGTGCTTCTAGAAGAGTAGAAGTTACTCCTAATATATAGGACATGTGATACAATGTATTTGGACATAAGGAAACGGTCTAGATCGCGAAGAGGTGCGACCCAAAGTGAAGAGGTGCGAAAGACCTGGTCACGGAGTCCAGCGCCTAGGCGCCAGATCCCGACACCTAGGCGTGACAGTCACCTTCTAGAAGATACATTGAATTTAGACGGATTTTGAAGAGGTGCCTTAAGAAACCCCTGGTCAAATTTTGAGCTCTATAAATAGGAGCCCATTCCACAGAGAAAATAGCACCAAAACTCCCCTCTTAGTACACATACCCATTTTAGTATCTTCTCTCTCATCTCTAGTTTTATTTAGTCTCTTCCATACTTAGGGTGCCACTTTATTTTGTATCTAGTGAGTTTATTTTGAGTGTTTATTGTGTGTTATTGCTATTGGAGTCTTTCATCATTACTTTAGAGTCAGTAGAAGTCAGCAGATCACTTGAAGGAACACTTCAGATAAGTATTTGTACTTTGGTTCAAAGTTTTATAAATATGTTTCGTTGTGTTATTTCAATGTGTTCTGAGTAGTTAGTTATCTTTCTCCTTTCAACTATGAAAAGATTATAAATTAATTAAATTTTGTAGGAGAATTAAATATAAAATATTTTAAAACATTGTGATGATATTAATACCTGATCTTAGTTTACTTTTTAAATTGGCCCTTTAATTTGTTAAAACCTGTTGAAGAATTTTGAAACTTATCCGGAGATAAATTTTTAACTAGTAGATATCACATGAATCCTTATGTAATCGCAGGCTATACGCGGATTGTTTAAGGTGAAGTGCAAATAAATAGGAAGATAATATTTATTGAGCGTATAATTAATTAGTTTTTAGAGTGGCAGACTAAATTCTAATGATTTAGTTTATAGAAAGGTAACGGGTCACTGGTAGGGCCGACCATAGCCACCCTTGGACATCTAGTAGTGTGAGACTAGATTTACCTTTTCTATTAATAAAACATTATGAGCCTATCTATAGATTAGTCAATATTCTTTGCACATGGACCAAAGGGTAAAGAATAGGAATGCTTCTATTTGGCACAATACCATAATCTTAATTCCCTACAAAAGATAATTACTCTATAATTCTTGGATTAGTTGAAAAAGGAGAAAGTCATTTTTATACTTGCTTTGAATTTTAATTACTGCTTACTTTACTTTACTGTTTATTGCTTACTATCTTTTAATAAAAAATATTAGTTATTAAATTTGAATATATATATATATATATATATATATATATATATATATATATATATATATATATAAAAGGTATATATAAATTACATTTGAAAATTTCAAAATATTACTTATATTTCTTACTTTTTATAAAATTCTTTATCCTTGTGGGATCATAACCAGGACTCCACTAGAGCCCTATATTACTTGAACGATACGTATACTTGCGTTTAAAAGTGTGACTTTTTCTAAAAATAAAATTATAAAAGTAAACCTCGCACGTCAAGTTTTTGAAGCCATTTGTTGGAAATTAAATATTCTAAAAAGTGGTATCAAATTCTTGTATTTTAAAGCATATATAAACTCGCATCGCATCAAGTTTTTGGCGCCGCTGCCGGGGATAGATTAGAATTTAATAAAAAGAGAAAAAAAACAAAACAAAACAAAAATATATTCTTTAAATTTTTATGCGTAGTTCCGGATCTGAAGAATTACTACCTTTCGATTCGAAATTAGAAAGAAAAATTAAAATAATTAAAAAAGGAAAACAAATTTCAAAACATCAAAAAATGGCTAACTGATCTATAAAAAAATACCTATTTCTTTATATCTTAATTCTTATTATTTTCTAAGGATATTATGCTTTAATGAAAGGTATTTTTTATGTTTTTTGATATAGGTAATGTAAAAAGGTCTAAGAAGGAAAAAGAAGAAAAAATGAGCAAAAATGGAGCAAAATACCAAAAGTATTAAAAAATTATGGCCTGGCGCCAGAAACTGGCGCCTAAGCGCCAGACTCGATACAAAAGCTGTCAAGTTTTTGACAACGTTTGATCAGTTATTTTGACGGAGTGAGTGGTTATTGGACATTCTAGAAGGCTGGCAGTTGTTCCTTGATAATAGGACATGTGATACATTGCATTTGGACGCTCAAAAATGGTTTTAATCGCGAAGAGGTGCGAACCAAAGTGAAGAGGTGCGAAGAACTGGACGCGGTGTTGGGCGCCTAGGTGCCAGATTCCGGCGCCTAGGCGCCAGACCGACCTTCTAGAAGATTCATTGAATGTTGACATGTTTTGAAGAGGTGCCTCAAGGCAACCCTTGAAGCCTATAAATAGAGGTCCATTTCTTCAGAAAAGGTGCCCCTCCCATTGTACCCCTTTCTCTTATCTACTTTAGGATCTCTCATCTTAGAGAGAGAATTAGAGAGAGAAATTTAGGGCCACTTTTGTATAGTTTAGTGAGTTTATTTTTCAAGTTATTGCATGCGGAGTTCATTACACTGTGGAGTCAGTAGGAATCAGAAGATCTGTAGAAGAAATTTTTGAGATAAGTATATTTTTACATTTGATTCAAAGTTTAATTATCATATTTTGCTATTTATTTTCAATGTGTTCTGAGTAGTTAGTTTACTTTCTTCCTTCTTTTATGAAGAGATAGATAAGATAATATAAAGATTTGATGGAGAATTAAAATTCAAAATATTTTCAAAACATTGTGATGACTAATCTTACTTTACTTTTTAAAATGGCCGTTTGAATTGTTAAAACCTGTTGAAGAGTTTTGAGACCTTGAAGGAGAAGAACTCTTAACTTGTAAATGTCACATGAATCCTTGGGTAGTCGAAGGCCATGAGCGGGCTATTCAAGGTGAAGTGCAAATAAATAGGAAGATAAGATTTAAAGGGCGTAGAATTGATAAGTTTTTAGAGTGACAGACTAAATTCTTATAATTCGATTTATAGACTAGAAAAGGGTCACTAGTAGGGCCGACCATAGCCACCCTTAGACATCTAGAAGTGTGAGCCTAAATTAACCCATTTTACTAACAATACATCCGGACCTTTTCTGTAAATTAGTCAATGTTCTTTGCGCACGGATCGAAAGGGTAAAGAATAGGAATGCTTCTATTTGGCACAATACCATAAATCAAATTCTCCAACGAATATTAAATTTTCTTAAAAATCTTAGAATAATTAAAGGAAAGAAAATTGTTTATTTTATATAGAATTCATAAAATCATTTTTTTATTATTGTTGTCTTTATTTGCATCTAGTAAATTAATAGTAATTTATCTAAAAGATAAAATAAAAATATTTTTACTTATTTTATTTTTCTCTATAAATCTTCCCTGTGGGATCGATACTGGGGTCTTTGTTTAAAAACCCTATATTACTTGAAATGATACGTATACTTGTGTAGTACCCCTAGTGTGTAAAAATATTTTCTAAATTATATAATATTAATTTATACACTAGCTGCTATTTATAAATTGAGTCAAAGCTTTTGGCTATCTTTTGGAAGCAAACAATACTACGTTATTTGCGGTCGGGTCACTAACTCACATAATGATAATCAAAATCCAATCAAAATTAATGAACAAAATATTTATAAACCATTAAGGGAATATGCAAACCCTACAGCTGATGAACTTCTTGTTAGTATTCAAATTCCAGCTGTAGATGCTAATTCTTTTGAGCTTAAACCTTCTATTATTCAAATGGTTCAAAAAAATTAATTTGGAGGAACACCTAATGAGGATCCAAATTTACATCTTGATAGTTTTTTAGAACTTTGTGCTACCTTTAAATATAATAATGTTTCTGATGATGTTATTAGGCTTACACTCTTTCCTTTTTCCTTAAAAGATAAAACAAATATGTGGCTTAATTTATTAGCAACTTGTTCTATTAAAACATGGGTAGATATGGCACAAAAATTCTTTGCTAAATATTTTCCTCCTAGAACTGCTAAATTGAGAAATGATATTACTTCATTTATGCAATTTGATGGAGAAAAAAATTTATGAAGCTTGGGAAAGATTTAAAGAACTATTAAGAAAAATTCTCATCATGCTTTACCAGATTGGTTAATTATTCAAACATTTTATAATGGACTTATTGGATCACTTAGATCTATTATTAATGCTGCTACTGGTGGTTCTTTAATGGCTAAGACATTTGAAGAAGCCTACACCTTAATTGAAGAAATGACTAATAACAAATTTCAATGGCCTTCTGAAAGGGTTAATCCCAAAAAAATAGCAAGTATTCATGATAATGAAGCCTTTTCTATTTTAGCTTCACAAGTGGCTGCGATATATAAGAAATTAGATAATTTTGCTATTAATATATCGCATGTAAGTAATGATAATTCTGCAAATTCTGATGATTTTCAAATAATGGAACCTTTGCAAGCTATTGTCAGTAAAACTAATAACCCTTATTCTAATTATTATAATCCTGGTTAGAAAAATCATCCTAATTTTAATTGGAGTAACCGACATCAAGTTAATCCAAATTGGAACAATCAAGGAAATTCAAACTATAGAACAACTTATCCTCCTGGTTATAACAATCGGCGAGAAAAAGTTGTACGTAGAAGAATTAATCTTGCAACTAAGCAATCCGCTACAAAGTCAAAACACTGCTATTTGTAATATTGAGAATCAGATGGGTCAAATCGCTAATTTCATTAATTACAGGCCTTAAGGAACACTGCCTAGCAATGTCGAAATTAATCCTAAAGGATCTGGAAAAGAACATGAATAAGCAAAAGCTGTACAACTCAGAAGTGGAAAGGAATTAAAGGAGAAAACACGGAATGAGATTGAAAAAGAGAAAGAAGTTGAGATTAAAAAACCAAAAGATACTCTTTCTCCAAGTAAAGATCAGACTGTTGTACCTATTAATGTGAGAATTGAAAGACCACTACAACTTTTTTCTCAAAGACTTAAACAGCAGAAGCTTGACCATCAATTTTCTAAGTTCTTTGAAATTTTTAAGAAACTTACCATCAACATTCCTTTTGCTGAATCTGTGGAATAAATGCCAAGCTATGCAAAATTTATGAAGGATATTTTAAGAAAGAAGAGAAAATTTGAATCTTATGAAACTATTGCATTAAGTGAAGAATGTAGTGCAATAATTCAGAAGAAATTACCTCAGAAACTTAAAGAACTTGGAAGTTTCACTATACCATGTGCTATTGGAAAAAAAATTCTATGGAAAAGCCTTATGTGAATTAGGAGCTAGCATTAATCTCATGCCATTTTCAATTTTTTGAAGGTTAGATTTTGGAGAGATTTCTCCTACCACTGTAACTCTTCAGTTAGCTGATCGATCGATCACTTATCATAAAGGAGCTATAGAGGATGTTCTTGTTAAGGTAGATAAATTTATCTTCCCTGTGGATTTCATTGTTCTAGATATGGAAGAAGATAAAGAAATACCTATTATTTTAGGGAGACCTTTTCTAGCTACTGGTCGAGCTATGATTGATGTGCAAAAAGGAGAATTAACGATGAGAGTTAATGATCAAGAGATAACATTCAATGTTCTGAAATCAATGAGGTATCCTGAAAAAGAAAAATGCAATCGAATGGATATTTTTGATTATATGATTGAAAAGCATTACCAAGATAGATGTAAGGTCATTTCTGATGATAAAGACAAAGAATCTATGTTATATGATGAGTCATTAAATAAAGAAAATTCATCTAAAGGAGCTCATTATATTCATGAAAATTGGGAAATTTTAGACACAACTAAAAAAGAGATATAATTACCCTTAATTGAAAAAGCCCCTGAAATGGAATAAAAGATGTTACCTGTACATTTAAAGTATGCATTTCTTGGAGATTCATCAACTTTACCTGTAATTATATCTTCAGAATTAAGCAAAGATCAAAAAGAAAAATTAATTAGAGTTCTGAAGAATTATAAAAAAGCTTTTGGTTGGACTATTGCAGATATAAAAGGAATAAGCCCTTCAATCTATATGCATAGGATTTTAATGGAAGAAAATTGTAAGCCCACTATTGAACCTCAAAGAAGATTAAATCTAATTATGAAAGAGGTTGTTAAGAAAGAGATTTTGAAATGGTTAGATGCTGGAATTATTTATCCTATTTTGGATAGCCAATGGGTAAGTCCTATTCATTGTGTTTCGAAGAAAGGAGGAGTAACTGTCATTGTTAATGAAAAGAATGAATTAATCCCAACAAGACAAGTTACTGGATGGCGAATTTACATTTACTATCAAAAATTAAACAACGCCACTAGAAAGGATCATTTTCCTTTACCTTTCTTGGATTAAATGTTGGATAAACTTACTGAACACTCATATTTCTGTTTTCTGGATGGATATTCTAGTTATCATCAATTATCACTTGCTCCTGAGGATCAAGAAAAGACAACATTTACAAGTCCTTATGGAACATTTGCCTTTAGAAGAATGTCTTTTGGTTTATGCAATGCACCTGCAACTTTTCAAAGATGTATGATGTCAATATTCTGTGATTTGATTGATAAGGGAATTGAAGTATTTATGGATAATTTTTTAGTTTTTGGAACTTTTTTGAATCTTGCTTGGAAAATATAACGAAAATTTTGAAGAGATGTGAAGAAACAAATTTAGTTATAAACTTGGAAAATTGTCAATTTATGGTCATAGAAGGCACTGTACTTGGACATAAAGTTTCACAAATAGGGATGGAAGTTGATCATGCAAAAGTGAAAATTATTGCTCAACTGCAACCACCTATTATCATTGTCGATGTAAGAAGTTTTACGGGTCATCTTTGGATTTTATAGGAGATATATAAAGGATTTTTCTAAAATTGCTAAACTTCTTTGCCATTTATTGGAAAAAGAAACTAAATTTGAATTTAATGAAGATTGTACGAATGCGTTCAATACTACGAAAGAAAAATTAATCATCTACTTTGTCATTGTTGCACTCGATTCGAATAAACCTTTTGAATAAATATGTGATGCAAGTGATTATGCAATAGGAGCTGTATTAGGACAAAAATATGAGAAGATTTTCAAAGTTATATACTACGCTTAGCAAAACTCTTAATGAAAATCAAATAAATTACACTACTATCGAAAAAGAGCTTTTAGCGATAGTATATGCCTTTGATAAATTTAGACCATATCTTCTTGGAACAAAATGTATCGTGCAAGCGATCATTCTGCTATTAAGTATTTAATATCTAAAAAGGATGCTAAACCTGGGCGATCGGATGGGTTTTACTTTTACAAGAATTTGATTTTGAAATTGTGAACGAGAAAAGGCCGACAACCAAATTGCTGATCATTTATCAAGAATAAAAAATAATAAAGAAAAGAACTATGAGGAAAATATAAATGAGAAATTCCACGATGAACGAGTTATATGTCATTCGAGATTACGAAATGCCACAGTATGCTTGATATAGTTAACTACCTGGTTAGCAATATTTTACCTTATGGGATGAATAGTAAATACATTAAGAAATTTAAGAATGATTATAAATCATATATTTGGGAAGATCCTCATTTATTAAAAATTGGAAGAGATTTTGTGATTCGAAGATGTGTACCTTATGAAGAAAATTTTGCAATCATTAAAAAATGTCACTATTCTGAATTTGGAGGACACTTTGGAGTGGATAAAACTGCATTTAAAATTTTAAATTCTGGATTTTATTGGCCTACTTTATTTAAAGATGTTGGACATTATGTGAAAACTTGTGATCGATGTCAAAGAATGGGAAATATATCCAGAAAAGATGAAATGCCTCTAAACTTTATATTAAAAATTGAAAATTTTGATGTATGGGGTTTAGACTTTATGGGACCTTTTGTACCATCATCTGAAAAGATTTATACTTTATTAGCAGTTGATTATGTTTCAAAGTGGATCGAAGCTGTATCTTTACCTAACTGTGATTCCAAAAGTGTTTTGAAATTTTTAAAGAAAATGATTTTTAGAAGATTTGGAATGCCCACGATAATTATCACAGATGGAGGAAGTCATTTCAGAAATATAAGAATTCAATCGTTGCTTGAAAAATTTAGAATTAAGCATAGAATTGCAACTGCTTATCATCCTCAAACAAGTGGAATGGCTGAAGTGTCGAACAGAGAAATTAAAACAATATTGGAAAAGGCTGTTAATCCTAAAAGAACTGACTGGGTTGATAAAATTGATTCTGCATTATGGGCTTATAGAACAGCTTATAAGACACCTATCAGAATGTTACCTTATCGGTTAATTTATGGTAAACATTGTCACTTACCTGTTGAACTGGAGCATAAAGCTTATTGGACGATAAAGTAGTTCAATTATAATTTGAATACTACAGGAGAAAAATGATTATTACAACTGAATGAAATGGAAGAGATAAGAAATGAGTCTTATGAAAATGCAAGAATTTATAAGGAAAGAATGAAAAAATTGCATGACAAAATGATTTCAAGGAAAATATTCGAGCACGGACAAGAAGTATTATTATTTAATGCTTGTTTAAAACTTTTTCCTGGAAAATTAAAATCTAAATGGATGGGACCATTTATAATTGAGAAAGTACACCCTTATGGAGCTGTGGATATTAAAGATCCCAAAACTGGAAAAGTATTTAAAGTTAACGGATTAAGACTGAAGGCTTATATGGGAGAAATGAAATTAAATTACAAAGAAGTTTATGAGCTGAGTCTACCTGATTAATTCAATTAATTAGGTCGGGCTGACGACGTTAAACCAAGTGCTTTGTGGGAGGCAACCCATAATTATTAATTTAAGTTTAATTATTGCTGTAAGTTTATGCCATGGTTTTGACTAAATTTGTATATAACTTCTGGAAATAGAAGGCTAACAAGTCTGTATTGGCTTAAGCTAAACATTTTCTTGAAGTATATAGAATTTGGACTTGGACCACTCCATGTCAAATGTGAGTAAAAAGGAGATCAAGTTAAACTTCATTTATGATTGTTTATGATTTGAATTTTTTGTAATTGTGTTTGTGTGTTGATCATATTCGTTTGTTAAACCTATTTTTACGACTGAAACTTTGCAAAATTTAATGATAGGCGAATTGGATTCGATCGAGGTTCCGGCGCCTAGGCGCCAAAAGTTGGCGCCTAAGCGCCAGAATAACTTGCCTATCTATTATCCGACACCTAGGCGCCTGATTCTGGCGCCTAAGCGCTGTGGTTACAGATCGTGGAAAATTCGAAATTCTTCAGTTTTTCACATGAAGTCTCTTTTTATATAGCCTATTTTTCGTCCCCAATCCCATAGAAACACTAATTTTGATCAAAGCAAACCATTTTGGAGGAGTTAGAAAGGATTTGGAGGTAATGGATAGTGGAAATCATGGAAATGAGGTAAGAGACAAATCTCTTAAAGATCCTCAGCCTTATTTTAATGGTTTTATTGCTGTTAGTCTGGAGAAAATGTTTAGTCGAATGGATAAGATTGAAGCGGAACTTCAAAGTATTGGTAATCGTCTCCATGAGATGTACCACCAATACGAACACTTGGAATGTCAAACCAAACTTCAATCTGATCATATGGCTGCCTATCATGACGCTCAAGTAGAAATGTACACGAAGAACAAGTGGATTAATAAAAAGATGTCTTTGGAATTTTCAAGGGCGTTGGTGTTCTACCCCTTCGGTCCTAGCAAACTTCATTGCGAAAGAGATGGAAATTGAAGATCGGTGTTAATAGATCTTAAATGTGTTTTAGGTGTGATCGAGTCTTGTTTTAGTGTGTTGAATATCTCATTTGTGTTTTTGCTTAATTGTTCAACGTGTGTTGTTGGATTTGAATATTTGCTTTGAATATGTTGTTATTTGTATTATTTATAAAACGATGAACCTTCATACAGTCTTGTACTGAAAGTTATTGAATTTGGAATGGATATTAAGATTTAGAATTGAAGAATTTGGATACATTTATGTGGATCTATACTACCATTTTAAATTGATTGTGAAAGTATTTGGAGGTTATGAAATGGATTAATACTCTCATAAGAGTAATTAGGAGTCAAATTTGATTAGATTTGGTGGAAAATATTTAATTTAAATTTAATTTTTGGAAAGGTGAGTCTGGCGCCCAGGCGCCAGAATTCGGAGCCTAGGCGCCGGTTCGGCCTGAACCCAAAAACACATCTTCTTAAACCCCCCACACCATTTTTGATGCCTAAGCTTCCTTCTCCACTATTTTTCGTGAAAATACCACCTAGAGATCCCATTTAGAGCCGGATTTCGAAGTTTTTGAGCTTGAAATCACCCAATTTCTTCATCTCGAGGTCAGATCTACATTCTAAACTCATTAATTTTTATTTTCACCATGGATTTTGCTCTCATTCAGAAAAACCAAAATTTTGAGAAAAATTTTAATTTTTTATGGTTAAATCCATAATTTTTAAGCTTTTTCATGTTTGAGAAGCATAAATTAGTTTATTTTCCTAGATCCGTTGAATTTATTTCGCGTTTTTATTTTAACGTTTAGATGGCACCCAAATCTAAGCGAGGAAAGGAACGAGACAATTTTGATCATAGCAAATTCGTCACTGCTACTGCAGACTTCCTATACAATGATTTTGCTATTTGGGTTCATGGTGGGTTTTGGCCAAAATTGGGGATTTTGGTTTGGGTTTTGTTTGGGTGGAGTTTAGGTTCAAATTTGGGGCAAATCTTGTTAGTTCTTTGTTTGTGGGGATGTTAGGAAGGTTTATGAAAAGATTTGGGGTTAATTGGAGTTGAGTTGGGTTAGTTTGGGCTAAGTTTAGGTCATGGGCCAAAATTGGGCTTTAAGCTTCAAATTGGAATTGGATCCAAATGTTAATCAAATTGGGCTTGGATTTGGTCTAAATTGATATTGGGGATATGTAATTGAAGTTTAGAATTGAATTGGATCAACATTGATGTTAATTGGAGTGGTTTGGTTTGACATTGGGCTTACTTTGGTTAAAAATGGGCCAAATTGGGGGTTTTGGTAAAAGTTGGTTAAATTGACAAAATTGGCCTATGGTGTAGTTGAACAAAATGAAATTGGGAATATTTGGGATTTTTTGAAATTTTCTTGGAATTTTTGGAATTTATGGATTTTTTGGTTAAAAAAAGGGGCATTTTGGGTATTTAGAGGGTATTGGGGGGTATTTTTGGAAATTTTGTTATATTTGGCTAAGGATGATCAATTTGAATGGTGGGAAATGTTTATGATTGGTTTTGAGGAATTTTGGGTAATTTAGGTAATTTCTTGCAAATTTTGGGTAGCTTCAAGGACATTTGGTAGGTTTGGTGGGTGTAGGGCCCCGGGGGTCAAAAATTGAAATTTTGAAAAAATGAAGATTGATCAAGTTTGAGCCATGAAGCCATATCAAGCCCATAAGAGCCATGAGATGACTCATTTGAGGCATTTACTATGTTTTTCCTAACCCTCTTAGCCAAGGGCCTAGGGGTTAAGGTCCATCCATATGAATTACCTACATGAGTCAGGAAGTCAAGCTAGGTATGAATGGTTTTAGGATTTGGAATGCGTGTGAATGTGTAATGTTTGCAGATCAACCCTCACCAGACCAGACCAATCAGGGTAGTCCTAAGGCCAAAGATTCCTATATGGAACTCATCCTTTAAACCTCCACATTTGATCTTAACCCTCCAAGTGACTTAGGGGTTTACAATCAAACTTATGGAGTTTGCAGGGAGTTAATAGGTGTTTGAATTTCTAAATGGTGGGTGCCATCTCTAATCCCCTAGGATAGTCAAAGGGAAAACCTAAGGCTAGATCCTAAGTACTAGGGAGAGAGAGAAGAGAGAAGACCTCATAAAAAATGAGGTCAACAAATGGACCCCCAATAGGTGTGGTGTGCTAACCAAGCACGCCGCGCGTATTAGCGTTGACCAAAGAGATCAAAAAAACTAACACAGACGTCTAAGTGACACACTTAGAACAGAGTAGAAAAAAATTTCCGTTGGGGAGTATCGAGTATATCTCCAAGACTGGAGATCCTTGAACTCTCGCTGGGGAAAAGAGAAGGAGGTGATTTCCAAATCATAAGATCTGGGGGATTTGATTTAGATTTCATTTCATTTTCAATTCCGAGTTTTTTTTAATGTGTGAATTTAGATTTCTATTTGTTCTGAGTTTCAATGTCGATTGAGGTTTAATTTAAAATCAATCAAGGAAATCCAGATTTGAAATGAAAATTGTAACCTAGGTTCTAACCTCGAGATTACGAAGAGAACTGGAATTTAGGTACCAGCCTCAGAGTAAGAATCAGAGTTTAAATATCGATTGAAAAGGATGAGAATCAGAATTTAGGTACTGATCTTGAAATAAGATCTGGAATTTGGTACCAATCTCGCAGGTTTAAAGAGAACTGGAATCTGGTTCCAGTCTCGAAGGTTTAAAGAGAACTACGATCTGGTTCCAGTCTCGAAGGAGAGAGTTGAAATTTGCTATAGAGATTTGAGTTTAGCAGAAGATTTGGAATGAGACGTGAAAGTGTTTCACGTCCCACGAGGATCGATCAAAGTCTGATTATTTGGCGAAGGATATGAATCCATGCCATCAGAACCAAATCGAAAATTTTCGTGATTCTGTGTCAGTAGATTCAGTCGACCTTCTCAAGAGAGGGAAGGAAATATAGAGAGTCAAAAAGAGATTTGAGAATAGCCGAAGGCTGGGGATTTCAGATTCAAGAATTTGTCTTAGTCGCTTGTTGTGATTTGATTTTAGCTTGATTTTCAATTTAGGGTTTACATTTATTTGGGGTCCGTTTTGACATTCAGATTTTTAAAAGAGTTCTCATTTATTTTTATTTTCCCTTTGTTCTTTATTCGAAGTTAATTTAACTTAATGGTGTTTCCCAGTCAATTTTCATAAAAAGAGGTGAAGGCGAAACATGACACGGTCGTTTTCATTCTAATCTCGTCGAAAATACATCATACATCTTGCTCCAAAACATTATGATATTTTCCTTGAGAATTCAATATCTTATACAATCCATATATATCCAAAACGGATTGTGTAAGATTCTTCAAGTTTCTTTCAAAAGTAGCTGTCAAAATCCATGTCTGAATAGTGAGATACATGGACAATAACATCACCTTCCAAGTCATCCTTGGCAGGAATGATGTATGAATGTGCATTGGAGGTGTGATATTTCTCATGTAACTCAAAGCTCGTAGGGCCGGAGAATCTCTAACTTTGGATCTGGCTGAAAGTGGAAAGGCATTTTTCTGTCATCCATTCTCCTGAAAGTGATGGAGATTCGTTCCACAGGCACTCTTGGAATGTAATGTTTTGCGATGTCTGCTCCGTTTCCTTTCAACACCTGGACGGAACCTACCGGTAGTGGTATCTCCACCAGCCCTCAGAACTCTCCGGGGCCTACAATGCGGAGGTCAGATCCGAACATGATATTGAACTGGTTGACAAAAGACACTGTGTAGAAAGGTCTGATGAAGTCATGATGGTCTGTGTGTGGAGGATGCAGTCGCCCTCCTTGTAGATGTTAATGATGCAGTTGTTGGGTATGCAATCTGCAGGCAGTACCCTCCATGTTATCATCCTTTTTACCATTCTCTTGATAATATTTGGCATCGGATCCACCTCACTGTGACGGAGTATTCCTGGTGGATTCCCTTTTTTGTCTACCGCAAAGTTGTAGCAACATCCGCATTGGATTTTAATTCTTCCTTTTCCTGACATCCATCTTCGGGGTTCTGAATAGGTCTTTTCCCTTAAGCGACCAACTCGGCCCATTTTCTGAAGCTCAAGTACGCAGTCTACAATTTGCTGTTTTTCGTAGTCCGAAAACACATTTGTATGCAGCTTGAGGCCTTCCCAAGCTTGATGTATTGTAAAATGTTTGAATTATTAACCAGTCTGGTAAAGCATGATGTGGACACATCCTAAGAAGATCTTTAAATCTTTCCCAAGCTTCATATATTGATTCCCCTTCAAACTGACCAAAAGATGTGATATTATTTCTTAGCTTAGCAGTCTTTGATGGAGGGATTTATTTTGATAGAAAATTTTGAGAAAGTTCTCCCTAAGTTCTAATAGATCAAGGTGCTAACGAATTTAACCACGCCTTAGCTTTATCTCTTAATGAAAAAGGAAAAAGTCTAAGTATGATAGCATCACTAGACACTCCGTCATATTTAAAAGTAGCACACAGTTAGTACACAGTTCTAGAAAACTAGCGAGATGTAAATTTGGATCCTCATTTAGTGTTCCTCCAAATTGATTATTTTGTACCGTTGAATAATAGTAGGTTTAAGCTCAAATGAATTAGCAGCAACATCAAAATTTTGAATAGTCACATGAATTTCATCTACTATTAGGTTAGCATAATCTCTTAAAAGTCTTGGCAAATTTCTAATATCATTTCTCTGATTATCTTGGTTATTCACCATTTCGCAAGGATTCTCAATATTTTTTTTTTTTCTAATTTTTCTAACAGTATGCTCTAACTCTGAATCGTAAGGTACTAAACCTATAAATCCACTACTACGCATATAAAATCACACAAATACTCTAAAAAGCAAACAACCACACAATTACGCACTACAAAGTAAAGGTTTTCAGTTACTATATTATCAATAGATACCATTTATACCATCCCCGGTAATGGAGCCAAAAACTTGATAAGGAATTTTATTATGCAATAACTTATGAACCCAAATTTATAGACTTATAATGATTTTGTAAAGTTCAAACTTCAACGTAAGAATACGTATAATATCAAGTAATATAGGGCTCTAATAGAGTCCTGGTTATTGATCCCACAGGGAAGGAACGTTCCATACAATAGATAGCATAATATTGAAATCCAATACTCAAATCACAATTAAAGTTTAAGTTTACTTCTTCCAACAAGATGCAGAAAACAGTAACAGTTAAGCAAACCATAATTACTTCTAATTTCTTAAAATAGAATTATCTAACACACACATTAAGCTTTGTATTTGAAACTTTTTTATATATAAGAAAAGTATCTTTCCTCCTTCAATGAGTATATGATGTGTGAATGATATAGAATGATTACTTATTGTATTGTGCCAAATAGGAGCATAAATGATTCTTTACCCTCAAAAGAGTACCCCCTCTTCCAAGCATGTAAAGAACATTGACATATCCTAAGTTTAGTCACTAAATCTAAGGCTAGGCTGGGAGAATACCGGCTGTCACTATGGAGCTCCCACTCACCCTTCACTGAAAAGCTAACCTCTGACTTTAGTTACCAATCTTAGGAACAAATTGGGGTTCTCAGCTTGTCACCTTGAAACCTCTAATTTGAAGCCCAACAAAACACATTTCCTTATTTATCTGCACTCAATTCCCATGAACTATGCAATTCATTCATGGACATTAAATGGATTTTTCATTATTGTTATAGGACACTCAATCCTTTCGGAGTTAATGTACAACAACAGATTTTAACAATTCAATTGGTCAGATTGAAAAGTAAATTAAGTTCGAAATGAAAAAATGTCACAATTTCTTTAATACTTTAAATGTACTTCAAATCCACATCATCCCATCATCACATCTCAATGCAAGAAGAAAGACAAAGGAGACTACTCAGAATTTATAGAGAAGACACAATAAAATATAGATTTTATATATAAAAGAAAAGTCATACAAACCACAATAGCAAATACAACTTATCTCTTTCTCTTCCCCAAGCAAAATCGTTTGAAGTTCCTTTGAATCCTTTTCTCTCTTCTTTGCAACACTCAATTCCCTCTTTAGAATGGAAAGGAAGAAGCAATCTCTCACTTTACTTCTTCTCCTTCACTCCTTAGAGAAGAATCCTTCTCAAATCTTAACTTCTACACTCACTCTTCCAAGCCTAACTCTAAACACACACTCTCTCTACTTCTACACTCTTCTCTCCCTCTCCAAAACTTCTTAAAACCTCTCTAAAACCTCTCTTTTTCGTCCAAAAACAGTTACATATATGTTAGAAATGAATTCCCAAGAGTTTCCTTAAGCATCCCTTCAAAAAGTCGCCAAAACTCTTCATTTTTGAATTGCACAGACATAGGGCGCCGGCGGTGCTCTATCTTCCAATATATTATGGAGTCTCGGGAAAATAGCGTCGGCTGCGCCAGAAGTAGTTTTCTCTCATTTTGCTCCTTTTTGCTCTAAATTCGTTCCTTTTTGCTTATTTTTGCTTCAATCATCTAAAATCATCATACCTACAACAAATCATGAAAAATACCTTTCTTTAAAGTACAATATCACCAAAAATGGGTAAAATTATATAGCAAAAATAGTATATATTTTTGCTACATCAGTAACTTTCTCAGGTGAGCTAACACATTGTAATCCACCTTGTTGTGAGGATTATATTCATTTCCTTTAGGAACTTGTGGGTATATCGTAGGAACTATCTTTTTCATTGTGACTATTTATTTTTCTTTTTCTTGGGGAGCCGTTCTATGAGGTGGAATTTTTCCACTTTGCAAATTAATTTTGACTATTTCTTCAAGTTTACTGTTTGATTCTTTTGTCTCTGAGTCTAAAGATTCCAATTCTATGGAAATCGATGTCCCTTGCAATTGGAAGTGATAGTGTTGTTTTTGTCTTTATCACTATCAGAATTCTCATTAATGTTATTGACTTTTTTTATTATCGTGAGATTGGTCTATATCGTGTACGATTTGAGTATTGTCTACATGATTGAAATTGGTATTATCATTTTCAGAGGCATCATTCAAAATAAATGTAAGCAGAACTAGAAGTATTATTATTCATAGTAGTTGTAAAAACAAAGTCATACATAGTCAACGACCTGAGAGATTTTTACCCTTCATCCAATACAACTATCCTAGAAAAAGATGGAGGAACATAAGAGCTAAGAGATACAAAAGGAATAGTAGTCTCTATGTTTGGAAGACCTCTAATCCTTTTTTATTCTTTATTCTTCTTTTCATTTCCTTTCTTGGAAGATTTTGTGACTTGAAAATCTGTAAGGATCTCCTCAGAAGATTTACCTTGCACAGTTTTGTCTTTGCTCTTATTGTCGGAATTAGGAATAAGCTTATCATCCAAATTAATATTGACTAAACTATTTTCAGGTTCTTTCAGATATTCTTTTGAGATTACAATATTTCCTTCTTTAAAGTTACACTCTAACCAGTCTTTGAAGACACAACATTGGTCAATTTTGTGACCGAGCATCCTGTGATAAGGAAAATAATTGAGATTGTCTTTCATATCAACATCTCCCAGCCTTTTAGCCTCAGGCAGCTTAAAGTCTTGTATTTTCAGCAGGCTACAGACTATTCTGCTGATGACCTTTATCTTAAATGGGTATTCTTTATTCATTCTTTCAGCTATCGTTCTCTTGTCTGTCGGTACTGGAATTGGTTGTTGTAGTTGTAATAGAGAAGAAGTTTGTGGTGATGATTGGTTCTGTCGTTGTTTATTTTGTTCAGGTTGAACTTGCATTACTTATTTACCATTCTCTACAATGTTTCCTGGCTTCTTTTCAAATGTTTTGACAGACTTTGTCTTTTCAGTCTTTTCCATTACAGTCATTTGCTTAGCTTCTTCTTGAAGGTTGGTAGCTTTACTAAGTAGTTTTTCAAATGTTTTTATCGTAAATCCTTTTAACATAAATGCTATAGAACCATGGATATTTTTAAGCAACATTTCAACAGCATGTTTTCTTAGAGTTATGGTTCACATTTCATGCTGAGATTTCTCCAGCTTAAAATGTAATCCACTAAACTCTCTCCGGGCTTTTGTTTTTTGACTACCAGGTCACCAACTGTAGTATGGTGTTGTGCTCCAGTGAAGCATTGAATGAAGAGGCTTTAAAGCTCTATAAAATTCTTAACATACCCATTAGGAAGTTCTGCATACCAGTCAAGGGAAACTCTTGTGAGACTGTTAACAAATTGATGGAATAGAAGAGAATCACTTCCTCCCACATTAAAATAACTTGCCCTAAAATGTGCAAGGTGCTGACTAGGATTACCAAAACTGTCAAACAATTTGAAGAGAGGGGGAACAAAACCTTTAAAGTATTGAAAAAAATCAAATTCCTCTAGATAGAATCTACCCTTTGGAACTAATGATCCAGTTTTTACTTGAGCCATTATTTCTTTTATTTTTTGTTCTGCAAATTGTGGTTTTTCTTTTTCTGGAATTTCTCCTTGGGGTAATCTCTTTTCTTTAGAGTGCTTTCCTCAATTTATATTGGCTCTCTTTTGTCCTCTACAATGTGTATTGCCTCTGGCCTAACGATTTCAATGGCAGACAATGAATTTGTTGGTGGATTTTGTAGAGCTGCCATTAATTCTTCCATTTTTTGTTCGAGACGATTGATTTGTTCATCGCGTTAACGAACAACCACTCGTAACTCTTCTGTGGTATCTTCTTCATTTAATTCTTTTTCTAAGGAGGTAGATTGTTTTTCCACCATATTTATCTCGTCAACTTCCTCATTTGAACTATTTGAAGAATTGTCCCTCCTTCGTCTTGAGACTTGTTTGATGTCATTTTTCAATTTCTTCAATCTTTCTTTGAATGATTTTATAGGGTGCTTTTCACAAGTTTTCTCCTGAGAACTTTCTATAGGAGTGCTCATGGTATCCGAGATTCCTCCTGACGATTCACTTCTCCATACATTATTTTTGAGTATAGGACAAGGTATTGTGGGAAGTGTATCATTGTTTTGTGAATAAGAAAGATCTCCACATTGTAGCATTTGGACCAAAGCAGTGATTTTAGCAGTAGTTTCTTCTGCTTCTGATATTAATTTGTTATGCTTAGTTCTATCTCTTATGACAAAGACATCTTTTATTCTTGGCCCTAGATGAAATTTCACTGGTACCTGAGTACATTGACTATCTAGTGGGAATTTTTGATCCCTTTTTAAGTAAGTGGGATCTTCAATCGAAAGAATCCTTCTTTTCATTATTGTAGAGACCGCATATCCCATTTTATCTAACATTCAAGAAATTGAACACCTGTCTTTCTGTGCTAATCTTTTAAACACAGAGTATACAGCATGAATTGTTGGAGAATTTCTAAGTTGGAAAGTATTTTCCTTATATTCAACAGGTATTGGAATATATCGGTTATCCTTTGAGAAAGAAGTGTTTTTGAAAACACTTTATTCAAATTTAGATGTTTCAAAATTAGCATCTTTATTCCATTTTTTCTTTCTTTAATAGAACGAGTTTTATTTCTTCGTTGAGTTTTTGAAACATTCTTTGAACAAGATCCAATTTCATTTATGGACAGAGGTGGAATGTCATTTTCTTGTTCAACACAAATTTTATTTCCTTTTCTGTCATCTTCTTCTTCCATTTCCTTAAAAGTATATTGTTTTTCAAGAATGTATTAACGTAAATCTACTGTAAAGTTAAGAAAATCTTCATAAGGTTCTAGATTGAATTCCTCAAAGGATTGTATATCAGTTTGATATGGATTTTCTAATGAAAATTCAGTTTTATCAAATAATTCAAAATCATTCTGATAAAGGCAATCGTCTTCCTCAACTGGTGTATTGAAATATTGATAATAAGAAAAGATTGAATATGAGGATTCCATTGTCACTTTTCTGAAAAATTCAAGAAGAATAAAATGTCATGGACTTACTCATAAACTGGGAATTTATTTTATTTTTCTTCATATCATATTGTCATTATGGAAGAATAACTCTTCAAGAGTCAGATTTCATGAAGATATGATTTTATTTGTCAAAGGATGAAACATATTTTAGAAAACAAGTGATTTAACAAAAGATGAGAAGAACGATTAATCCCCAGCAGAGTATCCAATTAAAATCTCTTTTCAGCATTTGTAGCCGTGTCGGAGATTTCTCGGTGTCGATGTCGATGTCATGTTTTGGAGTCCCCACTCTATTCATGTATAATATTGCCCTAATTTTTAATAAATCTTATTTCTTTGGATCCCATAAAAGGATCCTTCGATCATAAAAAATTTGAAGAAATTAGGGGCTAATAAGATGGAAAACAGTAGAAAAAGAGATATCGGTGATAATCCCTATAGAAGAAAACTCTAGAATTTCTTATCCTAGAAGTTCTATATATGGATAATGAAATTTTGGTAACCAGAGATTTCTAGATGTAATATCTATCTTAAGTTCTTAAATCTCCTATAGGAGCAAACTCCTGATACACTTAAAATATATAGTTTTTTTTTATTCACATTCTTATACCTATTTTTGATGATATTGCACTTTAAATGTATGTTTTCTTGTGTTTTTGGTTGCAGGTGCATAAAATTGAAGAATTTGGAGTAATTTGAGCAGAAGAAACAAAAAGGGACCAAAATGGATCATACTGGAGCAAAACGGGTCAAACCGAAGCATACCGGGCTAAAACGGGTCGAATTGGACACTTATGTACCTATGTCTGGCACTTAAGCACCAAATTTGGCGCTTAGTCGCCAGACATTGGCGTTTAAGCGCCAAACCAACGGCGCTTAGGCGCCAGCGACGGTTTTGGGCGTAATTTCTTCAATATAACTCGGATTTTGACGATTTTCAATGCATTGCGAAGCTTATTTTGAGGGGAATTCATTAGAAATGATAAAATGGACTTTCTAGAAGATTTGGGGGCGGTAAAGAGGAGTTATTATTAAAGAGATGTGTCTCTTGGAGTGAAAAGGCACTTAAGGCATCCCTTTGGAAGATTCATTGAATGTGGACTCTTTTGGAGAGATACTTAAGCATCTCTTGGGAAATTATAATTAAGGCTTGGAAAATCTTGAAGAAGAAGATTTAGAGAAGGGAGAGGAACTATTAGAAGAGGAGAAGAAGGCCAAGAAGAAGAAGACTTGGGTGTGAGCCCCAAGTGGGGCAACAAGGAGAGAGAGAGAAAGAGAGAGTGAGAGATTTCTTTCTTTTCTTTTACTTTGTTCTTGGAGAGGATTGAAGGAGATTGCTTTTACTATACAAGGAGAGTTTGATTTTTATCAGAGATAAGTAGTTTCATTGTATTTTGATTTTGATTTAGTAGTTTGTTTGTGTAGTTTTAAAGACTTAAGTAATGAAAAGTTCTTGTTATTTCTCCATGTGTAGTGAGTAGTTTTCTTTACTCTTCCCTCTTACAATGAATTAGTATGCATGTGTAGGATCTAGAATTGAGTAGAGTGAGAATAAATTATGACGATTTTACTTTGTTCTTTATTTACATGTAAACTTGATCAACTTGCATGTTAAAATCTGTTGTGAGAACATGTAAGAATCAATGCAGTGTTGTCTCAATCAACAATTAGTATGAATCACATGAGATTATATGGGTGAGAATATAGTCCATATAATTGAGTGCAAATAAATAAGGAGATATGTTTTTTATTTGGTGTAAAATTAGAGGACTTTAGAGTGACAAGCTAAACTCACAATTCAATTTGATGTTTTAAGTTTTGATTTGAGATGTTAGCCCCCAAGTGGAGGGAATTGAGGGAACTCTAGAGTGAGAGCTAGTATCTTCCCTGCTTAACCCATCTTCATAATTTTAAAACATTAAACTAACCAATGTTCTTTATAAAGGTAAAGAATATAATTTCTCCTATTTGTAACAATCACTCTCTCTATTTGTTTTAATTTTGCGCATGTCACTAATTTCATTGCATGAGGAAGAGTACTTTTATTATATTAAACTTCACTTTTCTGATTTACTATGTGTTTTAGTTTAGGAGTAGAAGTAATATAGTAGTGATAATAGTAGGATTTTATTAAAACCAAACCTTTATCGACTTTCCAAGCTAGGGTGTGTTATTGTAGACTAGAACTTCTCTTGAAAGAAGCTGTGATTAACCGCGATCTCTGTGGGATCGATATTCGGGGTTTAATCAGAAAGCTCTCTATTACTTGATAACAATATGTATACTTGCGTAAAATCCCATTTTATAATAATATCACTTAAACTCTCATTTGCATCGACATCAAGTTTTTGGCGTCATTGTAAATAAAGAGATATATTTAAAAGGAAATAAAATGTAAGCATAAACATTGAGGGATCAAGTTTTTGGCGCCCTTGCCGGGGATCACAACGGTTAATCTTGACTTTTAGGAGGATTTTAGTTGAAGTATTTAGTCTTAGACTTGAAAAATTATAGTGTCGTAAAACTGTTTGTGTGAAAAGCAAGGTGTTTGTGAAAATGTTTTCTTGTGTTGAAAATATTATCTGTTTAATTGTTAATGTACTGTATGTTGTGTTATTTATGCGAACTAAAGGATCTGCAGGACATGTGCCTTATGATCCCGAGTTAGAAAAAAAGAAAAAAATAAAAAAACAGAAAGGACTTAAAAAATCTTAAAATGGAAATGAAAAACATTCAAGATAATAACTTAGAAATCATCATAAATCATTGAGGGATTATGTAAATCCTACAATAGGTGAAATTCACTCAAGTATACAAACCGCTGCCGTAGAAGCTTACTCGTTTGAACTTAATCCAGAGTTGATCAAATTGGTGCAGAACAACCAGTTTGGGGGAAGAGGATCCCTATTTACACTTATCATGTTTTCTAAAACTTTATGCTACATTTAGTTATAACAGCATGTCGGACGATGCTGTTAGACTAAGGCTTTTTCCTTCCTCAATAAGGGATAAGGATAAAATGTGGTTATACTCATTAGCGCCTAGTTCTATTAAAAATTGGGAAGAGTTAACTCAAAAATTCCTAGCTAAGTATTTTCCACCTTCAAGGACAGCTAAACTTAGAAACGATATTATCTCATTTTATCAGTATGAAGGGTAATCAATATACGAAGCCTAGGAAAGATTTAAGGAACCCCTAAAAAAGTGTCCACACTATGCTCTGCCTAATTGGTTAATCATTGAAACTTTTTATAATGGGTTAGTAGGATCCCTTAGGTTTATAATTGATGCTGCCGCTGATGGATCGTTAATGTCAAAACCATTTGATGAAGCGTATGCATTAATTGAAAGAATGGCTACAAATTAATTTGAATGGCCCTCTGCAAGGGTAAATCCTAAAAGGGTAGCCAGTGTTCATGATACAGATGTGATTGCAATTCTTGCATCTCAGGTTGCTAAAATATCAAGGAAGTTGGACCAATTTGGAATGAATCAGCCTCAATTTACTTCGGTAAGTGAGGAAAGTTTATTAGGGAATATGATTGCTTCTAACTTATCATATGAGACTTTAAATACCACAAACAACCCATATTCTAACTTGTACAACCCAGGCTGGGAGAATCATCCTAAATTTAACTGGAATCGTACTACTGATGGTGGAAACCAAAAATGGGAAAATAATCATGCAAATCCTAATGGAAGTTGGAATAATCAGGGGAACACAAACTATAGACCTTCATATCCACCGAACTCTAACAATGATCAACAATTTGAGGATAAGAAGATGTCTACAGAAGAAGTGGTATTGCAAATGGAAAACCAGTTGCAAAGTCAAAATGCTGCGATTATAAACATAGAGAATCAATTGAGACAAATTGCTAATTCATAAAGCAATAGACCCCAAGGAACACTTCCTAGCAACACTGAGATCAATCCTAAAGAGAACACTAATGAACAAGTAGAAGATGTCCGATTAAAATGTGGAAGAGAGATAGAGGATGTGGTTAGAAAAGAGAAAGAAGTTGTGAGAGACACAAAGGAAACTAAAAGACCTGAAGAACATGTTTCTAAGGATCTGGAAAAATTAATATCTCCAACAAAAATCAATTTAGAAAGACCACCACCTCGATTTCCTCAAAAACATAGACAACATGAGTTGGATAAAAAATTTTCAAAATTCCTGAAAGTGCTTAAGAAGTTAACAATAAATATTCCTGTTACTGAAGCTTTGGAACAGATGCCAAGTTATGCAAAGTTTATGAAGGAGATATTAAACAAGAAAATGAAACTTGGGGATTACGAGATAGTTGCACTAAGTGAGGAGTGCAGCGCTATACTTCAGAAAAAGCTTCCTCAGAAACTTAAAGATCCTTGTAGCTTTACAATTCCTTGTGAATTTAGAGAAAAATTATGTGGAAAAGCTTTATGTGATTTAGGAGTGAGCATTAATGTGATGCCTCTATCTATATTTAGAAGGATAGGTTTAGTCGATATTTCTCCCACTACTGTAACCCTTATGTTAGCTGATCGATCTATCATTTATCCAAAAGGAGTTATAGAAGATGTGCTTGTTAAAATGGATAAGTTTATCTTTCCTGTGGACTTTATTGTATTAGATATGGAGGAAGATAAATATATTCCAATTATTTTAGGGAGACCATTCCTTGTTACTAGACAAGCTATGATAGATGTTCAAAAAGAAAAGTTGACTATGAATATTAATGACTAGGAAGTAAATTTTGATTTATTAAAGACTATGAAATATCCAACTGAGAGAAAAGATGATGATTGTTTTTGGATTGATGAAATTGATTATCTAAGCAAAGTCCATTTCCAAGAAAATTTTGATAGTAAGTTAACAGATGAGATTGAAATGAATTTTCATGATGATTCAAAAAGGTTATTTAAAGAAGACTGTATGTATGTTCAGGAGAGGTGTGAAATGATGGACGTCATCAAAAATAGTAAAATTTTAATTCCATCTGTTGAAAAATCTCATGAACTTAAGATGAATGTACCCCACACAATTTTAAAGCATACCTATTTAGGGAATTCATCTACACCACCAGTCTTTATATCTTCAGATTTGACTCAATCACAAGAAGAACTTGAATTGAATGATGAACATGATAAATTTATCGAATTAAGACTTGGAAGAGAATTTGAGGATATATTTCAAAAAAACTTTGAGTTGAGAAAAGAGGAAAAGTATTTTGAAAGACCAATAGAAGATAACATGAGACATAGGAATATCCCAAAAGAATTTGATCTAGAATCTGAATTATCTAAAGAGAATCTGATCCAAAATTTGGGAGATATTGAAGTATCTTATAGAGATCCATTTATTATAAATTTCAAGGAAATATTAATATGCAAATTGAGAAAATCATTAGAAAAATATTGGATCTAGAAAGAAATATGTGGAACAATGATACAAATCAATCCAAAAAGGAAGAGCTGAAAGAAAAATTACAATTTGAGGATGTTGTAGGAATCTCTGGATCTGAAAAAGATTGGATGATTGATCAAGGATTACTTAAATGGAATTTTGATCTAGGAGGAATCATTTGTCGGGCTGACGACGTTAAACTTAGCGCTTTATGGGAGGCAACCCATGGTTATCAGTGTAGTTTGATTTAGTGTGCTTGAGAGTTACGATTCATAGTGTTAAATTTTGTTTCCTTTAGTGTGGATTGATCAGAATGATTGATGATTGTTGTTATGTTGGATTGGATAATAGTGAGATGTTCAATTTTGATCCTTGTTTGATGTGTAAAAGTGTTTTGGGTTAATGTTGTGAGGTTATGCCTTGGTCTTGACTAACTTTTTATATGACTTGTGGTAGTAGCAGGCCGACGAGTCTGTTATGACTTAGTTTCCAGAGCTGAGCATTACCTTGAAGCATGTAGATTTTGGACTTGGACCACTCCATTTCAACTCTATTACTTCCTTTATCTGACTTTTTCTTTACTGAGTAAGGTTATGAACTTACTTAGTAAACAAAATCTGAATGAACTGCACTACTTTTATTTACCAGATTGTGTATAACTTAGACTTAGAGTAAACCTGATATTTGAAACACATGAGTTTTTATAATAGGGGAATTATGGTCCAAGGGTGATAACCATATAAAAATTTTTATATACATACATTATTAGTGTAGTTCCTTTTGTTAGAAAATTGAAACTAAGGAGGGGAAATATGAGTAAAAGGGAGATCAAATTAACCTCAGTTGTTGTTTGCTTATGAAATCTGTGAATGTATGTATTGATTTTTGTGTGTCTATGTTTGTGAGTCAAGTAAAATGAGTCTTTGGAGACAACAAAACTTATCTTAATATTTTAAACTTGTTAGCATTTAGCAATTCCTTTATAAAGTTTAAAATGTGTTCCTGTTTAATTTTCAGTTTGTACCTATTCTGTTATTTAAAATTCCTTTATAGTGTTATGTCAAACATGTTTAGGATAGATTTACTTTATACTGTAATATTCTACAATGTGCTTTTTGTTAATATTTTTGTAGGATGTGTATTAAATGGTAAATGTGATCTTTCCCTACCTCATATTTTTGTACTTCATTGTTACACATGTTTGAGCTTAAGTTTGGGGGGAAAGAAAAATGTTTCAAATTTAAATCTTACTTGTTTTCAAAAGTACTACAAATAAATTTGTATTTTATTTCTAATGATTTTAGTTATGTGGAGTCTTCTTAAGATTGTTAGAATTTTAAGCATAAAAATGGAGTAGGATAACTTAGTTGATATTTTTAGTGAAAATGATGAACCTAGAGTTAAGGATATTTATTGGAGAACATAGGAAAATGAATAACTATTTTTTTATTTAAGAAGAAATGTATTTTTTGAAAATTAAGGATTCTTAGAATTTTTATTTTCAAACATTTAAGGCTCTTTTAGAAAGTATTTTAAAAAAATATATGTATATCTTTTTAAGTAAAGGAAAGTAATAAGTTTTAACTTTAGAGGAGGATAGTGGAATTCAAAATCATTTAAGGACTTCTTAAGATATAGTAATCCTCACATATGAAAAATAAAAAATAAAGAAAAATAATGAAAAAAATGGATCAAAATGATCCTTAAAAAAAAGAAAAAAAAGGTGAGGAGAAGCTTGAGGAGAGGCCCTAATAAAAAATTGGTTTCACTTGAGTCTTTCTAATGTAAAGAACTTAGAACAATCCTATGCTTGCTTTTTATACATATATTAGTTAAATTATTTTTAAGATAGTTCTTAAGTCGAGAAAGTAAAGTTCATAGGATCCGAAATTTGAAAAATCTGCATATTTTTCTGAATTAGATAGGAAAACAAGTTCCCAAGTTTGATGATAAATATTTTAGACCCTGGACTATTCTAATTCACTAGAAGTTCTTCTAGGTTGAACTATCACATTTTTTAGAACAAAATTTTAACAATAATAAAGGGTGACCCATTAACTCTAATATACAAAAATTATTTTAAAAGTCTAGTATTACTTGAGGACAAGTAATATTTAAGTTTGAGGTATTGATACACCTAAAATATATTGTGTTTTATGCACATTTTTATACTTATTTTTTATGATATTGCACTTTAAAGATATGTTTTCTTGTGTTTTTGGTTGCAGGTGCATAAAATTGAAGAATTTGGAGTAATTTGAGCAAAAGAAACAAAAAGGACCAAAATGGAGCATACTGGAGCAAAACGGGTCAAACCGGAGCATACCAGGCTAAAACGGGTCAATTTGGACACTTATGTACCTATGTCTGGCGCTTAAGCGCCCAAACGACGGCGCTTAGGCGCCAACGATGGTTTTGGGCGTAATTTCTTCAATATAACTCGAATTTTGACAATTTTTTATGCGTTTCGAAGCTTATTTCGAGGGGCATTCATTGTAACTGATAAAATGGACTTTTTGGAAGGGTTGGGGGTGGTTATGAGGAGTTATTATTGAAGAGATGTGTCTCTTGGAGTGAAAAGGCACTTAAGGCATCCCTTTAGAAGATTCATTGAGTGTGGACTCTTTTGGAGAGACACTTAAGCATCTGTTGGGAAATTATAATTAAGGCTTGGAAAATTTTGAAGAATAAGATTTAGAGAAGGGAGAGGAACTATTAGAAGAGGAGAAGAAGGCCAAGAAGAAGAAAACTTGGGAGTAAGCCCCAAGTGGGGCAACAAGGAGAGAGAGAGAAAGAGAGACTGAGAGATTTCTTTCTTTTCTTTTACTTTGTTCTTGGAGAGGATTGAAGGAGATTGCTTTTGCTATACAAGGAGAGTTTGATTTTCATCAGAGATAAGTAGTTTAATTGTATTTTGATTTTGATTTAGTAGTTTGTTTGTGTAGTTTTAAAGACTTAAGTAATGAAAAGTTCTTGTTGTTTCTCCATGTGTGGTGAGTAGTTTTCTTTACTCTTCCCTCTTACAATGAATTAGTATGCATGTGTAGGATCCAGAATTGAGTAGAGTGAGAATAAATTATGACGATTTTACTTTTTTTCTTCATTTACATGTAAACTTGATCAACTTTCATGTTAAAATCTGTTGTGAGAACATGTAAGAACCAATGCGGTATTATCTCAATCAACAATTAGTAAGAATCACATGAGATTATATGGGTGAGAATGTAGTCCATATAATTGAGTGCAAATAAATAAGGAGATATGTTTTTTATTGTGTGTAGAATTAGAGGACTTTAGAGTGACAGGCTAAAGCCCCAATTCGGTTTGATGTTTTAAGTTTTGATATTAGATGTTAGCCCCCAAGTGGAGGGAATCGAGGGAACTCTAGAGTGAGAGCTAGTATCTTCCCTGCTTAACCCATCTTCATAATTTTAAAGCACTAAATTAACCAATATTCTTTATAAGGGTAAAGAATATAATTTCTCCTATTTGTAACAATCACTCTCTATATTTGTTTTAATTTTGCGCATGTCACTAATTTCATTGCATGAGGAAGAGTACTTTTATTATATTAAACTTCACTTTTCTGATTTACTAAGTGTTTTAGTTTAGGAGAAGAAGTAATATAGTAGTGATAATTGTAGGATTTTATTAAAACCAAACCTTTACCTACTTTCCAAGCTAGGGCGTGTTATTGTAGACTAGAACTTCTCTTGAAAGAAGCTGTGATTAACTGCGATCTCTGTGGAATCGATATTCGGTGCTTAATCAGAAAGCTCTATATTACTTGATAACGATACGTATATCACTTAAACTCTCATTTTCAGCGGCATCAAGTTTTTGGCATCGTTGTAAAGAAAGAGATATATTTAAAAGGAAATAAAACGTAAGCATAAACATTGAGGGATCAACTCCTATAGTTAATTACATCTTAGACTATTATGATTGTCTAAGAAAACTTCTGATTAATGTTAATCACTTGTTTTCTAAGAAGTTTCATGAACAAGGAAAGAAACATCAACGTTCAATTCTAGGGGTAATGTGTCATACTACCGTTAAAATTTTGATTTTGTCAATGTCTTTATGTCATTTTTTTCTTATTTTATTTTTGTTTTGTTGTCTGTCATTTTAATTTTTATTTTGTCAATTTCATTTTATTGTCTTGTAATTTGTTATTTGTTTGGTGGCTATCCTAAAAGTTTTGATTCTATGTTGTTGTTATGTCATTTTGTGTTTGTTTCATGTTATATCTTCGTCTTAGGTTCTGTGACTAACCTTAAGTTTCAATTTTTTTTTCATTTTGTTTTATTTCGTTATTCCATCTTTGGAATATCATCCTGCAAAATAGAGTTAGCACACCCTATAACATGCAAAGAAAATGTAGAACAAAACTAATGTCGTTGTTTCATCTTGATTGTCCTGCAAAATAGAGTTAGCACGTTTATGATACGTAAAGAAAACTTAACACTTGTTCTTAATCTATAAGAAAAAGAATGTTAGATATTGAATTTAAAAGAATGTGAAGTTTAATGTAAATTGTATAAAATCTAACAAAAAGATAGATTTTAAAGTTTTAGATTCAATATTATTTGAATCTAAAAATGTTAAGTTTAATGTTGATTAAACTTAAAATCTAATAAAAAGGTAGGTTTTAATATTTTAGATTCGACATCATTTGAATCTAAAAATTATTAAGTCTAATGTTGATTAGACTTAAAATTTAACAAAAAGTTAGATTTTAACATTTTAGGTTGGATATCATTTGAATATAAAAAGTATTAAGTCTAATGTTGATTAGAATTAAAATCTTAAAAAAACTTAGATTTTAATATTTTAGATTTGATGTCATTTGAATCTAAAATATTAAGTCTATTGTTGATTAGACTCTGATAATTAGATTCAATGTCATTTGAATCTAACTTTTTAACTTAATTTTGATTAACTTGGATTCAATTTAGGTTGAAACTATGTTTTTTTTTGTTGACTTAAGTTTAATATGGGTTGAACTTAAGTTTGAATGAATTTTGACTTTAATTTAGGTAGAAATATTGACTTATGGATTAAACTAAAGTTAGGTTTTGAGTTAACATGGGTTTAAGTTAGGTTGAACCTAAGTTAGATTTTATCGACTTAAGTTCAATGTGGATTGAACTTAAGTTTATATGAACTTGGGTTCAATTTATGTTGAACCTAAGTTAGAAATGTTGACTTAAATTCAATATAGGTTGAAATTAAGTTAGTTTTTTAGTTAACTTGGATTCAAGTTTAATTTGAACTCAAGTTAGATTCAATATGGGTTGATTCTAAACTTAGGTTAACTTAGGTTCAAGTTGGGTTGAACTCAAGTTAAATTTTGGTTAAGTTAGGTTCAATATGGTTTAAACCTAACTTTTAGGTAAACTTGGGTTCAAATTGAGTTGAACTCAAGTTAGATTTTGTTAAGTTAGGTTCAATATGGGTTGAAACTAACATTTAGGTTGACTTAGGTTCAAGTTGGGTTGAACCTAAGTTTAGATTTTGGTTGAGTTAAGGTTTGACATAGATCCACGTTAGGTTGAATCTAAGCTCAAGTTAAGTTTGGTTTTGACTTAGGTTCAAGTTAGGTTGAACTCAAGTTAGGTTCGAGTTAGGTTGAACTTAAGCTCAAGAATAGTTTGAGTTTAAGTTTAATTCAACTTAACCAAGTTTAATAAGCTAAACTTATTATAACTTAGGTATGATTAAACCTTAGTTAGTTAAGGTTTAATGAGTTAATTAGTTATAATGGGATAAACCTAATTAGAGTTTAGGTTAGATTAAACCTTAGTTAGTTAAGGTTTTATGATTTAATTAAGTCTAATGTGTTAGACCTAACTTGGGTTTATGTATGATTAAACCTTATTTAGTTAAGGTTTAATGATTTAATTAGGTCTAATGGGTTAGACCTAATTAGGATTTAGGTATGATTAAACCTTAGTTAGTTAAGGTTTAATGATTTAATTAGGTCTAATGAGTTAGACCTAATTAGGGTTTATGTATGATTAAACCTTAGTTAGTTAAGGTTTAATGATTTAATTAGGTCCAATGGGTTAAACCTAATTAGGGTTTAGGTATGATTAAACTTTAGTTAGTTAAGGTTTAATGATTTAACTAGGTCTAATGGGTTAGACCTAATTAGGGTTTAGGTATGATTAAACCTTAGTAAGTTAAGGTTTAATGATTGAATTAGGTCTAATGTGTTAGACCTAATTAGAGTTTAGGTATGATTAAACCTTAGTTAGTTAAGGTTTATTAATTTAATTAGGTCTAATGGGTTAGACCTAATTAGGGTTTATGTATGATTAAACCTTAGTTGGTTAAGGTTTAATGATTTAATTAGGTCTAATGGGTAAGGCCTACTTAGAGTTTATGTATGATTAAACCTTAGTTAGTTAAGGTTTAAGGATTTTATTAGGTATAATGGGTTAGACCAAATTAGGTTTCATGTATGTTTAAACCTTAGTTAAGATTTTGATTATTTAATTAGGTCTAGTGGGTTAAACCTAATTAGGATTTAATTTATCTAATGTAATTAAGGTTTCAAGTGTTTAATTAGGTCTAATTAGGGTTTGATTTGTCTTAAACCTAATGTAATTAAGGTTTAAGGTGTTTAATTAGGTCTAGTTAGGGGTTAAACCTAATTAGGGTTTGATTTGTCTTAAAACTAATGTAATTAAGGTTTAAGGTGTTTTAATTAGGTCTAATTAGGGGTTAGACCTAATTACAGTTTAATTTGTCTTAAACCTAATGTAATTAAGGTTTAAGGTGTTTAATTAGGTCTAATTAGGGTTAGACCTTATTAGGGTTTGATTTTGTATTAAACCTAATTTAGTTAGAATTTAATGGGTTTAATTAAGCCTAGTGATGTCTTAAGCTTAATTAAGTTTTGATTTTGTATTAAACCTAATATAGTTAAGGTATAATAGGTTTAATTAATCCTAGCGATGTTTTAATCTTAATTATAGTTTGAGTTTGTATTAAACCTAATTTAGTAAAGGTTTAATGGGTTTAATAAAGCCTAGTAATGTCTTAAGCTTAATTAAAGTTTGATTTTGTATTAAACCTTATTTAGTTAAGGTTTAATGGGTTTAATTAAGCCTAGTGAAGTTTTAAGCTTAAATACGGTTTGATTTTATATTAAACCTAATTTAGTTAAGGTTTAATGGGTTTAATTCAACTAGTGGTGTCTTAAGCATAATTAAGGTTTGATTTTGTATTAAACCTAATTTAGTTAAGGTTTAATGGGTTTAATTAAGCCTAGTGATGTTTTAAGCTTAATTAAGGTTTGATTTTGTATTAAACCTAATTTAGTTAAGTTTTAATGGGTTTAATTAAGCCTAGTGATGTCTTAAGCTTAATTAAAGTTTGATTTTTTATTAAACCTAATTTTGTTAAGTTTAATGAGTTTAATTAAGCCTAGTGATGTTTTAAGCTTAATTAAGGTTTGATTTTGTATTAAACCTAATTTAGTTAAGGTTTACTGGGTTTAATAAAGCTTAGTGATGTCTTATGCTTAATTAAGATTTGATTTCGTATTAAACCTAATTTAGTTAAGGTTTAATGGGTTTAATTAAGCCTAGTGATGTCTTAAGCTTAATTAAAGTTTGATTTCGTATTAAACCTAATTTAGTTAAGGTTTAATGGTTTTAATTAATCCTAGTAATGTCTTAAGCTTAATTAAAGTTTGATTTTGTATTAAACCTAATTTAGTTAAGGTTTAATGGTATAAAACCTTATTTAGTTAAGGTTTAATTGATTTAATTAAAGTTAGTGATGTTTTAGGCTTTATTAATGTTTGATTTTGTATTAAACATTATTTTGTTAAAGTTTAATGGGTTTAATTAAGCCTAGTGATGTCTTAAGCTTAATTAAAGTTTGATTTTGAGTCTACTTGGGGTTAGACTCAACATTGACCTAGCCCATTGTAAAATAGGCTAAGTAGAGTGAGGGGAAAGATTTTAGGGTTTTTAAAATTATTAATTTATAATTAATAAACTTAACCCTAACTTAAAATGTCTTTTTAAATTGACTTAATGATTTAAGAATTGTTTTAAGGTTATTGTCTATCACCTAACCATTCTCAAAGTTTAATTTTTTTTATATTTTCATTTTTTTATAATTATTGTTAAAAATAATTATAAAGTGTCTTGAAAATTAGGAAATTATGTCTTAGAGGATTTTCTAAGCCTAGGAAAAATCAGGAAAGGTTGCTAAGAAGCTAGAGATAAATCCCTAAAAATTTCATATTTTTCTGACTTGTAAATAATTTTTAATAATTAAAAATACTTCAGAGAGTATTTAATTAATTAAAAATTAATTATAAAGGGTAAAATTATGATTTTGGTCTCATAATTTTCTCCTCATCTTCTTGAGTTTGAGGGCATTTTTGTCTTATTTATATGATTTTTTATTACAGAGATATGTATTTTTTATTTTTTAAGGTTATTCTTGATTTACTTAAAATCAGATTAGCCAGAAAATATGTGGAGAGGACGTGTGTCCTCATACGCGTGAAAATGCGTCTGATCCTTTATGGGGATTCGAACAATAGATTAAGCTAGAATGAATAACAACTGTCCATTTCCAGAACATGGAAATGGACGACATCTGTTAATCATTTTCAGCCTGATTCAACTTGTGCACCGTTCATGTTCTAAACACAAAATCTCGCTCGATTCTTGATTAATTCAAGCGATTTTTGTTTCTAATGCTTCATCTCGATGAGACGAACACATCCATATGAATTTGTATTGGTTTTTAATTGTCTTGACCCACAATAGACCAAACTAGAGCTCGAATTGGGTGCGAAGAAACATACCTTGGCCACCAGTGGATGTAGACTCAAATTGAAAAGCTTGGAAGCTTCGTTCTGTTTTTGGAAGACTTATCCCCAACTCAATTTGAAGTTAAATTTACTCTATACATGACTTTGTCCTCAAGGTGTCTCAGCTTGAGAGGAGGAGAGCAAAATTAGGTTAGAGTGTATTGGAGATGGCCAATTTTGATGGGACTCGTCTTCGTAGGGTCCTAGGAAGCTTCAGGGAAGGTTAATTTGAAGTTTTGAATAATTTCATTTCAGACTCCTTTTTTATTCTGTTTTGGGGTTCTCGGGCTGACTAAATTGAAGAGATTGAGTGGGTTTTAGGGCTCAAATCTATTGGAGATCAATTGCCTAGGTCCTAGGGAAGAACTTTGGTGTTGAAGGTTAAAGGATTTGAGCAGTGTATATGTGTTACCTATTCTTGGTCCCTTTTTTGGTGCTCTCGAGTTAGGCTTATTTATAGCCATGGATGAGCTTTGGATGAGCTCAATTTGATTTGGAATTACATGGGGAGGTTGGTAACTCCATCATTAATGTTTTGAAGATAGAATTTCAGCTAAGGATAGGCTTAACTCATCTCCCAAGATCAACCCATGTTGGTCTCTAATTATGGTGAAGTTTTAACTCAAGGCTTGACTTACTTTCATTTGATGACTTCGGAGGCTTGTAGATTGGTTCAAATGTTGTAGATCAACCTTGCCCAAGTGAATTTTATCATGCTCTTATGAAATCTGGAGAGAATGCCACATAAACTTTTCTCTTTCCCATTTTCCATGTAATGTCATGATGAAGTTAACAATAATGTAAAGGGTAGTTTAACTAAGTTTTCTCTTCCATTGGATGAAAGGAGAGGTGTGTGGTGACTCAACTATCTCCTCTTTTGAGTGTATGGGGAAAATATGATACTTAAGCATTCCCTCTCATCATGGTTATGATTGTTTCTAACCATGGTGAAAGAGAGGTTTAAATGGTGTTTATTCATCATTGGATGACTTGTGAGGTGAGCGATGACTCACCTATGTCATCTCTTAAGCCTTTCATGAAGAATGACACCTCCTTCATCCTTCATGATGGTGTTTTTAACCATGGTTAAATGATGTGTCATGGGTCATTTAATGCGTTAACTTATAGATAAAGTGTCTCCCATATGAGGTCATCCATGATGCCATTATTGGGTTCAGAAATTTAAAGCCATTTATAGTGCATAAATGATGTCATATGTCCAAATTTTATTTTTATGGCTTTTTAATTGTATTTTCATTTTTAATTAATTAATTCATTAATAAAAAATACTGTAAATTATATTATTAGCCAATAAATTAATTAAAATAGTTTTAGAATTAATTATTTGATTAATTTCATTATTATTTTGTTCAAAATAGGTATTTTGACCAAATTTGATGGATGTTGACTAGGGTTGACCATGGTTGACCCAGGTTGACTCAAATTGACCCATTTTAGCCCAAGGGTGATTAATATGACTTTTCTAACCTTGTCATGATTTAGCTTAATTATAAGTCCAAGGGTTTTGAATTTTTGGGTGGGTTTGGTCATGATGACCACTTTTAGGGTTTATGTCAAACCAAAAGTCAGTGTTTTGACTTTTGAGTTTTGCCTTGGTGTCTTTGACCATTGCCAAGTTTATTAGGTCATTGTCTGACTTATGATGTTAATGTGGTATCCTTTCAGGTCTTTGATTGGCAAGTTTGACCAATTTTTGTCTTTTTAAGTTAAGGTTTGACCAATTATATCAATGTGATGGTCCTTAGGTCATGTGTTGACCATTTTGATTAAATTTGTCATATTTTGGTCAAATTTTGACTAATGAGATCAAGGTGATGGTCAAAGGGTTATGAATTGATGATTTTGGCTAATTTTGAATTTTTGAGTCAAAAGTTGACCATTTGGGTTAGTAGGGTGGTCATTGGGTCAAGGATTGACTAGATTGACGAAAGTTGACTTTTTGGCTTAAATGTTGACCTGTTGGATCAGAAGGGTTGGTCATTGGGTCAATGAGTGACCAATTTTACCAAAGTTGACTTTTTGGGTCAAAGGTTGACCTGTTGGCTCAATATGGTTGGTCATTGGGTCAAAGGTTGACTTTTTGGGAAGCCAAGATAGCTGCTACAGATTACATCCACCCCTTAGAAAGAGATCAGTTGGTATTAATAAGGAGTCTGGGACAGTTGCTAAAAGTACTGCTGTGGGGCAGACAAATCCATCTATGACAGCTAGGCCTTATATAGATATGTCTAACCAGTTAATACTATACCAATAGAGGTGCAAGATGTTTCTGTTTCAATGTTTCCTAAAGGGGATAATACAATTCCTATGCTGCCTGCTGGAGAATTGGCTCCAGCTTTGCCTGGTGCTGATTTAGTCCAGTCAGATGCTGAACAGGAGTTGCCTATAGAGAATACTGAAAAGTCTGCCTTCACAAGCCCTTTGGTCCAGAAGAAGGTTGATCAAGATCCTGGAGTTGAACAGGAATTTTCAGATGCCAATATTGGTAAGATGGCTACTGGTCTTACCAATGAATGGCAAACTCAGAAAAGCAATAAGAGAAGGAAGAACAAGACTGAATTACAAGGATTGCTGGATTTTCAACCTCCTAGTGATCCCCCTGATAGTCCCCCTTTTAATGCTCTCCCTAAAACAAGGGGGAAAGGAAAACATCCTTCTCAATGATCAATTTAATGTGCTGGAATATAAGGGGGATTGCACATCCCTCTTCTCTTAGTAGAATTAAGCATCTCGTTAATTTTCATAAGCTATGGTGCTTTTCCTTCTTTCACTTATCATATTAATGTCACCAATAAAATTTGGGTGTTTGCTAGAAAAGAGCTGCAATGGTTTGTGCTTCTTGATCATAATAAATTTATTCATTTGCAATTTTCAATTGGTGATCAGATTGGTTTTGCAAGTTTCATTTATGCTAGCAGTAACTACAGGCAACAACAGCTATTATGGAATGATTTGCTGCACATTGGCTATCAGGTGAATTCATTTTGGATACTGGAGGGAGATTTTAATTGTCTTACTGCTACTTCTGAGAAAAGAGGAGGCAGTCCTCCCTCAGCCTCTTACATGTCTTCTTTTAATCAATTCATAACTGATGCTGCACTGTTTGATTTGGGCTTTCAGGGCCCTTCTTTCATCTGAAGGAGAGGTAATACCTAGGAAAGACTAGATAGGATGTTGGGGAATTCTCTTTGGCTTCAGACCTTTCCTTATACCAATATCACCCACCTCTCTATGGTTGGATTCGATCACATACCTATTCTTTGTTCTATAAGAAATGTGGAAGGGGGAAAAGGGGGAAACTTCAGATTTCTAAACATGTGGTTGCTCCACCCAGACTTGTTGACTAAATTGAAGAACTGCTGGAAGCTCCTTATGGGGCACTCTCTCTGGGGCAACCTCTGGACTTTGCACAAGTAGACTGCTAAGCACTTCATTCACTGGAATTGGAGAAAATTTGTGGATATCCATGATAACAAACATAAAGCTGAAGAAAAGGTAGCTCAGGTGGAAGCTGGCCTATTAAGGGGGGCCAAGACTGAGTTGGATCTGCAATTGGCACATGATGAGTTAATGTCACAAATAAAATACCAGGAAGCCTTTTTTCACCAAAAAGCTGCATCTTCTAAATTCATTGAAGGAGATAGGAACACCAAATATTTCCATGCTTATATCAACTTTAAGAGGAAATGCAATATAATTCTCTCTATTAATAAATCAGATGGAAGCAAACTAATGGAAGCTGATGCCATTGCTGAGGATGTTGTACAACATTTTCAAAAGCTCTTTACTCAGGTTCCTATCCAACCCACACCAATGCATTTTTTGCTAAGGATAATATTACTTATGTGTAGGGACTCCATTTAACTCAAATTCCATTGGAAGCTGAAATTAAACTTGCATTAGATCCATTGATGGTACTAAGGCTGCAGGACCTGATGGATTCTCAGCCTATTTTTACAAAGAAGGTTGGTCCATTATTGGCAAGGATGTAGTACTGGCAATGCAGGCCTTTTTCTAGGGACTAGATCCACCTAAGTATTTTACTTCATCCACTATTGTATTAATACCTAAGGACAAGCTAAGACATTCTTAGGGAGATTTCAGACCCATCAGTTTAACCTCTGTGCTTTTCAAGTTACAAAGCAAAATTCTGGTCACCAGGCTGCAGCCCCATCTGCAATTACTGATCAAAACTAACCGGCAGCCTTTGTGAAGGGGAGAAACATCTCTGATAACATCTTGCTAGATCAGGAATTGCTACTTGATTTCGATAGGAAGTGTAGGGGACACAACATGATCTTCAAGTTAGACATAAAGAAGGCTTATGATACCATAAGCTGGGAATTTATTCTTAATTGTCTATCTGCTAGAGGCTTCCCTCCTGAGTTTGTGCAACTGATTGGGAGGTGGCTTCATTGTAATGCACATTCTGTTTTGGTTAATGGTCAGAGCTGTGGATTCTTCAGTGCCACTAGAGGGATTAAGCAGGGAGATCCCCTCTCCCCTACCCTCTTTATTCTGGCTTTTGACTATCTTTCTAGACTCCTGGATGATCTTATGATTAAGTCTCCCCAGCTTCAATATCACCACAAGTCCAACTTACTAGTTAGTCATTTGTATTATGAAGATGACATTATTCTTTTCTCCCAGGCTTCCAAGGCTGCTGTTAAAGGTGTTTATAAAGTATTGCATCACTTCAACTCAGTTTCAGGTTTGGAATTAAATCTTAAAAAATGACATTTCTTTGTCAGCACTCATGTTAGCCCTCTTGTGAAGGTTTGGATTGTTGATCACACTGGATTCAAATCCTCTCACCTTCCCATTAGCTATCTGCGGGTGCAACATTTGAAGGGCAGAACCAAAAAAATTCAATTTCAGGATGTAATTGATAAAATCAGGGCCCAAATCCAGTGCTGGTCTAACTCCTTCCTTTCTAAAGGAGGCAGAATTACCCTATTAAAAAGCATTCTTCTTTCACTACCTTATGCCTTACAGATGTTTTCTATGAAGAAAAGCACCCAGCAACATCTTGGCAGAATGTTTAACAAGTTCTTATGGGCTGGACAACATAAGCAAATCCATTGGATGCCATGGCAGAAGCTTTGTAAACCTCTTCAGTAAGAGGGACTTGGTTTCTAAAGCTTTGAACACATAAGTTTAATTAATCTTTGTAAGATTTGGATTAGATTTAGGGTTCAAGATACCCTCTGGGCTAAGTTTCTAAAGGGCAAATATTGTAAGCAGGAGCACCCAGCAGTTGTACAACCTAAGCTGAGAGATTCTAGGCTTTGGACTAAGCTTCTGAAAATCAGGGAGAAGGCTGAATTGCTTTTCATCTGGGAGCTAGGTGAAGGCCATATCAACTTCTGGTTGGATCAGTGGATTTGGGGTGGAGAAAAACTTTCTCCCACCAACACTGATTTCTCCTTGAAAAGCTGTGTTAAAGATTTTTGGCAGGATAACCATTGGAATTGCAATGCTCTTAGCAACATTCTAAACAATGAACAGTTACAGCAGGTTCTATAGTCTTCTCTCAAACCTGATAAAAAAGATAGGTTGATTACTAAGAATAAACATTCTCAGAAGCTAGTTGCCTTCATTTATCACAAATACTTCATTTTGGATAATGTTCAATGGGGTACTGAATTTTGGGGGAAGACGCTAACACCATCCATGTCTTTCTTCTGTTGGAGAACCAGGCATAAATTACTACCTACTGATGACATCTTAAAGATGAAAGGCTTGAGAGGACTTTCTGTTTGTCTTCTCTGTCAGTGTGAGGAAGAATCTTTAGATCATTTGTTCTTTACCTGCCAATTCTCCCAGAAGGTGTGGCTGGAGCTACTTGGTTTACTAAAAATTGATACACTGAATTTGAGCTGGCTAGAATTTTCTCACAGCCTGAAGGATTGGCATCAGGTGGACCTATTGGTTATCGCTTGTTTGGTGGCTTGGTTTATTTGGAGGTGTAGGAATCAAGCTAAGTATGAGGAGAGGCCTCCCTCTTGTTTGTTGGTGGTACGCCAACTGTTTGGCTTACATTCAGAAGCTCAGTAAGTATCATCATCTGAGGGATATTTGTTTGGTTAGTTTACCTGATAAAGTCCTTGTGCATCATCCTATGTTGGTCAAGTGGTCTCCACCCCCCATCCCATGGCTTAAGGCTAATACTGATGGGAGCTACTGCAAGATGAAGGCTGGCTTAGGTGGCCTGTTTAGAGATCACTTGGGGAAATGCCTGTTGTTTTTCAATCTCCTACCTGGGCATTAGATGCCTTGGAAACTGAGATTATTTCCATATGCTGGGCAATGAGGATTGCCTTTCAATGTAAGGTGAGGAAGCTGTTGGTGGAGTCGGATTCTTCATGTTGCATTATGTACCTTCAAAATATTACACCTGTCCCATGGAATATCATAAGGTGGATAAGCAGTTTTCCTGGATACCAAGAGGTCATGCAAATGGGTTTTCTCTATGCACCTAGGGAAGCTAATGCTCCTGCTCATTGGCTTGCTACTCAAGGTTGTTTAAATGAAGAAATCATTATTGATGTAACAACCCCCCCCCCCTCCTAGCTTTTTTGCTTCATGGAGACATTTTGGGTCTACCATTAATTAGGCCTTAGATTGTAATATATTTTCTCTAATTGATTGCTTGCCATAGGCAAGCTTTTGCTATATATATATATATATATATATATATATATATATATATATATATATATATATATACATTTTTTTTCCAAAAATGCTCGCCAAAGGCAAGCACAAATTTCATTTCATATTAAAATATGAGTACACTATCTTCTTACATAAGGAAGATTCAGATTGTCACTATGAATCAAAAGTAAAAGAGGTGAAGGGGGAATAGAACTAACAAAAATCCTATCATTACAACCCTGTGATGCAAGCCAGTGAGCTGGTGCATTTCCTTCTCTAGCAATATGACTCCACTGCACTGTCATGTCTTCCATGAAGTTGGTCATCCTTCTCATCCATCTGTTAATGTACCATGGGGCGGCTCGGTATTTTTGAGAAACTTAATACGATTGATAGAATCGACTCAACCACCAAGTGCTTGAATTGGCATTTAAAGGCAAGCTTGACAGCCCAAAATATAGCAATTATTTCAGCTTCCATGGCATCAAGAGCATAGGTTGGAGACTGGAAAAGGAGTAGGCAAACCCCATGACTGTCTCTGAAGATTCCACCACTCCCAGCAATTGAGGGCTGAAAACTTCCATCAGTGTTCACTTTTAGCCACCTGTTGGGAGGAGGGTTCCATTTTACCAAAGAGAAAAATCTGCTCGGAGGAATCTGTCCCACACTGCATATGTCTCCAAAATTCTGATGTTTAATTAACTTGCTAAGATAAGTCAGGCAATGAACTGCAACCTGTAAGGTTGAAGAAAATTTTCCCTCATGTTTAGCCTTATTTCTGTTCATCCAGATGAACCAGGTAACCAAACATGGAACAACCAGCAGCTTAGCATTCTCGCAATCCCTCCAGCAACTAAACAAGTGAAACCAGCTGAGATTCAAAGTATCCAAATTACACCTACGAGAGAAGTTCATTCCAAACGGCTTGGGAGAAAGGACAGTTCGTAAAACAAGTGAGGGATGGATTCATCGGACATTCGCACGATAAGCAGCAGGATGGTCCTTTCAAACCCTTTAATTTCAGTATGTCATCAGTAGGGATGAGATGGTGTCTAACCCTCCAGCAAAAGGACATAGATGGTGAAAGCATATTACCCCACAGCTCACTGCCCCACTGGATTCTATCCCAATAGAAACAGCTTTGGTGGATGAAAGAAGACACTTTTTGAGAACAATTGTTCTTAATCTTCAGCTTATCTTTGATACCAGGTTGCACCTTAACAGTTGAGACTTGTTGTATCTGATCAGGAGATAGCATTGTCCTGAGTAGATTCAAATTCCAGTGATTATCCACCCAAAAATCATTAACACAGTAATTATTCATATGTGGTGATGGGCCCAACTTAGTACCTTCCCAGATCCAACTGTCAAGCCAGAAGTTGAAATTACCCTCACCAAGCTCCCACACAAAATGGTTTTCAGCTTTATCCTTAATTTTTATCATAGCTTTCCATAACCTGGAATCTCCCAGCTTTGGTAGCACCATTGTGGGATGAACAGCCTTGCAATATTTGCCATGAAGAAAGTTTGCCCAAAGAGTGTCATTGGCCCTGAACCTAATCCAGAGTTTGCAAAGATTTATTATGCCTAACTGAGCAAAGCTCTTGAAGCCCAAGCCACCAGCATGTAGTGGCTTACAAAGTTGCTGCCAAGAGAGCCAATGCGTTTGCTTATGCTGTCTAGACCATAAAAATTTGTTAAACAAATTACCAATCTTCTTTTTGGTGCTTTGTTTCATAATGAACATTTGGAGGGCATAGGAAGGAAATGTTGTGATAACACTCTTCAGCAGAGTCAATCTCCCCCCATTAGATAAGGAGTTTTCCCAGCTAGAAATCTGATTATGGATCTTATCAATCACATCCTGGAATTGAATCTGCTTGGACCTGCCTTTAAGGAGTTTGACACCAAGGTAATTAATTGGAAGAGAAGCTGAATGGAAACCCGAATAGCCGAGTAATCCAGTGCTTCAGATTAAGACTGATATGTTTGCTGGGGAAGAAATTACATTTTTGTAAATTGAGTTCCATTCCAGAGACCTGACTAAAATGTTTCAAAATAGTGTGAACTGTTTTAACAGTAGTCTTAGAGGCTCTAGAAAAAATGATAATGTCATCAGCATAAGCAAGGTGACTGATTCTGATGTTAGATTTGTGGTGATAAGCTATGTGGGGAGCAAAGTTGAACTCCTGATTCAGAACTTTAGATAAATAATCCAAAGCTAAAATGAAAATAGTAGGGGACAATGGGTCACCTTGTTTGATACCACGAGCAGCAGTAAAGAACCCATGAGCCTTACCATTGACAAGAATAGAATGAGCATTGTTATTAAGCCATCTATGAATGATGTGGATAAAGTTGGGCTGAAAACCCATAGCATGTAAGACCTTGATGATGAAATCCCAGTTAATAGTAACATAAGCCTTTTTGATATCCAATTTGAAAATGATGTTATGACCTCTCGCACTTATTGTCCGGATCCGAAGTAACTCCTGTGCTAGAAGGATATTATCAGATATGTTCCTGCCTTTGACAAAAGCAGCTTGATTGCCTTCAATTAGACAGCTTAGGTGGGGTTGAAGCCTGGAGACTATGATCTTACTCAGCACTTTTGACATCACAGTGGTTAAACTGATGGGCCTGTAATCCCCCCAATTCCTCCTGATTTTGTTCTTTGGCAGCAGTACAATGTTTGAGGCAGTGAAGTATCTGGGAGGATCCATTCCTTCAAAAAAAGATTGTACAGCCTGAATAACATCAGGCTTGATAATATCCCAACAGCTTTTGTAGAAAGTGGAGGTAAAACCATCTGGTCCTGCAGCTTTGTTCCCATCAATAGAATCCAGTGCTAATTTGATCTCATTTTCATCAGGTATATTAGAAATATTTAAGTTTTGCACATATTGATACCTGTCTTGGAATAATTCCTATTTAATGGTAGTATTCTTTGGGTTGAACTGCATTAAATAAGCCTTGAAAATGTGACACTGCATCTTTGGCAATCTCTTCAGCATCATTGATGATCCCCCCATCAGCTCTTGTGATACTTAAGATCATATTACATTTCCTCCTGAAGTTGATGTGGGCATGATGGTACCGTGTATTCCTATCTCCATCCTTAAACTTTACTGTACCAGCCTTTTGCTTATAAAATTCCTCCTGATATTTAACTTGGGCTAATAAATAATCTGAGGCTGAAAATAGTTCAGCTTCCGTTCTTTCACCTTGCATATAGCCAGCCTCAACACATTCGAGGGTCTTTTCGACTTGTTGTATATTATTCTGTAGGTGCCCAAAGGTTTCCCAGTTCCAATTCTTCAAATGCTTAGCAGTAGTTTTTTGGAGTGTCCATAAACAGCCCCAAGGAGTATGACCCTTGACAGTAGTCCACACCTTCTTAATCTGATTTAGAAAGTCAGGATGCAAAGTCCACAGGTTTTGGAATCTAAAAGCTCCTCCAGCATTGCCAACTGAGTTTGTAATAGAGATTAAAAGTGGTCTGTGATCAGAGCAGACCATAGATAGGTGCCTTACAAAAGTGTATGGGAAAGATTGAAGCCAAAAAGAGTTTACTAACACTCTATCTAATCTCTCCCAGGTGTTTCCTCTCCTCCAAGTAAAGGCAGGACCAGTGAAACCCAAGTCAAAAATATTGGCATCATGAATGAATTGATTGAATTTTTCCATAGTATATTTATTGGGTGCACTACCACCTTTCTTCTCAGAAATGGAAGTAATGCAGTTAAAATCACCACTCAAAAGCCATGTGGAATCCATGTCCTTTGCAATACCGAGCGACTCACTCCAAAGAAGTCATTGCTTTGGACGAGGATTGTAGCTGGCATAAATAAAGGTGGCATACCCCAACTTATCAGCAATAGAGAATTGAATATGTATAAACTGGGTATTGTCTGCAAGTACCTGCCCTTCAAGCTCTTTCCTTGCAAACACCCAAATTTTATTATTTAAATTAGCAAAACAGTTAAAACCAGAGAAAGATTTAACAATCTGCTTGGAATTCTTGTGAACCAAAGGTTCCAAAAGTGCAAAGCACAATAACTTGTGTAACTTAACAAAATGCTTTATTCTACTATGGGAGGTTGGATGAGCAACCCCCCTTATGTTCCAACACATGAAATTAATCATGTAAAGTAATTTTTCCCTTCCCTCTAGTCCTGGGGTGAGAATCAGAAGGAGGGCTGACAGGAAGGGCTCTTGGAGACTGAGCCTCAAGTAACCCTTGCAACTTTGATTTCCCTTTCTTTTCTTGTTCCCCTTTTGTGATCGCCATTCATTTGTCATTTCTTCAGCTGTCCCATTGATTATATCATCAGTGATCTTGTGTTTATTGTAAATTGTTTTGCCAAGCTCTTTAACCTTCTTAGGACTGTTGACAGTCAGCTTAGTAACTGGTTCAGTGACCTGTTCTACATGAAGTGTGTTCAAACCTGTGTCCATTTTTTCAGTGTTGACCTCTCCTTCATCTGGTATTTCCAGAAAATCATCCTCCCTTGTAAGTGCTACCTGACTAGCTACAATGGGCTCCACATCCTGCTGTATGGTAGCATTGTTTCCTGTCTTTGGGCCATCTTTTCTTTTCTTTGAAGGGGGATGGAGCCTGTAACACTGCTCCCTCATATGACCAAACATCCTGCAGTGATTACGGTAATGGGGTTTGAATTCCACTTCCACCTCTTGCCAAAAACCTTCTTCTGGAACATCTTCATCTGTTCTAACCCAAATTTTCTTTATCTCAGGCAAGGTGATATCTCTTTCCACAAGAACCCTTGCAGCTGCTGGTCTAGCCATATCAAAGGTGTGAGTATCAGTTTTTAAAGGAAGCTTGGCTGATATTATAGAGTGCATTGTGATTATAGAGTTGTATAGGTAGATTGGGGAATTTAAACCACATGGGTATGATGGGAGGTTCTTTAAGTAGATCAAAGTCTGGTGTCCACTTTAGGACCTTCATAGTAACCCCAACAATGATAATAGATTGTTTTCCAAATATTTTGGCATAGTCTTCCTCATTAGATAGCTTGATGAGCAAATGCCTTCCATCTAATAAGCCCAATTTCCAGCTTCCTACCAAGCCAAGGTCATCAAAGTATTTTCTCACAAACTCCATTTTAGGATGGCCAAGTTGGAATTTTCCAATGAGGCAATATTTAATAGCATTATTAAGACACTTCATATCCTGTTTAGAAAACAGCACTGCAGGAAGGCCATCCTTACTACCTACAGGTCTGATGAAAGGGGACTGACCCAAACCAGCTGTAGTGTCATGCATTGACTGGGGAAAAACCAGATGATCAAAATTCCTATGAGGAGCCTGCCCCTTCCCACCACTCCAGCATAAGTGGCTTTTGTCCAACTTACATTGGTGCTGAAATCAATGGGGAAACGACTGGAAGGAGTATCAGCCATAACAAACGGCAAGCCACCAGAACAAATTCCAGACTGAGAACCAGAAAAGTCCCTCCAGCCTGTAGAAACAGCCAGGAAAACCCAGAAGGAGGGTAGACGGCTAGTGAACACCAGCAAAAGAATAAAAGACCAGGAAGAAAAAAGAAGCTCAGCCAAGAACCAGCCAAGTATTGAACCAATGGAACAGTAGAACACTTCAAAGAATTTGAAAAGCAGGTAACCCGGGAAACTCCAAGAGCACCAAAAAGGCCAAACAACACCAAACCAAAGCAAACCAGAAAGAACCAACCTTGAGAAACAACAGAGGAAGCACTTACCCTCACAGCCGCAATGGGAACCCTAGCAGAGCTTCTCTCTCTACCCTCTCAGCTGCCATTTATATATATATATATATATATATATATATATATATATATATATATACATACACACACACACACACACACACACACACACACACACACACACACACATATATATATATATATATATATATATATATATATATATATATATATATATATATATATATATATATATATATATATATATATATATATATATATATATATATATCTGTGTGTGTGTGTGTCGACATATTTTTAGGTTATGTGTTGTATTTTGAAAAGGGGTCGCCTAACAGAAATTGTCGTCGAATTTTTAATTTAATTTAAATAAATAATTTGAAAAGTAGTATTTGATTTTGAAAAATAATTTTAAATTTGAAAATTTTAAGATATGAAATCAAAATGATCTCACATCCCGAATAGTTTATATAAACGAGAACCGCATCACAAGCTGTGTATCTATCTCGAAGAATAGACACACTTGTTTGGTGATGGGGCTCGATTAAATAAACTAGAAGATTTGTGACATCCGTTTGGTCCGCGAACCAATTTTATAAGCCGACAAATTCCCTGCTTAATATGAAAACATTAAACGGGGTTTATATTACTCGGGTTCTTAAAATTCCCTATAAGGGCAAGCCCCTATAGTTAATTACATCTTAAGTGATGAGAATCACCTAAGAAAACTCTCGATAATAATCGGTAGTTCTGCTCTCAAGAATTTCAAAGTTTAAGTTTTCAAAGGATTGAATTTTGGAATTTCAATAGGGAATGGATCAAATTTGGAACATTTTATTTTGGGAATCCAAAGGAAGAAAGGTAGGAGAAATCACAGATTCGAAGCGAACTTCGGTAATTTCCCGACTATCCTATTGTTTAGCTTGAATTTAGGAAGGTCCTAATGTTTATTTAATGTTTTGATCTTGCCAATTTTAATTGATTAGGACTTATATTTGTATGATAAAATCATACAAATAGCCTCGAAGATGTGAGGGTTTATGTCGTATCGGACGACTACCTCGGAGTCCTAAGACCGGTTAGGGCTTAATTTGCAATGTAAATGCCTAACAGAAGGTTGAGGTCTTATGTTGCACTAGGCAAACTACCTCGAAGTCCTATGGCTTGGTTATTTAATTCTAAGAATGGTTTTGCTGATGTAGATTTCAGTTTTGCTGACGACGATGGCCGTGCTGCCCACCATGCTTCGAGCTCCTTGCTCGTTGCGGAGGTTTAGTTTTAGAAGTCATAAATCAGGAGATGAGAGAAGTGTTCTGGTTTAGAGAAAATCTTAAAATCCAGGTGTTTTTAATATTTTAATTAAATAAATCTTAAAGTTGATTATAACAACACCGGTTAAGATCCCACGGTTCCATCCTTCCGGCATCGTTATTTTTATCGGATTCACTTAGTCCAGATGAATTTGCTAAACTCAGCTCGAATGAGTTCCACACTTTCATTTAGACCGTGGGAAATCCCGTTAGCAACACGTAGGTTACATCATCCGAGGTATTCCCGATCATCCAACAAGACGTTTTAATTTAGTTGTAGTTGTAGTTTTGTGTTCCGTTTGTGATTAAATTTTGAGTTGTTTTATATTTTGAAATGTTGTGGCGGTGAATTTTATCTTGTAATGACTTTTAATTTAGTTTTGGTTTCGGTTTTAGGGACTATCCTAAAGGTGTGGGTTTTCATGCAACAGTTGTTTATCATGCAAGAAAAGTAAGTGCGATGCGATTAAGTAAATTGCAATAAGGTAAATTACAATAAAATAAAAGCGTACCTGGAGGGTCTTCCCGTCATCCCAAGCTGCGCTTAAAGCGTAATTAGAATATTTAAGCATTTAAAACAGATTCCTAGGTAAAGCTAAGGGAAGGGTTATGATTTTCTACCAAGTTCCTAATCCTATAGTTAGTCATCTCCTACGACGTCTAGGTTCTTGTATTTTGGTTTGAGGACGATTTTCTGCATCAAAGAACAATTAAGTTCAATTGTTCTTATAAATATCCTATCATATCGAGGAAGTGCTTAAGACGAGTCTTAAACATCTTTTCAATATTTCTAGGATTATTTTAAGTCCCGGAGAATTTAATTATACAAATGAATTAATCGTCCGGGAGTTCAAGTTTTGTTATCTTGCTCAGTGAACTAGGACATTTGAATATCCTATAAGTGAAGTAACACTTCACTTAACACTCCATTTAGGAGTTATGACAGCATGAGCTTTCGAGGGCAAATTGATGTTCAAATGATTTATGATTTGATTTAATTTCAGTTAATGGATTTAAGTTTGGAATAGTGTTCAAGTTATTTTAGATTTATTTTTTGAATTCTTTATGTCTTAGGTGATGTTATATTTAATTTAATTTAATTTGATGTAATTTAATTTAATTTTAATTTAATGTGGTTTAATTTAATTTAATTTAAGTTAATTTAATATAATATGATTTAATTTAATTTAATTTAATTTGATTTAATTTAATTTAATTTAATTTAATTTAATTTAATTTAATTTAATTTAATTTAATTTAATTTAATTTAATTTAATTTAATTTAATTTAATTTAATTTAATTTAATTTAATTTAATGTGTTTTAATTTAATTTAATTTAATTTAGTTTAATTTAATTTAATTTTTTAATTTTAATTTAATATTTTATTTTAAAAGGGTTTGATTTAAATAATTTAACTTTAATTTAATTTAATGATTAAGTCTTTTAGCATTTTAAATCTTAAGTTTGAATTATCATTTTAATTAGGAATTAAATATTACTGAGATGATTAATTTAGGGATTCTTAAATTAAAGAATAAATCTCTTCCTAATAATATCCCTATTTTAATAATTCCAATTTGATTATTCTTCCAAATTTAATTAATTATTTTAATTAAAGTTTATTTTAATTATTTTTAAATTGTTTAGTAGGTTTCTACCCTTTAATTATTTAAATTTCAATCATCCAAATCAGATTAAGATCAAATATTTTACCCTTTCATTTTATTAAGCCTAAAGTTTTAATTAAGGGTTAAAATTTTAATTACCATTTTGCCCTTCAAGCTTAATAATTTCATAACTCACTAAATTGAGCTTAAATGAATTTGAAATTTTTATGTGACTTCACTCATATGTCAATAAAGACATGAGAGGAGAAAATGTGATTTTTCTGTATTTAATTTATTTATGTAATTGTTTTTGGTGGAAAATAGGGATTTCCAGGAAATACAATAACATGACCAAGGGAAAATTTCTGTCCTTAAGAAAATTATGGGACATTCCTAATAACCAGAGGACTACTTGGACCAATTTTGGTGATTTTTTAAATTATATTATTTTTATTATAATTACTTTGAGTTTTGGAGTATTAATTAATTTAAAAATAAAATAAAGTTTGAAAAATGAATTTTATATTTTTCAAAAATCTCTCTGATATCAAGGAAATCAGAGAATCACTTTTTATAATTTTCTGATTTTTCTTTGATTTATTAGAATTATTTTAGTGGAAATCCTAGAAAATACATTTTTTTTATTTTAAAATTGCCTTAGGGCTTTAAAATTTAATATCTCATCATAGAGACTTAAGAAAAATATGGGGTTTGTTCCTAAGTGACTAAAATTCAAAATGTGACATTTTGGTGAATTTTATTATTTTTGTGATTTTTATTATTTTTTTAATTATTAAAATATTAAAAAAATACAAAAAATCAACTTTTTTAGAAAATTGAAATTTTTATTTTCTTAAATTCTCCTAATATCAGAGAGGCTCCAAAACCAATTTGGTGAATCTTTGGAAAGTATTTTGAAAGTTATGAATTTTTAAAGTTTAAATTGGCTAAATGGCCTAATCAACCCATTTAGTAGAGGCTAACCAAGTCCAATTGACTTCAAACTTTTATGATGGGTTCCTCTGATCCTAAAGGTCAGTGGAGAATTGATTTCAAGTCAATTTGATGTATGGTTAGCTCTAATTAATTAAAGACCTATTTAGGGTGTTTGAGCCAATTAGGGTCATTCCAAGTGAATTAATTCAAAACCTATTTTTCCTAAGGTCCTCTGGTCATAAAAAACATCACCAAATTTTCCTAGAATTTATTTCACAACATGCTAATTATTGGATTTAAAATACTCAAAACAGTAACATGAATTTGAAAAATCAATAACTTCTCATAGGGATGGCCTCGACTTTGGAAAATTCGGGGAATGTTCCCAAATTCGGAGGCTTCAAAAGCCACTATGGTCTCATGCCATGGTGAATTTCCTATATGCATGGAGAATTAAAACAATGCAGACAGTAAATAAATAATTAAAAATAAAATACTTGATGAAATTAAATGATTTCTTCTCCACATTATTCTCCTCTATTCACTGAGCAAGGGGGTATTTTTATTTTATTTTTCTGATTTTTCTACACAAAGTTATGCATTTTTGAAGTTTAGCGAATTAAATAAATAGAAAAATAACCTATTTTTCTACTTATCCACGCAGCGCTGACTCATCCTCGGCAGCTCCGAACGACCACGCGGCGTCTTCTGATTCGGCGCCGCCATCTGACTCAGCGATCCAGGGCCCCGCGGGTCACGTACCAACGCGGCTGTCCGACTCAATCCAGACCGTCCACTCGATACACGCTCGATCCGACGGCTCATGGTCATCGTCTACGACTGGTGTGCACCCGTGACCGTCAACCTTCTAACCCTAATTTCTCACTCGATTCTCAACGGATTTTCGTGTTCTTATACTCTATGGATTCGTCTTGAGGAGACGAATACATCCATACGGTAAACATGTATTTAAATTGACTCAAATTAAATGGAGAATCTCTGTAAGCTCGGGAAGAAGAGTGAGAACATACCTTTGTTCAGAGAAGTGAAGCTTCGATCTGAGAGTTGTGTCACCTTCGATTGGGTCCAAGCAAGCTCCGGATGAAGTCCCTTGGCTCGGTGAATTGCTCTAGCTATGAAAGTGACCACAGCTCGATCACAAAGCTTGGAGGCCGGAACAACCGGGTGGCCTGGGGATGGGGCTTTCGGTGGGAAACTTCTCCTCTTGGTCCGGTGAAGGTGTAGGACCGATCGATTTGGGGATTGATCCACTCGTGGAGAAGTGTCCTGGTTTTTGTCGTTGAAGTTTGAGCTCAAAATTGAGCTCGACTCGGAGAGAATTGGGCTGGAATTCGAGTGGGGATCAAGTGCTCTATGTGTGGAGAGTGATGCGGAATGATTTTGGCGTAGTTTCCTTAAGGTTTGGTTCGAAGCACCTCTCATGGCCCGAAGGGGTGGTGTTTAAATAGGCATGGTCGGAGGCTCTCCCGGGGGAGTTAGGCTTGGGATCAGCTGCTCGGTGATGAGAAGAACGGCCATGGTGGCCATTGGGCATGGGGCAACTCAGCGAAGGTGGAATCCCAAAGTTTAGCTTCTCCCCATGTCTCGGCCATGGAGTTTTCCGCGACCCGGTCGAGCTGGCCGGCGAGCATGGGTCACCCTCGGGTCCGAGTGGGTCGGTGGTCGGGGTTTAGTGCGATCAGTGGGCCTTGCCATGTGTAAAGGGGATGGCTTGGAATGGAATGGGGAAGAGGCCATTTTGGCTTGGTTTGGGTCAACCCATGTGTTTGGGTTGGGTTCACCTCCCCATGACTCGGTTTTAAGCCGAGAGAATAAGTTAGGTCACTGGTCAAAGGTGGTGAGGTCTCTTTCTAAGAATATTTAGATTAAATCTTGGTTAAGGGGAAACATGCTTAAGGCTAATGACTTTAGGAGATTAAGGAAAGGGTCTCCTTCTTTTGCCCAAAATGGCATGGTGACATGTAAAGATGCTCTCATGGCTTCCATGTGGCTCATGCATGGCTTCATGGCTCATCTTTGGCTTGGGAAAAGTTAAGTCAATTTCATGGAAATGGATTTAAGAAAAATTTGGTATTTTGATGGGAATTTGTATGGGGCTTGATTTGGAATCATTTGATGATGGGATTGGAACTTAGGAAATGTCTTTGATTAAATGGATGACAAATGAAAATGTCATATGGGCTTTAGGGTAGATTTTGGGCTCTTTGAAATGGCTTTAGATGGGCTTTTAAAGTGATTTAGGGAAGTGGGTTTTTTTTATTTTAGGATGGGCATTTGGGTAAAAATTTTGTGAGGGACCATGTCAAATAAATGTTGCAATTGGTTTAGGGATGTTTCATGAATGGTTTGGAGTCAATTTGGTGTGATTTGGAATTGAATTGGTTTGAATTTGGGTTCATTTGGTAAGTGGGCCAATGTAGGTCAAATTGGGCTAACTTGGGCCAATGTTGGGCTAGGGTTGAAATTGATGTAAAATTAATGTTGGGAAATGTTTATGGGAGTGTTTCAAAGAGGTTTTGGCTTTAGTTGGGTTTTGACTTTGGGGTTTGGGCCTATTTGGGCTAGGTTTAGGTTTAGGTCAAAATTGGGCCTTTTAGCTTTGGGTTGAATTTGAGTGGGGTTTGGGTCTAAATTTTGGGCAAATCATGTTATTGTTTTGTTTGTGGGGATGTTAAGGAAGGTTTAGAAAAGATTTGGGGTTAATTAGAGTTGAATTGGGTGAGTTTGGGCTAAGTTTGGGTCATGGGTCCAAATTGGGCTTTAAGGCCAAAAGTGAAATTGGATCCAAATGTCAATCAAATTGGACTTGGATTTGGCCTAGATTGGTGTTGGGAATGTTGAATTGAAGTTTAGAATTGAATTGGACCAGAATTTGAGTCAATTGGGTAGGTTTGGTTTGACATTGGGTTCATTTTGGGTTAAAATGGGTCAAATTGGGGGTTTTGATAAAAGTGGGGTAAATTGGAAAAATTGGCCCATGGTGTAGTTGAACAAAATGAAATTGGGAATATTTGGGTTTTTCTAGAATTTTCTGGGAATTTTCTGAATTTTTGGATTTTTTTGGCTAAGAGGGGCATTTTGGGTATTTGGAGGGTATTGAGAGGTATTTTTGGAATTTTTGGTATTTTTGGGTATGAATGATCAATTTGAGTAATGTGGGAATTTTTGGGATTGATTTTGAGGAATTTTGGGTAATTTAGGTGATTTTGCAAATTTTGGGTGGTTTCAAGGGTTTTGGGTAGGCTAAGCGGGTGTAGGGTCCCGGGGGTCAAAAATTGAAAATTTGGAAAATTGAAGCTTGGGTGAATGTAAGTGGAATGAAATCATTTTGGTTGAGCCATGAAGCCATATCAAGCCCATATGAGCCATGAAGGGACTCATTTGAGGCATCCACTATGTTGTTCCTAACCCTCTTAGCCAAGGGCTTAGGGGTTAAGGACCATCCATGTGAATCACCTGCATGAGTCAGGAGGTCAAGTTGGGTATGGGTGTGGTTTTTTAGGAGGTGTGTGAAAGTGTAGTGTATAAATTTAGTGTATGTGTAAGTCAGCCCTTCACCAGACCAAGCCACCCAGGGCAGTCCTAAGGTCAAAGAGTCCTATAGGCACTCATCCTTTAAACTTCCACATTTGATTTCAACCCTCTAGGTGATTAGGGGTCTACAGTCAAGTTTGTGGAGTTTGCAGGGAGTTAAGAAGTGGTTTGAATTTCTAAATGGTGGGTTCCATTTCTAGTCCTCTAGGATAGTCAAAGGAAAAGCCTAAGGCTAGATCCTAAGTACTAAAGAGAAGAAGAGAAGACCTCATCAAAAATGAGGTCAACAAATGGACCCCCAATAGGTGTGGTGTGCTAACCAAGCACACCGCGCGTATTGGCGTTGACCGAAAAGATCAACAAAACCAACACAGATGTCCAAGTGACACACTTGGGACGAAGTAGAAGAATTCCCGCTGGGGAGTGTCAAGTATATCTTTGGGACTGGAGATTCCTGAACTCTCGCTGGGGAAAAGAAAAGGAGGTGAATCCCAAATCACATGATTTGGGGGAATTTCGATTTAGATTTTAGTTGTTTTGGTTTAAGTTTGGATGTGTGAGCTTAGATTTCAATTTGGAGTTTTAATTTAGATTGAAGTTTTGTCAAAATTAATTTGAAGGGACATGAACTTAAAGCGAAAATTGGAATTTTGTGGTTTTAGATGTAACATCTTCAACCTCAAAAGAAAATTGAATTCATTGAATTAAATCATTACAATGAGGAAAGAACTCAGAGCAATGCGGTATTGGGTGTAAAATCTTTAACCTCAAGAGTTTGATTTGGTGTGCTTCATTGCAATAGGAAGAGAATCTAAAGCAATGCGGTATCGGATGTAAAATCCTCAACCCCAAAGGTTTAATTTTGATGTATTTCATTGCGATAGGGAAAGAATCCTAAAGCAATGCAGTCTCGGATGTAAAATCCTCAACCCCAAGAATTTGATTTTGATGTATTTCATTGCGATAGGGAAAGAATCCTAAAGCAATGCAGTCTCGGATGTAAAATCCTCAACCCCAAGAATTTGATTTTGATGTATTTCATTGCAATAGGGAAAGAATCCTAAAGCAATGCAGTCTTGGATGTAAAATCCTCAACCCCAAGAATTTGATTTTTGATGTATTTCATTGCGATAGGGAAAGAATCCTAAAGCAATGCAGTCTCGGATGTAAAATCCTCAACCCCAAAAATTTGATTTTGATGTATTTCATTGCGATAGGGAAAGAATCCTAAAGCAATGCGGTCTCGGATGTAAAATCCTCAACCCCAAGAATTTGATTTTGATGTATTTCATTGCGATAGGGAAAGAATCCTAAAGCAATGCGGTCTCGGATGTAAAATCCTCAACCCCAAGAATTTGATTTTTGATGTATTTCATTGCGATAGGGAAAGAATCCTAAAGCAATGCAGTCTCGGATGTAAAATCCTCAACCCCAAGAATTTGATTTTGATGTATTTCATTACAATAGGGAAAGAATCCTAAAGCAATGCAGTCTCGGATGTAAAATCCTCAACCCCAAAAGTTTGAATTTGATGTATTTCATTGCGATAGGGAAAGAATCCTAAAGCAATGCAGTCTCGGATGTAAAATCCTCAATCCCAAAAGTTTGAATTTGATGGTAATTGATTTTGCAAAGATTTGTAGTGTTGATTTGAAAAGTGTAGAATTTTGGTGTTTCGAGAATTTCATGAAAGTTGTAAAAGACTTTCATGGAAGGAAATAGATTAGGAGGGAATATGTAGATGCTACATATCCCATTCAAAAGAGTCTATCAAAAGTTGCTGGTTTGGATTGGATACAATTCCTCGCCATCAGATCCGATCCGTGTCAATGGAATCAACCGCTTCCATCCCAGACAAGGGAGAGAGTAGAACGGATTGGATTTCAGATTTGGAAAGTTGAGTTTGAATTTGATTGAGATTTGATTTGAAATTTGGAAGATTGAATTTGAATTTGATTGAGATTTGATTTGAAATTTGAAAGGTTGAATTTGAATTTTGATTTGAAATTTGTGCTCATTTTGTTTGTCCTTTAACGATTCAAATTTATTTTATCTTTTATTTAATGTTCATGTAAATTTGGTGTTCATCATTTTTTTAGATTTTTAAGGAAAGTTTTCTTTTATTCTTTTTGTTTCTTTTCCGTTCTTTGTTCGAAGTTCATTTAACTTTAATGGCGTTTCTCGATCAACTTGCACAAAAGAGGTGAAGGCCAAAAATGTGACATGGTCACTTTCATTCCAATCATGCTCGAAGATACATCATACAACTCGATCCGGAATACATCTCATACAATCCATATAGACTCAAAACGGACTATGTATGATCTTTGTCGATCCATCCAAAAAGGTATCTCGTCAAAAATCCATGTACGAATAGTGAGGTACATGGTCGATAACATCACCTTCCAAGTCATCCTTGGCAAGGATGCCGTATGGATGTACGTTGGAGGTGTGATATTTTCCATGTAACTCACGACTCGTAAGGCCGGAGGCTTTCTAACTCCGGGTCCGGTCGGAAGTGGTAAGGTGCTTTCCGTCGTCCATCCTTCGAAAGTAGCGAGATCCGCTTCACCGGTACTCCCGGTATGCAATGTTTAGCGACATCCGCTCCGTTGCCCTTCGGTATCATGACGGAACCTACCGATAATGGTATTTTCTACGGCCCTCCCAACTCACCCGGGCTCGCTATCCGGAGGTCGGATCCGAACATGATGTTACATTCGTTCGAAAAGAAGCCGTGCGAAAGGTCGACAAAGTCGTGGTGATCTATGTGCGGGGGTATACGGTCACCCTTCTTGTAAATGTTAATGATGCAAGCTGTTGGGTATGCAATTGCTGGCGGTACCCTCCATGCTATCATTCTTTTTACCATCCTTTTGATGACTAATGGCATTGGATCCACTCGGCCATGACGGAGTATCCCCGGTGGGTTTCCCTTCCTGTCTTCTCGCGAAGTTGTAGCGAGCATCCACATTGTATTGTAATTCTCCCCTTCCCCGGCATCCATCTCCGGGGTTACGAGTAAGTGTTTTCTCTTAGGCGGCCCGCTCGGCCCATTCTTTTCAAATCCCGGATGCGGTCCACGATTTGTTGTTGTTCGTGCTACGAGAACACGTCTGTATGTAGCTCGAGGCCCTCTAGTATATTGATCCTCCTGCCTCTGATTCTCTCGAAGTATTCAAAAGTTTTCTTCTCGACATTCTGCATCCTTTCTAGCTCTTATTCGGAATAATTTGCAAATGGCGAGGCACAGTGACGTATTGTGGGATATATGGCTCAATCCCTTCACGTTCTCCCGCATACCTCGGCTCCTCGGGGATGGTGTCCGTCGGGACATCCTCCGGGGTTGCTTCGCAACAAGGTTATGCATTACGGTGGCTTTGTCCGGTGGCGTTGTAGCCTTCTTTCTTCGTTCTTCTTAAGATTTCCCCGGTTTCTTCCGTTATCCTCGGAGCTGGTCTCCTTTCTTCAGGTTCCTGGTGAACTGGTGTCCTTGAAGTGTATGTACTGGCAGTAGCAACTGCCTCGTCGCGCTGGTCCGCTGCTAATTTAGTTAACATCTTGCGGATACGGCGATTTTTATTTCTTCGTTGAGTTGTTGTGAGAGTAGCTCTTCGTACTTCCTGAGTTTCTGTGGGCGCGGCGCTGACAAGCCTGCCCTCTGCCGTAGCGACTACGGATTTGATTCTCTTGTCTTCTTCGGTGTTTGTTTTTCTTTTCTTCGTCTGCTGGATTGGTGGCTTGGGCCACCCACTTTCATTATTGTCCGGCGGGCGGTTCCTCTCGGTCGATTGGGACCCGGTCACTTTCCTCGTATTGCGGGCTCGCTGGTGCGAAGTCTGAGTCAATCTCTATTATCGCTCCATCTTTCACCCTCTTTTCATCAAGTGCAAGGCTTACGCCATTTCTAAAGTTTAGGACCAACCGCCCGTTCGTCATTTCCCTGCGAAAAGACAAGGAAAAGGATCAGGGGCTGTACTAAGAACAAGAACATTAAGAAAATGTTTATTAAAGACAGTTTTTTTTTATTATTATTATTACTTTTGTATTTCTCAATTTAACAGGAATGAAGTGGGATAAGATCAGGAAAGAGATTTTGACATGGAAGAGGAAACAAGGAAAACTTTATCATCATGATTTTATTTATTTTAGTATTCCCTCGAAACATCAGGTAGCGTAATACTTCTTCAAGTATCGTCCATTGATCAGAAGCATATGTCGTTCCCCTTGGCAGTTCACTAGCTGGTAGGAGCCTCCTGAGTAAACTGCCTCAACAACAAACGGTCCTTCCCAAGTGGGTTCAAATTTTCCTCCTATCTTGCGGTGTGCAAGGATAGGTCTCTTGAGAACGAGAACTAAGTCACCAACTTTGAAGGTTCTTGGGCGGACCGATCTGTCATGGGCTTGAACCATCTTAGCTTGGTATAGTTCTAAATTCTGCTGCGCTGCAAGTCTTTTCCCTTCTAGGCTTTCTAATTCCTCTAGTCGTAATTTGGCATTCTCTTCTATCGTGATTTTGTTTGCAACCTCAATTCTGAGTGAAGGAAGCTGGACCTCTAAAGGTAACACTGCCTCGGACCCATATACCAGAGCGTAAGGTGTAGCTTGAGTGGGAGTTCTGAAGGTTGTCCGGTAGGCCCACAAGGCTTCTAACAACTTCTCGTGCCAATTTCTCTTATTGTCGTCCAAAGTTTTCTTTAAAATTTGAACGAGAGTTTTATTAAAAGCCTCGGCCGAGCCGTTTGCTCTTGGATAGTAAATTGTTGAATACCGCCGGTCGATTCCGTGTCTCCCGACAAAATTGTTGATTTGTGTGCTTCGAATGCCGACCCATTGCCGAGATGATCCTGCGCGGCACTCCGAAACGGTAGACAACTTGGTTCTTGAAAAGCTGTAGCACGTGGTGTGCTTTCACTTCTCCGAGTGGAACCGCCTCGCCCACTTGGAAAAGTAATCCGTAGCCGCAAGAATGAAGCGATGTCCTTTTGAAGAGGGTGGTTCTATTGGATCCACTATATCTGTGCCCCAACATTCAAATGGCCACGATGCAATTGTCGGATGTAGCACATTTGGAGGTTGGTGTAGAACCACTCCGTGCGCTTGGCATTGGTGACAGCTCTTGGCGACTTTCATGCAGTCGGTCATCATCGAGGGCCAGTAGTACCCTAGTCTTTTAATTTTCATTTTCATCTTCGGACCCGACTGGTGAGCGCCACAGAGTCCTGAATGCACTTCTTTAACAATTTCACGGGCCTCGGACCCGCTTAGGCACCTCAGCCACATTTGATCGAAAGACCTTCTGTATAATGTGTTGTTTACTAACGCGTAGGACAGAGTTCTTTTCTTAATACGATGGGCTAATGACCTATCGTCCGGTAGTTTTCCTGTTTGCGAGTAGTCGATTAATGGCTATCGCCAATCTTCCGTGTTTTCCGTCACTGCTGTAACCGATTCTTCTTCTTTTTCGATTTGTGTATTATGTCTATGTCGAGCCGTGATAGGATCCGACGTCCGTGAACCGACACTTCCATCGATTCATCTTGTAAGCGAGCAAATTCTTTTGCGAGGCGGGCTAACGCATCTGCTAAAGCGTTTTCTTTCCTGGGAATTTTGTAGATCGTCACATTCGGAATTTGTTCCAACAGTTTCATGGCATACTGGAAGTATTGCTCGAGTCTTGGTTTTAAAATTCTGTAATGCCCGACGATCTATTGAATGATTAACTGCGAATCCCCGTAGATGCTGATGTTTGTTATACCCATTTGAATAGTTAATTCTAGTCCTGTTATGAGGGCTTCGTATTCCGCTTCGTTGTTCGTACACGGCTCTGTTAGGTGATAGGAGTATCTTAACATCCCCCGCTCCGGTGTTATAAAGATTAATCCGATTCCTGCCTTACCGGGCACTATCACTTGCGATTCTTCGTCTTTGTGTGCTCGAAGATGCTCCGTCGAAATACAATTCCCAACGTCGATCATCGGGGTCTTCTAAGCTCATTATTTGTTCGTCCGGCAAGTTGTCATTGAGAGGAGATTCGCCGCAAAGGGTGTGCTTGCGAGGAAGTCTGCTAGGGTTTGTCCCTTTACGGCACGAAGAGGCACGAAAGTTATATCGAATTGCAATAATATCATTGACCATCTGGCAAGTCTGCCGGAAAGCGTCGGACGGGTCATCAAGTATTGCAATGGATTAAATTTCGAAATCAGGTTGACCTTGTGAGAAAGCATGTAGTGCCTGAGGTTTTGAGCGGCGAAGATCAGGGCCAAACAATGCTTTTCAATTGCGGGATACCTTATTTCCGTCGGAAGTAAACGACGGCTTAGGTAGTAAAGAGCATTTTCTTTACCCTCATCATTGACACAGGCTAACGGGGCTCCGAGAGAGTCGTCTAAAGTCGTGGTATAAAGTATCGGCGGTCTACACCGAGACCGGGGCTGCTAAGACAGGAGGTGTCATTAAATATTGTTTAATGTCCTCGAAGGCCCTCTCGGCATTTCTCTTCCCAAATAAATTTGGCGTCCTTTTTAACTAATGCCGAGAAAGCCTGACACCTACCTGACAAGTTTGAGATAAAGCGTCGAAGATATGCCAACTTCCCTTGAAAAGATCGTAGTTGTTTTAAGGTTTTGGGAGGCGGCATTTCTAAGATGGCTTTTATCTTTTCCGGATCGATTTCAATTCCACGATGTCGGACAACGAATCCTAAGAATTTCCCGGAGGTGACGCCGAAGGCGCATTTTAAGGGATTCATCTTAAGGTTAAATTGTCTTAATCGTTCGAAAACAATTCTCAAATCATACAGGTGGTTTTCCTTTACTTTGCTTTTGATGACCACATCATTCACGTAGCATTCGACTTGATTATGGATGAGATCATCAAAAATTCTTGTCATCGCTCTCTGGTAGGTTGCTCCTGCGTTCTTCAGTCCGAATGGCATCACTCGTGTAGCAATATACTCCGATCGGCGTTCGAATGATGTAAGTTTTTCATCTTCCGGAGCCATTTTTATCCGGTTGTATCCCGAAGATCCATCCATGAACGAAAATATTTCATGTGTCGAAGCAATGTCAATCATTAATTCGGGATCGGTAGAGGGAATTCATCTTTCGGACATGCCTTGTTTAAATCTCCGAAATCTACACAAATTCCGATCCGACCATTCTTCTTCCCGACCGGTACCACGTTGGCTAACCAAGTCGGGTATTGTTCTTCACGGACAAATTTGGCGTCTATTAGCTTTTTAACTTCAGCTATGACTTGTTGTTCGATTTCTAGACGCATTCTTCCGGGACCTTGTCCGGCCGGGACGAAGTAGGATCCACTCCTAGCTTATGGATCTGCGACCTCCGGAGCTAAACCCGGCATCTCATGGTAGCTCCAAGCAAAACAGTCTTTAAATTCCATTAATAACTTGATTATTTCTTTGGAGTCTTCTTTATTGAGTAAGGAGCTAACAAAGGTAGGTTTAGGTTCTTCGCTAATACCTAAGTTAACTTTCGTTAACTCATCTATTGTAGATTTGATCTCTTCTTCGAATTCTGGTGGAGCGTCTCCAATTTGTAAATTTTCAAGTTCTTCTGTAGTTTCCATGCAGTTTTCATTAGACTCGCAAGTGACAACCAAGCAAAATTCAGTATCGTCAACTGATCCTACTGTGCCGAATCCGAGACCATGCTTTGAATTAGGTGGACGACCGGAGTTATTCCATAAATTTTCAAAATGTTGTGATTGGCCTTTTGTCCATTGTCGAGGTAAGAAACCAGGCTGAATTAAATTTTGAACACGGGGAGAGTACCACTCGAAAAGGTAATTCCATTAATTCTGATGAAGTGACATCTTCAAATTATACATTATTTTCAATTTTGGAGGAAGGAGCACCACGGTAGAATTTGATTGGCTTTGCACCGCCGCTACGTACCTCTTTGACCACCATACCCTCGGTCTTATTAGAATGGATCGGGGTCAGGGTCATAGTATGTACATAGTGGTTAATCTTCTCGTACATCGATTTATATTCCTCGTTCTTTTCATCTTCGAGAGAGATCCTGAATTGCGGCTTCTTCCGACTTATTGTCGTTGCTTCTTGCTTGATTTCTTTTTCTTCTTAGAACTATCTTCCCATTCAACATTGATGGTTGGTTTCCTCTGTCCAACTGTCCTAACGTCTCTGCCACGACCTCGTCCCCGGCCTCGACCTCGGATGCGAGTTGTGGAGAAACCTTCACCATCTCGCCGTAAGGGAGTGGTGAGTGACTGTTGGACTAGAATTTCAGGTTCTTCGTCATCCCAAATTTTCTTTGCTTCATTTGTCATGGTATCTCTGGAGAAGATTGTTTTCTTCGGAGGTGCATAATAAGCTGCATCTTCATGGATTCCAATTTCATGTACGGAGAACGGTTGTAAGTCACCTTTGATGCACTGTTCCCCTCCATCGTAGTATTTGATGCATTGATGTAGAGATGATGGTACCATCCGGTTTTCATGTATCCATGGTCGGCCCGAGTAGAGCGTTGAACGACGTTTCGAATCAATTATGTGAAATTTCGCGGTTGTCTTTGCCGAGTCACCGGTCTTCATTAGCGGTGTTATTGATCCGAGGGCTCTTTCTCCTTTACGGTTGAATCCTCTTAATAACATTTTGTACGCTCGAGCTCGCGAGCATCAATTTCCAAGTATGCTAGCGTTCGGAAATTCATTATATTGATTGATGCTCCTGGATCCACCAATACTGCGGAGAGTGTAAACTTCCCGATTGTAACCGAAATGTACAACGGTCGGTTGTGGTCTGCTGTCCCAAGTAGTAGATCATTGTCCGCGAAGGTGACACCTCGCTGTTCTTTTAACGAGCAAACCTCATCTAAGGAATATCCGGCCATTTGAGCTAAGCAAATTTCTGGATCAAGTAAGGCCTTGATCAGAGCTTCTCTCATCTCCTTTGATAAGATGAGAGCGTCGTAGATGCTCAGTTTGGCTGGTAGTTTCCTAAGATGGGCTAGCACGTTGTAGTCCACTTTATTCCCATGTGTCTCGGTTTCTTCCCGAATGGGTATTTCCTCTGCCGGGGTTGGTTCTTTCTGAACAACCACCTGCTTCCCTTTGTCCTTCAGACCCACTCTCGGAGGTAGAACTCTTCCACTTCTTAAGTTGACTTCGTAATCTCTCCCGAATCTAGTATTGAGTTCGCCGATGTCTCTTTACGAATTGGAATGACGGGTTCTTCCGGATTAGCTTCGGAGTATGAAGGTTCTAACTCTATTGTGACTGGAGCTCCTCGAAACTCGCAAATAGATTCGTTGCTTGTTGAACTTTCGTAGCCTCCTTGGTGGATGTCTTCTTTGTCATTGTGGTCGTCGAGCTTTTGTATGATTTGAGAATTGTCATTTGTATTGGAATCGACGTCCGGATTAGGTTGATTGTCGCTAGTTATGTAATCGTTAGAAACAGTCAAAACGTAGCCAACGCCATAACCCTTATCATTATAAGATCCCACCGGGGTGAGCAGATAATCATACAGAGTCAGAGGTTCGAGGGATTTCTCTCCCGAATCGGAGACAACTATCCTAGGATAAGCAGCCCCTAGTCTACCCTTAGGAGCCTCGGTCTTCTCTTCTTCGTCAATTTTCTTCTTTTCTTCAGTCGTCTCTTGTTGAGGTGGTTCTTCTATCGCAAGTGATAGTGCCGACTTGATAGGTTTCGAACTCTGAATTGAAGCTCGCACCGAAGTGGTTTGGATGCGATCTAAAATCTTCTTTGAAGACTTTGTCCAAGAGGTACTCCATCCATCGTCAGTCGCATAGGGATCTATCGGAACAATGAAATCCGTCGAGATAACATTGACGAAACCTCCTTTCTGGGGTTCCTTCATGTATTCCTTCGGGATTGTTATGTTCCCTTTCCTAAGATTGTCGTTGAGCCAACTTTTGAAGGTAATACAATCTTATATTTTATGCCCAAGCATCCGGTGGTAAGGGCAAAAGTTGGGATCACCTTTCTTGTCGACCTCTTCGGTCTTTTAGGCTGCGGCGGTTGGAAATGCGGAGTCTTCATCAAAGCTGCGAACATTTTCGACACCTGCCTCATTCTTGAACGGATACTCCCTGCTCAGAAGCTCCCTTAACGTACGTTGTGGACGAGGCGGTTGTTCATACTGTTGAGATGACTGATAGCTGGGTCGGGGTTGCTGGTAACTCTGTTGAGGTTGCTGCGGCCGTTCTGACGGTATTTGTATTGGTTGCTTGCCTTTGTCGACTGCTGCAACGATCCCGGACTTCTTTTCAAAAGTTTTCACGGGCTTCGTTTGTCTATTTTGTCGGTGAAACTTAATTGCTTCGCCTCCTCTTGCAGGCTTCCGGCCTTGCTTAACAACTTCTCAAAAGTCTTAATAGTAAATCCCTTGAGGAGAAGTGCTATCGGGCCATGAATGCTCTTAAGTAAAATGCCGGCTGCATGTTGTTCTTGTAGCTGTGGCTCACACTTCATACTTAGATTCCTCCATCGAAGTATGTAGTCCACCAAAGTTTCGTTTGGCTTCTGCTTCTCTACCACTAAATCACCTATAGTGATGTGGTGCTGAGCTCCGGCAAATCGTTTGATGAAGAGGTTCTCTAATTCTGAAAATGTCTTCACCGAGCCGTTTGGTAATTCCGCATACCAATCAAAGGCAATCCCTGACGAGTCGTCGACAAATTGTCGGAAGAGTAAAGCATCACTTCCGCCGGCATTGCAACAAGCGGCACGAAAATGTGCAACATGCTTGCCGAGGGTTTCCGGTTCCATCAAAGGTCTTGAACGAGAGGTGGTACAAAGCCTTTCGGATATTGTACGGCGTCGAATTCTTCATGGTAAGGTCTACCCGTCCGAATGGATGTCCCGCTCTTTGATTGTGCCAAGGCTTCTCGCACTTGCTGTTCCACCAAGCTCTTGATATCCTTTTCCGGAATCATACTTTGTGTTGCATCCTTCTTTAATTGATCATCCACGTTGACAGATGTAATCTCCTTTCCTCCGTCTACAATGTGAATGAGTTCTGGGGGTGTTTCCCTTTGGGGTTGAACTTGACTCTGGAAAGTGGCTAGGGTTACAGCCATCTCTTCCATCCTTTTTGCCATTTAGGCGATCGTATCATCTTTCTCTTGAAGCTGCCTCCTCATTACTTCTGGCTTCTCTCTTTCTGCGGCTGCAGGAGCACCTTGTGAAGCTGACGAAGCTCGTGTTTCAACCATGTTAATTTCTGCATATTCATCATCCATGAACTCTGACGAGTCAACTTCATCTCCGAATTTCTCTTCTCTTTCCCTTGCTAGTCGCCGAATATCGGTTCTTAGCTTTTCCATAGCATCTTCTAGTGGTCTTTTCCGTACATCCTTGCGGTTGTCATGTGATAATTATCGGGTTTCCTTCTCATGAGTCCCCTTTCATTGCGGTAGCACTTTCTTCGGACTCGAGTCTCCGACGAGACTTTCCTTTTACGAGTCGTTGTTTCGGTCTTAATTGGCGGTAGTGGGACGCCATACCATCCTTCTAGCAGCGAAGGCCTAGGACCGGATGGTGCAGTCGGTCGAATGCTTGGAAGGTGGTATCCTCCCCGATCCGTAAACCCGAAACAACAACAGGTGGACTAGCCTTCATCTTCTTATTTGGCTCTTCTGCAGCGATAGCAGGTTCTACTCGTGCCCCAAGACGGGATTTGGCCGGCACCCGCCCTATCCTTCTTAAAATCTCCGATACAGGGCATTTTTCTTTCCTCGCCAACTTCTCAATCACAGTATGTAATCAGGCAAATGGTGTAACCCTAGCCCTTTTCCTTTTGTTGTCGCTATAGTATGCGGGTCGACGTAATGTAGAAGCAATCCTGCGGACATTTTCCTCGTCAGCTGCGGCGGAGAGGGGATGGAATCTACTTCCTTCCAAGAGGGGTGTATATTCGAGCAATGGTATGTATTCGGGTAGTGGTGTGTACTCGGGGATCTCTTCTAAGAAAGCGACTTCGGCGGCTACGGCCTTCCGGCGATCTTCCTACCTCTGTTTCTTCTGCGAGTCCGTGTTAGGGGTGGAACCCTTGAGTCGGACCCAATTTCAAAAACGAAGGTCTTGCACGGAAATCCGTACCCTCCACGGTAACATGCTCGTTACAAATTTGAACTTCCTTCCCCTTCGGTTTGGCGGGAGCCGGGGTAGGTGCGAGAGACGACTAGACCAGGTGGGGGTAGAGATAACGAGTCCTCCTTTGGACGGCGGTATTTCTCTCGAGTGGAACCCTTTGCAGGGGAGGAAATTCTTGAGTTGACTTAAGGTTGAACTCGATCAAAGGTCTCTCAATTTCAGATACTTTGTTTGTCAGTGCGAAAAGGGTAACGTCAGCGATCTTGACATTTGTGTTCTCGAATCCTTGTCCAAACCGGATGATCCCATTGTCGGGCGGCTCATCCTTGTAAACGGCGAAGTCCAGTCCATTGGTGAAGGAAAAAATCGGCTTTGGGGCTTCCATTTCTGCAGGGTAGATTCTGATTGTCAGTCCCAAGTTATGCTTCTTCTCATCAGGACGAAAAGAAAGGAATCGAAAAGAGTCCGAACACATTCTTGTTCATGTATATTTGTTAAAAGAGTCATTTATTAGAAGTTTTGTTTATTTAGAACGGAATGTTCAAAGGTGTAGAGAAGGTAATGAATCCGATTCAGAGTTGGAAAGGAAAGGAAAGTCTTGTGCAAGACTTCTCGACTCGAAGGATCACTCCTAAACTAACACCTATTGGGGGTCCACCCTACCTCAGAAATGAGGTAAAAGGATCTCGGAACCTCTCTGTTTAGGGGTGTCTAAACAGTGGCTCCTAAATCCGAGAGAATGTTGGCTATACTCATTCAAGGTAGAAATGAACATAGTATTCCAACGGAAAGAAGGGTAGTTTGATCCATTAGGGACATGGATACACTACCGATTTTTTTTTAAAGCAAAACTATCTGATCAAAATGGAGAGAGGAATTGTCCCCAGCGGAGTCGCCAGAAATTGTCGGCATATTTTTAGGTTATGTGTTGTATTTTGAAAAGGGGTCGCCTAACAGAAATTGTCGAAGAATTTTTAATTTAATTTAAATAAATAATTTGAAAAGTAGTATTTGATTTTGAAAAATAATTTTAAATTTGAAAATTTTAATATATGAAATCAAACTGATCTCACATCCCGAATAGTTTATATAAACGAGCACCGCATCACTAATCGTGTATCTATCTCGAAGAATAGACACACTTGTTTGGTGATGAGGCTCGATTAAATAAACTAGAAGATTTGTGACATCCGTTTGGTCCGCGAACCAATTTTATAAGCCGACAAATTCCACGCTTAATATGAAAACATTAAACGGGGTTTATATTACTCGGGTTCTTAAAATTCCATATAAGGGCAAGCCCCTATAGTTAATTACATCTTAAGTGATGAGAATCACCTAAGAAAACTCTCGATAATAATCAGTAGTTCTGCTCTCAAGAATTTCAAAGTTTAAGTTTTCAAAGGATTGAATTTTGGAATTTCAATAGGGAATGGATCAAATTTGGAACATTTTATTTTGGGAATCCAAAGGAAGAAAGGTAGGAGAAATCACAGATTCGAAGCAAACTTCGGTAATTTCCCGACTATCCTATTGTTTGGCTTGAATTTAGGAAGGTCCTAATGTTTATTTAATGTTTTGATCTTGCCAATTTTAATTGATTAGGACTTATATTTGTATGATAAAATCATACAAATAGCCTCGAAGATGTGAGGGTTTATGTCGTATCGGACGACTACCTCGGAGTCCTAAGACCGGTTAGGGCTTAATTTGTAATGTAAATGCCTAACAGAAGGTTGAGGACTTATGTTGCACTAGGCAAACTACCTCGAACTCCTATGGCTTGGTTATTTAATTCTAAGAATGGTTTTGCTGATGTAGATTTCAGTTTTGCTGACGACGATGGCCGTGCTGCCCACCATGCTTCGAGCTCCTTGTTGTTGCGGAGGTTTAGTTTTAGAAATCATAAATCAGGAGATGAGAGAAGTGTTCTGGTTTAGAGAAAATCTTAAAATCCAGGTGTTTTTAATATTTTAATTAAACAAATCTTAAAGTTGATTATAACAACACCGGTTAAGATCCCACGGTTCCATCCTTCCGGCATCGTTATTTTTATCGGATTCACTTAGTCCGGATGAATTTGCTAAACTCAATCGAATGAGTTCCACACTTTCATTTAGACCGTGGGAAATCCCGTTAGCAACACGTAGGTTACATCATCCGAGGTATTCCCGATCATCCAACAAGACGTTTTAATTTTGTTGTAGTTGTAGTTTTGTGTTACGTTTGTGATTAAATTTTGAGTTGTTTTATATTTTGAAATGTTGTGGCGGTGAATTTTATCTTGTAATGACTTTTAATTTAGTTTTGGTTTCAGTTTTAGGGACTATCCTAAAGGTGTGGGTTTTCATGCAACAGTTGTTTATCATGCAAGAAAAGTAAGTGCGATGCGATTAAGTAAATTTCAATAAGGTAAATTACAATAAAATAAAAGCATACCTGGAGGGTCTTCCCGTCATCCCAAGCTGCACTTAAAGCGTAATTAGAATATTTAAGCATTTAAAACAGATTCCTAGGTAAAGCTAAGGGAAGGGTTATGATTTTCTACCAAGTTCCTAATCCTATAGCTAGTCATCTCCTACGACGTCTAGGTTCTTGTATTTTGGTTTGAGGACGATTTTCTGCATTAAAGAACAATTAAGTTCAATTGTTCTTATAAATATCCTATCATATCGAGGAAGTGCTTAAGACGAGTCTTAAACATCTTTTCAATATTTCTAGGATTATTTTAAGTCCCGGAGAATTTAATTATACAAATGAATTAATCGTTCGGGAGTTCGAGTTTTGTTATCTTGCTCGGTGAATCTAGGACATTTGAATATCCTATAAGTGAAGTAACACTTCACTTAACACTCCATTTAAGAGTTATGACGAGCATGAGCTTTCGAGGGCAAATTGATGTTCAAATGATTTATGATTTGATTTAATTTCGATTAATGGATTTAAGTTTGGAATAGTGTTCAAGTTGTTTTAGATTTATTTTTTGAATTCTTTATGTCTTAGGTGATGTTATATTTAATTTAATTTAATTTGATGTAATTTAATTTAATTTTAATTTAATGTGGTTTAATTTAATTTAATTTATGTTAATTTAATATAATATGATTTAATTTAATTTAATTTAATTTAATTTAATTTAATTTAATTTAATTTAATTTAATTTAATTTAATTTAATTTAATTTAATTTAATTTAATTTAATTTAATTTAAATTAATTTAATGTGTTTTAATTTAATTTAATTTAATTTAGTTTAATTTAATTTAATTTTTTAATTTTAATTTAATATTTTATTTTAAAAGGGTTTCATTTAAATAATTTAACTTTAATTTAATTTAATGATTAAGTCTTTTAGCATTTTAAATCTTAAGTTTGAATTATCATTTTAATTAGGAATTAAATATTATTGAGATGATTAATTTAGGGATTCTTAAATTAAAGAATAAATCTCTTCCTAATAATATCCCTATTTTAATAATTCCAATTTGATTATTCTTCCAAATTTAATTAATTATTTTAATTAAAGTTTATTTTAATTATTTTTAAATTGTTTAGTAGGTTTCTACCCTTTAATTATTTAAATTTCAATCATCCAAATTAGATTAAGATCAAATATTTTACCCTTTCATTTTATTAAGCCTAAAGTTTTAATTAAGGGTTAAAATTTTAATTACCATTTTGCCCTTCAAGCTTAATAATTTCATAACTCACTAAATTGAGCTTAAATGAATTTGAAATTTTTATGTGACTTCACTCATATGTCAATAAAGACATGAGAGGAGAAAATGTGATTTTTCTGTATTTAATTTATTTATGTAATTGTTTTTGGTGGAAAATAGGGATTTCAAAGGAAAATTCAATAACATGACCAAGGGAAAGTTTCTGTCCTTAAGAAAATTATGGGACATTGCTAATGACCAGAGGACTACTTGGACCAATTTTGGTGATTTTTTGAATTATATTATTTTTATTATAATTACTTTGAGTTTTGGAGTATTAATTTATTTAAAAATAAATAAAGTTTGAAAAATGAATTTTATATTTTTCAAAAATCTCTCTGATAACAAGGAAATCAGAGAATCAATTTTTATAATTTTCTGATTTTTCTTTGATTTATTAGAATTATTTTAGTGGAAATCCTAGAAAATACATTTTTTTTATTTTAAAATTGCCTTAGGGCTTTAAAATTTAATATCTCATCATAGAGACTTAAGAAAAATATGGGGTTTGTTCACTAAGTGACTAAAATTCAAAATGTGACATTTTGGTGAATTTTATTATTTTTGTGATTTTTATTATTTTTTTAATTATTAAAATATTAAAATAATACAAAAAATCAACTTTTTTAGAAAATTGAAATTTTAATTTTCTTAAATTCCCCTAATATCAGAGAAGCTCCAAAACCAATTTGGTGAATTTTTGGAAAGTATTTTGAAAGTTATGAATTTTTAAAGTTTAAATTGGCTAAATGGCTTAATCAACCCATTTAGTAGGGCTAACCAAGTCCAATTGACTTCAAACTTTTATGATGGGTTCCTCTGATCCTAAAGGTTAGTGGAGAATTGATTTCAAGTTAATTTGATGTATGGTTAGCTCTAATTAATTAAAGACCTATTTAGGGTGTTTGAGCCGATTAGGGTCATTCAGTGAATTAATTCAAAGCCTATTTTCTTTAGGGTCCTCTCGGCCATAAGAAACATCACCAAATTTTCCTAGAATTTATTTCACAACATGCTAATTATTGGATTTAAAATACTCAAAACAGTAACATGAATTTGAAAAATCAATAACTTCTCATAGGGATGGCCTCGACTTTGAAAAATTCAGGGAATGTTCCGAAATTCAGAGGCTTCAAAGCCCTATGGTCTCATGCCATGGTGAATTTCCTATATGCATGGAGAATTAAAACAATGCGGACAGTAAATAAATCATTAAAAATAAAATACTTAATGAAATTAAATGATTTCTTTTCCACATTATTCTCCTCATTCACTCGAGCAAGAGGGTATTTTTATTTTATTTTTCTGATTTTTCTACACAAAGTTATGCATTTTTGAAGTTTAGGGAATTAAATAAATAGAAAAATAACCTATTTTTCTACTTATCCACGCGGCGCTGACTCATCCTCGGCAGCTCCGAACGACCACGCGGCGTCTTCCGATTCGGCGCCGCCATCTAACTCGGCGATCCGGGGCCCCGCGGGTCACGTACCAATGCGGCTGTCCGACTCGATCCGGACCGTCCACTCGATACACGCTCGATCCGGCGGCTCGTGGTCATCGTCTACGGCCGGTGTGCACCCGTGACCGTCGACCTTCTAACCCTAATTTCTCGCTCGATTCTCAACGGATTTTCGTGTTCTTATACTCCATGGATTCGTCTTGAGGAGACGAATACATCCATACGGTAAACATGTATTTAAATTGACTCGAATTAAATGGAGAATCTCTGTAAGCTCGAGAAGAAGAGTGAGACCATACCTTTGCTCGGAGAAGTGAAGCTTCGATGCGAGAGTTGTGTCACCTTCGATTGGGTCCAAGCAAGCTCCGGATGAAGTCCCTTGGCACGGTGAATTGCCTAGCTATGAAAGTGACCACGGCCGATCACAATGCTTGGAGGTCTGGAACAAGCTGGGTGGCTCGGGGATGGGGCTTTCGGTGGGAAACTTCTCCTCTTGGTACGGTGAAGGTGTAGGACCGGTCGATTTGGGGATTGATCCACTTGTGGAGAAGTGTCCTGGTTTTTGTCGTTGAAGTTTGAGCTCGAAATTGAGCTCGAGCTGGAAAGAATGGGGCCGGAATTCGGTGGGGATCAAGTGCACTATGTGTGGAGAGTGATCTGGAATGATTTTGGCGTAGTTTCCTTAAGGTTTGGTTCAGCACCTCTCATGGCCGAGAAGGGATGGTGTTTAAATAGGCATGGCTGGAGGTTCTCCCAGGGGGAGTTAGGGCTTGGGATCAGCTGCTCTGGTGATGAGAAGAACAGCCATGGTGGCCATTGGGCATGGGGCAACTCAGCAAGGTGGAATCCCAAAGTTTGGCTTCTCCCCATGTCTCGGCCATGGAGTTTTCCGGCGACCCAGGCGGCTGGCCGGCAGGCATGGGTCACCCTCAGGTCCAGGTGGGTCAGGGCTGGGGTTTAGTGCAGTCAATTGGGCCTTGCCATGTGTAAAGGGGATGGCTTGGAATGGAATGGGGAAGAGGCCATTTTGGCTTGGTTTGGGTCAAACCATGTGTTTGGGTTGGGTTCACCTCCCCATGACACGGTTTTAAGTGAGAGAATAAGTTAGGTCGACCTGGTCAAAGGTGGTGAGGTCTCTTTCTAAGAATATTTAGATTAAATCTTGGTTAAGGGAAAACATGCTTAAGGCTAATGACTTTAGGAGATTAAGGAAAGGGTCTCCTTCTTTTGCCCAAAATGGCATGGTGACATGTAAAGATGCTCTCATGGCTTCCATGTGGCTCATGCATGGCTTCATGGCTCATCTTTGGCTTGGGAAAAGTTAAGTCAATTTCATGGAAATGGATTTAAGAAAAATTTGGTATTTTGATGGGAATTTGTATGGGGCTTGATTTGGAATCATTTGATGATGGGATTGGAACTTAGGAAATGTCTTTGATTAAATGGATGACAAATGAAAATGTCATATGGGCTTTAGGGTAGATTTTGGGCTCTTTGAAATGGCTTTAGATGGGCTTTTAAAGTGATTTAGGGAAGTGGGTTTTTTTAATTTTAGGATGGGCATTTGGGTAAAAATTTTGTGAGGGACCATGTCAAATAAATGTTGCAATTGGTTTAGGGATGTTTCATGAATGGTTTGGAGTCGATTTGGTTTGATTTGGAATTGAATTGGTTTGAATTTGGGTTCATTTGGTAAGTGGGCCAATGTAGGTCAAATTGGGCTAACTTGGGCCAATGTTGGGCTAGGGTTGAAATTGATGTAAAATTAATGTTAGGAAATGTTTATGGGAGTGTTTCAAAGAGGTTTTGGCTTTAGTTGGGTTTTGACTTTGGGGTTTGGGCCTATTTGGGCTAGGTTTAGGTTTAGGTCAAAATTGGGCCTTTTAGCTTTGGGTTGAATTTGAGTGGGTTTTGGGTCTAAATTTTGGGCAAATCATGTTAGCGTTTTGTTTGTGGGGATGTTAAGGAAGGTTTAGAAAAGATTTGGGGTTAATTGGAGTTGAATTGGGTGAGTTTGGGCTAAGTTTGGGTCATGGGTCCAAATTGGGCTTTAAGGCCAAAAGTGAAATTGGATCCAAATGTCAATCAAATTGGACTTGGATTTGGCCTAGATTGGTGTTGGGAATGTTGAATTGAAGTTTAGAATTGAATTGGACTAGAATTTGAGTCAATTGGGTAGGTTTGGTTTGACATTGGGTTCATTTTGGGTTAAAATGGGTCAAATTAGGGGTTTTGATAAAAGTGGGGTAAATTCGCAAAATTGGCCCATAGTGTAGTTGAACAAAATGAAATTGGGAATATTTGGGATTCTCTGGAATTTTTTGGGAATTTTCTGAATTTTTGGATTTTTTTGGCTAAGAGGGGCATTTTGGGTATTTGGAGGGTATTGAGAAGTATTTTTGGATTTTTTTGGTATTTTTGGGTATGAATGATCAATTTGAGTAATGTGGGAATGTTTGGGATTGATTTTGAGGAATTTTGGGTAATTTAGGTGATTTTGCAAATTTTGGGTGGTTTCAAGGGTTTTGGGTAGTGTAGCGGGTGTAGGGTCCGGGGGTCAAAAATTGAAAATTTGGAAAATTGAAGCTTGGGTGAATGTAAGTGGAATGAAATCATTTTGGTTGAGCCATGAAGCCATATCAAGCCCATATGAGCCATGAAGGGACTCATTTGAGGCATCCACTATGTTGTTCCTAACCCTCTTAGCCAAGGGCTTAGGGGTTAAGGACCATCCATGTGAGTCACCTGCATGAGTTAGGAGGTCAAGTTGGGTATGGGTGTGGTTTTTTAGGAGGTGTGTGAAAGTGTAGTGTATGTGTAAGTCAGCCCTTCACCAGACCAAGCCACCCAGGGCAGTCCTAAGGTCAAAGAGTCCTATAGGAACTCATCCTTTAAACTTCCACATTTGATTTCAACCCTCTAGGTGATTAGGGGTCTACGGTCGAGTTTGTGGAGTTTGCGGGGAGTTAAGAAGTGGTTTGAATTTCTAAATGGTGGGTTCCACTTCTAGTCCTCTAGGATAGTCAAAGGAAAAGCCTAAGGCTAGATCCTAAGTACTAAAGAGAAGAAGAGAAGACCTCATCAAAAATGAGGTCAACAGTGTGTACAAATACATATGTGGATTCATGCATATAGATATAAATACATATATACATATGTAGTTACATACATATATATATTTGTATATATATATATATATATATATATATATATATATATATAGGTATATGTATATATAAAAATTAAAAAACATCATGTTGGCGGCTGAGGTTGCTCTGCTAGGGTTTCTAGCAAGAGGCTACCGACGGCTGCCTGTTGGGAGGAGCTTCAGGTAAGGGAAGGTTGGTGTTGGTCTGTTTTTGAGTGGTTGTCGAAGAGGATCTGGTGTTTTAAGTTTTTGCTGAAGGTTGTGTACTTCTCGGGTTCTTCATTTTCAAACTTTACTGTCCCATTGGTCTCATATTCTGGCCCAGTGCTTCCTGGTGTGGAAACTGGGCTGCTGTTACCTGGTTTGTGGCTGAGTTATTCAGCACTTCCTGGTATCTTTTCTGTGTCTCTTATTTTATTTTGGCTTGGCTATGCCCATGGCTAGCCCTATTGACTTACAAACCAACATTGAGTGAGCTAAAGCCACTTATGCTGGAGTTGTAAGCAATGCTCCTTTCATTTCAGACCCCTCCAAATTGATCTTCCCACAAAGACTGCATGATGCAGCAGCTGGTAGGATTTCCTGCCCTTCATCAGACCCATTGAGGAGAAAGAGGGCTACCCGGCAGTAATTTTTACTGAGCAGGAATTAGAGGAATTGGATACTGAAGTAAAACTCACCTTAATTGGTAAGTTCCTCTTGGGTCACGGATCTTGTGAGAAAATTCTTTGAATCTCTAAACTTTAAATGCAGTTGGAAGCTTGGACTTTTGGATGGCAGGCACCTGCTCATCAATTTTACCTCAGAAGAAGACTATGCATTACTTTTTGCTAAGCAGGTAGTTAGCATTGCTGGTGTTGAGATGAAAATAATAATATAGACACCTGATTTTGATCCTAGCAAAGATCCCCCCATAGTGCCAATTTGGTTTAAATTCCCAAATCTCCCCTACAGATATTTCAATCAAAATGCTCTATTTCAAATTGGGAGATCCATTGGAACCCCTCTCAAGCTGGATGCTGCAACCATAAACAAGGCTAAACCTAAAATGGCAAGAATTTGAATAGAAAGAGATATTTCACTACCTGAAATAAAGAAGATCTGGATTGGAACAGCTAAGGATGGACAGTGGCAAGAGGTTATCATGCAGCAAAAACCATACTTTTGTTCTCACTGCAAAATGTTTGGCCACACTATTGAGAAATGCTATAGAATCCACCCTCCTTCTAGAAGAACTACTATTAAGAGTAATGAAAATCCACCTATTCAAGCTGAGGGAGAATCTGGATCTGCTATGGTGCAGCAGGCCATGGTTTCTAAACAACTAATACAAGAAAACAACTATGCAGCTCCAATGAAAAATGTTTCTCCGAGGAAAACAAACTCTCCAGTTGTTGTCAGGGGATCTCTATCTCTTATTGGTATTGGGTCCCCTTCTGGTGAAACTAAGGAACATCAAAATTGGTGTAGAAGAGAATTAGAGGAAGTCAGAATCCTAACGCCCTCCCAATCAACTGAACAGCGATCTGATACACAGGCCCCAACTTCCCTTGTGGTCAGTGATATGCAATAGGCACTAGAAGGGAAATGGCACACCCAAACCTCCAGAAAAAAGAAAAAAATTCAATTTCTGAAGTACAGAAGTTAGGCACCCCTTTATCTTAGGGGGAGCTGGCTGGTACTTTAAAGACAAGGGGCAGATCTGGATCTAGATCTCAGCCTTCTTGTCCTCACCCCTCTAAATAATTATCAACTTCCTTTGTTGGAACATTAGTGGTATTGCTAACCCTCTATCCATAAAAAGACTGTTAAATCTTAACAAGAAATATAAGTTTTGGTGTATTACCATTTTGGAACCTCTGGTCCACAAATACCCTCAAAAAGTCATCAAGAAGTTACATGGCTTTACTCACTTTACCAACTGCAACAACAAGATTTGGATTTTCTGTAGAAGAGAGATCTCTTGGTCTATCCTAATTGATAATAAACAATTCATACATTCCTCATTCCAAATTAATGGAAGAAGTGGAGTGGTGACTTTTGTTTATGCGGGCACACGATAAGGATGATAAACAGCTCCTTGGGCAAGTCTTCAGAGTATTAGTGATAATCTGAATTCCCCCTGGATGGTGGGTGGAGACTTTAACAGCATTGGCTCTACTAAGGAAAAACTGGGGGACAGGGCTCCTAACATCTCTAATATTACTGCTTTCAATGATAACATCCAAGCAGCAAAGTTATATGATATTGGATTTAGGGGACCAGCTTTCACTTGGAAAAGAGGAAAATTTTGGGAAAGGCTGGACAGAATTCTGGTTAACAATTGTTGGATCTCTAACTGGCTTCTCACTTATGTAACCCACCTCAGCTTAGCTGGCTCTGACCACAGACCCCTTCTTATTTCCATTACCTCCCACAATCAATCAAACACTCCCCCTCCCTTCAGATTTCTCAATGTCTGGTCTACATATGATGAATTCCAAAGCATTGTTCGAGGCTAGCTGGTGTAACATTGACCATCCTGATCCCCTTACTAAGTTAAGTCTTCTGCAGATCAAGCTCAGCAAAGTACTCAGAAAATGGAGCTGGAATTATTTTGGTGATTTCTCTATTGCTGTCCAAGAGGCTAAAAAAGAGGTTAATATGTTGGAAGCTAATCTCCAAGCTGGTATTGCCACTAAGGAACAACTTTCCTCTGCACAAACCAATCTGCTACTTGCTAATGAAAAATTGGAACAGTATCTTAAACAGAAAGCTGCCTTAAGTCATTTCATTAATGGGGACAGAAACACCCAATTTTACCATGCCTGTATTAATTACAGAAGGAAATGTAACATTATTCATTCCATTTATTCTGATGAGGGTAGAAAACTCCAAGATAACACTGATATTGCCCAAGATGCTGTCAAGAACTTTAAAAACTTAACCATTCTCCAATGCACAGAATGTCTATTGATGGTTCTCTTTTCCTTGATGATTTCCAGTATACAAGTGAGCTGGTACTTACAGAAATCCCTTCTGATCAGGAAATCTGGACTGCCTTAAATACAGTGGACAGCTCCAAAACTGCTGGGCCTGATGGCTACACGGCAGATTTCTACAAAAAAACTTGGAATCTGATTGGTGAGGATGTGGTAACTGCAATTAAAAGCTATTTCCAAGGTAACTCTCTCCCTAGCTATTTCTGTGCTTCTAACTTTGTGCTGGTGCCAAAAAATACCATTCTACAAAGATGGGATCATTATAGACCTATCTGCCTCACCTTAGTGATTAGCAAGATTATCAGTAAAATTCTTGTGGGAAGACCGCAGTCCCACCTTGATAGATTGATCAGTCTGAACCAGTCAGCATTTATTAAAGGAAGATCCATAATTGATAATGTCCTTCTTGCTCAGGAGTTGATGTTGGATTTGGTAAAAGTGCATAAGGGGGATAATTTGATTTACAAACTGGACATCCAAAAGGCTTACGACACTTTGAATTAGGATTTTATTCTTGAAGTTCTATCTGCTATAGGGTTTAATCCCCAATTCTGTAACCTAATCAGCAGGTGGCTGAAATCCAATGAACATTCCATTCTGATTAATGGTCAAGCCTGGGGCAAATTTAATGCAACTAGAGGCCTTAAGCAAAGGGATCCACTATCACCAACCATTTTCATCTTAGCAGTGGACTATTTATCCAGATTGATTGATAAAACCATTCAAAGTAAAAACTATGCCAGGTTCCACCATAGATCAAACATACCTATCACTCATCTTAAGTATGCAGATGACATCATGCTTTTTTCTAGTGCTCACAAAATAGCTGTGAAAAAGTTGAAACATTGCTTAAACACCTTCCAGAATCAATCAGGTATGGTGCTTAACCCTGATAAATGTCAGCTAATTTTCTCTAAGCAGACTCCAGCATACATCAAGCATTGGATCCTGGAATATACTGGCTTCACCTACAGCTCTCCTCACAATAAATATCTTGGGGTCTACCTACTTCTGGGTAGGACTAAACAAATTCAATTTAATGATATACTCACCAAGATCAATTCCCAACTCAATTGCTGGACAAATTCTTTCCTCTCAAATGGAGGAAGGATTACTCTCCTGAAGAGCATACTCACCACCTTTCCCTCATATCTACTACAAATTATAACAATGAAAAAAAGTACACAACTACAAATGGAAAGGGCTTTCAATAGATTTCTTTGGTCAGGTCAGAGACAACAAATGCATTGGACCTCATGGAAATAAGTAACTAAACCAGCCTTGGCTGGTGGTCTTGGCTTGAAATGCATTCCTCACATTCAGCAGGTTAACCTATGTAACTGTGGATCCATTTCAGAGCACAGAATTCCCTGTGGCCTAAATTTATGAAAGGGAAGTACTGCAGGTACATTCATCCCTCACTTGCAGTAAGAAAAAGGTGATTCCAAAATCTGGGTAAAGCTGCTCAAGATCAGACAAATTGCTGAGGACCTTTTTATTTAGGAATTGGGGAATGGTGAAATTAACTTTTGGCTGGATAATTGGAGCCCCAAGGATTGGTTAAATCCTAGAGGGGACACTATTGACCACACCACTAGAGTTGCTGATTGTTGGGATGGTCAAAACTGGTCACTATCACATCTTAAAGCTATACTACAGGATCAATCTGCCTACCAGATTTCCACAATTAAAATCAACAGAGGTGCACCTGATAAAATTAACTGGCATAGTCATCAGAGGAAAGCTTGCTCTTATTTTCACTGAGGAGGAACTTCAAAAACTGTCAGAACCTTACAGATTTACATTAGTAGGGAAATTTCAGTTTGGACACCCTAAACTGGATATTTTAAGGAAAGCTGTTGACGACTTCAAGCTTGTGGGCAGTTGGAAAATAGGGGTTTTTGACAACAGGCACATCATGTTACGGTAGCTTTGGAGGAGGATTATGCACGCATTTTTTCCAAGAAGGTAATCATGATTGATGGGAAACCCATGAAGCTGCTAAAATGGACTTTGGACTTTGATCCAACTAAAGAACCACCTATTGTTCGTTGTTTGGTTCAACCTCCCTAATTTAAAGCTCCCATTTAATAATCATAGAATCATTTATGATATTGTCGATTCTATGGGGAGACCACTCAAGCTCGACATCCCTTCGCTAATGCTACAAGGATTTCAAATGCTAGGTTTCTAGTAGAAAGAGACATCACTCAACCATATATTGATGGGGTTTGGTTGAGTGCATCGCAAATAATGGGTATTGGCAACCCATTGTTATGGAGTATCAGCCCCTATACTGTAAGCATTGTCATCTCTTTGGACACACAATGGAACAATGCTTCAAACTCTATCCTGAACTAAGACTTTATAATGTGATTAATAAAGGCATAAAGAAGAATGAGCAAGCATCTATACCTCAAGTAATTCCATTAAGTCCTGTCCCTGCTGTCATCCAGGAACTGAACACTGAACATGTAGAAGTTATGGCCCCTGATATTGCTGGGCAATATCCTGCTACCAACAATTTTGATAAGGAAAGGGAGATAGCAAATCTTCCTGATCTAGTTGATCAGGCAGGCTGTCTTGCTATTGGGCAGTATGCTGATCTCCCTATTGAGATTAGGGATCCTGCTGTTAACCCCAACAATGCTGAAATTTATTCTTTTGCTGAAGAAGTCATACCAGCTAGTTCTGATGTAGGTGCTTACTTTTATTACTCCTTCGGAACCCATAGCGGGGACTCGGCCTAAATTGTTCTTGAAAACTTAGCCACTACGGACGAAGGAGCTTGGTCACGACTAAAAGGTAGGAGGAGGAGAAAAGACACTATGGAACTTCAAGATTTATCAAAGTCCAATATAATTGGTATGAATACTTCAGCTGCCACACCCCCTAGGATTACTAGGGCTGGTAAGGCTATACACCATGATTAATCTTCTTTATTGGAATGTTAGGGGTGTTGCAATTCCTGGCACCCTTAATAGAATCTTACATTTAAACAGGACTCATAAACTATGGATTTTTGCCTTACTTGAACCGATGGTGCACACTAATATCTCTAAAATTACTAAAAGGTTTCCAGGGTTTCACTTTCGGTCTAACTGCAATAATAAAATCTGGGTTTTCACTAGGAAGGAGTTGAATTGCACTATTAAGATTAATAATTATCAATTCTTACATCTTCATTTGGTTTGGATCAATTTCATGGTAGTGCCACTTTTGTTTATGCTGGAAGTACTCAGACGGATAGGGCTTCTCTTTGGAATGAGCTGTGCCAGATTAGTGTTAACAATCCTTCCAATTGAATTGTGAGTGGGAATTTCAACTGCATTAGAGATCTAAGTGAGAAAAAAGGGGGCAGAACACCTAATCTCTAATCTATGTTGCAGTTCTCTCAAAATATAACTACAGCTGGGTTATTTGATATTGGCTTCATTGGTTCTCCTTTCACATGGCAGAGAGGCAAACTTTTAGAGAGAATTGATAGAGTGTTAACAAATGATTCATGGCTTAACATGTTTCGCATTACTCAAGTACAACATTTACACAGATCCACCTCTGACCATTCACCACTTTTGATCCAGATTTCATATAGCTCTTATAAGGGGTGCTCACCTTTCAGATTTTTCAATGTGTGGTGTGATCACACTAGTTTCTTAGAAGAGGTGAAAAGAGCCTAGAATGTGCTTGATTACCCTACTTGTAACCCCCTGGTTAAACTGTGGAGACTGCATAAAAATGTGACTTATAAGTTAAGACTGTGGAATAAGCACCAATTTGGTAATGTATTTCAACGAGTCGGGGATGCCGATACCAAAGTCCAATTCTTTGGAAGCTAATAATGATATGGGAGGGAACCGAATCAAGCTCTACGGATCGCTCACACTCAATTTCTACAAGCTTTGGAAAGGGAAGAACTTTTTCTCCAACAGAAAGCTGCTGTTAATAAATATCTCTTTGGGGACAGGAATTCAAAGTACTTCCATGCTATAATTAAACATAGGAGGAAAATTAATGCCATACTAAAAATAAAGGATGCTGCTGGTAATTGGGTCAATGATCAAACAACTATTTCTCAAAGTGCTGTCCAGTATTTTCAAAATATGCTTGCTGCTCAACCTACACCAACCAATTCCTTCTTTGCTGAGATTTAATCAACTCAACTTGACTTTACTTCCAGATGAACAGGAAATTTTGCAGGCTTTAAAAAATATTGATGGAAATAGGACTGCTGGTCCTGATGGCTTCACTTCAGCCTTTTATCTAAAAGTTTGGGAAATTGTGAGAACTGATCTCATTCATGCTGTACAATCCTTTTTTCTTAGGGACTGATCTTCCAAAATATTTTGCTGCAGCTAGTATTGCTCTTATTCCTAAGGATAATCAAAAATCACATTGGGCAGATTTCAGACCTATTAGTCTCACTATTACATTTTCTAAAATCATTAGCAAGATTCTTGTGGGGAGACTACAACCACATCTCAATCACTTGATCAGCTCTAACCAATCTGCTTTTGTGCAGGGTAGAACCATTACTGATAATTGTCTGCTGGCTCAGGAATTGTTACTGGATATTGATAAAAGATGTAGGGGGCATAATTTAATTCTCAAATTGGATCTCAAAAAAGCTTATGATACCATCAGTTGGCAATTTATAGATCTTGTACTTAAGGCACAAGGTTTCCATCCTTCTTTCCGTACATTAATTCGAGAGGTGGCTATCTAATGCATACTATAGTGTCCTTGTCGATGGTAGCGGTTGTGGTTTCTTCAAAGCGAGCGGGGGTTTGAAATAAGGAGATCCACTCTCTCCCACCATATTCATTTTGGCATTCGACTACTTTTCCAGGATTCTGAATGCTGCTCATACTCATTACCCCTATCTCCATTTTAAACATGGTTCTTCCCAAATTATCAGTCACTTGGCATATGCTGATGATGTTATCCTTTTCACTAATGGTAGCAAGCTTGCTATCAGAAAAACATTACAAATAACTGATCACCTAGCCATGGTAGCAGGTCTTGAACTAAATCAAAGGAAGTGTCAGTTTTTAGTTGGCAAAGGGTTTAAATATCAGCAGTGGGTTAATGATTTCACTAGCTTCTCTGCTGCAGATCTCCCTTTAAAATATTTAGGGGTGCGATTAACTAAAGGAAGGAGAAAACGGTCCATTATGATGAAGTAGTACGGAAGATCACAGCGAGCCTTAAACTGTTGGACAACTACCTTTTTGTCTCAATGGTGGTAGGTTAACTTTGCTGAAGAGCATATTATCAACATTTCCTCTCTATAATTTACAAATGGTTAGAATGAAAAAGAGTAATCAGAAAATGATTGAAACCATTTTTAATAAATTTCTATGGGAAGGCCAGGCTAAACAATATCATTGGGTAGTATGGAACAAAGTTTGTAAACCAATAAAGGCTGGGGGATTGGGCATAAGGAGCTTCCAACAGATGAGCCACCTTTTTTACTGTAAACAGTGGATCAAATTCATAAGGCAAGATACCATGTGGGCCAAATTTTTAAAAGATAAGTATTGCTGGAAGTCACACCCAAATGTTGTTTTGCCAAGGCTGGGGGATTCCAAACACTGGAAAAATTTGCTAAAGGTTAGAGAAATAGCTAACCGGTACTTTAGGCAGGAGGTTGGCAAGGGGGATGTGAATTTCTATTATGATAAGCTTGGATTGGTGATGGTACTTTAAACTTCACTGCTGAGTTTAATCATCAACTCATCGTATACGATTTACAGGTGGATGATCATTAGAATGCCAACATGCTTAGAGATGTATTGGATGAGGACAGTGTACAACAGATTATCCACATTCCAATTGATTCAACTAAACCTGACAGGATTCTACTGAAACAGTCTAATAAACACTCCTTCAACAACATGATCCACAGTTCCTTACATGTCTGGCTTGATACTAATTGGGGAGAAAAAATCTGGACTAGGCTTATATCTCCCTCAATGTCATACTTTTACTGGAGATTGTTTCATAATTATCTTCCATTAGATGATATCTTGAAGCTAAAAGGTTTAAGAACTGCATCTAGATGTTGGTTATGCCATTCTCAGGAAGAGTCGGTTTCTCATCTTTTTCTCAAATGCACAGTCACCAAACAGGTATGGAATATAGTGTTACTGCAATTCAAATTAAACCATCTCAATTACAACTAGCTTAACTTGGGGGCTTGCTGGGAGGACTGGAAAGATGAGAAAGGGTTTCACATCCCTTTAGTTATCTGCTGGTTTGTATGGATGGCCAGGAATCGAGCTAAATATGACAATAAAACCTGTACTATCAATCAGATTGTGGCAAATTGCTTGTAGTTTTCTATGTAAACACTCACTTCGTTGGACTCCTCTCCTGAAGAAAACCTATTTTGTTGAAATGGTCTCTACCTTCTCAACCATGGATAAAAATTAATATTGATGGCAGCTTCACTACTTCAGTTGCGGGAATTGGAGCTCGTTTATAGAAATTCCTTGGGACGGTTATTGTGGTTCTTTCGAGCACTTATTATTTCTTCATCGGCTCTTGAATGCGAACTTCGAGTCGCACTGCTGGGCACTGATTACTGCTAAAGCATTGCACTATCATTTTGTATGGATTGAATCTAACTCACAACAATTGATTAACATATTGCAAGGCCTCTCCCCTCCTCCTTGGAACTTGGTATATCTTTTCAGAACTATTCCCTCTACCTTTCCTCCCTGCTAACTGGTTGGCCAAACATGCTACAACTACTAATACCATAGTTTTTTCTGTTACACCTTTTGAGCCTCTAAGGCCTTTACTTTTTGGGGATTTGACTGATACTCCCTACATCAGATGTATGTAACTTTTGTTTGAATGAATTTATATATATATATATATGTTGGCGTTTGTGTGTTGTAAATATATTTATGTATGTTTGTATCTATGTATGTATGTATATATATATATATTTTTTTTTTTTTAGCAAAATATAAAATGTATTAAAGGGACAAAAGTTTAGTTACATCTGATAAAAGGAAGTGAAAGCAAATCACCAAAAAGTAGTTGTTTTAGGTACCCAGAGGAGAAATTGAAACATTTGAAAGTTGCAGTTTTTGAAGCCGTTTTTGCAAGCCAGTTGGCTGGTTGATTTCCCTCCCTATGCGGATGACTCCAGATGTTGTTACTTCCTTTGTTAAGTCCTTCGAGGATCCGTGAAGGTATATAAGCATCCATGGAACATCGGTAATGCCATTCATTATATTGACTAGTTGAAGTGAATCGATTCCATCCGGATAAGAGAATGCCCAGCGACCTTAGCGGACTTTAGAGCCCAAATGGCGGCAGTCATTTCGGATTGGAGAGGAGAATCGGAGACAATAGAAGTTTGAAATCCCCACGTAGTTTACCTTGGTGGTTTCTACACACACCACCACAACCGGAAGAATAGGGGGAATAACTCCCATCTATATTAACTTTGACCCAAGAAGTGGAGGGAGGGATCCGAGTGAAATAATTTAATTTGGATCCTAGTTTTGTTCCTCAATTCATCTGTATTATAAGTCCTGTGTATGAAGGAGCAGCAGTTAGCAATGATTTGGTTTATAGAACATAAAGAGTTCTCATACTTATTTTTATTCCTTGCCATCCATACAAACCACCAAATAATCAGTGGATACATTGAAAGCCTCAGTTCCAGCCAATCAGCCCAACAGTCCTCCACAGATATCCAGTTCCTGAAGTGATGTGAAAGTTGAAAATGTTCCAGCACTCTATTCCATACCTCCCTAACCACAGGACATTGAAAAAATATGTGGTCATATGATTCCTCCCGAGCACGACAAAGATGGCATCCGGAAACCGATCTAAGGCCCTTCGATTTCGGTATATCATCCGTAGGCAAGAATCTATGAAATAATCTCCAGCTGAAGAATGACATAGAGGGGGTCAAATATTTATTCCAAAGGTGACAACCCCAATTGTTTTGAGGCCAATGATGTATGGACTGGTAGATGTAGGAGTTAATAGATTGAGAGGGAGGTTTCTTGAGAATTAGCTGATCAGATTTCTCCTGTACTCTATTGATGGGGATCTCCTTAATCTTTTGAATAGATGGAATATCCACAACCTCCTTCAATTTGTCTTCATCCCATTGATGATTAGTCCAGAAATCAGCAACTCTAGAGTTATAATTCAAAGAAATGTTAGGGATGGGATACAGTCGATCATCCATAAGCCGGTTGTCGAAGCCGAAATTGGCGAGCCATCTCTAATCTCCCAGCGAGAAAAAATTATTAGCTTCGAGTCCCGATCTTCGATAGACTTTTCCATTGTTGAGAATCCCCAATTTTCACCTTTACGGCATCGGGATGGCTGGTTCTACGTATGTTAGCTAATAAGAGCCGAGCCCACAGGGTATCTAGTTTCCTGAATTTCATCCACAGTTTACAAAGGAAAATTTTTCTAATGTGTTGAAAGCTCTTAAACCCCAGGCCACCAGATTTAATGGGTTTACAAAGCTTATTCCATGTGGCCCAATGTGCTTGTTTGTGCTGCCCCTCCCACAAGAATTTGTTAAAGGTAGTTTCCAACGAGTCTTTGTATGCTTTTCTTCATTCCGACCATCCGCATAGTAAACAAAGGGAAGGTGGTGAGGATACTCTTGAGAAGAGTCACCCTTCCACCATTGGAAAGAAAGTCTGTTGGTCCAACTGTTAATCCGAGCTGTAACCTTGTGAACCACTTCATCATAATGAGTTTGTTTCTTCCTGCCTTTGATTAACTGAACCCCCAGATATTTTAAAGGCTTATCAGAAGTAGAAAAGCCAGTAGTATTCTTTATCCAATTTAGATTCCTGAAATATTTCCCAGCCATGAATTGACATTTGTGTTTGTTGAGTTCCAGACCTGAGACTTGCTGAAGATGTTTCAGAATATCCAAAGACTTCTTTATAGATTGTTTGCCACCATTAGTGAAGAGGATCACATCATCAGCATAAGCAAGGTGACTTATGATAGGTTTAGAGCTGTGATGATAACATAGATATGGAAAATTTACGTGAGCCCGGTTAAGAAATCGAGAAAAGTAATCAAAAGCAAGTATAAAGATTGTTGGAGATAAGGGATCCCCACGCTTCGAGCCCCTGCACTGGTTTAAAGAACCCATAATTAGAGCCATTGAGTAGAATAGTGAAGGAAGTGTTATTTAACCATCTCCGAATAAGCCGACAAAAAGCTGGGCTAAAGCCTCTTGCACTGTAGCATGATATGGATGAAGTGCCGGCTAATAGAATCATAAGCCTTCCTTAGGTCCAACTTAAATATTACATTGTGTCCTCTGCGAGGCTTGTCGATCTCCGGGAGTAATTCTTGAGCGAAGCATTACATTATCCATTATATTTCTATTACGGATGAAAGCAGATTGGTTCTCACTGACTAAAAGATGTAGAAATGGTTGTAGTCTTCTCACCATGATCTTACTAATAATCTTGTTGAGAGTATTAGTGATACTTATTGGCCTAAAATCATTCCAGGTACTTCTCTTCTCATCTTTAGCAATCAGAGCAATACTTGTGGCAGCAAAATAGTTTGGTAAGTCAGACCCATCGAAAAAGCTTGGACGGCCTTCACCACATCTTTACCAACAATTTCCCGAGCGATCGGGTAGAAAACGGGAGTGAACCCATCCGGACCTGCAGCCTTGTTCCCATCCATTGATTTCAAAGCATGAAGAATCTCGGCTTCATCGGGTAAATGAAGCAAGCTGCAGATTTTGCACGAGTATTCGAGTGGTCATTAAACGGATCCCCCTAAAAACGGCGGGTTCTATAGGGGTTGCGGCAAGGAGGCTGCGAAAGTGCTGAACAGCATTCTCCTTAATCGGGATAGGATCTTCTAACCACATTCCATCACGAGTTTTGATTTTGGTTATGGCATTAATTTGTCTCATGTATTTAATCATCTGCATGGAAGTACTTGGAGTTTCTATCCCCATACAATTTGTTTGTTAATAGCAGCCTTACGTGAAAGAAATTCTTCTTCAATAGTCAAAGCATTTAAATACTTATCTTGGGCATCCATGAGTTCATCAAGATTATCCAGCTCCTAGCTTTGTTCGGCCTCCGAAATTGTACCTTATCGCCCATTGCTTAGCCTGCTCAAATACATTACCAAAGACAGCTTTGTTCCAACTTTTTAAATGACTTGATAGATGTTTCTGTAATCTCCACAGCCTAATTAGAGGGTTACCAACAGAAGATGAGGGGGATTTCCACCCAATCTTGACAGCTTCCAGGAAGTTACAGTGTTTAGCCCAAACATTTTGAAATCTGAAAGAAGGATGTCCATTATGCTGAAAAAGTGATATCTTAATAACAATGGGAGAGTGATCAGAACATGTTCTATTTAAGTGGTGCACTCTAGTGATTGGGAAGGTATTCATCCAATTACTGTTGACCAGAAATCTGTCTAGTCTCTCTAAAATTTTTCCTCTTTGCCAAGTGAATGGAGTACCAATATAGCCCAAGTCAAATAATTGAGCACTTTGGATTCTGGAAGTGAATTGCAACATATTCTGAAGGTTAGGGGTTCTCCCACCAATTTTCTCACTAGGGTCAGCAATACTGTTAAAATCACCACCAACTAACCAATTTTCCTGGATAACACTGCTAATATTAATGAGTTTATCCCAAAGCATAGATCTATCTAGGGAAGAACAACCAGCATAGATGAAAGTAGCCGGACCGGAGAAATGATCAATGTTGAAGTGCGAGTGGAGGAGCTGGAAGTCATCGGCAAGAATCTGGAAAGTAATCTCTTGTCTAATGTAGAGCCAGATTTTATTATTACAGTTAGCATAGAAATTATAACCCTTATACTTTTTGTTGAATCTGAGAGTGTTGCTATTAACCATAGGTTCCAGCAAGGCAATGATCCAAGGCCTATAAGTCCTGATAAGGTTTTTTATTCTGTTAAGGGTGCCAGGACTTTTCACACCCCTAACATTCCAGCACAATAAGTTAATCATGGTGAGTAGCCTTACCGGCCCTAGTCGACCTAGGGGAGGGGCCTTGGAAGTATCGGGATCCGGAGCATCAATGATATTAGTGTGAGATAGGTATTTAAGTTCCGGGACATCTTTCCTCTTTTTTCTACTTTTCGAATTGTCCGAGGCTCCTTCCATTTACGAAGGCAAATGATCTAAAGAAGGCTGCTCGGGAGCTTGTGGTACGGGATGCTCATTATACATCGTATTGTTGGCACTTGAAAAATGCGGAGGGATGATAGGAGGACACTGAATTTCGGTATCGACCAAGAGATTCACTCGAGCATTTGATAAATAATCAATCCACGCTTTCAGTAGCCACAGCTTCTGACCCATCTAATCTATTTTCATCAGGGGGGTTCTTATCAGTAATATCTTCCACAGATGTAGGATTAGAAATAAAGTGAGTAGTATGATTGTTCCTCCCAGCACTAGTTTCAGAAATTCCAGCACCCTGAGATTCATTATTACTCCTGTCAGCAAAGGTGTGCAGAGGAGTTGGACCATCTTCAGTTTGCTGTTTACTGGTTGAAGGTTGATTAACCTCCAGAGGGTTCTTTTGGGCTATCTTAAAAGGTCTGAGCTCTGGATGTACTCTATAGCATCTGCTCCACGGTATGCCCAAAAATATGGCGGTGTTTGCGATATAAAGGTTGATATTCAAGGACAATAGGTTGCCAATAGCCATTATTAGTTGTACCCGACCATACCCCATCAATATATGGTCGGGTTATGTCCCTTTCCACCGAAATCGGCTTTGGAGATTACGGATATGTTAGCAGAAGGCATGTCCAACTTGAGTGGTTTCCCCAGTAGAGTCGGCTATGTCATATAAGATTTGGTGATGAATGTAAGGTAGTTTTAAATTAGGGAGGTTAAACCAAACGAGGAACAATAGGGGTTCTGTGAAGGATCAAAATCCATGGTCCATTTCAACAGCTTCATGGTTTTCCCATCCACCATGATGAATTTCTTTGAAAAGACCTGTGCATAATCATCCTCTCTTGAAAGTTGAAGCATAATGTGTCTACTATCAAACACTCCAATTTTCCATTGTCCAATTAGTTTTAGATCATCGATCACCTTTCTAACGATGTCGAGTTTGGGATGACCAAGCTGGAACTTCCCCACCAAAGTAAACTTGTAAGGTTCGGCTAATTTGCGATTTCTTCCTCTGTAAAGATCAAAGCGAAGCTTTCCGGCCTTCTTTGTACACCTTCTAATAAATTCACATTACGCTTTCCCATCTATTGCATCATGATAAAGTTGCGGGAACACCAACTTGTCTCCCAGAGTGACTCCTCCCTCATATCTTACAGTAACCTCAGCATAAGTTCGTTTAACCCCACAAGAAGGATCTGCTTCAACCCCCTCACGAGCCATTACCAATGGAACAGTAACTTAAATGAACGGACCAGGAAATAGCCAACAAACCAGAAACCAGGCAACCTTACCCCCTGACACGACCGAGGAAGTCAAAAAGCACCACACCACCAACCTCGAAAGCACGCCACCGGCGGCGGTCACCCCCGCCGCCATTCAAACCCTAGCGAGCACCGAGTTCCGCCTTCATCTCCTATATAAGTGTATATGTATGTATATATATATATATATATATATATATATATATATATATATATATATATATATATATATATGTATATATATATATATCTCTTCGATAAATTTTTATGGGATGGACGGTACTGAAACAACCTCATTGGATTGTATGGAATAAAATTTGCAAACCGACTAAAGCTTGGAGGTTTGGGGTTCAAAAGCTTTAAACAATTGAGTCAATTATTTCATTGTAAGCGATGGATAAAGTTTATGAAGCAAGATACCATGTGGGCCGGATTCCTCGAGGAAAAATATTGTAAGAAGCTTCATGCCAATGTTGTTCGAAGCCGAATTAGGGGACTCCGAAGCACTTGGAAGTAGTTCTTTGAAGGCCGAGGAGACTGCCAATCAATTCATATCCTAGGAACTTGGTACGGCAGCCTTCACTTCTACCTTGATAATTGGGCACTGATGGGCGATTTGCTCTCCACATTTTAACCCTCACCTCACCGTTGTTGAATTCTGGAATCAGGGCCAGTGGGATGCTGATCATTTGAGGGAGGTCTTAGATGAGGATACCGTTCAGAAGATACTAGCTATACCCATTAACAATACTAGACCAGATAAACTCCACATCAAGTGTAATAATACTCTCTCCCTCAATGGGGCCATTCACCAATCTTCCTTTACCTGGAAAAATATGGTTTGGGGGGAAAAGATTTGGCATAAGCATCTCTCCCCCTCTATGTCCTTTTTCTGCTGGAGACTGTTTCATAAATTTCTGCCTCTAGATGATATCACGAAGCTCGAGGGCTTAGAGCGCTTCCAAATGCTGGCTATGTAATTCCCAAGAAGAGACCTATAATCATGTGTTCCTTCATTGCTCCTTCACCAAACAGTGCGGGCTGATGTTTTGTCTCACTTACACATCTCATCTCCTCTGCTATGATTGGAGTGATGTAGCTATTTTCTGGGAGGATTGGAGGCTGCTTAAGGAGTTCTACATTCCCTTAGTCATTTGGTGGTTTCTTTGGATGGCTAGGAACTCTGCCAAATACAAGAACTATACAGTAGCTACTCAGTCTACTGTGGCTAATTGCTGCAGCTACATCAACAAATTTTCACTCTTATTCACCCTACCTAGGAGAAAGGTTTTTCTGCTGCACTAGTCTTCACCTCCTCAACCATGGCTTAAGATTAATATTGATGGGAGTTTTACTAAGTCTGCTGCTGGTATGGGAGCAGTTTGCAAGAACAGTTCTGGCCACCTATTATGGTTTTTTCAGTCTCCCCTTGTCTCCTCCTCTGCGTTGGAAGCTGAACTATGGGTAGCATTTTGGGCACTAACCACTGCCAAAGCTCTTAAATTGTCTCATGTATGGATGGAATCAGACTCTTAACAAGTTATTGATATTGTGAATGGTGCTGCTGCCCCTCCTTGGAATTTGGTGTACTTTCTCAGAACTTTCCCTACTTGTTCTGACTTTCTACAACTCAAATGGACTCACACTTATAGAGAAGCCAACCATCACGCTAGCCGGTTAGCAAAGAATGCTTGCCTCTACTAACACTATCACTTTCTCTGTAACACCTTTTGAGCCACTAAGGCTTTTACTTTTGGGGGACACTCTAAATCTCCCCTTTCTCAGATGTACTTGACTTTAAATTAAATGGAATTTTTCATTTCTGCTAATATATATATATATATATTTAAAAAAAGAAGTAGCTCAGGCTTCCTGCATGTTGAAATACGAAGGCGATTACGAGAAAAGCCATTGGGTAAGGGGTCCCCCAAAGGCCAAAGGAAAAAACATCCTTTGGAGGCTTATAGGATGCCATTACAAAGTATAAGCATAGAGGTAAGTGACGGGAAACACAAACGAGTGAAACTACTCATAAGACGGTGGCAACGGCAACGGCGGGAGATGTCTTGACTTTTAGTGAGGAGTTGTGCTCGATTCTGAAATGAGGGGAGCGAGAGGTTGTCCCCAGTTGATAAGAAAATTAAGGTCCCGGGGAGGGGTATTGGAAACGGAACTTTGGGTGAAGCTTGCACCTTTTCTAGCCGGCCGGTGGGCTGGTTTGTTAGCCTCCATGTAGTTGAAGGAGATTTTGATCTGTGGTTGCAACAATGTTTGGATGAGTTGGATTCAGTAGTTGTGGTGCCAGATGGTATGAGAGCCCCTGGTAAGGCTTGAGATTAGATCATTGGAATCCACCTCAATCCAAATATCGGTCCAGCCGACAAACACGGCCAGCTGTAAACCCCACGACACGGCAATGAGTTACGCCTCAAAAGCATCTTGTGCGGCCACAGGGCCATGGAAAAGTAGCAGACATTGTCCTTTAGTGTTCCTAAATATACCCCCCACACCAGCACAATCCTTGAAGAAGCTACCATCTGTGTTGATTTTGATGATGTTACAAGGAGGAGGAAGCCATTTGACAATTCTGATGAAAGGTTTGGGAGCCCAAGGTGTTTGGTATGTCTTGAGGATGTTTGGAAACTGCTTATGTGTAATAATTTTGGAGATATAATTCCTACAGTTTCTAACCACATTAGAAACTGTAGCTGTAATGTTGTTAAATTTAGAATTATTTCTGGCCATCCAGGTAAACCACAAAACAATAAAGTAGGTGGGATTAAAATTTTGGTAGTTTCTATCCTGCCAGCAGGTATGGAATAGATCCCAATGGATACAACAACCTTTACTCAGTAGATGACAAAGAGCTTTCCACACATCCTGGGCAAAAATACATATGAAAAACAGGCGATCTAAGGTCTCCTCTTGTTGGTGGCATAGAACACAAATGGATGGCCCTCTCAGCCCTTTTAATTTGAGAATGTCATCAGTTGGAATGATTCTGTGCAAGGCTCTCCAGGAGAGAAAGGACATGGAGGGGGACAGAAATTTGTTCCATATAGCCTTGCCCCAGGGTACGAAGTGCATTGGAATGTTTTCCTGTAGATGGCATTAGTTAAACTTTGGGACTTTAGTTTTTCCAGAATTATCTTTGTCGAGGCCTCCCCCTAGTAAATTTGATAGTGGAAATCTGGGTTGCTGAATGGTCTTGAAGGATTGCTTTAAGATGGGGGAGAGACCAGTTAATGCCATCCCAAAGATCAGCCACCATTAATTTATGATCCACTTGGGGAGAAATTGGAATCAAACAATCCTTTGGGCACCAGTTATCCAGCCAGAAGCTTATCTCCCCATTGCCCAGAGTTCCATAAGAAGAACTTTTCGACTTCATTTCTAACTCTTAACATTCGACCCAAATTTTGGAATCCCCAGGTCTTCTCGCAGCAAGTGAGGGGTGGAAGTGCCTGCAATATTTTCCTTTCATGAATTTAGCCCACAAAGAGTTACGTGCCACTGAAATGAATCCACGGTTTGTAAAAATTAATCTGTTGAAGTTGGTCGAAGCCCCTTAAACCCCAAACCACCGGCTTCGGTGGGTTTAGTTGCTCTCTGCCAGGAGGTCCAGTGGAGTTGCTGTCTCTGTCCAGACCATAGGAAACGATTAAAAGCTCTTTCAATTTGCACCTGAGTGCTCTTTTTCAGTGGGGTAACTTGTAGTAGATAGGATGGGAAGGATGTTAGTATACTTCTTAAGAGGGTTATTCTGCCACCATTTGATAAAAAAGAGTTGGTCCAGCAATTCGATACGGAATGAATCTTATCCGGAGTCTTATCGAAGTGCACTTGTTTTGCCCTTCCCAAGGTGAGAAGTACACCCAAGTATTTGATAGGGAGAGATGTAGGAGAGAAGCCAGTAAATTCCAGAATCCAATGCTTAGTGTGGATAGGGATGTGTTTAGAGAAGACCACTTGGCACTTTGCAGTATTAAAGAACAGGCCAGATTGAGTTTGAAAAGAATCCGGATCAATTGTTTTAGCTTCTTAACAACAGTCCTGTGGGCCTTGGAATAGATCATGATGTCATCTGCAAACATAAGATGAGAAATAGCTATGTTAGATCTATGATGATACCTGGTATAATTTTGATGAAGAAAGTCTCTATCCAGTATTCTAGAGAAGTAATCCAGTGAGATGATGAAGATGGTGGGAGATAGGGGGTTTCCTTGTTTGAGCCCTCTAGTAGCTTTGAAGGAGCCCCAGGCTTGGCCATTAAGAAGGATAGAATGTTCATTAGACTCAAGCCATCTTCTTATAAGGTTGCAAAATTGAGAGTTAAATCCTCTAGCGAGTGAGCACATCCATAATGAAATCCCGAGTTAATTGTGTCATAGGCCTTTTGAATATCCGATTTGTAAATGATATTGCCCCCCTCTTCAACTTATCCGAGGTCAGAAGGAGCTCTTGTGCTAGTAAGATGTTGCCATTTATGGATCTTCCTTTAATAAAAGCTGACTGGTTTGGGCTAATTAAGCCATCCAGGTGGGGTTGGAGTCTTCCCACGATGATTTTACTGATGGTTTTGCTGATCACAGAAGTAAGACTAATTGGCCTATACTTGGTTCCAATTCGAGGGTTATTATTCTTAGGTATCAAAACAATGTTTGAGGCACTGAAATAGTGTAGGGAGGGGTAACCACTGGAAGAAACTTTGGACGGCCTTAACCACATCTCCTTTAACAATATCCCGGGCTTTACGGTAAAAATCAGCGGTATATCCATCGGGTCCTGCAGTTTTAGAGTACATCCATTTGAATTTAATGCTTCCCAAATTTCTGCTCGGAGGGGATGCCTGTCAAATTTAAATTGCTAGTGAAATGGGTATCATTCTGGAAGATAGAGCTATCAATTGGGGTTACGGTTGCATTGCTTGTGGGTAAGAAGATCCTCAAAATAATGGACGGCATCTCGGGCGATATCGGCGAGATTACTTAACATAATACCATCGACGGACTTGATATCGTGAATGTTGTTGCATTTTCTTCTATATCCGATGTAGGCTTGGTAGTATTTGTTATTCTGTCCCCTAGGTTGAGGTGATTGACTAGCGACTTTCGTTTCGAAAAAGCTCCTGCCTTTCGAAACTAAGAGGAGGTTAGCTTGAGCGAGAGATTAGTTGATCTTCACTAGCGAGTACCGGCTTGGACTTTTGTTTCCGGATGGACAACTTCATCTTCGGCCTTGCTAACAGCTTTGAAAACATCACCAATAGTATGCCAGCTCAATATCTAAGTGCTTTACTTGAGCTTGATGCTGAAAGAGTTTTAGTCTAGTGAGAGGGGAATCATGATACACACTTGCCCAGCTACTTATGAACAATGCTAAGGAAATCGGCTCGTGAGGACCACATGTTCGAGTACACGAAAGGGGGAGTAATTAGAAGGTTTTGGGGAGGTTATAGTAATAAGTAGGGGTACGTGATCGGAGGTTTGTAAGACTTAAATGTGTCACATAGGTGAGGAGCCGATGGGAAATCCGATTGCTTGTTAACTAGAATTATGTCCGATCTTTCCCGGTGTTACCTCTTTTCCGGGTATAGAGAGGTCCTGCGAATCCAAGATCAAAAAGATCTACGACTGAATTTGATCATTGAACTTTGACATAGATGCGAGTGTTGGGGGGTCTACCTCCCGGCTTTTCGAATGGAGAGCGGATGCGGTTGAAATCTCCTCCCACAAGCCGAGGGGAAGAGAGGCTGGAACCAATGCTATGTATATTTCTCCATAAGATAGTTCTATCTTCTGGTCTACATCCAGCATAAACAAAGGTTGTAAACCCACTTTGACCATTGATGTTGAAGGAGGAGTGAATGAATTGCTGATTGTCTATGAGGGGGGTCCAAGTGATTTCCTTCCTATAAAAGATCCAGATTTTATTATTGCAATTGGCAAAATGTTTAAAACCATTGAATTTATTGATAATTTCTTTGGAATGTTTGTACACCATGGGTTCGAGGAGTGCAATACACCAAAGCTTGTGTTTTTTAGTAAGATGAAGAATTCTTTTCAGAGATGAGGGGTTACCAATACCCCTAATGTTCCAGTAAAGTAGATTAATCATGGGTGGGGGTGGGGGGGTTGTGATTTGGATCTGGTTTTAACAGTCCCAGCCAGTTCCCCCTCAGTGAGGGATGTGCCAAGTTTTTGGGCTTCAGATAATGCCTTTTTTTCTTCCTTGAGATACGTGTGTGCCATTTCCCTTCTAACTCGGCTTCCATATTAGCCATAACATTAGCGGGTAACTTTTCTACCCAGGGCACAGAGTCTTGGGATGGTGTGATGATTTGAATTTCCACCTCTTCTCTTCTGCACCAATTGTCAATTTCATTAGGAGGGGACTCTAACATAGGAGTAGACTCTCTAGTTGAAGAGTCCAACTTCTGGGGGGATTCAGGACTGAAACCCGGACCGGGGGCTAGATTCGGAGAAGCCACGGAAGCACTCCCATCGGGAGCCACAGGGATGGAGATGCCGGCTTTACGGGAACACTGTAGTGCTGCGGGTCTCACATCGAGCACACTAGGATTCAAATGGATAGTATCGGGGTCGAAAACATGTCTCACGGCGAAACACCGAAGTGCTTGGAATTGGTTCCACCTGGTCATCAACACCAGCAGATGGAAGGTTTGCTTGAGACAAGGGAGGGGTTCTTTTGTTAGGGGGATTGATTCTGTAACATCTGTCTATGGTGTGGCCAAACATCTTACAGTGTGTGCAAAAATAAGGTTTTTGCTGCAAAATAACCTCCTGCCACTGGCCCTCCTCTTGAGACCCAATCCAAATTTTCTTGATTTCAGGCAAGGAGACATCTCTTTCAACTTGGATTCTGGCCATTTCAGGCTTTGCTTTATTAATAGTAGCAGCATCACACCTGAGGGGGGTTCCAATTGCTCTACCAATTTGGAATAAAGCAGATTGGTTAAAATATCTGTAAGGAAGATTAGGAAGTTTGAACCGGAGGGGAACAATTGGAGGGTCTTTCTTCGGGATCAAAGTCAGCTGTCCACTTAATGATTTTCATATCCACTCCTGCAATGCTTACCAGTTGTTTAGCAAACAGTAAAGCATAATCCTCTTCACTGGTGAAGTTAATTAACAAATGTCTGCCATCCAAGAGTCCAATTTTCCAACTCCCTTTGAAATTGAGAGACTCAAAAAACTTCCTCACAAGCTCCATCTTGGGGTGTCCCAAACTGAATTTACCGACCGGGGTGAGTTTAACTTCTTCATCCGGTACATTTAACTCCTCGAAGTAAAAATAACGAGTGGGCAGCCCTCCCTTTCCTCGATGGGTCCGATGAAGGGGTAGGAAAGCCTACAGTTTGCAGCATCATGGAGTCTTTGGGGGAAAGAGAAGCTTAGATGGGTCAGAAGTAGAAGGAGCATTACCCACCACTCCAGCATAAGTAGCTTTGGCCCAAGCTATGTTAGTTTCCAAGTCAATGGGGTGAGCCATTGTAGGAAAGCCAAGCTCTACCAATTCCAGAAAAAATAAGTGGCAGCTAAGTCAAGAACTCAACACAACGAGAGATGATCCAAGAAGGAACACTAAAATCCGGAGCGGAATGCGAAGAAAGAAAGGGGACGACCAGATAAGGTAGCCAAGAAAAACCAATGGAACGAGTAGAAAGTTTAAATGGAGGAGCCGGGAAAGTCAAAACCACCGAGCAAAGAAGCCTAAAACAGCCACCACACTCGACCAAGAGTCACCACCAAGAAAACCACAAGTCCCACTTACCTCTCCCACCACGGAAGGCCGGCCGCCGAGCGAGTCATGGTCGAAACCACAGCGGAGCTCCACACCCGGCCTCCATCTCATATATATATATATATATATATATATATATATATTGGTAAAAGGAGCAGCTCATGGCTCCCAGTGTTAATATGAAAAGGATTACAAAAAAGGAAGGGAGAGTGTGACACCCTCAAATAACTCATAGGGGTGCCACTTTCCACATTACAACTCCACACCAAAACATAGAAGTAAAGGAAACCACTAAAACATGTATACCAATATAATAGTATAAGGAAGCACTACAGTCCCTGAGTTTGTGTCTTCAACTGAAATAGTCCAAAGGAAGAATTAGGGCTCATGTAGCTCGGCCATTCTGAAATGGGGCACCTGCAGGAGATCACCTTTCAGCAGAAAAGAGAGGGAAGGTGGAGGGGAGGAAGAGACCACAACCTTAGAAGAATTGAGTCCACGTCTAGCTAGCCAGTTGGCTGGTTTATTGCCTTCTCTGAATATAACAGTGAAGTGCACCTCCACAGTCTTCCTCAGATCCTGAATTTTATTGTTCCAATAAGCATGATGCCAAGCAGAACTGTTACCATTTTTAGTCAGCTGGATTAAGTTGGTGGAGTCTACTTCAACAATTAGATTATTCCAATTGTGCAAGATGGCCAACTTAATGGCCCAAAAGGCAGCAGCAATTTCAGCTTCAAGTGCATCCTTAACCTCCAGAGGAGCATGGAAATAGAGTTGGCACTGTCCCAGGTGATCTCTGAAAATATCCCCCATGCCAGCCCTCCCAGAAGAGAAGGTCCATCAGTATTGACTTTGAGTATCTTTTCCAAAGGGGGTTCCAAATTACAAGGACCAAAGTGTATTTGGTGCTATTTTGTTTGATGGTGACCTTGCAGATGTTGGGGAAGTTCTTTTGCTTAATCAATTTGTGTAGAAAAGAGAGGCAGAACCTGCTCACCTCTTGAGCAGTGTGAGAGGATTCTTCAAATTTAGTTTTGTTTCTAGTCATCCATAGGAACCAGGCCACCAGGAGGGGAATAGGCCCAAGGCCAACCTGGTGCCAGCTTAGCCAAGAGGACCGGAAGGAGTGCCAAATCAAATGAGTAGTTTTTATAGCAAAGTTTTTAGTGATCTCCTTCCAAACCTTCTGGGAAAAACAACAATGGAAGAAGAGGTGGGGGATGGACTCTTGCGCCTGGGAGCACAGCTAGCATTTGGAGGGGCCCCTCAGCCCCTTTAGTTTGAGGATGTCATCTGTGGGGAGGAAATTATGGAAGATTCTCCAACACAGAAAATACATAAAGGGAGTCAAAAATTTCTTCCAAATCTTGTCTCCCTAATGGGTGTTATCCCATTGAAATAAATTGGAAAAGATGGCTTTGGAGATGCTTGAAGAATGGTGATTATTCCAACTGATTTTATCATGTTTGGTCCTGTTGAAAGGAATCTGGTTGTTGTGTTCCACAAAGTTCTCCCTCAGTATAGTGCTTAATTTCTTAGTATGCCACATATCACCATCCCAACAATCTTGGACATGGAGATTGAAATTAGTCTCCCTGAAATGGGGATCAGGATTTCAGGAGGGCACCAACTATCCAGCCAAAAAGAGACCTTACCTTCACCTAGTTCCCAAAGAAACTGATTCTCAGCTTGATGCCTCACTTTTAGAAGGTTTACCCAGAGCTTGGAGTCCCCCTGTCTTCTTTCTACCAGCATGGGATGGGTGTTTTTACAGTACTTATTCATCAAGAGATTGGCTCAAGGAGAAGAATGTTGCCTGAATTTAAGCCAAAGTTTGTAAAGATTGATTTGTTGCAGGTGAAGGAGACCTTTGAAGCCAATTCCCCCATTCATGGTAGGCATAGCACTTTTCTGCCAGCTGGCGCGGTGGAGTTGTGTTCTTTGACCAGACCAAAGAAACCTGTTAAACATTCTCTCCAATTGAATTCTGGTGCTTTTCATCATGCAGGTCATTTGCAGGATATAAGAGGGGAAAGTGGTTAGGATGCTTTTTAATAAGGTAATTCTGCCTTCATTAGAAAGGAAGGAGTTAGACTAGTAGGAAAGTTGGGAAGATATCTTGTTTAGTACACCATCAAAATGAGATAATCTGGTTCTCCCCTTGAGTAGAGGAACACCAAAGTAATTGAAAGGTAGCTGAATTTCATTGAAGTTAGTGAATTGAAGGATCCATTTCTTGCTTTCAGTGGGGATCTTCCTACTGAACAGGATGTTACATTTCTCAGTGTTAAGATGCATTCCAGATGTCTGCTGGAACTTCTCTAAACAGGTGCTGAATAGCTTGACAGCCAGCTTGTTGGATCTAGAGAAAATCAGAAAATTATCTGCATAAATTAAATGGGAGATGGGAAAATGTGTTATATTATGATACCTGGCATAGTGGTGGGGGAGGATGTGCCTGTCCAGCATCTTTGAGAGGTAGTTAATGCAAAGAATAAAAATGGTTGGTGAGAGGGGGTCCCCTTGCTTTAAACCTCTTGAGACAGAAAATTTGCCCTAGCTTTGACCATTAATAGGAATGGTATGGGAGTTAACCTTAAGCCATCTGTGGATCAGGTTGCAAAACATATTGTTAAATCCTCTAGCTTTTAAAACCTGCAAAATGAAATCCCAAGAGATGGTGTCATAGGATTTTTTGATGTCTAATTTATACATCAGGTTTCCTCCCCTACATGGTATGTCAAGATCCAGCAAAAGTTCCTGTGCCATTAAGACATTATCAGCAATTGATCTACCTTTGACAAAAGTTGTTTGGCTAGGGCTGATCATGTTTGGCAGGTGGGATTGGAGTCTGTTCACAATTTGCTGAGGATTTTGCTGAACACAGAAGTAAGACTGATTGGTCTGTAGAGGTTCCAGTTGGTGGTTACTATGGATTTAGGCAGGAAGACCATGGTTGAGGCACTGAAATAGCTAGGAAGATCATTGCCTTAGAAGAAGTACTATACTGCTTGGATGAGCTCTCCTTTAATGATATCCCAGGATTTCTTGTAGAAGTAAGCATTAAATCCATATATAGCAGCTTTGTGACTGTCAATTGATTGAATGGCTGCCCAGATCTCCAACTCATCAGGGGAGTGTGTGAGAGCCAGGTTGCCAGTGAAATCATCCTTATTGTCAAGGAGTGTTGTGTCTATAGGGTGAAGGGTAGAGGGTAATTTGAAAATAGTTCACTGCATCCATAGCAATGACACAGTTCTCATTAAGAGTCTCCCCCTGGGATTTGGTGATAATATGGATAGTATTGCAATTTCTCCTATGCTTGATACAAGAATGGTAATAGTTGGTATTTTTGCTACCCTCCATGAATTTGGAAGCAGCAGCTTTCTGTCTAAGTAAAGAGTCTTGCCAATCTAGTGTAGTCAGAAGCATTTCCTGAGCAGCAATGAGTTCCCCTTCCCTGGACTGGTCTTGCAAAATGATCTGCTCCAAAACTTTGACATGTTGCTCAGCAAAGGCCCCAGCCTTAAAAACATCCCCTATATGGTTCCAACTTCAGTTCCTTTGTCACTTTGTTCACGCTACCCAAAATTCCCCAGAATTACCAAAATGCTCTTCAAACCTAAAAATTCCAAAATTTTTCAAAATCCTAAGATTCCACCAAAAATCATTCTAGACCACCACAAACTATTCAAATTGCCCAAATTTACCTTAAAGCCCCCAAAATTAGCCAAAATTCTAAAAAATCCCAAAATTCTACTGTGGCCAAAAAATTCTCATTTCCTCACCAAAATAATTTTTAAAACCTTACAATGGACTTAAAATGCTCCATGCTCCTTAAAATTAGCCAAATTGCCATAAATTCCCCAAAATTACTAAAGTAGCCCAATTTCCATCAAGATTCCTAATTTGTCCCCCAATTTTCATATTCACGTGTCGGCATATTTTTAGGTTAAGTGTTGTATTTTTGAAAAGGGAGTTGCCTACAGAAATTGTCGGCGAATTTTAATTTAATTTAAATAAATAATTTGAAAAGTAGTATTTGATTTTGAAAATAATTTTAAATTTGAAAATTTTAAGATATGAAATCAAACTGATCTCACATCCCGAAAAGTTTATATAAACGAGCACCGCACCACAAACTGTATATCTATCCGGAGAATAGACACCTTTGCTTGATGATGGGGCTCGATTAAATAAACTAGAAGATTTGTGACGTCCGTTTGGTCTACGAACCAATTTTATAAGCCGACAAATTCCCCTGCTTAATATGAAACTATTAAACAGGGTTTATATTACCTGGGTTCTTAAAGTTCCCTATAAGGGCAAGCCCCTATAGTTAATTACATCTTAAGTGACGGGAATCACCTAAGAAAACTCTCGATAATAATCAATAATTCGCTCTCAAGAATTTCAAAGTTTAAGTTTTCAAAAGGATTGAATTTTGGAAATTTCAATAGGGAATGGATCAAATTTAGAACATTTTTATTTTGGGAATTCAAAGGGAGAAAAGTAGGAGAGATCACGGATTCGAAGCGGACTTCGGTAATCTCCCGACTATCCTATTGTTTGGCTTGGATTTAGGAAAGTCCTAATGTTTATTTAATGTTTTAATCTTGCCAATTTTAGTTAATTAGGGCTTATATTTATATGATAGAATCATACAAATTGCACAGAAGATATGAGGGTTTATGTCGTATCGGACGACTACCTCGGAATCCTAAGACCGGTTAGGGCTTAATTTGCAATGCAAATGCCTAACGAAGAGTTGAGGATTTATGTTGCACTAGGCAAACTACCTCGAAGTCCTATGGCTTTGTTTATTTAATTCTAAGAAAGTTTTGTTGATGTAGGTTCAAGTTTTTGCGACGACGATGGCCGTGCTTGCTCACCATGCTCCGAGCTCTTTGTTGTTGCGAGAGGTTTAGTTTTAGAAATCATAAATCAAGAGATGAGAGAAGTGTTCGAGTTTAGAGAAGTCTTAATTTCCAAGTGTTTTTTTTTTGTGTTTTAATTAAAACGAGATCTTAAAGTTGATTAAACGGAACCGATTAAGATCCCACGGTTCCGTCATCCCGGCACCGTTATTTTCATCGAATTCACTTAGTCCGGATGAATTTGCTAAACTCAACTAAATGAGTTCCGCACTTTCATTTAGACCAGTGGGAAATCCCGTTAGCAACACGTGGGTTACATCATCAGAGGTATTCCCGATCATTCAATGAGACGTTTTAATTTAGTTGTAGTTGTAGTTTTGTGTTCTGTTTGTGATTAAATTTTGAGTTGTCTTATATTTTGAAATGTTGTGGAGGTGAATTTTATCTTGTAGTGTCTTTTATTTTAATTTTGGGTTTCGGTTTTGGTTTCGTCCTAAAGGTGTCGGTTTTCATGCAACTGTTGTTTTATCATGCAAGAAAAATAAGTGCGATGCGATTAAATAAATTGCAATAAAATAAATTGCAATAAAATAAAAGCGTACCTGGAGGGTCCTCCCGTCATCCCAAGCTGCACTTAAAACACAGTTAGAATATTTAAGCAAGTTCCTAGGTAAAGCTAAGGGAAAGGTTTATGGTTTTCTACCAAATTCCTAATCCTACGACTAGTCGTTTCCTATGACGTCTAGGTTCTTTGTGTTTTTGGTTTGAAGACGATTTTCTTCATCAAAGAACAATTAAGTTCAATTGTTCTTGTCAACATCCTATCATATTGAGGAAGTGCTTAGGAGAGATCCCAAACATCTTTTCAATATTTCTAGGATTCTTTTAAGTCGAAATGAATTTAATTGTGTAAATGAATCGATCGTCGAGGTTTTCAAGTTTTGTTAACTTGCTCGGTGAACTAGGACATTTGAATGTCCTATAAGTGAAGTAACATTTCATTTTAATGTTCTATTTAGGAGTTATGATAACTAAAGCTCTAAGGGCAAAATGATTTTTAATGATTTGTGATTCAAATTTAAGTTCAAATTAATGATTTAAGTTTGGAATAGTGTTCAAGTTATTTTAGATTTATTTCTTCATGTCTTAAGTAAGGTTATTTAATTTAACTTAATTTAATTTAATTTAATTTATTTTAATTTAATTTATTTAATTTAATTTAGTTTGATTTGATTTAATTTAATTCAATTTAATTTATTTGATTTAATTTTTTAATTTAATTTAATTTAATTTTAATTTAATTTAATTTAATTTAATTTTATTTATTTAATTTAATGTATTTAATTCATTTAATTTAATTTAATTTGTTTATTTAATTTAATTTAATTTTTAATTTAATTTAATTCAACTTTTAATCTTAATTTAATTTAATTTAATTGAAAATTTTTGAAAGAGTTTAATGATTTAATTTTAGTTTAATGATTAAGTCTTTTAATATTTTAAATTTGAGTTATCATTTTAATTAAGAGTTGAGTATTAATGAGATGATTAATTTAGGGATTTTTAAATTAAAGAATAAATCTCTTCCTAATAATATCCCTTATTTTAATAATTCCAATTTTATTATTCTTCCAAATTCAATTAATTATTTAATTAAGGTTTATTTTAATTATTTTTAAATTGTTTAGTAGGTTTCTACCCTTTAATTGTTTAAATTTCAATCATCCAAATCAGATTAGGATCAGATATTTTATTTGTTAAAAATTTTATTAAACCTAAAGTTTTAATTAAGGGTTAAAATTTTAATTACCATTTTGCCCTTTAAGCCTAATAATTTCATAATTCACTAAATTGAACTCAAATGAACTTGAAATTTTTATGTGACTTCACTTATGTGTCAATGAAGACATGAGAGGAGAAAATGTGATTTTTCTGTATTTAATTTATTTATATAATTATTTTTTGTAGAAAATAGAAATTTCCAAGGAAAATTCAATAACATGACCAAGGGAAAGTTTCTGTCCTTAAGAAAATTAGGGGACATTCCTAATGACCAGAGGACCATTTGGACCAAATTTTGTAATTTTTTGAATTATATTTTATTTATTAGAATTATTTTAAGTTCTGGAGTATTAATTAATTTAAAAATAAAATAAATGTTGAAAAATAAATTTTATAATTTTTAAAATTCTCTCTGATATCAAGGATTCCAGAGAACCAAACTTTACAATTTTCTGATTTTTCTTTGATTTATTATAATTATTTTGGTGAAAATGCTAGAAAATACATTTTTTAATTTTAAAATTACCTTAGGGCTTTAAAATTTAATATCTCACTAAATAGACCTAGGAAAAATATGGGGTTTGTTCCTAAGTGATTAAAATTTAAAATATAACATTTTGGTGAATTTTATTATTTTTGTGATTTTTATTATTTTTTAATTATAAAAAATATTAAAATAATATTAAAAATCAACTTTTTTAGAAAATTGAAATTTTAATTTTCTTAAACTCCCCTGATATCAGAGAGACTCCAAAACCAATTTGGTGAATTTTTGAAAGATATTTTGAAAGTTATGAATTTTTAAAGTTTAAAATGACTAAGTGGCTTAATTAACCCAATTAGTGGGGCTAACCAAGTCCAATTGACCTCAAATTTTTATGATGGGTTCCTCTGATCCTAAAGGTCAGTGGAGAATTGATTTCAAGTCAATTTGATCTATGGTTAACTCTAATTAATTAGAAACCTATTTTGGGTGTTTAAACCAGATTAGGGTTAATCTAAGTGAATTAACTCAAATCCTATTTTTCCTAGGGTCCTCTGGTCATAAGGAACATCACCAAATTTTCCTAGAATTTATTTCACAACATGCTAATTTTTGAAATTAAAATACTTAAAACAACAACATGCATTTGAAAAATCAATAACTCTTCATAGGGATGACCTCGACTTTGGAAAATTCGGGGAATGTTCCCAAATTCGGAGGCTTCAAAAGCCCTATGGTCTCATGCCATGGTGAATTGTATGAATGCATGGAGAATTAAATGTATGCAGAGAGTAAATAAATTACTAAAAATAAAATACTGGACAAAATTGAATGATTTCTTTTCCACATTATTCTCCTCCGTTCACTTGAGCAAGAGGGTATTTTTATTTTATTTTTGTGATTTTTCTACACAAAGTTATGAATTTTCCAAGTTTAGGGAATTAAATAAATAGAAAATATCCCTATTTATCTACTTAAGTGACGCGGCGCCAGCGCATCCTTAGCCTCTCCGAAGCAGTACGTGTCGCGGCTGCGATTGGGCGCCGCCATCCGAGTCGGCCGTCCCGGGACCCGCGAGTTCACGTAACGTTCTGCGGTCCGGCGCAATCGATCCGTCCGCTCGATACACGCGCGATCCAACGGCTCCGGTCATCGTCTACGGCCGGTGTGCACCCGTGACCGTCGACCTTCTAACCCTAATTTCTCGCTCGATTCTCGATGGATTTTCGTGTTCTTATGCTCTATGGATTCGTCTTGAAGAGACGAACACATCCATACGGTAAACATGCATTGAAATTTACTCAAATGAAATGGAGAATCTCTGTAAGCTCGGGAAGAAGAATGAATTCATACCTTTGCTCAGAGAAGTGAAGCTTCGATGTGAGAGTTGTTGCACCTTCGATTGGATCTAGCAAGCTCCGGATGAAGTCTCTCGGTGCAGTGAATTGTCCAGGTTGGACTTCGACCACGAGTCGATCACAAAGCTTGGAGTGCGGAGCAGCTCGGGTGGCTCTGGAGATGGGGCTTTTCTTGGTGGACACCTTCCCTTGGTGCGGTGAAGGTGTAGAGACAATCAATTTGGGGATTGGCTCAGCTGTGGAGGAGTGTCCTGGTTTTGGGCTTGAATTTCGACTACGAAATTGAGCTCGCGAGAGAAGAAATGGCAGGGGGATCTCACTGGGGATCAAGTGCTCTGTGTATGAGGAGGGGTACGGAACAATTTTGGCGAGTTTTGGCAAGGTTTTTGCAACTCTCCTCCCATGGCCGTGAGGGGTGGTGTTTAAATAGGCATGGTCGGAGGGCCTCCCGGGGGAGTTAGGGCTTGGGATCGAGCTGCTGCGGTGAGGAGAAGAACGGCCATGGTGACCACTAGGCATGGGGCGGCTCGGCGAGGGAGAATTTCAATGTTGGCTCACTCCCGAGGTCTCGGGCATGGCGTTTTCCGGCGGCGGGTGGCCGGCCGGCCGAGCATGGGTCACCCTCAAGGTCAGGTGGGTCAGGGCTGGAGGCTTGTGCAGTCAATTAGCATTGGCCATGTGTAAAGGGTTTGAATCAAAGTGGAATGGGAAAGGGCTAGTTTTTGGGTCTAAATGGGTCAACCCTTGGTTTTGGGTTAGGTTCACCCTCCAAGGCCAATTTGGGTTGAAGGGAAAGTCACTTGGATCAGCTTGATTAGTGGGGTCAAGTCACAATCCAAGTACAATTAAGCTTAAGCAAGAGTTAGGGGAGACATGGGAGTGGTTAATTACTCTTAAGAGAATCATTAAAGGGTCCCCTCCTCTTGCCATTTTGGGTATGTTGAAGTGTCCAAGGCTTTCATGGCTCACATGTGGCTCATGCATGGCTTCATGGCTCCATTTGGCTTGGGAAAAGGTTGGGTCAATTTCATAAAAATGGGTTTTAAGAATTTTGGATGTTTTGGTGTGAATTTGTATGGGGCTTGATTTGGAATTGTTTGATGATGGAATTATAACTTAGGGAATGGCTTTGATTAAATGGATGGCAAATGGAAATGTCATGTGGGCTTTAGGGCCAAATTTGGGCTTTTATATTTGGTGGAAATGGGCTTTTAGAAGGTTTAGGGAAGTGGGCTTTTAAATTTAAAATGGATTTTGGGATGAGATTTTGGTAAAGGCTTGGGCCAAATAATTGTTGAGTTTGGTTTAGGGATGCTTCATGAGTGGTTTGAAACAAGTTTGAGGTGATTTGGGTTTGAATTGGTTTGAATTTGGGTTTAATTGGTAAGTGGGCTAAGGTGGGTCAAATTGGGCTAACTTGGGCCAATGTTGGGCTAGAGTTGAAATTGATGTAAAATTAATGTTGGGAAATGTTTATGGGAGTGTTTCAAAGAGGTTTTGGCTTTGGTTAGGTTTTGATTTTGGGGATTTGGGCTTATTTGGGCTAGGTTTGGGTTTAGGTCAAAAATGGGCCTTTTAGCTTTGGGTTAAATTTGAGTGGGGTTTGGATCAAAGTTTTGGGCAAATCATGTTAGTGTTTTGTTTATGGGGATGTCAAGGAAGGTTTAGAAAAGATTTGGGGTTAATTGGAGTTGAATTGGGTGAGTTTGGGTTAGGTTTGGGTCATAGGTCCAAATTGGGCTTTAAGGCCAAAAGTGAAATTGGATCCCAATGCCAATCAAATTGGGCTTGTATTTGGTCTAGATTGGTGTTGGGGATGTTGAATTGAAGTTTAGAATTGAATTGGACCAAAATTGGGGTCAATTGGGTAGATTTGGTTTGACATTGGGTTTACTTTGGGTTAAAATGGGTCAAATTGGGGGTTTTGATAAAAGTGGGGTAAATTGACAAAATTGGCCCATGGAGTAGTTGAACAAAATGAAATTGGGAATATTTGGGATTTTCTGGAATTTTCTGGGAATTTTTTGAATTTTTGGATTTTTGGGTCAAAAGGGGTATTTTGGGTATTTGGAGGGTATTGGGAGGTTTTTCTTGGAATTTTTGGTATTTTTGGGTATGGATGATCAATTTGAGTGATGTGGAAATGTTTGAGATTGATTTTGGAGAAATTTGGGTGATTTGGAAATTTTTGAGAAATTTGGGCTATTCAGGGCTTTGGGTAGGTTGGCGGGTGTTGGGTCCCGGGGGTCAAAAATTGAAAATTTGGGAAATTGAAGATTGGGTGGATGTAAGTGAAATGAAATCATCTTTTGTTGAGCCATGAAGCCATATCAAGCCCACATGAGCCATGAAGGGACTCATTTTGAGGCATTCACCATGTTGTTCCTAACCCTCTTAGCCAAGGGCTTAGGGGTTAAGGACCATCCATGTGAATCACCTACATGAGTCAGGAGGTCAAGTCGGGTATGGGTGTGTTTTTAGGAGGTGTGTGAAAGTGTAGTGTGTGTGCAAGTCGACCCTTCACCGGACCGGGCCACCCGGGGCGGTCCTAAGGCCGAAGAGTCCTATAGGAACTCATCCTTTAAACTTCCACATTTGATTTCGACCCTCTAGGTGATTAGGGGTCTATAGTCGAGTTTGTGGAGTTTGCGGGGAGTTAAGAAGTGGTTTGAATTTCTAAAAGGTGGGTCCCAATTCTACTCCTCTAAGATAGTCAAAGGAAAAGCCTAAGGCTAGATCCTAAGTACTAAAGAGAAGAAGAGAAGACCTCATCAAAAATGAGGTCAACATCACGTAATTTTTATGGATTTACATGGCTAATATCTAAACTTAAATGATCTTTTTGTATGTGTTCGAAAACATCCAAAACTTAGACTTCTTATTTTCAAAACAACTTAGACTTCGGAGACGACGAGGTTCACGCGGCACTGACGTCGATAAATAGATCAATAGGGTATTTTTTATTTAAATAATTACAGAAATTTAAATAATTACAAAAAATTTAAAAAATCATATCTTAGTGTAGGAAAATCATAAAAATAAAATAAAAATACCCCTAAACTCGAAAAACAGAGCAGAACCTAGGAAAACTAAAATTTAAAAATAAAGAAAATTGTACTTTTAAGTATTAAAGATAAGCAAAAAAAAAGTAAAAAATCCAAAAGTATAAATATATTTCAAAAAATTACAAAAATTACTGTAATTATAAAACAGTCCCATAAAATTTTCAAGGCCAAAAAATGTGTTTGAATGCCTAAATGTATTTTCCTATAATATCACAAAATTCGGCTTAAAATAATCATAATACTTAAAATATAAATTAGAAGAATACAAAATCAACTTTGATGAATTCTCCAAGGTCAGAGGAAATTAGAGAAAATAAAATAAAAAATCCAATTTTGGGCATTCAAAAATATTTAAAATAATAAAAAATCAATAAAAACATGAAATATTCCAAAATGCCACCAAATCTTCTCTCATTAAATAAAACAACTTAAAAATGCCTCCCTGAATTTTTCAGGACCCAAAATATATTTTTAATACATAAAACTATTTTTTAGTATATTTTTGATTACTCACTAAAATAATTATAAAAAATAAAATATAAATCGAGAAAAATATGAAATTGAGCTTGTAAACTCCTTAAATTCATATACACTTGAGAAAAAAAAAATTAAAGTCAAAATAGAAAGTTCATTTTTTTGTACTTTAAATAATAAATAATTAAAATAATAATTAAAAACTGGAAAAAATAAAAAATTATGTCGAAATGATGTAAAATCACTTCTAATAAGAGATAGTACCTTTAAAACCTTTTTATAAATTTTCTAAAGCCTAAAATGTATTTATAAACACTTTAATTTTTTTAAAAATTTTATAAATTATCCACAATAATAATTCTAATAAATAAAATATAAATGAAAAAATTATAAAATCAATTTCTCTGACTTTCTTGAAGTTAGGGGAGTCAATGAAAATAAAACATGAATTTTTAAATTATAATATATTTTAGATTTATTTATTTATCAAAACCAATATAAAAATCATAAAATTTTAAATGCAATTAAAAAAATCATGAAAATTTACGTAAGTACCCCCGGACCATGAGTAACAAGCCATAATTTTTCTAAGGACAGAAAACCTAATTTGGATAAATAAATTAATTAACTTTAAATTTCATTATTTTTTATTAAAGTAATTACAAAAATAAAATTAAGATAAGAAAAATATGATGTATCCTCTAATGTATTTATTAAGCTATAAGTTAGAGGTTAACAAATTTTCATATACATATGATTAGAAATGAGGGAGTTATGGGATATAAACCTTAAGGGTATGAATATAATTTTGGAAATTCATGTCCTAACCCGAATTTGATTAATATTTAAGATAAAACAATGAGAAGGGTTATTAAATTAGGATGATTGAATATACTAAAGTGATTGAATCTTAAGAGTAGTTAGGTAGTAACCCATTCACCCAATTTCTATAAAAATGGACATAGCGGTAATTATCCGAAGTAATTGACATAAGAATATGTGTAATGATTTGTATGATCCAAGAGTGAGAGAATAACATTATAAGATTGATAAATTCATTAATATTGATCCCTCAATCAATGTTTGATCTAAACACATTTTTTGAATCAAGATTAAACATACTTTATAAATCTTTTTTAAATTTACAAGATTACCCCTAAAAGCCTTTAGGAGCTTGATGGTAAATCAAGGTGACAATACTTAAGAAATAATCTGAGAATAAGATTTTAAGAGATAACAATATCTTTGAAGAATCACAAGTACAAACCTGATCGAAAGATGACAATACAAAATTTTCTAATGCATTATAATGTTACATTTAGGGTTTTTCCACGATGTCAAGATATTGATTAACCCCTGATCCCCGATAAATATATGTGCACGAAAAACTTAACTCCACACCGAATATATGTGCTGATGATTTAGATAGGAAAATTATGATTTTATAATATGGGATACTACGCAAGTATATGTATCATTTAGCAAGTAATATAGGACTTTCTGATTAAACCTCGAGATATTGAACCCACAGAGAAATGTAAAAACTTTTTAAAGAATTAAGAAAATTATATTTTTAATTTTTTTAAGGTATTGAAAGTTTGTTTTGATTTGAATATCTTGAAAATTGTTTTTGGTATTTTTAATAAAAGCTAAGCAGAAAATGAAAATTATCAGAACTTTAAAATGCGGTATAAAATACTAGTAAATAAAATATCTTTTCTTTCCCTTATAAAGAAGTAATAATTATGAAAGTATTGTTGTGGAAGTATTTAAATGTGCTGTGATAAATAGGAGCAAATTTATTCTTTACCCTTACTTGGTTCTATAAAGAACATTGGTTAATTTGAAATTTTAAAATCTTAAACATGGTTAGGCAGGGAAGATACCAGCTCTCACTCTAGAGTTCCCTTGATTCCCTCCACCTGGGGGCTAACTTCTCATAACAAAATTTAAAATATCAAACCAAATTAGGGGGTTTTAGTTTGTCACTCTAAAGACCTCTAATTTTACTCCCCATTAAAAACATATCTCCTAAGCATTCAATTATATGGACTACAATTCTCATCCATATAATTGCATGTGATTTATACCATTTGTTGTTTGAGACAATACCACATTAGATCTTACATAATCTCACAACAAATTTAACATCTTAACTGGCCAAATCAAGAAGTAAATTAAGTTCATGGACTTAAATCCTCATAACTTATTAACACTTTAAACATTTATACATTCCACAACAATCCTACATTATTTAATTACTTCTTCATTTAAGAAAGAAAAAAAGATAAAGAAAACTACTCAAAATTCATGAAGAAAACACAAGCACACATTGATTTAAAAATAGAAATCATAAAGAAAACACAACAAAAAAAACTAAATATAGAAAATAGAAGTAAACACTTATCTGAAAATCCTCTCCATAAGACTCCAGAAGTTCTCTTCAAACTTGACTTTCAAAAGGACAACACTACAAAGGTTGGCGCCCAACTCAGTTGACTCCATCTCTGACTTTAGACTTCAATAAAAACTAGATAAATGGCTGAAAGAAAAATTGGTGGAAAGAAAGTTTCACACCAACCCTTTCTCCTCTAAAACTAAAATAACTAAACTATAAACAATAAAAGATTGAAAGTAAAAACTCTTTGAACTAGAAGAAAACTCTGAAAATTAGAAAAGACTCTTGAAAACTAGACTCACTAAAAGACTCTCTCATTCATTACATGACATAATTTTAATAATAATCCAAAACGTGTCTTAGTGTCTCTTCAAATCATGTCCCGATTCAACGTATCCACCAAATGATGCATCCCTTCATTCAAATTTGCTGCCTATGGGAAGTTAAGGAAGTCACCACCAAAAGTTATTTCAAACACCCCTTAAAATTAGCGCCAAAAATGAAGAAAATTCGATTTTTAACTGTGGCGGGCGCTTAGCTGCCAAGGTCCAATTTTTCATTTTTTTTATTTTTTTGCTCCAAATTTGATCCAATTTTTCTCATTTCATCATAATCACTTATTTTCATCATACCTGCAAGAAAAACACAAAATACCTTCCATTAAAGTGCAATATCATCAAAAATAGGTATAAAAATGTGCATAAAAACACTTTACATTTTAGGCGTACCAAAATCTCCCAAACTTAAAATGTTACTTGTCCTCAAGTGACTCTTAATCACATAGAAAATTTAACATGCAAATTATGTAATGAGTTTCTTAGGAAGATAACAAAATTTTGTTCTAGAAATGGAATAGTCCTAATTTAGAAAAAATTTAAGACTAACTTAAAGTTTAGAAAGTTCTTAGGTAAAGGATAATGTAAAATATAGGTTTTCTATCTAATTCAGAAATACTTGTAGATTTTTCAAAATATGGGATATACACACTTATTTTTCTCACTTAAAAATATTTATTTGAAAATAATTTTACTTATTATATTAGCTTTAGATTTTCTCAGAACTTATATGTTATACTTTAGGTATGGAACCAATTTTTTATTAGGCCCTTAATTCCTCAAGCTTCTCCTTCCTTTTTACATACCATTTTTCACTTTTTTTCTCTTTTTTTCTTTTTTTTTCTTTTTCTTCTTTTTTTTTTATAAGGCAAGGATTACTATATCTTAATAGGGCTTTAATGATTTTGAATTCCACCATTCCATTTAAAATAAAGGTCTGATATACATCTTTCACTGAAAAATCATAATAACAGTTTTTGAAAATTACTCCTCAATAAAAGAAATTTAAGCTTTGACGAATAAAATTCAAATATTCTATTTATCCAAAAATACAATATTTCTTACTAAAGATAGTTAAACTATATTTAACATTTCTTTACTAAGAAAATTTTAACTTTAAATTTATCATTATTACTAAAAATTTTAACTAAATTCTCTTCTTCATTTCTATATTTGAAATTTTGTTCCCCTAATATAACTTCATATACATAATTGTTTTCAATCAAAAATCAAATTAATTTTAAGTTTTCTTGAGAACAAATAAAATTTTAGGTTTTTGAAAAAATTTTGCTTTTAAAATTCACCCCAAACTTTAATTTTTAGTTAGGATAAAACATTTAAGCATTAGAAATAATACATGGGTGAGAATTAAAAACTAATATAACATACTTGCAGGAATCTTAATATCCTAAATATGCAAGTATAACAATTTAAAAATAGGAGAAAAAAGAAATCAAATTCAAATTTTTCAGTTTTCATTAAATGGAAATTCAAAATTTCAAAGGACTTCTACAATATTGGAGGTTTTCAAAGCAATTACACACCAACTGAAAATAACTGAGATCACACCAATACTAGATAACAAATGGTAGTAGTAGATTTTGAAAAGTTTTAGACATGCAGTTTTAAATAATAGTTTTTAATAGTGTTCCAAATTCTCCGAAAAATTTTGGAATTAATGTATACACCATAAAAACTTTGACACAACATATACATTAAAACATTTACTACTACACAAACATCACAAAACAACATATAGAATATTAATCCAACACAGATACATCTGAATATGCAAAAATAGTCTAACTATAATCAGCATATTACCAGAGTTCACACAACAAACACAATATCAAAATAAATCAACAGACATAACATACATCAACTCATCAACAAAAACTCAATAAAACATAAAAAAATCAACTAATCACCTCATCATCATCATCATCTTGCTCATTCTAATCTCTGGATGTCACATAAGGTATGTAGAATGGATGAGGGGGCATCTCAGCACTCATATCACCTCTTTAAAAGATTTCTTAACAAACCAGTCTGTGAATCTCTAGATGATGAAGCTCTCGAAGTAGCAGCACGGGAAGTAGAACCAGCAGAAGCAGAAGTAGTAGAAGCCCTACCAAATTCTCCTCTCCAGCCAAACTCTGAATGTATAGTGTAAGCTCCAATGTTTACACTGGCAATTGGTTTTAAAGGCTGAAGGACCTCTTCCCAAGTTTCAAATTTCACTCCAGATTGTTCACATAATGAATAGATCAAGGAAGGAAATCACATACCTGCAGTAGTAGTAGATCTGGCGTAATGCAAAACGTAATCATAAATGATTGCTCCAATATCTATAGGCTTCTCTTGCTGAATGCAATAGTTCAGAACAGCTCTCTTCCTTGTAACTTCACTAGTTTGGCTTGAAGGGAACAACTTAGATGGATAAAATAATGTCAAGCTTTAGAAATGACATTTAACTTAGATGTTTGAAAATTTACTCTTCTATCATTTGTGATCTTCCATAAACCTCTTTCGTCAGTCAGAAACTCCATAATCTCATCTAACTCTCTCTCAGTAGAATAATAGTTCAAATAAAAACAAAACATATCAGGAGGCAGTCAAAAAAGGACATTGATTACCGCATATGTAAAATGTACTTCTTGCCTTCTCACCATCACCACATTTTCTTCTGTTGCAGGTAAGTTTGAATAAAACTCTCTGACCACAGAAACAATAGCAACAGCGAAGAAACAGCAGTAATTTTCCCAATTCCTTTTAGTAATCATCTCCTTAATAACCTCTCCTGGCTTACTAAACACACATTCAGGAATCAATTTACGTGACTGTAGTGCGTCAACGTATCGTTCCTCAGCCCTTGCACTAACAAACTTGTTAGAATCAAATCTCGTCTTTTCTCTCGAGCACTTTGACTTTGGAACCATTTCTAAAAGTTCACGAAAAATTTACCATAAATTACAAAATCAAACTAAACTTGCTAAATTAACTTCCAAAGGTAATTTCCACTAAATCCAAGCAATTTCTCATTCTTTCTCCTCAAATTTTCACCATGAATAGTGATTTTAGGATTTTCCAAAATGTACTCAAAATACATGGAGAAAATAAAAACTTTTTACTTAGGAGTAGTGCTCTTACCTTAAGGAATCCAAATCTAACAATTTTTGTTGAAATCGGCCTTCAAACGATCCAAAACGTTGATGCCCTAGGCTCCTTTTCGCGAAAGTTAGAGGTTGCAGACGGCAGGTAAGTTAAAAATGGTAATTTTCGGGTTTTAACTGCTAGAAACCAATTTTCACAAACCGGCGCCTAAGTGCGAGGCCTTCGGCGCTTAGCCGCGAAATCTGGTGCTTAAGCGCCGGCAATCTGTCGCTTAGCCGCCAGTGCCAAGATTTTCACAATTAAGAAAATGCACTAAACCACTTAGTTAATCACCCTTAATCATCTCAAAATACTTGTCTCTTACTCAATAATATCCAATACTCGAATTTCAAACTTTAATATCCATCAATTCCAATTAAATTTCACACAGACACAAACTTAAATTCATTAAAATCAAACTACTCTTAATACAAACTAAAAATTTCTATCCAAACACTTTGGATGAAATTCTCTAAATACAAACAGACTCAATAAGCATAATGATAAGTTTACATCACTAAGATGTAACAATCACACATTAAAGTGCAACAAATCACAAACATAAAACATTAAACACTTTAAAACATCAAACACATAAAACATAAAATACTTAAAACAAACCACAAGGTAAAACCAACATTTAATTCCACTCTCTAGTAGGTGGAATATATCTAGAACCACTATTATTTCCATTTGACCCTTCTGGAATATAAATCTGATAAAACAAGCGATGACTGAACACTCTTACATCTTCTTCTTCCTCTAACCACTTGTTCTTCAGGAACATCGCCATATCTGCTTCTTCCACGTTACTTGTATGATTGAATTGCATCTTGAGTTGCCATCCCATATGCTCCAAATGTGTGTTAGTTTCATTGACCTTTGCTTCGATTGAAATCACTCGGGCTTTGATCATTGCAATCTTTTCTACAATTCCCTGAATACTAACGACAAGAAATCCATTGAATAACTCTTTAGCATTATCTCTAATAAACTTACTCTTGCCTATTTCTTCTTAATTTCATTCACCTAGGAAGACATGATGCACTCAAAACACTCTTCTTAAGACTCAGGAATAAAAATAGGACTTAGGGCAAGTGTTTCTCTTAATCAAGGGCCTTTTATAGACGTAAGAAGTGCATAAACCCACCCTTTAACGTTTAAAAACTCCAAAATAACTTCCAAAACCACTTCCCCGATATCTAGGCTTCTAGAACCTCATTTATCACATGTTTCATAACTCCGGCGTCTAAGCGCCAACTAGGCGGCGCTTAGCCGCCAGTGCTCAATTTAGCACAGGTCTGCCAAATGTCCAAAACTTCATTCAGACTCCTCTAAGTCATAAAATAAGGTCAAATAAACACTGCTATAACATAAAAACTCCAAAATACTACTACCAAAACATAAAAACAAACTAAAAAAAGCACACAAAGCAAACATAAAGTAAAGCACACCGATAACTATGAGTTTCCTCCCACAAAGCGCATGGTTTAACGTCATCAGCCTGACATATTCAGAACTCATTCTGAGTGACCCAACATCAGATTCTCATCAGATTTAAGTTGATCGACTGAAAAATAATGTTTAAGTCTATGACCATTAACTTTAAATATTTTTCCAGTCTTAGGATCTTGAATATCCACAGCTCCAAAGGAATAAACTTTTATCACAATAAATGGACCCATCCACCTGGACTTAAGTTTTCCCAAAAAATTCTCAATCTGGCATTATAGAACAAAACTTTCTATCCTGATACTTTTTTTTAGTAAGAATCTTCCGATCATGCCATAACTTCATCTTTTCCTTATAAATCTTAGCATTTTCATAAGATCCATTCCTTATCTCTTCAAGCTCATTTAAATGCAATAATCTATTCTCAGCAACATCTTTCAAATTATAATTGAACTCTTTAATAGCCCAATATGCTTTATGCTCAAGTTCAATAGGCAAATGACAAGCTTTTCCAAAAATCAGCCTATATAGGGACATTCCTATAGGGGTATTGTAGGCAGTCCTATAGGCCCACAAAGCATAATCCAGCTTGATTGACTAATCTTTTCTGTTTGGATTAACAGTCTTTTCCAATATTCTTTTAATTTCATAAATGGATAATTCAACCAAACCACTTTTCTGATGATGATAATCAGTAGCAATGCGATGATTTATACGATATTTCTTTGCTAACATCTCAATAATCACATTTTTAAAATGACTTCCCCTATCTGTTGTGATTACTCTTGGTATTCTAAATCTGCGAAATATATTATTTCTTAAAATCTTTGCAGCACTTTGAGCATCACATCGAGGTAAAGCAATAGCTTCAATCCATTTGGAAACATAATCTACTGCTATCAAAATATAAACATTACCGAAAGATGTTGTAAATGGACCCATGAAATCTAATCCCCAAACATCAAATATTTCAACTTCCAACATATAATCGAGGGGCATCTCCTTTCTTCTAGAAATATTGCCTACACACTGACATCTATCATAATTTTTAATATAAGCATTCACATCCTTAGAAATTGTAGGCCAATAAAATCTAGATTATAAGATTTTATATGCAGTTCTTTCAACTCCAAAATGTCCCCCATAATCAGAATCATGACATTTTTGAATAATTTCATAAGTCTCTTCCAAAGGTATACATTTTTGAATTATAAGATCTTTTCCTTATTTATATAAAAATGGGTCATCCCAAAAATAAGTCTTAGCATCAGACAGAAATTTCTTCTTTTCCTTGTATGTTAAACCATAGGGTATAATATTACTAACAATAAAGTTTACTATGTCGGCATACCACGGAACACGCCACTCATTAACAGTGAATAATTTTTCATCAGGTAAATGTTCATTAATTTAGTCAGCATCACAGAGAGATCTTTCATTTTCAAGTCTGGACAAATGATCAGCAATTTGATTATCGGAACCCTTCCTATCTACTATCTCAAAATCAAATTCTTGCAAAAGAAGAATCCATCTAATCAATCTCGGCTTTGCATCCTTCTTCTTCAATAAATATTTGATAGTAGAATGATTAGCATGCGCCACACATTTAGTTCCAATTAAATATGATCGAAATTTATCAAAAGCAAATACTATAGCTAATTACTCTTTCTCGGTAGTGGTATAATTAATTTGAGCTTCATTAAAAGTTTTAATAGCATAATAAATAACTTTGAAAATTTTATCATATTTCTCACCCAAAACAACAGCAATAGCATAATCACTAGTATCACACATTAATTCAAAAGGTTTTTCCCAATGTGGTGAAATTATAACAGGTGCAGTGATTAATTTTTCTTTTAATGTTTCAAAAGCTTTTAGGCAATCATCATCAAAATAAAAAATTGCATCCTTTTCCTATAACCGGCATAAAGGTTTTGTAATCTTTGAAAATTCTTTGATGTAATACCTGTAGAATCTAGCATGTCCCAGAAAACTTCTAATTCCCCTTACATTGGTCGGGCAAGGTAAATTAGAGATAACTTGAATTTTTGCAGGATCTACCTCCAAACCTTATTCTGAAATTCGATGTCCCAATACAATTCCTCATGCTACTATAAATTGGTATTTTTCCCAGTTAAGGACTAAATTAGTTTCTTCACAACATTTTAGAACTTTAGACAAAAGTTCTAAACATGATTCAAATGAAATTCCAAACACTAAAAAGTCATCCATAAAAACTTTAATCCCTTTTTCAATTAAATCACAAAAAATAGATATCATACATCTCTGAAATGTAGCAGGGGCATTACATAAACCAAATGCCATTCTTCTAAAAGTGAACATATCATAAGGACTGGTAAACGTAGTTTTCTCTTGATAGGAGCAATTTGAATTTAGTAGTAACCAGTATATCCATCCAGAAAAAAAAGTATTTATGCCCAGCCAATCTATGTAGCATCTGATCCAGAAATGGGAGTGGAAAATGATTTTTCCTAGTGGCAAGATTTAATTTTCTATAATCAATGCATATTCACCATCCTGTAACTTGTCTTGTCGGAAACATTTCATTTTTTTCATTAACAGTCACAGTTACTCCTTCTTTCTTAGGAACACAGTGAATAGTACTAACCCATGCACTATCTGAAATAGGGTAGATAATACCAACATCCAACCACTTCAAAATTTCTTTCTTAACAACATCTTTCATGATAGGATTTAATCTCCTTTGGGGATCAACCCGAGGTTTGCAATTATCTTCCATAAGAATTTTGTGCATACAAATTGAAGGACTGATTCCTTTAATATCAGCAATTGTCCATCCAAAGGCTTTCTTATACTTCTTTAAAATTTCAAGCAAACTCTCTTCTTCTTTTTCAGTTAATTGAGATGAAATTATAACAGGTAAGGTTAAGGATTCACCCAGAAAAAATACTTCAATTGATCGGGAAGCATTTTTAACTCAAGTTCATGTGATTTTTCAATTGATGAACCATAAGATTCATCTTTTTCAGTCATATCCAACAATTCAAAATTTTCATGAACATAATTTAATTCTTCCTCTTGAAAATCTTCAGAATGATTTAACTCCCCTTCTTGCTTATGTTCCAATTCTTCTCTTTCAGGTTTTTCTTCATAAGTTGACTTGAAATGACATTCACTCAAATATCTGATAACATCCATCCTAAAACATTCATCATCTTTATTTATTGCAGGATATTTCATCGATTTTGAAATATTGAATGTAACAGTTAGATCATTAGCCCTCATCGTTAATTCCCCTTTTTGCACATATAGCATTGCTCTGCCTGTGTCTAGGAAAGGTCTTCCCAAAATAATGGGTATCTCTTTATCTTCCTCCATATCAAGTACAATGAAATCAACAGGAAAGATAAATTGATCCACTTTAACCAAAACATCTTCTATAACTCCTTTTGTATATGTTATCGAACAATCTGCTAATTGCAGAGTTACAGTAGTTGGGGTTATTTCTCCTAAACCTATTCTTTTGAATATTGATAGAGCATAAGGTTAATGCTTGTACAAATCAGATAAAGCTTTTCCATAGAATGTGTCTCTGATTGCACATCAAATTGTGAAACTACCAGGATCTTTAAGCTTTTTCAGGAAGCTTCTTCTGAATTATTGCACTGCACTCCTCACTAAGTGCAACTGTCTCATTATCTTCAAACTTCCTCTTTTTGTTGATAATATCCTTCATAAATTTCACATAGCTCGACATTTGTTCTAAAGCTTCAACAAATAGAATATTAATGGTAAGCTTCTTAAATATCTCAAAGAATTTTGAAAATTTCTTATCCAACTTCTGTTGATGAAGTCTCTGAGGAAATGGAGGTGGTGGCTTTTCCAAATCAACCTTAAGTAGAGAAATTGGTCTTTCCAAACCTTTCGGAGCGTCCGCTTTTGGTTCTTCAATCTCTTCTTTCTCTACTTCAGTTTCTTTCCGAACTCTACCTTCCAACTCTCTTCCACTTCTCAGTTGAATTGCTTTTACATGCTCTTTATTTTTATCTCTTGGATTCACTTCAGTATTACCTGGAAGCATTCCTTGGGATCTATTACTTAATTAATTTGCAATTTGGCCCAATTGATTTTCAATATTCTGATGGTTACTCCTTGAATTTGTAATTGATTTCCCATATGTGACACCACTTCTTTAATTGACAACTTCTTCTCCTTTAATTGTAAAGCATTATTAAAACCTAGAGGATAGGTTAGTCTATAATTATTTTTTTCTTGATTGTTCCACTTCCCAAATGGGTTTACTTGGTGGTTCCCCCATTGTTGATTAATACCACCCTGATTATTAGTATTCCAGTTAAAGTTTGGTTGATTCTTTCATCTTGGGTTATAATAATTAGAATATGGGTTATTAGGCTTACTTATAGCATTCAAAGTTTCTGGTGAAGAATAAGAATCAACCATTTGGCCTAATGAATTTTCTTCAATCATGTAATTTGGCTGAGAAAGTTCATCCCAAATTGGTCCATCTTTCTTGAAATTGCTGCAACTTGATTTGCTAACATTGCAAAAGCACCATTGTCATGAACATTGGCTACCTTTTTAAGATTTAACCTTTCAGAAGGCCATTGAAAATTATTAGTTGTCATTTCTTCAATTAAAGCATAAGCATCAGGTAACTATTTAGACATTAATGATCCACCAGCAACAGCATCGATAATTGATCTAAGAGATCCAACTAAAACCAATCTGGTATCGAATGATGAGGACACTTCCTGAGGAGATCTTTAAATCTTTCTCATGCTTCATATATTGATTCACCTTTAAACTGAAAAAAAGATGTAATATCATTTCTCAACTTCGCAGTCTTCGATGATGGAAAATATTTAGCAAGGAAGTTTTGTACTAAATCACCCCAAGTTCTGATAGATCCAGGTGTTAACGAATTTAACCATATCTTAGCTTTATCCCTTAGTGAGAAAAAAAAATGTCTGAGTCTAATAGTGTCATCTGAAACACCATCATATTTAAAAGTAGCACATAACTCTAGAAAATTAGCAAGATCCAAATTAGGATCTTCAGTCGTTGCTCCCCCAAACTGATTATTAGACACCATTTGGATAATAGCAAGTTTAAGTTCAAAGAAATTAGCAGCTACAGCAGGGTGTTGAATACTACCATGAAGTTAACCCACTGTAGGGCTAGCATAATCTCTTAAAGGTCCGAATTCTTGAAGGATTCCAACATTTTGATTTTGATGATTTGTCATTTCTTAAATATTTTTATCTTTTTCATAATTTTTAATTTTTTTTATTTTTCTGATAGTTCTTTCTAATTCAGAATCGTAAGGCACAAGTCCCTCAGAACCTGAACTACACATGCAACAATAAAATAAAACAAAACAAAACACACTAACAAAAACATAGAAAAGTAAAAAATTTAAATTTTCCTTAATTTTCATTAAAAATGCAGTTTTAATTAATTTCCCCGGCAACGGTGCCAAAAACTTGATCCTCGATAAATATATGTGCACCAAAAACTTGACTCTACACCGAATATATGTGCAGATGATTTACATATGAAAATTATGATATTATAATATGTGATATTATGCAAGTATATGTATCGTTTATCAAGTAATATAGGACTTTTTGATTAAGGCCAGAGATATCGAATTCACAGGGAAATGTAAAAACTTTTTAAAGAATTAAGAAAATTTTATTTTTACTTTTTTTAATGACTTTTGAAAGTATGTTTTGATTTGAAAAGCCTGAAAATTAGTTTTGGTATTTTTAATAAAAGCTAAGCATGAAATGAAAATTATCATAACTTTAAAATGCGGTATAAAATACTAGGAAAAAAAATATCTTTTTCTTTCTCTTATAAATCAGTAATAATTATGAAAGTATCGTTGTGGAAGTATTTAAATGTGTTGTGATAAATAGGATCAAATTTATTCTTTACCCTTACTTGGTTCTATAAAGAACATTGGTTAATTTGAAATTTTTAAATCTTGAACATGGTTAGGCAGGGAAGATACCAGCCCTCACTCTAGAGTTCCCTCAATTCCCTCTACCTGAGGGATAACTTCTCCTAAAAAAATTTAAAATATCAAACCAAATTAGGGGGCCTTAGCCTGTCACTCTAAAGACCTCTAATTTTACTCCCCATTAAAAACATATCTCCTAAGCATTCAATTATATGGACTACAATTCTCCTCAATATAATTGGATGTGATTTATACCATTTGTTATTTGAGACAATACTGCATTGGATCTTACATAATCTCACAACAAATTTAACATCTTAACTGGCCAAATTAAGAAATAAATTAATTTTATGGAATTAAATCTTCACAACTTATTTCAACATTAAACACTTATACATTCCACAACAATCCTACATAATTTAATTACTTCTTCATTTAAGAAAGAAAAAGATAAAGAAAACTACTCAGAATTCATGGAGAAAACACAAGAACACATTGATTTGAAAATAGAAATCATAAAGAAAACACAACAAGAAAAACTAAATATAGAAAATAGAAGTAAACACTTATCTGAAAACCCTCTCCATAAGACTCCGGAAGTACCTTTCAAACTTGACTTTCCACAGGACAACACTACAGAGGTTGGCGCCCAACTCTGTTGACTCCAACTCTGACTTTAGACTTCAATAAAAACTAGATAAATGGATGAAAGAAAAATTGGTGGAAAGAAAGTTTCACACCAATCCTTTCTCCTCTAAAACTAAACTAACTAAACTATAAACAATAAAAGATTGAAAGTAAAAAATCTTTGAACTAGAAGAAAACTCAGAAAATTAAAAAAGACTCTTGAAAACTAGACTCACTAAAAGACTCTCTCATTCATTACATGACATAATTTTAATAATAATCCAAAAGGTGCCTTGGTGTCTCTTCAAATCATGTCTGATTCAACGTATCCACCAAACGATGCATCCCTTCATTCAAATTTTCTGCCCATGGGAAGTTAAGGAAGTCACTACCAAAAGTTTCTTCAAACACCCCTTGAAATTGGTGCCAAAAATGAAGAAAATTTGATTTTTAACTGTGGCGGGCGCTTAGCCGCCAAGGTCCAATTTTTCATTTTTTTTAATTCTTTTGCTCCAAATTTGATTAAATTTTGCTCCTTTCATTATAATCACATATTTTCATCATATCTGCAAGAAAAACATAAAATATCTTCTATTAAAGTGCAATATCATCAAAAATTGGTATAAAAATCTGCATAAAAACACTATATATTTTATATGTATCAACCCCTCGTACCTATAGTTTAATCAAGATATAATACACTGAGTATAAAATCTAAAGAATAATAATACAATTCCTAATTCAACTGGGGTCGATTAACTCAACAACAAAAGAAGGCAAAATGAACTCAGAATAGTTTGAAAGATTCTGAAGTCATTTAGAGCCATGCTCTGAACTCCTTTATAAGATTTTAGACATTCTATAGGATATTCGAGCCTATCATGAATTGTTAAAAGTAATCATCTCCAAAATTTAAAAATTAAACATAACATAACAAATGAATTCCTTAACGATCCATTAAGATATGATTCAGGACCCATTAATACACATCGAATAAAATACCCTAACACTACTTATCCTATGGTTACAATTGAAAGCTTAAGGATTTGAGTCTTGAATATGGTATTTAAATCCTTTTAAGCAACTAGGGATATTTTTTATGCCACATATGGATCATCGAACTCATCTAAGTCAGAGGAATAGGTGGCAAGGGCAATGGAGATAATGCTAATGTGTATTAAGCAAGGGATACGAAGTGGGATTTAGAAGAGTATCTCCTGCCTCAAAGATCCTTTGGGAGAGAGGACAAGACCGATGATGCTATTTCCTAATTCATGGTAAGAGTTTCCCCAACGCTCTTAGGTTGCCATTAGTCCTAGCTTGATTAGGATAATTAGCCTGTAGACTATCCTACTTTACAAAATATTTACAATACAAGAAGATGAAATCCATTTTTTTTAGACATAGTTACTTTTACTTGCTAAAGTAAATTCTACATGTATGAAAAATTAAATAAATTTGGTAAAGAAATATAAGAGTCCACGGTTAATTACTTGGATCAAGGTTAGGAGTTTCCCTCCATAGATTATCAAGTTGGCAGCTCTTATTAAAGGTTGAGAAGCTCCCAGGCTAGCTCTAGGCCCCCATCTTCACTAAATTCTTACACTTAGTCCTAGTATTTCATATGTGACCATAAGTTTTCTTTCACCTTTTTGTGTTTTCTTATAACCAGATACTTTCTACTTCTTCATAGTAGACTCTCTTACTTTTTTTTCTTGCAATTTACTTAAATTTTCTGTAAATATATTATGTTTTACGATAATAACCACGCAGCGGCAGCAGAGGCTCGGGTACGTAATTTTATGTTTTACTGCACTTTTTTTACTGCATTCTTTTACAGCACATTATACTTATATGCATGTCTTTACTTGTCAGATCTATATGGTAGAGAATAATAGTCCTTTTACATTGGGTGGATAATACATAAACGAGTACCCTTTAATTTAATTTGGATTAAAAATGATCAAAGAAAAAATATAAAACATAAAACTATAAAACTTTGAGCTACTACAATAAGGAGCTTGGAGTAACCATCAGTAGGGAGCTTAGAGTAAAATTCGTGGGCGGCATGACAAGGAGGCAAGTGAAGAACATCTTCAAGAGGTGATGCAATGCGACTTTAAATATGCTTTAAAATACAAGAATTTGATACCACTTTTTAGAATATTGAATTCTTGGCAAATGGTTTCAAAAACTTGATGTATGAGGTTTACTTTTATAAATTTTTATTTAGAGTTAATTATTGTAAAAGTTACAACTTTAAACGCAAGTATACGTATCGTTCAAGTAATACAGGGCTCTAGTGGAGTCCTGGTTATCGATCCCACAGGGATAATTAAAAATAAAAAGTAAAATATATAAGTAATATTTTGAAATTTTCTTATGCAAATTATATATACCTTTATATATATATATATATATATATATATATATATATATATATTCAAATAACAATTTTACTAAAATAAAGGAAGCAGTAAGCAGCAATTAAAACTCTATGTAAGTGTAAAAACGACTTTCTCCTTCCTTCAAATAATCCAAGAATTATAGATTAATTATCTTTTATAGGGAATTAAGATTATAGTATTGTGCCAAATAGAAGCATTCCTAATCTTTACCCTTTGGTCCAGGTGCAAAGAACATTGACTAATCTATAGTTAGGCTCATGATGTTTTATTAGTAGAATGGGTTAATCTAGGCTCACACTTATAGATGTCCAAGGGTGGCTATGGTCGGCCCTACCAGTGTCCCGTTACCTTTCTATAAACCAAATTATTAGAATTTAGTCTGTCACTCTAAAAACTAATTAATTATATGCCCAATAAATATTATCTTCCTACTTATTTGCACTTCACCTTAAACAATCCACGTATAGCTTGCGATTACCTAAGGATTCATGTGATATCTACTAGTTAAGAATTTATCTCCGGATATGTCTCAAAATTCTTCAACATGTTTTAACAAATTAAATGGCCAATTTAAAAAGTAAATTAAGATCAGGTATTAATATCATCATAATATTTTAAAATATTTTATATTTAATTCTCCTACGATATTTAGTTAATTTATAATCTTTTCATAGTTGAAAGGAGAAAGATAACTAACTACTTAGAACTCATTAAATAACACAACAAAACAAATTTATAAAACTTTGAACCAAAGTACAAATACTTATCTGAAGTGTTCCTTCAAGAGCTCCGCTGACTTCTACTGACTTCAAAGCAATGATGAAAGACTCCAACAGCAATTACACACAATAAACACTCAAAATAAACTCACTAGATACAAAATAAAGTGGCACTCTAATTATGGAAGAGACTAAATTAAACTAGAGATTAGAGAGAATAGGCTAAAATGGGTATGTGTAATAAGAGGGGGGTTTTGGTGCGATTTTCTCTGTAGAATGGGCTCCTATTTATAGAGCTCTGAATTTGACCAGGGGTTGCTTAAGGCACCTCTTCAAAATTCGTCCAAATTCAATGTATCTTCTGGAAGGTAACCGTCGCGCCTAGGCGCCGGACTCCGTGACCAGGTCTTTCGTACCTCTTCACTTTAGGTCGCACCTCTTCGTGATCCAGACCATTTCCTTATGTCCAAATACATTGTATCACATGTCCTATATATTAGGAGTAACTTTCAGTCTTCTAAAAGCTCCAATAACCGCTTAATACCGTCAAAATAACTGCCCAAAGTCATCAAAAAACTTTAACAGCGTCTGTGTCGTACTTGCACTTAGGCGCCGGACTCTGGCGCCAGGCCAATAATTAAAAAAATTGCTCCTAAGCTCCATTTTTTCTCCTTTTTGCTCATTTTTCCTTCTTTTCTTTCTTGGGCTCTTTTTAATCATCTACATCCAAAAACATGAAAATACCTTTCATTAAAGTATAATATCTTTAAGAATTGAATCATAAATAAGGCATAAAAATGGGTATTTTTTAGGTAGATCAAATTCCCCCAAACTTAAACGTTACTTGTCCTCAAGTAACCCTTTTATTTACATAAAATAGATAACATTTGAAATGAAGTTAAAATATTTAAGATTCCTTATAACTTTTGGTTTTATAAATGCTTTAGCAAATCATTAACCAAATTTCACTAATTAAGTTTAATTTTAAGAATTTAAGAATATTTAACTACCAAATCATAAGACTTCCAGTTTTTCATTTATTTCAAGAATAATTGTAGTTTATCATATCAAGGTCACATAGAATATTTACAAGAAAAAGATTTTCATGAAAAAATGTTTCTAGTAAAAATATATGTTCATAGAAATTAAGTTAAAAATGTAATCAGTTTTCTTCTTATAAGATAATTCAAGTGAAGCCAATTTTTGATTAGGCATTTCCTCAAGCTTCTCCTCACCTTTTTTTTTTCTGGATTGTTTTTTAATCCCTTTTTTTTTAAGTGAGGATTATTATTTTTGGATAGCCTTTTAATGATTTTGAACTTCACTATACTTAACTTACTTTCAAAAACTTATACATTCTTACGTAATAAATATGACATTAATAATTTATTATTTTTAAAAAATATTTCAATCTTTTCTTTTTCAAGCAATAATCTTGATTCCTTAGTATTTCAAAAATACAACTCTCTTTACTATAAATACAAAAATTTTGATCTTATTATTCTTTAAGCTAAATAATTCTATTCTTAAAATCAATCAAAATTTTTGAAATTTTAGTTAAGTTTACTAAATTATTTATAAATTCAAAAATTTAGGTAATCTTAAACAGATTTTTCATTCCTTATGTTATGTTAATATATTTTTAAAGAAAATATTAGTTCTTTAAGGACAAATAATATTTAAATTTGATAAATGTTTTCCCTTCCCCCAAACTTCTGCTTCAGTATAAATATGAATTATGAAATTTTCTAAAGCATGAGAGAAAGATAAAAACAGGAATTAATCTAAGTATAACAATGATGTAGTAAGGAAAAATTAACTTCTACTTCTACACATACTTCAATATGAATATAACAGAAATGATTAAGCATATATAGAAAAGTTTTGCAGAGCAGGAGTTAATTTCTAAAAATAAATCTTTTCCTTTTTTTATTATTTAAAACATGCAAATTTACTAACTATTCATGAACACTAAATAATAGGCTGAAACAGAAATAAACTTTTTTATAAAAATTCATTCACATCTCAGTCTTAAACACGCATCAGATAAGCTAAGAAACAGTTTTAACATAAAAAGTTCACAACTCTAACATCACAATAAACAGTACAAGAAATAAGAAAACACTCTAAAAATATAATCAATAAACTTTAGAGATACGTCAAGCTACTAATCACTGTCTGTAGCTTCTTCATCATCATCACCAAAAGAGAACTCCATATCGTTAGGATCAACATAGGGTGAAAATTTGGTACATGTAGGGAACTAAACATCGTACTCTCCCTTCAGAAATCTCACTAAAGACTCTGAATACTCAGCATCGAAATCACTCTTTTCTTTGTGTATACTCAGAAGGTGATCAATCTTCTTGTCTATGGTATCTACTCTGCAGTGAGTTAAGAATAACTCATGCTGCTGCTCTATGAACTGATCCTGCATGGTTTCCCAAAATGTAGATGATGGCTCAGCAGAAGTAGATGGTCTAGAAGTAGAAGCTCTACCTAAAGTAGGTAATGAACCAGTAGGTGCAGTAGAACTCTTACCTCGCAGTCTATCATAAATGATGACGCTCTCTTCCTATAGGCTTCGTCGACTTGAGCTTTTCCTCAGAAAGCTCAGCAACTATTCTAGCACTTTGACATAGAGAATAGATCAGTGATGGGAAACCAAGTCCAATAGATGTACTAGAACGAGCAGTAGCCTCCACAGAATCATAAATAATGCTCCCCACAACAATAGACTTCCTCTCTTGAATGCAATAGTTTAGAATAGCTCTATCTCTGGTAACTTCACTTAGATGATTGGATGGAAGGAGACAAGCAGAAAAAAAGTAATGTCATGCCTTGGAAACACTATTGAGCTTAGAAGATGAAAAATTTACCCTTTTTCCGTTCCGACTCTTCCAGGCTCCAGTACTATCAGTCAGGTAGGCAATGATCATGTCCAAATCTTCCTCAGATGGAGATAAACCTGAGTAATAACACTCAATGTTTGGTGGCAGGCCATAGAAAATGTTGATGCGTTCTGGAGTGAATCCTTCTCCAACTCCTCAAACAAAAATCTCGTATTCCTCCGCATCCACGAAATTAGCATAAAATTCTCTAACCACCGGGATAACGACAACAGCAGTGAAATAGCAGAATCGTTGCCAGTTCAGTGCAATGATTGTCTCCTCAATTCTTCCTCCAGGATTATAGAAACTTTGCTTTGAGAAACTTCCGTGTCGTAGTAAAATCATTATATCAAAAATGTGCAGCAGTAGTGACAAACTTGCTACGATTAAAGTTTTCTCGTTCCTTTCCTCGTTTAGATTTGGGTGCCATCTAAACGTGAAAGAAAAACACGAAATAAATTCAACGGATCTAGAAAAATAAACTAATTTAAGCTTTTGAAACTTGAAATAGCTTAAACACCCATGGATTTAACCATAAAAAATCAAAATTTTTCTCAAAAATTTGGTTTTTCTAGATGAGAGCAAAATTCATGGTGAAAATAAAAAATAATGAGTTTAGAATGTAGATCTGACCTCGAGATGAGGAAATCAGGTGATTTCAAGCCCAAAAACTTGAAAATTTGGCTCTAAATGGGATCTCTTGGTGGTATTTTCACGAAAATACTGTGGAGAAGGAAGCTTAGGCGTCAAAAATGGTGTGGGGGGTTTAAGAAGATGAGTTTTCGGGTTCAGGCCGAATCGGCGCCTAGGCGCCAGACTCGCCATTCCAAAATTTTGATTTAAATTAAATATTTTCCACCAAATCTTATCAAATTTGACTCCTAAATACTCTTATGAGAGTATTTATCCATTTTATAACCTCCAAATATTCTCACAATCAATTTAAAATGAAAATATAGATCCACAGAAATGTATCCAAATTCTTCAATTCAAAATCCTAATATTCATTCCAAATTCAATAATCTTCAGTACAAGACTTGTATCAATGTTCAAATTTTTATAAATAACACTAACATTCAACAAAGCAAACATTTAAATCCAACAACACACATTGAACAATTTAAGCAAATACACACATTAGATATTCAAAACACTAAAACAAGACTCGATCACACCTAAAACACATATAGAATGTATTTAACACCGATCTTCAATTTCCATCTCTTTCGCAATGATGTTCGCTAGGACCGAAGGGATAAAACACCAACGCCCTTGGAAATTCCAAAGTCATTTGTTCATCAATCCACTTGTTCTTTGTGTTTCTACTTAAGCGCCATGATAGGCAGCCATTTAATCAGATTAAAGTTTGGTTTGTCATTCCAAGTGTTCGTATTGGTGATACATCTCATGGAGACGATTACCAATACTTTGAAGTTCCGATTCAATCTTATCCATTCGACTAAACATCTTCTCCAAACTAACAGCAATAAAACCATTAAAATAAGGCTGAGGATCTTTAGGAGATTTGTCTCTTACCTCATTTCCATGATTTCCTCTATCCATGGCCTCCAAATCCTTCCTATCTCCTCCAAAATGAATTGCTCTGGTCGAAATTAATGTGTCTATGGGATTGGGGACGAAAAATAGGCTATAAATAAAGAGATTTCATGTGAAATTTAGAAGAAATTCGGTTTTTCATGATCTGTAAGTGCGGCGCTTAGGCACCGGAATCTGGCACCTAGGCGTCGGACTATTGATACGCCAGTTATTCTGGTGCTTAGGCGCCAACTTTTGGCGTCTAGGCGCCAACTTTTGGCGTCTAGGCGCCAGAACCTCGATCGACTCCGATTCACCTATCGTCAAATTTTGAAAAGTTTTGGTCGTAAAAATAGGTCTAATAAATAATTATGATCAACACACAAACACAATTACAAAAAATTCAAATCACAAACAATAACAAATGAAGGTTAACTTGATCTCCTTTTTACTCACATTTGATATGGAGTGGTCCAAGTCCAATTTCTATATACTTCAAGAAAATGTTTAGTTTAAGCCAATACAGACTTGTTAGCCTTCTATTTCTAGAAGTTATATACAAATTCAATCAAGACCAAGGCATAACCTTATAGCGATAATTAAACTCAAAATAATAAATATGATTTGTCTCCCACAAAGCGCTTGGTTTAATGTCATCAGCCCGACCTAATTAATTAAATTAATCGAGTAGACTCAGCTCATAAGCCTCTTTGTAATTTAATTTCATTTCTCCCATATAAAGCTTCATTCTTAATTCGTTAACTTTAAATACTTTTCCAGTTTTGGGATCTTTAATATCCACAGCTTCATAAGGGTATACTTTCTCAATTATAAAAGGTCCCATCCATTTAGATTTTAATTTTCCAGGGAAAAGCTTTAAACGAGCATTAAATAATAATACTTCTTGTCCAGGCTCGAATATTTTCCTTGAAATCATTTTGTCATGTAATTTCTTCATTCTTTCCTTATAAATTCTTTCATTTTTAAAAGACTCATTTCTAATCTCTTCCATTTCCTTTAGTTGTAATAATCGTTTTTCTCCTGCAATATTCAAATTATAATTGAACTCCTTTATCGCCCAATAAGCTTTATGCTCCAGTTCAAAAAGTAAGTGACAATGTTTACCATAAATTAACCGATAAGGTGACATTCTGATAGGTGTCTTATAAGCTATTCTATAAGCCCATAATGTAGAATCAATTCTATCAACCCAGTCAGTCCTTTTAGGATTAACAGTCTTTTCCAATATTCTTTTAATTTCTCTGTTTGATACTTCAGCCATTCCACTTGTTTGAGGATGATAAGCAGTTACAATTCTATGCTTAATTCTGAACTTTTCCAGCAATGATTGAATTCTTATATTTCTGAAATGACTTCCCCCATCTGTGATAATTATCCTAGGCATTCCAAATCTTGTAAAAATCATTTTCTTTAAAAATTTTGAAACACTTTTGGAATCACAGTTCGGTAAATCTACAGCTTCGATCCACTTTGAAACATACTCAACTGCTAATAAAATATAAATCTTTCTAAATGATGGTACGAAAGGTCTCATAAAGTCTAAAACCCATACATCAAAAATTTTGATTTCTAGTATAAAGTTTAGAGGCATTCATCTTTTCTGGATATACTTCTCATTCTTTGACATCGATCACAAGTTTTCACATAATGTCCAACATCTTTAAATAAAGTAGGCTAATAAAATCTAGAATTTAAAATTTTAAATGCAGTTTTATCCACTCCAAAGTGTCCTCCAAATTCAAAATCGTGACATTTTTGAATAATTGCAAAAGTTTCTTCATAAGGTACACATCTTCGAATCACAGAATCTCTTCTTATTTTAAACAAATGAGGATCTTTCCAAATATATGATTTACAATCATTCTTGAATTTTGTAATATATTTACTATTCATCCCATATGGTAAAATAATGCTAACCAAGTAGTTAACTATATCTGCATACCACGGCATTTGTAATCCTTGAATGACATATAATTGGTCATCCGGGATTTTCTCATTTATATTTATTCATACATCTTCTCATTATTGTTTTTAATTCTTGATAAATGATCAGCAATTTGGTTGTCAGTCCCTCTTCTGTTCACAATTTCAAAATCAAATTCTTGTAAAAGTAAAACCGATCTAATCAATCTAGGTTTAGCATCCTTTTTAAATATTAAATACTTAATAGCAGAATGATCAGTATGCACAATACATTTTGTTCCAAGAAGATATGGTCTAAATTTATCAAAGGCATATGTTATTGCTAACAGCTCTTTTTCAGTAGTAGTGTAATTTAATTGAGTTTCATTAAGAGTTTTGCTACCATAGTATATAACTTGGAAAATCTTCTCATATTTTTATCTTAATACAGCTCCGACTGCATAATCACTTGCATCACACATTAATTTAAAAGGTTTATTCCAATCAGGTGCAACTATGACAGGTGCAGTGATTAACTTTTCTTTCAGAATATTGAACGCATTCAAACAATCTTCATTAAATTCAAATTTAGCTTCTTTTTTCAATAAATGTTTAAGAGGTTTAGCAATCTTAGAAAAATCATTTATATATCTCCTATAAAATCCAGCATGACCCAGAAAACTTCTTACATCAGTAACAGTAGTAGGTGGTTGTAGTTCAGCAATAATTTTCACTTTTGCTTGATCAACTTCCATCCCTATTTGTGAAACTTTATGTCCAAGTACAATGCCTTCTGTGACCATAAATTAACATTTTTCCCAGTTTATAACTAAATTTGTTTCTTCACATCTCTTCAAAATTTTCGTTATATTTTCCAAGCAAGATTCAATAGAAGTTCCAAAAACTGAAAAAATTGTCCATAAATACTTCAATTCCTTTATCAATCAAATCACAGAATATTGACATCATGCATCTTTAAAAAGTTGTAGGTGCATTGTTTAAACTAAAAGGCATTCTTCTAAAGGCAAATGTTCCATAAGGACTAGTAAATGTTGTCTTTTCTTGATCCTCAGGAGCAACGGGTAATTGATGATAACCAGAATATCCATCCAGAAAACAAAAATATGAGTGTTCAGCAAGTTTATCAAACATTTGATCCAAGAAAGGTAAAGGAAAATGATCCTTTCTAGTGGCATTGTTTAATTTTCGATAGTCAATGCAAATTCACGATCAAGTAACTTGTCTTGTTGGGATTAATTCATTCTTTTCATTAACAATGACAGTTACTCTTCCTTTTTTCGGAACACAATGAATAGGACTTACCCATTGGCTATCCAAAATAGGATAAATAATTCCAGCATCTAACCATTTAGAAATTTCTTTCTTAACAACCTCTTTCATAATTGGATTTAATCTTCTTTGAGGTTCAATAATGGGTTCACAATTTTCTTCCATTAAAATCCTATGCATACAGATTGAAGGGCTTATTCCTTTTACATCTGCAATAGTCCAACCAAAAGCTTTCTTATAATTCTTCATAACTCTAATTAATTTTTCTTATTGATCTTTGCTTAATTCTGAAGATATAATTACAGGTAAAGTTGATGAATCTCCAAGAAATGCATTCTTTAAATGTGTAGGTAACATCTTTAATTCCAGTTCAGGGGCTTTTTCAATTGAGGGTAATAATATCTCATTTGTAGTTGTGTCTAAAATTTCTCAATTTTCATGAATATAATGAGCTTCTTCAGATGAATTTTCTTCATTTAATGACTCATCATATAACATAGATTCTTTGTTTTTATCATCAAAATGACCTTACATATTTCTTGGTAGTGTTTTTCAATCATATAATCAAAAATATCCATCTGATAGCATTTTTCTTTTTCAGGATACCTCATTGATTTCAGAACATTGAATGTTATCTCTTGATCATTAACTCTCATCTTAATTCTCCATTTTGTACATCAATCATAGCTCGACCGGTAGCTAGAAAAGGTCTTCCTAAAATGATAGGTATTTCTTTATCTTCTTCCATATCTAGAATAATGAAATCTCCAGGGAAAATAAATTTATCTACCTTAACAAGAACATCCTCTATAACTCCTTTAGGATAAGTGATCGATCGATGAGCTAACTGAAAAGTTACAGTGGTAGGAGAAATCTCTCCTAAATCTAACCTTCGAAAGTTGAAAATGGCATGAGATTAATACTAGCTCCTAAATCACATAAGGCTTTTCCACAAAATTTTTCTCCAATATCACAAAATATAGTGAAACTTCCAAGATCTTTAAGTTTCTGAGGAAATTTCTTCTGAATTATTGCACTACATTCTTCACTTAATGCAACAGTTTCATAAGCTTCAATTTTTCTCTTCTTTCTTAAAATATCCTTCATAAATTTTGCATAGCCAAAGCTTCAGCAAAAGGAATGTTGATGGTAAGTTTCTTAAAAATTTCAAAGAACTTAGAAAATTGATGGTCAAGCTTCTACTGTTTAAGTCTTTGAGGAAAAGGTGATGGTGGTCTTTCAACTCCCACTTCAATAAGTACATCAGTATGATCTTTACTTGGAGAAAGGATATCTTTAGGATTTTCAATCTCTTCAACTTCTTTCTCTTTTTCAATCTCATTCTGTGTTTTCTCTTTTAATTCCTTTCCACTTCTAAGTTGTACAGCTTTTGCTTGTTCATGTTTTTTTCCAGATCCTTTAGGATTAATTTCGACATTGCTAGGTAGTGTTCCTTGAGGTCTGTAACTAATGAAATTAGCAATTTGACCCATCTGATTCTTAATATTACGAATAGCAGTGTTTTGATTTTGAAGCTGATTGCTAAGTTGCAAGATCAAATCTTCTACAGACAGCTTTTTGTGCTGATTGTTATAACCAGGAGGAAAAGTTGGTCTATAGTTTGAATTTTCTTGATTGATCCAATTTAGATTAACTTGATGTCCATTACTCCAATTAAAATTAGGATGATTTTTCCAACCAGGATTATAATAATTAGAATAAGGATTATTAGCTTTACTAGCAATAGCTTGCAAAGTTTCCATTGTTTGAGAATCATCAGAATTTGTAACATTATCATTACTCACATGAGATATATTAATAGCAAAATTATCTAATTTCTTAGATATCGCAGCCACTTGTAAAGATAAAACAGAAAAGGGTTCATTATCATGAATATTGGCCATTCTTTTAGGATTAACCCTTTCAGAAGGCCATTGAAAATTGTTGTTAGCCATTTCTTCAATTAAGGTGTAGGCTTCTTCAAATGTCTTAGCCATTAAAGAACCACCAGCAACAACATCAATAATTGATCTAAGCGATCCAATAAGTCCATTATAAAATGTTGGAATAATTAACCAATCTGGTAAAGCATGATGAGGATATTTTCTTAATATTTCTTTAAATCTTTCCCAAGCTTCATAAATTGTTTCTCCATCAAATTGCGTAAATTAAGTAATATCATTTCTCAACTTAGCAGTTTTAGGAGGAAAATATTTAGCAAGGAATTTTTGTGCCATATATGCCCATGTTTTAATAGAAAAAGTTGCTAATGAATTAAGCCACATCTTTTCTTTATCTTTTAAGAAAAAAGGAAAAAGTCTAAGCTTAATAGCATCATCAGAAACATTATTATATTTAAAGGTAGCACAAAGTTCTAAAAAACTAGCAAGGTGAAATTTTGGATCCTCATTAGGTGTTCCTCCAAATTGATTGTTTTGAACCATTTGAATAATAGAAGGTTTAAGCTCAAAAGAATCAACATCTACAGCTGGAATTTGAATACTAACATGAAGTTCATCAGCTGTAGGGTTTGCATATTCCCTTAATGGTTTATAAACATTTTGTTCATTAATTTCGATTGGATTTTGATTATTATTATTATGTAAGTTAGCCATTTTTTAATGTTTTGAAAACTTTTTTCCTGTTTTAATTCTTTTAATTGTTCTTTCTAATTCATAATCAAAAGGTAGTAATCCTTCAGATCCAAAACTACGCATAAAAATTTAAAGAAAATATTTTTGTTTTTATGTTTTGTTTTTATGTTGTTTTTTTTCTATTGTTTTCACTTTTACTCTTTATTTTTTTATCTTATTCAACACAACGGCGCGAAAAACTTGATGCGATGCGACTTTAAATATGCTTTAAAATACAAGAATTTGATACCACTTTTTAGAAGATTGAATTCCTGGCAAATGGCTTCAAAAACTTGATGTGCGAGGTTTACTTTTATAATTTTATATTTAGATTTAACTATTGTAAAAGTCACAATTTTAAACGCAAGTATACGTATTGTTCAAGTAATACAGGGCTCTAGTGGAGTCCTGGTTATCGATCCCACAGGGATAATTAAAAATAAAAATTAAAATATATAAGTAATATTTTGAATTTTTGTTATGCAAATTATATATACCTTTTTTTTATAAATATATATATATTCAAATAATAATTTTACTAAAATAAAGGAAGCAGTAAGCAGTAAATTAAAATAAGCAGTAACTAAAACTGTATGCAAGTGTAAAAACGACTTTCTCCTTCCTTCAACTAATCCAAGAATTATAGATCAATTATCTTTTGTAGGGAATTAATATTATAGTATTGTGCCAAATAGAAGTATTCCTATATGTAAAATTTTTTTTGGAAGAGCCTTATGTGATTTAGGAGCCAGTATTAACTTAATGCCTTTATCAACTTTCAAAAGATTAGGAATAAGAGAAATTACACCTACTTCTGTAACTCTTCAATTATCTGATCGTTCTATCACTTATCCTAAAGGAGTTGTGGAAGATGTATTAGTTAAGGTAGACAAATTTATCTTTCTTATGGATTTTATTGTCTTAGATATGGAGGAAGATAAAGAAATTCCTATTATTTTTGGAAGACCATTCCTTGCTTCCGGAAGAGCTATGATTGATGTTCAAAAAAGAGAATTAACTATGAGAGTTAATGATTTAGAGGTAACATTTAATATTTTAAAATCTATGAAATATCCCTCAACAGAAAAGGGTGATGAATGCTTTAGAATGGAAATCTATGATTATTTGAGAGATGATCATTTTAAAGAGATGTTTGAAAAGAAAATAGAATATCAAGATTGTAAATGTGAGGATGATAATGACATAGAAGATAATTTTGATGAGATGAAGAATGAAAACCTAAATTATGTTCAAGAAAGATTTGAAATGTTGGACACTATAAAAAGAGATGATAAAAGTTTAATTCCATCTATCCTGAAACCTCTTAAACTTGAAATGAAAATTCTTTCAAATCATTTAAAATATATGTTTTTGGGAGAATTTTCTACTCTACTAGTCATTGTATCTTTAGATTTGAATGAATATCAAGAACAAAAATTATTGGAAACATTAATAAGATACAAGAAGGCTTTTGGTTAGGTATTAGCTGATATTAAAGGAATCAGTCCTGCGATATGTATGCATAAAATCTTTTTGGATGAACAACATAAACCTAGAGTTGATTCGCAAAGGAGATTAAATCCAATGATGAGAGGATTAGTAAAAAAAAGAAATTTTAAAATGACTTAATGCTGAAATTATTTATCCTATTTCAGACAGTGCTTGGGTAAGTCCAATTCATTATGTCCCTAAGAAAGGAGGAGTGATAGTTGATGTGAATGAACGAGATGAAACTATATAAATAAGACAAGTCACTGGTTGGCAAATTTGTATTTATTATAGAAAATTAAATGTCGCCACTAAGAAAGACCACTTTTCTCTGCCCTTTCTGGATCAAATGTTGGATAGACTAGTTGGCCACAAGTACTATTGTTGTTTGGATGGTTATACCGGTTATCACTAAATACCTATTGCTCATGAGGATCAATAAAATACTACATTTACTAGCCCATATGAAACTTTTGCTTTTTTAAGAATGCCCTTCGTATTTTGTAATGCACTGCAACATTTCAAAGATGTATGATGTCAATTTTTAGTGATCTGATTGATGATCGAATATAAGTGTTTATTAATAATTTTTTTGTATTTGGAACTTCATTTGATATATGTTTAAATTATTTAGAAGAAGTTTTGGAGCTTTACGAAAGAACAAATTTAGCCCTAAATTGGGAAAATTGTCAGTTTATGGTTGCAGAAGGAATTGTACTTGGGCATAAAATATCTAAACATAGTATAAAAGTCGACCCTGCAAAAATTCAGATTATTTAGAAATTACCACCTCCTAATACAGTGAGAGGGGTAAGAAGTTTCTTAGAACATTCTGGGTTTTATAGGCGTTATATTAAAAATTTTTCTAAAATTACTAAGCCTCTATGCCAACTTTTAGAAAAAGATAAAAGATTTGATTTTAATAAAGAATGTTTAAATGCCTTTGAAATATTAAATGAAAAACTAATCACTGCCCCTATAATTGTTCCACCTGATTGGGAGAAACCATTTGAACATATGTGTGGTGCTAGTGATTATGCTATTGAAGTTGCTTTAGGGCAAAGGTATGAGAAAATGTTTAAGGTTATTTACTATGCTAGTAAAACTCTTAACGAAGCTCAAATTAATTACACCACCACGGAAAGAGAATTATTAGTTATTGTGTATGCCTTTGAAAAATTTAGATCGTATTTGATTGGAACTAAATGTATAGTGCATACGGACCATTCAACTATCAAGTATTTAATGCAAAAGAAGGATGCTAAACCAAGATTAATCAGATGGATACTTTTACTGCAAGAATTTGATTTTGTGATAGTTGATAGAAAAAGAACAAATATTTAAATAACTGATTATTTGTCTAGACTGGAACATCATAAACTATCTGAATTTGAAAAGGAAATTACAGAAACTTTCCCTGATGAACAACTTTATAACATTAAGGAAAGGAATTTACCTTGGTATGCTGATATTGTGAATTATCTTGTGAGTGATATTTTGCCACCTGATTTAACACTACAACAACAAAAGAAATTTATATATGATGCTAAATTTTATTTTTGGGATGATCCATACTTATTTAAACAATGTAAGAATCTTATTATTAGAAAATGTGTGGCATATGAAGAGATTGAACCGATCATTCAAAGATGTCATAATTTCGAATTTGGAGGACATTTTGGACTTGATAAAATTGCACATAAGATTATGCAATATAGATTTTATTGGCCTACTCTTTCTAGAGATGTTTATAGATAAATTAAATCATGTGATCGATGTCAAAGATTAGGTAATATTTCTAGAAGAAATGAAATGCCTCTAAATTTTACATTAGAAGTTGTGATTTTTTATGTATGGGGATTAGATTTTATGGGACCATTACTCCTTCATTTGGAAATTTATATATATCGGTTGTTGTTTATTATGACTCAAAATGGATTGAAGAAATTGATTTACCCAGATGTGATGCTTGAAGTATTTCAAAATTCTTAATGAGAAATATTTTTACAAGGTATGAAATGCCGAGAGTAATCATTACTGAAGATGGATCTCATTTTAGAAATAATCTGATTCAGAGATTAGTGGAAAGATATAATATCATTCATAGAATCTCTACTGCTTATCATTCCTAAACTAGTGGTTTAGCAAAAGTGTCTAATCAAGAAATTAAACGAATTTTACAGAAAACTGTGAATCTTCATAAATTAGATTGTTCTGTTACATTAGATTAGGCATATAGGACTGCTTAAAAGTTCCCTATAGGAATGCCTCCTTATAGACTAATATTTGGAAAAAATTGCCACTTACCTGTATAATTGGAGCATAAAGTTAATTGGGCGATAAAAGAGTTCAATTTCAATTTAAAGAATGCAGGTGAGGAGAGATTGGTGCAATTAAATGAATTGGAAGAAATCAGAATTGAATCTTATGATAATGATAGGATTTACAAGGAGAAAATGAAAATATGATATGATTGGAAGATTATAAGAAAGAAGTTGGAACCTTGACAGAAAGTTTTGCTATATAATGCAAGATTAAAATTATTTCTTGGAAAACTGAAGTCTAGGTGGATAAGACCTCTAACTGTTATAAAAGTTTATTCATTTGGAGCTGTTGATGTTGAGGAACCTAAAACCGGAAGAATATATAAAGTTAATGGGCATAGATTAAAACCATATTATGATGGGTATAAACCAAATTTTAAAGAGGTTTTAATGTTAAGTTATTCTGAATAACTTAATGTCTGTAAGGCTAACGACATTAAACCAAGTTCTTTGTGGGAGGCAACCCATATTTTTTTTTTTATTGTATTAGCTTGTTTGTGTTAATTTTACATTTAGTTAATCATATTTGAGTCCTACTCACCCATAAACATCATAAAGAATGAAAATTAATGGATCATATTGAAGATTTGGAATATTTTGAACCAAAACAAAGTTTGGTACATTTTTCAACACTGATGCTGTCGCATCAGAAGGGGCGCTGTCGGCGCCCAATTCTAGAAAGCAGCACCAAAATTCAAGGTTTGGGCATCGACCACGCCCTATCGAGCGCCACCGATGCTGAAGAACAGAGGACAGTTTTTGGAGTTTTAAATTGCATTTTTTGGCGATTTTAGGTGGAATTTTTGTCTTTAAAACTTCTCATACTTGTTTTTGAACCTCTAAACTCCATAAAAACGAAAGGATTCATTTCCAATTTGCATCTGATGGATTATAACTTCGTAGAAACTCTGAGATTTAGAGTTTTCAACCAACGAAATTTCATCAGTTTCGAGCGCAGCGATTGTTCAACAAAGGGATAAAGAGAAGGATTATCAAAGAAAGAGGATTTATAAATTGAGGTATGGATACTCCAAGTACTCGAGTAAAAGAGATTATTGTGTAGAGGTGTTGGGAAGTGTTATGCTACACTAATACCGCTGTAGTCGTTCCTGTTGTGAAAGAGTTTTATGCAAATCTTCATGGAATCAACCAAGGATTCGTCTATGTGCAAGGCAAGTTTATACCATTCACTCCTTCAAAGATTAATGACTTATTTATGATTGAAAACGTGTCAATCTACCATTATACAAATTTTGATGCGACGAGAGACAACATGAATGAGATTTATTGATATTTGGCGGATGAAAGTGAAGATTGGGAGATAATAGACAACGGATTTGTAAGTTTTTCTACTACAATTTTAAATCCGGTGTCGAAGCAATGACATTTCTTCACTTCTACAAAGTTACTCCCGAATATGAAAATTAGTAAAGTGAAAAGTGAAAGTGCAATTTTGAATTATTGTATTCAAACGGGAAGGCCTATCTATATTGGTACTATAATTGTGAAATTTGTATTGGGATTGATTGTTCATGGATGTAAATATGGGCTTGGACATCCTTCTACCATATTTCCTCTTTGCAGCCAGTCACAATTGCCATATGAAAGTTAGGAAAAAGTGTTTCTTTGCTGGAAGCCCATAGAGCCAACTAATCTATATGACTGTTAGGTAATTGGAGATGAGAATGATATGAGCATCATTGCAGATCAACCATCTCAGAGTTCGCGACCTATTCAACCTTACTTTCTTGAATGTTCACAGGTGATTCTGAAGAAGATCAAGAAATTGGAGAAAGAGGTACAGAATCTGATGAATGCTATTAATAACAATTTTGATTTATTTGATCACTTGGATTGGAAGATGAATGAACAGTTTGATCATACTGGACTTATTAAAGATAGTTTGGTAAATTTGATGAAGAAGAATGTTGTAATTGTAGAGAATTCAACTAATGAATTCCCATATCGTCCCTTTTATAATTTGTTCATGCATTGTCAATCCATGAGAGATATCAGAGGAGAAGATAGTTCCGAGACTGATGATGAGTAGTGACTCTACTATATCTAGTATTTAGTGTTTATCTTTTATTATGCTTGGGTGTGCTTAGTAGTTGGCTTGATTGATTATGTAATTTTGTTTGCACATATTATGCTTGGAATTTGTGTCTTTGTTTAGTATTCAACGTTAGAGTGATGTAGCGTGTTTGTGACGCTGAATCTTGAAGCTAGATGGCTTGAAGAACTTATTTTGTGAGGGTTTAAAAGTGTACGTCGTAATGTGGATTTTATATATTAAAGTGATGTTTTGTGTTGTTTGTGTGAAATTGATGCTAGTTACTTGCTTAATTGGTGAAATAGATGCTTAAAAAGGCTAATTATATGATGGTGTGGCTTTAAAACAATTAAAGTTGCAAAAAAATTTCAAACCCAGAATTTGAACTGGCACCGACAACACCAGAATGGGCAGCGCTGGTGCCCAAATACAAAGAGTTGGGCTATTTTAATTAAATAGAGCCCCGAAGGCGCCATATCCAGTGACGACGATGCCCAAGTACAGAAAAAGCCAGAAACCTCTTAAATTCAAGATTTTTGCCCTGGGCCCCACCATTTTTGTCATTTCCATCATCTTCAACCTCCATCCAATGCCAAATTGAGATCTTGGGCTTGCTAGACCATGGATTTCAAGAGATTTCAGGGCTTAAAAAGTGTAGATCTTGTCTTTTCTTGGTAAGAGCTCCACTCTAAACTTAATTTTTTTTATTTTGACCATGGAAATTTCCCACATTATATACATCTGAAATTTAGAATTTTGATGAAGTTTTGAGATTAACCATGGTGATAAAAGTTCTTACTTAATAAGATTTGCTTTTGGAGTCTTCTACATTGTGATTTTGGAATTTATTATATTTATTTACACATTTTTATAAAACATTGTTATGGTTCCAAAGACAAGTAAAGGGAACAGGAAAATGGATTTTGATGAGGATAGATTTGTTAATGCTAAAGCACAATTTCATTTTAATTCAACCCTTAATAATAAGAAGAGTATTCAAGATCGAGCTTTCAAAAATCTAGGCGGAATGATAGAACAATTAATTTCTGATAGAAAATGAGAGATATTTTGCTATTTTACTATTGATGTGATCATGGGGATAGTATGAGAATTTTATGCAAATTTGCCATGGACTGAAGGTGAATATGTGCTTGTAAGAGGCAAAATGTTAGAATCTACTCCATATCGTATTAATGATTTTTACCAGTTAAGAAGACTGAGATTTTGTGATTATGAAAATTTTGATACTATGGATACTAGACTGAATGAAGTAATTTCTTTTCTTATTGATGGAAAAGGGGAGTGGAAGATAAAGCAAAGACAAAGAATTAATTTCACTGGTTCCACATTAAATATTGCATCTAAGGCCTGACATTATTTCATCTCAACAAGATTACTACCTTCTTACCATCACAGCGAGGTTACTAGAGATAGAGCTATCCTTAATTACTGCATTTAGAATATGAAAGAGATTGATATTGGTGCTATTATTTATAAGAGTTTCCAGACTATTGTTAGAGGGGAAACTACTGGTGGATTAGGACATCCTGCCCTGATTCATGCATTATGTGTACAGTCTGGAGTGGATTTTGATAGCACTGAGGAGCTTGTCCATCCATTGAAGCTTATTACTAAGGCTAATATTCATACTTATGAAGCTCATGTGGTATGGAGAGGAGGAAGCAGGAGTAGTGATATTCCCTCAGCTAGCCAGAACATACCTTCTACCTCAAAGCCACCTACTTGTCTGATTTATGGATTAGTTAAGGATTTAGAATGCTAGTATTGTAAGACTCAATATCATAATGGATGGATTAGAGGCTCTGAGCGATGTTCATGATGATTATATGAAGAGAAGAATTGAATATGACATTGCTTGCCATGATTCTCAGGTTAGATTCGTGAGGGAAGACACTGGAGTGATATTTCTTACTTGCCCCAGCTATGTTATTTACCGAACTGAAGATGCAGAAGAAGCAGCTAATGATGACTGGTAGTTATGTGATTTCCATTTTCATTTGTGTTATGTGGAACTTTTATGTGTTAGTTATTTGTTTCTCTGTGATGTGTGTCACTTGCAAATGTAATGGTGTTAAAAATGAAAATATATTGAACTCTGTGTTAGATTGTTTAGTGATTTGTAGTGAGATTGTGATGCTTAAGTTAGATGTTTAAATTTTAAGTCTTTAATAATTCTTCACCCTGCAAATTTTCAAATATTATATATATCACTGCTTCTAACTGTTTCATGCTTGCTAGATTAATTTTTTTATTAATACCAGCATAGCTTCAGAAGATTTCAGAATCCCAGCGTAAAAAAGGTTAGTTTTCTTTCTATTTTACTCATTACCTTTGTAAATTTATATGTAATGAAAAACTTATGTTTTGGGGAGAGTAGAATATTAACTTTTATTTGTTCTCATTTAATATAGTTTAAAAAAATTATTAGCATAACTTTTAGTAGTTGAACCTAACTTTAGATAACTAAATTTTTTATTTTGTTTAAATATCATAGTGGATTTGAATGAAAGTTTTTAGTGATGAAGGTTAAGTTTATGGGGTTAAGATGTTTAGTATAAGAGGATTGGACTATGTTTGACTATTTAGAGTAAAGGAAACTGTATTTTTGAAATGTTATGGGACTTAGAGATTTATGATAGAAGAAAATATTGTGACTCTATGATGAATTATAAAGCTAATATATATTTATAAAGAAAGAGATGTGTCAAGTTTCAACTTTAATAAGCGAAAAGTGGAGTTAAAAATTATTAAAGGCTATCCAGATATAGTAATTCTCACAAGAAAAGAAAAAATGAAGAAAAAAGCGAAAGGATTGAAAAACTATCCCAAAAGGAAAAAAAAGGAGAAAATATTTGTGAGGAGAAGCTTGAGGAGATGCCTAATAAAAAATTAGCTTCATTTCAATCAAATTAAAGGAAGATCTTTATTAAATTTCTAAATTTGTATTTAAAATATTAGCCTACATTCTAATAGAGTTTGTATGAACTTATTTTTCATATATTCCTTCAAAGCACCCTTAATGTGACAAATTATGGTTATTCTTGAAATGACTAGGAAACAATAACTCGTAAACTTGACTACTAAATGTTCTTATACCTGTAATTTTGACCTAAGTTACTGAATATTTTTCTTAGAAACTTACTATTATAATCATTTAAATCAAAAAATTATAGCATTTTTAAAGTGAATGTTCACTACTATGAGCTATATTTGTATGTAGTAAAAGGATTACTTGAGGACAAGTAATGGTTAAGTTTGGGAATTCTGATGCACCAAAAATATGTTAGTTTTTATATATATAAATTGTACCCATTTTTGGTGATATTGCACTTTAAAGGAAGGTATTTTTCATGTTTTGTTGCAGGTATGATGATTTTAGGTGCTTGGAGTGAAAGAAAGAAAAAGGAATGAATTTGGAGCAAAAAAAGACAAAATGAAGAATTCAGCCTACTGGCGCCACCGGCACCCAAATCCAGAGAGCATTGTAATTAATTTAGTAATAAGGTGCCGACAGCACCCTATCCACTACCGACGGTGCCCAAAGTCGGTGGAGATCAAATTCAATGCATTTTGACCATTTTTTAACAGTTGCTTGAGGAAACTCTTCGGGAATTCATTTCTAACTTATTTTAGACAATTATGGATGCCCATTTGAAGATGAGAGGTAGGAAGAACTGTCTTTTGGAAGAGAGTAAAGTGTGTTTGGGTTTTGGAGAGTTAGTGTAGAAGTGAGTATAGTGTGTAGAAGGCTTATTTTGTGAGGGATTCTTCTCTATAGAGCGTAGAATAAGGAGGAATGTGAGAGTTTGCTTCTTCCTTACTATTCTAAAGAGGGAATTGAGTGTTGTTGTGAAGAGAGAAAATAATTCAAAGAACTTCAAGGGACTTTCTTGGAGAAGAAATTGAGACAAGTTCTATTGACTTATTGTGGTATGTATGACTTTGCTTTTATATATAAAATCCATGTTTTATTGTATCTTCCTTATGAATTCTGAGTAGTTTTCTTTGTCTTTCTCCTTGCAATGTGATGTGGTGAAGTGGTGATGTAGATTTGATGTGTTATTTAAATGTTAAAAAATTGTGAAGATTTTTTACTTTGTACTTCATTTACTTTTCTATCTGGCTAATTGAATTGTTAAAACTTGTTGTGAAACATTCAATCCAAAAGAGCTAAGTGTTCTACAATAAAAGTGGACAATTCATTTAATGTCCATGAATGAGATAGAATTGGAGATTTTAGGGTGACAGGCTGAAATCCCCAATTTGGTCCTAGTGTTTGGTAACTAAATCTAGGGTTAGCCTTCAAGTGAAGGTAAGTGAGAGCGCTAAAGTGAGAGCCAGTATCCTCCCAGCCTAACCATAGATTTAGAGACTAAGCCTATGATTTGCCAATGTTATTTAAATACTTTTGAAGAGGGGGCACTCTGAAGGGGGTAAACAAATATAAATGCTCCTATTTGGCACAGTACAAAACTTTATCAATCTATATCATTCACTCATCATAATATCATTGTAAAGGGAAAGATGTTTTTCCGTATTTAAACCTTTCAATACAAAACTTAGTCTATGATTTAGAAAGTAATTTTAGTTAACTTAGCTTTTAGAAATCATTACATTAGCAACTTAAATATTATCTGAAATTGCATTGTAAATTGAGTATTGGATTTCATTGCTAAACTACACTTTGAATTGTTCCAAACTTCCTTATGGGATCAATAACCACGACTCCACTAGAGCCTTGTACTACTTGAAAGATATGTATACTTGCGTATACAAGTGGCTGCTTAATTATTAAATATATCTTACTATGAAACTGAATTGAAACTACCTTTTGAAAATTTACACTTGTAACAACACCGGTCACTTTATCTGTAGGCTTTTGCACAACTATGTAGTGTATCATAAGTCCTAACTTCTTTTAGGATTTTGAGGTTATCATTCGGTACAACATAAATCCTCCTATCTTTTAAGCTATTTGTATAATTGGATATTATGCAAATATAAGCCTTACAATAAATAAAATTGACATGATTGAAACATTAAATAACATCATCTTCAAAATCAAAGCCAAACAATAGGATAGTTTGGGAAGTCATTGAGGGTTCGCCTCGAGGTCTATGACATCCCTTACTTCTCATTCCTTTTGACTACAATAATAACTGCTCCAATTTGAACCATTCCATATTGAATTTCCTGTGTCCACCTTTGCAAACTAGATCCTTGAATTTCTTGAAAACAAGAACTTTGATCATAATCGAGAGTATTCTTAGGTGACTTCGATCATTTAAAATGTAATTAACTATAGGGTCTTGCCTTTATAGGGAACTAAAGTACTCAGGTAAAATAAACCTTGCTTAATCTTAAATATTAAGTAGGGAAACCTATTGGTCACACAAATGTTCACAAAACAAACAGATGTCATAAAATATGTAGTTTATATAATCAAGCCCACTGTCAAGTCGTATGCCTATCTTTTGGGATAGTGTATTACTTGTGGTGTTAGGATAGATTACTTGAACTATTGAGAATATGAGATCTATTTGTTTCCTTTTTTTCAAAATTGAAATACTACTTTTTAAAAATAAAAATTATAGTTATATATATATATATATATATATATATATATATATATATATATATATCTTAAATTAAATTATTTTCAAAGCAACCGACGGGATTCCCATTGTGACGACTGATAGAGTCTGCAAACTCATTCAAAAGAAAAATGACCGGCAAGGGGGTGTTAAATGTTTACCCCTAGTCAGTAGATTTTGAGATAACGGAGCCCTTTAGTATGCACTTACATAAGTTATCATGCCTTATGTAAAAGTCAAAGTTTCTCATTCTAAGATTTCTCTTTTATTTATACATGATCTTCATGAGGTGTAAAGGAGTTTACTTCACCAACTGGATGATGTATATCACTAGAAAAAATTTATAAACTTTCGCTCACTTTGATACTAGACCTTAGAATGTCAAGTATTAAAGTAAAAAAGTTCATATAATTTGATTTGCTAGTCATTAAAGAAGTGTATGCTTATATAGACGCGACTTCATTTCCCATAGATAGTGCCCAAATGTTGTGTACAAGAAAATTGATAATTTTTTAGTGTTATTTAAACATCTCAGCATTGTACAAAGATTTGAACACACATATAAATAAAAAGTAGCAAAAGAGACACCCCAACATTTATTTTGAGAAACCCTGGAAAGGGAGAAAATCATAAGGCCTAGCTCATACAAAGTAATCCATTATATAGTTATAATTACGCATGTCCACTCTTCTCCTAAGTCAAAGAAGATGGAATTCTAAAGTTGATAATCACAAAAGTCAATACTAGTTAACTATAATACTCATAATTAGCCTATAAAAATATAGATCCTGGCTATAATAGTTGACCACACTACAAAAATATTATTTGGTCATAAATGATGTTGTCCGTGGTTATAATAGTAGCAATTGAACTTAGGGGCTATAGTTGAAAGTTTTAATAGTAGCATATGACCTTATAGGCTGTAGTTGAAAGCTATAATGATTGTAGGTGACTATAAAACCTATAGTTAGTGGCTACAATAATAGTAGTTGTACACTAAGGTTATTATTGGAAATTGTGACAATGTTATAGGCCATAAAGCCATAGTCAGTAATTGTAATAATCATAGTCGGCTATTGTGGTCAGATTTGAAAGTTGCGATAGTATTAATTAGCCACAATGGGTGTAGCTTTTGGTTTCAAGAGCAATAACTAGCCATAATTTTCGTGGTTGAGAATTGCAATAGTAGTAATTAGCCACAAAATCATTAGTTGTTGATTGAAAAAGCAACAATTGGTCACAAAAGCCATAGTTGGGAACTACAATAGCAATAATTAGACAAAAAAGCTATTTTTGGTGGGTGTAAGAGCAATTTTCAGCAATAGAGACCAAAGTTGTGAAATGTCACGGTATTAATTAGCCAAAATGGACATATTTGATGGTCGTAAGAGTATCAGTTGACCACACAAGTTGTAATTAGAAATTGTGGCAGTGATAATTAGCCACAAAGGTTGTAGTAGGTGGCAACTATAATGGTAATTGGCCATATAGGATGAACTTGCAAGTTATAATAATAGTAGTTGGCCATAAATATCAGTTGATGGCTAAAAGAGAAAGAACAAACCTCAAAGGCTATAATTTAAAATTATAACAACAATAGTTAGCCACAAAGGCTACACTTAGTGTCATTAAAAGCAATAGTTGGCCACAAAAAATTATGGTTGGAAGCTATAATAATAGTAGTTGGCCATAAATGGCCATAGCTAGTTACTGCAAAGAAAGTAGTTAACCATGAAGGATGTACTCAGTGGTCAATGATAATTAGTGGTAACAGAGGGCTGTGGTTATTCATCGGGTCTTCAATGTATGGATTAAGCACAAACGATCATTTTTAGACTACACTATTTCCAAAAAAGATTTATTGATGTTGATGGTCGACGGTGGTGGACAGTGACGCCCGATAGAGGTTGATGATGGTCGATTAATTGTGGTCGACGGTGTTCAGCAGCTACAAAGATAGATAATTATCATTGGATCAACAACGTACGTGTTAGAAAAAAAGACCATATTCAGTAATATCATTTGCAAAAAGTGGTCACCAACAATTGATGGTCGGTGGTGGTGGTCAGTGATGGCCGACAGTGGTCAATTGTGGTGGTGGCGTTCGGACCTGTTGTCACCATCGCTACCATAGGTATTGGCGCTTTTTGTATGGAGAGGGTGTATTATTGATTTAAGGATTCGCCACACTATTTATCAATCTTATCGTCCTAATTCCCGAGTAACTTATTCTATTTGGATTATGTCAAGAATCCTTAGAAACTAATAGACTCGAAAAGTAAAGGGGAAGGGCCAAGAAATGATAGAAAATAGAGAAAAGAGTATATCAAATGATAAACCTATAGAGTAAATCTTCAGAATATGTCATTACTGAAGTTTTCATATAGGGAGAATCATGTAGAAAAAATTTATAACCAGAGATTCTATTTTGAGTCCTTTAATTTTCCTATAGGAGAAAACTCCTATAGTTAATTACATCTTAGATAATTAAAATTAAAAACTCCTGATTAACGTCAAGCATTCATTTTCCTAAGAAATTCTAAGATCAAGGAAAAAAACATCAATGTTCAATCCTAGGGTTAATATGCTTCTCAATGTCACGTGCTACCCTAAAGGTCTGATTTTGTCAATGTCATTATTGTTATGTCAATTTTATTTTGTTTTAGTTTTGTTTTCGTTTTGATTTTGTCTTCTAATTTTGTGTTTTGTTTTATTGTCGTTTTAGTTTTGTTTTTTTTTTTTTTGTTTGGTGGCTATCTTAAAAGTTTAGGTTTTGCCGCTATCCTAAAAGTTTAGGTTTTATGTTGTTTTGGTTTTTTCCTTTATCGTTATTTTATTTTAATGTCATTTTAGTTTTAGTATTTGTCCCGTCTTCAGAATGTCGCCTTACAAAAACTGAGTTAGAACACGCTAATAACATGCAAAGTAAATCTAAAACAGAACTTGTCTTCAACCTGCAAGAAAAACAATGTCAGAGTTATTCTTACAAAAGAAATAATGTCAATTTTATTTACTAAACTGTTGATTTAGTTGGTTAACTTTTAATTTTTATACAAACCGGTCAAGATGTCCACGACTCCGTCGTCCCTGGGTCGTCGGAGGACTTGATCTACTTAGTCTGAATGGTTCTTAAATCAGGACCGAAAGACTCCTGTCAACAACCAGGATTGCATCATCCAAGAAATCTTCGTAGATCAAGAACACTACGGTTCAAGTTACATTCAGTGATCTTGATTTTAGGTTGGAAAATTTTAAGTTGTTTACGATTTATTAAACAATTAAAATTTTCCATGTGTCATTTTGACTGATTCTAATGTGTTGGTTTTAATTTATTTATTTAATTCTAATGTAATTTAAACCTAAAGGAAGGAGTGAAGTTTATTTTGATCTAATGTCTATAAAATTTAATTAAACTTGAGCATTTTAGATTCGATGTCGTTTGAATCTAATGATTTAGAGTTAAATCTAATATGAATTAGATTTAGGAATTTAGATTCAATGTCTTTTGAATCTAACGGTTTTAAGTCAAATGTAGATTAAAATTAAATTGAGCAAAATCTAACATATGTTAGACTTTAGGATTTTTAGATTCGATGTCATTTGAATTCAAAGATTAAGTCTAATGTAGTTTAGACTTAAATTGAATAAAATCTAACATAAGTCAGACTTGAGGATTATTAGATTTGATGTCATTTGGAATCTAAAAGGTGTTAAGCCTAATGTAAATTAAACTTAAATAGAGTAAAATCTAACATAACTTGTACTTTATGATTTTTAGATTCAATGTCCTTGAATCCAAAGATTAAGTCTAATGTAGTTTAGAGTTAAATTGAATAAAATCTAACATAAGTTAGACTTTAAGAATTTTTAGATGCAATGTCATTTGAATCCAAAAATTAAGTCTAATATGAATTAGACTTAGATTTTTAGGATTTAGACTGACTTTAGTTTAAGTTGATCCTAAAGTTTGATTGAGTTAGGTTTAATGTAGATTGAACCTAGAGTTTTGCTAGGTTCAATTTTAGGTTGAACTAAAAATTTGGTTGAGTTAGGTTCAATGTAGGTTGAACCTAGAGGTTTGGTTGAGTTAGGTTCAATGTATATTGAACCTAGGGGTTTAGTTTAACGTAGGTTGAAGTTAGGTTGAACCTAAGGTTGTAATTTTGACGTAAGTTAAATATGAGTTGAATTTAAGTTTGGGTTAACTTGGGTTCAAGTTAGGTTGAACCTAAGTTGTAGGTTTGATTTAAGTTTGATATGGATTGAACTTAAGTTTGGGTTAATTTGGGTTCAAGTTAGGCTAAACCTAAGATGTAGGTTTAACTTAAGTTCGATATGGGTTAAACTTAAGTTTCTGAATTTGACTTGAGTTCGATATGAGTTGAATTTAAGTTTGGGTTAACTTAGGTTCAAGTTAGGTTGAACCTAAGTTGTAGGTTTGACTTAAGTTCAATATGGGTTGAACTTAAGTTTGGGTTAACTTGGGTTCAAGTTAGGTTGAACCTAAGTTAGAGGTTTGACTTAAGTTTAATATGGGTTGAACTTAAGTTTGGGTTAAGTTGGGTTCAAGTTAGGTTGAACCTAAGTTGGAGGTTTGACTTAAGTTCAGTATGGGTTGAAATTAAGGTTATAGGTTTGACTTAAGTTGAATTTAAGTTTGGGTTAACTTGGGTTCAATTTTGGTTAAACATAAGTTTTAGGTTTTATTTAAGTTGAACTTAAGTTTGGGTTAACTTGCGTTCAAATTAGGTTAAACCAAAGTTATGGGTTTGATTTGGACTTAAGGCTTAACATGGTTTAATTACGTCTAATTGATGTCTTAAACCTAAATAGGGTTTGTGATGTTAAACCTAATTTGATTAAGGCTAACATGGTTTAACAAGGTCTTGTTGGTATTTTAGATCTAATTAGGGTTTATGATGTTAAACATAATTTGATTAAGGCTTAACGTGGTTTAATTAGGTCTAATTGGTGTCTTAGAACTAATTAGGGTTTGGTTTGTATTAAACCTAATTTGCTTTGGTTTGTATTAAACCTAATTTGCTTAATGTTTAATGAGGTTAATTAGGTCTAATTATGGGTTAGGCCTAATTAGGGTTTGGTTTGAGTTCATTTGGAGTTAGACTCAAAATTGACTTAGTCCAATGTGGAATGGGCTAAGTATGATGATTTGAGATGATGATTTAAGATTTAGAAGATATTAGGTTTTTTTAATACAAATTTATAATTTTGACCCTAAGGTTAAAAATGTCATTTTTCCAAATGATTATAAATTGTCATTTTAGAGTTGAAAGTGTCACTCTAAATTTTCTAACCATTTTTAAATTTAATTCCAATTTCTTTAATTTCTATAAATATTTTTGAAAATAATTACAAAGTTTGATAGAAATTAGGAAATTAGATCTTAGAAAATTTTCCTAACCTTGGAAAAATCAGGGAATGTCTCTAAGGATGAAAGTGTCAATCTGTGAAAATTTGAGAATTTTTGGAATTATAAATATTTTTTAATAATTAAATTACTCTGAAGAGTAATTAAATAATTAAAAATAACATATAACTCCATAATTTCATATTTCATTTTTATAATTATTTCCTCATTTTCCTTAATTCAGGGGTATTTTTGTTATATTTTTATTTGTCAAGATATGAATTTTTAGAGTTAAATAGGATTTTCTGAATTTTTTTAATTTATATTTATCCACTTATCCGACTCAGCGCCAGCTTAAACCTTGGAGGTGTCAAAATCCCATGCGACAGCTTCTGATTTGCAAGCAGATCCATGCAAGCGCTGAGTTGGCCCGTTGTTTTATATGTTTTATATGGATAAAACAGCAGTCCGACGAGATCACGGTCATCCATTTTTAATACATAAAAATGGATGACATCCCGTCATCATCCCTAGTCCTGCTATAACTCACGCACCACACATTTTAAAACCCTAAAATCTCTGTTAGATCTTCATGGATTTGACTGAGATTTATTTCTAAAGCATCATCAGAGCAAGGAGATCACATCCATACAACAATGTGGATGATTTATAGTGATCTTCTTCATAATGTTCCAAACCCGAGCTCATTTTAGGTTTAAATGGACATAACTGGCTTTGATGAGGTGAGGCATCAATCAAATTTGATGGAAACAATCGTTGAGTTTTTACAAAGCTCTTGGTGTGTTCAATTTGGAGTGAAATCAGGTCAAGCTATATTTGAGCTGAAATGGTCTCACGATTTGGTATTGAATTGGGCTAGAGCTCACAGGAAGACCCAATTTTGATTGGGAACTTCTTCGTAAACCTCAGTGAAGGTGTAGGAATGATCAATTTGGGATTTTGAATGGGTTTATGTCAAACCTGAAATATGTCCTGTTTAGGGGTGGTGAAATTGGAAGAGGCCAGTGAGTTTCAAGGTTTGATTATATGGTGGATCAATTGCCTAGGGTCTAGGGAAGAAGTTTGTTGTTGAGGGTTTTTGGAATTGGGCAGTGTGCATGCGTCTCTCCTCTCCTTGAGTCTTCTTGGGTTAGCTTATTTATAGGCCTAGGGAAGCCATGGGTCAACTTGGGTTTACTTGGGGGAGGTGATAACAGCTCAATGATGTCCTAGAAATAAGATTTGAGCTGGGAGATAAGCATAATAGAACCTTCCAAGACTAACCCATGTTGGGTTCAACCATGGTGAAAGCTTGGTTCATAATTTGGCTTGCTTTTAGTGGCTCATTCATGATGTGGTTAAGGCTTCTCAAGATGATCTGAATTAGCCTCCCCATATGAGCTTCGTGACTCATTCAATAGGTTGGAGATGAGATGACACATAAGCACTCTTTCTCCCATTTCCATGATATGTCATGATGAAGCTAATTATGGTGAAGAGGATGACTTGGCTAAGTCTTCTTTTCCATTGGATTAGGAGGGAGGTGAGTGATGACTCTAGAAAAACCTTCCTTCAAAAATTCATGAGAAAATGGCACCTCACTATTCCCTTCATGATGATTCCGTGATGGGTTTTTAACCTTGGTTAAGAATGGCGATTCATTGGTTGGTAAATGTTTTAAACATGTTATGACGAGTTTAATAGTCATGCGTGACCCATGGTTGACCCTCCATAAGTTAATTTTGATTTTAAAAATTAATTATGGGCTTTTGATGTCATGTATGATGTCATGAATTTAATTTAGGGTTATTTAATCATAATTCCATTTTTAATTAATTATATAATTAATTAAAAATGTATGAAATTATAATATTAACCTATAAATTAATCAAAATGATTTTTAAAGTTAATCTTTTGATTAATTCTATTAATTTGGTTCAAAATTGAGAATTTTGGTCAACTATTTTGATCAAAGTTGACCAAAATTGACCATGCTTGATCAATTCAAGTCAAAGGTTAATCAATGTGATTTACCTCACCTTATCATGGTTAGGTTAGTCATGGAGTTCATTGGGCTTGGTGATAAGGCTTGATTTGGTCCAATTTAACCAATATTAACTGATTTTGGTATTTGGTCTGACCTGGTGGTTAATGTGATAGTCTTTAGGTCCTAGATTGACCATTTTGACCAAGTTTGATCATTTAGGTCATTGGGTTGACCATAGGGTCAATATGGTGGTCAATGGGTCATGGATTGATCATATTGAACAAATTTGACCATTTAGGTCATTGGGTTTACCTTTGGGTCAATGTGGTGATCATTAGGTCATCGATTGACCATTTGACCAAGTTTGATCATTTTAGGTCAAGGTTGACCATAGGGTCAATGTGGTGGTCATTGGGTCATGGATTGACCATTTTGACTAAATTTGACCATTTAGATCGAGGGTTAACCAGATCATGGTTTGTCATTGTTGATCTGATCATTTTTAGGATGTCATAAAGATTTGAGCTAAAAAGACTTCATTAGGGTTTTACCCTAGATATTAGGGTTTAATGACCATTGGTAATATTTAAGAGGTCAATATTAGTAGACTTCCTTTCTTAAAATGATTTATAAATGATCCTTACAAAAGTGAGTCAAAAATGGGCCCCCAATATGTGTGGAATATTGTATAAGTATGCTGCACATATTAGCGTTAATCGAAACGATCTGGATAACCCAACAGAATAGTTAGTTTAAGAGTAATTTTAATGTCAAAGAAATCTTATTTTCAATATTTGAAAAGTAGATGGATTTCATATTCTATTAAGAAGGTCTTACACCGTTTCTCAAAGATGTCGAATGTCAGTATTTTCAGTTTTGCGAAGGAATGCTTGGAAAATATATCCTATCCCAGAGAAAGAGAGTAGATGTCATATTCTATTTAAGGAGGCCTTACACTAGAAATGTCAAATGTCAGTGTGTCATTTTTTAGAAGGAATGTTATGCGACTTATATCCTTCCTTAAAGAAAGAGCTAAAGGAATGCCATATTTATGTGTCAGAAAAATCTTAAATCCAATACCTGGAGAGAGAGTGGATGTCATATCATCTCTTAGAAATGTCAGATGTCGATATATCAATTTTGAGAAGGACTATGTGACTTATATCCTTTCTCAAAGAAAGAGCTAAAGAAATGTCATATTTCCATGTCACGAAGAGTCTTAAATCTAATAGCTAGGGAGAGAGTGGATGCCATACCATCTCTCAGAAATGTCAGATGTCGATTTGTCAATTTTCAGAAGGAATGTTATGCGACTTATATCCTTTCTCAAAGAGAGAGCTAAAGGAATGCCATATTTCTGTGTCAGGAAGGGTCTTATATCCAATAGCTGGGGAGAGAGTGGATGTCATACCATCTCTCAGAAATTTCAGATGTCGATATGTCGATTTTGAGAAGGAATGATATGTGACTTGTATCCTTTCTCAAAGAGAGAGCTAAAGGAATTCCATATTTACGTGTCGAATCGTCTTAAATCCAATAGCTGGGGAGAGAGTGGATGTCATACCATCTCTCAGAAATGCCAGATGTCAATATGTCAATTTTGAGAATGAATGATATGTGACTTATATCCTTTCTTAAAGAGAGAGCTAAAGGAATGTCATATTTCCATGTCAGGAAGGGTCTTAAATCCAATAGATGAGGGAGAGAATGGATGTCATACCATCTCTCATAAATGTCAGATGTTGATATGTCGATTTTGAGAAGGAATGTTATGCGACTTACATCCTTTCTCAAAGAAATAGCTAAAGGAATGTTATATTTTCGTGTTAGGAAGGATCTAAAATCTAATAGCTGGAGAGAAGGAATAGATGCGATGTGTAAAGAAACACTCTATCTGGAATTTTCCGCTGGGGATTTTGATTTTATGAACCAAAATATTTTTTTTTTAATTTTATTATGTCATCATTCTTATTTTCGATGTTTTATCTTGGTATTAAGTGGACATGCAAAATATTTTGTAATATTTCATTTCAACATCAAAGGATAATTTACATTTTGTCATCATGCTAATAAGGATATCAACAGCACATTATATATTACAAATAAAACGCCATAATAAATTGACATGAAAACATCATATCAGGTACTATATGTCTTTCATTCTCTGCATAATCGCAGACACTACTAGCCTACCACAAATATGTAGCACTGATCCCTGAATATTTATGCTTACGTTTTACACTTTATATTTCTTCTCAATGATAATATCTATTTCTTTGCAACGATGCCAAAAAAATTGATTTCGAAGCAAATAAGAAATAAACCTTAATTATTTTATAATATGGGATTCTACGCAATTATATGTATCATTTATTAATTAATATAGAACTTTCTAATTAAGACCTGAGATATTGAACTCATAGGAAATGTCTAAAATTTTAAAGAAAGCAAAAAAATAACTTTTTACATTTTGAAATTATTTTGTAAAGCATGTTTTAAGATAGAAAGTTTTAAACTTATTTTTGATATTTTCTTTTTTAAAAAAATAAAGCAAGCAACTAAAACTAATAAGACTATAAAACTATATGAAAGCAAATGAGAATGAAATATCTCTTTCCTCTTTCAATGAATCAGTAATAATTATGGAATTTGGTTGTGGAAGTATCTAAATGTGTTGTGCCACATAGGAGCAATAACATTATTTCCCCTTACTTGGTTCTATAAAGAACATAGGTTAATCTGAAGTTTTGAAAACTTGTAGATGGGTTAGGTAGGGAAGATACTAGCTCTCACTCTGAAGTTCTCTCTTCTCCCTCCACCTGGGTGCTAACATCTCATAACAGAATTTAAAACATAAAACCAAATTGGAGGCTTTAGCCTGTCACTCTAAAGCCCTCTAATTTTACTCCCCATTAAAAAGCATACATCCTTATTTATTAGCACTCAACCATATGAACTACAATTCTCACCCATACAATTTCATGTGATTCTCTCTAATTGTTGATTGAGACAATACCGCATTGGTTCTTACATGTTCTCACAACAAATTTTAACATCTCAATTGGCCAAATCAATAAGTAAATGAAGTGCAAGGTAGTGAATAACATTAAACACCTATACTTCACACAACTTCCTTCCATAATTTAATTACTTTATCATTTAAATAGAAAAATATAAAGAAAACTACTCAGAACTCATGGAGAAAACACAAGCACAATTTGATTTGAAAGTTGAAATCATAGTGAAAACACAACAAGTCTTACTTAAAAACCAAATATAAAAATAAAGATAAAAACTTATCTGAAAATCCTCTCCACAAGACTCTTGAAGTTCCTTTGAAACTTTTCTTTCCACTAGATAACTCCTTAGAGCTTGGCATCCAACTCTAAGAATTGACTCTCCTAAATTCTAATACAAACTATGATAAAGTAAAGTGAAAAAGTAAAGAAAATATGGCGAGAAGAAGGCTCTCTTTCTTCCTCTTTCTCTTCAACCAGTTCAAGCTTTTCTCTAACTTCTGCTGCCAAAATTTTCTTTCAAAACTCTTCTTTTCTCTCATCTTTAAGTCTTCATTTTAATAATTCTCCAAAAGGTACTTTGGTGTCTATTCAAATTAAGTTCAGATTCAATGAATCTACCAAGAGATGCATCCATCCATTCGAATTTTAAATGAATTTTGGCGCCAATGAGAAGTTAAGAAAGTTTAAACCAAAGGGTGCTTCAAAAACCCCTTCAAATTTGCGCCAAAATTAATTTAATTCGCATAGGTTAACTATGGCACCTATTCGCCAGCCATCGGAGCTTAGGCGCTAGAGGTCAAATTTGCACACTTTTCATTTTTGCTCCAAATTTGATCCTTTTTTGTTGCTTTCATCATAATCAGTCATTTTAATCATACATGTAAGAAAAATATAAAAATACTTTCCATTAAAGTGCAATATCATCAATAATAGATATAAAAATGTGCATACAAATACTATATATTTTAGGTGTATCAAGCACTCCAAGATATTCCACACTACTAGACCTACCACAAATATCTAGAGTGTTAAGTATATCTCATGTTCTTAGATATTCATAGGGTCATGGCAGTTGTAAAGGTTGTAGCCCTTCAAATTCTGGTATAGGCTGATATCCGTTAGGACGTTTTTCAGGACGCACAGTGTTATCAAAATGCATTGTCAACTTACGCTTGATATGCAATGTTTTGATACATCAGCCCCATTACCTTATAAAATAAGGATCGATCCTCATGGAAGAGGAATCTGATAAGATCTATGCAATTCTCCCAGTCCCACGATTTGTATCATTTGTTCATCAGTGACAAAGTACAAAAAAGTCTTTCAAAGTCTTGGCTTTCAATATGAGGTGGTATATAATCTCCTTCCTCATATATATTTATGATACAACTGTCTGGAATACAATCAATAGGCATTATGTTCCATGTTACCATTTGATAATATGAATGATCATTGTCGGGAACGAATCCGCTTGCTCATGTCGTAAAGTGTTGTTTCTTATATTTAAGTCATTAGTCGGAGTAAATGCCATCCTCTCTATCATTTCTTCTTCTTGATCCAGGATTTCTTCTCTTACAACAAAATATGTTTCCTTAGGAGTAAATTCAAAGAATGGAAATTCAAAACGATCGTCTTCTTTCAAGGATTTTGTATTCTGTCGTATCTTATATTCAAGTCTTTTAAGTTGTTAATTTCTATTTCTCCTTTGAGCCCTGGTTAATCCGGAGACTAATTTATTTTCTCTCACAATAGATGTCTCTTCGATTTCGTGAGTTGTAGCTACCACTACTGATTTCAGTATTCCAGTGTCAGTTTTTTGTTTTTGCTTTGTCGGAATTACTTTTTTTATTTTGTCATTTTTCTTATTATTGATTAGCAATAGATAATAGAGGTCCATCGTATAGTAATTCAACTTGAGAAAAATTAAAATCAAAGTGGATTCTCATCCTTTTTCAATGCATCTTCAATCCAGAGCCAGACTAGCACCGCTTTGAAAAGTGAAGGAAGTCTATTGTTAGGCATTTCCCTGAAAGCAACAGGATAATGTAACAAGTTAGACTTAATTTCACTTCGAAAAATATCATTTAATTGTCATTATCATTTTATTCTGTCAAGGAATCATGCTTATAAGCACTTGCTTAATAAGCAAAAAGGAAATCACAAGATAGAAAACTCAAAATTTGAATCATAGAGATAATTTCAAATATTTTATTATTTTCCTAATTTACAAATAAGTATTATTTTTATCTCGCATAATATTTTTTCAAATATCTCCCATTAATTAGGGGTATAATTCCTTCTCCTTTACATTCACTCAATTGATAAGATCCTCCTGAATATGTATTTCTGATAACGTACGGGCCTTCCCATATCAGTTCGAATTTTCCACCTATTTTTCGATGAGCAAAGATAGGTCTCTAGAGTACTAAGAAAAAATCCCCAATTTGAAATGTTCTTGGAAACTAATTTTTCGTGGGTCCGCAACATCTCGGCTTGATATAGTTCCAAATTTTGTTGAGCTTATAGGTCAAGGGTTGATCATAGGGTATATGTGGTGGTCATTGTGTCATGGATTGACCATTTCACCAAATTTGACCACTTAGGTCGAGGGTTGACCAGATCAGAGTTTGTCATTGCTGATCTGATCATTTTTAGAATGTCATAAAGATTTGGGCTAAAATGGCTTCATTAGGGTTTTACCCTAGACATTAGGGTTTTACCCTAGACATTAGGGTTTAGTGACCATTGGCAAGATTTAGGAGGTCAACATTAGTAGACATCCTTCCTCAAAATAATTTATAAATGATCCTCACCAAAGTGAGATCAACATGTGGTCGATAGCAATTGTCGATGGTAGTCGGCAGCTAATGGAGGTTGGTGGTTATCTCTTGTAATTCTCTCCAGAACTGGCTCTGGAACTCCTCTTCTTCTTTCATTCTTAATTGAAGGGAGGGTGTTTATTTATAGAATCTAGGGTAGAGGCATTTTGGTCTTTTATCAAATAACTTCCCCAGTAATGTGATCGATCGGTCGTCTCATTTTGACACCCATTGATCATAGGGTGGTTGTTTAAAGATATGAGTTCCTTAAAGATCTTGGAATTAAGTGATCTTGGACTCGTAAGATTTCTTTTACCGGGACACTCGATTTAACTATAAATATGTCAAATTAGAGTTCATTTGACCATTCAATTAATGATCCAAAGCCTTCAATTTTGTTTCAATGGCTTGATCTAGGTTTGATTGGACTTGGCTTGACCCAACTTTGGTATCATTGTGTTCATCTTCTCAAGAGATCACTTTGATTATAAGCTTTCTAAAATCGAGGCACGGATGATCTCAAATCTAGGAACTAATAATCTTACACCTGGTCTAAAATCTATAGTGAAAAATTATAAATTCAATGTAAAATAATAATGAATTTAGAAAAGATTTCTAATTGATTTTTAGTTTAATTGAATTTAGAAGGATTGCCCAAATTTCATGCTCCGACCACTGCTGTCAATCGTCGTGCACATGTTGCGACCACCAGCAACCACCGTAGTGTTACCTGCTACTACCTCTGGCCACCACTGAAGCCGTCGCTGGTCAACTGCCACCTCCTACCATCGATAAAAATAGCCAGCCATCAGCATCCTTGCATCCATCAGCGGGTAGCCGCCATTGCCACCATCCACCACGCCACCTCTAATCACCATCACCTCCATTAATTTATAAAATATTTTATATATTTTGAAATACATTGTTTTCATTTTAATTCAAAACAACCATTAATTTATAAAATTCCTCATATATTTTGAAATGCATTACTTCCATTTTAATTCAAATCAAACAATAAAATAAAAGATGGTATGTTAATTTTACTTCAAATCAAACGACTCTAAAATATATCAAATACATTGTATTATTCTTTCAGTGGACCAAACAATTCTTTAATTGAATTTAAAAATTTATTACATAGCTTCCACAGCATAACAAGTAAAACATTGTGAGTAAAATAAAATAAATTTACATTCAAAATAAAGAATTAATCAATAAACTGTTCTAAGATAAAGTTGGAATCAGCTTTTACTTTGTGGACGCTAGTTTGCTCAAAAAATATGTAAACAACATTTTCTTAAGATTGATTCTTACATTTATTCTTTTGAATTTAACGCTCTAAATTCTCTAAATGAATTAGCAAATTTACGTATTTAGATGTGTCATAAATAAAATTTATAATTCTAATAAAAGTATGAAGTATTAATTTATTTTTGTATTATATAACTATAAGCGTTAAATTCTTTTTAAAATAGAGGTTAAAATTTTAAACAGAAAAAAAATTGAAGTTACATGGCAAGTTGCTGACAATATTATGATTAAATGGCATAATCATGTAAAAACAGTCGAAATTTTTATGTCAAAAACTAGAGTACAGATCTTCATTTCCCCAATTTTATTACTCTATGACGTTCAGATTTTCCCCGGTAACTTCTCTGCTCTATTAATTTTTTCTTCTATTTTATTGTTCATCTACAATTCTGTTAGAATTGACTGAGTCCCTATGGCCTTAGTCCCACATTGTAATAATCAAATAGCATTCGTAACTCATACAATATATAAGCAGTCTTCTGAAGAGGACAGAACTCATACCTTTCTCGGCCTTTTGGCTAAGATCAAGTGTAGTATCTGTTCTTATCAGTTTAATATCTGATATGTGGACCATTGGTTCATTACGATATTAAATCAATTTTTCTTGGGGAAAAGCCAATGACAATAGCTTGCTATTGGGGCTTTTAGGCGTCGCCCATGCGTTGCACTATTGCATGGGCTGGCGTGCCCCTACCAAATTTTGTTTAAATTTTTTGCTGCCTCTGAATTTGGGCGCTTCCATTGCAAATGTCATGTATATTTAAACTAGTTAACCGAAATTACTTTTTATGTTTGAAAGTTTCGGGTGCTTTTTATAAGAATAGAGAGAAGTTTAGATGAGAAATATGCTGTCTGAAATTTTTGTCATTTGAAAAGATACAGCATTTTGAATTAAGATTTCGTTGAAGATGGAACAGCAGGCCGCAGTTTTAACAAGAAATTGTCGCAACCACGAATGCGGTCACTCTATGAAGGGTTTAGCATAACAGATGTTTCTTTTCAGATAGTTCTAGATTTTAACGATGAACAATTTATTGTGGCAAAATAGTGGAAGAACAAGGAAAAAAACCCTTGAATTGACATAAAGCAAAAATTTTTTTTTTTTTTAAGATCATATTTTTACAATGAATTTAATGATTTAGTTCCCCGTTGTTGCATTTGTGAATTTGCATTTTATTTCATATTTTAACAGTAATATCGGTGGTGGAAATTCAAACGTGAGGTTATCGAGTTAGAAATTTGAAGATAATCCAATTCTCACATTTACAAAAATAGAAGATTTAGTGGCTTTTCATCCCATGCTACTCTAAGATGATTGGATAATTCTGAACATACAAATAGTAACAGTTCAGCATTTTTTTCAGTTATTAATTGTGATTTTCAAGGGGTATTGGACTATTGGCCTTTTCTATGAGGATTGTACTTATAATTTTGATCTTTATGATTTCTTCTTATTCTTATTTTTCAATCTTTGGAGATGATAATTTAATAATTTAAGAAAGTCGTCTTAGATAGTTTGGTCACATTAAACATTGACAATCTAAAATCTGTTAGGAGAGTAGACGGTTTTGCTTTGACTTTTTTTAAGGTAGAGATAGACCTCAAAAGACTTTGACATGTATAAAAATGATCTTAATTTAAAATAACTAAATAAAAATATGAGACTCAAAAGGACACAGATAATAAGGATTCATGTAGCCAACCCCACTTTGTGAAATGAAGGCTTATTATTGTTGTTATTGTTGTGGAGCATTCTCTTGAAATTTTGAACAAATATGTTTAGACTATCCTTTCTCTTTATAATATCTGCAAAATACATCACTTCAATTAATGAATCTTAGTGGTTTCAATTTAGGCTTGTATGACTTGATCCCTCTTGCATTTAGTGTAGGGATAACAGCCATTCTCATCATTTGCTGGTGTTTTTAACATAACACCATGTTTTTTCACTCCTCATAAAACACTTTATTTATTAAAAAAAATAGACTTATCTTAATATTGAATGCATGCTTAATCGTATTTAGTATTTAGTCTTACTAAAAAGACACAAATTACTACTATAAGAATTTGTCGCATTTTAACTTCTTCACTTCATCTCATTTTGTTACACTAGTGATGTTAGTTTTCTTAATCTCATATACTAAGACAACACCATGTACATTGAAATATGATGGCTTCTACTAACATGTAAATTCCACCAACTTCCAGTATCATTGGAGTATATAACCAGAATAAATATGAGGACTCTCCTACATACAATATTGCAAAATCAAAATAATCTCCATTCCGTAGTTGGCCCGTCCTTTAATTTCCATTACTTTCCTTCAAGAAACTTATTTACAATCTAGAACTAATAAATTACTTTCTTCATTCAATGTTAATGCAAATTAAAGCTTTCAATCACTTATTAGTCAAAAACTATATATATATATATATATTAGAAAAGCCCAATGACGAATATATTAATCCAAAAAAGGAAGGTTACAGATAAGTTGGATGAAATGGCCTAAGTTGGCACTATAACCGCCCGACATATAACATACACATAAGAATTACATGTATACTCAAAAGAAACTAAAACATAGATAAATGCTACGTCGAAAGTCTGCCAATACTCAAATATTCAGGTAGTTTGAGAATAGATCATTTTAGTTTTGTCTTTGCCTCTGGTCCTAGGACGGGAGCCAGCTAACAAATTGTTAAGTTTACCACCGTTACCCGAAGCAACCAGAGTATCATCTATTAGGTTCAGTAGTAAGCCTCCATTCTTCTTCTTTCTCTTGGATGTGTAGACCTTTCATTCCTCATCCGCAAACTGGCTCATCTGATCAATGGATTTGTCTAAAGTTTGTTGGACAGGTGTAGGTTATTGAAAATTGGCAGCTTCAACTTGTTGTACCGACTGATCTTTATTGGATCCAGGGAGCACTCTCCTGGATCTTGGCATGTAAGTGAGCCTTCTTCAATAACAATGAGCAGTATCGACACTTTTGGGTGAACATATAAGAGAATCGAATGGGAGGGAATATGAGACTCAACTTGTTGTCTTAGAGATTGATTGTCATCAGGTTTACTGGGAGCAGGTTCAGGCTATTAGGAAGCACGAGCAGTAATAACATATTCCTGTTTTTGACTATTGAGTTTTATCTGTGAGTGTAATCTAAACATATGTCCTGCATGTGCCCAAACATCTTGCAGTGATTGCAGTAGTAAGATTTTTGTTCCATAATGATTTGTTGCCAGTAACCATTGCGAGCAGCGCCGAGCCATACTTCTTCTACATCTGGTAGTGTAATATTCATTTCTATCAAAATCCTTGCAGTAGAACGCATTGACAAATTAAATGTAGGTATGTGTAACAGCATTAGTTTTCCAAGGATAGTCCCAATGACATATAACACATGATGATCATAAAATTGAAGCTTGAGTCTAGATAATGAGAACCAAATAGGTGCAATGAGATATTCCTGACTGTGATCAAAGTCAGAGGTCCATTTAAGTCGTTCTATATGTTTGCCCTCATTTATGATGATATTTTTTTAGAATACCCTTGTATAGTTTTCTTCAATGCTTAGTTGTATCATAACATGTCTTTCGTCAAAAAGACTTGCCTGCCAAGCCCCAACTAGTTTGAAATCTTTAAAAAATTTCCTGATAAACTGCATCTTAGGGCGAACTAATTAGACCTTTCTAATTAGTGTAAATTTGTATTTTTCTGTAAGGGATGAAATTTCAACGTCAGAGAATAATATTGCTGGTTTGCTCTCCTTTTCCCCTACTTTTTTATGAGATTGCAATCTCCGTGTCCTGCAAAAGAATCATGGTACGTCTGCAAAAATACCAGACTATCGTCGAGGTGAAAAGGGGCGTTGTGTTTGTCAACCACTGTAGCATAGGAGGGTTTGCCTACCTCTAAAGTAGGTTCAGTCCCAGCTGCCATGAAGACAGGCACTCAAGCTACCGCAAAAGACAGAGCAGTAGCTATCAAACCTGAGCAGTAGAGCAGGAGGGGGAGTCGAGACTGAGTTCTGAGGAGAAAAGCTAAAGGAGTCGAAGCCGAGCCAAAACGACGTCCTGACATTCTGGCGTTCGATCCTGAGCAGTCGAAAGGGAGTCGAAACCGAGTACGCGTGATGTCGAAAACGACAAAGGTACGTCGGAGCGAGAGTGAAGCTAGGCCAATGACGAGGGACGAAAAAACAGAAAACAAAAACAATGAAAACAATGAAGGACAAGCACGATGAAGCAAGAATCGAATCGAAGTAACAGATTACAGGAATCGCCATGGGTGAAACCTTAGCAGAGCAAAGGCGAGAGCGGGACGACCATTATGTGTGTGTGTGTGTGTGTGTGTGTGTGTGTGTGTGTGTGTGTGTATATATATATATATATATATATATATATATTGAAAAAAAACACAAGGGCTAATATATTAAAAGAGACAATATACAGATAAGTTGTATGAGAGGGCCCAAATTAAAAGGCACGCTACCCACACGGTATATAATATACACAAATGATCCCAAAAAGGAAAAGTGCATAAATACCCCAAAAACCAAAAATATCAAACACTTGCAGTATCAGGTAGCTAGAGAATGACTCGATTTAGTCCTGCATCTGTCTCTAGTTCTAGGAAGGAAGACAATTAATAAATTGTTCAGTTTAGTGTCATTTCCTGAAAACAAACAAAGTATCATCCATTAAGTTTCTGAGCTCGAGTAGGCCTTCATTCTTCTTCTTCCTCTGGAATGTGTAAACATGTCATTCCTCTGGCTCATCTGATCAGTGTGGTCAACAAAATGTTAGGCATGTAAAGGCTGTTGCACATCATGAGCCCCTTATGACTGACTAACAGTAACAACTTGCTCAGTCTGAAGAGATGGTAGCGCCGCAGTAGAAAGATTTCCAACTGTTACTTCAATGATAGGTGCTAGGGTAGGTGAAGTATGAATTGTCTCGTCTGCACCCAAGACTTCCTCAAGATGAGGAGCTTGAAAGTTCTCGTGATGTTCAAACCAGACATTGTCTTGTGTAAGTAAAGTTCTTTGCCTCACAGAAACAAAAACAATATTGTTAGGGGGTCTCTGGTAGTAAGGGGGTTATTAGGAGAGAGAGTGGGAGGGAGAGCAGATGTCGGGTCTACCAAGGCTTCAATATCTAGGCTGCACTCAGGGGTATCGGAGGGGCAGGTGTGAGTTGGGGCAGGGAGCTCAGTAATATTTTTAATCTGAGGTTTTAAATGAGGGTGTGAATGGGGACACTGAGAGTGACAGTGTCCAAACATATGATAGTGGGTGCATTAAAGTGGGAACTGTTTAAGTTACACTTCGTGCCAAAAACACTAGTGCTATGAGCCAATCCAGAGCTCACCCGGAAGAGGTAAAGTAATGACTTGTTCAATTAAAACTCTGGCTTCAGAAAGCCGACTCAGATTAATTGTAGGAATATTAATTTTAAGGGATTTACCGTAAATCATAGCCATGTTGATAGTATGTATATTTGTGTGTGTATGTATGTATGTATGTATGTATGTATGTATGTATGTATACGTACATACATATATACATAGATATGTATGTATGTATCTATATATACATAGCTATGTATGCTTGTACGTATATACATACATTTTAATGTATGTACTCAAGTATATATATATACATATATGCATATTTATGTACATATGTAGGTACATACATACATGTATGTATGTATGTATGTACATATGTAGGTACATACATACATACATACATATATATATATATATATATATATATATATATATATATATATATTCTTTTTTTTTTTTTTTTTTTTTGAGAATCATGCTAGGAATTTTATTCTATGCAAAACAAAATTATGAAATACAGATGGAGGCTCCCACCACACCCAAATACAAACCCACTCAAAAGAAAATCTAAAAGGATCCTCCACCAACACTTACAACTCACTCGAAATAAATCTCCAAAAACGCTCAAGAAGAAATTCTAACAAAAGGAATGCAAAGCTTATCACTAATAAGAAGTCTCCTCGGCTCATTACCAAATCAGAAACTCACACAAACATTACTGCTTGAAGCACCTATTTTAGCAAGGAAATTTGCAGGTTTATTGGCCTCTCTATAATTAAAAGACTATTTGATAGTAAAGCTTGGCATTAGCTTGACAATGTTCCTCCAGAAAAAATCGGTAAACTAAAGGTGTTTAATCTTCACCATACAAACTTGAAAAGTGTGAATGGAGTCCATCTTAATGCATAAGTTCCAAATTCAAAGCGTTTTAGCAATCATTAAACAATAATAAATAGCAGTTAATTCAGAAAAAACAGCAGAGAACACCTCACAAGAAGCATAAAAGTAAAGCAAACCATTTCTAATTCAATCTCTAAATATTCCTCCAGAACCTGTAGCTCCCAATTTGAAGCTACCATCTACATTTACTTTAATAACTAATTTACTCGTCATACTTCATCTTACCAATTTAGTAATCCTAACTGGCAAATTTTCATTATGCACTGATAATAAATCCATTAAGCGACTTTATATAATTCTAAAATTGTGAAAATAAAAGATCTGATATGAATAACAATCCTTTTCGTAGTGTAACAACATTCATTATTCTTCCTTTGATTCTGCTCTATCCAAATAAACCAAGCACAAATGTATGGAATGAAACATACCATATGATTAGATGAACTTTTCCAACATGCTAAACATTGATTTAATGAATTATACCCGTCAGAAGGCAAAAAATTCCCAAATTAAATGCTCAGCTTCTATCATACAAATAAAGAATATCTGCAAGAAAAAAAATATGTGCAAATGACTCATCACTGTCTACACAGTAGACAGATAGAAGCCTAATTAAGCCCCTTTAGCTTAAGAATGTCATCCAAAGGTAAGAACAAGAATCTCATTCTCCAAGCAAAAAAGGACTGAGAAGGCTTCAAAAATTTGTTCCATATTAGATGACCTTTCTCCTAATTATTATTAGTATGATATAACATGTTAGCAATATGTTTGATAATAGAATTATTACCAACAAATTTAACTTTTAAGCCATACTTCTTAGATCTATCAAAAGGAATGCTTAATACATTTTCCACAATCTCTTTAGGTAGCAATTGGTTTAATTTATGAGTATTCCAACTATCTTAATTCCAAAAAGCAGCGACAAAATTATTACCATCAATCATATCGTGATTGAAACAACATAAAGAAGCCTCAAGAATCCAGTCATCCATCCAAAAATCTATTTTCCCCTCACGCCACTCCCATACAATCATGTCCTCAACCTTCTCCTTAACCTTCAATAATTTTTTCCTCATAAGAGAGTCGCCAATCATTGGAGTACAATCCAAATGATGAACTAATTTGCAATATCTCTTATGTGTAAACATAGCACAAAGACCAATATTTTCTCTAAACTTAATTCAGAGTTTACAAGAATTAATCTCCATAGATTGTTTAAAAGATTTGAAACTCAACCCAAACTGTTTTTTTGGTCCACACAACCTATTCAATCTTGTCCAATGAATACCTTAACGACGACTTGCCCAAAGAAATTTATTAAAGATTCTGCCCAACTTAGTTTGCATATAATTAGTCATCTTTGTGACTTGAAGAGCATACGAAAGGAAAAGATGTCAAAACACTTTGCAAAAGAGTGATCCTTCCTCCAAAAGAAAGGAAAGAGTTTTCCCGACTACTGAATACAAGTATTAACTTTGTGAATAACATTAGCAAAAAGAAGATCTTTCTTTCTAGTTGTACTGAGTTGAATTCCCATATATTTGATAGGAAAAGAGGCCTCTTTAGAACAAGTAAATTTGCTAATCTGCTGTTTCCTGTCAGTCTGCACCCCCTTATTAGCATAGAACTCACGATTAAACTTATTTCATTGCATACCAGACATAGTTTCAAAAATGAATAAGAATCTTATTAATATGCTTGATATTATTTTTACTCATTTTGTAGAAGATAATATAATCATATGCATAAGCCAAATGAGAAATTAATTCACCACCTTTAGCTTTATATCCCCCATCCTGATGATTCTCTAGAAAGACTTTTGTAATCTTATTATGTTGCTTTTAGACAATAGTTATAACTCTATTCTTATTAATGGAAGATGTCATGGCCATTTTAAATATAGTAGGGGACTTAAGCAAGGTGATCTGCTTTCACAAACCCCTTTTTATCATTGGTTTAGATTATCATTTAATGTTGTTGAAGTAACCTCTCTCTTGAAGCACCTCTTGAAGCCCAACTTATACTATCACCTTTCTCAAGTCCAACTTTATAATTCCATTACCTGGTCTACATTAACTATCAATATGCATAATGAGTTCTTGTGCAATTAAGACATTCTCAATTATACTACTATCAGCAATAAAAGCACTTTGTTGAGGAGAAATCAATCTATTCTGAAATTGATTAAGCCTTTTAGCAATAATTTGCTTATAATTTTTATGGGTCTAAAATCCTCCAATTTATGACTAAACCTCTCCTTAGGAATAAGAGAACTAGTAGAACATCTAAGAAATTTATGAGGAAGAACTTCCTGAAAGGGCCGTTGAATAGAAGTTACCATCTCATTCTTCACAATATTCCAGGACTTTATATAAAATGTAGAAGTGAAACCATCAGGGTCAGCCACCCTATTAGAATCAAAAGAATTTAAAGCATCGACAATTTCACCTTCATTCGGATGTGCAATAAAATCAGATAAATTAGATAAATCAGCAATACTGGGAAACAAACTATACTCAAAACCTGAAAGATCCACCTCCACCTCTTTAAAAAGATTACTAAAGAAATTAATAGCCCTCAAAGCAATGTCCTCCTTTGAATACAAATTGTCACCTGAATCTTTTTTAATTTTAAGGATGGTGTTAGCTTGCCTTCTAGTTTAGTACATGCATGAAAAAAAATTAGTATTTCTATCACCCTTCACATGACTCAAATAAGTAGATTTTTGTCTAAGAAAAGCCATTAAAAATTGAATAGCATTATTAAGATCATTCTGCCTCTTTAAAAGATCATCATCTCCAACAAGAACCTGCTTGAAGTCTACTTCTAACTTATTCATTGACAGTTTAGCTTCAACCACTTTTTTTATTAACTTTACCAAATATATTCCAATTTAAGTATTTCAAGTTTCTAGCCACTCTCCTATGCAATAATCATAAATAAATCCAAGGTAAACTATTTTCAGCTACCCAACTATTTTTCACTGCCTCCATAAACTTCTCGTGATCAACCCAGATATTAAAAAATATGAACAAAGAACCACCAACCTTAGATAACTTCTCAACTCTTAGTAATAAAGGAGAGTGATCGGAACCAACTTTATTCAGATGAGACGCTTCTGTCACTTGAAAACTATCCAACCAAACTTTGTTGGCATGTATTCTATCCAAGCTTTCCATTATTCTCCCTCTTCACCAAGTAAACAAGCTATCAGTGGTCTTAGCTTCATATAACCCAGCATCGATGATATTATTTTTTGAATGTTTCCATCACCTTACAAGAAGGGCCCTATCTCCTCACTTTCAATAAACGAAGCAATAACATTAAAATTCCCTCCAACCGATCAAGGATAATTTACAGTAGTGTTAGCCACACTCAACCTCTCACAATGATAATCTATCCAAGGAAGAGCAACCTTCATTAAAAATATACATCTACACAAATTGTTGATTAGCATAAATCTTCATATGAAAAAAATGTGGATTATCAACTAACAATTTCACTTTGATTTCCTTTTTTGAAATAAACTAAATTTTATTGTTATAGTAATAAATAACTTTCTAAAATACTTACAAATATTTTCCAATTTTATCATAGGCTCCAAAATAGTAAATCATCTAAGGTTATGAATCTTACATAGATTCATTAATCTATTAGAGGATTGACACTTAGGAATGCTCTTAACATTCCAAATAAGGGAAATCATTAAAAGAGGATCTAGTCGGCCTAGAAGGAGCCCCATCATTCACATTTGCAAGAATACTAGCATGAGTTGTATTTGTAGTTTCCAAAACATCCTTGAGATTCATATAGCTCAATTGTCTGCTTAGTCTGTCTTTCTTCTTTCTTGATCCCGGAATCGGCCACTCCCCTTCCAAATCATCTTGAGTTATATTCAAATCAGCATAAAAAATATGCACCTCTTTATTTGCAACCTCGGGAATCCCAACATCATCCAATTCCACCTCAGGAAAACTCAAATATAAATCCCCTTCCACAATATCATAATGACATTCATTTACCCCAATGGAATGATCATCATCTACCTGTAAAATAGGTTGCTTCCCCTTATCCTTACAAGGGAAACCTGATCCACTTCATCCACCCTAAAGTAATTCGTTGCTTGCTGCTCAACCCTACCTTGTTGTTGTGTTAAATCCACATTTAGCTGTGAATTATTCGTTCTTTCCCTACCTTATCCTTGCCCAACATTTTTCTTATATGATCTTAGCTCAAAGTGTGCTATAAAAGATGTTTCTATTATATGCCCAAAAATATTGCACTTATTACAACACTTAGGCATGAACTCAACTTCCAACTTCTATTAGTAACCGTTATTTTGTGATCCCAACCAAGTCCCATCTGCCATAGGAGAGGTAATATCTCTTTCAACCAAAATTCTAGTTACACAAGACCAACTAAGGGTCTGTTTGGAACAGCTGCAGCTTATTGAATAATCTGCTGATAAGTTGATTAAGAATAATTTGTTGATAAGCTAGGTGCGATGGCTATTACAAATTTTTATTTTTTTGGAAAAGTCAGATCGCAGATAGAAAGCTGCCACCGCATCTAGATAGGTGCAATGTGAAAACGTTGTTTTAAGTGTTTTGAAAACGCATAAGCTGCCAAAATGCAGTTTACCCAAACAGGCCATGTGCGTTTTCAAAAGTCACCGCACCAAATAAGTTGCCCCAAACAGACCCTAAAATTATGAGTTACCCTATCAACTTTCATGGGTTTCCCAAAAACAACCGCTGACAAATATAAAACATAATGATTAAAATAATGCATTCGTAACTCAGGAAATGTTAACTATATCGATAATATAGGAAGTTCAGTTGATAAATCAAAATCTAACAATCATTTTAACATTTTTATTTGAGAATTCTTAACAAACTAAACCTTATTACCAAAAACATCTATAATCCTCCTCTCTATCCAACTTAATAATGAGATGTATGCCATCCAAAGCACCCACCTTCAATTTTCCAACAGACAGAATGAACCCGAAAAAGACTTCAAAAATTACAAAACAGAACTCAGAAGCAACACAATTACCAAATACCAACCGAAAACAAAGATCTCCTCAACAATTCAGAGGGAAATCCGAACGAAATCATGAAGAAACCTGATCGCCAGATTCAAAACCTAACAAGAACTCACATGTTTCCACTCCCATCGATAATACAATACTCTTTAGTGCACACACACACACACACACACACACACACACACACACACACACACACACACATACATACATAAATACATACATACATAAATACATAATTCATACATGTATAATTTTGGTGGTTGCCTGTAATGGAGCAACAACTACTTATAATTGATTAAAAAGTGGAGACAATGGAGCAAGAAGAGCATCCAATGAAGCAAGGTGGGGATGACAAAAAGGTATATAAGTTTTTGGGCTGATGGAATAACTAAATAGTTGACATATGCTCATAATCCTTTGTTCCAAAGACAATGGTACCATTATTAGATGATAATTGATTTAAACTTCGTGCATATTATATTAAGGGTTTGTCCCTCTATTTATACAACAAAATTTTTTGTTACTCTTGAAGACTTATACATATAAAAACTACTAATTACATTAAAATATAATAAAGTATTCACTAGATTGCATGCATTTATTTCACTGAAGATCTGAGAGAGACATCCAACTTTACAATCCCATGAATTACCAAGCTGACATCTATAATTTCCAATAAAATTGTACATTCAATCAAGAGCTATTGCTCCTACTTTAGAATATGCTCAAAATAAATATTTGAAGAAAATATACAAACCTTCAATGGATCAGGAGCCTTTTGTGCTTATCCCATTTAGCCCAACAGATATGGTCACTTTAGCACCTTGGAGCATGAACTTTGATCCTGATACTCTTAATTTATTAGATCATAATATTCTTCCTATCATTGAAGAAGCCGATAATAATGATTCATTAAAAATTTATGAACTAGATGAGAATTTTTAGAGTACTAATACTTTTGTAAAGAATAGGTTTGAAATCTTGTTTGATAGACAATACTAGAATTGAATATCATATTTGACGCTTCCAAAGAATTACCACGCTTCCAAATATTATTTGTAGTTTTAATTTTTCACCAACAAGTTAAGATTAATTTTATTTTAAATATTTTCTTATCCCATGTCAATTCTTTGTATTTACCTCAAGTTGTACTCTTATTTTATATTATTAAATTGTGCTTTAAAAAACGTCCACCTGAAACTAGTTCAGCAAAATCATTACTTCATGTTAGGTTATAATCATAGGGTATGAAACATTAGTTGATTCTCTTGGAATTGAGGATGAATGGGAAAGAGGAACAATGAGTTCATCCTACTAAAGTAGGAGAAATGGAGCACTATGAGTTGTTAGCACTAGAAAATGATAGGCTATTTTATCTAGAAACTGAGAAAAGAGGATCCAACGAGCGGAAGGAGTTCATTGTCACAAGGGAGGCTAACAAGCTTGACCTAAACTTGTGAGGGAGATAAAAGAAAGGAAATCACAAAAATGAGCAATTCATATCAAGAGAAAAATTTAATCTGGTCTTAAAATTAAAATGAGTTCATTTTCCACCAAAACTTACACTTAAAGTTTTTATTAACTAGTAGAAAATTTATCAAAGAACATGATAGTAATAATTCTTGTCTCAATTTTCCAATAAACTGTGTATGTGGGTGGTAATATGTAATAGGGGTTCCAAAAAAAACATTCCAGGAGGGAAAATCTACCAACAAATCTAGCAGTATTTAGAAATTTTTCTAAATGTAGTACATGTCAACTGGCCTTTGCAACCTAAATATAAATGAAGCATCAACCCATAGACACTCAAGCTCCACAAGAATCATTTAAATGAACAATATATCATTGGGACAATATAGCTAAAAATTAGAAGGGATACAAATGATCAAGGGGAATCTGCTTAACTCAAGAGTTCACGTGCTGATAAATAGATATTAATGTTAGCAAATGAACCTATGAAGCCAAGTGTGACATTATGTGACCCTACTAGAATTGACAAAATTAATCGATCCACTCTCGACAATCCAATATTGCCATATGGCACATCATGCAGTCACCATATCTTTTACATTTGAAATAATAAACTAACATAAAATAATATGCATCACAAAAAAAAATTCGATTTGAAAAATCACCTAGCTGAGAAGCTACAGCAAAATTTGTCAAATTGAGGATATCTAATGATTAAGGTTCACCATTACGAAGGTTTATCTTGTCAGTTCTGTTAGCATAGTATTCTTTTACTAGAGGCCTGTGTGTGTTTCTTCCTTTGCTCAAAATATTGCTTTTGTTTTCAATCCATGATTTTTTAAATTAGAGTCAGGTAATTTTAAGAAAAACACTTCCAGTAGTATAATTACATTATAGGTGTGTCACCAATATTCAATGAATTAAGTGATTAAAACATTAAATGTTTTTATATATTGAGGATATTTTTGAAAAAGTAAATGTATAGTAATTGATTGCTACATGTGATTTAATTGAATGATGATTGTCAACTCCATCGTATCAGGATAAGCATGTAGAATGACATTAGTAGATCCCATAAAAGATAACAACATTACAGAAACATCTCATAGAAAAATTATTAAAATAAAGGAAAGAATTTTTTAAATATTAAAATTACTAGTTTAGGTAACCAAATGGTCTAATTACTGGAAGAAATACATGGAAGAAAGAAGAGAACAGAACTTGCTTCATAATATTAGCTTAAACTGACAACTACATTTTGTTTTTAATGATCAAAGTTTAATGATCAAAGTAGAAGTACTTCAATTTTTAAAGTGCCCATGATTTTTAGACATAAATAAAGAAAAAAATGATTAGAGCGCATGTGGTAGAAACATTATTTTTTTCCGTATATGTTTTAACATAAAGAAAGGATAGATGATAGAATGCATGTTTGAAAACACAAATTTGCAATGAAGTCCAAATTATACCATATTAACAATTACTGGTATCAATTTTATAAATCTACATCCTTCAATACTTCCAACTTATTGTTGTTTGAGGATCCTATGAGTTTGCTCAAATCTTTTTGTATGTTTTCCATAAAATTTATGGTTTTAACATATGCTAGATCGAGTATTAAGATGATTTATTTCTGTGAGGTGAGTTGTATGCCTCATCAAAATTTAATATGTAAGCTTTAAAATTAAATGATTAAATAAATAAAAACTAAGAAATATTAAGTACATACTAACATCAAATTAATTATAAAATTCAAAAAACAATAAAAGCCATGTAAGGCTAGAAGCACCAAATAATGTCTACTATCAATTCAGGAAAAAGTAGTCTAAGATTATACTTTATGTTGGAAATTTTGATTAGGGCTACTCACAAGTTTCCAAGTTTGGTTGGATTAAGATTAATCCTTAATCATAGGAATTAGTTTTATTTTCTTTAAATCTTTTTTAAAGTTTTTGATTTCTTTTAGCTATTTTTATGGACGTTGATTAGGGAACTTTTATAACTTTCCTTTTTCTCTAGTTTTGTATTTGGCGGCATTTCTATTTTACAGTCGCTGCTCTCTTTTTCAAATTAAAAAGATTAACACTTTTTCTTCCTTTTTCTTCCTCTTTCTTATGTTCAAGAAACCTTCAATTGGTATCAGAGCTCACTTCTTAAGGGGCCTGTGTGTGCGTGCGGCTGTTATGGAGATCGGCACCAGTTTTTCCTCGATCGTTCCACCCTTGTTTGACGGTGAGAACTATTGGATTTGGGCGGTACGTATGGAGACTTACCTGGAAGCCCTGGATCTCTGGGAAGCAGTGGAAGAAGACTACGATATTCCTCCTCTTCCTGACAATCCCACCGTGGCACAGATTAAAGAACAAAAGAAGAGTAAGACGAAGAAATCCAAGGCAAAAGCCTGTCTGTTTTCTGCAGTTTCCTCCACAATCTTCACTCGAATTATGTCATTAAAAACAGCAAAGGAGATCTGGGATTATCTCAAAGCTGAGTATGAGGGAGATGAAAGAATTCGAGGGATGCAGGTACTGAATTTAATTCGTGAATTTGAGTTGCAAAAGATGAAGGAGACAAAAAATATAAAGGAATACTTTGACAGGCTACTCAACATAGCAAATCACGTCAAATTATTGGGTTCTTCATTGGAAGATTCAAGGATTGTTCAGAAAATCCTTGTAACAGTGCCTGAAAGATTTGAGGCTACCATCACCACCTTAGAAAACACAAAAGATCTGACAAAGATTACTTTGTCAGAACTCTTAAGTGCCTTGCAAGCACAAGAGCAAAGGCGTGCAATGAGGGAAGAAGGAGCCCTTGAAGTAGCCTTACAAGTTAAGCATCAAGAAGATGAAAAGAATTGGAGATTCAAGAACAATAAGTCTCAAGCCACAAATAGACAAAGTTCTACATCTGGGAACAGAAGCAAAGTTGGAATAAAGAAAGATTTTCCTCCATGTCAGCGTTGTGGCAAGAAAGGTTATCCTCCTTTTAGATGTTGGAGAAGACCGGATGCAAAGTGCAGCAAGTGTAATCAATTGGAACATGAAGCTGTCATTTGTAAGAATGAAAATCAGCAGCAAGAGGATGAAGCGAAAATGGCAGATCAAGAAGAAGAAGATCAGCTTTTCGTTGCAACTTGCTTCACGGGTCATGAAACAAGTGAAAGCTGGCTTATTGATAGTGGCTGCACTAATCATATGACACATGACAAAGAGTTGTTCAAGGAATTAAAGAGTACCGAGTCTACAAAGGTTAGAATTGGGAACGGTGATTATATTGCAGTCAATGGAAAGGGCACGGTAGCCATTGCAAGCTGTTCAGGAACCAAATTGATCGCTGATGTTCTCTATGTACCAGATATTAATCATAACGTGCTCAATGTGGGTCAATTGATAGAGAAGGGATTCAAAGTGATCTTTATGGAGAATATCTGTGTGATAGAGGATGTTACAGGCCAAAAGATGTTCAAAATCAAGATGGCAAGGGGAGTTTTTTACTCAATCCAACGCAGGAGGAGCAATCAGCCTTTCTAATCAAAGAAAGTCCTTCAATGATATGGCACAAGAGACTCGGGCATTATCATTATCAAGGACTATTACAGATGAAGTCAAAAGGAATGGCAACTGGGCTTCCGGAGCTCGATGATCATATACCATCCTGTAAGGCTTACCAATTTGGAAAGCAAAATAGGAAGTCCTTTCCAAAATCAGCATGGAGAGCCACTCATAAGCTGCAGTTAGTTCACACAGATGTTTATGGACCTCAGAGAACTCCCTCATTAGCAGGTAGTAGATATTATATTGTGTTCATTGATGATTTCACTTGAATGTGTTGGATTTTTTCTTAAAATTTAAATTAGAAGTGACTAGAGTATTTTTGAAGTTCAAAAGGTTTGTGGAAAATCAAAGTGGCAATAAAATTCAAATATTGAGGTCTGACAATGGCAAGGAGTACACGTCAGAAAATTTCAACACATTTTGTGAAGAAGCTGGCATTGAACATCAGTTAACAACTCCTTACACTCCACAAAAAATTGGAGTTAGTGAAAGAAGAAATAAATACATTCTAGAAATGACTAGATGTATGTTGCATGAGAAGAATCTACCCAAACATTTTTGGGCTGAAGCGGCTCATACGGCGGTTTATTTGCAAAATAGGTTACCAACAAAAGCAGTCAAGGATCAGACACCTTATGAGGCATGGTATGGTTATAAACCTTCTGTAAGCTTTCTCAAAGTATTTGGTTGTTTGTGTTTCACTCATACTCCAAAGAACAAGAGAGACAAGTTAGACAAAAGAGCACTTCCAGGTATCTTTAGTGGCTACAGCACTGTTTCAAAAGCTTATAAAATTTTTCAACCACAAACTGGAAAAATTGTTATAAGCAGAGATGTCCACTTTATGGAAGATGAAGAATTGAATTGGGATAATACAAAGGAAATCAGCCAAACAATAACTGATCTGCAACATGAGTTTCCTACTTCAAGTGTGGACGAAGGAGAAAATTGGCAGGATGAATTGGTGGATGATGCTCCTGTAAGAGGTACTAGATTACTTACTGACATTTATGAATGATGCAACATAGCTGTATTATAATTTGAAAGATGTTGCTGAGAATATATTATTTCAATTAAATGAGCTTGAAGAGATAAGGAATGAATCTTATGAAAATGCTAAGATTTATAAAGAGAAGATGAAGTTATGGCATGATCAGAAGATTCTTACTAAAAATCTTGAGTCAGGACAAAAAGTTTTGTTGTATAGTGCAAAATTGAGAATTTTTACTAGAAAACTTAAGTTTAAGTGGATTGGTCCATTTATTATGATAAAAGTTTATTCTTATGGAGTTGTGGATATTCAAGATTCTAAGACCAGAAAAATATTCAAAGTTAATGGTCATAGACTTAATCCTTATTTTTCAGTCGATCAACTTAAACCTGATGAGAATCTGATGTTGGTTCACTCAGAATAAGTTCCGGGTATGTCAGGCTGAAGACATTAAATCAAGCGTTTTGTGGGGGGCAACTCATAGTTATCAGTGTGTTTTGCTTTATGTTTGCTTTGTGTGCTTTGTTTGGTTTATTTTCATGATTATGTGGTAGTATTTTGGAGTGATTAGGTTATAGTGGTGTGTATTTGACATTAATTGATGACTTAAACGAGTCAGAATGAAAATTTTGGACATTTGGCAGACCTGTGCTAAAATGAGCACTGGTGGCTAAGCGTAGCCTTATTGGCGCTTAAGCGTCGTAGTTATGAAAAACATGATAAATGAGGTTCTAGCCTAAATCATGGGGAAGTGATTTTGGAAGTTATTTTTGAGTTTTAAAACGACTAGGGTCGGTTTTAGTATTTCTCATGTCTATAAAAAGGCCCTGAGTTAAGAGAAACACTTGCCCTAGTTCCTATGTTCATTCCTGAGTCTTAAGAAGTGTTTTTTTAGTGTAAAAATGTCTTCTTGGGAGAACGAAATTAAGGAGAAAGCCAACAAGAACAAGTTTATTAGTGAAAGTGCGCAAGAGTTATTCAACGGATTCCTAGTAGTTAGTATTCAAGGAATTGCAGCAAGGATTTCGAAGATTGAAGTCAATGTGGAATCAATTGAAGCAAAGGTAAATGAAACTAACGCTCATTTAGCGCATATTGGATGGCAACATAAAATGCAATTCAGTCATACAAGTCATGTGGAAGAAGCGGATAAGGCGATGTTTCTAAAGAACAAATGGTTAGAAGAAGATGTGAGAGTTTTCAACCATTGCCCGTTTTATCATATTTATATTCCAGATGGTTCAATTGGAACTAATGGTGATTCTGGATATATCCACCTAATTGAGATTGGAATTAAATTTGAGTGTAGTCTAATGTTGTAGTTTTTATGTGTTAAGTGTTTTGTGTCTAGTGTTTTATGGTTGTGTTTTGTTGAACTTTAATGTGTGTTTGTTACATCTTAATGATGTAAATTTATCATTATTTTTATGTACTTGAATCTTTGTGTATTGGGAAATTTTATCCAAAGTGTTTGGATAGAAATTTTTAGTTTGTATTAAGTGTGGTTGTTTTTAATTAAATGTAAGTTTGTGTTTATGTGAAATTTGTTTGGAATCGATGGAAATTTAAGTTTCTTTGGAGTATTAGAAAAGTTTATGGGCGAGAAATGATTATTTGAAGTGATTTAGGGTGATTAACCAAGAGGTTTAGTACACTTTTAAATTAATTGTGAAAATCAGGGCACTGGCGCCTAAGCGCCAAAACTTCGGCGCTTAAGCGCCAGATTTCGCGGCTAAGCGTCGTATGCCTCGCGCATAGGCTTTGGTTCACGAGAATCGGTTTTCTGCAGTTAAAACCCCGAAAATTGACATTTTTAACACCTGTCACCTTCAACCTCTCAAAATCGTGAAAAAAGATTTAGGGCATCTTTAGGTTGGATCAACTAAGAGCCGATTTCAACGAGATTTATCATATTTGAATTCCTTGAGGTATGAGCACTACTCATAAGTAAAAAATTTTTTATTTTCACCATGTATTTTGAATACATTTTTGAAAAATCTGAAAATCACTATTCATGGTGAAGTTTGAGGAAAAGCATGAGAAATTTCTTAGATTTAGTGAAAATTACGTTTGGAAGTTAAATTAGCAAGTTTGGTTTGATTTAGGAATTTATAGTGATTTTTTGCGATTTTTTTTAGAGATGGCTCCAAAGTCGAAGCGTTCGAAAGAGAAGGCAAAATTTGATTCCAACAAGTTTATTAGTGCGAGAGTAGAGGATCGATACGTCGACGCACTATCGTCACGAAAATTGATTCCTGAACGTGTGTTTAGTAAACCAGGAGAATTTATTGAGAAGATGATTACTAGAAGGAATTGGGAGAATTAGTATTACTTCTCCGCTGTCGCTGTTGTTTTTGTGGTCAGAGAGTTTTATGCGAATTTATCTGCAGCAGAAGAGAATTTAATGATGGTTCGAGGTGAATAAGTGCATTTTTTACCTGGGGTAATCAATGTCTTCTTCCACTTGCCTCCTAAAATGTTTTGTTTTTATGCTAATTAACATCCTACTGAGGGAGAATTAGATGAGATAATATCTTTTCTGACTGATGGAAGAGGTTGTGGAAGATAACAAATGAAAGAAGAGTAAATTTTCAGGTCTCTAAGTTGAATGTTATTTCAAAGGCATGGCATTATTTTATCTCATTTAAATTGTTGCCTTCAAGTCTTGTTAGTGAAGTTCCGAGAGAAAGAGCTATTCTGAACCATTGTGTTCAGCAAAGAAAGCATATTGACATAGGGGCTATTATTTTTTATTATGTGATGAACTGTGCCAGATCTGCTACTACTACAGGTGTGAGATTACCTTCCTTAATTCATTTGATTTGTGAGCGGTCTGGTTTGAAGTTTGAAACATGGGAGGAAGTTCTTCAGCCCTTGAGACCTATTAACAGTGTAAATGTTGGCACTTACACTGTGCATTCAGAGTTTGGTCGGAGAGGAGGATTGTTAGAGCTTCCACTGCTTCTGCTTCTGTTGTTTCTACTTCATGTGCCACTACTTCTCAAGCATCATCATCTAGTGATTCACAGATTGAATTATTAAAGAAGATTTCGAAGAATGTGAGTCTTACCTGAGAGCGTGTTAGAGATATGGATGGAAAAATGGATAATATTGAAAGGTATATTATTAAACATGATGAATATGAGGAGAATTATCAATAGTATATGGGTGGAGTGATTAGAGGTGATTGCAGTGCTGAGATGTCCTCTCATTCGTGTTATATACCTTATATGTCATCCAGAGACTAGAATGAAGATGATAATGAGGATGATGATGAGGATTGTTGTGTTAAGTCTGTTTTGTTTTGTGATTTCTTATGTGTTGTTATGTTTTTATTTGATATTTTTATATGTGATGTGATGTGATGTTTAATTTTTTGTGTGATGTATTTATGATATGAACTTTTTTATTGTGTATAGCATAGTTGGACTATTTCTTTTTATGCACATTCAGATGTTTATGTGATAAATTAATGTTTTATGTTGTAGTTTGTGATATGTGTGTGGTAGTAAATGTTTTAATGTGTATTTAGTGTTTGAATTTTTAATAGTGTAAATTAATTCCAAATCTGTTAGAAAATGTAGAATACTATTAAAAATCACTATTTGAAAATTGCATGTTTAAAATTTTTCAAAATCTACTACCAGTTATTATCTAGTATTGTTGTGATTTTAGTTATGCTAAGTTGGTGTGTATTTGCTTTGAAAACCTCCACACTACTGTAGAAGTCTTCTAAAATTTTTATTTTATGAAAAACTGAATTTAGTTTCTTTTTATTTCTGTTTTTTTTTAACTGTTATATTTACATATTTCGGATATTGAAATTCTTGCAAGCATATTATTTTAGTTTTAATTCTCACTCATGTATCATTTCTTATGCTTAAATGTTTTTATCCTAACTAAAAATTAAATTTTGAGGGATTTTAAAAACTAAATTTTTCAAAAACCTAAAATTTAATTTGTTCTCAAGAATATTTAAAATAAATTTAGTTTTTGATTGAAAATAATTATGTATAAGAAGTTATATTAGGGAAACAAAATTTTGAATATAGAAATGAATAAAAGAATTTAATTAAAATTTATAGTAATAATGAAAAATTTAAAGTTAAAATTTTCTTAATAAATAAAATGGTAAATATAGTTAAATTATCTTTAGTAAGAAATGTTGTATTCTTGGATGAATATAAGATTTGACTTTTATTTTTTAAAGCTTAAATTTCGTTTATTGAGGAGTAATTTTCAGCATTATGATTTTTAAGTGAAAGATACATATCAGATCTTTATTTTAAATGGAATGGTGGAATTCAAAATCATTAAAAGCCTATCCAGTACAGTAATCCTTGTCTTACAAAAAAAATGAAAAAGAAAAAAAAAAGAGAAAAAGTGAAAAATGATATGTGAAAAGGAAGAAAAAACTTAAGGATTTAAGGGTCTAATCAAAAATTGGTTCCATACCTGAAGTTTAAAATATAAGTTTTGAGAAAATCTAAAACTTAAGGTTATAATATAGTAAGTAAAATTATTTTAAATTAAAAATTTTTAAGTGAGAAAAATAAAATGTTTAAATCCTATATTTTAAAAAATCTACAAGTATTTCTGAATTAGATAAAAACTTATATTTTCATTATCCTTTACTTAAGAACTTTCTAAACTTTAAGTTAGTCTTATTTACTAAAAATTTTTCTAAATTGGACTATTTCATTTCTAGAACAAAATTTTGAAACCTTCCTAAGAAACTCATTTACATAATTTGCATGTTAAAATTTTTATATAGTTAAGAGTCACTTGAGGATAAGTAACATTTTAAGTTTGGGGAATTTTGATACACTTAAAATAAATAGTATTTTTATGCACATTTTTAAACTTATTTTTGATGATATTACACTTTAATGGAAGGTATTTTATGTTTTTTTTGCAGGTATGATGAAAATAATTAATTATGATGAAATGAATAAAAAATGATCAAATTTGGAGCAAAATTATGAAGTTTGAAAAAATTTGGCCTCTGGCGCCTAAGTGCCACGTGCCGGCGCTTAAGCACCACAGTTAAAAATCGAATTATAATCAAATTGGCGTCAATCTCAAGGGGTGTTTGAAGTAACTTTTGTTGGTAACGTCCTTAACTTCTTTTGGGCGGCAGATGTGATTGAAGGGATCATCATTTGGTGAATACATTGAATTTGGACATGATTTGAAGAGACACCAATGCACCTTTTGGAAAATTATTAAAATGAAGCCTCATAATTTGCAATAGAGTTCTCTTTCTAGAGAGTTCCTTAAGAGAGTCTTTTAAAGTCTTTAGAGTATGTGAAATTAGTGTAGTGTAGTTCTATTGTTGTTAGTGGAGAGTAGAGAGTAAGAAAGAAAAAAGTGGTTGGTGTGAAACCTTCTTCTCACAAATTTTCTTTCATCCTTGTATCTAGTTTTTGTTGAAGTCTAAAGTTTGTATTTGAGTCATCAGAGTTGGGCGTCAACCTCTGTAGAGTTGTATTGTGAAAAGCAAAATTTTAGAGGAACTTTCAGAGTCTTGTGGAGAGGATTTTCAGATAAATATTTATCTTTGCTTTTACACTTTATTTTTAAGTAAGATTTTTTGTGTTTTCATTATGGTTTATGCTTTCAAATCAAATTGTGTTTGTGTTTTCTCCATGAAATCTGAATAGTTTACTTTATCTTTTTCTTTTTTAGATGATGAAGTAATTAAATTATGGAAGTATGTTGTGAAAAGTATAAGTGTTTAATGCTGAAAGAAATTGTGATGATTCAATTCCTTGTACTTAATTTACTTCTTGATGTGACCAATTAAGATGTTAAAATTTGTTGTGAGATTATGTAAAAACCAATGCAGGATTGTCTCAATCAACAATTGAAAAGAATCACATGCAATTATATGTGTGAGAATTGTAATCTATATGATTGAATGCAAATATATAGGGAGATATGTTTTATTGGAGAGTAAAATTAGAAGACTTTAGAGTGACAGGCTAAAGCCCCCTAATTTGGTTTGTTATTTTAAATTTTGTTATGAGATGTTAGTCCCCCAGGTGAAGGGAATAGAGGAAACTATAGAGTGAGAGCCGGTATCTTCCCTGCCTAACCCATCTACAAAATTTCAAAATTTTAAATTAACCAATTTTCTTTATAGAACCAAGTAAGCGTAAAGAATATAATTGCTCATATTTGGCACAATAAATATAAATACTTCCACAACAAAAATATCAATAATTATTACTGATTCATTGAAGAAGAAAAAAGATATTTGATTTTTATAGCTTTTATATCGTATTTAGGGTATTGATAATTTTAGTTTCCTGCTTAACTTTTTATTAAAAATATCAACAATAACTTTTCAAACTTTGTATCTTAAAACGTACTTTATAAAAATCATTTGAAAAAGTAAAAAGTTATTTTTCTTATTTCTTTAAAGTTTTAGACATTTCCCTGTGGGTGATATCTCGGGGCTTAATCATAAAGTCTTATATTATTTGATAAACGATACGTATACTTGCGTAGTATCCTATATTATAAATCATAAATTTCATATCTAAATCGTAAGCATAAATATTCGGGGATCACCGTGTTCCTTAGAAGTCGAATCGGATCTCTTGCAGGCTTCAACATGTCAAGCTTTCTTACATTGCATGTCTATTCAATTTATTTGCATCTATGAGTCGTGCATAAGATTTGGAAGCAACTTCAAAACCTTTATTCTCAAATTAAATATAGCAGCTTTGTCTTAAAATAGATAACATCCTTAAATTCTCATGAAATAATCAATTAACCCTAGCAGCAATCTTTAGTTCTCAAATTACTGAATCATAACTTACATGAATTATAGCCACTTAATCTAAAATAGATGTAAACCCATCAAGTAGATCACGAACACCCATACAAATATACTCTTATTTTGTAATTCAGATTTCTAGTTAGCTAGTCCTAATTTATAGTGCTAATTTATAATTTGTTTTGTTTCTAGTTAGCTAATGCTAATTTATAGTGCCTATACTTTAGAATCTGTTGCCATGGCTTCCAGGATTTCTGGCAGAATGGGAAAAGTGCAGCATTTAGCTTTATTTTTGTTTGTATTGTCATTTTATGGATTTTATTGCGTTGTAAGCTGAAGCAGCAATGGGTCCAAACAGGATTCAAATAAAAGTGCACCTGTCCAAGGCAATTCTAATCTTCAGTGAAGCAGCAATGGGTAATGCTTCCATGCTTAAATTCACATAGGCATTGGGTGGTATCTCTGTAAATGCCCCTTTTATTTAATCCATCAAGCCTTTTGCCAACTCAAAAGTTCTGATTGGATACGTTTTTTTGAATATGAATCTGTATGTTTGGCTTTCATGTCTTTAAAATGTCTTTGATCTTTCTTGGAGTCGCATAGAACTTCATTTAAGTTCTATAGGTTTGCTCCATATAGATTTGAGTTCATCCGAGCACTCTTTCTTTTCTTTGCTTATCATTTTTTCCTTGTTGGAATAAAGACCTTTTTACTGCTCTCATTATAAATTAGCTGATTCATCAACTATTTGCTCTCCATAAAAAATTCAGGAAGAAGGATGCAAAGATAATAAATGATCTTTTTTATTGAAAATGAAAGAAGGAGAATATCAGTTGTTCCTCTATCTTTAAAGCAGCATGAATGCCCATTTCTTCTAGGGCAACCGCTGCTATGAAGAGGCACATTTTATAAAATGGTGCTGGATCTTGATAAAATAGAATTAGAAACTGATGGTTAAGGTGATGGATGCATATTTTAAAAACTTCATTTTTCTTCAAAGTTTGGAGCCTTGAAAAAATGGTGGCAGAAGTTACATGCTTCTCTCTAATGCCGCTTAAAATAATATCATTGTTGTGCTATGAAGGGTGATATGGGGAACTTGCTCTGATGATATCTTGCCTGGCTTTGTCAGTAATATTTGTATTCTGCGTCACATGGAATTGAGACTGCTTTGAATTTGTTCTACAGGTGATGCTTGAGAAAGAATTTTGACCAATGCTTGCTGGCTTGGTATGGTTAATGATGTTTGTAGCCTTTCTTTGTTGTCATTTAGTTGAGTTAATCTAATTCAGATCAACTGCACCTTCATAAGCAAATTAATTGGGCATTCACATACAGCCACCCAATTCTTATGTATTTACATATCTAAACACCTAAACTTTATTTAAAATAACATTTTTGATGAATCATTCAAATTTTGAGTGTTATGCATGTATATACATAAGAATTGTGTGATATGCAGGTAAACACCCCAATACTTTAGTGCTATTGGTTTGAACTATATTCACTTTTACGTGTTAAGTCAGTTTTTAGAGGGTTTTGGCTTTAATAAGTCGATTACAAACCTCTGCTTTTTAATGGAATGGCGAGGCAGCTTCGTGAATTGGCGAGGCAGCTTGGATGACATATGTTTTTTATTGGGTATTTGGATATTTCTTATGAAAACCATATGAAATCTGTAAGCCATCAAGAAGCATTTGTTAGTTGGATTATATGCCACCAGAACTTTGCTTAGGAATGGGATGGATATTTCTTATGAAAGCCTTATGAAATTTTGTTTATTTTTTTGAAAATTATAGGACATTATGAAGGGAGATGAAATCTTTTTGGCTAGATGGCAATTTCTACCTCTATATTGTATACAGATGGTCAAAATCTGAAGCCCATGCATTTGCTTATTTTTGGAATGATTTATGCTTCATAAAATTCTCATTTTATAGTTGCGCTCAACTGCTGCATTTGTCATTCTGCTCACTGTTTTCATTTTCGGGCTGGAGAAGAGTTGAGTTCTGCTAACTGTTTTCATTCCTCTTTTTGATCATGATTGTTAGTTAATTGCTCTTCTATGGTGGAATGAATGATGCACTTTAACTTGTACAATACATTTTTTAAAGACCTTTTTTATTCAAGAAGGGGAAATGAAATGATTTTTAGGGGGAAATAAAGTTAATTGCTCTCCATTTCTTTCTGCATTTTTCTGTATATTCTGACAGCTATATGAGCTCTTGAAAATGTATAATTTATTGTAACCGAGTTGAAGTAAGCATATTTCTTACTGTTTGCCTCTGAGTATCATGACACATGGAAAGCTTTGTAAATAATGCTTTATTATACAAACAGGATTTGTGAACTTAATAATCAAGTACTTCAGTCATCAAATAGTAATTTGATACCTTAAGGTGGCTGGAAGGTCATTAAACTCGGTAGGTTTTATGTATATGCGTAAGTACTCTTTGGACTGAAGCTATTTGATTTTTTTTTTTTTTATTCATGCCTTTGTGGCCTTTAGTCAGAAGTGTTGATTAGCATATAAAGCATCAAAGTGGGTTTATTCCTGCTGCCTCTTAACATAAAAATTTCTTTGTTTTTTTTCTTTGCTGAGTTGGATACTTTAAGCACAGACTTTAGAAAGCTTTGCAAAAAAAATTATAAAGGGGATCTCTCTATACTTGTAACATATGAATATGCATTAGACACTTATATTTGCCCATAAACTGAGTTGATTTTTTCATTTGTTTAATAGTTGAAAAGCGATATATGGTTTGGCATTGCTTATATGTTGGATTTGGAGGTTATGATAGCTGCGTTCTACTTATAATTTGGATTTAAAAGAGGTTCATAGCCTTACAGTGGATAACATGAGAAGTAAATGAGTATACATGGTATACAATGTTTACATATATATACACAAGCAAATTTTGGGTTTTGAATTACACAGTGGAAAAGCTTGTAAGAGGGTGTTTGATTTGTGAAATTGGAGTAGCCTGCCAACTGTGGAGCAGCTTGGTTGGCCACAGAACTTTGTTGTCGGCAACCATTGCATGCACAATTTGGTAAGTATATTTTCTTTATTTTCTCTATTTTTTACCGATCTAGTCTCTTTTTAATAATTGCAGGACGATGAGTTCCAAGTATTCAGGGAAGTCCGGGCAAGTGATGTGCCGCTGCGGACTGCCGTTCTCGCTACTTACGTCACTCCAACAACGTAGCTATGGACAACAGTTCTATTGTTGCCCGAGGTGGAAACAGGGACTGAACAACTGCAAGTTTTTCAGGTGAGCAAATAACCCTTCAAATTCAACTTTGTCTCAATCGAACAACGTTGCACGAGGTTCCACAGTATCACAATCGGAGAACATCACTTCTGGTTAGAGTGTTTCTCAACCGCATAATGTTGTTAGACGTTCGATTGTGCACCAACCGAACAACGGTTCTCATGAGATGTTGTTTTTGCATTTTAAATTGAATGTTATAATTTTATTACTAATTGTAGTTTCATTATGTATTTTCATGTTAATTAGGTATCTTGAACTCTATTTTAAGTTAAGTGAGCAACAAAATTTTGTACTGTTACGAAATTATTTTTTTCTCAGTTTCAACTGTCTAATGTTAGTTTGACATCAACTGTCATGTAATATATATATATATATATTTGACTGTACTTTCTGCTAATTGCGTAATAAAATAAGGGTTATAAGAAGTTATGCGCTTCATTTTCTACAGCTGCTCCTGCATATTTTTTTTTATTTGAGCTTACTGTTATTTGAAAACATAATTCCTGTTTTGAACTATTGGTTATTTGAATATTATCTTGAAAATAAGAGAATAAATAAAGAAAATAAAGGAATTCCTTATAGGTTTGAAAATAAGATTTTATATTCGAAAATAAGAATTTATATTTTAAAATAAGATTTATATTTGGAAATAATGTTTTGTTAAAAAGAAAAGATAAAACACTTATGTAAATGTAAAACCAGATATAATATTATTTTAAACATATCATACGAATACTTGTCATGAAGTTGAAGAGTTGGCGGCTCAAATTTTAGCAACAACGATGAGCGGAAAAATTGTTATTTTTCTACAAAGATCTACGAATTAGTTATTCTCAAACCACAGAAACCAAACAGCTTACCATCTTATTCAGTTCAGGGGCATAATGGTCATTTATCCACAAACAGCTGCAAATCAGCTGTTTTCCAAACGCTCAAACCAAAAAACCAGACAGTTGTTTGTCAGCAGCTTATCAGAATAAGCTGGATAAGCTGCAGCTGCCTCAAACAGACCCTTAGAGACAATGCGAAATGAATGTATCCGTGATAGGGTTGGTGTAGCGGACAAAATTAGAGAGAGTTGTCTTAGATGGTCTGGTCATATTAAACGTCGACCATCCGATGATCCGATTAAGAGAGTAGATATTTTATATTCGACTAAAGTTAAGAAAGGCAGAGGTAAACCTAGAAAGATTTGGGTATATTGTATAAAAAATGATCTTAAGTTATTAGAATTAAATGAAACTATGACATTCATTAAGATGCAATAGAGAAAAAGGATTGATATATCCAACCCCACTTAGTGGGATAAAGGCTTTTTGTTGTTGTTGTGTATGTGTGTCTACACACAAACACACACAACCATGGGATGCACGTAGCAGGCCATTGGATTGATACAAAAATCAGTAAGGCAAGTAATTCATACACTACTAGATCTATCATTTCGGTACAAACAAAATTTTCTAGGTAAGCTTCTGAAATTCATTCGATTCTGGCTAATAAATGTAATATGAACTCAACCTTCCTGTTTCTTCAGTCCTATTTCAACTCCCTTATATACAATTTCGTGTTTGAAACAATAATCACACTTCATTTAACTAAGCCACTTCCAAGATTTAGATAGTGCCAAACATGAAGCAAAAATTTCAGCCATTTCATACATTAGTTAAGTGTTTTATTTATTAACGGTGAAAAAGGATGCATGTAAACAAACTACTTTTCTGCTATATAGATACAAGACACCCAAAAACATAACATCTGAATGGATCAGCTTTACCAGATAATACATTAAATCTCGAGAAAAATAATGCAATTTAGAAGACTCATAACAAACATAGCAGAAGTTACCTTATGCTTATCAAATTAAGCAAAGCCTCCATATGAACAACAGAAAAACTGCTAAATGGATACTCTTTGATGCATCTAGTGAAAAGAAAATATAAGGGAAGTTAGAAGGCGCCTACAAGATTAGGAAGCTTTGGCTTTCCTTGATCTCGTCTGCATGCACTGCCATTATTATCCATATTGATCCTTCAGTTCGGATGGGCTGGGGTGTTCTATATAGAGCTGCACTTTTAGAGGCTCACTGGTCATGGACTTTATTGGTGTAATGCAAGGAGGCTGCAGCCATTGTTTTGTGTCGGTTGGAAGCCACATTTGCACCTTGGTGTTATTATTTTCATCAGGAAGGGCACGAAAGTAAGCGGTGATCTCCCAGTTGCCACCTGTAAGGAATAAAAATTTAAGCAGTTTTTGAATCATTGGTTCTTTAGAATGGAGTTTTATGCAAGTAAAAGAACAATACAAGAGGATACCAGGAGGAAGAGATTTTGTAAGTGGCTTAGAAACTGTCAACTTCACCAGGAATACCCTGAGAGCAAACTGAAGATCGTTCTCTTCAACTGTAGAGCTGTATGATTGGCTAATGATGAGTTTGAACACAAATCGCTCGACTGGAATGTGATCTTTATCATAGAAAAAAACTGCAACCCTCTCAATTAGTCCCTGTTATAGAAGAGAGTAGCATTGAACAAGGAGTTGAGAAAAAAACAATTTTTAGTTTACAGACTTAGTTGACAGAGAGAGTAGAACTGTAAGCCAATAACAATGAAGTGAGCGTTCAAAACCAGTTGGTCCAACACTCAAAAGAATAATGATTCAGCATAATTTATGGAAAAATCGTGAAAAATAACAGACTGTTTAAACATGGAACCCAGTATCTTCTTCAAATTAAGCAAGGAAACAAGAGAAATTAAATGAGCAGTGGCATTAACAGTCAATAATTAAAGCAATCAGTAATATTTATAAAAGAAACCAATCAGGGAGATGAAGGGAACAATGCCGCAATACTCATTGCACTAACTTATTCAATGAATAAGGCTGCAAGATATCAAACAGAGAGGATAAACACTTGATAACAAGGGTAGCAGATAAATTGATACAAGAAATGTTTCTCCTAAACGTATCCTTTCAAAAGAAAAATAGGAACAATATGAATAACAACCCTGACCAGGGAACACTAAATCTATAAACACGACCACACTACTATCCAGTGACCAATAAAATTAGAGAAGAGCGACGGCGAAATCAAAAATCAAAAGGTGACGACTAATTAAGTTTACATGAAAGAAACTATATTATATTAAAATTAGAATTAATATTAGTTATTAATAAATATTTAAGTTTAGGAGGGTAACATTTCAGTATATTATATGATACCAAAAACTCTGGCAAAAATCTAGGGTGACAAGTGTCACTGCCAACCATCTCTTGGTTTCACCATTGCTACCATCTATCTTCTGCCCACTCTTTCCCCTCGTCTAGCTAGGATGCAGAAGAAACTTCAGAACTGAACTTTCTATCACAAAAACTCCCTCCCAAAAAAAAGAACTGAAAAATGAAAACAAAGTGTTCATCCGCCCCAAGTCTTTATTTGACATAACCAGTTATCTAAAAGAATTTGTAACACCACACATCTCACATTTTCAAAAATGCTACTAATCATTTCGTAGTTGAGTGTATAATCTTTTGTAGTAGACAAGTATTCCAAGACCAATTTGGCTTCTTGCCATTTGTATCTTAGGAAACCCATTTGCAGCCAAATGAGATTAAATTATGGCCATGTGATTATTGGAGACTTGTTTCTGCTACCAATCTTTCAATAGTGCTATTATTTTGGTTTGATTTCTGACCAGATTCAATCACTTATAAATATTAGACCATCTGTTCCACTCAGCCGGACACTTCTTTCATTGCTCACCGGCCAGTAAATACCTTGAATTAAGAGAGGAGTATCAAAGAAGGTTTTTATGTGAGTTATTGTATCCATAGGCTTGTAAGAAGATTAATTTAAGTAAATGTAGAGGCAATTGGGCAAACGCATCTGATGCAAAGGCGAATGCCAACACAGGCATGTTCATATGCCAAATTTTATATTTTATATATTAGTTATCTTTGATGGGCGGGGGTTGGGGTTTGGCCCCCGATTTTTTTTTTTTTTATTGTTATCACTCTTTATTGACTCTATCCCGCCCTCATTGAATTTAATCACAATATGAGTTTGTTTGATCCTTCTACCAATCAAACCTCCTCAACTTGAATTTTGTGCAAACTTTCTAAAGCTAGTTTGCAGTTTGGATTTCGTCTTGTATCATACAAGCCCAAATGTTTATAAAAATTAGGCACAATGTTCATAACTAAGTGTCTTAATCATCCATAGAATTTCATCAACTTCTAAATATGTGTGATACTTTGAACAATTTGATCAAGCTTCAACTCGGATCTTCATAATTTGCGTGATGTCATTGTCATCTCCATATTTTCTTGGTTTCACCCATTCTTTTTTCACAAATTTTATTTTCCTTACTACTCGCCCGAGAATTTCATACCAGATTTAAGTTAACCTATCCACCAAAACATTCTACCTGGTTCACCAAACCCAACCCTAACCCAATTCTTCTAAACAAGCCAAATAAAAAAATCCTTAATCGTGCCTGCGATCAATCAAATCCACTCCAATTTTACCCTTTTGATTTTTGATAACAAGAGTAAACCAAGATTCAATAAATTCTTCATGCAAAGCTCCACTTGCAAGGCAGCTATTCCCACTTCAGTTCTTATTAAATCCTACAACTACTCCAACCATCCCAATGCTTTGAACCCTACCCTTTTTCACATTCCAAAACTTTCATTCATCACCCTATCAAAGATTTGGCCAACCAAACTAATTATGCTCAAATAGTATAATGCCTTTCCTTTTTCAATAAATCTCTTTCTAGTAAATTATAATTCACAACCCTCCTTTTCCAGCCCCAATCCCCACCCCCCCCCAGCAATCAGTTCACATATATTTCCCTTCTTAAAACATATATACCCTCCTAAAACTCTTAAATTTCAAAATCAAAGTTATTTGAATCTAAAGATTAAATTTTCATTTCTCATTCTTCCGTTACAAAAAAAATTCCTAGTCAACTAAATTACCACCAACTTAATTACACAATCGTCATCTCTACTCCATTGGTTCAACATTATGCAAAGTATATTGGACTTATTGATGTCATTTATGATTAAGGCGCTTTAAAATGATGAAATAGAGATCGGTGATTAGTTTATTTCACAAGATTTTTACAAAGTGACCCCTTTTTTGGACACTAACCTTAAAGAACCTGGCTTAAACAATTTAAAAAACCTATATTTCTCAACCTTGAATAACCAATATTTGACAAATTTGTGGTTCTTAAGAGAAATCAAGAAGAAACTGCTTTAATATTTAAGATTTTTATGCCACTATTTGTTGCCAAAATCTTATGTATTCTTCTTAAAAGTTACATCAAAGATACCAAATGGTTGGTATCATCCACTTGTGAAGAGTATTCTGCAGGCTTGAAGAAGTGATGCATAAAATAAATGCAAACAAAGAGCTCATTACATGTCAAATTGTATATTTTATCTAATAATCTTGTAAATTTCAATCATGTAGTGTTGCATATAACTCTTTTAACGTAATTAGCAGTGTGTACTTTCAATGATATAATTAAGATGCTTAGAGAATATCTCATTTTAGCTTTATTATATTACAAGGCATGTTAGGGCAAAATGTTCCATTATTTCTCTTGGTTCCTAAGTATATAAGGAATTAAGGTTTTCTCTTTTGAGTGGAATGAAATAAATATAATCCTCTCTATATCAAAATTTCAAATACCCCTCTCTTACAAAGTGCTTAGAAGATGTGTGCTTCCCCATAGAAGCTATATGCATTCTATTGATCCAAAATATGAGCTAAGGCTATTGCATATTAGATGCTAGGACTTCGATACCAGAAGATCTATCCTATCTCCTAATGTGTGTGTGTGCGTGTGTGTGTGAAAGAAATAATTTATTGAAAGGAAAAGGGTACAACAAATGATATGAGGGGGCCCAAAAAAAAAAAAAAATGGAGCCCTGCCCATAAACAGAACTCACATAAACGACAGAACAAAGCAAAACATGCAAATAAGCAGTGCAATGGAAGGGGTCGTCTAAGTCTACCTCTTCCTCAGGATCTTTCTTGAAGGAGAGCGAGAAATTATGCTCTGAAGAGCTGAGCCCATGCCAGGAGAAGTCGATGTGTCGTCCATTAATCCAAGCTGAAGATTACCCCTAACTTTTTCCTTCCTCAAAGAAGTGTAGATGTACCATTTTTTTGTTTCTTCTTCTTCTTCTTCTTCTTCTACTTCTAAGAAATCTTGGGCATAAGCAGCATGTTGTACAGCGACACCATGAACTCCTACTCTCTCAATAGGCAGTTCTACCACAATTAGGGAGTTATCAACTACCTCCACCGTAGTAGTGTCTGCCTCACTAGCATTTTGAAGTAGAGCAGTCTGAGTGGCAATCCTAATGCTGTCGGAAACAGCTGTCAAAGCAGCCTTAATAGGTTCCACCAAAGAAAGGGGCTCCAACTGGACATCAGCCAAAGGAGCCTGAGGGGCCAATTCAGTGTGAACAACCATTGGAGCCGGAAGTGAAACGATCTCATGACCAGAAGGGACAGGAATGTCCAACGGAGCGCTAGAAGCTTCACCCACTACCAAAGTAGGAGGAGCCACTGTCATAGCAGCCCCCCTAGGTTTCCTTTTGGAAGGGGGTAGAAGCCTATAGCATTTGTCTTCCAGGTAACCAAACATTCTGCAATGATGGCAGTAGAGAGGTTTATGTTCCACCTTAATATTCTGCCAAAATCCATCTTCATCATTGTCAATCCAAACTCTTTTCAAGTCAGGCAGTTTTATGTATCTTTCAACTAAAATTCTGGCGCCGGCAGGACTAGTTGTAGCAGATGTAGGGGGATCCACCTTCAAAGGAGTCCCCAAAGCCCTGCTGGTATTAAATAAAACATTTTGATTAAAAAACTGTATAGGGAGATCTAGAAATTTAAATCAAATAGGGACAATAGGAGGTTTCTTGCTTGGGTCAAAATCAGGAGTCCACTTAATAATTTCATAGGTGTGCTAGCAATCAGCACAGTTTGTTTGGCAAAGAGTCTAGCATAGTCCTCGTCATAAGAGAGTCAGATCAATAAATGTCTTCCATCAATTAATTCCAACTTTCAATTCCCACTAAGAGTGAGATCTTTGAAGTATTGTCTAACCAATTCCATCTTTAGGTGTCCAAACGAGAATTTACCTATCAGAGTAAATTTGACAGCATCATTCAATGATTGCATCTCTTGAGCCGTATAAACAATGGCTGGTTTGCCATTTTTCTGCCCATGGGTTTAACAAATTGGCAAACACCTCTTCCGGCAGCAGCATCGTGAAGAGCTTGAGGGAAAACAAGATGATTAACGTTCGTACGTGTAGTAGAACCTTTACCAACAGCAGCAGCATAAGATGCTTTAGCTCTTTCCATGGGAAGGAAAATCCCAAGGCAAGCGCAGCAAACCTAAATCACGAACAATAAGGAATCGCGAAAGCAGAGAAATCGAGCGCAAATAAACGCGCCAGAGCAAGAGAAACTGGGAATCCCCTCCAAAAAAATGCGAAATTCAATGGTATCCACAAAATAGCGTGAAGAAACGAAAAGGAACAGGAACAAATTGCCCAATCCGATGGTGAAAAACCACAAAAATCAAATCGTAGCAAGAGGAGGTAGAGAGATGAGAAGAAACAATCTCACCAGCCATGCAAATCAGCGGAGACGAAGCCATGGAAAACCCTAGCGAGCTCTCCCCCTGCGCCCCCCAAATCGCTAAAGACGAACCCCTGCATCGCGCCTAAAGTATATATATATATATATATATATATATATATATATATAGAAAAACACACACGGGGTTTAAGGTTACCTCTTAATATGTCAATTTCTCTCAAACATCTCTATAATATGTCAAGCAACTTCCAAATTGATCATTACTTACAAAAATGAAAGTGGGTTCAGAAGTCTGACAAAAAATCCTTGTGTTATATATGCGTTAAGGACCATCTAGAATTTATAAATTTAATATCATTCCATAAATGATAACTACTTTTCCAGGACGTGCGAATACCAATTAGAAGTAACTTGGTCAAGTCAAAATTAAGAAACAAAATTCAACTCTAATGGAAGCAATTAAAATGACCCAGCATACAATGGACCATATCCAACGTTCTCCTACTTGATCCACTTTGCCCAGTTAATGGGAAATTTACTTTATTTCAGACTTATTCTTGAAAAATAGATCTCTCTTCAACCAAGATAGTTAACAATCTCTCTTCAACCAAGATACTTAACATCATAAGTATTTGAACTAAACCAATTTAATATGAGTCATAGTTTATATTTACATACTCCCATCTGCAAAAATAGAATATCATCAACAAATCCAATTAAACATATCCATCTAAATGAGTTACCTAATAATTCATTCGTATCCACTAATGCATATAGACAAATCACTAGTGGTAAAGCATGCCTATATCATTTGTGGCAGTAAGATTATAACTTTATAACTTTCTATAGTGGATCGCCTTAGTATGATGTCATCAACTTGGGATTCTTAAGTAGTAACCTCGACTGACAAACAATTGACGCGATGAGATTTAGAGACAAATGCTCACCTTGAACCTCATTATGTGCAATAGTTCTACCATGGAAGCACAAGGGTGTAGAAACTTATAGAGGTAACAAACTTGCTACTCTTCTAAGATAAAAACTCAAGGATTATCACTCCTATTAGGATTGTCATCCTATAAAAACCTAGCATTATAGAAAAGAAAATTAAAAAAAATTTGTTAAGGTAGCTTTATATCTATAACCACACTACAATCCAATTCCTTAATGTTTCTTAAATTTTAAGCTCACTCTAGTGTTTGATTATTATACATGAAAAGAAATATAAATAAAATATATCTTCTTTTTTTTTTTTTGTTCCACTGCTCAATTAACAATTTTTTAAAATCTTTTCATTCATATATTTTTCTATTTTTATTTCTATCATTATTTAATTAAATAGTATTAATGCCTAATAAACATTAAATCAAAATAATTATTTTTGAAATTTAAAATTATTTAAATTTAAACCAAAACATTAATCTAGTTCATCCAACTTGCCCTTCTTGCTTCACTATTTGACTCTCAATTTGCACGCGCTGCTCATGCTTACAAAAATGGACATGTTCCTCTTGAAGTTAAATCGAGCCCATGTTCCCTTTCCACGCTTGAACACTGCTCAAATTTTGCATGCTCAACATTGATCTCTCGGCACTATACATATTACTGCATGTGATATATCTATTACACATATCTTTCACCGTTCCTCAAAAACCTCTCTTGTCGTGTTTATCACCCCTTCTCAATTTTTGCCTCCCGCATTGAGTACTCATCTCCTGCTTTCAATCTACATTGCTCTTCTTGCTGGTTTAGTCTCCACGCACAAGATGTTGGTCTCTTGCTTGAGTGTAGTCAATCATTGCTTCGCACAATGTCAACACGGCAGGTCAACCTCACCACGGCAGGTCACCCTCACCACGGCAAGTCACGCTCAAGCAATTTTGGTCATGCCGCTTTCTCTATTTTGCACAAGTTGAGTCTCATTCATCTCTTTTCTTGAGGTAAATCAATCTTCTTCTCTTTCAGCCCTTATTAGTTGAACCAACCTGTCGTTTTTGTCAAATTGATGTAGGCAATTCGAATATTTTTGTTTTAAATATAATGGGTTCTTTTATATTGATATATACACAAACTGGATGAAATTTTAATATCTTTCTTTGTATAGTTGCTCAAAGAATTATTCTTCCGATATTATACATGGTCTTCCATTTGAGATTTAGTTATTAGGATATGATGATTGTCAATCTTACTACATTAAGGCTCAATTGTTTCTTCCTATATACTTTGTTTACCTAATATATATCATGTCCTCAAATGGAGTTTTAATGGTTTATGTGAGATCCAATTTTTCTAAGCTCATCATTTTTTTACATAAATATACCAATTTCTAATTTTTTTTTTCGTCCTTTGTTATTTTGGAAGGTCTTTACATCAAGATCAAGATCAATCCACATGTTTCTTCGGAACTGTTTCAATTTTACTATTGTTAGAACTATTTTTGTCAACCTGAGAAATTCTTGAACATTGTTGTTGTTTACATCTGGAGCTGCTTCTAGTGTCTTCTGAAATCTGTGATTCACACTCCTCTTTTTCCATTACCTAAATCAACTTTTTGTCTTCATATTGCTTTGGAGCTGTTCTTGTTGGAGCTGTGGTTGTTTTACAATATTGTTCTTGTCCTTTATGTGGAAGTTGTCTCAGTGTGTTTTATTTTTTAGGTCTTTTATTTACTTTGCTTAACCTTGTATTAAGTTCCTTTATGAGGTTCTGTGTTATTCCTATTTTTTATGTTCTGTTAATTCTGTTGTATTTTTTCCTTCTATCAAAGTAGGGTGTGACTTCATCTTTCACAAAAGAATTAAAAATAATTAAAAAAAGAACACACACCATATTTGAAAGATGTGGATATAATTCTTTGATGCTATATCCAATGTTTTCATAAAGCTCTTATAAATTGGATTTCTTGATTACAAAATTGCTTATTAATATCATATTTCAGTATCAATGCATGTTATTATGTATAACTGAGATATTCATGCATATATGTTAGTAAACCAACTTGTAAGCCACATGTGATATTGTGTATAATGCTGAGAGATTGGCAACGACCATGCAAAATCCGAGCAGGGATGAAGCGTGAGAAGGGAAGATGAGCTCGACTAGACATCAAAAGGAGCTCGTTCGTTGATAATCAGAAGCAGTGTGTGCAAACTGAGTTAAACATTGACGTAGAAATGATAAGTTAGATGAACTTGATAAATACTGGTGTGAATGTATGTTTTAAAATTCAATAAGGATTATTTTAATCTAATGTTTATTGAGCATTTATTTTAAATTAATTAAATAATGACAAAAATAAAAATTAAAATGATATATGAATCAAAAGGTCAAAAGGAATTGTTGATTGAGCAGAACAAAATGAAAAAATGGGATAAATTTTATTTGCATTTCTGTTATTTTATATGATATTCTTACCCTCGAATTAGTTTAAAATTTAAAAAATATTTAGAATGTTTTATTTTAAAAAATAATAGATTCGGTATAAGTACTCGTAGATTGATCAAAAAGAAGAATTTTATTTGAAATATGAAAAAATCAGAGACTTTATCAATTTTATTACAAATTTTGAAATTTTTCCTATTATTTATGATGTAAATTATCCCTAAATTTTAAATTTTAAAATATATAAAGGATTAAGAATTACATTGCTCTTGTATTAAAAAGTGTATTTAATAAAAATTTAGATTCTAAATGAATAAATTTAACGAAATTAAAGATGTATAAAATTAAAAATTGAAATTAAGAAATTTTGATATAGTATTATAATTTATGTTTATAGACATTAAATAGAAGAGAAAGCTATTTGGGGCAACTGCAGCTGTTTGAAGAAGCAGCTGTGAAACTGTTATAGAAGAAACTGTTTTTCAAAAAGTTGTAATTGTTGTCATAAATTTATATTATTTTCAAAAAATCAGACCGCAGCTTTCTGGCAGTCATCATACTTTAACAAGTCAGGTTGAGAAAAGACAGTTCTCTATTATAGAAATTTCTAAAAAACCACAAGAAAACAATTCCCTAAACAGAATTATGGCAGTGATCTGAAAGCAAAGTAGGCAGAAAGTTATCCCAAATAGACCCTAAGTGAAAAACAGTTCTCTATTATAGAAATTTCTAAAAAACCACAAGAAATCAATTCCCAAAACAGAATTATGGCAGTGATCTGAAAGCAAAGTAGGCAGAAAGCTATCCCAAACAGACCCTAAGTGATGATGATTATTTTCAACATATACTAAGTTCAATTCTTTCACTTTTAAATTGCAATTTATGTTTTCAAGAATCAGACCATGAAGATATAAACAAATTAAATGAATAATTAATATTTTAAAAATGTTCTATATTTTGTATTTGCGTTGAAAGTAACAAGATTTCAATGACTAAAAAAAATTAAATGAAATAAATATAAAAATTAATCGGAATGATAACCCCCTTATATAAAAGTTGAGAAAGCTTTTATACTTGTTCACAAATATGAAATAAAAAATATTTCAAAAAAAATATAAATTTATGTACATTAATTGATAAAATACTTTAGAAGTTGCTCCTGATATAATTTTTTAAGGAAATGTAATTGAAAATGTTAAAAAAGTTTGTAAGTATTGTAAATACAAATATTTAAATTTTTTTATAATTATAATTTTATTATTTTAATATTTTAACAACAGACATGTCATAACAAATACATTAAAATTTAGTACAAAGTAAAACTGTAATTATTTAATAAATTACTATATAACTTAATATATTATTTAAACATTTATTTAAGACATACTTGACTGAGTTTAATGGTTGAAGAAAGATAGTATGTTTACAGAAGAAGAGCTACTGAAAATAATTATCAGATAAAAGTAATATCGCATGTTAGGTTTCTTTTCTGAAATTGTTATTGAGAATGGATATTTCTTCATGTGCTTATATGTTTAGAAATATTGATGTTTAGTGACTTTTTACTATTTAGATGATTTTTTCAATTATTATTACTGTAAATGTTCAGCAGGCATAACTTTATCATCTGATTATTGCGTCCTGCCTTAGAAATTTCAAGCTTCTAAGCAGATTATGACATCCAAATCCTGAATAACTCCAATGTATAATGTAAATCTAAAGGCAATGTTTATCAAACCATGATTTATGAACAAGGCTAAGTAATGCACTAACTATTTATGTCACTTTCTTGCGATGCACAAGCTAGCAATAAAGTGCACCTGCTACATCACTTCTTGATATAGAGATGTTCACTTAGCTCAAAATTAGACTAAAATCCCTATTCATATTCATAGTTTTATTCAACATCTAATATAATAATTAGGCACAAACATTTGCTTATCATTATTTCTTGTATTCATGTAGTACGTGGTCATTCGTTCTCTATACTTTGCTGCTAGAGCTAATCGCTTCTTGTTTGTTTTTCTCTTAAAGCTTTCACGCACGCTGATCTTCTTATAAGCTTTTCATTTGTTATTTTTATCAATACTAGTAGCTATTTCTCTATAATGCATCTTGATGATTCATCTTCACACTTGTCCCGCACTATCTTCACCTTTTGATCTCTAGCTAGTCACTTATACTAATGAGTATTCATATTTTTTTTAAGCAATTATCATTACTTCATTACTTATATATTGATTTTTTTTTTCAAAATGAATTATTCAATGCATTATTAAAGTTGTTTGAAACTATCACATGTTGTTTAAATTTGACAATTTGAATTGTTAATTTTCCTTTTAATTAATTAATCAGATCAAGAATAGTATGAAAAAGTGCACTAATAAAATAAATAAGTTATTCATTAAAATTTTGTTGATCAATCACTTGTAATGCCTATTTTGATTCCTGAAATGTGGATTAATAAATTACAGCAATAATTCTTCTTCTTTGACAGGTTAAATCACTAAAACACTATCATATAAAATATATATTAATCATATTTAACTATAATGTTCTCAAAAATACACATTTTATTATAATAGTGGTAAAAATAACAATGAATATTTACTTATTTTAAGTAATTGCTTGCTGTATGTATTATTTGATGGATAAATCAGTCATAATATAATAAAATAGAGGTCGCACTGAATGAAGTTCCTTAATCCTCATTATTTGATAGATAAATCAGTCATAATCAATATTTACTTGCTTTAAGAAATAGATCTTGATCTGAGAGCGGCTACAAAGAATCGAACACTAGTTAGCCCTAAACCATAAACATTAAACATCTTTCCCACTCGTCCTGATATTTTCCAACCTCCAGAGAGTCTAATTTGCTAAAGATATCGTCAGTTTCAACTTCCGATCATCCTCTAGCCTAGACTGATTCATCAAAGATGAGGAAAAATTCTTGTTAAACACTCTATTATTTCATTTTCTTGCCTAGTTAAAATAATTCCTATAAATTGCAATACCAAATTACGAGGAAAACGCAAACAAGAACAAGGGAACATACAGCAACCTTCTGGATAAACGGAAGCAGCTCAGAAGTAGCAGAGTGGATGTAATTGCCCAACTGCGGGTGCCGAGCCTTTTGAACCACGACGTTCATATACCTCCTCCTCTCAAATGCTTCTGAAAAACAAAGAAAATTTTTGAGTAAATGCTTGAGAATTTAAAAGGTAAAGTCAAGTGAGAAAATAAGAATGTATTAGTGGCATTTACCCGCTGGATAGAATCCTTTAAGGAAAACAATGCAATTGATGGCCACCTCTAGAAATTCCACTAAGATACGAGCAGATTGTCCTGCGAAGAAATGAAATTAACGACGATATGAGTTTTAATCTAAAAAACATGAAATTAGGGGGAGTGAGATCACAAAAAAGTGCAGTCACGGCAGTCTTTTTACCTTGAGGAGTGAGGCCTTGTCGATCCATTCCACATTAAAGATTGCGAAGAGGAGGAGAGGCTTCTTCCGCTCAAATCGGTGCTTTTGAACCGCGCAACTGGGAGAAAAGACATCTCGGAGTTTTTTTGGCAGTTTTATGTTGAGAAAAGGGTTTTCCCTAGGAAAAGAGGGCTTTAAATTGACAACAACAAAAATTATTGTTCTTACATATCTAATTTTTAAACCCTATTATTTACAAGCCCACCACCAGAACTCATAAATATTCAAACATTCCTACATTTTCTCTCCAGCTCCTTTTATGTATCCAAGATAAGGCCAAAAATCTCCTTCGCCCTCAAACAGATTTGCGAAAAAGAGTCCTGAAGGACGTGTTTGGCTGTAGCTGAAGGTTTATTTAAATAAGAATTTATTAAATTTGTGAAATTTGTCAAAGCTTATGATGGATGCAACGGAAATGAGCATGCGAGCAACACCGGAGTAAATTTGTGAAATCTGTCACAAAGTATGTTTGATAAATTCGGATTTATGTCGCAGAGGAGGCGGAAGGCGTGGGATGGAGACAAAAAGTGAGAGAGTTGGATTTGGGGTTTCCATTTTTGATATTTGGCTCAATTTAGATGGAATTCATGACTAAATCCTATTAAAAATGTGCTACCAAACACCACCTAAAGAACTTGTCTTTTCCCCTCCACCTCCGCTCCAACAAACTGCATAGGGAAAAAATCTCGTTCTCCTCATAGAACAATGAAAGAAACTATCTTCCATGCTGCGCTTCAGCTCCAACAGTCAACATTGATCGGCTAAAGCACTCATCTTCTCACCTCCTCTTCTGTTTCACAGGACAGTACAGATTCGCAAAAAAAAAAAAAACTCATCTTCTCCCTTCTGCTTTTGCTCATACAGTGACCACCACCCTTCTATTACTGTCAACCATCACCAGCCACCACTTACACCTTGCAATAAGACTCGTTACAAAATCACGCTACAAAACCCCAGCATCCATTGTGGAGTAATAAAGAGCCTAACGGAGCAATACGTCTCTAGCACACCCCAAAAAAAGTGCAACAACGCATCTCAAATACAGTCTAATGACACAACTCAAAGACGAATAACAAGCCACGCATATAGTGTAAAGACGCCCCCGGAGACGATGTAATAATGCACCCCGAAAAAAGTGATTTTCTTCAGACTCCTAAAGCTCTCTTCTTGCAGTCCACGCTATGGACTATATTGACGAACAATATTCTACATGATCCACAACTTGTGCAGCTCCCGACTCCAGCCTCTGCGATCAAGAGACTTTATTGGAGCTCTCCAATATAGCATATATGATCAACTATGGCAGGTGTTGCTCACATCTCATTTAGCTTTTAACTCCAGCCTCTACGGCCTGTCAACTTTATCACCGCTAACCACTATGGCCTATGCGACCAAATACGACCTACGTGACTCACATATCGTGTAGCTTCATACTACGACCTCTATAGCCAATCAACGCTCTTGATACAACCATCTGTGGCCCACGGGACAAACTACTACCATGGCTTCAAACTATAGCCTATACAATAAGTAGGTGCCACAGTCACCGTCTACAATATTCATGACGGACCACTACCTCCATACCAATTGATTATGACTCTTGTAGGCTGCTATAATAGAGAATCATAACCAAACTATAATTATTATCGATGAACTATTATTGTACAATTACCATGAACAATTTCATAACTTCATCTTCCCCAATTCAAGAATAGTGGACATATATACTCATCAGTCACAGTGGATTATTTCAACTAGGCTAAGTCTCATGATTTTTTCTCATTCCAAGATTTTCCACATAAAAATTGAGGTATCCTCTTCGCTTTAATTACCTATGTGGGTGTTAGATTTTATGCAATGCTAAAACACCAAATACTCCAGACAGGGGCAACTTTATAAATAATGTTTCCTCAGCAACCCCACCATACTAAAGTTCTTCCTCAACTGGATTAAGAAGCTCAACTCCTTAAGGTTTTATAAATGAGTTGCTTTATATGCTCATGTAGAATACATTCACACTATGAGAACAAATTTAAAAGCAGCAACTAACAAGTTGCCAAAGTTATATTTCAGTATAGCTATAATTATATTTTCAAGAAAAAGTACAACCTATTCAACCTATGCCACAATCTCGAACGTAAAATATTTTCTAACACCTCATGATAGGCTTAATCAGTCCCTGGGATACTCGATCTGACCTCTTCCACCTCTATCTATAATTTTAAATTAAAAGCTTTGATTATTAGCCTCAGATAGGTAAAAAATCATTGATGAATTACCATAAGCTTCTTCCATTATATTCTAATATTGTTAAGCGGGCGCGGTTCAACTAACATCTTAGGAAAATTTGAACATTTTTAGTAATAGATAAGGCCTCCACCCTTACCCCCGGAAGTCGAGATCAAAAAGCAAGATTTCGTAGGACGATATCATACCACTAGAAGTTGAGCCAATGAGGCAAGACTCGTTGTGAAGATACATTACTCTTAGAAGCTGAGACCAAGAGGCAAACTAAATAGGAATATACCATGCCTCTTGAAGAAGCATAATAGGCAAGTCTCAATAAGAAGCTATCATGCACCTGATAGACGAGCTCAGAAGAAAAGTATTGATAGAATGTTAGTAGTGGACAGGGTCCTCATTAGAAAAAGCTCCCTAAGAGTAAGTGGTTAACTAGGTCTCTACTCGAAGGCCTCATAAGGTTACAAGCCTCAAAAGGCACTTGTACATCCAATATCTAATAAGGATACAACCCTAGGAAGGCAATGTGCCTTACAAGGTCTCAAAAAGCATAAGCCTCAGAAGGCACAAGACTTAGAAGGTACATGCCTAAGAAGGCACAAAAATTAGAAGGAACAAGTTGTAAATTGCGCTGAATTATTCTTTAAGAACATGTGCTAACATTAAGACCCATTTGACATAGCTTATTTTCTATGACATGGTGGGAAACTGCCATATTAGAATTTTGATTCGAATGATGTGGTGGTGGTTTCTGAAATGTGAATTGCAAGTTTGGCTACATTGTTCACATTTTTTTTGCATCCCTATTACTAGTTTCCTTACTTATTTGTGGTTCACGATTTGTTTCACCTTTCTTACTTCTCTTTAATCACTGGTGGCACGGATTGCCTGTGTTTGGTTCATTTGATCTCCATTGTCTTCTGGTATCTTCTTCGCTTTCTCTTTGTGATTTATTTTCTCTCTCGGTGGCTTTGCTCGTTGTTTTTTGTGTTCTTTGCTCTTTACTGAGTGTGGTTCGATGCATTTTGTGGCTTTTTTCTATGAAGAAATTGAATTTCTATGTTGGAAGAAGGGAATTTGGAATTTACACTTCTTTTTTCTATGAAATATTGAGGTTGCTCCTTGGGTTTATTCTTTGTCTTCTCTTTCTCAGATAAATTGTTTATTGTGGTTTGCGGCCTCTGAGTATGTCCAATGAATTATTTTGTTTATTTATCTCTCGATTGGGTTGCTCTTAGTGGTTTGCTCTCATTTTTGGGTGGGTTGCTCATTGTGGTTTGTAGCTTCTATGCATATGCAATGATTTTTTTTTGTTGCTCCATCTCTCAATTGATAAATCTTTTTCTCGGTTGAGATGATTCTCACCTCACTTGTGAGGTGGTGGGTTGGTGATGTGTGAAAAGATTGCATTAATTCCTTTATGTGTTGCACATCTTTTTGGATGAGCATTTTAATAAAATTTATTTTTATGTTTTTCTTGCAGATATAACAGGTATTAGAAGTAGAATAAAATGGAAGACATATAGAGTGAAAAGATGAAAAAAATAAAGCAAAACTCAAATGAGTGGACTGAGGGCCTAGGCGCCAGCCACTGGGTGCTAAGGCCTCAGACCTAAAGGTCAAAGCCTTGGTGTCACAAAAGTTGGGTACCTAAGTGCCAGCCTAATATTTGCAGCCCGAGAATCCACAGCTAGGTTAAAGTTCAGGGCCTTGGAGCCAAATAAGTTGAGCACCTAGCCACCAAAACCAAATTATGAGCAGTTTTAGTAGCTTGATCCACCTGTTTGATGCATCGTTTAGGCGATAAATGAAGATTACTAAATATTACTTAAGAGAGACTTAGAGTTATTGAAGAGAGTTGTTGTGGAGAAGTAGGAAAGAAGTTCCACAGATCATGAGAGATACATTTGTAGTGTGGAAGGCTTGCTCTAGGTTAGAGAGAACAAGTCTAGAGTAGAGAATTGTCGAGGATCTGAGTGTTAAAGTGAGGAGAGTATATAGAGAAGCAATAAGGGCTTGTGTGGAGCATTCTCAAGATTGTATTGAGGGAGAGAGATAAGTGTTATTGTGTTTAAGTCTTAATCTTTTTTGCAAACACTTTGGTATGTGGATTCTCATTATATTAATGAAATATTGTGGTATTTCATCTGTGTTTTCTAAGTAATCTTCTATGCCTTTTCCTTGTGGTGATGTAGTAGGATATGTAGGAATGTGGTAATGATTTTAAATTACCTTTTACTCATTAATGTGATGATTTTTCTTCTGCATTTCATTTACATAACATTATGGCCAAATGGTTTATTAAAGTATGTCGTGAAACCATAAAGACTTGCGAGAGTTATGGCATGAACAACTAGGAAGATCATGTTGAAATATAGTGTATGAAGTAAAAGATTCCTATACGGAGATGCAAACAAATAGGAAGATAGTCGTTTTTGGGTTCAAAGTGGGGTTTAAGAAATTAAGGCCACTTTAACCAAACTTCATTATGTATTCAGAAGAGGGAAAAGAAGAAAAATGCTTCTATTTGTCACTAGCCACATTTCAATTAAAATTTTCTCATTTTCTAGACTCCACTACTATCACTGCAAGGAGAGTTAAAACACTTTGTTATCACCAATTCACGTTAGGTAATAGAATTTCTATACGAGAAATTTTAAATTTATTTGCATTGTAGTAGGTGACCCATGACCCACGAAAAATATGTTAAGATTTTCATGCCTATTTTATATTGATTATGATGATATTGCACTTTAAAGAAGGGTATTTTTGATGATTTGTTGCAGATATGTTGATTTATGGGCAATGGAGCAAAAAAACACAAAAAGGAGCAAATTTGGAGCAAAAAAGACAAAAAATATGAAGATTTAATCTAAAGCGCCGACGGCGAGATCGACGGCGCCGACGACGGATTTTTCCCGAGAGTTCAGAAAAATATTACAAGGAAGTCCGCCGACGGTGAGATCAAGGCAGCCGACAGCGGGCCATATGAAAGTGAGTCCAAGGCTAAGTATTCTAGAAGGCAGCCGACGGTGCGCTCGAGGCCGCCGACAGCAGGAGAGTTGGTTCTCTCACGAGGTGCATCGAATGTGGACGATTTTTGAAGGGATGCTTGGGAAACTCTTGGTAACTCTTCGACTACTTTAAAAAGAACAATTGAAGGTCAAATGTAGTGTCACAAAGGGTCATAAAAGGGTCACAAAGTGTCATAAAAAGGTCACAAAAAGTGTCACAAAGTGTCACAAAAAGTGTCACAAAAAGGTCACAAAGGGTGTCCAAAAGAGTCTGTTGTAGTCTTTGTGTCCACTAGAGTGTTAGTTAGTGTCTTGTTCCATTATAGTTTTAGATAGTGAGTTCAATTAGTGATATTTGTGAGGAATTCTTCGAGAGATTGTAAGAGTGGAAGGGAATTGAGACTGTAAAGAAAGAAAGAGATTCAAAAGAATTTCACGGAGTTTGCTTGGGGACGAATTCGAGATAAGTTGTATTTACTTATTTTAGTTTGTAAAACTTTGTTTTTATATTTGAAATCCAAGTTTTGTCGTATCTTCTCCATGAAATCTGAGTAGTTTTTCTGTCTTTCTCCTTGTTTTGATATTTTAGTAAAATGGTAATTTAAATTAGTGTGCCAAGAGAAATTTAAAGAAGTTGTGATAATCTTTTCACTTAAATCTTAATTTACTTTCAATCTGACCAATTGATTAGTTAAAATATGTTGGGTTTAACAACTATAGTGAAGATTACATCCGAGATTCAGGGAGGTCAAAGTCCTTGAAAGTAGGGTGCAAATAAATGGGAAAATAATATTTATCGGGCATAGAATTGGAGATTTTAGAGTGACAGGCTAAAATCCTCAATTCGGTCATATCGTTTGGGTGCTGAAGTGTAGATGTTAGCCCTTAGGCGAGGGGAACGTAGGAGCTCTAAAGTGAGAGCTGGTATCTTCCCAGCCTAGCTGCAAATTCAGTAACCAAGCATAGGATTAGTCAATGTTCTTTATGTCTGGAAAAAAGGGTAAAGAATAGGTATGCTCATATTTGGCACAACACCATTTTTAAACTAATTCTAACTTTCCATTCACTTAAATTTCTTAACAAGGAGAAGGATTCTTGCTTATATATTTGAACTTCACTTTATTAGTAGAATTAGTTAACTGTTAGTAGAACTAGTTTATTAAAACTTTATCTTATTTACGATTGCATATTAGTGACAGATAGGCAATTCAATTTACAAAGTTGTGATTCTAAATTAGTTTCTATAATTCTAGTCTGTTGCTACTGAATTATCCATGTGAGATCGATATCCTAGACTCCATTAGAGCACTGCATTACTTGAGCGATACGTGTACTTGCGTTGAAAGATTAGCTCTACGATTATTGAATACATTTATACACATCTTTATAAAAAACAAGCAATTTTAAGTTAACACAAAGTGCGCAGGGCGGTTTGAGTTTTTGGCGCCGTTGCCGGGGATAGTCAGAGCGTTAGTTAGTTAGATAGAATAGATATATATAACATAACTAGATTAACGAATGATTTAGGACAATTAGAAAACTTTTTTAATAGAATTTGTAACTTATTCTTATTTAGTCAACTGTTTTTCTGTCTACTGATTTCGATTGTATGCGTAAATTTGGATCTGAAAATCTTATTCCCTACGATTTAGAATTAGAACGCACTGTTAGAAGAATTAAAAAACTAAGAAAAGAACCTGGAATCCTGATAATCTTAATACAATTGAAAACAACGTAAACAACAAAAGAATAGAAAATGAACATCAATCTAGACCATTAAGAGATTACGCTGACCCTACATTTGATGAAATTTACTTAACCATCCAAAATCCAGATGTAGCTGCTAATTCATTTGAGCTTAAACGTGCAATTATCCAAATGGTACAAAAAAATCAATTTGGCGGAAATCCTAATGAAGATCCTAATTTACATCTTGTAAGTTTCTTAGAGCTTTGTGCTACATTTAAATATGACAGAGTGTTGGATGATGCTGTCAGACTTAGACTTTTTCCTTTTCCACTAAGGGATAAAGCTAAGGCTTGGTTAAATTTGTTAGTACCTAGATCTATTAGAACTTGGGGGAAACTTTCACAAAAATTCTTATCGAAATATTTTCCACCATCTAAGACTACTAAGCTTAGAAACGATATCACATCTTTCAGTCAGTAAGAGGGAGAATCGATATATGAATCTTGCGAAGGATTTAAAGAACTTCTTAAGAAATGTCCACATCATGCTTTACCAGATTGGTTAATTATTCAAACTTTTTCTAATGGATTAGTAGGATCTCTTAGATCCATCATTGACGCTGCTGCTCATGGATCATTAATGGGTAAACCATTTGAAGAAGCTTATGCTTTACTCGAAAAAATGACTACTAATAATTTTAAATGGCCATTTGAAAGGGTAAATCCTAAAGGAGTAGCCAGTATTCATGATTCATATGCTTTAACTATGATAGTTTCTCAAATTGCTGCTCTTTCAAAGAAAATAGATCAATACGGAATAAATTGTTCTCAAACACCTCCAGTGTTAGAAGAAAATTCATTAGTACAAACTGTAGATGCTCAATCCTCATATGAAACTATAAATTTGATAAATAATAGACAAAATAACCCTTATTCAAACTATTATTATCCATGTTGGAAGAATCATCCAAACTTTAATTGGAATAACCAAGGTAATGCTAATCCTGTTAATCCTCAGTGGGGGAACAATCCTGTAATCCCATTTGGAAATGTAAACAATCAGGGTAATTCCAATTATAGACCTAATCCACCAGGTTTTTATAATAATTCACAATTCAAGGAGAAGAAGTTATTTATGGAAGAATTAGACTTGAATATGGGAAATCAATTAAAAAGTCAAGGAGCTGTTATTAAAAATATAGAAACCAATTCGGGCATATTGCTACTGCACTCAGCAATAGACCTGTTGGAACTTTACCTAGCAATGTTAAAGTAAATCTTAAAGATCAAGGAAAAGAACAGATCAAGGCTATACAATTATGAAGTGGAAAAAAGTTGGAAACAAGAGTTCAAAAAGAAACTGTAGTTGAAAAGAAAAAAGTGGAAACTGAAGGAGAAAATGAAAGTTTATATCCTGATTTTCCTTTGAAACCTATGAAAATACTTTTGAAAGACCACCACCACCATTTCCTCAAAGACTAAAGCAACAAGATAAGGGAAAAAGATTTGCTAAATTCTTAGACATTTTAAAAAAAATTTTCAATAAATATTCTTTTTGTTGAAGCTTTGGAACAAATGCCTGATTATGTTAAATTTATGAAGGATGTACTCAACAAAAAGAGGAAGTTACTAGATCAAGAGACTGTTGCACTTAGTGAAGAGTGTAGTGTTATAATTCAAAAAAAGCTTCCCGAAAAACTTAAAGATCCTAGTAGTTTTACTATCCCATGTGCTATTGGTGAAAAATTTTACGGTCGAGCATTATGTGTTTTGGGAGCTAACATAAATCTAATGCCTTTATCAACTTCTGTAACTCTACAGTTAGTTGATCGATCTAGTACACATCCTAAAGAAGTTGTAGAAGATGTTCTGGTTAAGGTTGATAAATTTATCTTTCCTGTAGATTTTATTATATTAGATACGGAAGAAGATAAAGAAATGCCAATCATTTTAGGAAGACCATTCCTAGCTACAGGAAGAGCCATGATAGATGATCAAAAGGAGAGTTGACTATGAGAGTAAATGATCAAGAAGTGACCTTTAACATCTCAAAGTCAATGAAATATCCTTCAATAAAAAAAGATGATGAATGTTTTAGAATGGATATATGTGATTAGTTGAGAAAAAAATATTTTAAAGAAAAAATTGAAGAAAATGAAGATATAGAAAACGATAAATATGATGAAATGGATAGAGAAGAAGTTAATTGTGTTTAGGAATAATTTGAAACACTCGATTCAACAGCACCAGAGAACGAAATATTAATTCCATCAATTGTAAAACCCCCTGAACTTGAATTTGAGACTCTTCCAAATCATTTGAAATATGTATTTTTAGGAGAATTTTCAACATTACCAGTAATTCTATCCTCAGACTTAAATGAAATTCAAGAAAAAAATTAATGGATACGTTAAAAAAGTACAAAAAAGCTTTTGGTTGGACTTTGGCTGATGTAAAGGGAATTAGTCCTTCGATTTGTATGCACATAATTTTATTAAGCGATGAACATAAACAAAAAATTGATCCATAAAGGAGACTGAGCCCTATTATGAAAGATGTAGTTAAAAAAGAAATTTTAAAATGGTTAAATGCTGGAATTATATATCCTATTTCGGATAGTACTTGGGTAAGTCCAATTCATTGTGTTCCTAAGAAAGGAGGAGTAACTGTTGAAGAAAATGAGAATAATGAATTAATACCTATCAGACAAGTTACTGGATGGCATATTTGTATTGATTATAGAAAATTAAATGTCGCCACCCGAAAAGATCATTTTCCTCTTCCTTTTCTAGACCAAATGTTAGATGGACTTGCTAAACACAAGTACTACTTCTTTCTGGATGGATATACCGGTTACCATCAAATTTCTATTGCTCCTAAGGATCAAGACAAAACAACATTTACTAGTCCGTATGAAACTTTTGCTTTTAGAAGAATGCCTTTCGGATTATGTAATGCACCTGCAACATTCCAGAGATGTATGGTGTCTATATTTAGTAAGTTAATTGATAATGGAATAGAAGTATTTATGGATGATTTCTCTGTATTTGGAACATCATTTGACACATGCTTAAATCATCTTTAAAAAGTTTTGGAGTTATGCGAAAGAACTAATTTAGTTCTAAATTGGGAGAAATGTCAGTTTATGATTGTAGGAGGAATTGTATTAGGGCATAAAATTTTGGAAAATGGCATGGAAGTAGACCCTGCAAAAATTTAAGTTATAGCTAATTACCACCTCCTACTACAGTGAGAGGGGTAAGAAGTTTTCTTAGACATGCTGGTTTCTACAGGCATTAGATTAAAGATTTTTCAAAAATTGCCAAACCTCTATGCCAACTTTTAGAAAAGGACAATAAATTTGAATTTACTAAAGACTGATTGAATGACTTTGAGTTATTAAAGAAAAAACTAATCACATCACCTGTAATAGTTTTACCTGACTGGGAGAAACCATTTGAATTAATGTGCGATGCTAGTGATTATGCTATTAGAGCTGTTCTTGGTCAAAGATATGATAAGATTTTTAAAGTTATATACTATGCTAGTAGAACTCTTAATGATGCTCAAATTAACTATACGGTTACTGAAAAAGAGTTACTGGATATTGTGTATGCTTTTGATAAATTTAAATCTTATTTAATTGGGACTAAATGTATTATACATACTGATCATTCTGCTATTAAATATCTGATACAAAAGAAGGATACTAAACCAAGATTAATTAGATGGATAATTTTGATGCAAGAATTAGATTTTGTGGTAATTGATAGAAAGAGAACTGATAATCAAATTGTTGATCATTTGTCAAGATTAGAATATCATGAATCATCTGACACCAACAAAGAAATAACAGACAGTTTTCCTGATGAACAACTTTATAATATAAATGAGTGGAAAATACCTTGGTATGCTGATATAGTTAACTATATAGTAAGTAATATTTTTCCACCTATGCTAACACTGCAGAAACAGAAAAAATTTATTCATGATGCAAAAGCATATTTTTATAATGAACCATATTTATATGTAATGTAACGATCTTATTATTAGGAGATGTGTGCCTTATGAAGAAACTGAACTAATTATTCAAAAATGTCATGATTCTGAATTTGGAGGACATTTTGGGATTGACAAAACCACGCACAAAATTTTACAAGCTGGATTTTATTGGCCTACTCTCATTAGAGATGTTTATAGATATATCAAAACTTGTGAAAGATGCCAACGAGGAGGTAATATAATTATAAGAAATGAAATACCTCTGAATTTCATGTTAGAAGTTGAGATTTTTTATGTTTGGGGATTAGATTTCATGGGACCATTTATTCCTTCATTTGGGAACTTATATATTTTGATTGCAGTTGATTATGTATCAAAGTGGATTGAAGCACAATCACTAAAAGTGTTTTAAGATTCTTAATGAAAAATATTTTCACAAGATACGAAATGCCGAGAGTGATTATCACTAACGAAGGATCCCATTTTAGGAATAAATATATTCAGAGTCTGGCAGAAAAGTTTAATATTGTTCATAGATTCTCTACTGCCTATCATCCTCAAACTAGTGGATTAGCTGAAGTTTCTAATCATGAGATTAAATAAATTTTAGAAAAGACTGTAAATCCTAGTAGAGTAGATTGGTCTACGAGACTAAATACTGCATTATGGGCATACAGGACTGCTTATAAAACTTCTATTGGAATGACTCCTTACAGACTCATTTTTGGAAAGACTCGCCACTTACCAGTAGAATTGGAGCATAAAGCATATTGGACAATTAAAGAATTCAATTATAATCTAAAAAATGCTGGTGAAAAGAGATTGTTACAAATGAATGAATTATAAGAATTAAGAAATGAATCTTATAATAACGACAGAATTTATAAGGAAAAGCTGAAGTTAAGACATGATCGGAAGATTAACCAGAAGAACTTTGAACCGGGAGAAGAAGTTTTGCTTTACAATACGAGGTTGAAGTTATTTCCTGGAAAATTGAAGTCTTGTTGGTTAGGACCCTTTACTGTGACTCAAGTTTATACTTATGGAGCTGTTGAAATTGAAGATCCAAAGACTGGGAATAGATTTAAAGTAAATGAAAATAGATTAAAACCATATTTTGAGAGTAAAAGACCTAACTTTAAAGAGGTTTTATTGCTCAGTCAACCTGAATAACACATGAATAGGTCTGGCTGAAGATGTTAAACCAAGCGCTTTATGGGAGGGAACCCATAGTTATCTTTATTTGTTGTGTGTTTGTTTAAATTTATCATTAGTTTGTGGTAGTATTGTATTCTACTGCTTGTATTTACCCTTCGATCATCATGAATTTGAATCCATAGAGAAAATTTGGAACGTAATTGACCACAGCATTTTTGTGTAAAATTTTGCCTAGGAAGCCGCCGCCGACGGTGGGTTTTTCCCGAGAGCCCTGACATTTAATTACACAGAGCTCACCGACGACGCCATCAAGGCCGTCGATAGCGAGATCGGCGAGTGGGCAGTTTTTCGAGTTTGAAATGATGCTTTTTGGCTGTTTTAGGCGACTTTATCCCCTATAAACTTCTATAGACTGTTCCAAAACTTTACATTTCTAGAAAATGAGTGGAAACTCCCTTGAATTCTTATCTAATGGCTTCTAATTCAATAGATCACCCTAGATTTTGAGTGTTCAACCGGTGAAAGTTCGTCAGTTCTGAGGCACGACGACTTTTCAACAAGTTGATGTCAAAGAGGAGGCTAATTAAAGAAAGAGGTTTTGTGAATCGAGAAAAAATCCTTCGACAACAATGGAAGAAATGATAATGCAGCAAAGATGGGAAGTATTTTGCTACACTACTACCGCAGTCATCTTTCCTGTGGTGAAGGAGTTTTACGCCAATTTGCATGGAATCAACCAAGGAAGCATCAATGTGCGAGGTAGGTGGATAACTTTTAATTCTGGAAGAATTAATGAATTTTACATGCTTGAGAATGTTCATGTCTGCCATTATTCCAATTTCGTGCGAACAAGAGATAAGATGAATGAAATCTACCAATATTTGATGGACGAAACTGAAGACTGGGAAGTTAGAGAAAATAAGTACGTTAGTTTTTCTGCTACACTTTTAAATCCCGTTTCGAAACTTTGCCACTTTATTATATCTGCAAAATTATTACCGATAATGAAGATCGGTAAAGTCACCAAAGAGAGTGTTATATTGAACTACTGCATTCAAATGAGATGGCCAATTGATATTGGATCAATTATTGTGAAATCTGTTTTTGGCCTGATCGTTCAAGGATCATCTCAAGGGCTTGGACATCCTTCAACAATTTTCTCAATATGCAGTTTGTTTCAAGTATCATACGAGATTTGGGAAAAGGTACTTCTACCTTGAAAACTTTTAGACCCAACCAGAATGTTCCCAGCCAAAGATGAAGAAAATGATATGGGCGTGTTTATGGATCAAACTTCTTAAAACTCTATTCCAATTCAATCTCTTGTAGCAGACAAGACACCGATGATCTTACACAGAATTAAGAATTTGGAAAACCAGGTACAAAATTTAATGAATTCAGTTAACAATATCTCTGATTTCTTTGATCACCTTGATTGGAGAATGAAAGAGCATTTTGATCATACTGGGCGTTTTGAAGCAAGTTTGATACACTTAATGAGAAGAATGGGATTGATTGATAAAGATTCAACTGAAGCATTCCCATTCCTACCTTTCTATAACCTATTCATCCATGTTCAAGTGATGAGTGATATCAGAGGAGAAACCAACACTGATCAGAAGAGTAGTGAAATTGCTTTACTATATATGTTTCTTTATGTTGAACTTGATTTGAACTATGTTTGTTTGATTTCTTTCGATTTTTTGCTTTTTAATCTCATTATAGTTGAGATAATATTGGAATGTTTTGTTTTCAGCGTTTAGAGTATTATGGCTTGGATTGCGACGCTAAATTAAGGAATTTAGGTTGAGAAAATACCTCGCTTGTTTGTTATGTAATATGTATTATAACAGTTGGATTTTATATATAATTGTGAAATTTTATTTTGTGTATGTTTATTTGTGTTAATACATCACTTAATCACTTAAACACTTAATCACTTAAAATTTATGGTTAAAGTGATCGAACAGATGACGATGAGGCTTAAAATTGATCGAAATCGCAAAAATTTGAAAAATGATTAAAATTTAAGAATCTCGCCGACGACGTGTTTGAGGCCGCTGGCGGTGTGTTTTTCCCAAGACTATTGAAATTAAATTCAATTGAGCCCGTCGCAGCGCGAACGACCCCGTCGACGGTGAGATCCCAAAAGTTACCTTTTAACCGCGATTTTGACCAGTCGACCGCCACTATTCATCATCTTCTTCCCTTATTTACCGAAAAATTTTGACCTAGGGCTTGAGAGATCTTGAATTTGGAGCGATTTCAACTCATTTTTACACCGGATTTCATCTTCCCTCGGTAAGAGCTTCACTCCTATGTAAAATTTTTGATTTTCACCATGAATTTCTTCCACATTGAGGAATTTTGCAAAAAATTGAAAATGTGGAGAAAAGACTTGGAAGAAATTCATGGAACTTGATTTAGATTGCTTTAAGTCACCTTTGGAAGCCATTGTATTATTGTTTTGGAGTTTAGTTTAGATTTTTGTAATTTTGATAGATCGAAAAATGGCTCCCCGTCAAAAGAGGTGACTTGAATTTGACGAGACTCAGTTTATAAATTCTAAAGCCCAATCGAGATACACTTCAATCTTCCAAGGAAAGAAGTGTATTCAAGATCGAGTTTTCGATAATCCTGGAGGAGAGGTGGAACATGTTATTAGAGAAAGGAAGTGGGAGAACATCTGTTACTCTATTAACAAGGTTGTTGTAGAAGTTGTAAAAGAATTATATGCAAATCTGACTCAACTTGAGGACGAGCCTGTTAAAGTAAGAGGATTTTCTGTTGATTTTAATGCTACCCGCATTAATTCTTTTACGAGCTTCACAATTATTCTTCTAGCGAGTATGAAACATTTGGAACTATGGAAGGTCCGTTAGACGATGTTATTGACTTTCTTACTGATGAGAAAGGGATTTGAAAAATTAAGCACCGTGAACGAATTAACTTTCCTCCTTCTATGATGAATGCCACAGCTAATGCATGACATTATTTCATTTGTTCTACTCTGCTACCTACCTATCACCATTGTGAAGTATCACGAGACAGAGCTGTTCTGAATTTCTGTATTCAGAACAATAGAAGTATAAATGTGGGGAGTATTATTTATAAGATTATTATGACAACGAAAAAGAGTGAATCAAGTCGATATTTAGGACATCCTGGCCTAATTTATGCACTTTGCCAATTGTCTGGAGTGGAAGCTAGAGATGATGAAGAATGGGTATATCCTATGAAACCCATTAGTAAAGCTAATTTGAAGACAAACGAATCTCATGAAGAATGGAGATCTGAGAGTAGAAGTAAAGAACCTTCTACCAGTAGAGATATCCCTTCTACTAGTTATGACCTTCCTGCCTCTAGCTCTCCTACTCTTTATGATTTGATGAATGAAATGACCCTGCAGCGGAAAATTTTTAAAAAGATAGATGAAAGACTTGAGAGAATAGATCAAAGGATTGAAGGATTAGAGCAAAGAAATGATCATGATAGTGAATATCTTCAGCGACATTCAGATTTCGAGATTGCTTATTATGATGCTCAGGCTAGATATTATTTAGGTGAGCCTAATGTTACTTTTCTAGAATGCCCCCAGTATACTCGCTATCAGCCCAATCCACCTGCTGACTAGGGAGATGAAGACATAGTATGAGATTTTGATGTCTGATCTTTAAATTTGACTGTGATGTGATGTATTTGTGTTTTGTTGTAGTATTTTCATTCTGTTATTTCTATTTTGTGAACTGTTTTATTTTCCGAGATATGTATTGTATTTTTAATTTGTATTTCATTTCCTGATGGATTGTGATGCATAATTATAATTATAATTGTGAACTCTAAGTTAAACTAGTAGACTGTTTGTTATTGTGCTGTGAAATGCAATTGTTATTTTGTATTGTCATGTGTAGTATAGTCTTTGTTGAAGTTAAATGTTTTGTTTTATGTACTTGTTTCAAAATTTCATTACCCAGCAAATTCTTTAAACTATTATATGTGTAAAAAAGTTCCTAACATTATAGGTCATTTGAAATGAAGATTTTTGAGAAGAACCTGCAAAAATTTCAGAAAGAAGAAAGTACCTAAAGTGCAAAGGTAAGATTTTTATATTTAGAATTTTTCTTTCCACCCGTATTATTTCTATTATTGAAAAATTTAAGTTTGGGGGGGGGAGAAAAATATTAACTATTATATGTTATCAATTAAAATATTTTCAAAATTTATAACATGATTTTTGTGATAAAATTTAATTCAGTTAACTATATTTAGATTTTATTTAAATATTGTATAAGATTCAAAGAAATATTTTTGGTAATGAAAATTAATTTTGTAGGTTAAGATATTTAGTATAAGAAGATGAGACTATAGTTAACTATTTAAAGTAAAGAAAACTATATTCTGAAATACTAAGAATCTTAGGAATTTAGTTGAGAAAGAAAAGATTGGGACTCAACGATGTAAAAACTATGAATTACATATAAGGGGAAGGAATGATAGAAGTTTCAAATTTAGGAAAATAAGAGTGAAGTTCAAAATCATTAACAGGCTATCCAGATATAGTAATCCTCACTTGAAAAAGAAAAAGAAAAAGGAAAGGATTGAAAAATAATCCGTGAAAAGAAAAGAAAAATATATAAAGGATTAAAAAGCAATCCAAATAAAAAGAAAAGAAAAAGTAAGTGAGGAGAAGCTTGAGTAGATGTCTTATAAAAAATTGGCTTCACTTGGATTAACCTAAAGGGAAAATTAAATACATTTTTGAACTTATATTTATGGACTAGTTTCTTTACTAGTAGTGCTCTCATGAATTTCCTATCAACTGAATATTCTAAGAGAATTAATATTGCAACATATAGTCATTCTTGAAATGAATAGAAGACTAGAACTCTTAGACTTGATGACTAGATAAGCTTATGTCTGCAGATTTAATCTAATTACTTGAAAATCTTTCTAAGAAGTCTTATTATGATATTTAGTTAATTCAAAATTATAGTGTTTCTGAATTAAAATTTTTCCATAATGAATCATAGCTTTTATGTAGTACTAAAATTACTTGAGGATAAGGAATAGTTAAGTTTTGGGGGATTTTGACCCACAAAAAATATGTTAAGATTTTCATGCCTATTTTAAATTGATTTTGATGATATTGCACTTTAAAGAATGGTAATTTTGATGATTTTTTGCAAATATGTTGATTTATGGACAAAGGAGCGAAAAAATGTAAAAAATAGCGAATTTGAAGCGAAAAGGACAAAAAATATGAAGACTTGATCTAAGACGCCGACAGCGAGATCGACGGCACCGACGGCAGATTTTTCCCGAGAGTTCGGAAAAATATTACAAGGAAGCTCGCCGACGGCGAGATCAAGGCGGCCGACAACTAGCCTTATGAAAGAGTGTCCAAGGCTAAGTATTCTAGAAGGCTGCCGACCGCGAGCTCGAGGCTGCCGAAGGCGGAAAAGTCGGTTCTCTCACGAGGTGCATCGAATGTGGACGCTTTTTGAAGGGATGCTTGGGAAACTCTTAGAGACTCTTCAAATACTTTAAAAAGAACAATTAGAGGCTGAAAATAGTGTCACATAGGTTCACAAAAGTGTCACAAAAAGGTAACAAAAAGTGTCACAAAAAGTGTCAAAAAAGTGTCACAAGTGTCACAAAAAGGTCACAAAGGGTGTCAAAAAGAGTCTATTGTTGTCTTTGTGTCCACTATAGTGTTAGTGTCTTGTTCCATTATAGTTTTAGATAGTGAGTTCAATTAGTGATATTTGTGAGGAATTCTTCGAGAGATTGTAAGAGTGGAAGGGAAGTGAGAAATTTCTTCCCTTTGTCATTTCATGCGTGCTGTAAAGAAAGGAAGAGATTCAGAAGAACTTCACAGAGTTTACTTGGGGGGGAATTTGAGATAAGTTGTATTTACTTATTTTAGTTTGTAAAACTTTATTTTTATATATGAAATCCAAGTTTTGTCGTATCTTCTCCATGAAATCTGAGTAGTTTTTCTGTATTTCTCCATGTTTTGATATTTTAGTGAAATGGTAATTTAAATTAGTGTGCTAAGAAAAATTTAAAGAACTTGTGATAATCTTTTCACTTAAATCTTAATTTACTTTCAATCTGGCCAATTGATTAGTTAAAATATGTTGATTTTAACAACTATAGTGAACATTACATACGAGATTCAGGGAAGTTAAAGTCCTTGAAAGTAGGGTGCAAATAAATAGGAAAATAATATTTATTGGGCATACAATTGGAGATTTTAGAGTGACAGGCTAAAATCCTCAATTTGGTCCTATCGTTTGGGTGCTGAAGTGTAGATGTTAGCCCTCAGGCGAGGGGAACATGGGAGCTCCGAAGTGAGAGCCGATATCCTCTCAGCCTAGCCGTAGATTCAGTAACCAAGCATAGGATTAGTCAATGTTCTTTATGCCTGGACCAAAGGATAAAGAATAGGTATGCTCCTATTTGGCAGAACACCATTTTTAAACTAATTTTAATTATCCATTCACTTAAATTTCTTAACAAGGATAAGGATTTTTGCTTATATATTTGAATTTCACTTTATTAGTAGAATTAGTTAGCTGTTAGTAGAACTAGTTTATTAAAACTTTATCTTATTTACGATTGCATATTAGTGACAGATAGGCAATTCGATTTACAAAGTGATTCTAAATTAGTTTCTATAATCCTAGTCCATTGCTTCCAAACTATCCCTGTGGGATCGATATCCAGGATTCAATTAGAGCCCTGTATTACTTGAGTGATACGTATACTTGCGTTGAAAGATTAGCTTTGCGATTATTGAATATCTTTATACACATCTTTATTAAATACAAGCAATTTTAAGTTAACGCAAAGTGCGCGGAGCGGTTCAACCCACTGGAAAATATGTTGAGATTTTCATGCCTATTTTCTATTGATTTTGATGATATTGCACTTTAAAGAAAGGTATTTTTGATATTTTTTTGCAGGTATGTTGATTTATGGATAATGGAGCAAAAAGATGCAAAAAAGAGCAAATTTATAGCAAAAAGGACCAAAATATGAAGATTTGACCTTGGGTGCCGACAGCGAGATCGACGGCACCGACGGTGGAATTTTCCCGAGAGTTCAGAAAAAAATATTACAAAGAAGCCTGCTGATGGCGAGATCGAGGCCACCGATAGCGGGCCTTATGAGAAAGAGTCCAAGGCTAAGTATTCTATAAGGCCGCCGACGGCGAGCTCGAGGCCGCCGATGACGAGTAAGTCTGTTCTCTTACGATGCGCATCGAATGTGGACAATTTTTTAAGATATGCTTGGGTAACTCTTGAAAACTCTTCAACTACTTTAAAAGAAACAATTTGGGGCTAAAAATAGTGTCCACCAAGGTGTCAAAAATTGTTGTCTGTGTGTCCATTGAGTCAATAGTGAATCAGTAGTGTGTCTTTTAGTGTTGGTGGTGCCATTATAGTTTTAGATAGTGAGTTAAATTAGTGATATTAGTGAGGAATTCTTTGAGAGATTGTAAGAGTGGAATGGAAGTGGGAGATTTCTTCCTCCTTGCCGTGTTGAAGGAGAATTCTGCGTACTGTAAAGAAAGGAAGAGATTCAGAGGAACTTCAAGGAGTTTGCTTGGGGGGGAATTCGAGATAAGTTGTATTTACTTAGTTTAGTTTGTATAATTCTGCTTTTATATATGAAATACAAGTTTTGTCGTATCTTCTCAATGAAATCTGAGTAGTTTTTCTGTCTTTCTCCTTATTTTGACATTTAGTGTGCCAAGAAATTGTTAAAGAAGTTGTGATAATTTTTTCACTAAAATCTTAATTTACTTTCAATCTGGCCAATTGATTAGTTAAAATATATTGAGTTTAACAACTGTAGTGAAGATTACATCCGAGATTGAGGGAGGTCAAAGTCATTGAAAGTAGGGTGCAAATAAATAGGGAAATAATATTTATCGGGCGTAGAATTGGAGATTTTAGAGTGACAGACTAAAATCCTCAATTCGGACCTATCGTTTGGGTGCTGAAGTGAAGATGTTAGCTCTCAAGCGAGGGGAACATGGGAGCTCCGAAGTGTGAGCCGGTATCCTCCCAGCCTAGCCGCAGGTTCAGTAACCAAGCATAGGATTAGTCAATGTTCTTTATACCTGGACCAAAGGGTAAAGAATAGGCATGCTCCTATTTGGCACAAAACAGTTTTAAACTAATTCTAATCATCCATTCACTTAAATTTCTTAACAAGGAGAAGGATGTTTGCTTATAAATTGAACTTCACTTTATTAGTAGAATTAGTTAGTTGTTAGTAGAACTAGTTTATTAAAATTCCATCTTATTTACGATTACATATTAGTGACAGATAGGCAATTCGATTTACAAAGTTGTGATTCTAAATTGATTTCTATAATCCTAGTCCGTAGCCTCTAAACTATCCCTATGGGATCGATATTCAGGACTCCATTAGAGCCTTGTATTACTTGAGCGATACGTATACTTGCATTGAAAGATTAACTCTGCGATTATTGAATATCTTTATAAACATCTATATCAAATACTAGCAATTTTAAATTTACACAAAGCGCACGGAGCGATATCAAGTTTTTGGCACTGTTGTCGGGGATAGGATAGGATAGATAGATAGATATATAGCTTAATTAGAGTAACAAACAATTTAGAACAATTAAAAAAAAAATTTTTAAAAAGAATTTGCAACTTATTATTATATTTAGTCAATTATTTTTTGTGTACTGATTTTGATTGTATGCGTAAAATTAGATTCGAAAATCTTATACCCTACGATTTGGAATTAGAACGCACTGTTAGGAGAATTAGAAAACTGAGAAAATAACCTAGAAATCCTGATAATCTTAACATAATGGAAAACAACAACCAAAGAATAGAAAATGAACATCAATCTAGACCACTAAGAGATTACGCTAATCCTACATTTGATGAAATTTTCTTAACTATCCAAAATCCAGATGTAGCTGCTAATTCATTTGAGCTTTCCTGCAATTATCCAAATGGTGCAAAACAATCAATTTGGCAGAACTCCTAACAAAGATCCTAATTTATATCTTGTGAGTTTTTTAGAACTTTATGCTACTTTTAAATATGACAGAGTGTCTGATGATGCTGTCAGACTTAGACTTTTTCCTTTTTCACTAAGGGACAAGGCTAAGGCTTGGTTAAATTTGTTAGCACCTGATCTATTAGAACTTGGGGGGAAGTTTCACAAAAATTCTTATCGAAATATTTTCCACCATCTAAGATTGCTAAGCTTAGAAACAATATCACATCTTTCGGCCAGTATGAGGGAGAGTCGATATATGAATCTTGAGAAAGATTTAAAGAACTTCTTAGGAGATGTCCACATCATGCTTTACCAGATTGGTTAATTATTCAAATTTTTTATAATGGATTAGTAGGATCTCTTAGATCCATCATTGACGCTACTGCTGGAGGATCATTAATGGCTAAACCTTTTGAAGAAGCTTATGCTTTAATCCAAGAACTGATCCATAAAGTAGACTGAACCCTATTATGAAAGAAGTAGTTAAAAAAGAGATTTTAAAATGGATGGATGCTGAAATTTCAAATCCTATTTTGGATAGTACTTGGGTAAGTCCAATTCATTATGTTGCTAAGAAAGGAGGAGTGACTGTTGAAGCAAATGAGAATAATGAATTAATACCTATTAGTCAAGTTACTAGATGGCGTATTTGTATTGATTATAAAAAATTAAATGCCGCTACCAGAAAATATCGCTTTTCTCTTCCTTTTCTAGACCAAATGTTAGATAAACTTGCTGGACACAAGTACTACTGCTTTCTGGATGGATATACCGGTTACCATCAAATACCTATTGCTCCTGAGGATCAAGAGAAAACTACTTTTACTAGTCCTTATGGAACTTTTGCTTTTCGAAGATTGCCTTTCGGATTATGTAATGCACCTGCAACATTCCAGAGATATATGATGTCTATATTTAGTAAATTAATGATAATGGAATAGAAGTATTTATGGATGATTTCTCTGTATTTGGAACATCATTTGACATATGCTTAAATAATCTTGAAAAATTTTTTGGAGTTATGTGAAAGAACTAATTTAGTTCTAAATTGAGAGAAATGTCAATTTATGGTTGCAAGAGGAATTGTCTTAGGGCATAAAATTTCGGAAGATGGCATGGAAGTAGATCCTGCAAAAATTCAAGTTATAGCTAATTACCACCTCCTACTACAGTGAGAGGGGTAAGAAGTTTTCTTGGACATGCTGGTTTTTACAGGCGTTATATTAAAGATTTTTCAAAAATTACCAAACCTCTATGCCAACTTTTATAGAAGGACAAGAAATTTAAATTTACTAAAGACTACTTAAATGTCTTTAAGTTATTAAAGGAAAAACTAATCACAACACTTGTAATAGTTTCACCTGACTGGGAGAAACCATTTGAATTAATGTGCGATGCTAGTGATTATTCTATTGGAGCTTTTCTTGGACAAAGATATGATAAGATTTTTAAAGTTATATACTATGCTAGTATAACTCTTAATGATATTCAAATTAACTATATAGTTACTGAAGAAGAGTTACTATCTATTGTGTATGCTTTTGACAAATTCAGATCTTATTTAATTGGGATTAAATGTATTGTGCATACTGATCACTCTGCTATTAAATATCTGATGCAAAAGAAGGATACCAAACCAAGTTTAATCAGATGGATACTTCTGATGCAAGAATTCAATTTTGTGGTAATTGATAGAAAAGGAACTAACAATCAAATTGCTGATCATTTGTCGAGATTAGAAAATCATGAATTACCTGACACTGACAATGAAATTACAGACAGTTTCCTTGATGAACAACTTTATAATGTTAATGTGTGGAAAATACCTTGGTATGCTGATATAGTTAACTATATAGTAAGTGATATTTTGCCACATATGCTAACACTGCAACAACAGAAAAAATTCATTCATGATGCAAAAACATATTTTTGGGATGAACCATATTTATATAAGAAATGTAACGATCTTATTATTAGGAGATGTGTGCCTTATGAAGAAACTGAACTGATTATTCAAAAATGTCATGATTCTAAATTTAGAGGAAATTTTGGGATTGAAAAAACTGCGCACAAAATTTTACAAGCTGGATTTATTGGCCTACTCTCTTTAGAGATGTTTATAGATATATCAAAACTTGTGATAGATGCCAACGAGTACGTAATATATCTAGAAAAAATGAAATGCCTCTGAATTTCATGTTAGCAGTTGAAATTTTTGATGTTTGGGGATTAGATTTCATGGGACAATTTAATCCTTCATTTGGAAAACTATATATTTTGATTGCAGGTTATTATGTATCAAAGTGGATTGAAGCACAAGCTTTACCTCATTGTGATGCTAAAAGTGTTTCAAGATTCTTAATGAAAAATATTTTCACGAGATATAGAATGCCGAGAGGGATTATCACTAACAGAGGATCCCATTTTAGGAATAAATATATTCAAAGATTGACAGAAACGTTTAATATTGTTCATAGATTCTCTACTGCTTATCATTCTCAAACCAATGGATTAGCTAAAGTTTATAATCTTCAGATTAAACAAATTTTAAAAAAGACTGTAAATCCTAGTAGAGTAGATTGGTCTACGAGACTGGATACTACATTATGGGCATATAGGACTGCATATAAAACTCCTATTGGAATGACTCCTTACAAACTCATTTTTGGAAAAACTTGTCACTTACCATTATAATTAGAGCATAAAGCATATTGGGCGATTAAATAATTCAATTATAATTTGAAAAATGCTAGTGAGAAGAGATTGTTAGAATTGAATGAATTAGAAGAATTAAGAAATGAATCTTATGATAACGACAGAATTTATAAGGAAAAGCTGAAGTTAAGACATGATCGGAAGATTAACCAGAAGAACTTTGAACCAGGACAAGAAGTTTTGCTTTACAATACAAGGTTGAAATTATTTCCTGGGAAATTGAAGTCTCATTGGTTAGGACCCTTTACTGCGACTCAAGTTCATACTTATGGAGTTATTGAAATCAAAGATCCGAAGACTGGGAATAGATTTAAAGTAAATGGACATAGAATAAAACCATTTTTTGAGGGTAAAAGACAAAATTTTAAAGTGGTTTTAATGTTCAGTCAATCTGAATAACACCTGAATAGGTCGGGCTGACAATGTTAAACGAAGCGCTTTATGGGAGGAAACCCATAATTATCTTTATTTGTTGAGTGTGTGTTTGAATTTATCATTTTTTTGTGATAGTATTGAATTCTACTACTTGTTTTTACCCTTTAATCATCATGAAATTTGAATCCATGGAGAAGATTTGGAACATATTTGACCACGACATTTTTGTGCAAAATTTTGCCTAGGGCACCTTCGGCGTGCTTGACGCCGCCGAAGGCGAGTTTTTCCCAAGGGCCCTGACATTTAATTGCATAAAGCTCGCCGATGGCACCATCGAGGCCGCCAACAGTGAGATCGACAAGTGGACAATTTTTTAAGTTTGAAATGGCAGTTTTTGGCGGTTTTAGGCAAATTTTTAACCTATAAACTTCTACGGACGGTTCCTAAACTCTACATTTCTAAATAATGAATGGAAACTTCCTTGAATTCTTTTCTAATGACTTCCAGTTTAATAGATCACCCTATATTTCGAGTGTTCAACCGAAGAAAGTTTGTCAGTGCCGAGGCACAATGATCTTTCAACAAAGTGATGTCAAAGAGGAGGCTAATCAAAGTAAAAGGTTTTGTGAATCAAGGATTAAACAATCCTTCGACAACGATTGAAGAAATGATTGTACGGTGAAGATGGAAAATATTTTGCTACACTACTGCCGCAGCAGTTGTTCCTGTGGTGAAGGAGTTTTACGCCAATTTGCATGGAATCAACCAAGGAAGCATATTCGTGCGAGGTAGGTTAGTAATTTTAATTCTGGATGAATTAATGAATTGTACATGCTTGAGAATGTTCCTGTCTGCCATTATTCCAATTTCGTGCCGACGAGAGATAAGATGAATGAAATTTACCAATATTTGACAGACGAAACTGAAGACTAAGAAGTTAGAGAAAACAAGTATGTCAGCTTTTGTGCTACACTTTTAAATCCCATTTCAAAATGTTGGAACTTTTTCATTTTTGTAAAGTTATTACAGATAATGAAGATCGGTAAAATTACCAAAAGAGTGCTATATTAAACTACTGCATTCAAATGGGATGGCCAATTGATATTGGATCAATTATTGTGAAGTATGTTTTTGGCTTGATCGTTCAAGGATCATCTCAGGGGCTTGGACATCCTTCAATAATTTTCTCAATATGCAGTCTGTTTCAAGTATCATAGGAGATTTGGGAAAATGTACTTCTACCTTGGAAACCGTTAGACCCAACTAGAATGTTCCCAGCCAATGAAGAAGAAAATGATATGGGCGTGATTATGGATCAAGCATCGCAATCTATTCCAATTTGACCTCTTGTAGCGGATAAGACACCGATGATCTTACACAGAATCAAGAATCTGGAGAAACATGTACAAAATTTAATGAATTCAATTAACATTATCTCTGATTTCTTTGATCATATCGATTGGGAATGAAAGAGCATTTTGATCACACCGGACGTTTTGAAGTAAGTTTGATACACTTAATGAGAAAAATGGGATGTATTGAAGAAGATTCAACTGAAGAATTCCCATTCCGACCATTCTATAACATGCTCGTCCATGTTCAAGTAATGGGTGATATCAGAGGAGAAACCAACACTGATTCAGAAGAGTAATGAAATTGCTTTACTTTATATGTTTCTTTATGTTGAACTTGATTTGAACTATGTTTGTTTGTTTGCTTTCGATGTTTGCTTTTTAATCTCAGTATAGTTGAGATTATGTTTGTAAAGTTTGTTTTCAGTGTTTAGAGTGTTGTGTCTTGGATTACGATGTTGAATTGAGGAATTTAGGTTGAGAAAACAACTGGCTTATGTGTTATGTAATGTGTATTGTAACACTTGGATTTAATATATAATTTTAAAGTTCTATTGTGTGAATGTTTATTTGTGTTAATACATCACTTAATCACTTAAAATTTATGTATAAAATGATCGAACAGATTATGAAGAGGCTTAAAACTAATCGAAATCGTAAAAATCAGAAAAATGATCAAAATTTAAGAATCTCACTGACGGCGTGCTCTAGGCCGCCGACGGCGTGTTTTTTTCCCAAGACTACTGAAATTAAGTTCAATAGAGCCCGTCGACAACACGAACGACCACACCGACAGTGAGATCCCAAAAATCACCTTTTAACCGTGATTTTGACCAGTCAACCGCCACTATTCATCATCTTCTTCCCTTATTAACCAAAAATTTCATCCCAGAGCTTGAGAGATCTTGGATTTGGAGCGATTTCAACTAATTTTGACACCAGATTTCATCTTCCCTCGGTAAGAGCTTCCCTCTTATGTAAAATTTTTTTATTTTCACCGTGAATTTCTTCCACATTGAGGAATTTTGGAAAAATTGAAAACGTGAAGAACATACTTGGAAGAAAATTCATGGAACTTAATTTAGAATACTTAAAGTCACCTTTGGAAGCCATTTTATCATTATTTTGGACTTTAGTTTAGATTTTTTGTAAATTTGATAGATTGAAAAATGGCTCCCCGATAAAAGAGGCGACTTGAATTTGACGAGGCTCGATTTATAAATGCTAAAGCCCAATCAAGATACACTTCAATCTTCCAAGGAAAGAAATGTATTCAAGATCGAGTTTTTGATAATCCTGGAGGAGAGGTGGAACGAATTATTAGAGAAAGGAAGTGCAAAAACTTCTAATACTCTACTAACAACACTGCTGTTGAAGTTATAAAAGAGTTCTATGCCAATCTGACTCAACTTGAGGACGAGTCTGTAAAAGTAAGAGGATTTTCTGTTGATTTTAATGCTGCTCGCATTAATTATTTTTAGGAGCTTCACGATTTTTACTCTAGCGAGTATGAGACATTTGGAACTATGGAAGGTCCGTTAGACAATGTTACTGACTTTCTCACTGATGGGAAAGGAACTTGGAAAGTTAAGCATCGTGAACAGATTAACTTTCCTCTTTCTATGATGAATGCCACAGCTAAGGCATGACATTATTTAATTTGTTCTACTCTTCTATCTACCTATCACCATAGTGAAGTATCAAGAGATAGAGCTGTTCTGAATTTCTATATTCAAAAAAATAGAAGTATAAATGTGGGTAGTATAATTTATAAGAATATTTTGGCCACGACAAAGAGTGAATCAAGTGGAGGATTAGGACATCCTGGCCTCATTTATGCACTTTGCCAATTATCTGGAGTGGAAGCTAGAGATGATGAAGAATGGGTGTACCCTATGAAACCCATTAGTAAAGCTAATTTGAAGACATACGAATCCCATGAAGAATGGAGATCTGGGAGTAGGAGTAAAGCACCTTCTACCAGTAGAAATATCCCCTCTACTAGTTATGACCCTCCTACCTCTAGCTCCCCTACTCTTTAATGATTTGATGAATGAGATGACCCTGCAGCGGAAAAGTTTTGAAAAGATAGATGAAAGACTTGAGAGAATAGATCAAAGGATTAATGGATTAGAGCGGAGACATGATCATGATAGTGAATATCTTCAACGTCATTCTGATTTCGAGATTGCTTATTATGATGCTCGAGCTAAATACTATAGAGGTGAGCCTGATGTTACTTTTCCAGAATGCCCCCGTTATACTCACTATCATCCCAATCCACCTGCTGACTAGGGAGATGAAGACATAGTATGGGATTTTGATGCCTGATCTGTAAATTTGATAATTGTGATTTGATGTATGTGTGTATTGTTGTAGTTATTTTATTCTGTTATTTGTGTTTTGTGCACTGTATTATTTTTTGAGATATGTATTTTGTTTGTAGTTTGTATTTTAATTTCTAGAAAAATTGTGATGCGTAGATTGTAATTGTAATTGTAATTGTGAACTCTAAGTTTAAATAGTAGACTTTTTGTTATTGTACTGTGAAATGCAAATGCTACTTGGTATTGTCCTGTGTAGTATAGTCAATTGTTGTTGTTAAATGTGTTATTTTATGTACTTATTTCAAAATTTCATTACCTAGCAAACTCTCTAAACTATTATATGTGTAGAAAAGTTCCTAATATTACAAGTCTGTTGAAGTTAAAATTTTTTGAGAAGAATCTGGAAAAATTTCAGAGAAAAGAAAATGCCTAAAGTGCAAATGTATGATTTTTATATTTAGAATTTTTCTTTCCTCCCATATTATTTCTATTATTGAAAACTTTAAGTTTGGGGGGGAGAAAAATATTAACTATTATGTGTTCTCAATTAAAGTATTTTCAAAATTTATAACATGATTTTTATGATAAAATTTAAATGAGTTTACTACATTTAGATTTTATTTAAATATTGTAGAAGATTCAAAGAAATATTTTTGGTAATGAAAATTAATTTTGTAGGTTAAGATATTTAGTATAAGAGGATAATATTATAGTTAACTATTTAAAGTAAAGAAAACTATATTTTCGAAATATTAAGAATCTTAGAATTTAGTCGAGAAAGAAAAGATTGGGGCTCAATGATGTAAAGACTATGAATTACTTATAAGGTAAAGGAATGCTTTAAGTTTCAAATTTAGGAAAAGAAGAGTGAAGTTCAAAATTATTAACAGGCTATCCAGATATAGTAATCCTCACTTGAAAAAAAAGAAAAATAAAAGATTGAAAAAACAATCCCTGAAAAGAAAAGAAAAATGAATAAAGGATTGAAAAGCAATCTAAATAAAAAAAGAAAAGAAAAAGTAAGTGAGGAGAAGCTTGAGGAGATGCCTTATCAAAAATTGGCTTCACATGGATTAACCTAAAGGGAAAACTAAATACATTTCTGAACTTATATTTATGGACTAGTATTTTTACTAATAGTGTTCTAATGAATTTCCTATCGTCTGAATATTCCAAGTGAATTAATATTGCAACATATAGTCATTTTTGAAATAAATAGAAGACTAGAACTCTTAGACTTGATGACTAGTTAGACTTACATCTTCAGAGTTAATCTAATTACTTGAAAATATTTCTAAGAAATCTTACTATGATATTTATTTAAATAAAAATTATAGTATTTTTGAATTAAAACTTTACCACAATAAATCATAACTTTTATGAAGTACTAAAAATTACTTGAGGACAAATAATAGTTAAGTTTGAGGGATTTTGACCCACTGAAAATATGTTGATATATTCATGCCTAATTTATATTGATTTTGATGATATTGCACTTTAAAGAAAGGTATTTTTGATATTTTATTGCAGGTATGTTGATTTATGGACAATGGAGCAAAAAGATGCAAAAGGAGCGAATTTGGAGCAAAAATGACCAAAATATGAAGATTTGACATTGAGCACCGACGACAAGATTGACGGCGCCGAAGGCAAAATTTTCCTGAGAGTTCAGAAAAAATATTACAAGGAAGCTCGTCGACGACGAGATCGAGGCCGCCGATAGCGGGCCTTATGAGAAAGAGTCCAAGGCTAAGTATTCTAGAAGGCCGCTAACGGCGACCTCGAGGCCGCCGACGGCGAGTAAGTCAGTTATCTCATGAGGTACATCGAATTTGGATGATTTTTGAAGGGATGCTTGGGTAACTCTTGGAAACTCTTCAACTACTTTAAAAGAAACAATTTAGGGCTAAAAATGGTATCAACCAAGGTGTCAAAAATTGTTGTCTGTGTGTCCATCGAGTCAATAGTGAGTCAGTAGTGTGTCTATTAATGTTGGTGGTGCCATTACAATTTGAGATAGTGAGTTCAATTAGTGATATTTGTGAGGAATTCTTCAAGTGATTTTAAGAGTGGAAGGGAAGTGAGAGATTTCTTCCTCCTTGCCGTGTTGAAGGAGAATTCTGCGTGATGTAAAGAAAGGAAGATATTTAGAGGAACTTCAAGGAGTTTGCTTGGGGAGGAATTCGAGATAAGTTGTATTTACTTATTTTAGTTTGTATAATTCTGCTTTTATATATGGAATCCAAGTTTTGTCGTATCTTCTTCATGAAATATGAGTAGTTTTTTTGTCTTTCTCCTTGTTTTAACATTTTTGTGAAATGGTTATTTGAATTAGTGTGTCAAGAAATTGTTAAAGAAGTTGTGATAATCTTTTCACTCAAATCTTAATTTACTTTCAATCTGGTCAATTGATTAATTAAAATATGTTGAGTTTAACAACGAAAGTGAAGATTACATCTGAGATTCAGGGAGGTCAAAGTCCTTGAAAGTAGGGTGCAAATAAATAGGGAAATAATATTTATCGGGCGTAGAAATGGAGATTTTAGAGTGACAGACTAAAATCCTCAATTTTTTTCTATCATTTGAGTGCTGAAGTGTAGATGTTAGCCCTCAGGCGAGGGGAACGTGGGAGCTCTGAAGTGAGATCCAGTATCCTCTCAGCCTATCCGCAGATTCAGTAACAAAGCATAGAATTAGTCAATATTCTTTATACCTGGACCAAAGGGTAAAGAATAGTTATGCTCCTATTTGGCACAACACATTTTAAACTAATTCTAATCATCCATTCACTTAAATTTCTTAACAAGGAGAAGGATGCTTGCTTATATAATGAACTTCACTTATTAGTAGAATTAGTTAATTGTTAGTAGAACTAGTTTATTAAAATTCCATCTTATTTACGATTGCATATTAGTGACATATAGGCAATTCGATTTAAAAAGTTGTGATTCCAAGTTGGTTTCTATATCCTAGTCCTTAGCATCTAAACTATCCCTGTGGGATCGATATTCATGACTCCATTAAAGCCTTGTATTACTTGAGAGATACGTATACTTGCGTTAAAAGATTAACTCTGCGATTATTGAATATCTTTATACACATCTATATCAAATACTAGCAATATTAAATTTATGCTAAGTGTGCGGAGCGGTATTAGTAGGATTAGTTATAATAACCTAAATCTCTTTAAATTCCATACTACAGACAAATTAAGTAGGCTACAACCTTTTCCTTACTTGGTTCATTACGTGTTCTTGTGGGATCGACAAACCAGACTCAATAGAAAATGATTCTACTTTGACCATGCACTTGCATAATCCACTTGGATTTAAAGCATTTGGTAAGGGTCATGCTTTTTTTGGCGCTGTTGCTGGCGAATATGACGGTGAAGAACTTAGGAGAATTTTAGTTGAACTATTGGGACAAAGATTTGGAAATTTTTAATACTATTTTTTGTTTTTGTTTATTTTACTTATTGTTTGTGTGTAAACCTGTAAGTAAACCTTTTGTTAGTGAATGTGTAGGACGTGTCCAACAGAACTTGAACCTTATGATTCAAAACTAAAGAGAACAATTAGAAAAGTTAGAAAACAAAAAAAATCATGAACTTGAAGAAGAAATGGTGAGTAATCAGCATATTAATAGAGATACTCAAGAATCAACTAATGAAAATCATGGTGGGTAAAGAGCATTAAGGAATTATGTTAGTTCTATGACAGATGAGATTCATTTAAGTATTCAAACTTCTGTTATAGAATCTAATACGTTTGAACTCAAGCCTATTATCATCCAAATGGTGTAGAACAACCAATTTGGGGGAACCCATATGAGTATCTAAACTTACATTTGGCAAGTTTCTTAGAACTTTGTGCCACATTTCACTATAATGGAATTTCTAATGATACTGTTAGGCTTAGGCTTTTTTCATTTTCCCAATGGGATAAAGCCAAAATGTGGTTAAACTTATCAGAACTTGGATCTATTAGAACGTGGAACGAACTACCCCAAAAATTCCTAGCCAGCTATTTCCCACCTTCAAAAATGGAGAAATTAAGGAATGACATTAGTTCATTTTGTGATCATGAGGGTGAGTCAATATATGAAGCTCGGGATAGATTTAAAGACCTTCTAAGGAAGTGCCTGCATCACGCTCTGCCTAATTGGCTGATTGTCTAGACTTTTTATAACGGTATAATAGGATCCCTTCGATCTATTTTCAATGCTGTCACTAGTGGTTCGCTCATGTTAAAGCCATTTGATGAGGTCTATTCTCTAATTGAGGAGATGAATAATAAATTTCCATGGCGTGCTAAGAGAGTAAACCCAAAAAGGTAGCTAGTGTTCATGACACTAATGTACTTGTGATTTTAACTTCTCAGGTAGCTGCTATATCTAGCAAGTTAGACCAATTAGGGAGGAATCAACCTCTAGTGCCATCAATAATAGAGGAATATTCATTTGGATAATTGGTTTATCCTAACACTTCATCATATGAAACTTTAAATGCGATAAATAATCGACCTAACAATCCTTATTCCAATTTCTACAACCCAGGTTGAAAAAATCACCCTAAATTTAATTGGAATAACAATTATGGTGGAGGAAACCAATAGCAGGGTAATAATTAAGCAAATCCTATTGGGAATAGGAATAATTAAGTTAACTATAATTTTAGACCTTCTTATCCTCCTGGGTTCAACCATAATCCACAATTTAAGAAAAAGAAGTTGTCATTGAAAGAAGTTGTCTTACAATTGAAAATCAACTTCAAAATCAAGGTACTACGATAAGAAATATTGAGAACAAGTTGGGGTAGATTGCTAACTCATATAGAAATCAAACCTAAGGAACTTTTCCTAGCAACACCGAGATTAATCCTAAGGAGAAGAGTAGTGAGCATGTCAAAGCTGTGAAGTTAAGAAGTGGAAAAGAGTTGGAAGATGTAATTTAGAAGAATCTTGAGTTGAATGAGGAGCATTTAAAGCTTTAAAAACCTAAGGAAAATATTCCCAAGGAAGTAGAGAAACCAGTTTCCCTAACTCATATTAACTTAAAAAAACCTCCACCTCTATTTCCTCAAAGGCTGCAGCAGCAAAAAAAGATCAAAACTTTTTGAAATTTTTGGAAGTTTTAAAAAGCCAATGATTAATATTCCTTTTGTCGAGGTTCTGGAGCAAATGCTAAGGTACATGAAGTTCATGAAAGACATCCTCAACAATAAGAGGAAGTTTGGGGATTACGAGACAATTGTTGTTAATGAAGAGTGCACCGCTATTATTCAGAAGTAGCTTCATCAAACTTAAAGATCTTGGGAGCTTTATTATCCCTTGTGTACTTGGATACATATTTTACGACAAAGCTTTACGTGATGTTGGAGCTAGTATAAACCTTATGTCATTATCTATTTTTAGAAAGTCAAGATTAGGAGAAGTGTCTCTTACTAATGTAATCATTCAATTAGCTGATCGATCGATCACTTATCTGAAAGGGATTATAGAAGATATGCTAGCTAAAGTGGATAAATTTAGCTTCCATGTTGATTTCATTATATTATACAAGGAGGAAGATAAGGAAATTCCTATTATAATAGATAGACCTTTTCTAACCACTGAATGGGCAATGATAGATCTGCGAAAAAGGTGAATTAACATTGAGAGTGATGATCATGAGGTAACTTTCAATGTATTAAAATTAATGAAGTGTCCTTGTAAAAGAAATGAAGATGGGTGTTTTCAGATAGCTTTAACTGATTATTTATGTAATTGTCATTTCCAAGAAAATCATGAAAGTAAATTAGAAGAGCAAAATTTGAATGAGGAGAATATTTCTGACTATCATGATGAATCACTCTATTGATTGTTGATAATTCAAAAGTCAATCAGGAGAGATTTGAGATTCTTGATATAACAAAAAATAATAAGCATATGGTTCCTTCTATTAAGAAACCTACAGAACTTGAAATGAAGGTACTTCTTAAATACTTAAAGTCTGTTAACTTAGGAGAGTCATCTACTTTACCTGTTATTATATCCTCAGATTTGACTTACTTAAAAGAGGAGAAATTAATGGAAACTCTAAATAATTATAAAAAAGCTTTCAGATGGACCTTAGTTGATATTAAGGTGATTAGTCCCTCTATATGTATGTATAGGCTCCTGATGGAAGATAATCATAAACACAGGATAGGTTCTAAAAGAAGATTAAACCTAATAATGAAAGATGTCGTTAAAAAGGAAATTTTAAGATGGATGGATGCAGGTATTATCTATCCTACATCAGATAGTGCCTGGGTTAGCCTTATTCATTGTGTTCCTAAGGACGTAGGAGTGACATTATTTGTTAATGAAAAAAAATGAATTAATTCCAACTAGATATGTCACTAGGTGACGTAAATTAAATTCTTCCACTAAGAAAGATCACTTTCTTTTACCCTTTCTGGATGAGATGTTGGATAGGCTAGCTGGTCATCCATATATTTACTTTTTAGATGGATATTCAAGGTATCATCTAATACCTATAGCTCATGAGGAAAAAAAGAAAACAACATTCACATGTCCTTGCGAGACTTTTGCTTTTCGTAGAATGTCTTTTGGATTGTGTAACGCACCGACAACATTTTAACTGTTTATGATGTCAATTTTCAGTGACCTAATTGAGAAAGGGATAAAAGATTTCATGGATTATTTCCCAGTGTTTGGCCCAACATTTAACTTTTATCTCGATCATCTTGCAAAGGTGTTAAAATGCTCTGAGGAGACTAACCTTGTTCTCAATTGAGAGAAATGTCAATTTATGGTCTCATTTGGAATTATATTAGGGCATAAAATATCTAAAAAATGTATAGAAGTTGACTCAGTGAAAGACCAAGTTATTTAAAAACTACCACCACTCACTAATGTGAGGAGTGTTCAAATTTTCTTGCACATGTTGGATTTTATAAACGTTATATTAAAGAATTTTCTAAAATCGCCAAACCCTTATGTCATCTCTTGGAAAGGCATGTCATATTCAACATTTTGAGAATGAGGACTAGATCACAAACATTGAACTCCCTTAGATGGATCAATTTTTTATGGGCTTGTATCATTCTTATATGAAAAAGTTCAAAGTTTAGTTGTGTTGACAAGGGCACTTCTTTGAGGGCTTCTTACTCTTCCAATTGAAGTCTGACATTCTCTTTTGTAATGATTTTGTTGGCTACAAAAATTTTGAGAGAATGTAGTTGCACTTCTAAGGGAAGTAGGAGCTTAGACCCATACACAATTGCATATGACGTAAACTAAGTTGGAGTTCTGACTATTTTTTGTATGCCCACAGGGCTTCTAACAACTGCTTGTGCCATCCTTTTTTGTTGTGGTCGAAGCACAAAAAATATATACTATTTTTTGCTATAAAATTTTACCCATTGTTGGTAATATTGCACTTTAAATAAAAGAATTTTTCATGCTTTGTTGCTGGTATGATGATTTTAGGTGATTGGAGCAAAAAGAAGCAAAAAGAAACAAATTCAGAGCGAAAATGAGCAAAATAGGAGAAAACAGCTTTGGGCGCCGCCGGCGCTAATTTTGAGACTCCAAAATTAAATTGACGATAGAGAGCCGCCGGCGCCCTATGTCGGTGCAATTCAAAAATGAAGAGTTTTGGCGAATTTTTGAAGGGATGCTTAAGAAAACTCTTGGGAATTCATTTCTAACAAATATGTAACTATTTTTGGACGAAATTTAAGATAGAGAGAGTAGTGTAGTAGTAGAGAGAGTGTAAGTTTAGAGTTATGGTTTGGAAGAGTGAGTGTAGAAGTGAAGATTTGAGAGGGATTCTTCTCTAAGGAGTGAAGGAGAAGGAGTAAAGTGAGAGATTGCTTCTTCCTTTCCATTCTAAGAGGGAATTAAGTGTTGCAAAGAAGAGAGAAAAGGATTCAAAGGAACTTTAAGGGATTTGCTTAGGGAAGAGAAAAAGATAAGTTGTATTTGCTATTGTGGTTTGTATGAATTTTCTTTTATATATAAAATCCATGTTTTATTGTGTCTTCTCTATGAATTCTGAGTAGTCTCCTTCATCTTTCTTCTTGCATATAGATGTGATGTTGTGATGATGTGGATTTGAAGTGCTTTTAAAGTATTGAAGAAATTGTGATGGTTTTTCATTTTGAACTTAATTTACTTTTCAATCTAGCCAATTGAATTGTTAAAATTTGTTGTGGTACATTAACTCCGAAAGGATTGAGTGTCCTATAACAATAATGAAAAATCCATTTAATCTCTGTGAATGAATTGCGTAGTTCATGAGAATTGAGTGCAAATAAATAAGAAAATGTGTTTTGATGGGCTTCAAATTAGAGGTTTCAGGGTGACAGGCTGAGATCCTTAATTTGGTCCTAAGATTGGTAACTAAAGTCGAAGGTTAGCCTTCAGGTAAAGGGTGAGTGGGAACTCCGTAGTGACAGCCGGTATCCTCCCAGCCTAGCCTTGATTTAGTGACTGAACTTAGGATATGTCAATGTTTTTTACATGCTTGGAAGAGGGGGTACTCTTTTGAGGGTAAAGAAACATTTATGCTCCTATTTGGCACAATACAACAAATAATCATTCTATATCATTCACACATCATATACTCATTGCAAGAGGAAAGACACTTTTCATATATATCAAAACCTTTCAAATATAAAGCTTAGTGTATGTGTTAGTTAATTCTGTTTAAAGATATTAGAAGTAAGTGTGGTTTGCTTAACTGTTTTTGTTTTCTGCATCTTGTTAGTATAAGTAAACTTAATCTTTAATTGCGATTTGAGTATTGGATTTCAGTATTATGCTATTTATTGTAAGGAACGTGCCTTCCCTGTAGGATCGATAACCAGGACTCCATTAGAGACCTGTATTACTTGATATGATATGTATACTTGTGTTGAAGTTTGGACTTTAAAAAATCATTATAAATATATAAATTTGGGTTCATAAGTTCTTGCATAATAAAAAGTCTGCATCATGGTCCAATGTGTTCTTCAAAATTTACACGAGGGTCTTGTTGAAGGCCTCTGATAAACCATTTTCTCTTGGGTAATAGATCGTAGAGTACCTCCAATCTATCCTGTGTCGCCTGCCGAAATTATTGAACTTTGTACTTTTGAAAGCTGAATTGTTGTATGAGATAATTCTGCATAGGATGCCAAAACGGTGCACAATTTGATTTTTGAAGAATTGAAGAACATGTGACACCTTCACTTCTCTTAATGACACTACTTCTGCCCATTTTAAAAAGTAATTTGTAGCTACGAGAATGAATCATTGTCCTTTTGAAGACGGTGGTTTTATATGACTCACTATATTTGTGCCCCAACACTCGAATAGACACAACACGATTATCTGATGTAGCAGATTTGGGGGTTGATGTATGACTACTCCATGTATTTGGCACTGGTGACAGCTTCTAGAAGTCTCCATACAGTCATTTATCTTCATCGGCCAGTAGTATCCTAGCCCCTTAATTTTCATTTTCATCTTCAGGCGTGATTGTGGGGTGATCCCCGTTATTTATGCTGATGTTTTATATATGAATTTATAATTCTTTTTAACGATATCTCTTTCAATACAACGATGCCAAAAACTCGATGCAAAAGCAAATTAAAGTTTTAATTGTTATTATTATAAAATGAGATTCTATGCAAGAATACGTACCGTTATCAAGTAATATAGGGCTTTCTTATTAAGTCCCGAAATATTGAACCCACAAAGAAAATGTTAAAAATTTTCTTAAATGAAATAAAATAGAAAACATAACTTTTTACTTTTTGAGAAAGATCCTAACCAAACTAAAGATAATATTATAGGAAAGAAAGTTTGATTCTTTTTGATAATTTTTATAATTTGAAATGAAAGCAAACAACTACTTTAACTATTTTTGTAAGATTAAAGCAAATGCAAATAAAATATATTTTTCCTTATTATGAATCAATATCAAGTCATAGAATTCTGTTGTGGAAGTATTTAAAATGTGTTTCGCCAAATATGAGCAATTATATTCTTTACCCATACTAGAGATGCTATAAAGAACATATGTTAATCTAATATTTTAGTAATCTTGAAGACGGGCTAGGTAAGAAAGATACTAGCTCTCACTTTAAAGTTTCCTCTTCTCCCTCCACCTGGGGGCTGACATCATGTATTAAGACATAAAACAAATTAGTCAAATTGGGGGATTTAGCCTGTCACTTTAAAGTCCTCTAATTCTACACCCATCAAAGTATATCTCCCTATTTATTTGTACTTAACAATATGGAGTACATTCTCACCCATATAATCTTATGTGATTCTTATCATTTCTTGACTGAGACAATACCATACTAGTTCTTACATGTTCTCACAACATATATTAACATCTTAATTGGCCAAATCAAAAAGTAAATGAAGTGCAAGGTTTTGAATCACCACAATTTCTTCCAACATTGATTTACTATACTTCACATAACATCCATCCATAACTTAATTGCTTCATCATTTTAAGGAAAAAGATAAAGAAAAATACTCAAAATTCAGGGATAAAATACAATCACAACTTATTTTAAAAGTAGAAATAATAATGAAACACAAGAAGTCTTAATTAAAAACCAAATGTAATAACAAAGATAAAGACTTATCTGAAAATCCTCTTCACCAAACTCTTGAAGTTCTTTTGAAAACTTTGCTTTTCTTTACAATATTCCTTAGAGGGTGGTGCCCTACTCTAAGGCCTCCAATTCTCTCTTCTAATCCTAATAAAACTATATTAAAGTAGAAATTGTGAAGTGGAGTGGTGTGTTACGAAAAGAACTCTCCTACAGAATAAAAATAAACCATACACCCTCCAACAAAAACCATTTTCTGATTTCCAAATCTTCTTTTTATAAATTTCCAACTGGTGTCTTTATGTTTCTTCAAATTATGTCCAGATTCAATGAATCCTCCAAGAGATGCATCCATTCAAAAGTAGTTTTAATTAATTTTGGCGTCAATAGGAAGTTACATATGTTTGTACCAAGAAATACCTCAAGCACCCCTTCAAAATGGCGCAAATAATTAATTAATTTCTCTAAAGTAACTACCACGCTTAAGCGTGGGGTCTCGGTGCTTAGCTGCAAGGCTTTTGGCATGTAAGCTCCATGTCTTGGTGTGTAACCGTGAGGCTCTGGCGTGTAAGCAACATCTGGGTGCTTAGCCGCCAAAGATCAATTTTGCACCTTTCTTCATATTACTCCAAATTTTATCCTTTTTTCACTCCTTTCATCACATTCATCCATTTAATCATACCTACAAGAAAAATACACAAAATATCTTCCATTAAAGTTCAATATCATTAAAAATATGTATAAAAATGTCTATAAAAATACTAAATACTTTAGATGTATCAAAATCCCCCAAACATAAAATGTTACTTATCCTCAAGTGACACTATAATCACATAAAATCAAACAAGCAAATTATGTGGATGAGTTTCTTTAGGAGTTTCTAAAATTTTGTTCTAGAAATGTAGTAGTCCAATTTAGAAAAAAATAGTAAATGAGACCAATTTAAAGTTTAGAAATCTCTTAAGTAAAGGTTTATGAAAAATATGAGTTCCTATCTTATTCGTAAATACTTATAGATTATTCAAAATATAGAGTTTAGGCATTTTTTTTTCTTTACTAAAAAATCTTTATTAAAAAAAATGATACAAACTATATTGTTCATATGCTTCAAGATTTTCTCAAATCTTATACTCTAGAAAGATCATTTGTGGAACAAATTTGTGATTAGACCCTTAAATCCTCAATCTACCCCTTCCTTTTTTACATACAATTTTTTACTTTACTTTTCTTCTTGTTCCTTTTATTTCTTTTCTTTTTTTTTTAGGCAAGGATTACTATATATGGATAAACCTTTACTAATTTTAAATTTCACTCTTCCTTTCCTAAATCATAAGGTAGATATATATCTTTACTTTGAAATATAATAAAAGTTTTGAAAATTATTTTCAATAAATAAACTTTAAGTATTAAAAATAAAAGTCTAATCAATCTATTTTTCAAAAAATACAATTATTCCAACTAAAGATAGTTACAAAATATTTATCATTTCTTCACTAAGAAATTTTTAACTTTAAATTTTTTATTGTTACTATAGATTTTAACTAAATTCTCTTACTCTTTTCTATATTCAAATTTTTACTTCTCTAATATAAATTCATACACATAATTATTTTTCAATCAAAATCAAATTTATTTTTAGCACATTTGAGAACGAATAAAATTTAAGTATTTGAATTTTTTTTCATCCCCCAAACTTTAAAGTTTTTGTTATGATAAAACATTTAAGCATATTAAAAAGATATATGGGTAGGAATTAAAAATTATAAGTATGATGCTTGCAAGAATTTTTTAATCCTAAATATGCAAGTATAACGATTAAAAACATGAGTAAAAACAACTGGATCAAATTTTAATTTCACATTTTATATAAAAGAAATTCAAAAAACTTCTAAAATAATGGAGGTAACAACGTCAAATTCACACATACTTAAACAAAAACCCACAACTAAAATATATGGTAGTAATTTGGAAAGTTAAGCATGAAATTAAATAATGGATTTTAATAGGGTTCTAAACCTTCCTAATAGTTTTTGGAATAAGTTCAACACTAACAAAAAAGAATACAATACAAATTTATTAATACATTTACTACCACGAAAACTCTAAACTTTCACATCACATAACACATACAAACAACATCCACAAATAACATAAAAAACTAAAGTTGTTCATCAACTAGTATATTAGTTAGTTTTTTTTTAAATCATGATTACAACAGAAAAGTTCAAATAACAACCACAAATAAAAAGTTCACAACACCAATAAAATAACATAAAATTCGAAACATAAAATACAATAAAATAACATAACAGTTCACAACACATGCAAAATATAAATCCTAATCCTCATATTTTTCCTCATCATTATCTCTTTCATTCTAAGCATGTGTAGGCTCATATGGGGTATAGTGTGGATGTGGAGGTAACACAACACTATAATCTCCTCTAATCAGTCTATCCATATAACTGTGATAATTCTCCTCATATTCAGTATGTTTTTACAGATATTCCCCTATATTATCTACCTTTCCTTCATTATCATGTACTCGATCTGCAGTATAATTAATATTATCTTTCATTCTATTTAAAAGTTCTATTTGCAAATCAGTAAACTGACCTAATGATGCATGAGAAGTTGAGACAAGAGATGTGGCGGCAGTAGATGTAGAAGCACCAGAAGCTCTAGATACTCCTCGCCACCAGCCAAAAATAGAATGCTCAGCATATGTCTTCACATTCACACTAGTAATAGCCTTAAGAGGCTGAAGGACCTCTTCCCAATTATCTGATCTTACACCAGCCTGCTTACATAATGAATGAATAAGGAAAGAAAATCCCATACCTGTAGTAGTAGCAGCTCTGGCAGAACTCCAAATACAATCATAAGTAATCATTCTGATATCAATTGCCTTATCCTGCGAAATAAAATAATTTTATTTGGCTCTTTCCCTCATGAATTTACTCAGATGGTTGGTAGGAATCAGTTTGGATGATATTAAGGGTCTGTTTGGGGGTGCGGCTCCAGAGCTTCGCGGCAAACCACCGCGGAAATGCGCTGTTTGGGGGAGCGGCACAAGAGCTTCGTGGCGACCGTCCTGGTAAGTATTCATAAAAAGCGGGCCGCGGGATCGACCTCGCTGCCCGCGTTCCACCTTTCTTTTTTACCCTGCTGCCCCCTTCGATCTTCATTCGGGTTGTTACGTGAAAGAAGAGCTCCTCCCCATCCTTATCTAGCGTTCGTTCGTTTGTCTCGTCTTCTTCATCTTCTATTGGTTTTCCATTCGTTCGTTCATCTTCCTTCGTCTTCCGCCGTTCGTTCGTCTGCCATTCGTTCGTCTTCCGTTCGTTAGAGGTAAAATGAACACTATATAATATCTTCACAGCACAGCGAAGTTTAATCGACCTCTGTTGCCCGCCTCGTCTCACCCTTGCCTGCTTCCCTATCGCATGCAAGCAGAAGCCCCACTCCTCGACGCAGAACTCTCCACTCAGCTCTCCCGCTCGCTGCAGTCTCACTCACCCTCCTTCTTCTTACGTGAACACCCGCACCTCCTCTGCTCGATTCGCAAACGCCCGCTCTCCCCATCTCAGCGACAGGAACGCCGAATAGCTGTTCGGCTCTCCCCTCCCTCACGACCCATGCACAAAAAATTCCAACCTCTCGACCTCACTCGAAGGCTCGCCATCTTCCTCTCGCTCGACTCCACCTGCAACAAAGTCGTCGGCTCAAAGATTCACAGTTATCACAGATTGGTAATAAACAATTTTTGTGTTTTTCTAGTTTGGTTGTTTTATTGTGCTTCTGCTCATGTTTTTCCAATTTTCTTGAATCCACACGATTTTATTCTGGTTTCAATTTTTAACCCCGGTGAATTAGGCATCCCTCAACATAAAGATTAAAGTTAAAGTCAGTAACAAAGTGTAGCTTTGGATAAAAATTTGGGTCTCGATGGTGGGGGAATGGGCCCTATTACCCCTATTATAGTTCCTCCTCTGAATCTAATACATTTATGGTATGGATCATATACATTTTTTAGATAAGACTCCTCAAATAAGACCAAAGATAGTGGTACACCGACGATATGGGAAAAAGAAACAAAATTATTATTTTGTGACCTGTGTCTTAAGGAGATTGAACTGGGAAATAGGTCTACAACCCATTTTAGTAAGGAAGGGTGGCAACATATTATTACAAATTTCAAGGAAAATACGGGCAGGGAGTATGACAGGATGCAAATGAAGAACAAGTGGGATCAACTAAAAAAAGATTGGAAAACTTGGAAGGAATTGAAACGAGGATCAACGGGCTTGGGTTGGGATCCGATGAAACAAACCATTGATGCTTCGGAGGCGTGGTGGGCTGAAAGACTTGCGGTGAGCAAATTTTTATTTCGTATACTTTTATTCACTTTATTTTTTAATACTGCTTTAACTGTTTAATATGATTTTTCAGGTGGTGCCTGCAGCGAAGAAGTACACAAGTTGTGGCATTGAACCCGAGTTAGAAGAGAAGTTGGACCGTATGTTTGAGGGTGTCGTCGCAACAGGAAAATATGCATGTGTTCCAAGCCAGACAGGGTTTTGTGGTACCTCTGAGATTGTCGCCGTCAACCTATCTTGTGATTCACCGGATCTCGACAGCCCGGAAATCCCGGAAATACAAAGCCCAAACTTTTCTAAGCGTCATTGTATTGATGGTAGAAAAAAAGGTGGCGCTGCTTTTCTCAGAAACCAAATTGCACATCTTGTGGGTACCTCCAAAGATGCCCCGCACACAGTTCAGGAAAATTCCATTAAGGAGGTCGTGGAACTTCTTGATGAAGATGATGAAATTTCAGAGGATCATGACCTATACATTTTTGCTGTAGAACTTCTTCTAGATTCGTGCCATAGAGATTTCTTTAAAACAATTGCCAAAGAAAAACGGGTGGCATATCTACGACATTTTTTTTCTCGTGGGGAAAATTGATTGAACTTTTTTCTTATTTGTTGTTGAGTGGGAGATTGTTTTAGTTCATTTGTTGTTGTGTGATACACTTTTACTTCATTATTCTACTTTCTAATGATATGCTTATTTGATATTCTTAAGCTGTCATTTTCATCTTTTATAAATGCTTGGGGCATGTTTTCATCATGATTTATTAATTCCATTTAATTTTTATCAACACTAGTGCAATATACGTCATCATGGATTCAGACCAAGAAAGTTGGAGACGGAGAAATGCAGCAATCTCCTTGATCGTTGAGTACTATAATAAGTGCATTGATCGCTCTCCATGCTACACATCTTCTTATTTTGGTGACAAATGGGTAGGGGAAATGCTTGCTGGACATCCAACCGTATTCAGCAACATGTTCCGGATGAAGCAGGAGGTATTTGCAGATCTTCTAACAGAACTTTGTGGATTTCATGGTCTTCATGGGTCATTGAGGACAACACAACGTGAGGTGTTGGCAATGACTCTGTACATATGATCACAAAACGAGTCAATGTGTAGTTCAATGGAACGATTCCAACACTCATCTGAGATGATCAGCAGATATTTCTCTGTGGTTCTAAACGCACTTGTGAGCTTATCAAAACAAATCATAAAACCAACAGATCCAACGTTCGCACAAACTCCTATAGAGATTCAACGTGATGCACGTTACATGTCGTTCTTTAAAGTAAAATTTGCAATTTGTAGAATTCAATTTTAAATACGAATACTGGACATTAGTAACTCAAAAGTATTTGTGTAGGATTGCATTGGAGCAATAGATGGAACCCACGTTGATGCGAGAGTTACAAATGATGAAAAGATTGCATTTATCTGGCGTTGTGGAGCCCCTACACAAAATGTCATGGCAGTCTGTGACTTTAACATGTGCTTTACGTTTGTCATACCAGGTTGGGAGGGTAGTTCTCACGACAGTAGAATTTTGAAGAGTGCTACGCAGAATGCTCACAACAACTTTCCACACCCTCCACATGGTATGTTGCAGTCCCGAATTCTTTGGTTAATCACTTTATACATCATACTGAACCTACAATGCATTCCAGAGAAATATTATTTAGTGGTCTAAACAGTGGCTCCTAAATCTGAGAGGAGTTAGCTATACTCGTTCTAGACAGAAATGAACGGGGTATGCCAACGGAAGAATGATGTTTTTGGTCCACTAGGGATATGGACTCACTATCGATTTATGAAAGAAAAACCATCTAATCAAAATGGAGAGAGGAACTAGTCCCCAGCGGAGTCGCCAGAAGTTGTCGGCATATTTTTAGGTTTGTGTTGTATTTTGAAAAGGGGTCGCCTAAAGAAATTGTCAGTGAATTTTAGATTTTAAATTTAATTTAAATATATATATAATTTAGAAAGTAGCATTTTATTTTGAAAATAATTTTAAGTTTGAAAATTTTAAGATATGAAATTAAACCGATCTCACATCCCAAATAGTTTATACAAACGAGCACCACATCACAAACCGTATATCTATCCCGAAGAATAGACACACTGCTTGACGATGGGGCTCGATTAAATAAACTAGAAGATTTGTGACATCCGTTTGGTCCGCAAATCAATTTTATAAGCCGATAAGTTCCCCGCTTAATATAAAGAAATTAAGCGGGGTTTATATTACTCGGGTTGTTAAAGTTCCCTATAAGGGCAAGCCCCTATAGTTAATTACATCTTAAATGATAGGAATCATTTAAGAAAACTCTCGATAATGATCAGTGGTTTTGCTCTCAAGAATTTCAAAGTTTAAGGTTTTCAAAGGATTGGATTTTGGAGATTTCAAAAAGGGAATGGATCAAATTTGGAACAGCTTGTTTCGAGAATCCAAAGGAAGAGAAGTAGGAGAAGTTGAGGATCCAAGAAGAATCTTGGCAACTTCCCAAATTATCCTATTTTTTGGCTTAGATTTAGGAATTTTATTTGATGTTGCAATCTTGTGAATTTTAATTAATTAAGACTTATATTTGTATGACATAATCATACAAATAGCCTCGAAGATGTGAGGGTTTATGTCGTACCAAACGACTACCTCAGAGTCCTAAGACTGGTTAGGGCTTAATTTACATAGCATGATTATGCAAATGACTAACAAAAAGTTGAGGAATTATGTTGCACTAAGCAAACTACCTCGAAGTCCTATGGTTTGGTTATTTAAAACTAAGAAAGTTTTGCTGGAGTAGATCCAAATTTTACTGATGACGATGGCCGTGCTGCCCATCATGCTCCAAGCTCCTTGTTGTTGTAGAGGTTTAGTTTTAGAAGTCATAAATCGGGAGATGAGAGAAGTGTTTTGGTTTAGGGAAAATCTTAAAATCCAAGTGTTTTTAATATTTTAATTAAAACAAATCTTAAAGTTCTTTAAACAAAACCGATTAAGATCCCACGGTTCCGTCATCCCGACACCATTATTTTCATCGAATTCACTTAGTCCAGATGAATTTGCTAAAATCAACTGAATGAGTTCCACACTTTCATTTAGACCGTGTGAAACCCCGTTAGCAACATGTAGGTTACATCATCCGAGGTATTCCCGATCATTCAACGAGACGTTTTAATTTAGTTATAGTTGTAGTTTTGTTATTCTGTTTGTGCTTAAATTTTGAGTTGTTTTATATTTTGGAATGTTGTGGCGGTGAATTTTATCTTGCAATGACTTTTAATTTAGTTTTGATTTCAGTTCAGGGACTATCCTAAAGGTTTTGGTTTTCATGCAACAGTCTTATTTATCATGCAAGAAAAGTAAAGCGCAATGCATGTAAGTAAATTGCAATAAAATAAAAGCTTACCTGGAGGGTCTTCCCGTCATCCCAAGCTGCACTTAAAACACATGTTAAGGCATTTAAATATTTTTGCAAGAAATACCTAGGTAAAGCTAAGGGAAAGGGTTTTGGTTGTCTACCAGAATCCTAATCCTATTGCTAGTCATTTCCTATGACGTCTAGGTTGTTGTTTTGGTTTAAGGATGATTTTCTTCATCAAAGAATAATTAAATTCAATTGTTCTTCTAAAACATCCCGTCATATTGAGGAAGTACTTAGGACGAGTCCTAAACATCTTTTCAATACTTCTGGGATTATTTTGAGTCCATGTAAATTTAATTGCACAGGTGAATCAATCATCCAGGAGTTTAGTTAAGCTTTGTCTCTTGCTCAGAGAACCTGGGTGTTTGATTACCTGATGAATGAAGTGACATCTCACTTAATACTCTATTTAAGAGTTATAATAATTGAAGCCTTTAGGGGCAAGTTGATTTATTGAGAATTTTAATCATTCTTAATTTAAAGTTTGAGTTAATGATTTAAAGTGATTTAATTTAATTATGAGGTTTTAATTAATAATTTTAAGTTTGGAATAGTGTTTATATTATTCTAGATTTAATTTAAATCTTTACACTTTCAATTATCTTAGCATTTCAGATTGATGTTCATGTTTTAGATTTACTTAGATAGAAAGAGATGTTGAAATTATTGATATGTTTTGATTTAACTCTTAATGATTTCATTTAGGTTTGTTGTTAAGTGATTTTAATTTAATTTAATTTAATTTAATTTAATTTAATTTAATTCCAAGATTTTAAATTTGATTTTAATTATTAGACCATTTAACATTTTAAACATTAATTCATTTAAGGGTTATCTTCTTTTAATTTTTAATTTATTTAATTTGGATTATTATTTTAATTTTTAATTAAGAACTAAATATTATTGAAGTGTCTTATTTAGGGATTTTTAAATTAAAGAATAAATATCCTCTTAATAATATCCCTATTTTAATAATCCAAATTTTAAATATATTCTTTCCAAAATTCAAATTATTTAATTAATTAGAGTTTTATTTTGATATTTTCAAAGTGTTTAATGGGTTTCTACCCTTCTAATTTCCCTAAGTTTCAATCATCCAAGAGAAAGTTAAAATCAAATATTTTACCCTCCATTTTCATTAAACCTAAAGTTTTAATTAAGGGTTAAAATTTTTAATTACCTTTATGCCCTTTTAGGCTTATTTATTTAATAACTCACTAAATTGAGCTCAAATGAATTTGAAATTTTTATGTCACCTCACTCACATGTCAATTAAGACATTAGAGGAGAAAATGTGATTTTTCTGAATTTAATTTATTTATATAATTATTTTTAGTAGAAAATGGGGGGTTTATAAAGAAAATTCATCAACATGACCAAGGTAAAGTTTCAGTCCTTAAGAAAATTATGGGATGTTTCTAATGACCAGAGAACCACTTGGACCATTGTTTGTGATTTTTTGAATTATATTTTATTTATTATAATTATTTTGAATTTTAGAGTATTAATTAATTTTAAAATAAAATAAAAATTGAAAAATAGATTTTATATTTTTCTTAAATTTCTCTAACCTCAAGGAGTCCAGAGAAACAATATTTATAATTTTCTGATTTTTCTTTGATTTATTAGAATTATTTTAGTGAAAAAGGTTGAAAATTCATTTTTTAATATTAAAAATTACATTAAGCCTTTAAAATTCAATATCTTATCCTAGGGACTTAGGAAAAATATTTGGTTTGTTCCTAAGTGATTAAGAGTCAAAATGTGACATTTTTATGATTTTTAATATTTTTGTGATTTTTATTATTTTTTAATTATTAAAATATTAAAATATTGTGAAAAATCAACTTTTTAGAAAATTCCAATTTTAATTTTCCTGAACTCCACTGATATCAGAGAAGCTCCAAAACCATTTTTGTGAATTTTTGAAAAGTATTTTTGGAGTTATGAATTATTTAAGTTCCATTTTGATTATGAGGCTTAATCAATCCATTTGGTGGGGTTAATCAAGTCCAATTGATTTCAAAATTTTATGTAAGGTTCCTCTAACCCTAAAGATCAATGGAGAATTGTTTTCAAGTCAATTTGGTGTATGGTTAAACCTAATTAATTCAAATTCAATTTTAGGAGTTTAGGTCAATTAAGTTTATTATGAATGAATTAACTCAAAATATATTTTTCATAGGGTCCCCTGGTCCTAAAAAACACCACCAAATTTTCCTAGAATTTATTTTACAACATGCTAATTATTGGAATTAAAATACCTAAAATAGTGACATGAACTTGAAAAATCAATAACTCTTCACAGAGATGGCCTCTGACCTTGAAAAATTCAGGGAGTGTTCCCAAGATCAGAGGCTTCAAAAGCTCTATGGTCTCATGCCATGGTGAATTGTCTATGCAAATGGAGAATCAAAACATTGGAAATAGTAAATAAATTATTAAAAATAAAGTACTTATCCAATTAACTTGATTTCTTTTCTACATTATTCTCCTTTGTTCACTGAGCAAGAGGGTATTTTTATTTTATTTTTGTGATTTTTCTATGCAAAGATATGAATTTTTAAAGTTCTGGTATTTAAATAAATCCAAAAAAAGCCTAATTTTCTACTTATCCGACTCGGCGCCGCGTCATCCTCATCCTGATCGAATGCCCACGCGTCGCTTTGTGATTCGGCGCCACCATCTGACTCAGCGCTCCAGGGGCCAGCGGTTCACATAACATTCCCTAGTCCGGCGCAATCTGAACCGTTCGCTTGATACACGCACGATCCAACGGCTCCTGGTCATCGTCTACGACTGGTGTGCACCCGTGACCGTCCACACTTAAACCCTAGTATCTCTCTCGATTCTCAATGGATTTTTGAGTTCTTATACTCTATTGATTCGTCTTGAAGAGATGAACATATCTATACGGTTAAGGTGCATTGAAATCGATTCAAACTAAATGGAGAATCTCCAGGAGCTCAGGAGGAAGAGTGAGTTCATACCTTTGCTCAGAGAAGTGAAGCTTCGATCTGAGGGTTGTGTCACATTCGATTGAGTCCAAGCAAGCTCCAGATGAAGTCTCTGGCTCTGGGGAATTATCTAAGTATGAAAGTGACTAGACCCGATTTCAAAGCTTGGAGGCTGGAAGCAATGGCTGGCCTGGTGAGGGGACTTTTGCTGGGAACATCTCCTCTTGGTCCTGTGAAGGTGTGGGTGAGTTTAATTTGGATTTGGTGGAGGTTCCAGAGATGTCGTGGTTTTTGGGTGGATTTTCAACTCAGAAATTGAGCTATGTTAATGGGGTTTAGTGCAAAGGAACACTCGGGGATCAACTTGCTCCAGGTTAGGAGAAGGTCCCGGAGCAATTTTGGCGAGTTTCCTTAAGGTCCGGTTCATCACCTTGGTTGGCCGAGAGGTGAGTGGGTTTAAATAGAGGTGGCTGGAGGGCCTCCGCAGAGGGTTTAAAGGCTTGGATCAACTCGCCTTGGCCAAGGGAAGAACAGCCACGATGGCCATCGGGCATGGGACGGCTCGGCAAGTGAAATTTGAAATTTTAGCTCACATGGAGCTCTCGGCCATGGTGTTTTCTGACGGCCTGGTGGCTGGCCGGCCAGGCTCAGGTCACTGTTGTCATCTGGGAGGTCAGTGCTTGAGGTTTGTGAGTTCAATTGGCAAATGCCAAGTGTCAAGGAGTTGAATCAAAGTGGAAGGGGGAAGGGTTCATTTTGGGCGTGGTTTGGTCAAATGCATGGATTTTGGTTTGGTGCACCCACCAAGGTTTGGTTTTGGGCTGAAAGGAATCATTTGGGTCAGCCAAGAGAAGTTGGTGTGGTCTCTATCCATGGTGAGGTGGCTAAGCTTGGTTTAGAGTGTGACATGAATAAGGTTAAAAATGTTTAATGAAGGATTGAGAAAGATCCCCCTCTTCTTACCATTAATGGTTTGGTGAGGTGGAAAGTGCCTTCCAAGGCTTGCATGTGGCTCATGCCTGGCTCCATGGCTCCATTTGGCTTAGGAATGGCTTGGCTTAGTTTCATGAAAATGGATTTTAAGGATTTTTGGTATTTAGGGGTAATTTGGCACATGGCTTAGTTTAGAAAAATTCAATGATGAATTTGAAACATAGGGAGTGATTTAATTAAATGGATGATGAGATGAAAGTGTCCTGTAGGCTTTGGATTGATTTTGGGCTTTTTGAAACCATTTTGGATGGGCTTTTAAAGTTGTTTAAGGAAGTGGGCTTTTGGATTTAAAGTAAATTTAGGATGAAAATTTTGTAAAGGATTGTGCCAAATAAATGTTGCAATTGGTTTAGGCATGTGTCATGAGTGATTTGAAACAAGTTTAAAGTGATTTTGAATTGAATTGGGTTTAATTTGGGCTTTTTAGTTAAAGGGGCCAAAGTGGGTAAAATTAGACTAACTTGGGTTAAGGTTGGGCTAATGTTGGATTTGATGTAAAATTAATGTTGGGAAATGTTTATGGGAGTGTTACAAAGAGTTTTCAACTTTGGTTGGGCTCTAATTTTGGGATTTGGGCCCATTTGGGTTAGGTTTGGGCTTAGGTCAATTTAAGGGATTTTGGTTTTGGGTTAGGTTTAGGTGGCGTTTAGGTTTAAATTTGGGGCAAATCAAGTTATTGTTTTGTTTTTGGGGATGTTAGGAAGGTTTTAGAAAAGATTTGGGGCCAATTGAGGTTGAGTTGGGTTGGTTTGGGCTAGGTTTAGGTCATGGGCCAAAATTGGGCTTTAAGCTTCAAATTGAAATTGGGCCCAAATTTCAATCAAATTGGAGTTGGGTTTGGTCTAAATTGATATTGGGGATATTGAATTGAAGTTTAGAATTGAATTGGACCAAAATTGAGGTCCATTGGGGTGGTTTGGTTTGACATTGGGTTCACTTGGGTTAAAAAATGGGTCAAATTGGGAGTTTTGGTAAAAGTGGGGTAAATTGGAAAAATTGGCCCATGGTGTAGTTGAACAAAATGAAATTGAGAATATTTGGTATTTTCTAGAATTTTCTGGGAATTTTTAGAATTTTTGGATTTTTGGGGTAAAAGGGTATTTTGGTAATTTGGGGGGGGGGTTTAGGGGTATTTTTGGAAATTTTGGTATTTTTGGCTAAAGATGGTCAATTTGAGTGGTGGGAAGTTTTTAGGATTGATTTTGATGGATCTTGGGTAATTTAGGTAATTTTGCAAATTTTGGGTCATTTCAAGGGTATTTGGTAGGTTTGGTGGGTCCGAGGCCCCGGGGGTCAAAAACTGAAATTTTGAAAAAAGAAGATTGATCAAGTGTGAGTGAAATGGAATCATTTTGGTTGAGCCATGAAGCCACATTAAGCCCATATGAGCCATGAGAGGACTCATTTGAGGCATTCACTATGTTGTTCCTAACCCTCTTAGCCAGGGGCTTAGGGGTTAAGGACCATCCATATGAATTACCTACATGAGTGAGGAAGTTAAGTTGGGTGAGAGTGTGGTTTTAGGACTTGGAATGTGTGTGAGAGTGTAGTGTATGTGTAAGTCAACCCTCACCAGACCAGGCCATCCAGGGTATTCCTAAGGCCAAAAAGTCATATAGGGAACTCATCCTTTAAACCTCCACATTTGATTTCAACCCTTTAGGTGATTAGGGGTCTACAATCAAGCTTGTGGGGTTTGCAGGAAGTTAAGAAGTAGTTTGAATTTCTAAATGGTGGGTTCCATTTCTAGTCCTATAGGATTAGTCAAAGGAAAAGCCTAAGGCTAGATCCTAAGATCTAAAGAGAGAAGAAAAAGACCTCACCAAAATTAAGGTCAACAAATGGACCCCAGATAGGTGTGGTGTGCTAACCAAGCACACCGCGCATATTGGCGTTGACCGAAGAGATCAACAAAACCAACATAGATGTCCAAGTGACAAACTTAGGACGAAGTAGAAGAATTTCCGCTGGGGAGTATCAGGTATATTTCCAAGACTGGAGATTCCTGAACTCTCGCTGGGGAATGGAAAAGGAGGTGAACTCCAAATCACAAGATCTGGGGAATCTGATTTAGATTTCATTTTACCTTTAAATTTGAAGTTTCAATTTGTGAGTTTAGATTTCGATTTGTTCTGAGTTTCTATTTCGATTGAAGTTTTAATTTAAAATCAATTTAAGGAAATTTTGAATTTGAAATTTGGATTTGAAATGAGAATTGAAACCTGGGTTTCAACCTCGGGATTGTGAAGAGACTGGAATTTAGGTACCAGCCTCGGAGTGTGAATCAGAGTTTAAGTATCGTCGAAAAAAGGATGAGAATCAGAATTTAGGTACTGATCTCGAGAGAGTGAGATTTGAAATTTAAGCATCAAACCTGAAAGAGAATCGAAATTTAGGTATCGATCTCGGAAAGGGAGTCAGAATTTGGTACCGACTTCGAAAGGAGAGAACTGGAATTTAGGTACCAGTCTCAAAAGTTGTGAATCAAAATTTAAGTATCAATTCGAATGAGAATCGGAATTTGGTACCGACCTCGAAAGGAAGAGAACTGGAATTTGGTACCAGTCTCGGAAATTTAGAATTGAAATTTAGGTATCAATTCGGATGAGAGTCAGAATTTGGTACCGACCTCGAAAGAAGAGAACTAGAATTTGGTACCAGTCTCGAAAATTTAGAATTGAAATTAAGGTATCAACTCGGATGAGAGTCGGAATTTGGTACCGACCTCGAAAGAAGAGAACTGGAATTTGGTACCAATCTCGGAAATTTAGAATTGAAATTTAGGTATCAATTCGAATGAGAGTAGGAATTTGGCACCGACCTCGAAGGAAGAGAACTGGAATTTGGTACCAGTTTCGAAAGAGAGGATTGAAATTTGGTATCAACCTCAAAAGAGAATCAAAATTTAGGTATCGATCTCGAAGGAAGAGAACTGGAATTTGGTACCAGTCTCGAAAATTTAGAATTGAAATTTAGGTATCAATTCGAATGAGAGTCGGAATTTGGTACCGACCTCGAAGAAAGAGAACTGGAATTTGGTACCAGTCTCGAAAGAGAGGATTGAAATTTGGTATCAACCTCGAAAGAGAATCGAAATTTAGGTATCGATCTCGAAGGAAGAGAACTGGAATTTGGTACCAGTCTCAGAAATTTAGAATTGAAATTTAGGTATCAATTCGAATGAGAGTCAGAATTTAGTACCGACCTCGAAGGAAGAGAACTGGAATTTGGCACCAGTCTCGAAAGAGAGGATTAAAATTTGGTATCAACCTCGAAAGAGAATCAAAATTTAGGTATCGATCTCGAAGGAAGAGAACTGGAATTTGGTACCAGTCTCAGAAATTTAGAATTGATATTTAGGTATCAATTAGAATGAGAGTCGGAATTTGAGACCGACCTCGAAGGAAGAGAACTGGAATTTGGTACCAGTTTCAAAAGAGAGGATTGAAATTTGGTATCAACCCCGAAAGAGAATCGAAATTTAGGTATCGATCTCGGAAAGAGAGTCAGAATTTGGTACCGACCTCGAAGGAAGAGAACTGGAATTTGGTACCAGTCTTGAAGATTTATTTGTATGAAGAGGGACCCAGTCTCATGCCATCAGAACCAAATCAAACAAAGTTCGTGGCTCCGTGTCAACATAACTAGTCGATCCTCTAAAACACAGAGGAAAGAGAACTGAAAGGAACTGGTAAGCGTACCAAGCTGAAATGACTTGACTTAACGACAAGTCGAAGAGAATATTCTAATTTCAAAAGAGTTTCCAACAGATTTCGATGGAGGAAAGAACTGAAAGGTTCGAATCAGAGGATTCAAATCGGAATTCAATTTGAGATTTAGATTCGTTTTGTTTGTCCTTTAATGATCCCATTTTTTTTGTTGTTTACTTAGTGTTCATGTGAATTTGAAGTTCATTTTAATATTCAGATTTTTAGGAAAAGTTCTCATTTATTTTCTTTTCTTTTCTGTTCTTCATTCAAAGTTCTTTTAACTCTAATGGCGTTTCTCAGTCAATTTGCACAAAAAGAGGTGAAGCAAAAATATGACGTAGTAGTTTTGATTCCAACTTGCTGAAAATACATCATACAACTTGATCTAATCATGATGACATTTCCCTCATAAATTTAATGTCTCATACAATCCCTGTAAATCCAAAACGGATTGTGTAAGCTTCTTGTTGATCCATCCAAAAGCGTCTGTCAAAAATCCATGTCTGAATAGTAAGAAACATGGGAAATAACATCACCTTCCAAGCCATCCTTGACAGGAATGCCGCATGAATGTGTATTAGAAGAGTGTTATTTCCCATGTAACTCACAGCTCGTAGGGCTGGAGACTTTCCAATTCTGGATCTGGCTGAAAGTGGTAAGGCATTTTTCTGTCCTCCATTCTTCTAAAAGTAACTGAGATCCGCTCCACAGGCACTCTTGGAATGCAATGCTTCGCAACGTCTGCTCCGTTTCCTTTTAACACCAGGACGGAACCTACCAGTAGAGGTATCTCCACCGGCCCTCGGAACTCACCGGGGCCTGCAATCCGGAGGTTAGATCCAAACATGATGTTGCACTGGTTGACGAATGATACTGTACAGAAGGGTCTAACAAAGTCATGATGGTCTATATGCGGAGGTAAGCAGTCACCTTCCTTGTAGATGTTAATAATACAGCTGTTGGGTATGCAATATGCAGGCAATACCCTCCATGTTATCATCCTTTTCACCATTCTCTTAATGATTCTTGGCATTGGTTCCACCTCACTGCGACGGAGTATCCCTGGTGGATTTCCTTTTCTGTCTATGACAAAATTGTAGCAACATCCGCATTGGATTGTAACTCTTCCTTTTCCCGACATCCATCTTCGGGGTTCTGAATAGGTCTTTTCTCTCAGGCGGCCAGCTCGGTCCATTTTCTGTAATTCGAGGATGCAGTCTACAATTTGTTGTTGCTCATAATCTGAGAATACATCTGTATGCAGCTCGAGGCCTTCCAAGATGTTGACCCTCTTATCTCCAATTCTTTCAAAGTATTCAAAGGTTTTCTTCTCAACTAGTTGCATTTTCTCCAGCTCATATTCCGGGATTATCTGAAGTCCTCGGTGTCTAGTAACATACTGTGGGATGTATGGCTCAACCCCAGCACATTCTTCTGCATGTCTCGGCTCCTCGGGGATAGTCTCCGTAGGGACATCCTCCGGGGTTGCTTTCGCAACAAGACTCTTCGGATCCGGTACATCCGCTCGGCGTCGAGGTACCGACTCTATTTATGCTTTTCTTGGTACTTCCTTTATCTGTTCCGACTTTCTTGGAGTTGACTTTCTTCTTTCTGATTCCTGACGAACCGGTCTCCTTGGAACATTTGCACTAACGGTATCCACTGTCTGTTTATGTTGATCTTCTGCTAACTTGGTCAATATTTTGCGAATGCGATGATTCTTATTTCTTCGCTGGGTAGCAGTGAGAGTAGCTCTCCTTACCCCTTGAATTTCTGCGGGCGCGGCGCTGACAAGCCTACCCTCTGTTGTGGCAACCACGGACTTAATTTTCTTATCTTCTCTAGTTGCATGTGTGGCGTTTGTTTTTCTTTTCTTGCTGCTGGATTGGTGGCTCGGGCCACCCATTTTCATTACTGTCTGGCTGTGAAGTTCTTCTCGATCAACTGGGATCCAATCATTTTATTCGTATTGTAAGCCGGCTGGTGTGAAGTCTGAGTCAATCTCTATCACTGCTCCATCCCTCACCCTCTTTTCATCAAGTGCTAGAATCACGCCATTTCTAAAGTTTAGAACCAACCGCCCGTTCCCTGTGAAAAACAAGGAAAGGATCAGGGGCGTACTAAGAACAAGAACAATAAGAAAAGACGCTTAAAAATTCTTATTCACTTCTTTTAAATTTAAAGGAAGTAGGAAGAGATGAGAAAATATCAGGAATGAATAGATTTAAAAGGAAAGATTGACATTTTATTATTATGATTTCCCATGTTTTCTTTTTAACTTTTTTCGTTGATGAGATTTTTTTTATCATCCATTTTATTTTGTTTTGGGTTCGGACCCAGTCACAAAGTGATTACTTCACCCGTGTTTCTAGGGATAAGATTCTACTTTAGAGGCCACCCTTCGAAACATCAGGTTGCGTAATACTTCTTTAAATACCGTCCATTGATTGGAAGCATGGGTCGTTCTCCATGGCAATTCACCAGTTGGTAGGAACCTCCTGAGTAGACTGTCTCAACCACGAACGGCCCTTCCCATGTTGGTTCAAATTTACCACCTATCTTGCGATGTGCAAGAATAGGTCTTCTGAGAACCAAAACCAAGTCGCCGACTTTGAATGTCCTGGGACGGACTAATTTATCATGGGCCTGGATCATCTTGGCCTGATACAGTTCCAAATTCTGCTGCGCAAAAAGTCTTTTCCCTTACAAGCTTTCCAATTCTTCCAGTCATAGTCTGACATCTTCTTCTGTAGTGATCTTTTGTGCAACTGCAATTCGGAGTGATGGAAGCTGAACTTCCAGGGGCAAAACGGCCTCAGACCCGTACACTAAAGCGTAAGGCGTAGACTGAGTAGGAGTCCTAAAAGTCGTCCTGTAGTCTCATAAGGCTTTTAACAACTTCTCGTGCCAATTTCTCTTGTTGTCGTCCAAAGTTTTCTTTAAAATTTGAACGAGAGTTTTATTAAAAGCCTCGGTCAAGCCGTTTGCTCTTGGGTAGTAGATCGTTGAGTATCGCCAATCGATCCCGTGTCTTCTGACAAAATTGTTGATCATTGTACTTTTGAATGCAGATCCATTATCTGAAATGATCCTGCGCGGTACCCCAAAACGGTAGACGACTTGGTTCTTGAAAAAACTGTAGCACGTGGTGTGCCTTCACTTCTCTGAGTGGTATAGCTTCTGCCCATTTAGAAAAGTAGTCTGTAGCTGGAAGAATGAAGCGATGTCCTCTTGAAGAAGGTGGTTCTATCAGACCCACTATATCTGTGCCCCAACACTCAAATGGCCACGACACAATTGTCGGATGTAGCACATTTGGAGGTTGGTGTAGAACCACTCCTTGCACTTGACACTGGTGACAACCTTTGGCAACTTTCATACAGTCGGTCATCATTGAGGGCCAGTAGTACCCTAGTCTTTTAATCTTCATTTTCATTTTCGGACCCGACTGATGAGCGCTAGAAAGTCCTGAATGTACTTCTTTAACGATTTTACGAGCCTCGGACCCGCTCAGGCATCTTAGCCACATCTGATCAAAAGACCTTCCGTATAATGTATTATTTATTAATGCGTAAGACAGAGTTATTTTCTTGATTTGATGGGCTAATGACTTATCGTCCGGTAAGTTTCCTGTTTGCAAGTAGTCTATTAATGGCTGCCGCCAATCTTCTGTATTTTTTGTCATCATTCGTAATCGTTTCTTCCGCTTCTCTTTCGATTTATGTATTGTATCCATGTCAAGTCGTGATAGGACCCGTCGTCCTCGAACCGACACTTCAACCGACTCATCCCGCAAGCGGGCAAATTCCTTTGCAAGGCGGGCTAACGCATCGGCGAGAGCATTTTCTTTTCGGGAATCTTGTAGATTGTTACGTTTGGAATTTGTTCCAACAGTTTCATGGCGTACTGAAAGTACTGCTCGAGTCTTGGCTTTAGAATTTTGTATTGTCCGGCAACCTGTTGAATGATCAACTGAGAATCTCCGTAGATGTTGATGTCCATTATTCCCATCTGAATGGTTAATTACAGTCCTGTTATGAGGGCTTCGTATCTGCCTCGTTGTTTGTACGTGGTTCTGTTAAGTGGTAGGAGTATCTTAAAATTCCCCGCTCAGCGTTATAAGGATTAGTCCGATTCCTGCCTTACTGGGCACTATCGTTTGCAATTCTTTGTTCTTCAGTGCTGAGGATGCACCGTCGAAGTATAGTTCCTAACATCGATCATCAGGGTCTTCTAGGCTCATTATCTGCTCGTCAGGCAAATTGTCGTCGAGAGGCGAATCCGCCAGCAAAGGGTGTGCTGCGAGGAAGTCTGCTAGGACTTGTCCCTTTATGACACGAAGAGGAACGAAAGTTATGTCGAATTGCAATAGTATCATCGACCACCTGGCAAGTCTGCCAGAAAGCGTCGGTCGGGTCATCAAGTATTGCAACGGATTAACTCTCAAAATAAGGTTGACCTTATGAGAAAGCATGTAATGTCTGAGCTTTTGAGCGGCGAAGATCAGGGTCATGCAATGCTTCTCAATCGGAGGATACTTTACTTCCGTCGGGATTAGACGACGGCTTAGGTAGTAGAGAGCATTTTCTTTTCCCTCGTCATTGACCTGGGCTAGCAGGGCTCCGAGAGAATCGTCTAAAGCCACGGTATAAAGTATCAACGGTCTACCCGAGACTGGGGCTGCTAAGACAGGAGGTGTCATTAGATATCGCTTAATGTCCTCGAAGGCCCGCTGGCATTTTTCATCCCATATGAATTTGCCGTCCTTTTTAACTAATGCCGAGAAGGGCTGACACTTACCTGACAAGTTCAAGATAAAGCATCGAAGATATGCCAACTTCCCTTGAAAGGATCGTAGTTGTTTCAAAGTTTTGGGAGGAGGCATTTCTAAAATAGCTTTAATCTTCTCCGGATCGATTTCAATCCCGCGATGTCGGACAACAAATCCTAAGAATTTCCCAGAGGTGACGCCGAAGGCGCATTTCAGGGGATTCATCTTAAGGTTAAATTGTCTTAATCGCTCGAAAACAATTCTCAAATCATACAGGTGATCTTCCTTCAGCTTGCTTTTGATGACCAAATCATCCACGTAGCACTCGACTTGGTTGTGAATGAGATTATCAAAAATCTTCGTCATCGTTCTTTGGTATGTTGCTCATGCATTATTTAGTCCAAATGGCATTAATGTGTAGCAATACACTCCGATCGGCGTGTCGGCATATTTTAGGTTATGTGTTTTATTTTTGAAAAGAGGTCGCCTACAGAAATTGTCGGCGAATTTTTAATTTAATTTAAATAAATAATTTGAAAAGTAGTATTTTATTTTGAAAATAATTTTAAATTTGAAAATTTTAAGATATGAAATCAAACTGATCTCACATCCCGAATAGTTTATATAAACGAGCACCGCATCACAAACCGTGTATCTATCCCTAAGGATAGACACATCGCTTGATGGTGGGGCTCGGTTAAATAAACTAGAAGATTTGTGACATCCGTTTGGTCCGCGAACCAATTTTATAAGCCGACAAATTCCCACGCTTAATATGAAAACATTAAACGAGGTTTATATTACTCGGGTTCTTTAAAATTCCTTATAAGGGCAAGCCCCTATAGTTAATTACATCTTAAGTGACGGGAATCACCTAAGAAAACTCTCGATAATAATCAATAATTCTGCTCTCAAGAATTTCAAAGTTTAAGTTTTCAAGGGATTGAATTTTTGAATCTCAATAGGGAATGGATCAAGTTTGGAACATTTTATTTTGGGAATTCAAAGGAAGAAAGGTAGGAGAAATTACAGATTCGAAGCGAACTTCGGTAATCTCCCGACTATCCTATTGTTTGGCTTGGATTTAGGAAAGTCCTAATGTTCATTTAAATGTTTTAATCTTGCCAATTTTAGTTAATTAGGGCTTATATTTATATGATAGAATCATACAAATAGCCTGGAAAATATGAGGGTTTATGTCGTATCGGACGACTACCTCGGAATCCTAAGACCGGTTAGGGCTTAATTTGCAATGCAAATGCCTAACGAAGAGTTGAGGATTTATGTTGCACTCGGCAAACTACCTCGAAGTCCTATGGCTTTGTTGTTTAATTCTAGGAAAGTTTTGCTGAAGTAGGTTCGAGTTTCTTGACGCGCAGATGGCCGTGCTGCCCACCATGCTCCAAGCTCCTTGTTGTTGCGGAGGTTTAGTTTTAGAAGTCATAAATCGGGAGATGAGAGAAGTGTTTGGTTTAAAGAAAGTCTTAATTTCCATGTGTTTTTAACATTTTAATTAAAACAGATCTTAAAGTTGATTAAACGGAACCGATTAAGATCCCACCGGTTCCGTCATCCCGCACCGTTATTTTCATCGAATTCACTTAGTCCAGATGAATTTGCTAAACTCAACTAAATGAGTTCTGCACTTTCATTTAGACCATGGGAAATCCCGTTAGCAACACGTGGGTTACATCATCCGAGGTATTCCCGATCATTCAATGAGACGTTTTAATTTAGTTGTAGTTGTAGTTTTGTTGTTCGTTTGTGATTAAATTTTGAGTTGTCTTATATTTTGAAATGTTGTGGAGGTGAATTTTATCTTGTAGTGTCTTTTAATTTAGTTATGGGTTTCGGTTTTGGTTTACGTCCTAAAGGTGTGGGTTTTCATGCAACTGTTGTTTATCATGCAAGAAAAGTAAAGTACATTTGCAATAAAATAAATTGCAAGAAAGTAAATTGCTGGAAAGTAAATTGCGATAAAATAAAAGCGTACCTGGAGGGCCTTCCCGTCATCCCAAGCTGCACTTAAAACACGATTAGAACATTTAAGCAAGTTCCTAGGTAAAGCTAAGGTAAGGGTTATGGTTTTCTACCAAATTCCTAATCCTATAGCTAGTCATTTCCTATGACGTCTAGGTTCCTTGTGTTTTTAGTTTGAGGACGATTTTCTTCATCAAAGAACAATTAAGTTCAATTGTTCTTATAAATATCCTATCATATTGAGGAAGTGCTTAAGAGGAATCTTAAACATCTTTTCAATATTTCTAGGATTGTTTTAAGTCCAAGAGAATTTAATTATGTAAATGAATCGATCGTCCGAGGTTTTCAAGTTTTGTTAACTTGCTCAGTGAACTAGGACATTTGAATGTCTTATAAGTGAAGTAACATTTCATTTAATATTCTGTTTAGGAGTTATGATAATTAAAGCTTTTGAGGGTAAATTAGTGTTTAATGATTTGTGATTCAAATTTAAGTTCAAATTGATGATTTAAGTTTGGAATAGTGTTCAAGTTATTTTAGATTTATTTTTGAGTTCTTTATGTCTTAGGTGATGTTTTTTTTAATTCAACTTAATTTAAAAAAAATTTTAGTTTGATGTTACATTAAATTAATTTGATTTAATTTAATTTTTAATTTAATTTGATTTAATTTAATTTTTAATTTAATTTGATTTAATTTAATTTAATTTAATTTAATTAATTTAATTTAATTTAATTTTTAATTTAATTTAATTTATTTAATTTAATTCTTAATTTAATTTAATTTTTTAATTTAATTTTTAATTTGATTTAATTTTTAATTTAATTTAATTTTTAATTTGATTTAATTTAATTTAATTCATTTTAATTTTAATTAAAGAGTTCAATTATTTAATTTTAGTTTAATGATTAAGTCTTTCAATGTTTTAAATTTGAATTATCATTTTAATTAAGAATTAAACATTAATGAAATGATTAATTTAGGGATTTTTTTAAATTAAAGGATAAATCTCTTCCTAATAATATCCCTATTTTAATAATTCCAATTTTATTATTCTTCCAAATTTAATCAATTATTCAATTAAAGTTTAATCATTTTAAATTGCTTAATGGGTTTCTACCCTTCAATTATTAAATTTCAATCATCCAAATCAGATTAGGATCAAATATTTTACTTATTAAATTTTTTATTAAACCTGAAGTCTTAATTAAAGGGTTAAGATTTTAATTACTATTTTGCCCTTCAAGTTTAATAATTTCATAACTCACTAAATTGAACTCAAATGAACTTGAAATTTTTGTGTGACTTCACTCATATGTCACTAAAGACATGAGAGGAGAAAATGTGATTTTTCTGTATTTAATTTATTTATATAATTATTTTTGGTAGAAAATAGAAATTTCCAAGGAAAATTTAATAACATGACCAAGGAGAAGTTTCTGTCCTTAAGAAAATTATGGGACATTCCTAATGACCAGAGGACTACTTGGACCAAATTTTGTGATTTTTTGAATTATATTTTATTTATTAGAATTATTTTAAGTTCTGGAGTATTAATTAATTTAAAAATAGAATATAAGTTGAAAAATGAATTTTATAATTTTTAAAATTCTCTCTGATATCAAGGATTCCAGAGAACCAAATTTTACAATTTTCTGATTTTCCTTTGATTTATTATAATTATTTTAGTGAAAATGCTAGAAAATACATTTTTTTTAATTTTAAAATTATCCTAGAACTTTAAAAAATTAATATTTCACCAAATAGGCCTAAGAAAAATATGGGGTTTGTTCCTAAGTGATTAAAATTCAAAATGTGACATTTTGGTGAATTTTATTATTTTTGTGATTTTTATTATTTTTTAATTATTAAAAATATTAAAATAATATTAAAAATCAACTTTTTTAGAAAATTGAAATTTTAATTTTCTTAAATTCCCCTGATATCAGAGAGGCTCCAAAACCAATTTGGTGAATTTTTGAAAGGTATTTTGAAAGTTATGAATTTTTTAAAGTTTAAAATGACTAAATGGCTTAATCAACCCAATTAATCAGAGCTAACCAAGTCCAATTGACTTCAAACTTTTATGGTGGGTTCCTCTCGATCCTAAAGGTCGGTGGAGAATTGATTTCAAGTCAATTTGTTCTATGGTTAACTCTAATTAATTAGAGACCTATTTTGAGTGTTTAAGCCAATTAGGGTTGTCTAAAATGAACTAACTCAAAACCTATTTTTCCTAGGGTTCTCCGGTCATAAGGAACATCACCAAATTTTCCTAGAATTTATTTCACAACATGCTATTTATTGGAATTAAAATACTCAAAACAGTGACATGAATTTGAAAAATCAATAACTCTTCATAGGGATGGCCTCTGACCTTGGAAAATTCAGGGAATGTTCCCAAATTCAGAGGCTTCAAAAGCCCTATGGTCTCATGCCCTGGTGAATTGTATACATGCATGGAGAATTAAATGTATGCAGAGAGTAAATAAATTATAAAAAATAAAATACTTGATAAAATTAAATGATTTCTTTTCCACATTATTCTCCTCTGTTCACTGAGCAAGAGGGTATTTTTATTTTATTTTTATGATTTTCCTACACAAAGTTATGAATTTTTGAAGTTTAAGGAATTAAATAAATAGAAAATACCCCTAATTTTCTACTTATCCACGCGGCGCCGCGTCATCCTTAACATCTCCGAAGGCACACGCGTCGTCTCCTGATTCGGCGCCGCCATCCGACTCAGCGCTTCAGGGGCCCGCGGTTCATGCACCATTGCGCGGTCCGGCTCGATCTAGACCGTCCGCTCGATACACGCTCGATCCGACGGCTCCCAGTCATCGTCTACAACTGGTGTGCACCCGTGACCGTCAACCTTCTAACCCTAATTTCTCACTCGATTCTCAATGGATTTTCGTGTTCTTATGCTCTATGGATTTGTCTTGAAGAGACGAACACATCCATATGGTAAACATGCTTTGAAATTTATTCAAATGAAATGGAGAATCTCTGTAAGCTCGGGAAGAAGAATGAGTTCATACCTTTGCTCAGAGAAGTGAAGCTTCGATCTGAGAGTTGTTGCACCTTCGATTGGATCCTAGCGAAGCTCCGGATGAAGTCTCCGGTCCGAGTGAATCGTCCAGGTTGGACTTCGACCACGCTCGATCACAAAGCTTGGAGGTCTGGAGCAACCGGGTGGCTCGGAGATGGGGCTTTTCGCTGGTGGACACCTTCCCTTGGTCCGGTGAAGGTGTAGAACCAATCAATTTGGGAATTGGCTCACTGTGAGGAAGTGTCCCGGTTTTGGGCTTGGATTTCGACTACGAAATCGAGCTCGCGGAGAAGAAATGGCGAGGGGATTTCGAGTGGGGATCGAGTGCTCGTGTATGGGGAGTAGTCCGGAACAATTTTGGCGAGTTTCCTTAAGGTTTTTTTTTCAGCACCTCTTCATGGCCGAGAGGTGGGGAGTTTAAATAGAGCGGGGGTGGAGGGCCTCCCGGGGGAGTTGAGGGTTGGGATCGGTGCTCGTGGCAAGTGAAGAACATTTGCAATGGCGCTGGGCATGGGGCGGCTCGGCGAGTGAGAATTCTAAGCTTGGATTGACTTGGACCTCTCGGCCATGGAGTTTTCCGGCGGCAGGGTTGGCTGGCCGGCAGGCAAGGGTCACCCTCAGGGTCAGGTGGGTCAGGGCTGGGTGTTTGTGCAAGCAATTGGCAAATGCCAAGTGTAAAGAGCTTGGATTGAAATGGAATGGGGGGAAGACCATTTTGGGTTCAAATGAGTCAACCCATGATTTTGGACTAGGTTCACCACCCAAGGCCTGGTCTTGGGCTGAAAAGGATCACTTGGGTCAGCCAAGAGAGAATGGTGTGGTCTCCATCCATGATGAGGTGGCTAAGCATGGTTTAGTGTGTGACATGCTTAAGGTAAAAAAGGGTTTAAGAAGGATTAGGAAAGGGGACCCTCCTTTTGCCATTAATGGCTTGATCACATGTCAAGCCTTCCATGGCTTCATGTGGCTTGTCCATGGCTTGCATGGCTCACCTTTGGCTTGGGAAAAAGTGGAGTCAATTTCATGGAAATAGATTTTAGGAACTTTGATATTTTGATGTGAATTTGTATGGGGCTTGATTTAGAATTGTTTGATGATGGAATTATAACTTAGGGAATGGCTTTGATTAAATGGATGGCAAATGGAAATGTCATGTGGGCTTTAGGGCCAAGTTTGGGCTTTTGTATTTGGTGGAAATGGGCTTTTAGGAAGGTTTAGGGAAGTGGGCTTTTAGGTTTGAAAATGAGTTTATGGATAGAAATTTTGTAAAGAGGTTGGGCCAAATAATTGTTGAGTTTGGTTTAGGGATGTGTCATGAGTGGTTTGGAGTCAATTTGGTGTGATTTGGACTTGAATTGGTTTGAATTTAGGTTTAATTGGTAAGTGGGCCTATGTAGGTCAAATTGGGTTAACTTGGGCCAATGTTGGGCTAGAGTTGAAATTGATGTAAAATTAATGTTGAGAAATGTTTATGGGAGTGTTTCAAAGAGGTTTTGGCTTTGGTTAGGTTTTGATTTTGGGATTTGGGCTCATTTGGGCTAGGTTTAGGTTTTAGGTCAAAATTGGGCTTTTTGATTTTGGGTTGAATTTGAGTGGGGTTTGGGTCTAAATTTTGGGCAAATCATGTTAGTGTTTTGTTTATGGGGATGTTAAGGAAGGTTTAGAAAAGATTTGGGGTTAATTGGAGTTGAATTGGGTGAGTTTGGGCTAAGTTTGGGTCATGGGTCCAAATTGGGCTTTTAAGGCCAAAAGTGAAATTGGATCCAAATTTCAATCAAATTGGGCTTGGATTTGGTCTAAATTGGTGTTGAGAATGTTGAATTGAAGTTTAGAATTGAATTGGACCAGAATTTGGGTCAATTGGGTAGGTTAGGTTTGACATTGGGTTCACTTTGGGTTAAAAATGAATCAAATTGGGGGTTTTGACAAAAGTGGGGTAAATTGACAAAATTGGCCCATGGTGTAGTTGAATAAAATGAAATTGGGAATATTTGGGATTTTCTGGAATTTTCTGGGAATTTTCTGAATTTTTGGATTTTTTGGCTAAGAGGGGCATTTTGGGTATTTGGAGGGTATTGGGAGGTATTTTTGGAATTTTTGGTATTTTTGGCTATGAATGATCAATTTGAGTGATGTGGAAATGTTTGGGAATGATTTTGGGGAATTTTGGGTAATTTGGAAGTTTTTGCAAATTTTGGGTAGTTTCAAGGGCATTTGGTAGGTTAGGCGGGTGTAAGGTCCCGGGGGTCAAAAATTGAAAATTTGGAAAATTGAAGATTGGGTGAATGTAAGTGGAGTAAAATCATTTTTGTTGAGCCATGAAGCCATATCAAGCCCATATGAGCCATGAAGTGACTCATTTGAGGCATTCACTATGTTGTTCCTAACCCTCTTAGCCAAGGGCTTAGGGGTTAAGGACCATCCATGTGAATCACCTTTATGAGTCAGGAGACCAAGTTGGGTATGGGTGTGTTTTTAGGAAGTGTGTGAAAGTGTAGTGTATGGGTGTAGTGTGTGTGCAAGTCAGCCCCTCACCCGACCAGGCCACCCAGGGTAGTCCTAAGGCCAAAGAGTCCTATAGGAACTCATCCTTTAAACTTCCACATTTGATTTCAACCCTCTAGGTGATTAGGGGTCTACAGTCAAGTTTGTGGAGTTTGCAGGGAGTTAAGAAGTGGTTTGAATTTCTAGGTGGTGGGTCCCAATTCTAGTCCTCTAAGATAGTCAAAGGAAAAGCCTAAGGCTAGATCCTAAGTACTAAAAAGAAGAAGAGAAGACCTCATCAAAAATGAGGTCAACACGGCGTTCTGAATGCCGTGAGCTTTTCGTCTTCTGGTGCCATTTTTATCTGGTTGTATCCTGATGATCCATCCATGAAAGAGAAGATTTCATGTGTAGAAGCGATGTCAATCATCAATTCTGGAATTGGTAGTGGGAATTCATCCTTTGGACAGGCTTTATTTAAATCTCTGAAGTCTACGCAGATTCTGATCTGACCATTCTTCTTTCTGACTGGTACCACGTTGGCTAACCAAATTGGGTATTGTTCTTCACAGACAAATTTAGCATCTATTAGCTTATTAACTTCGGCAATTACTTATTGCTCAATTTCTAGACGCATTCTTACGGGGGCTTGTCGATCGGAACGAGTAGGATCCACTCCTAGCCTGTGAACTGCGACTTCTGGAGCTAATCTTGGCATTTCATTGTAACTCCAAGCAAACAGTCCTTGAATTCCATTAATAGCTTGATTATGTCTTCGGAGTCTTCTTTATTGAGTAAGGAGCTAACAAAGGTAGGCCTAGGTTTTTCGCTAGTACCTAAGTTAACTTCCGTTAACTCGTCTATAATAGATTTAATTTCTTCTTCGAATTCTGGTGGAGTGTCTCCAATTGGTAGATCTTCAAGGTCTTCTGAAGCTTCCAAGCAGTCTTTATTAGGTTTGCGAGTGACAACCAAGCAAAATCCTGTATCATTAACTGATTCTACTGTGCCGAATACGAGACCATGTTTTGAATTGGGAGGCCGACCGGCATTATTCCATAATTTTTCAAAGTGTTGTCATCGGCCTTTTGTCCATTGTCGAGGTAAGACACCTCGTTGAATTAAATTTTGAACATAGGGAGAGTACCACTCAAAAGGTAGTTCCATTAATTCGGAAGAAGTAACATCTTCAAATTGTACATCACTTTCTGTTTTGGAAGAAGAGGCACCACGGTAAAACTTGATCGGCTTAGCACCACCGCCATGCACTTCCTTGACCACCATACCCTCGATTTTATTAGAATATATCAGGGTCAGGGTCATATTATGTACATAATGGTTGATCTTCTCGTACATTGATTTGTATTCTTCATTCTTTTCATCTTTGAGAGAGATCTTGAACTGTGGTTTCTTCTGATTTATTATCGCTGCTTCTTTCTCAATTTCTTCTTCTTCTTCTTCGGAACTGTTCTCCCAATCAACTTCGATGACCGGTTTCTTCTGTCCAACTGTTCCAACGTTTCTTCCACATCGTCGTCCCCGGCCTCGACCTCGGGTGCGAGTTACGGAGAAATCTTCACCATCTCGCCGTAAGGGAGTGGTGAGTAAGCTGATCGGACTAGAACTTCGGGTTCTTCATCGTCTCGAATTTCTTTTGCTTCATTTGGTATGGTATTTCTGGAAAAGATTGTTTTCTTCGGAGGTGCATAGTCGGCTGCATCTTCATGAATTCCAATTTTGTGCACGGAGAACGGTTGCAAATCACCTTTGATGCACTGTTCCCCTCCTTCGTAATACTTTATGCACTGGTGCAGAGATGAATGTACCATCCGGTTTTCATGGATCCATGGCCGACCCAGTAGAGCGTTGAACGATGTCTCATAATCAATTATGTGGAATTTTGTGGTTGTCTTTGCTAAATCATCGGTATTCATTAGTAGTGTTATCGATCCAAGAGCTCTTTCTCCTTTTTGATTGAAGCCTCTTAATAGCATCTTGTCTGCTTCAAGCTCGCGAGCATCAATTTCCAAATATGCTAGCGTCCGAAGATTCATTATGTTGATTGATGTTCCCGAATCAACCAACACTCTGGAGAGCGTAAACTTTCCAACAGTGACTGAAATGTATAACGGTCGGTTGTGATCAGCTGTTCCGAGTAGTAAATCATTGTCCGTGAAGGTAACACCTCGTTGTTCTCTAAACGACCAAACCTCGTCGAAGGAATTACCAGCCATTTGAGCTAAACAAATCTCTGGATCAAGTAAAGCCTTGATCAGAGCCTCCCTCATCTCCTTTGACAGGATCAGAGCGTTGTATATGCTTAGTTTGGCTGGTAGCTTCCTAAGATGGGCTAGCATGTTGTATTCCACTTTATTACCATGTTCCTCGGTTTCTTCCCGAATGGGCAGTTCCTCTGCTTGGGTTGACTCTTCCTGAGCAACCACCTGCTTTCCTTTATCCTTTGGACCCATTCTCGGGGGTAGAACTTTTCCGCTTCTTAGATTGACCTCTGTTATCTCTTCTAAATTTACCGGTGTCTCCTCTTGAATCGGAACAACTGGCTCTTCTGATGTTCCTTCGGTGTCTGATGGTTCTAATTCTATCGTGATCGGAGCTCCTCGGAATTCACAAATGGACTCGTTGCTTGTCAAGCTTTCGTAGCCTCCTTTGTGAACATCTTTTTCGTCGTGGTCATCGAGGTTGTGTATGATTTGAGAATCATTATTTGTATTAGAATCGAAATCCAAATTAAGCTGGTTGTCGTTAGTTACGTAATCGTTAGAAACAGTCAAAACGTAGCCAACGCCATAACCCTTATCATTATAAGATCCCGCCGGGGTGAGCAGATAATCATAGAGAGTCAAGAGTTCGAGGGATTTCTCCCCCGAATCGGAAACAACCATCCTAGGATAAGCAGCCCCTAGTCTACCCTTCGGAGCCTCGATCTTCTTTTCTTCCACGATCTTCTCCTTCTTCTGGGGCGGTACTTCAATCACAAGTGATAGTACCAGCTCGATAGGTTTCAAACTCTGAGTTGAAGTACGTACCAAAGCGGTCTGGATGTGATCCAAAATTTTCTTCGATGATCTTGTCCAGACAGTACTCCATCTATCATCAGTCGTGTACGGGTCTATCGGAACAATGGGATCCATTGAAATAACATTGACGGAACCTCCTTTCTGGGGATCGTTCATATATTCCTTTGGGATCGTTATGTTCCCTTTCCGGAGATTGTCATCAAGCCAACTCTTGAAAGTGATGCAATCCTCTATCTTGTGTCCGAGCATCTGGTGGTAAGGGCAATAGTTCGGATGATCTTTCTTATTGACTTCCTCCGGCTTCTTGGGCTCTGGTAGCAGAAAATCTAGTGTCTTCATTAAACTGTAGAACATCTTCGCTATTGCTTCAGTTTTGAATGGATATTCTCTATTTAGAAGTTCTCTTAAGGTACGCGATGAACGAGGCGGTTGTTCACAATGCTGAGGCGACTAATAGCTCGGACGAGGTTGCTGATAGCCCTGCTGAGGTTGCTGATAGATCTGTTACGGTTGTTGGTATGTCCTTTGTGGTGGTTGGTAACTAGGCTGTGGCCGCTCTGGCTGTATCTGAAGCAGCTGCTTGCCCTTATCTACTGCTGCGACGATTCCGGATTTCTTCTCAAATGCTTTTACAGTTTTCTGCTTATCGTTCTTGTCCATGAAACTTAACTGCTTTGCCTCCTCTTGCAAGCTCCCAGCCTTGCTAAGCAACTTCTCGAAAGTCTTGATTGTAAATCCTTTATGGAGAAGTGCTATCGGGCCATGGATACTCTTAAGTAGGATGTTGGCTGCATGTTGCTCTTGAAGCTGTGGTTCACACTTCATGCTTAAATTCCTCCATCGAAGTATGTAATCCACAAAAATCTCGTTCGACTTCTGTTGCTTCACCACTAGATCACCGATAATGATGTGGTGCTGAGCCCCGGCAAACCACTTAACGAAGTGATTCTCTAGTTTTGAAAAGGTCTTTACTGAACCGTTCGACAATTCTGCATACCAGTCGAAGGCAATCCCTGATAAACTGCTGACGAACTGTCGGAAGAGTAAAGCGTCACTCCCACCGGCATTGCAACAACTAGCACGAAAATGTGCAACATGCTGCCAAGGGTTTCCGGTACCATCAAAAGTGTTGAACAGAGGTGGTACGAAGCCTTTTGGGTATTGGACTGCATCAAACTCTTCGAGGTAAGGTCTACCCGTCTGAATAGATGCTCCACTCTTAGATTGTGCTAGGGCTTCTCGCACCTGTTGTTCTACCATGTTTTTAATGTCCTTTTCGGGAATCATGCTCTATGCAGAATCCTTCTTTGGTGGCTCATCTCCATTGACGGATGTGATCTCTTTTCCTTCATCTGCAATATGGATGATCTCTGGGGATGTTTCTTTCTGAGGTTGTACCTGACTCTGGAGAGTGGCTAAGGGAGCAGCCATCTATTCCATCCTCTTTGCCATCTGGGAAATTGTATCATCTCTTTCCCGAAGCTGTGCCCTCATCACTTCCGGTTCATCTCTTTCTGCACTGCCGGAGCACCTTGCGAAGCTGATGATGCTCGCGTCTCAACCATGTTGATTTCAGTATACTCGTCATTCATAAATTCTGATGAATCAACTTCTTCTTCTAGTTTTTCTACTCTTTCTTTTGCTAACCGTTGGATGTCAGTCCTTAACTTGTTCATGGCATCCTCTAGTGGCCTTTTCCGCACGGTCTCGCAGTTGTCACGTGACGGTTGTTGAACTTCCTTTCCGGGAGTCCCCTTTATTGCAGTAGCACTTTCTTCTGATTCAAGTCTCCCGACGAGACTTTTCATCTCGGGACATTGTTTTGGTCTTAGCTCGCCGGTAGTAGGTCGCCATACCATTCTTCTTGCAGCCGGAAGCCTAGGACCGGATGGTTTGTCGGCTATATGCTGGAAGGTGGTATCCTCCCTAATTTGTAGACCCAATACAACAACGGGTGAACTGGCTTTTATCTTCTTCTTTGGTTTCTCTGTGGCAGCACCAGGCTCTATTTGCGGTCCGAGGCGGGATTTAGCTGGCACCTGTCCCATCCTTCCTAAGATTTCTGACACAGGGCATCTTTCTTTCTTTGCCAATCTTTCTATCACAGCTCGCAGTCGAGCAAATGGCGTAGTCTTATCCCTTTTCCTTTTGTAATTACTGTAGTACGCAGGTCGGGGTAATGCAGCGGCGATCCTACGGACATCCTCTTCATCTGATGCACCAGAGAGAGGGTGAAACCTGCTCCCTTCCAACAGAGGTATATACTCAGGCAGTTCTTCTCTTTCCTCAGAAATTTCTTCTAGAAAAGCAACTTCAGCGGCTTTGGCTTTCTCGATCTTGGCAATCTTTCTGCTTCTATTTCTTCTTTGAGTCCGAACTGGACCCAATCTAAAAAACAGATGGTATCGTAGCAAAATCTATACCCTCCACGGTGACAGGCTCATCACAGACTTGGATTTCCTGCCCCTTCAGTTTGGCAGAAGTCGGGGTAGGTGCAGAGATGATTGGACCGGTGGGGGTAGAGACAACAGTTCTCCTACAAACAGTAGTACTCCTTTCAGCTGGAACCCTTTGCAGAGGAGGGAATTCTTGAGTCGATTTCAAGTTGAACTCAATCATGGGTTTCTCAGTTTCTGACACTTTGTCCATTAGTGTGAAGAAAGTGACGTCAGCGAACTTGATATCTGTGTTGCCGAATCCTTGTCCGAAATGAATGATTCCATTGTCGGGCAGCTCATCCTTGTAAACGGCGAAGTCCATTCCATTGGTGAAGGAGAAGATTAACTTTGGGGCAGTCATTTTACGCGAGGCGGACTCCGAATGTCAGTCCCGAATTATGCTTCCTTTCGTCGTAAAGTTTAGGATGAAAAAGAAAGTCCGAACACATTTTTGTTTATCTTAGTGTATTTGTGATTTTTAAGAGAGATTGTTTATTAGAAGGTTGTTTATTAGCGGGTTCGTTTGTTAGAAACAAAACAATTAAATGAAAAAGGGTTATAGAAAAGGTAAAGGGCCCGATTTAGAATTGGAAAGGAAGAGAAAGTCTTATGCAATACTTCTCGACTCGAAGGACCGCTCCTAAACTAACACCTATTGGGGGTCCACCCCACCTCAGAAAAGAGGTAAAAGGATCTCGGATCCTCTCCGTTTAGGAGTGTCTAAATAGTGGCTCCTAAATCCGAGAGGAGTTGGCTATACACGTTCTAGACAGAAATGAACGAGGTATGCCAATGGAAGAATGATAGTTTTGGTCTACTAGGGATATGGACTCACTATTGATTTATGAAAGGAAAATCATCTAATCAAAATGGAGAGAGGAACTAGTCCCCAGCGGAGCCAGAAGTTGTCGGCATATTTTTAGGTTTGTGTTGTATTTTGAAAAGGGGGTCGCCTACAGAAATTGTCGGTGAATTTTAGATTTTAAATTTAATTTAAATATATATATAATTTAGAAAGTAGCATTTTATTTTGAAAATAATTTTAAGTTTGAAAATTTTAAGATATGAAATTAAATCGATCTCACATCTCAAATAGTTTATATAAACGAGCACCACATCACAAACCATATATCTATCGCAAAGAATAGACACACTGCTTGACGATGGGGCTCGATTAAATAAACTAGAAGATTTGTGAGATCCGTTTGGTCTACAAATCAATTTTATAAGCCGACAAGTTCCCCTACTTAATATAAAGAAATTAAGCAGGGTTTATATTACCTGGGTTGTTAAAGTTCCCTATAAGGGCAAGCCCCTATAGTTAATTACATCTTAAATGATAGGAATCATTTAAGAAAACTCTTGATAATGATCAGTGGTTTTTCTCTCAAGAATTTCAAAGTTTAAGGTTTTCAAAGGATTGGATTTTGGAGATTTCAGAAAGGGAATGGATCAAATTTGGAACAGCTTGTTTCGAGAATCCAATGGAAGAGAAGTAGGAGAAGTTGAGGATCCAAGAAGAATCTTGGCAACTTCCCAAACTATCCTATTGTTTGGCTTAGATTTAGGAATTTTATTTTATGTTGCAATCTTGTCAATTTTAATTAATTAAGACTTATATTTGTATGACATAATCATACAAATAGCCTCGAAGATGTGAGGGTTTATGTCGTACCGAATGACTTCCTCGGAGTCCTAAGACTGGTTAGGGCTTAATTTGCATAACATGATTATGCAAATGCCTAACAAAAAGTTGAGGAATTATGTTGCACTAAGCAAACTACCTCGAAGTCCTATGGTTTGGTTATTTAAAATTAAGAAAGTTTTGCTGGAGTAGATCCGAATTTTACTGATGACGATGGCCGTGCTGCCCACCATGCTCCAAGTTCCTTATTGTTGTAGAGGTTTAGTTTTAGAAATCATAAATCGGGAGATTAGAGAAGTGTTTTGGTTTAGGGAAAATCTTAAAATCCAAGTGTTTTTAATTTTTTAATTAAAACAAATCTTAAAGTTGTTTAAACGGAACTGATTAAGATCCCACGAGTTCAGTCATCCCGACACTGTTCTTTTCATCGAATTCACTTAGTCCAGATGAATTTGCTAAACTCAACTGAATGAGTTCCACACTTTCATTTAGACCGTGGGAAACCCCGTTAGCAACACGTGGATTACATCATCCGAGGTATTCCCGATCATTCAACGAGACGTTTTAATTTAGTTATAGTTGTAGTTTTGTTGTTCTGTTTGTGATTAAATTTTGAGTTGCTTTATATTTTGGAATGTTGTGGCGGTGAATTTTATCCTGCAATGACTTTTAATTTAGTTTTGGTTTCAGTTCAAGGACTATCCTAAAGGTTTTGGTTTTCATGCAACAGTCTTATTTATCATGCAAGAAAAGTAAAGCGCAATGCATGTAAGTTAATTGCAATAAAGTAAATTGCAATAAAATAAAAGCGTACCTGGAGGGTCTTCCCGTCATCCCAAGTTGCACTTAAAACACATGTTAAGGCATTTAAATTTTTTTGCGAGAAATACCTAGGTAAAGCTAAGGGAAAGGGTTTTGGTTGTCTACGGAATCCTAATCCTATTGCTAGTCATTTCCTATGACGTCTAGGTTCTTTGGTTTGGTTTAAGGATGATTTTCTTCATCAAAGAACAATTAAATTCAATTATTCTTCTAAAACATCCCGTCATATTGAGGAAGTTCTTATGACGAGTCCTAAACATCTTTTCAATACTTCTGGGATTATTTTGAGTCCATGTAAATTTAATTGCACAGGTGAATTAATCATCCAGGAGTTTAGTTAAGCTTTGTCTCTTGCTCGGTGAACCTTGGTACTTGATTACTTGATGAATGAAGTGACATCTCTCTTAATACTTTATTTAAGAGTTATAATAATTGAAGCCTTTAGGGGCAAGTTGTTTTATTGAGAATTTTAATCATTCTTAATTTAAAGTTTGAGTTAATGATTTAAAGTGATTTAATTTAATTATGAGGTTTTAATTAATAATTTTAAGTTTGGAATAGTGTTCAAATTATTTTAGATTTAATTTAAATCTTTACACTTTCAATTATCTTAGTATTTCAGATTGATGTTCATGTTTTAGATTTACTTAGATAGAAAAAGATGTTGAAATTATTGATATGTTTTGATTTAACTCTTAATGATTTCATTTAGATTTGTTGTTAAGTGATTTTAATTTAATTTAATATAATTTAATTTGATCTTAATTTAATTTAATTTAATTTAATTTAGTTTAATTTAATTTAATTTAATTTAATTTAATTCCAAGATTTTAAATTTAATTTTAATTATTGGACCATTTAACATTTTAAACATTAATTCATTTAAGGGTTATCTTCTTTTAATTTTTAATTTATTTAATTTGGATTATTATTTTAATTTTTAATTAAGGACTAAATATTATTGAAGTGTCTTATTTAGGGAATTTTAAATTAAAGAATAAATATCCTCTTAATAATATCCCTATTTTAATAATCCAAATTTTAAATTTATTCTTTCCAAAATTCAAATTATTTAATTAATTAGAGTTTCATTTTGATATTTTCAAAGTGTTTAATGAGTTTCTACCCTTTTAATTTCCCTAAGTTTCAATCATCCAAGAGAAAGTTAAAATCAAATAGGCTTATTTATTTCATAACTCACTAAATTGAGCTCAAATAAATTTGAAATTTTTATGTCACCTCACTCACATGTCAATTAAGACATTAGAGGAGAAAATGTGATTTTTCTGACTTTAATTTATTTATATAATTATTTTTAGTAGAAAATGGGGGTTTTTAAAGAAAATTCAACAACATGACCAAGGTAAAGTTTATGTCCTTAAGAAAATTATAGTATGTTTCTAATGACCAGAGAACCACTTGGACCAATTTTCGTGATTTTTTGAATTATATTTTATTTATTATAATTATTTTGAGTTTTAGAGTATTAATTAATTTTAAAATAAAATAAAAATTGAAAAATAGATTTTATATTTTTTTTAAATTTCTCTAACCTCAAGGAGTCCAGAGAAATAAATTTTATAATTTTCTGATTTTGGTTTGATTTATTAGAATTATTTTAGTGAAAAAGGTTGAAAATTCATTTTTTAATATTAAAAATTACATTAAGCCTTTAAAATTCAATATCTTATCCTAGGGACTTAGGAAAAATATTTGGTTTGTTCCAAAGTGATTAGGAGTCAAAATGTGACATTTTTATGATTTTTAATATTTTTGTGATTTTTATTATTTTTTAATTATTAGAATATTAAAATATTGTGAACAATCAACTTTTTTAGAAAATTCTAATTTTAATTTTTCTGAACTCCCCTAATATCAGAGAAGCTCCTAAATCATTTTTGTGAATTTTTTAAAAGTATTTTTGGAGTTATGAATTTTTTAAGTTCCATTTTGCTTATGAGGCTTAATCAATCCATTTGGTGGGGTTAATCAAGTCTAATTGATTTCAAAATTTTATGTAAGGTTCATCTGACCCTAAAGAGCAACAGAGAATTGTTTTCAAGTCAATTTGGTGTGTGGTTAACCCTAATTAATTCAAATTCAATTTTAGGAGATTAGGCCAATTAAGGTTATTATGAATGAATTAACTCAAAATATATTTTTCATAGGGTCCTCTGGTCGTAAGAAACACCACCAAATTTTCCTAGAATTTATTTTACAACATGCTAATATTTGGAATTAAAATACCTAAAACAGTGACATGAACTTGAAAAATCAATAATTTTTCACAGAGATGGCCTCTGACCTTGAAAAATTCAAGGAATGTTCCCAAGATCAGACGCTTTAAAAGCCCTATGGTCTCATGCCATGGTGATTTGTCTATGCAAATGGAGAATCAAAACATTGGAAACAGTAAATAAATTATTAAAAATAAAATACTCATCCAATTAACTTGATTTCTTTTCCACATTATTCTCCTCTATTCACTGAGCAAGAGGGTATTTTTATTTTATTTTTATAATTTTTCTATGCAAAGATGTGAATTTTTGAAGTTCTGGTATTTAAATAAATCCAAAAAAAACCTAATTTTCTTCTTATCCGACTCGGCGCTGCGTCATCCTCGTCCGGATCGAAAGCCCACGCGTCGCTCTGTGATTTGGCGCCGCCATCTGACTCAGCGCTCCAGGGGCTCGCGGTTCACGTAACATTCCCTGGTCCGGCGCAATCTGAACCGTACGCTCGATACACGTGCGATCCAACGGCTCCTGGTCATCGTCTACGACTGGTGTGCACCCGTGACCGTCCACACTCAAACCCTAATATCTCTCTCGATTCTCAATGGATTTTTGAGTTCTTATACTCTATCGATTCGTCTTGAAGAGGCAAACACATCTATACGGTTAAGGTGCATTGAAATTAATTCAAACTAAATGGAGAATCTCCAGGAGCTCGGGAGGAAGAGTGAGTTCATACCTTTGCTCAGAGAAGTGAAGCTTCGATCTGAGAGTTGTGTCACCTTCGATTGAGTCTAAGCAAGCTCCAGATGAAGTCTCTGGCTCTGGGGAATTGTCTAAGTATGAAAGTGACCAAACCCGATTTCAAAGCTTGGAGGCTGCAAGCAATGGCTGGCCTGGTGAGGGGGCATTTGCTGGGGAACTTCTCCTCTTGGTCTTGTGAAGGTGTGGGTGAGTTTAATTTGGATTTGGTGGAGGTTCCAGAGATGTCCTAGTTTTTGGGTGGATTTTTAACTCAGAAATTGAGCTCTGTTAATGGGGTTTAGGGCAAAGGAACACTGGGGATCAACTGCTCTGGGTTAGGAGAAGGTCTTGGAGCAATTTTGACAGAGTTTCCTTAAGGTCTAGTTCATCCCCTTGGTTGGCTGAGAGGTGAGTGGGTTTAAATAGAGGTGGCTGGAGGGCCTCCCAGGGGGTTTAATGGCTTGGATCAACTGCCTTGGCCAAGGGAAGAACAACCTGTCGGCATATTTTTAGGTTGTGTATTTTGAAAAGGGGTCGCCAACAGAAGTTGTCGGCGAATTTTTTAATTTAATTTAAATAATTTGAAAAGTAGTATTTGATTTTTGAAAGTAATTTTAAGTTTGAAAATTTTAAGATATGAAATCAAACTGATCTCACATCCCAAATAGTTTATATAAACGAGCACTGCACCACAAACCGTGTATCTATCCCTAAGGATGGACACACTGCTTGATGGTGGGGCTCGATTAAATAAACTAAAAGATTTGTGACATCCGTTCGGTATGTGAACCAATTTTATAAGCCGACAAGTTCCCCTACTTAATATAAAAAAATTAAGCAGGGTTTATATTACCTGGGTTCTTAAAGTTCCCTACAAGGGCAAACCCCTATAGTTAATTACATCCTAAGTGACGAGAATCACTTAAGAAAACTCTCGATAATGATCAGTGGTTTTACTCTCAAGAATTTTAAGGTTTAAGGTTTTCAAAGGATCGGATTTTGGAATTTTCAATTGGGAATGGATCAAATTTGGAACCGTTTGTTTTGGAATCCAAAGGAAGAGAAGTAGGAGAAGTTGAGGATCCAAGAGGAATCTTGGCAACTTCTCGACTATCCTATTGTTTGGCTTCAATTTAGGGAGAATTATTTAATGTTGCAATCCTGCCAATTTTAATTAATTAGGACTTATATTTGTATGACGTAGTCAAGCAAATAGCCTCGAAGATGTGAGGCTTTATGTCGTATCAAACGACTACCTCGGATTCCTAAGACCGGTTAGGGCTTAATTTACATAATATGATTATGCAAATGCCTAACAAAAGGGTTGAGGATTTATGTTGCACTAAGCAAACTACCTCGAAATCCTATGGCTTGGTTGTTTAAAACTAGGAAAGGTTTTGTTGAAGTAGACTCAGGTTTTGCTGATGACGATGACCGTGCTGCCCACTATGCTCCAAGCTCCTTGTTGTTGCAGAGGTTTAGGTTTAGAAGTCATAAATCAGGAGATGAGAGAAGTGTTTTGGTTTAGAGAAAATCTTAAAATCCAAGTGTTTTTAATATTTTAATTAAAACAAATCTTAAAGTTGTTTAAACGGAACCGATTAAGATCCCACGGTTCCGTCGTCCCGCACCGTTATTTTCATTGAATTCACTTAGTCCAGATGAATTTGCTAAACTCAACTGAATGAGTTCCACACTTTCATTTAGACCATGGGAAATCCGGTTAGCAACATGTGGGTTACATCATCCGAGGTATTCCCGATCATTCAACGAGAAGTTTTAATTTAGTTAAAGTTGTAGTTTTGTTTTTCTGTTTGTGATTAAACTTTGAGTTGTTTTATATTTTGAAATGTTGTGGCGGTGATTTTTATCTTGTAATGACTTTTAATTTAGTTTTGGTTTCGGTTCGGGGACTATCCTAAAGGTTTTGGTTTCCATGCAACGGTTGTTTATCATGCAAGAAAAGTAAAGTACGGTGCATGTAAGTAAATTGCAATAAAATAAAAGCGTACTCGGAGGGTCTTCCCGTCATCCCAAGCTGCACTTAAAACACATGTTAAGACATTTAAATGTTTCAACAAGTACCTAGGTAAAGCTAAGGGAAAGGTTTTGGTTGTCTACCAAAGTCCTAATCCTATAGCTAGTCATCTCCTATGACGTCCAGGTTCTTGTGTTTTGGTTTAAGGATGATTTTCTTCACCAAAGAACAATTAAGTTCAATTGTTCTTATAAATATCCCATCATATTGAGGAAGTGCTTAAGACGAGTCTTAAACATCTTTTCAATACCTTTAGGATTGTTTTAAGTCCAAGAGAATTTAATTATATAAGTGAATTAATCATCCAGGAGTTTAAGTTTTGTTCCCTTGCTCAGTGAACAAGGACATTTGAATATCCTATAAGTGAAGTAACACTTCACTTGATACCTCATTTAAGAGTTATAATAACAAGAGCTTTAAAAGGGCAAATCAACTTATTAAGTATTTTAATGATTTAAACTTAATGATTTAATTTTAATTTTGACTTAATTATAAAAAATTAGTTTAAGTTTGGAATAGTGTTCAAGTTATTTTAGATTTAATTCTTAATGATTTCATTTGGGTTTATTGTTAAATGATTTTAATTTAATTTAATTCAATTTAATTTTATATCAATTTAATTTAATTTTAATTTAATTTGATTTAATTTAATTTTAATTTAATTTATTTTAAATTAATTTGATTTAATTTAATTTTAATTTAATTTAATTTAATTTAATTTAATTTAATTTAATTTAATTTTAATTTAATTTTAATTTATTTTTGATATTAATTTAATTTAATTTAATTTACTTTAATTTAGTTTAGTTTAATTTTAATTTAACTTTAATTTAATTTTAATTTTATTTAATTTTAATTTAATTTAATTTTAATTTTAGTTTAATTTTAATTTGGATTATTATTTTAATTTTTTAATTAAGAATTAAGTATTATTGAAGTGATTTTTTTAGGGATTTTTAAATTAAAGAATAAATATCCTCTTAATAATATCCCTACTTTAATAATTCCAATTTCTATTATTCTTCCAAAATTTTAATTAATTAATTAATTAAAGTTTTATTTTAATTATATTTGAAATGGTTAGTAGGTTTCTACCCTCAATCATTTAAGTTTCAATCATCCAAAATCAGTTTAAAATCAAATATTTTACCCTTCCCTTTTTTATTAATCCTAAAATTTTAATTAAGGGTTGAAATTTTTAATTACCCTTTTGCCCTTCAAGCTTAATAATTCTATAACTCACTAAATTAAGTTCAAATGAACTTGAAATTTTTATGTAACCTCACTCACATGTGAATTAAGACATTAGAGGAGAAAATGTGATTTTTCTGTATTTAATTTTTTTATGTAATTATTTTTAATGGAAAATAGGGGTTTTCAAGGAAAATTCAATAATATGAGCAAGGAAATGTTTCTGTCCTTAGGAAAATTATGGGATGTTTCTAATGACCTGAGGACCATTTGGAACAATTTTGGTGATTTTTGTAGTTATATTTTATTTATTATAATTATTTTGAGTTTAGAGTATTTATTAATTTTAAAATAAAATTAAAGTTGAAAAATGGATTTTATATTTTTCTTAAATCTCTCTGACTTAAAGAGTCCCGAGAAACAAATTTTATATTTTTCTGATTTTTCTTTGATTTATTAGAATTATTTTAGTGAAAAGGTTGGAAAATACATTTCTTAATATTAAAAATTACATTAAGCCTTTAAAATTCAATATCTTATCCTAGGGACTTAAAAAAAATATTTGGTTTGTTCCTAAGTGATTAGAATTCAAAATGTAACATTTTGGTGATTTTTATTATTTTTTAATTATTAAAATATTAAAATAATGATAAAAATCAACTTTTTCAGAAAATTACAATTTTAATTTTTCTAAGTTCCTCTGATATCAGAGAAGCTCCAAAACCATTTTTGTGAATTTTTGAAAAGTATTTTGTGAGTTATGAATTTTTAAAGTTTAATTTTGGTTATGTGACTTAATTAATCTATTTAGTGGGGTTAAACATTTACAATTGATTTCAAATTTTTATGTGATGTTCCTCTGATCCTACAGATCAGTGGAGAATTGTTTTCAAGTCAATTTAATGTGTGGTTAACCCTAATTAATTAAAGTTCAATTTTGGGTATTTAGGTCAATTAGGGTTGTTCCAAGTGAATAACTCAAAACATATTTTTCCTAGGTTCCTCTGGTCATAAGAAACATCACCAAATTTTCCTAGAATTTATTTCTCAACATGCTAATTATTGGAATTAAAATACTCAAAACAGTAACATGAAATTGGAAAATCAATAACTTCTCATAGGGATGGCCTCCGACCTTGGAAAATTTAGGGAATGTTCCCTAGATCAGAGGCTTCAAAAGCCCTATGGTCTCATGCCATGGTGAATTGTCTATGCAAATGGAGAATTAAAATACCATAGAGTGTAAATAAATCATTAAAAATAAAAGACTTGATAAAATGACTTAATTTCTTTTCCACATTATTCTCCTCTGTTCACTGAGCAGAGGGTATTTTTATTTTATTTTTAGGATTTTTCTACACAAAGTTATGCATTTTGAAGTTCTGGGTATTTAATAAATAAGAAAATTCCCTATTTATCTACTTATCCACGCGGCGCCGCGTCAACCTTAGCCTCCCCGAACGGCCACGCGGCGTCTTCTGGTTCGGCGCCGCCATCTGACTAGGATGCCACGCAGCCCACTGTATCATCCCGTCTCCTTATACGGCTCGATACGGACCGTTCACCCACGCGTGTATCAAATGGACGACATCCGTTCATCGTCCCCAAGCCTCCTGGCCCGAGAACCGTCCATCTTCCAAGCTTAATATCTCCCTCAATACTTAACCGATTTCTACATTCTTATGCTCTATAGATTCGTCTTGAAGAGACGAACACATCCATACAATTTATGTGGCATGAAATTAAGGCAATAGATATGGAGAATTCATGGAAGCTCGGGAAGAAGAGAGAGCTCATACCTTTGCTCAGAGAAGTGTGGCTTCGATCTGAGAGTCGTGTCGCCTTCGATTGAGTCCAAGTAAGCTCCAGATGAAGTCTCTGGCCCTAGGGAATTGCCTAGACTTGATTTCCACCAGACTCGATCACAACCTTTGGAGGCTAGAGCAGATGAGTGGCCTGGAGAGGGGGCTTTCACTAGGGTACTCCTTCTCTTGGTCTTGTGCAGGTGTGGGTGAGTTTAATTTGATTTTGGTGGAGAATTGGGAGATGTCCTGGTTTTGGGTGAAATTTTGGTTGAGAAATTGGGTTCTGTTGGTGGGGATTAGGGCAAATTGTCACTGGGGATCAATTGCTCTAAGTGTGGAGGATGATGCGGAACAATTTTGGCGAGTTTCGTATGGTTTTGTGCAACTCCTCTCATGGCCGAGAGAGGGTGGTGCATAAATAGAGCAGGCTGGAGGGCCTCCCGGGGAGTTAATGGTTGGGATCAGTTGCTGCGGGCGAGGGAAGAACGAGCTCCGATGGCCGCTGGGCATGGGGCGGCTCGACGAGGGAGAATTTCAATGTTTGGCTCCTTCCAAGGTCTCGGCCATGGTGTTTTCCAAAGGTTGTGGTGGCTGGCCGGCCAGGCATGGGTCACCTTCAAGGTCAGGGAGGTCAGGGGTTGAATTTGGTGAAGTCAATATCGGTTTGACATGTGTAAAGGGCTTGATTTAAGTGGAATGGGGAAAGAGTGTATTTTGGCTAAATTTGGTCAAATACATGGATTGGGCTAGGTGCACCTCCCCAAGGCTAATTTGGGCTGAAGAGAAAGTCATTTGGTTCAGCTTAATTAGTGGGGAGAAGTCACCATCCAAGTACAATTAGGCTTAAGCATGAATTAGGGGAGACATGAGAGTGGTTAATCACTCTTAAGAGAATATGTAAAGAACCTCCTCATTTTGATCAAGATAGCATGGTGACATGTAAAGGGGCTTTCATGGCTCCCATGTGGCTCATGCATGGCTTCATGGCTTGCCTATGGCTTAGGATGGCTTGGCTTGGTTTCATAGAAATGGGTTTTAGGCATTTTTGATGAATTTTAAGGAGATTGTTATGTGGCTAAAATTAGAATTATTTGATGATAAATTAGAACTTTAGAGATGATTTTAAATTGAATTTATGATGAGGGAGAGTGTCATATGGGCTTTGGATGAATTTTTGGGCTTTTGAGTTTGGTTAGGAATGGGCTTTTAAATGACTTAAATGGGTGGGCTTTTATGTTTCAAAATGGGCTTTTAGATGAAAATTTTTTCAAAAGGCCATGCTAAGTAAATGTTTGGTTTAGTTTAAGGATGTTTCATGAGTGATTTGGATCAAACTTGAGGTGGTTTGGAATTGAATTGGGTCTAAATTGAGTCTCTTTAGTGATAGGGTCAAAATAGGTCAAAGTGGACTAAATTAGGATAAGGTTGGGCTAATGTTGAAATTGATGTAAAATTGATGTTGAGAAATGTTTAGGGGAATGTTATGAAGAGTTTTCAACTTTGGTTGGGGTTCAATCTTGGGATTTGGGCCTATTTGGGTTCATGGTGGATTTAGGCCAATTCAGGGAATTTTGGGTTTGGGTTAAATTTGAGTAAGGTTTGGGTCCAAATTTTGGGCAATTTATGTTAGTTTTTTGTTTATTGAGATGTTAGGGAAGATTTAGAAAAGGTTTGAGGTTAATTGGAGTTGAGTTGGGTTAGGTTTGGGCTAAGTTAAGCTCATGGGTCAAAATTGGGCCTTAAGCTTAAAAGTGAAATTAGATTCAAATGTCAATCAAATTGGACTTGGATTTGGTCTAGATTGATATTGGGGATATTGAATTGAAGTTTAGAATTGAATTGGACCAAAATTGAGGTCAATTGGGGAGGTTTGGTTTGACATTGGGTTCATTTGGGTTTAAAAATGGGTCAAATTGAGGATTTTAGTAAAAGTGAGGTAAATTGACAAAATTGACCCATGGTGTAGTTAAACAAAATGAAATTGGGAATATTTGGGATTTTTTGGAATTTATTGGGAATTTTTGGAATTTTTTGATTTTTGGGTCAAGAGGGGCATTTTGGTAATTTAGAGGGTATTGGGGGGTATTTTTGGAATTTTTGGAATTTTTGGTCAAAGATGATCACTTTGAATGGTGAGAAATGTTTAAGGACTGATTTTGAGGAATTTGGGTAATTTTGCAAATTTTGGGTCATTTCAAGGGCATTTGGTAGGTTTGGCGGGTCCGGGGCCCCGGGGGTCAAAAATTGAAATTTTTAAAAAACGAAGATTGATTGAATGTGAGTAGAATGGAATCACTTTGGTTGAGCCATGAAGCCATATTAAGTCCATATGAGCCATGAGAGGACTCATTTGAGGTATTCACTATGTTGTTCCTAACCCTCTTGCTGAGGGCTTAGGGGTTAAGGACCATCCATATGAATTACTCACATGAGTCAAAGGGTCAAGCTGGGTGAGAGTGTGGTTTCAGGACTTGGAATGTGTGTGAGAGTGTGGTGTATGTGTAAGTCAGCCCTCACCAGACCAGGCCACCCAGGGTGATCCTAAGGCCAAAGAGTCCTATAGGGAACTCATCCTTTAAACCTCCACATTTGATCTCAACCCTCCAAGTGACTCAGGGGCAGTGACTTGGGGGTTTACAATTAAGCATATAGGTTTTGCAGGGAGTTAAGAAGTGGCTTGAATTTCTAAAGGATGGGTCCCAATTCTAGTCCTCTAGGATAGTTAAAGGAAAGGCCTAAGGCTAGATCCTAAGCACTAAAGAAAAAAAGGGAAGACCTCATCAAAAATGAGGTCAACACAACCACAGTGGCCATTGGGCATGGGACAGCTCAACAAGTGAAATTTGAAATTTTAGCTCACATGGAGCTCTCGGCCATGGTGTTTTCCGGCGGCCTGGTGGTTGGCCGGCCAGGGTCAGGTCACTGTTGTCATCAGGGAGGTCAGTGCTTGAGGTTTGTGAGTTCAATTGGCAAATGTCTAGTGTAAAGGAGTTGAATCAAAGTGGAAGGGGAAAGGGCTCATTTTGGGCTTGGTTTGGTCAAATGCATGGATTTGGGTTTGGTGCACCCACCAAGGTTTGGTTTTGGGCTGAAAGGAATCATTTGGGTCAGCCAAGAGAAGTTGGTGTGGTCTCTATCCATGGTGAGGTGGCTAAGCTTGGTTTAGAGTGTGACATGAATAAGGTTAAAAAGGTTTAATGAAGGATTAAGAAAGATCCCCCTCTTCTTACCATTAATGGTTTGGTGAGGTGGAAAGTGGCTTCCAAGGCTTGCATGTGGCTCATGCATGGCTCCATGGCTCCATTTGGCTTAGGGATGGCTTGGCTTAGTTTCATGAAAATGGATTTTAAGGATTTTTGGTATTTAGGGGTACTTTGGCACATGGCTTAGTTACGAAAATTCAATGATTAATTTGAAACATAGGGAGTGATTTAATTAAATGGATGATGAGATGAAAGTGTCATGTAGGCTTTGGATTGATTTTGGGCTTTTTGAAATCTTTTTGGATGGACTTTTAATGTGGTTTAAGGAAGTGGGATTTTGGATTTAAAGTAAATTTATGATGAAAATTTTGTAAAGGATTGTGCCAAATAAATGTTGCAATTGGTTTAGTCATGTGTCATGAGTGATTTGAAACAAGTTTAAAGTGATTTTGAATTGAATTGGGTTTAATTTGGGCTTTTTAGTTAAAGGGGCCAAAGTGGGTCAAATTAGACTAACTTGGGTTAAGGTTGGGCTAATGTTGGATTTGATGTAAAATTAATGTTGGGAAATGTTTATGGGAGTGTTACAAAGAGTTTTCAACTTTGGTTGGGCTCTAATTTTGGGATTTGGGCCCATTTGGATTAGGTTTGGACTTAGGTCAATTTAAGGGATTTTGGTTTTGCGTTAGGTTTTGGTGGAGTTTAGGTTAAAATTTGGGGAAAATCAAGTTAGTGTTTTGTTTGTGGGGATGTTAGGAAGGTTTTAGAAAAGATTTGGGGCCAATTGGGGTTGAGTTGGGTTGGTTTGGGCTAGGTTTAGGTCATGGGCCAAAATTGGGCTTTAAGCTTAAAATTGAAATTGGGCCCAAATGTCAATCAAATTGGAGTTGTATTTGGTCTAAATTGATATTAGCGATATTTAATTGAACTTTAGAATTGAATTGGACCAAAATTGAGGTCAATTGGGGTGGTTTGGTTTGACATTGGGTTCACTTGGGTTAAAAAATGGGTCAAATTGGGGGTTTTTGTAAACGTGGGGTAAATTGGCTAAATTGGCCTATGGTGTAGTTGAACAAAATGAAATTGGGAGTATTTGAGATTTTCTGGAATTTTCTGGGAATTTTTAGAATTTTTGGATTTTTGGGGAAAAAGGGTATTTTGGTAATTTGAGGGGGTGGGGGTTTAGGGGTATTTTTGGAAATTTTGGTATTTTTGGCTAAAGATGGTCAATTTGAGTGGTGGGAAGTGTTTAGGATTGATTTTGAGGGATCTTGGGTAATTTAGGTAATTTTGCAAATTTTGGGTCATTTCAAGGGTATTTGGTAGGTTTGGTGGGTCAAGGGCCCCGGGGGTCAAAAACTGAAATTTTGAAAAAAAGAAGATTGATCAAGTGTGAGTGAAATGAAATCATTTTTGTTGAGCCATGAAGCCACATTAAGGCCATATGAGCCATGAAGCCACATTAAGGCCATATGAGCCATGAGAGGACTCATTTGAGGCATTCACTATGTTGTTCCTAACCCTCTTAGCCAGGGGCTTAGGGGTTAAGGACCATCCATATGAATTACCTACATGAGTGAGGAAGTCAAGTTGGGTGAGAGTGTGGTTTTAGGACTTGGAATGTGTGTGAGAGTGTAGTGTATGTGCAAGTCAACTCTCACCAGACCAGGCCATCCAGGGTAATCCTAAGGCCAAAAAGTTCTACAGGGAACTCATCCTTTAAACCTCCACATTTGATTTCAACCCTCTAGGTGATTAGGGGTCTACAATCAAGCTTGTGGGGTTTGTAGGAAGTTAAGAAGTAGTTTTAATTTCTAAATGGTGGGTTCCATTTAAAAGATTTATGGTTGATATGATATTTATTTACTAATTCCTCCTTAATTACATTTCTAAAATGACTTCCACCATTAGTTATGATTACACTTGGCATTTCAAATTTACAAAATATGTTCTTTTTTAAAAACTTTGCAACACTTTGAACAACATATCGAGGTAAAGCAACAGCTTCTATCCATTTATATACATAGTCTACTGCTAACAATATATATAGATTTCTAAAAGATGGTATAATTGATCCCATGAAATCTAATCGTCAAACGTCAAATATTTCAACTTCCAACATATAATTGAGGGGCATCTCATTTCTTATAGAACTATTTCCTACATGATGAATTTGATCACAATTTTTAATAAAAACATTAACATCTTTAAAAATTGTATGCCAATAAAATTCAAATTGCAAAATTTTATATATAGTTTTATCAACACCAAAATATCCCTCAAAATCAGAATAATAATATTTTTGAATAATTTCATAAGTTTCTTCTTTTGGTACACATCTCTGAATAATTAAATCATTTCCTTGTTTATAAAAAGTGGGTCCTCCTAAAAATAAGTCTTAGCTTCATATAAAAATTTCTTTCTCTGTTGGTATGCCAAACGATAAGGTAATATGTCATTAACAATAAAGTTTACAATGTTAGCACACCATGAAACATGCCACTCATTAAAAGTGAACAATTTTTCATCAGGAAAATGTTCATTAATTTCTTCATCAAAATAGAAAGATTTTTTATTTTCAAGTCTGGACAGATGATCAACAATTTGATTATCAGCACCCTTCCTATCTATTATCTCAAATTCAAATTCTGGTAAAAGAAGAATCCATCTTATGAGGCTTGATTTTGCATCCTTATTATTCATTAAATATTTAATAGCAAAATGGTCAGTATGTACTAGACATTTTGTTCCAATTAAATATGATCTGAATTTATCAAAAGCAAATACTATAACTAATAACTCTTTTTCACTTGTGGTATAATTAATTTGTGCTTCATTAAGAGTTCTAATAGCACAGTAGATTACTTTAAAAATTTCATCATGTTTTTGTCCTAAAACAGCTCCAATAGCATAATCACTTGCATTGCACATTAATGCAAATGGTTTTTCCCAATCTTATGAAACAATAACTAGTGCAGTGATTAATTTTTCTTTTAACAGCTCAAAAGTTTTTAGGCACTCTTTAACAAAATTAAAAATTGCAATCTTTTTCCAATAACTGGCATAGAGGCTTAGCAATTTTTGAAAAGTCTTTAATATAACGCCTGTAGGCTCCAGCTTGTCCTAAAAAACTTCTAATCTCCCTTTCATTTATTGGGCAAGGTAAATTAGCAATCACTTGAATTTTTCCAGGGTCTACTTCGGTACCTTTTTAAAAAATGTGATGTCCTAAAACAATTTCTATTGCTACCATAAACTGACATTTTTCCCAATTAAGAACTAAGTTTGTTTCTTCACAACATTTAAGAACTTTAGATAAGTGTTCTAAATATGTTTCAAATGAAATTCCAAACGCTAAAAATCATCCATATACACTATTTCCTTTTTCAATTAAATCATAGAAAATTACCATCATACATCTTTGAAATGTCACAGGGGAATTTCATAAACCAAAGGGAATTTTTCTAAAAGCAAATATATCATAAGGACTGATAAACATTGTTTTCTCCTAATCCTCAGGAGCAATTTGTATTTGGTGAAACTAGTATATCCATCCAGAAAACAAAAGTATTTATGCCCAGTTAGTCTATCCAACATTTGATCTTGAAAGAGTAGTGGAAAATGATATTTCCTGGTGAAAATATTTAATTTTCAATAATCAGTGCATATTCGCCATCCTATAACTTATCTTGATTATATTAGTTAATTCTTTCCATTAATAGTCACAGTTACTCCTTCTTTCATAAGAGCGTAGTGGATAAGACTAACCCATGCACTATCTGAAATATGATAGAAAATTCCAGCATCTAACCACTATAGAATTTCTTTTTTGACAACTTCTTTCATAATAGGATTTAATCTCTTTTGAGGATCAGCTTGAGTTTGCAAATTTCTTCCATAAGGATCCTGTGCATACAAATTGAAGGACTGATTCCTTTAATATTAGCTATGGTCCTTCCAAAGGCTTTCTTATATTTCTTTAAAGTTTCAAGTGAACTCTCTTCTTCTTTTATAGTTAATTTTGAGGAAATTTTAACTGGCAAAGTTGAGGAATCACCTAAAAAGACATATTTTAAATGTGCAGGAAGTAACTTCAATTAAAGTTTAGGAGGTTTTTTAATTGATGGACAAAAAGATTTATCTTTTTCTTCTTGTCTAAAACTTCAAAAATTTCTTAAATATAATTTAAACCTTTCTCATTAAAATCATCAGAATATTATACTTCGTATTCTTGCTTGTGTTCCAATTTTTCTCTTTCAGATTTCTCTTCATATGTTGCTTTAAAATGGCATTCACTCAGATATCTAATTACATCCTTAATGAAACATTCATCATCTTAACCTTTTGCAGGATATTTCATTGATTTTGAAATATTAAATGTAAGAGTTTGATCATTGAAGCACATAGTTAATTCCCCATTCTGCACATCTATTATTAGTCTTCCTGTAGCTAGGAAAGGTCTCCATAAAATAATAGGTATCTCTTTATCTTCCTCCATATATAGCACAATAAAATCAATATGAAAGATAAATTGATCTACTTTTACTAAAACATCTTCTATAACTCCTTTAGGATATGTTATCGAATGATTTGCTAACTGCAGAGTTATAGTAGTCGAGTTATTTCTTCTAATCACAGTCTTTTGAATATAGATAATGGCATCAGAATAATGCTTGCACCTAAATTACATAAAGCTTTCTCGTAAAATTTGTCTCAGATTGCACATGGAAATGTAAAGCTATAAAGATCTTTAAGCATTTAAGGAAGCTTCTTCTGAATTTCGCACTATACTCTTCACTATGTGCAAGAGTCTCATTATCTTAAAACTACCTTTTTTTGTTGAGGATATCTTTAATAAAATTCACATAGCTTGGAATTTGTTCTAAGGCTTAAGCAAATGGAATATTAATTGTAAGTTCCTTAAAAATTTCCAAGAATTTTGAAAATTGCTTATCCAACTTTTGTTATCAAAGTCTCTGAGGACATGGTGGTGGATTTTTGAAATCAATTTTTGGTGGATAAATAGGTCTTTCCAAACATTTCGGAGTGTCCTCTTTTGGTTATACAATCTTTTTTTCTCTACTTCAATCTCTTTTTAAACTCTACCTTCTAACTCTCTTCCACTTCAAGTTGAATAACTTTTACTTGCTTTTTTTTTTGTCTCTTGGATTTATCTCTGTATTACTCAGAAGTGTTCCTTGGGATCTATTACTTAATAAATTAGCTATTTGTCCCAATTGATTCTCAATATTTCAAGTTGTAACTCGTTGACTTTGCAATTGATTTCCCATTTGTAACACCACTTCTTCTATAGACAACTTCTTCTCCTTAAATTGTGAAGTACTTGTAAATCCTAGAGGATAAGTAGATCTATAATTATTATTATCTTGGTTGTTCAAATTCCCTAATGGGTTTACTTGATTGTTCCCCTATTGTTGATTACTACCAACCTGGGTTATAATAATTGGATTACGGGTTATTAGACTTGTTTATGACATTCAAAGTTTCTAATTATGTTTGAGAATCTACCCTTTGGCCTAATGAATTCTCTTTAATCATTGAAATTGGTTGAGAAAATTCATTCTAAATTGGTCTATCTTCCTTGAAATTGCAGCAACTTGATTTGCTAACATTGCGAAAGCATCAGATTCATGAATATTGGCTACCTTCTTAGGATTTACCCTCTCAGAAGGACATTGAAAATTATTTATAGCCATTTCTTCAATTAAAACATAAGCGTCATTAAATTATTTAGACATTAATGAACCACCAGCAGCAACATTGATAATATATCTAAGAGAACCTACTAATCCATTATAAAAAGTTTAAATTATTAACCATTTTGGTATTGAATGATGTAGATACTTTCTCAGGAGATCTTTAAAACATTCTCATACTTTATAAATAAATTTCTCTTCAAACTGACAAAAAGATGTAATATCGTTCTAAGCTTTGTAGTCTTTGATAGTGGAAAATATTTAGCAAGAAACTTTTGCGCTAAATCACCTTAAGTTCAGATAGATCGAGATATTAACGAATTTAACCACATCTTAGCTTTTTCTCTCAATGAGAAAGAAAATAGTCTAAGTCTAATATCATCATCTGAAACACCATCATATTCAAATGTAACACATAATTCCAGAAAATTGGCAAGATATAAATTTAGATCTTCGGTTGGTGCTCCCCCAAACTGATTACTAGATAACATTTGGATAATAACAGGTTTAAGTTCAAATGAACTAGCCGCTACAACAGATTTTGAATACTACCAAGATGTTCATCTATTGTAGGGTTAGCATAATCTCTTAAAGATATAAATCTTGATAGATTTCAGCATTTTGGTTATTTTGATTTGCCATTTCTAAAATATTTTTATCTTTTTTTGTCTTTTTAATTTTTCTAATTTTTCTAATAGTTATTTCTAATTCAGAATCGTAAGGTACAAGTTCTTCATAACATGAACTACGCATACACTATAATAAATCATAATAAAAACAATAACTTATATAAAAAAACACAACAATTTCCTAAAATAAATCTAACAAGTTTAAATAAAACTTCAAAATGTAAAAAAATATTTTTTATGAAAATTCTATTTTTTATACATATTGTTATAAGTAATTTAATTTTTTTTAAATATTTTTCCCCGGCAACGGCGCCAAAAACTTGATCCCTATATTTATGCTTACGTTATATATATAAATTCATACTTTTTTAATGATATCTTTTTCTTTACAACGATGCAAAAAACTTGACGCCATGCAAATAAGAGTATTAATTGTTATTATTATAAAATGGGATTCTACGCAATTATATGCATCATTATCAAGTAATATAGAACTTTCTGATTAAGCCTCGAGATATCGAACTCATAGGGAAAATGTTAAAAATTTTCTTAAAAGAAAGAAAATAGAACAATAATTTTTTACTTTTAAAAAGATCTTACCTAAACTAAAGATGATATTCTAGGAAAGAAAGTTCGATTCTTTTTTATAATTTTTATAATTTGAAATAAAAGCAAACGACTACTTTAACTATATTTGTAAGATTAAAGCAAATGTAAATAAAATATCTTTTTCCTTATTATAAATCACTATCAAGTCATGGAATTCTGTTGTGGAAGTATCTAAAATATGTTGTGCCAAATAAGAGCAATTATATTCTTTACCCTTACTAGAGATACTATAAAGAACATAGGTTAATCTAATGTTTTAGTACTTAGGAAGATGGGCTAGGTGGGAAAGATACTAGCTCTCACACTAGAGTTCCCTCTTCTCCCTCCACCTGGGGGCTAACATCACGTATTAAGACATAAAATAATAAATTAAATTGGGAGCTTTAGCCTGTCACTCTAAAATCCTCTAATTCTACACCCATCAAAGTATATCTCCCTATTTATTTGCCCTCAACTATTATAACAACATTCTCACCCATAAAATCACATGTAATTCTTACCATTTATTGACTGAGACAATATCATACCGGTTCTTACATGTTGTTACAACAAATATTAACATCTTAATTATCCAAATCAAGAAGTAATAAACTGCAAGGTTTTCAATCATCACAACTTCCTCCAACATTATTTTCTTATACTTCACACAACATCCATCTATAACTTAATTACTTCATCATTTTAAGGAAAAAGATAAAGAAAACTACTCAGAATTTATGGAGAAAATACAATCACAACTTGGTTTAAAAGTATAAATCATAGTGAAAACACAAGAAGTCTTAATTAAAAACCAAATGTAATAACAAAGATAAAGACTTATCTGAAAACACTCTCCACCAAAATCTTGAAGTTTCTTTGAAAACTTTGTTTTTCCTTACCATATTCCTTAGAGGGTGGTGCCCAACTCTAAGGAATTCAATTCTCTCTTCTAATCCTAATACAAACTATATTAAAGTAAGTAGAAATGGTGATGTGGAGTGGGGTGTTACTAAATAAACTCTCCTACACAATAAACATAAAACACACACCCTCCAACGATAACCATTTTTTGATTTCCAAGTCATCTTTTTATAATTTTCCAACAGGTGCCTTCATGTCTCTTCAAATTATGTCTAGATTCAATAATCCTCCAAGAGATGCATCCATTCAAGAGTAATTTTAATTAATTTTGGTGTCAATAGGAAGTTACCCACGTTTGTACCAAGTGATGCCTTAAATACCCTTCAATAGCTGCAAGACGTATCTCCAGGTCTGGGTGCTTAGCCGCGAGGCTCTAGTGCGTAAGCGCTATCTGGACGCTTAGCCGCAACAGATCAATTTTGCACATTTCTTCATTTTGCTCCAAATTTGATTCTTTTTCACTCCTTTAATCACATTCATCTATTTAAATTTACCTGCAAGAAAAATAAATAAAATATCTTCCATTAAATTACAATATCATCAACAAAAGGTATAAAAATGTGTGTAAAAATATTGTATATCTTAGGTGTATCAGTGGGCGCCGCATAGTCCTCCATGTACTTCTTTAACAAACTCTTGTGCTTCTGCCGTGCTCAAGCATCTCAGCCACATTTAGTCGAAGGATCTTATGTATAAGACATTGTCTACCAAGGCATATGATAATGCTCTTTTCTTTATCTGATGCGTTGCAGACTTATCTTCTGTTGTTTCCCATTCTTCAAATATTCGATGAACAGATGGTGTCAATCTTTTTTTTCTTCGGCTAATGCAGTTGTTGTCTCTTCATATCCCAACTTATGCAGGGTGTCCATGTCGATTTTAGATTTTACCTGACATCCTTGTATAGTGATGTCAATGGAATCTTCTGATAGACATGAGAATTCTTTAGCGAGATTGGCTAAAGCATCCGCATATGCATTGCCTCCTTTCGAGATTGTAAACAATGTCACATTAGGGATTTGTTCTAATAAATTCATGGTATAACATTGGTACTGTTCCAATTTCAATTTCAAAATCTTGTACTGTCCTGCTTCTTGCCTAGTGATAAGTTCCGAGTCACTGTTGATTTTGATATCCATTATTCCGTGAATATTGTCAGTTCTAATTCTATTGTTAAAGCCTCATATTCAGCTTCATTATTTGTATATGGATTGTTAGATGGTAGGAATACCTTAACATCCCTTGTTCAGGTGTAATGAAGACCAAACCAATTCCTACTTTGTCGGGTATTATCATCCATGAATGCTTGTCTTTTCGTGCTGATGAAGCCCCATCAAATATATTTCCCAATGTTTAGCATTGAGATGTCCCACATTCATTACTTTTTCATCAGGTAGGTCATCATTGAGGGGAGATACAGCTGGCAACGGGTATGCCCAAAGAAAATCCACGAAGATCTTTCCTTTGATAGTGTGAAGAGGCATGAAGGTTATATTAAATTGCCATAATATCATCGACCACCTTGCTAACCTACTGGAAATCATTTGTTGGGACATCAAGTACTGTTAAAAGGGAATAAAAATCTAGATAAGGTTGATCTTATGAGAGAGCATGTAGTGTTTAAGATTTTGGTCAATAAAGACTAAAGCTAGAAAATGCTTCTCAATGGGAGGATACTTTACGTTCGCTGGTATCAGACGATGGCTTAAGTAGTATAGAGCATTTTCCATACCATTGTCTTTGAACTGAGCTAACAGGGCTCTGAGGGAGTCATCCAAAGATGCGATATAAAGTATCAATGGTCAACCATAGACTGAGGCTACTCATAAAAAAGGTGTTATTAAGTATTACTTAATACTTTCAAAGTCCTGTTGACATTTCTCATCCCAAGTGAACTTGACATCTTTTTTAGTTAATGCAATAAGGGCTGACACCATCCCAACAAATTATATATAAAGAGTGTCAATTCTCTTGAAAGGATCATAATTGCTTCAAGGTTTTAGCGGGTGACATTTTTAATATAGCTTTACTCTTCTCTCGATCGATTTCAATTCCATGATGACGGACAACGAATCCTAAAAACTTCTTGGATGTGACACATAATGCGTATTTTAAGGGATTTGTTTTAAGATTAAAATATCGTAACCGTTCAAAAACATTCCTCAAATCACACAGGTGGTCTTACCATTTTTTACTCTTAATGACCAAATCTTCTACATAACACTTGACTTGGTTGTGAATGAGGTCGTAAAAAATTCTCGTCATTGTTTGTTAAAATATTGCTCTGATGTTGTTTAATCCTAATAACATTACTATGTTGCAGTATATTCCAATTGACATTCTGAAGGTTGTAAATGTTGCATCTTTTGGTATCATCTTAATTTGATTGTACCCAAATGATCCATCCATAAATGAAATGATTGCATGAGATAACGCAATGTCTATCATTTGTTCTAAGATTGGTTCAGATCTCTGAAATTAATACATATTCAACTTTGTCTATTCTTCTTCTTGACTAAAACTATGTTAGCTAACCATGTTGGATACTATTCTTCTCTTACAAAGTTAGTGTCTATTAGTCTCTTGACAGTGACTTGTTGCTCTATTTTGAGGCACATCTTTCTAGGATCTTGCTTGAATGGTGTCATAGTCGGGTCTATTTCAAGTCTGTGAACTACGACCTTTAAGGCTAAACCAAGCATCTCATCATAGCTCCAAACAAAGCAGTCTCTAAATTATGACAATAATTTAATTAATTCTACAGTATTCTTCACTTAATAGGGAACTGATAAAAGTGGATCTCTGGTAATCTTCAGTTCCTAGATTGATATCTTTCAATTCATTGATTATTGATTTAATTTCTTGTTTGAATTCCAGTAGAACATCTTCTACTTTGGATTCTTTAAAATCATCCACTACTTTAAGGTAGTTTTCCTCTGATTCTATAGTATAAACCAAGCAAAATTCTATAGCATCAACCGGTACCTTACCGAATCCGACACCTCCTTCGAGTTAAAACTTTGATTTTTTTTGTTCCATAATTTCTCAAAGAGGTTCAATCTATCTTTTGACAATTTATTTGGCACAAAACCATGTTGAATAAGTTTTTGAACACATTCAGAGTAATATCCAACAAGAAATTCCATTAATCCATTAGAAGTGTCTTCCACTAGTTGTACACTAATTTTAGAATAATAATAAGAAGAAGAACTATGATGCAATCATATTGGTTTCATGCCCACACTTTCTACATCCTTAACCTCCAAATCCTCAACTTTAGGACGATGAATTGGGGTTATGGTCATGGCTTGTATGTAGTGGTTAATTATATCATAAATTGATTTATATTCACTTTTCTCTTCATTTTCTAGAAAGATCTCAAACTGAGGTTTCCTTTAATTTATTGTCATTGCGCTCTTCTCAATCTGTTCAACCTCAGATTCTCTTCCAAGTTAATGTTGATGATCAGATCCAACCATTCAATTATCTTGTTAAATCTTCCTCATCCTCATCCCCAACCTTGATCTTGAATGAGAGGGTTAAAAAAAGTTTCCACCATCTCCTTGTCAAGAAGTGGTGGAAGATCGTTGAACTAGAACCCAATGGTTCCGTTCTTGTAATCCTTTTAAAATTTCAAGTTTATTTTGAATGAATTCTCTGGAGTGAACTGTTCTTTTTCAGGGGAGCCTGGTAGGCGGTGTCTTCGTGAAATCCTAATTCATGTATTAAGAATGGTTGTAAATCTTTCTTTATGTAATGTTCTTGTCCTTCTTCGTAATACTTTATGCACTAGTGCTGAGATGAAGGGACCATCTTGTATTCATGAATCCAAGGTTGACTTGTTAGGGCATTGAATGAGGTTTCTGAATCAATGATTTGGAATTTTATAGGTGTTACTGATGTGTCTTAAAATTACTTATTTTATATGCACATTTTATACCCATTTTTGAGGATATGCTTTAATGAAAGGTATTTTGTGTGCTTTTGGTTACAGGTGCAAGATAAAGAGTTTAAAAGCAAAAAGGATCAATAATACATAAAAAAGGAACAAAAATGGGTCAAATCAAGAGAATTGCCAAAAATAACTGAACTAGCGCCTAGGCGGCAGGTGGAGTTCGAGGCTGACGCCAAAGACTTTTACACTCATATTCATTAAATATGGACACTTTTTTAAGAGATGTCTGAAGCAACCCTCATTGATTTTTGAAGCTCAATATATATAGATTAATTCTAGACTAAAAAGAGCAGACTCTTAGATTTGTTTTGAGAAAGGGAGGTACCCATATAGAGTAGGCAGCAACCTTAGTGAGGTTTTGTGAGTTATTGTGAAATTTTGAGTAGTTCTTTTCTTTCTCCTTGCAATAAGAAGTAATCATGTGGTGGATTTGATTTGTTTAGAACTTATTTTATTCCAAAAACTTGGCATTTTCATCGGTTCCTCATTTACTTTGCAAACTGGCAACTTGTATTGTTAAAATTTGTTGAGAAACTTAATGACCTGAGAGGGCTATGATTTCAGTAACTAGTGAGCACCACATTTCACTTTGGAAAGAGCCATGGCGATCGCCCAAGGGGACTGCAAATAGATAGGGAGATAAGATTTGATGGGCATATAATTGATGTTTCTAGGGTGACAGGCTAGATTCTTTTATTAATTTAGCCTAGATTTGGAAGTAAGGGTCACTGGTAGGTCCTATAGAGAGGGCTTAGCGGGTAATCTTGAGGTGAGAGGCTAGAACCTATCCAACACTACTATACATGACGACACAAACTTTAGATTAGCTAATGTTCTTTATGCTCGGAAGAGGTAAAGAATAAGAATGCTCCTATTTGTCAAAATACATCAGTTAAACCTCTGAAAAATTGTTATCCTACACTGACTATGAATTATTTGCATTTGGATATTCTTTTTACATATCTTAAACGTTCTAATTGTAGCTAATTTTGAATCTCTGCATTTACTTTTAATTTAAACTTGTAGGGATTAGTAAACTTTATTTCACACCTGAATTACTATCATATTTTTCTAGATTATATTCTAACATTTAAACTAAAGGTTTTTCTTAGTCAAATACAAAAAGTTATCGCTTTCCCTGTGGGATCGATACTGGGTTTTAAAGAAAATTCTGTATTACTTGAAACGATACGAATACTTGTGCAGTACCTGATCCACTTAAAAAATACGTATTTTTATGCTTTATTTATGATTCAATTCTTAAGGATATTATGCTTTAATGAAAGGTATTTTTATGTTTTTGGATGTAGGTGATAAAAAAAGAGTTCAAGAAGGAAAAAAGAGCAAAAAGGAGCAAAAATAGAGCTTAAAGAGCAAAGTTGTCGAAATTATAGGTCTGGCGCCTAGGCGCCAGAATCCGGTGCCTAGGCGCCAGAATCCGGCGCCTAAGCGCCAGTTCGATACAGAAACATATATTATTTTTGACGACTTTGGGCAGTTATTTTGATGGTGTTAAGCGGTTATCAGACCTTCTAGAAGACTGTAAGTTAATCCTAATATATAAGACATGTGATACAATGTATTTGGACACAGGAAAATGGTTTTAATCGAGATGAGGTGCGATCCAAAGTGAAGAGGTGTGAAGTCCTGGTCACGGACTCCGGTACCTAGGTGTCAGATCCCGGCGCCTAGGCGCGACAGTTACCTTCTAAAAGATACTTTGTATTTGGACGAATTTTGAAGAGGTGCCTTAAGCAACCCCTGGTTAAATTCGGAGCTATAAAAATAGGAGTCAATTCTACAGAGAAAAATGCCCCTTTTAGCACCCTATAGCCATTCTATCACCATATACCCCCCTCTAGCATCCAATCATTTTAGGGAGCCACTTTCTTTTGCATTTAGTGAGTTTATTTTGAGTATTACTACTCAATTCTTTGAGTAATAAGTGTGAGTTTTCAAGTATTGTTGCAGTTGAAGTTTTGTACCTTGCATTGGAGTCAGTAGGAGTCAGCAGATCACTTGAAGGAACATTCTAGATAAGTATTTGTAACTTGATTCAAAGTTTTATTAATATATTTTGTTGTGTGAATTCAATGTGTTTTTAGTAGTTAGTTTTCTTTCTCCTTTCAACTATGAAAAGATAATAAGATAATTGAATTTTATTCGATAACTTAACTTAAAATATTTATAAAAATTGTGATGATATTAATACCTGATCTTAATTTACTTTTTAAACTGGTCATGTAAATTATTAAAACCTGTTGAAGAATTCTGAGACCTATCCGGAGATGAGTTCTTAACTAGTAGATAACACATTTATCCTTAGGTAATCAAAGGTTTTATGCGGGTTATTCAAGGTGAAGTATAAATAAATAAGAATATATTATTTATTAGGCGTAGAATTAATTAGTTTTTAGAGTGACAGACTAAATTTGATAATTTGGTTTATAGAAAGGGAACGGGTCACTGGTAGGGCCGACCATAGCCACCCTTGGATATCTAGTAGTGTGAGCCTAGATTAACCCATTCTACTAATAAAACATCCTGAACCAATCTATAGATTAGCCAATGTTCTTTATACTATTGAGCGAAGGTAAAGAATAGGATTGCTTTTATTTGGCACAATATCATAATCTAAGTTCTCCACAAATGATAATTATTCTAAAAATCTTGGATCAGTTGAAAAGGAGAAAGTTATTTTATTTATACTTGCATTAATCTTTATTTAATTACTGCTTACTTACATTTAGTAAAAATTTTATTAAATTTAAAATCTGAATTTTGAAAAGAAATAAAAATAATAATTACTTTTAATTAAAAAAATCTAAAATATTTCTTAATTTTCCCATATTCTTCCCTGTGGGATCGATAACCAGGACTTCAATAGAGCCATGTATTACTTGAAATGATACGTATACTTGCGTTTGAAATTATGAATTTTACAATAATTATTATAAATATTTAAATATAAATTCATAAATTCTTACATAAGTAAAAGTCGGGTCGCTGCAGTTCAAGTTTTTGGCGCCGTTGCCGCGGAAGATAAGGAAGAATGTTAAAAAGACAATTTTTACATTTCTCAAATTAAATATAATTTATACACTTTTATTTCTTTAAAATAATAATAAAAATAATAATAAAAATAAAAATATAAAAACAAAAATACCAAAAAGATTTTAATTTATTTTTATGCGTAGTTCTGGATCTGAAGGATTATTACCTTTTGATTCTGAATTAGAAAGAACGGTTAAAAGAATAAGAAAAGGAAAACAAATTCAAAAATATCAGGAAATGGCTAACTTACATAACAATAATCAAAATCCAATAAAAATCAATAAAAAAAATGTTTATATACTGTTAAGGGATTATGCAAACCCTATAGCTGATTAACTTTATATTAGTATTCAAATGCCAGCTGTAGATGCTAATTCTTTTGAGCTTAAACCTTTTATTAATTAAATGGTTCAAAATAATCAATTTGGAGGAACACCAAATGAGGATCCAAATTTACATCTTGCTAGTTTCTTAAAGCTTTGTGCTACCTTTAAATTTAATAATGTTTCTGATGATGCTATTAGGCTTAAACTCTTTCCTTTTTCCTTAAAAGATAAAGCAAAGATGCGGCTTAATTCATTAGCAACTTGTTCTATTAAAACTTGGGCAGATATGACACAAAAATTCCTTGCTAAATATTTTCCTCCTAAAACTGCTAAATTAAGAAATGATATTACTTCATTTATGCAATTTGATGGAGAAACAATTTATGAAGCATGGTAAAGATTTAAAGAACTATTAAGAAAATGTCCTCATCATGCTTTACCAGATTGGTTAATTATTCAAACATTTTATAATGGACTTATTGGATCACTTAGATCTATTATAGATGCTGTTGCTGGTGGTTCTTTAATGGATAAGATATTTAAAGAAGCTTATACTTTAATTGAAGAAATACTAATAATAATTTTCAATGGCCTTCTGAAAGGGTTAATCCTAAAAGAATGGTAAGTATTCAAGATAATGAAGCCTTTTCTATTTTAGCTTCACAAGTGGCTGCGATATCTAAGAAATTAGATAATTTTGCTATTAACGTGTCGCATGTAATTAATGATAATTCTGCAAATACTGATGATTCTTAAATAATAGAAACTTTGCAAGCTATTGCTAGTAAAACTAATAACCCTTATTCTAATTATTATAATCCAGGTTGGAAAAATCATCCTAATTTTAATTGGAATAATGGACATCAACAATGGAGTAATAATCAAGTTAATCCAATCGGAAATTGGAATAATCAAGGAAATTCAAACTTTAGACCAACTTACCCTCCTGGTTTTAACAATCACCAGAAAAAGTTATCTGTAGAAGAATTGATCTTGCAACTAAGTAATCAGCTACAAAGTCAAAACATTGCTATTCATAATATTGAGAATCAGATGGGTCAAATTGCTAATTTTATTAATTACTTACCTTAAGGAACACTACCTAGAACCGTCAAAATTAATCCTAAAGAAATTGGGAAGTATCATGAACAAGCAAAAGTTGTACAACTTAGAAGTGGAAAGGAATTAAAAGAGAAAATTCAGAATGAAATTGAAAAAGAGAGAGAGGTAGAAGAGATTAAAAAACCTAAAGATACTCTTTTTCCAAGTAAAGATCAGACTGTAATTCCTATTGATGTGGAAGTCGAAAGACCACCACCACCTTTTCCTCAAAGACTAAAATAACAGAAGCTTGACCATCAATTTTCTAAGTTCTTTGAGAATTTTAAGAAACTTACCATCAACATTCCATTTGCTGAAGCTATGAAACAAGTGCCAAGCTATGCAAAATTTATGAAGGATATTTTAAGCAAGAAAAGGAAATTTGAAGCTTATGAATCTGTTGCATTAAGTGAAAAATGTAGTGCAATAAATCAGAAGAAACTACCTCATAAACTTAAAGATCCTGGAAGTTTCACTATACCATGTGCTATTGGAGAAAAATTTTGTGGAAAAGCTATATGTGATTTAGGATAAAGTATTAATCTCATGCCATTTTCAATCTTTCGAAGGTTAGATTTAGGAGAGATTTCTCCCACCACTATAACCCTTCAGTTAGCTAATCAATCTATCACTTATCCTAAAGGATTTATAGAGGACATTCTTATTAAGGTAGATAAATTTATCTTTCCTGTGGATTTCATTGTACTGGATATGGAAGAAGATAAAGAAATACCTATTATTTCAGGGAGACCTTTTCTAGCTACCGGACGTGCTATGATTGATGTGCAAAAATGAGAATTAACTATGAGAGTTAATGATCAAGAGATAACATTTGATGTTTTGAAATCAATGAGGTATCCTGACAAAGAAAAATGTTATCAGATGGAATTTTTTATTATATAATTGGAAAGCATTATCAAGAAAAATGTAAAGTCATTAGTGAAGAAAAAGATGTTGAATCCGTGTTATATAATAAGTCATTAACTGAAGAAATTGAAGAAGTAAATGAAGAAAATTTATCTGAAGAAACTCATTATATTCATGATTATTGGGAAATTTTAGACACAACTAAAAATGATATACTTTTACCCTCAATTGAAAAATCCCCTGAACTGGAATTAAAAATGTAACCTGCACATTTAAAGTATGCATTTCTTGGAAATTCATTAACTTTAATTGTGATTATATCTTCTTAAATAATCAAAGATCAAGAAGAAAATATAATAGGAGTTATGAAGAACTATAAGAAAGCTTTTGGTTGGACTATTGCAGATATAAAAGGAATAAGCCCTTCAATCTGTATGCATAGGATTTTAATGGAAGAAAATTGTAAACCCACTATTGAACCTCAAAGAAGATTGAACCTAATTATGTAAGAGGTTGTTAAAAAAGAGATTTTGAAATGGTTAGATGCTGGAATTATTTATCCTCTTTCGGATAGTCAATGGATAAGTTCTATTCATTGTGTTCCGAAGAAAGGAGGAGTAACTGTCATTGTTAATGAAAAAAATGAATTAATTCCTATAAGACAAGTTACTGGATGGCAAATTTGTATTGACTATCGAAAATTAAACAACACCACTAGAAAGGATCATTTTACTTTACCTTTCTTGGATCAGATGCTGGATAAATTAGTTGGACACTCATATTTTTGTTTTCTGGATGGATATTCTGGTTATCATCAATTACCCATTGCTCCTGAGGACCAAGAGAAAACAAAATTTACAAGTCCTTATGGAACATTTGCCTTTAGAAGAATGCCTTTCGGCTTATGCAATGCACCTACAACTTTTCAAAGATGTATGATGTCAATATTCTGTGATTTAATTAATAAAGGAATTGAAGTATTTATGGATGATTTTTCAGTTTTTGGAACTTCTTTTGAATCTTTCTTGGAAAATGTAACGAAAGTTTTGAAAAGATGTGAAGAAACAAATTTAGTTCTAAACTGGAAAAAATGTCAATTTATTGTCACAGAAGGAACTGTAATTGGACATAAAATTTCACAAATAGGTATGGAAGTTGATCACGCAAAAGTAAAAATTATTCTTCGAACTTCAACCACCTACTACTGTTACTGATGTGAGAAGTTTTCTGGGTCATGAAGGATTTTATAGGAGATATATAAAGGATTTTTCTAAAATTTCTATACCTCTTTGCCATTTATTAGAAAAAGAAGCTAAATTCGAATTTAATGAAGATTGTACGAATGCGTTCAATATTTTAAAAGAAAAAGTAACCACTGCACCTGTTATTGTTGCACCTGATTGGAGTAAACCTTTTGAATTAATGTGTGATACAAGTGATTATGCAATTAGAGCTGTATTGGGACAAAAATATGAGAAAATTTTTGAAGTTATATATTATGCTAGAAAAATACTAAATGAAACTCAAATAAATTACACTACTACTGAAAAAGTGCTTTTAGCAATAATATATAGCTTTGATAAATTTATACCATATCTTCTTGGGATGAAATGTATCGTATATACTGATCATTCTGCTATTAAGTATTTAATGTCTAAAAAGGATGCTAAACCTTGATTGATCAGATGGGTTTTACATTACAACAATTTGATTTTAAAATAGTGGACAAAAAAGGAACTGACAACCAAATTGCTGATCAATTATCAAGAATAAAAAATAATAGTGAGAAGATTTATGAAGAAAACATAAATGAGAAATTCCCTGATGAACAGTTATATGTTATTCAAGGATTGCAAACGCATTTGTATGCAGATATAGTTAACTATTTCGTTTGCAATATTTTACCATATGGGTTGAAAAACAAATATATTAAGAAATTTAAGAATGATTGTAAATCATATATTTGGGAAGATCCTCATTTATTTAAAATAGGAAGAGATTCTGTGATTCAAAGATGTGTACCTTATGAAGAAACTTTTGCAATTATTCAAAAATGTCATGATTTTGAATTTGGAGGACACTTTGGAGTGGATAAAACTTCATTTAAAATTTTAAATTCTGGATTCTATTGGCTTACATTATTTAAATATGTTGGACATTGTGTGAAAACTTATGATCGATGTTAAAGAATGGGAAATATATCTAGAAAAGATGAAATGCCTCTAAACTATATATTAGAAATTAAAATTTTTGATGTATGGGGTTTAGAATTTATGGGACCTTTTGTACCATCATCTGGAAAGATTTATATTTTATTAGCAGTTGATTATGTTTCAAAGTGGATCGAAGCTGTAGCTTTACCTAAATGTGATTCCAAAAGTGTTTCAAAATTTTTAAAGAAGATGATTTTTACAAGATTGGGAATGCCCAGGGTAATTATCACAGACGGGGGAAGTCATTTCAGAAATGTAAAAATTTAATCATTACTAGAAAAATTCAGAATTAAACATAGAATTGCAACTGCTTATCACCCGTAAATAAGTGGAATGATTGAAGTATCAAACAGAGAAATTAAAAGAATATTAGAGAAGACTGTTAATCCTAAAAGAAATTACTGGGTTGATAGACTTGATTCTGCATTATGGGCTTATAGAACAGCTTAAAAGACACCTATCGGAATGTCACCTTATCGGTTAGTCTATGGTAAACATTGTCACTTACCTGTTGAACTGGAACATAAAGCATACTGGGTGAAAAAGGAGTTCAATTACTATTTGAATGCTGCAGGAGAGAAAAGATTATTACAACTAAATGAAATGGAGGAGATAAGAAATGAGTCCTATGAAAATGCAAAGATTCATAAGGAAAGAATGAAGAAATTGCATGACAAAAAGATTTCAAGGAAAATATTTGAGCCTGGACAAGAAGTGTTATTATTTAATGCTCGTTTAAAATATTTTCCTGGAAAATTAAGATCTAAATGGATGGGACCATTTATATTTGAGAAAGTATACCCTTATGGAGTTGTGGATATTAAAGATCCCAAAACTGGAAAATATTTAAAGTTAACGGATTAAGACTGAAGCCTTATATAGGAGGAATCAAACCAAATTACAAAGAGGCTTACGAACCGAGTCTACCCGATTAATTCAATTGATTAGGTCGGGCTGACGATGTTAAACCAAGTGCTTTGTGGGAGGTAACCCATTTAATATCATTATGATTGTTTGTGATTTGAATTTATATTAATCGTTGTTTGTATGTGGATCACACCCTTTTATTAGACCTATTTTTAAGACTGAAACTTTGTAAAATTGACGATAGGCGAAACAGAGTCAATCGTGATTCCGGTGCCTAGGCGCCAAAAGTCAGCGCCTAAGCGCCAGAATAACCAGTGAGTATCGATAGTCCAGTGCCTAGGCGCCAGATTCCGGCGCCTAAACGCCACAGTTACAGATCGTGGAAAAACTGAAAAACTTTTGTTTTTCACACGAAATCTCTTTATATATTGCCCTACCATCATCCCCAATCCTTAAGAAACCCTAATTTCAACTAGAGCAATCCATTTTGGAGGAATTAAGAGGAGTTTGGAAGTAATGGATAGAGGAAATCATGGAAATGAGGTAAGGGACAAATCCCCCAAAGATCCTCAACCTTATTTTAATGGTTTTATTGCAGTTCGTATGGAGAGGTTATTTAGTGGTTTGGAAAAGATTAAAGCAGAACTTCAAAGCATTGGGAATCATTTGCATAAGATGTATCATCAAATTGAACATTTGGAGTGACAAAAAAAACTTCAATTTGATCATATGGCGGCCTATCAAGACGCTCAAGTAGCAATGTATGCGAAGAACAAGTGGACAAATAAAAAGACAGCTTTGGAATTTCCAAGGGCGTTGGTTTCTATCTCAGCAGTCCTAGCAAACTTCATTGCGAAAGAGATGGAAATTGAAAATCGATGCTGAATATATCTTTTGTGTGTTCGAGGTGTGATTGAGTCAAGTTCTAGTGTGTCGAATATCGAGTTTTTGTGTGTTTGCTTAATTGTTCAATGTGTGTTGTTGGATTAAGAATTTGCATTAAATTTATGTTGTTTTTGTTTTTTATAGAATGATGAACCTTGTTATAGTCTTGTTCTGCAATTTATAGAGTTTGGAATGAAAAATATGAATTGGAATTGAAGTGTTTGGTTATATTTTGTGTTTGAAATTTGAATCTATGTTATCATTTTAAATTGATTTTACAAATGTTTGGAGGATATAAATTGGATTAATACTCTCATATGAGTAATTAGGAGTCAAATTTGATATGTTTTGGTGGACAATATAATACTTAGATCAAATTTTTGGAAAGATGAGTCTGGCGCCTAGGTATCAGAATTCAGCGCCTAGGTGCCGGTTCGGCCTGAACCCGAAACTTCATCTTCTTAAACCACTCCCCATGCCATTTTTGAAGCCTAAGCTTCCTGTTCTTCCTGTTTTCACGAAAATCAACCCTAGAGATCCCATTTGAGGCCGGATTTTCAAGTTTTTGAGCTTGAAATCACTCGATTTCTTCATCCCAAGGTCAGATCTACATTCTAAACCAATTATTTTCGATTTTCACCATGGATTTTGCTCTCTTTGAAGAAAACCAAAATTTTGAAAAAAATTTGATTTTAGAGTTAAATTCTTGGATTTTTAAGCTCTTTCAAGTTTGAAAAGCTTAAATTAGTTTATTTCCTTTGATCCTTTGAATTTATTTTGTGTTTTTATTTCACGTTTAGATGGCACCAAAATCTAAGCGAGGAAAGGAACAAGAAAATTTTGATCATAGCAAGTTTGTCACTGCTGCTGCACATTTTCGGTACAACAATTTTGCTACAACCAGGAAGTTTATCTCAGAACGGAGTTTTACAATCCTGGAGTAAGGATTGAGGATACGATCGTTGCACTCAACTGGCAAAGATTCTGTTATTTTACTACTGATGCTGTTATCCCTGTCATCAAGAAATTTTATGCAAATTTTGTGGATGCTGAAGAGTATGATATTTTCATAAGAGAAGTTGGAGTAGGATTCACTCCAGAACGTATCAACATTTTCTACGGCCTGCTGCCGAACATCGAGTGCTATTACTCTAGATTATCTCCATATGAGGGAGATTTAGAAATGATTATTGCTTACCTGACTGATGGTACTGGAGCTTGGATGATCTGGAACGAAAAACAGGTAAATTTTTCATCTTCTAAGCTTAATGGTGTTTCAAAGGCATGACATTAATTTATTTCTGTTCGCCTCCTTCCATCCAATTATTTGAGTGAGGTTACCAAGGATAGAACTATCCTCAACTACTGCATATAAGAGAGGAAGCCGATTGATGTAGGGAGTATCATTTATGATTCTGTAGAGGCCACTGCTCGTTCTAGCACTTCTGTTGGACTTGGATTTCCATCTTTGATTTATTCTCTGTGTGAAAGTGATGGAGTAGTTGCTGAGCTTTTTGAGGAGAAGCTCATGTCTACAAAGCCCATAGGAAGAGAAAGTGTCAGTATCTATGATCAACTTCGAGGTGAGAGTTCTACTGCACATTCTAGTTCATTATTGACACGCCTAAAATATATACGCTTTTTGCTATATCATTTTACTTATTTTTTATGATATTGCACTTCAAAGGAAGGTATTTTGTATGATTTTTGGTTTTAGGTACAAGAAATCATGATTGGATCAAAAAGAAGCAAAAACGGTGCAATTTGGAGCAAAAACGAGCAAGAAATGAAATTTTGCCCTGACACCTTTCGATAAGTCTTTTGATGCTTAATTTATTTTATACATCTTGCATATTTTTGAATGAGATTACACTCTAAAAAAAGTTGTTTTTATGCTTATTTTGTAGGGCTATCTGTTACGAACACAACGCAACTGAAACGGGGCGAATCAGAGCTAAAACGGAGCCAAATGGAGCAAAACGGTGGAGCTGCGCAGCAGTCTGCTCGCCGATGGCGGCCTCGAGCTCGCCGAAGGTGGGATTTTCCTGAGAAGGCCGAAATATGGCCGAAAAGCTCACCGACAGCGTCCTCGGGCCTGCTGACAGTGCCCGGGAAGATTCTAGACCAACTTTTGGCGGTTTTGGGCCGAAATTCAACGTATTTGGACGCTTTTTCGAAAGGGTACTTAAGGGAACTCTTAAAAATTCATCCATACTTTTTAAAATGGCGAATGGAGGTTAGAAAAGAGACGAAAGGAGAGAAAATAGGAGAGGAAAGTGGAGAAAAAAGAGAGGAATGTTTAGGATTCCTAGATTAAGAGTAGAAATGTAGATTTCTACCCTTTTTGGAGAGATTAGAGAGGAGATTTTGAGAGAATTTTAAGAGATTTCGCTAACATTGCATGGATCGATGAGAGACTTGTGGGAGAGATCTTCGTCTTTCTTTCAAAGGGAAAAAGCTAAGTATTGTTCTTCATTATCTTATAATTTTGTAAACAATTATCTAGTGGATTTGCTTTGGTTAAATGAAGTTTCTGTTTTATTTTCTTCATGCTTTGTGACGCATCTCTCTTACTCTTTCTTTTTCTTTGAAAATAGTGACATGAGAAGATTATGTCAATATTTTTATTTTACTTTTCTTTTGTAATGATTAGAATTCATGCTTAAGATATTGGGATGCTTGCTAAAAGGTGTTTTAATTATAAATGTGATTGTTTTTACTTGCACTTCATTTACATTACAAAAAGGGCCCATTGTAGTTTTAAAATTTGTTGTAATTGCGTTAAGTCCTGAAAGGGCATATGTAACTCTCAATAAAGTGAAACGATATTCAAATTCCATGGATGTGAAGTTCATGGAGATTGAATGCAAATAAATAGGGATTATCAGGTGTAGAATTGGAGATTTTAGAGTGAGGCTAAAATCCTCAATTCGGTCCTATCGTTTGGGTGCTGAAGTGTAGATGTTAGCCCTCAGGCGAGGGGAATGTGGGAGCTCCGAAGTGAGAGTCGGTATCCTCCCAGCCTAGCCGCAGATTCAGTAAACAAGCATAGGATTAGTCAATGTTCTTTATGCCTGAACCAAAGGGTGAAGAATAGGATTGCTCCTATTTGACACATACAATATTTAATGCATCTCATTCCTATACATTATCCATTTCATTACATAAGAATAGTAGTTTTTAGTATATCAAAATTCTCCAAACCAATTCATCCAAAAAGGGTTATCTTTAACACTTGCATTTAGGAGTAGTTCTTAGATAAAACAGAATTTTAATCAACATTCCAAACTAAGGACTATTAGTAGCAGACTAGAATTTTACTAAATACCTCTTACTTCACTTTCTCGTAGGATCGATACTGGGGTTTTTAAAGAAAACTCTATATTACTTGAAGCGATACGTATACTTGCGTAGTACCCCTATTGTGTAAAATATTTTCTAATTTTTATATCATTTAAGATTTTTTACTCCAGCCGCTATTTATAAACCGGGTCAAGTTTTTGGCCATCTTTTGGAAGTTAATTTACTGCGTAATTACGGGTCGGGTCATGTTTTTAGTGCCTTTGCCGGGGAAGCTTCGGTAAGAACTTTAGGAGAATTTTAGTTGAAGTAATTAGGCGTAGACTTGGAAAACTGTAGTGTCGTAAAAACTGTTTTGTGTGAAAAGTAATTTTATATGAAAAGGTGTTGTGAAAAAATTGTTTGTGTGAAAAAATAAGGTGTTCGTGAAAATGTTTTGTTGTGTCGAATATATTTTTGGTTTTATTTGTCTTATTGTTAATGTATTGTTTGTTGTGTTACGTATACAAACCAAAGGATTTGCAGGAGTTGTGCCTTATGATCCCGAGTTTGAAAAAAATAAAAAAATAAAAATACAGGAAGGACTCGAAAAACTAGAAATGGAAATGGAAAACATTCAAGATATTAACTTGGAAAATCATCATAAATCATTAAGGGATTACATAAATCCTACGACATATGAAATTCACTTAAGTATACAAAACCCTGTCGTAAAAGCTGACTCGTTTGAAATAAATCTTGAGATTATCCAACTGGTGAAGAACAACTAGTTTGGGGGAACTCCTTTGGAAGATCCCTATTTACACTTATCAAATTTTCTAGAACATTGTGCTACATTTCGTTATAACGGTATGTCAGAAAATGCTGTTAGACTAAGGCTTTTTCCTTTCTCACGGAGGGATAAGGCTAAAATGTGGTTTTACTGATTAGCACCTAGTTCTATTAAAAATTGGGAGGAGTTAACTCAGAAATTCCAAGCTAAGTATTTTCCACCTTCAAGGACTACTAAACATAGAAACAATATTATCTCATTTTGTCAGTATGAAGAGGAATCAATATACAAAGCCTGGGAAAGATTTAAGGAACTCCTAAGAAAGTGTCCACATCATGCTCTGCCCAATTGGTTAATCATTCAAACTTTTTATAATGGGTTAGTAGTATCCCTTAGGTCTATAATTGATGTTGTTGCTGGTGGTTCATTAATGTCAAAATAATTTGATGAAGCGTATGCATTAATTTAAAAAATGGCTACAAATGAATTTCAATGGCCCTCTATAAGGGTAAGTCATAATTATGTAGCTAGTGTTCATGATACTGATGTGATTACAATTCTTGCATCTCAAGTTGCTGCAATATCAAGGAAGTTGGACCAATTTGGAATGAATCAACCTTAATTTACTCTTGTAAGTGAGCAAAGTTCATCAGAGCATATAATTGATTCTAACATATCATATGATACTTTAAATACCATAAACAACTCGTACTCTAACTTTCACAACCCAGGTTGGGAGAACCATTCTAAATATAACTGGAAGCATACTACTGATGGTGGAAACCAAAAATGGGAAAATAATCATGCAAATCCTAATGAAAGTTAGAAAATCAGGGGAACACAAACTATAGACCTTCATATCCACTGGACTCTAACGATGATCAACAATTTGAGGATAAGAAGATGTCTATGGAATAAGTGGTATTGCAAATGGGAAACCAGCTGCAAAGTCAAAATGCTGCGATTAGAAACATAGAGAATCAATTGGGAGAAATTGCTAATTCACTTAGCAATGGAACCCAAGGAACACTTCCTAGCAACATTAAGATCAATCCTAAAGAGAACACTAATGAAGAAGTAGAAGCTGTCCAATTAAAAAGTGGAAGAGAGATATGAGATGTGATTAGAAAAGAGGAAGATGTTGTGAGAGAAACAATGGATACTAAATGACCTGAAAAACATGTTTCTAAGGATCTAGAAAAATTTATATCTCCAACTAAAATCAGTTTGGAAAAACCACCACCTTCATTTCCTCAAAGACTTAGACAGCATGAGTTGGATAAAAAATTTTTAAAGTTCATGAAAGTACTTAAGAAGTTAAAGATAAATATACCTTTCACTGAAGCTTTGGAACAGATGCCAAGTTATGAAATGTTTATAAAGTATATATTAAACAAGAAAAGGAAATTTGGGGATTACGAGACAATTGCACTAAGTGAGGAGTGCACCGCTATACTTCAGAAAAATTTTCCTCGGAAACTTAAAGATCCTTTTAGCTTTACAATTCCTTGTGCAATTGGAAAAAGATTATGTGGAAAAGATTTATGTGATTTAGGAGTGAGCATTAATGTGATTCCTCTATCTATATTTAGAAGGTTAGGTTTAGTCGATATTTCTCCCACTACTGTAACCCTTCTGTTAGCTGATCGATCTATCATTTATTCAAAATGAGTTATAGAAGATGTGCTTGTTAAAGTGGATAAATTTATCTTTCCTTTGGACTTTATTGTATTAGATATGGAGGAAAATAAAAAAATTCCAATTATTTTAGGGAGACCTTTCCTTGTTACTGGATAAGCTATGATAGATGTGCAAAAAGGAGAGTTGACTATTAATATTAATGACCATGAAGTCACTTCTGATGTATTAAAGACTATGAAATATCCAGCTGAGAGAAAAGATGATGAATGTTTTTGGATAGATGAAATTGATTATCTAAGTAAAGACCATTTCCAAGAAAGTTTTGAGAGTAAGATAACAGATGGGATTGAAATAGACTTTCATGATGATTTGAAAAGGTTATTTAAAGAAGACTGTATGTATGTTCAGGAGAGGTGTGAAATGATGGACGCTACCAAAAATAGTAAACTTTTAATTCCATCTGTTGAAAAATCTCATGAACTTAAGATGGATGTACCCCATACAATTTTAAAGCTTATCTATTTAGGGAATTCATCTAGACAACCAGTCTTTATATCTTTAAACGCGACTCAATCACAAGAAAAACTTGAATTGAATAATGAACAAGATAAAATTATTGAACTAAGACTTGGAAGAGAATTTGAGGATATATTTCAAAAGAACTTTGAGTTGAGAAAAGAGGATAAGGATATTGGAAGACCATTAGAAGAAATTCCTAAGGAATTAGAAAAACCTATTTCCTCAACTAAGATAGATCCTCCATCGTTTAATAATTATAAAGGGGAAGAATTGGAATATAATTTGAAACAAAAGAGTAACATAGAAAATATTAATCTAGAATCTGAATTATCTAAAGAGAATCTGATCCAAAATTTGAGAGAGCTTGAAGTATCATATAAAGATCAGTTTCTTATAAATTTCAAGGATGATGTTAATATGTAATTTCAAAAAATCAATAGAAGAATATTGGATCTAGAAAGAAATATGAGGAACAATGATATAAATCCATTTGAAAAATGAAGAGCTTAATGAAAAATTAAAATTTGAGGATTTTGTAGGAATTCCTGGATCTGAAAAGGATTGGGAGGATTACTTAATTGGAATTTTGATCCAGGAGGAATCAGTTGTCGAGCCCGCGACGTTAAAACCAAACGCTTTATGGGAGGCAACCCATAGTTATCAGTATGCTTTAATTTAGTGTGCTTGAGAGTCATGATTGTTAGTGTTGTATGGTGTTTGCTTTAGAGTGGATTGACTTGATCTTTATGTGTCATTATGGATTGATAAGTTTGATTGATGATTGGTAGATGTTTGGTTTGTTAGTAGTTTGATTTGATGTTTGTGTGTCATGAGGGAGGTGATTCCTTAACTTATTATTACAGCTAGATTTGATTTCTTGTAGTAGTTGGATTGACGGGCTCACTATAACTCGGGTCTCACCCAGACTTGAGTTTTACAAGAGAAATCATGAATTTGGAATATTGATAGTTCCATCTTAGTTTGTTACTTTCTTTCTGCAACCTTTTTTCCATTAGGTAGGAATCGCGAACCTATTTGATGAATACCATGTGGATGATCTTACACTACGATTTATAACAGTTAAAGGAGCTTAATTAAAGGGATTAGATGATTCCTGAGATTGGTGTCCGGAAATCAATTTATCAGGGATAATCTTATCTTTGGGATTATAATCTAAAAATCATTTGAAAGTACCTAATTTACTAGTGTAGTGATTTCGTTAGAATTTGGAAATAAGTTAGTAAGATGTGACGAGTTAATGGAAGAATTGACCTCATTTATCATATGTGTGTTTATGTTTGTGTTACAATTTTATTTAAGACTTGAAGAACATTTTTATATTCCCTTGTTGATACCTGCTATGCTAGTTAAACTTCTATTTAGTAAATTTTATTCTGGCATGATTAGTTTAGATTTACTTTCTGCTGCATATTGTTCTGTCCTAATGAGTACTTGTAAATGGTTTTGATAGACATGAATGGTAGATAGAATTTCTAAATTGTTTTTCTTCCTACTTATATTTTTTGTACTGAATATTATATATGTTAAAAATTAAGTTTGGGGTTGAAAGAAAAATAAAATTTAAATGTGAAAATACTTCCTTTTAGTGTAATATTATTACAAGCATGTTTTCGGTTAAATTTACTTTCTCCTACAGTCATTTTATCCTGATTATGCATGCATATGAATTTGATAGGATGTTGTAGTAGTAAGTAGATTCATCCTTTACTTTTTCTTCCTCCAACATTTTATGGAATTAATTGCAAAATATTTTAAACTTTAAGTTTGGGGGGAAGAAAAACTTTTAAAATGTAACTTTATTTATCCTCAGTAGCCTGTATTTAATTTGATATCACTTTTAAAATGACTTGTGGTATGTGGTGTTACCTTTAGGTTACTATAATTTCAATTTTAGGAATATTAGAAAAATAACTTAGTTGAAATCCTTAGTGAAGAAACTGTTCTAGAGTTAAGATATTTTGTAGGAAACATTGGAAAAATAATATTTCTTTTTATGGTAGAAAGGACTTGAATATTTAAAAAGCTAAAATTATTAGATTTATACTTAATGAGAATTGAGCCTTTTTTGAAAACCTTTTTTGAACTAATACTTACACTTATAAAAAGTGAGGGAAAGTTTTGAGTTTTGGATTTTAGAGAGAGGATAGTGAAATTCAAAATTATTAAAGGCCTATCCAGATATAGTAATCCTTACATAAAAAAAAGTAAAAAAAGGATTAAAAATGATCCCGAATGAAAAAAAAGTAAAAAAAATGGATTAAAAATGATCCCGAAAGAAAAGAAAAAAAAAAGAGAAAAGAAAATAAGTGAGGAGAAGCTTGAGGAGAAGCCTAATCAAAAATTGGTTTCACTTGAATCTTTTTAAATAAAAAAATTTAAAAACAATCCTAAGCTTATTCTTATTTCAAAAGGTATTGGTTAAATTGGTATAAATAAGGAGCTTAAATTCCATTTTTAAGCTATTTATGAATCTTTAGTTTGAAAATTTTCAATAACTTTTGAAGTAAATAGAAAATCAGGATTCCTAAGTTGAATATGAGATATTTTTATACTCTAGTCCTAGGTTGATTTACTAGAATTCTCTTATGTTATACTATAACATTTCTGAGATGAAATTATAGGAAACTCTATTGAAACCCACAACCACAAGTCAACATATTTTATTTTTAAAGTTATAGTGTTACTTGAAGACAAGTAACAGTTAAGTTTGGGGGATTTTGACACACCTAAAATATATATGTTTTTTGCTATATCATTTGAATTAATTTTTTTATGATATTGCACTTTAAAGGAAGGTATTTTGTATGATTTTTGGTTTTAGGTACAAGAAATTGTGATTGGAGCAAAAAGAAGCAAAAATGGTGCAATTTGGAGTAAAAACGAGCAAGAAATGAAATTTTGCCCTGACACCTTTCGATAATTCTTTTGATGCTTAATCTCTTCTACACTTCTTGCATATTTTTGAATGAGATTACACTTTAAAGAAAGGTTGTTCTATGCTTATTTTGTAGGGCTATCTGTTACGAACGCAACACAACTGAAACGGGGCGAATCAGAGCTAAAACGGTGGAGCTGCGCGGCAGTCTGCTCGCCGATGTTGACCTCATTTTTGATGAGGTCTCTTCTCTTCTCTCTCCTTAGTACTTAGGATCTAGCCTTAGGCTTTCCCTTTAAATATCTTAGAGGACTAGAAATGGAACCCACCACTTAGAAATTTAAACACCTCTTAAACTCCCTGCAAACCCATAAGTTTGATTGTAAACCCCCAAGTCACTTGGAGGGTTAAAATCAAATGTGGAGGTTTAAAAGATGAGTTCCTATAGGACTCTTTGGCCTTAGGACTACCCTGGGTGGCCTGGTCTGGTGAGGGTTGACTTGCACACACATTACACTTTCACACACATTCCAATCCTAAAACCATTCATGCCTAGCTTGACTTCCGGACTCATGCAGGTAATTCATTTGGATGGACCTTAACCCTTAGGCCCTTAGCTAAGAGGGTTAGGAACAACATAGTGAATGCCTCAAATGGGTCCTCTCATGGCTTTTGTGAGCTTAATATGGCTTCATGGCTCAACCAAAATGATTCCATTCTACTCACACTTGATCAACCTTCATTTTCCCAAAATTTCAATTTTTGACCCCCGAGGCCCTAAACCCACCAAGCCTACCAAATGCCCTTGAAACTACCCAAAATTTTACAAAATTGCCTAAATTACGCAAAATTTCTCAAAATCAATCCTAAAGATTTCGCCCCACTCAAATTGATCATCCTTAGCCAACTATACCAAAAATTCCAAAAATACCCCCCAATACCCTCCAAATACCCAAAATGCCCTTCTTAACAAAAAATTCCATAAATTCTGAAAATTCCCAGAAAATTCCAAAAAATCCCAAATAATCCCAATCTCATCTTGTTCAACTATACCATAGGCCAATTTTGTCAATTTAACCCACTTTTATCAAAACCCCCAATTTGACCCATTTTTAACCCAAGTGGACCCAATGTCCCACTAAACCAACCCAATTGACCTCAATTTTGGTCCAATTCAATTCTAAACTTTAATGCAATATCCCCAATGTCAATGTAGACCAAATCCAAGCCAAATTTGATTGAAATTTGGATCCAATTTCAATTTGAAGCCTAAAGCCCAATTTTGGCCCATAACCTAAACCTAGCCCAAACCAACCCAATTCAACTCCAATTAACCCCAAATCTTTTCCTAAACCTTCCTAATATCCCCAAAAACAAAACACTTACAATATTTGTCCCAAATTTGAACCTAAACTCCACCCAAGCCTAATCCAAACTCAAAATCCCCATTTTTGGCCTAAACCCAAACCTAACCCAAATGGGCCCAAATCCCAAAATCAAAGCCCAACCAAAGTTGAAAACTCTTTATGACACTCCCATAAACATTTCTCAACATTAATTTTACATCAAATCTAACCTTAGCCCAACCTTAAACCAAGTTAGCTCAATTTGGCCCACTTTGGCCCCTTTACTAAAAAGACCCACATTAAACCCAATTCAATTCAAAATCACTTCAAATTTATTCCAAATCACTCATGACACATCCCTAAAATAAACCCAACATTTGTTTGACCAAATCTTTTGCAAAATTTCCATCCACCAATTTGTTTTCAAACCTAAAGGCCCACTTTTTTAAACCATTCTAAAAGCCGATCTTCACCAAATCCAAAAGCCCAAAATTAGCTCCAAAGCCCACATGACAATTTCTTCTCATCATACCTTTAATTGTTATCATCCCTAAGTTCTAAATCAATAACCAAATAATTCCAAATCAAGCTTCATGAGAATTTCCCACTAAAATGCTAAAGTTTCCAAAATCCATTTTCATCAAAATGAGCCAAGCCTTGCCCCAAGCCCAAATGAAGCCTTGAAGCCATCCTTAAGCCACATGCAAGCCATGTCATATTGGGCAAAAGGAGGAGCCTCTTTCTTGATTCCCTTAAAGTAATTAAGCACTCCCATGTTTCCCCTAAACCATGCTTAAACTTAAATATGCTTAGATGGTGACTTTTCCCCACTAAGCTAGCCGACTCACCTCGATCTCCCTCAGCCCAAACCGGAGCTTGGAGAGGTAAACCCAACCCATTTGCATGACTTGACCCATTTGGATCCAAAATCACCCCTCTCCCCACACCACTTAAAGCTAAACTCTTTACACATGTCCATGGCTAATTGACTGCACCATTGCCAACCCCTGACCCTTCTGATCAAGATGGTGACCAAACTCTGCCGGCCAGCCGCCTAGGTCACTGGAAAACGCAATGGCCCAGAGCTCCATGTGAGCCAAAATTTTCAATTCTTCATTGCTGAGTTGTCTCAGTCCAATTGAACACCATGACTGTTCTTCTCTTGCATAGAGCAGCTGATCCCAAGCCTCAAACCCCCCTGGGAAGCATTCCAGCCATGTCTATTTAAACCCACCACCCTCTTGGCCAAACAAGGTGATGAACCAGACCTAAACAAAACTCTGCCAAAATTGCTCCAGGACCTTCTCCTCACCTAGAGCACTTGATCCCCATTAGGTTCCAGCCCCAATTTCCCTAGCTGAGCTCAATTTCTGAGTTCAAATTCGAGCCCAGAAACATGACATCTTCCAAACCTCCACCAAATCCAAATTAAACTTACCCACACCTGCACAGGACGAAGAGAAGGAGTTCCCCAGTGAAAGCCCCCTCTCCAGGCCACCCATTTGCTCCAGCCTCCAAGCTTTAAAATCGGCTGTGGACACTTTCATACCTAGACAATTCCCCAGAGCCAGAGACTTCATCTGGAGCTTCCTTGGGTGCAATCGAAGGTGACACAACTCTCTGATTGAAGCTACACTTCTCAGAGCAAAGGTATGGATCATTCCTTCCTCCCAAGCTTCCAGTGATTCTCCATTTTGTTTTACTTAATTTCATAGCATGCAAACCGTATGGATGTGTTCATCTCTTTAAGACGAATCCATAGAGCATAAGAACACGAAAATCCATTGAGAAATGAGAGAGTTCTTAGGGTTTTAGTGTGGACGGTCACGGGTGCATACCAGTCGTAGATGATGACCAGGCGCCGTCTGATCGAGCGTGTATCGAGTGGACGGTCCAGATTGCACCGGACCAGAGAACGTTACATGAACTGCGGGCTCCTGGAACACTGAGTCAGATGGCGGCGTCGAATGGGAGTGCGACACGTGGGCTTTCGGAGCTGCCGAGGATGAGTCGGCGCCGCGTGGATAAGTAGAAAAATATGGATTTTTTTGATTTATTTAAATACCTAGGACTTAGAAAATCCATATCTTTGTGTAGGAAAATTATAAAAATAAACTAAAAATACCCTCTTGCTCAGTGAACAGAGGAGAATAATGTGGAAAAGAAATCAAGTTATTTTAATGAGTATTTTATTTTTAATTAATTATTTACTTATTTCAGTATTTTGATTCTTCATTTGCATAGACAATTCACCATGGCATGAGACCATAGGGCTTTTGAAGCCTCTGATCTTAGGAACATTCCCTGAATTTTTCAAGGTCAGAGGCCATCTCTATGGAAAGTTATGTATTTTTCAAGTTTATGTCACTATTTTTGGTATTTTAATTCCAATAATTAGCATATTGTCCAATAAATTCTAGGAAAATTTGGGGAAGTTTCTTAGGAGCAGTGAACCCTAGGATAATTATATTTTGAGTTAACTCATTAAGAATAACCCTAATTGATCTAATTACTCAAAACTTAACTTTAATTAATTAGAGTTAACCACACATTAAAATAACTTGAAATTAATTCTCCATTAATATTTAGGATACAGAGAACCTTGCATAAAAATTTGAAGTCAATTGGAAATCATTAGCCCCACTAAATGAATTAATTATGCCACATGATAAAAATTAAATTTTAAAAATTCATAACTCCAAAAATACATTTCAAAAATTCACTAAATTGGTTTTGTGGGCTCTCTGATATCAGAGGAGTCTATAGAAATTAAAATTGAAATTTTCTAAAATTTTTCATTTTTAATCATATTTTAATATTTTAAATAATTAAAAAATAATAAAAATCATAAAAATATTAAAAATCATAAAAATGTCATTTTTTTAACTTCTAATCACTTAGGAACAAACCAAATATTTTTCCCAAGTCTCAAAGTAAAGATATTGAATTTTAAATGCTTAAAACAATTTTTAATATTAAAAAATGTATTTTCCAACCTTTTCACTAAATTAATTCCAATAAATCAATGAAAAATTAGAAAATTGTAAAATTTTTTTCTTTGAACTGCTTGAGGTCAGAGAGATTTAACAAAAATATAAAATCTATTTTTCAGCTTTAATTTTATTTTATAATTAATTAACACTCCAAAACTCAAAATAAATATAATAAATAAAATATAATTTAAAAATCACTAAAATGGGTCCAAGTGGTCCTCTGGTCATTAGGAACATTCCATAATTTTCTTAAGGACAGAAACCTTGCCTTGGTCATGTTGTTGAATTTCCATTGAAAATCCCTATTTTTCACTAAAAATAATTATATAAATAAATTAAATTCAGAAAAATCACATTTTCTCCTCTAATATCTTAATTGACATATGAATGACGTGACATAAAAATTTCAAGTTTATTTGAACTCAAATTAGTGAGTTATAAAATAAATAAGCCTAAAAGGGCATAAAGGTAATTCAAGAATTTAAACCCCTTTATTAAAATTTTAGGTTTAATTAAAATGGAGGGTAAAATATTTGATTTTATCTTTCTTGGATGATTGAAACTTTGGGAAATTAAAAGGATAAGAAATCATTAATCACTCTTAAAAAACCAAAAAATGAAACTTTAATTATTTAAACAATTTAAATTTTTTGGAAGATTAATGAAAATTTGAATTATTAAAAAATAGGGATATAATTTGAGAGGATATTAATTCTTTAATAAAAAATCCCTAAATAAATCACTTCAATAATATTTAACTCTTAATTAAGATTAAAATGATAATCCAAACTTAGTATATTAAAAAATTAAAAATAAATAACCCTTAAATTAAAGAAAAGTTCAAAATATTAAATAATTTAATAATTAAATTAAATTAAATTAAATTAAATTGAACTAAGTAAAAGTTAAATTAAAATTAAAATTAAATTAAATTAACTTTTTAACAATTAGGTTAAGTTAAATTAAAAAAATATTTAAATTAAATTAAATTAAATTAAATTAAATCAAATTTAAATTAAATTAAGTTAACATCATTCAATAATAAAAGTAAACGAATTTAAAATATTAAGATCACCTAAAGTATAAGGATTTAAGCCAAAATATAAATTGAACACTATTCCAAACTTAAAATTATTAATTAAAACCTCATAATTAAACTAAATCACTTTAAACCATTAACTCAAACTTCAAATTAAGAATTATTAAAATTATCAACAAACCAACTTGCCCCTAAAGGCTTTAATTATTATAACTCTTAAATAGAGTATTAAGTGAGATGTCACTTCATTCATCAGGTAATCAAATGCCCAAGTTCACTGAGCAAGAGACAAAGCTTAACTAAACTCTTGGATGATTAATTCACCCGTGCAATAAAATTTACTTGGATTCAAAATAATCTCGGAAATATTGAAAAGATGTTTAGGACTCATCCTAAGTACTTTCTCAATATGACGGGATGTTTTAGAAGAACAATTGAATTTAATTGTTCTTTGATGAAGAAAATCATCCTTAAACAAAACACAAGAACCTAGACGTCATAGGAGATGACTAGTTATAAGACTAGGACTTTGGTAGACAACCAAAACCTGTCCCTTAGCTTTACCTAGGTATTTGTTGAAATATTTAAATGCCTTAACATATGTTTTAAGTGCAGCTTGGGGTGACGGGAAGACCCTCCATGTACGCTTTTATTTTATTGCAATTTACTTACATGCACTGTACTTTACTTTTTCTTGCATGCTAAACAAGACTGTTGCATGAAAACCAAAACCTTTAGGATAGTCCCTGAACTGAAACCAAAACTAAATTAAAATTCATCACAAGATAAAATTCACCGCCACAACATTCCAAAATATAAAACAACTCAAAATTTCATCACAAACAGAACAACAAAACTACAATAGCAACTAAATTAAAACGTCTCGTTCAATGATCGGGAATAGCTCGGATGATGTAACCCACGTGTTGCTAACGGGATTTCCCACGGTCTAAATGAAAGTGTGGAACTCATTCGATTGAGTTTAGCAAATTCATCCGGACTAAGTGATTTCGATGAAAATAACGGTGCCGGGATGACGAAACCGTGGGATCTTAATCGCTTCTGTTTAACCAACTTTAAGATTTGTTTTAATTAAGACATTAAAAATATTTGGACTTTAAGATTTCTAAACCAAAAAACTTCTTTCATCTCTTGATTTTCACCTTCTAAAACTAAAACCTCTGCAACAACAAGGAGCTCGGAGCATGGTGGGCAGCATGACTATTTTCGTCAACAAAACTCGAGTCTACTTCAGCTAAACCTTTCTTAGAATTAAATAAACAAGCCATAGGATTTCAAGGTAGTTTGCCTAGTGCAACATAAATCCTCAACTTTTCGTTAGGCATTTGCATAATCATGTTATGAAAATTAAGCCCTAACCGGTCTTAGGACTTCGAGGTAGTCGTTCGGTACGACATAAACCCTCACATCTTCGAGGCTACTTGTGTGATTATATCATACAAATATAAGTCCTAATTAATTAAAATTGGCAGGATTGCAACATTAAATAATTTTCCTAAATTGAAACCGAACCATAGGATAGTTTGGGAAGTTGCCAAGATTCTTCTTGAATCCTCAGCTTCTCCTACTTCTCTTCCATTAGACTCCAAAATAAACTGTTCCAAATTTGGTCAATTGCCAATTGAAATTTCCAAAATCCAATTGTTTGAAAACCTTAACCTTTGAAATTCTTGAGAGCAAAACCACTGATCATTATTGAGAGTTTTCTTAAATGATTCCCGTCATTTATGATGTAATTAACTATAGGGGCTTGCCCTTATAGGGAACTTTAAGAACCCAGGTAATATAAACCCTGCTTAATTCCTTTATATTAAGCAGGGGAACTTGTCGGCTTATAAAGTTGGTTCGCAGACCAAACGGATGTCACAAATCTTCTAGTTTATTTAATCAAGCCCCATCGCCAAGTAGTGTGTCTATTCTTCGGGATAGATACACAGCTTGTGATGCGGCGCTTGTTTATAAAAACTATTTGGGATGTGAGATCAGTTTGATTTCATATCTTAAAATTTTCAAACTCAAAATTATTTTCAAAATCAAATACTTCTTTCTAAATTATATATATATTCAAATTTAAAATCTAAAAAATTCACCGACAATTTCTGTAGATGACCCCTTTTCAAAACACATAACCTAAAAAATTCGCCGACAGCTTCTGGTGACTCCGCTGGGGAGTAGTTCCTCTCTCCATTTTAATCAGATGGTTTTGTTTTCATAAATTGGTAGTATATCCATGTCCCTAGTGGAGCAAACTACCATTCTTTATGTTGGTGTACCACGTTCATTTCTATCTTGAACGGGTATAGCCAACTTCTCTTGGTTTAGGAGCCATTGTTTAGACACCCCTAAACAGAGAGGTTCTAAAATCCTTTTACCTCTTTTTCTGAGGTGGGGTGGACCCCCAATAGGTGTTAGCTTAGGAGCGGTCGTTCGGGTTGAGAAGTTTTGCGAGACTTTCTCTTCCTTTCCAATTTTTAATCAGGTCCTTTACCTTTTCTATACCTTTAATCATTTCATTCTTAACAAAGAAATCTTCTAATAAACAACCCTTTAAACAAACTCTTTTAAATCATAAATACATTAAGTAAACAAAAATGTGTTCGGACTCTTTCTTTTTCGTCCTAAGTTTTGCGACAAAAGGAAGCATAATTCAGGACTAATACTCAGAATCTACCCTGCAGAAAATGACTGTGCCAAAGTTAATTTTCTCCTTCACCAATGGAATGGACTTCGCTGTCTATAAGGATGAGCTGCCTGACAATGGGATCATCCGTTTTGGACAAGGATTCGACAATACATATATCAAATTCGCTGATGTCACTCTCTTTGCATTAATGGACAAAGTGCCAGAAACTGAAGAGCCCGTAATTGAGTTCAACTTGAAGTCGGCTCAAGAATGCCCTCCCCTGCAAAGGGTTCCAGTCGAAAGAAGTACTGCTATTCGTAGGAGGACTGTTGTCTCTACCCCCACCGGTCTAGTCATCTCTCGCACCTACCCCGTCTTCGCCAAGCCGAAGGGGAAGGAAATCTAAGTCCGTGGTGAGTCCGTCACCGTGGAGGGTACGGATTTTGCTACAATACCATCTATTTTCAAGATTGGGTCCGGTTCGACGGTTGCACCCCTAACTCGGACTCGAAAGGAGAAATAGAAGCGGAAAGATCGCCAGGATTGAGAAAGCCAAAGCTGCTGAAGTTGCTTTTCTAGAAGAAATTCCTGAGGAAAGAGAAGAACTACCTGAGTATATACCTCTGATATAAGGGAGTAGTTTCACCCCCTCTCTGTTGCATCAGATGAGGAAGATGTCCTATAGTAACAACAAAAGAAAAAGGGTTAAGACTACGCCATTTGCTCGGCTACAAGCCATGATAGAAAAATTGGCAAAGAAAGAAAGATGCCCCGTGTCAGAAATACAAAGAAGAATCGGACGAGTGCCAGCTAGATCCCGCCTCAGACCGCGCGTAGAGCCTGTCACTGCCCTAGAGAAACCAAGGAAGAAAATGAGATCAAGTTCACCTGTTGTTGTGTCTGGCCATCATATTAGGGAGGACACCACCTACCAGGATATAGCCGACAGACCGTCTGGTCTTAGGCCTTCTGCTGCAAGAAGGATGGTGTGGCGACCTATTATTACCGAGCCGAGACCAACACAACAGCCTGAGAAGAAAAGTCTCGTTAAAAAGCTTGAATCCGAAGGAAGTGCTACTGAAATAAAAGAAACTCCCGAAAAAAAAGTTCAACAGGCATCGCGCGACAACCGCGAGACTGTCTGGAAGAGACCCTTCGAGAATGCTATAGGAAAGCTAAGGACGGATATCCACCGGTTGGCAAAAGAAAGAGGAGAAAAGTTGGAAAAGGAAGTTGATTTATCAGAGTTTATGGATGAGGAGTATGCCGAGATCAACATGGTTGAGACACGAGCATCGTCAGCTTCGCAAGGTGCTCCGGCAGCTGCGGAAAGTGATAAACAGGAAGTGATGAGACCACAGCTTCGGGAAAAAGATGACACAATTTCCCAGATGGCAAAGAGGATGGAAGAGATGGCTGCTACCTTAGCCACTCTCCAGAGTCAGGTGCAACATTAGAAAAAAACACCTCTAGAGATCATCCATATTGCAGATGGAGGAAAAGAGATCACGTCCGTCAACGGGGATGAGCCACTAAAGAAGGATTCTGCACAGAGCATGATTCCCAAAAAGGACATTAAAAACATGGTAGAACGACGAGTGCGAGAAGCCCTAGCACAATCTAAGAGTGGAGCATCTATTCAGACGGGTAGAACTTAACCCAAAGAGTTCGATGCAGTCCAATACCCGAAAGGCTTCGTACCACCTCTGTTTAAGACTTTTGATGGAACGGGAAACCCCCGACAGCATGTCGCACATTTTCGTTCTTGTTGCTGAAATGCCGGTGGGATTGACGCTTTACTCTTTCGTCAGTTCGTCAGCAGTTTGTCAGGGATTGCTTTTGACTGGTACGTAGAATTGCCAAATGGTTCAGTTAAAAACTTTACAGAATTAGAAAACCTTTTCGTTAAGCGGATTGTCGGGGCTCGACACCACATCACCATCGGTGATCTAGTGGTGGAACACCAGAAACCGAACGAGACTTTAGTGGATTACATACTTCGATGATGAAATTTAAGCATGAAGTGTGAACCACAACTTCAGGAACATCATGCAGTCGACATCTTGCTTAAGAGTATCCATGGTCCGATAGCACTTCTCCTTAAAGGATTTACAATCAAGACTTTCGAGAAGCTGCTTAGCAAGGCCGGGAGCTTGCAAGAGGAAGCAAAGCAGCTAAGTTTCATGGACAAGAACGATAAGCGTGAAGCCCGTGAAAACATTCGAAAAGAAGTCCGAGAATCATCGCGGCGGTCGATAAGGGCAAGCGACCAGTGCGGATACGGACGGAGCGACCACGGCCTAGCTATCAACCACCGCAACGTACTTACCAACAACCTCAGCAGGGTTATCAACAACCTCGACCAAGCTATCAGTCGCCTTAGCATTATGAGCAACCGCCTCGCCCACAGCATACCATGAAAGATTTTCTGAACAAGGAATATCCATTCAAAACTGAAGCAGTAGCGAAAATGTTCCATAGTTTAATGAAGACACCAGATTTTCAGCTACCAGAGCCCAAGAGGCCGGAGGAAGTCAATAAGAAAGATCATCCAAACTATTGCCCTTACCACCGGATGCTCGGGCACAAGATAGAGGATTGCATCACTTTCAAGATTTGGCTTGACGACAATCTCCAGAAACGGAACATAACGATCCTGAAGGAATACATGAAGGAACCCCAAAAGGGAGGCTTCACCAATGTTATTTCAACGGATCCCATTGTTCAGATAGACCCTTACACAACCCAGGATGGATGGAGTACCGTCTGGACAAAGTCTTCAAAGAAAATCTTAGAACACATCCAAACCACTTCGGTGCGTGCTTCAACTCGAAGTTTAAAACTTGCCGAGCCGGCACTATCGCTTGCAATTGAAGAACCACCCCCGAAGGAAAAGAAGATCGCAGAAGAGAAGAAAACTGAGGCTCCAAAGAGTAGACTAGGGACTGCTTATCCTAGGATGGTTGTTTCAGATTCGAGGGAGAAATCCCTCGAACCTCTGACTCTGTATGATTATTTGTTCGCCCCGGCGGGATCTTATAATGATAAGAGTTTTGGTGTTGGCTACGTTTTGACTGTTTCTAACGATTACGTAACTAACGACAACCAACCTAATCTGGATCTCAATTCTAATATAAATAATGATTCTCAAATCATACTAAACCTCAATGACCACGACGAAGGAGAAGACGTTCACAAGGATGGCTACGAAAGCTCAACAAGCAACGAGTCTATTTTCGAATTTCGAGGAGCTCCAATCGTGATAGAATTGGAGTTATCAGATTCCGAAGCAACGCCAGAAGAGCTAGTCGTTCCGATTCAAGGGGAGACACCGGCAGATTCAACACCAGATTCAGAAGAAATAACAGAAGTCAATCTAAGGAGCGAAAAAGTTCTACCTCCGAGAGTGGGTCCAAAGGATAAAGGAAAGCAGGTGGTTGCTCAGGAAGAGCCAACCCAGGCAGAGGAATTGCCCATTCAGGAAGAAACCGAGGGACATGGTAATAAAGTAGACTACAACGGGCTAGCCCATCTTAGGAAGCTACCAGCCAAACTAAGCATATACGACGCTCTGATCCTGTCAAAGGAGATGAGGGAAACTCTGATCAAGGCTCTACTTGATCCAGAGATTTGTTTAGCTCAAATGGCCGGTAATTCCTTCGACGAGGTTTGCTCGTTAAAAGAACAACGAGGTGTTACCTTTACGGACAATGATTTACTACTCGGAACGGCTGATCACAATCGACCGTTGTACATTTCAGTCACTATTGGAAAGTTTACGCTCTCCAAGGTGTTGTTTGATACGGGAGCATCAATCAACATAATGAGCCTTTCGAACGTTAGCATATTTGGAAATTGATGCTCGCAAACTTGAAGCAGACAAGATGTTATTAAGAGGGTTCAATCAGAAAGGAGAAAGAGCATTCAGATTGATAACACTGTTAATGAAGACCAGTGATTCGGCAAAGACAACCACAAAATTCCACATAATTGATTCTGAGACATCGTTCAACGCTTTACTGGGTCGACCATGGATCCATGAGAACCGGATGGTACCGTCGTCTCTGCACCAGTGCATAAAGTATTACGATGGAGGATAACAGTGTATCAAAGGTGACTTATAACCGTTCTCCGTACATGAAATCAAAATTCATGAAGATGCAGCCTACTATGCGCCTCCGAAGAAAACAATCTTTTCCAGAAACGCCATACCAAATGAAGCAAAATAAGAGCAAAATGATAAAGAGCCGGAAATTCTAGTCCAACAGTTACTCACCACTCCCTTACGGCGAGATGGTGAAGGTTTCTCCAGAACTCGCACCCAAGGTCGAGGCCGGGGACGAGGTCGTGGAAGAGACGTTAGAACAGTTGGACAGAAGAAATCAGTCATCGACGTGGATTGGGATACCAGATCCGAAGAAGAAGAAATCAAGAAAGAAGCGAGCAACGATGAATCAAAAGAAACCCCAGTTCAAGATCTCTCTCGAAGATGAAAAGAATGAAGAATACAAATCAATGTACGAGAAGATAAACCATTATGTACATGCTATGACCCTAACCGCGATCCATTCTAATAAGATCAAGGGTATGGTGGTCAAGGAAGTACATGGTGGTACTAAACCGATCAAATTCTACCATGGTGCTTCTTCTTCCAATACTGAAAAGGATGTACAATTTGAAGATGTTACTTCTTTCGAATTAACGGAGCTGCCTTTTGAGTGGTACTCTCCCTGTGTTCAAAATTTAATTCAACGTGGTGTCTTACCTCGACGATGGACAAAAGGTCAATCACAACATTTTGAAAAATTATGGAATAATGCCAGTCGGCCTCCCAATTCAAAATATGGTCTCGGATTAGACACAGTAGGATCAGTCGACGATACGGGATTTTGCTTGGTTGTCACTTGCAAGCCTAAGGAAGACTGCTTGGAAGCTTTAGAAAATCTCAAAGATCTACCAATCGGAGATGCTCCACCAGAATTTGAAGAAAAAATTAAATCTACAATAGACGAGTTAATGGAAGTTAACTTAGGTACTAGCGAAGAGCATAGGCTGACCTTTGTTAGCTCCTTACTCAATAAAGAAGACTCCGAAGAGATAATCAAGCTACTATTGGAATTCAAGGACTGTTTTGCTTGGAGTAATGACGAAATGCCAGGATTAGCTCCAGAAGTCGCAGTTCACAAATTAGGAGTGGATCCCACTGCCGTTCCAGTTAGACAAGCTCCGAGAAGAATGCGTCTAGAGATTGAACAACAAGTTGTAGCAGAAGTTAAGAAGCTAATAGACGCTAAATTTGTCCATGAAGAACAATACCCAACTTGGTTAGCCAATGTGGTACCGATTAGAAAGAATAATGGTCAGATCAGAATTTGCTTGGACTTCAGAGATTTAAATAAAGCATGTCTAAAGGACGATTTCCCGCTACCAATTCCAGAATTGATGATTGACATTGCTTCAACACATGAAGTATTCTCATTCATGGATGGATATTCAGGATACAACCAGATAAAGATGACACCAGAAGATGAAAAGCTTACAGCCTTCACAACGTCGATCAGGGTATACTGCTACACAGTGATGCCGTTTGGATTAAAGAACCCAGGAGCAACTTATCAAAGAGCAATGACAAGAATTTTTTATGATCACATTCACAACCAAGTTGAGTGCTACATAGATGATGTGGTTATCAAAAGCAAACTAAAAGAGGATCACTTGTATGACTTGAGAATTGTTTTCGAGCAATTAAGACGATATAACCTTAAGATGAATCCCTTGAAATGCGCCTTCGGCGTCACCTCTGGGAAATTATTAAGATTTGTTGTTCGACATCGTGGAATTGAAATCGATCCGGAAAAGATTAAAACTATCTTAGAAATGCCACCTCCCAAAACCTTGAAACAATTACGATCCTTTCAAGGAAAATTGACATATCTTCGACGCTGTATCTCGAATTTGTTAGGAAGGTGTCAACCTTTTTCTGCTTTGGTTAAGAAGGATGCCAAGTTTACTTGGGACTCCAAATGTCAACATGCCTTCGAGGACATTAAGAAATATTTAATGACACCTCCTGTCTTAGCAGCCCCAGTCTCGGGTAGACCGTTAATACTTTATACCGCAGCTTTGGACGACTCTCTCGGAGCCCTGTTAGCCTAGGTCAATGATGGGGGAAAAGAAAACGCGCTCTATTACCTAAGCCATCGTCTAATTCTGACGGAAATAAAGTATCCTCCTATTGAGAAGCACTGTTTGGCCCTGATCTTCGCCGCACAGAAGCTCAGACACAACTTGCTTTCCCACAAGGTCAACCTTATTTCGAAGTTTAATCCGTTGCACTATTTGATGACCCGACCGAGGCTTTCCGGCAGACTTTCCAGGTGGTCAATGATACTATTGCAATTCGATATAACTTTCGTTCCTCTTCGTCCCGTAAAGGGACAAGTCTTAGCGGACTTCCTTGCAGCACACCCTTTACTGGCAGAATCGCCTCTTAATGACGACTTGCCAGACGAGCAAATAATGAGCCTAGAAGATCCCGATGATCAGCGTTGGAAACTGTACTTTGATGGAGCATCCTCATCATAGAAAGATAAAGAATTGCAAACGATAGTGCCCGGTAAGGCAGGAATCAGACTAATCTTTATAACGCCGGAGCGGGGAATGTTAAGGTACTCATACCACTTAACAGAACCGTGTACAAACAACGAGGCCGAATACGAAGCCCTCATAACCGGATTGGAATTAACCATTCAGATGGGGATAACGGATATCAACATCTATGGGGATTCTCAGTTGATCATTCAACAAGTCACCGGACAATACAGAATTCTAAAGCCAAGACTCAAGCAGTACTTCCAGTATGCCATGAGACTGTTTAAGCAGATTCCAAATGTAACAATCTATAAGATTCCTAGAAAAAAAATGCTCTCACAGATGAGTTAGCTCGCCTTGCAAAGGAATTTGCCTGCTTGCAGGATGAGTCTGTTGAAGTGTCAGTTCATGGACGACAGGTCCTATCACAGCTCGGCATGGATACGATACACAAATCGGCAGAAAAAGCAGAAGAAACAATTGCGATGAGTGACGAGAAAATACGAAGAGCGGCGGCGGCCAACGATGAGCTACTTACAAACAGGAAACTTATCGTACGATAAGTCATTAGCCCATCAAATCAAGAAAAGAACTCTGTCTTACGCATTAATAAACAACACGTTATACAAAAGGTCTTTTGATCAGATGTGGCTAAGATGCCTGAGTGGATCTGAGGCTCATGAAATTGTCAAAGAAGTACACTCAGAACTTTGTGGCGCTCATCAGTCAGGTCTGAAAATGAAAATGAAGATTAAAAGACTAGGGTACTATTGGCCCTCAATGATGACCGATTGCATGAAGATTGCCAAAAGTTGTCACCAGTGCCAAGTGCATGGAGTAGTTCTACATCAACCTCCAAATGTGCTACATCCGACAATCGTGTCGTGGCCATTTGAGTATTGGGGCACAAATATCGTGGGTCTGATAGAGCCGCCTTCTTCAAGAGGACATCACTTCATTTTTGCAGCTACAAATTACTTTTCTAAGTGAGCAGAATCAGTACCGCTCAGAGAAGTGAAAAGCACATCATGTACTGCAATTCTTCAAGAATCAAGTTGTCTACCATTTTGGGGTACCGCGCAGAATTATCTCAGATAACGGGTCCGCATTCAAGAGTACGAAGATCAACAATTTTGTCAGATAACATGTCATCGACTGGCGCTATTCAACAATTTACTACCCAAGAGCGAACGGCTTGGCCGAGGCTTTTAATAAAACTCTCATCCAAATCCTAAAGAAAACTTTGGACGACAACAAGAGAAATTGCACGAGAAGTTGTTAGAAGCCTTATGGGCCTACAGGACGACTTTCAGAATGCCCACTCAGTTTACGCCTTACGCCTTAGTGTACGGGTCCGAGGCCGTTCTACCCTTAGTGGTTCAGCTTCCTTCTCTCAGAATTGCAGTTGCAAACAAAATTACTACAGAAAAGAATGCCAAACTTCAACTAGAAGAGTTAGAAAGCTTGGAAGGGAAGCGACTTTCAGCGCAGCAGAATTTGGAACTTTATCAAGCTAAGATGATTCAGACCCATGATAAATTAGTCCGCCTAAGGACATTCAAAGTCGGTGACTTTGTTTTAGTTCTTAGAAGACCTATTCTTGCACATCACAAGATAGGTGGTAAATTTGAACCAACATGGGAAGGGCCATTCGTGGTCGAGACAGCTTACTCAGGAGGTTCCTACCAGCTTGTAAATTGCCGTGGAGAGAGACCTATGCTTCCAATTAATGGACGATATCTCAAGAAGTATTACGCAACCTGATGTTTCGAAGGATGAATCCTCATTCCTAGAAGCACGGGCACAGTAATTACTTATGACTGGGTCCAAACCCAAAAATATAAAAAAAATGGATGATAAAGAAAATCATTAAAAAATGTTAAAAAAGAAAACATGTGAAATCATGATAATAAAATCTTTATCCTTCCTTTTAAATCGAGTCTCGATCTTGATCTCTCTTGATCTTTTCCTACTTCTATTTAAATTTAAAATAAACAAATAAAAGCTCGTCATTAATAAACATATTTTTCTACTGTTCTTGTTCTTAGTACAGCCCCTGATCCTTTCCTTATTTTTCGTAGGGAAATGTCGAATGGGCGGTTGGTTCTAAACTTTAAGAATGGCGTGAGTCTAGCACTTGATGAAAAGAGGGTGAGGGATGGAGCTGTGATCGAGAATGAATCTGACTTCACACCAGCTGGGATACAATTTGAAGAAAATGATTGGACCTTGATCGATCAGGAAGAACTTCACAGCCATACAGTGATGAAATTGGGTGGCTCAAATCAAACATCTACCAGCAAAAAGAGAAAAGAAAACACCGCTCATGCAACAAGAGAAGATAAGAAAGTTAAGTCCATTGTTGCTACAGCAGAGGGCAGGCTTGTCAGTGCCGTGCCCACAGAAATCCAAGGGGTAAGGAGAGCTACTCTCACAGCCACTCAGCGAAGGAACAAGAACCGTCGCATTCGCAAGATGCTGACCAAGTTAGCAGCAGATCAACATGAAGAGACAGTTGCTACTGTCAATACAAATACTCCGGAGAAATTGGTTCGTTAGGAACATGAAAGGAGGAGATCAACTTCAAGGAAAGCAGAACAGATAAAAGAAATTCCGAGAAGAGCAGAGATAGAATCAGTGCCTCGACGCCAAGCAGATGCACCAGTTCTGAAGAGTATTGTTGCGAAAGCAACCCCGGAGGATGTCCCGATAGAGACTATCCCCGAGGAGCCAAGACATGCAGGAGAGCATGTCGGGGTGGAACCATACATTCCCCAGTACGTTACTAGACCTCGCCAGTTGCAGATAATTCCAGAATATGAGTTAGAAAGAATGCAGAATGTCGAAAAGAGAACTTTTGAATACTTTGAGAGAATTGGAGGCAAGAGGATCAATATCTTAGAAGTCCTCGAGCTGTATACAGATGTGTTATTAGACTACGAGCAACAACAAATTGTAGACTGCATACTTGAACTCCAGAAAATGGGTCGAGCTGGCAGCCTAAGGGAAAAGACTTATTCAGAACCCCGGAGATGGATGCCAGAGAAAGGAAGAGTTACAATCCAGTGCAGATGTTGCTACAACTTCGCGGTAGAAAGAAAAGAAAATCCACCAGGGATACTCCGTCACAGTGAGGTGGATCCGATGCCAAACGTTATTAAAAGAATGGTAAAAAGGATGATAACATGGAGGGTATTGCCCTCATATTACATACCCAACAGCTGCATCATTAACATCTACAAGGAGGGCGACTGCATACCTCCACATATAGACCATCATGATTTCGTTAGACCTTTCGCACGATGTCTTTTGTCAACCGAAGTGCAATATAATGTTCGGATCTGACCTCTGGATAGCAGGCCCCAGTGAGTTTCGAGGGCCGGTGGAGATACCACTACCGGTAGGTTCCGTCATGGTATTAAAAGGGAATGGAGCGGACATCGCAAAGCATTGCATTCCAGGGGTACCTGTTGAGCGGATCTCTGTTACTTTCAGGAGGATGGACGACAGAAAAATGCCTTTCCACTTCCAGCCAGATCCAGAGTTAAAGAATCTCCGGCCTTATGAGCTATGAGTTATATGGGAGATAGCACACCTCCAATGCACATCCATACGGCATTTCTTCCAAGGATGACTTGGAAGGTGATGTTATTGTCCATGTATCTCACTATTCAGACATGGATTTTGACAGCTGTTTTTAGAAGATACATGAAGAATCTTACGCAATCTGTTTTGGATTTATATGGATTGTATGAGATATTAATTTCTCAAAGAAAATATCATCATGTTTTGGATCAAGATGTATGATGTATTTTCAACAAGATTGAAATGAAAGTGACCATGTCATGTTTTGCCTTCACCTCTTTTTGTGCGAATTGACTGGGAAACGCCATTAAATTAAAAGAACTTCGAGCAAAGAACAAAGGGAAAATGAAAATAAACGAGAACTTTTTTTAAGAATCTAAATGTCAAAATGAATTCTAAACTGATACGAATTCTAAATATTTTTGAAATTGAATCACCAAAACGAATGATATAAATTTGAATCTCAATCTGAATCCTTCAATCTGAATTCTTCAATCTGAATCCTTCAATTATTCTTCAAAATGAAATCTATTTGAAACTCTTTTGAAATTCAAATCTTTTCCTTGTCTTGTCACCTGGTCGAGTTTCAACTTAGTTCACTTACCAGTTCTTTTTAAATATTTTCTCTGCGTGTTAGAGGATCGACTATTTCTATTGATACGGAGCCACGAACTTTGTTCGATTTGGTTCTGATGGCATGGGATTGGGTCCCTCTTCATACAGATAAATCCTCGAGATTGGAACCAGTTTTCATTTCTCACGAGATTGGAACCAGTTTCCATTTCTCATTAAATCTTCGAGATTGGAACCAGTTTCCATTTCTCATTAAATCCTCGAGATTGGAACCGTTTTCATTTCTCATTAAATCCTCGAGATTGGATCCAGTTTCCATTTCTCATTAAATCCTCGAGATTGGAACCAGTTTCCATCTCTCATTAAATCCTCAAGATTGGAACCAGTTTCCATTTCTCATGAAATCTTCGAGATTGGAACCAGTTTCCAATTCTCATTAAATCCTCGAGATTGGAACCAGTTTCCATTTCTTATTAAATCCTCGAGATTGGAACCAGTTTCCATTTTTCATTAAATCCTCGAGATTGGAACCAGTTTCCATTTCTCATTATTGGAACCAGTTTCCATTTCTCATTAAATCCTCGAGAATTGAACCAGTTCCCATTTCTCATTAAATCCTCAAGATTGGAACCAGTTCCCATTTCTCATTAAATCCTCGGGATTGGAACCAGTTTCCATTTCTCATTAAATCCTCGGGATTGGAACCATTTTCCATTTCGCATTAAATCTTCGGGATTGGAACCAGTTTCCATTTCTCATTAAATCTTCGGGATTGGAACCAGTTTCAATTTCTCATTAAATCTTCGGGATTGTAACCAGTTTCCATTTCTCATTAAACCTTCGAGACTGGTACCAAATTCCAGTTCTCTCCTTTCGAGGTCGGTGCCAAATTCCAACTCTCTTTTCGAGATTGATACTAAATTTCAATTTTCCCTTTCGAGGCTGGAACCCGATTCCAGTTCTCTTTAAACTTTCGAGATCAGTACCTAAAATCTGATTCTCATCCTTTTCAAGCGATACTTAAACTCCAATTCTCACTTCGAGGCTGGTACCTAAATTCCAGTTCTCTTCACAATTCTGAGGTTGGAACCTAGGTTCCAATTCTCATTTCAAATCCAGATTTCCTTGAATTGATTCTAAATTAAACCTCAATCAAAATTGAAACTTAGAACAAATCGAAATCTAAACTCACACATTAAAAAAAAAACTCGAAATAGAAAATGAAATGAAATTTAAATCAAATTTCCCCAAGTCTTATGATCTGGAATCCACCTCCTTTTCCTTTCCCCAGCGAGAGTTCAGGGATCTCCAGTCTTGGAGAAATACTCGATACTCCCTAGCAGAAATTTTTTTCTACTCCATTCTAAGTGTGTCACTTAGACGTCTGTGTTGGTTTTGTTGATCTCTTCGGTAAACACCAATACGCGCGTGGTGCTTGGTTAGCACACCACACCTATTGGGGGTCCATTTGTTGACCTCATTTTTGATGAGGTCTCTTCTCTTCTCTCTCCTTAGTACTTAGGATCTAGCCTTAGGCTTTCCCTTTGACTATCTTAGAGGACTAGAAATGGAACCCACCACTTAGAAATTTAAACACCTCTTAAACTCCCTGCAAACGCCATAAGTTTGATTGTAAACCCCCAAGTATCTTGGAGGGTTAAAATCAAATGTGGAGGTTTAAAAGATGAGTTCCCTATAGGACTCTTTGGCCTTACGACTACCCTAGGTGGCCTGGTCTGGTGAGGGTTGACTTGCACACACATTACACTTTCACACACATTCCAATCCTAAAACCATTCATGCCTAGCTTGACTTCCTGACTCATGTAGGTAATTCATATGGATGGACCTTAACCCCTAGGCCCTTGGCTAAGAGGGTTAGGAACAACATAGTGAATGCCTCAAATGGGTCCTCTCATGGCTTTTGTGAGCTTCAAATGGCTTCATGACTCAACCAAAATGATTCCATTCTACTTACACTTGATCAACCTTCATTTGCCTAAAATTTCAATTTTTGACCCCCGGGGCCCTAAACCCACAAAGCCTACCAAATGCCCTTGAAACTACCCAAAAATTTTGCAAAATTTCCTAAATTACCCAAAATTCCTCAAAACCAATTCTAAAAATTTCCCCCCACTCAAATTGATCATCCTTAGCCAACTATACCAAAAATTCCAAAAATACCCCCCAATACCCTCTAAATACCCAAAATGCCCTTCTTAACCAAAAATTCCATAAATTCATAAAATTCCTAGAAAATTCCAAAAAATCCCAAATATTCCCAATTTCATTTTGTTCAACTATACCATAGGCCAATTTTGTCAATTTAAATCACTTTTATCAAAACTCCCAATTTGACCCATTTTTAACCCAAGTGGACCCAATGTCCCACTAAACCAACCCAATTGACTCAGTTTTGGTCTAATTCAATTTTAAACTTCAATTAAATATCCCCAATGTCAATTTAGACCAAATCCAAGCCCAATTTGATTGACATTTGGATCCAATTTCAATTTGAAGCCTAAAGCCCAATTTTGGCCCATGACCTAAACCTAGCTCAAACCAACCCAATTCAACTCCAATTAACCCCAAATCTTCTCCTAAACCTTCCTAATATCCCCAAAAACAAAAAACTAACAAGATTTTCCCCAAATTTGAACCTAAACTCCACACAAGCCTAACCCAAACTCAAAATCTCCATTTTTGGCCTAAACCCAAACCTAACCCAAATGGGCCCAAATCCCAAAATCAAAGCCCAACCAAAGTTAAAAACTCTTTGTGACACTCCCATAAAGATTTCTCAACATTAATTTTACATAAAATCCAACCTTAGCCCAACCTTAAACAAAGTTAGCCCAATTTGACCTATTTGGCCCCTTTACTAAAAGGACCCACATTAAACCCAATTCAATTCAAAATCACTTCAAATTTGTTCCAAATCACTCATGACACATCCCTAAACTAAACCCAACATTTTTTTGACCAAATCTTTTGCAAAATTTCCATCCACCAATTTGTTTTCAAACCTAAAGGCCCACTTTCTTAAACCATCCTAAAAGCCCATCTTCACCAAATCCAAAAGCCCAAAATTAGCTCCAAAGCCCACATGACAATTTCTTCTCATCATACCTTTAATTGATATCATCCCTAAGATCTAAATCAATAACCAAATAATTCCAAATCAAGCTTCATGAGAATTTCCCACTAAAATTCCAAATTTTTAAAAATCCATTTTCATGAAAATGAGCCAAGCCTTGCCCCAAGCCCAAATGAAGCCATGAAGCCATCCTTAAGCCCCATGCAAGCCATGTGAGTGATGTTCATGTGACCATGCCATATTGGGCAAAAGGAGGAGCCTCTTTCTTGATTCCCTTAAAGTGATTAAGCACTCCCATGTTTCCCCTAAACCATGCTTAAACTTAAATATGCTTAGATGGTGACTTTTCCCCACTAAGCTAGCTAACTCACCTGATATCCCTCAGCCCAAACCAGAGCTTGGAGAGGTGAACCCAACCCATTTGTATGACTTGACCCATTTGGATCCAAAATCATCCCTCTCCCCATACCACTTAAAGCTAAACTCTTTACACATGTCCATGGCTAATTGACTGCACCATTCCCAACCCCGACCCTTCGATCAAGATGGTGACCTAACCCTGCCGAGCCGGCCTCCCGGGTCGCCGAGAAACGCCATGGCCGAGAGCTCCATGTGAGCCAAAATTTTCAATGCTTCCTTGCTGAGTTGTCCCAGTCCAATTGAACACCATGGCTGCTCTTCTCTTGCATAGAGCAGCTGATCCCAAGCCTCAAACCCCCCTGGGAAGCTTTCCAGCCATGTCTATTTAAACCCACCACCCTCTCAGCCAAACAAGGTGATGAACCAGACCTAAACAAAACTCGCCAAAATTGATCCGGGACCTTCTCCTCACACTAGAGCACTTGATCCCCATTGGATTCCGACCCTAATTCCCCAGCATCGAGCTCGATTTTCGAGTTCGAATTCGAGCCGGAAATAGGACATCTCCCAAACCTCCACCAAATCCAAATTAAACTTACCCACACCTGCACAGGACCAAGAGAAGGAGTTCCCCAGTGAAAGCACCCTCTCCAGGCCACCCATTTGCTCCAACCTCCAAGCTTCGAAATTGGCTGTGGACACTTTCATACCTAGACAATTCCCGGAGCCGAGACTTCATCTCGGAGCTTCCTTGGGAGCAATCGAAGGTGACATAACTCTCTGATTGAAGCTACACTTCTCAGAGCAAAGGTATGGATCATTCCTTCCTCCCGAGCTTCCAGTGATTCTCCATTTTGTTTTACTTAATTTCATAGCATGTAAACCGTATGGATGTGTTCGTCTCTTCAAGACGAATCCATAGAGCATAAGAACACGAAAAATCCATTGAGAAATGAGAGAGTTCTTAGGGTTTTAGTGTGGATGGTCACGGATGCACACCAGTCGTAGACGATGACCAGGCGCCGTCCGATCGAGTGTGTATCGAGTGGACGGTCCAGATTGCGCTGGACCAGACAACGTTACATGAACTGCGGGCCCCTGGAGAGTTGAGTCAGATGGTGGCGTCGAATGGTAGCGTGACGCGTGGGCTTTCGGAGCTGCCGAGGATGAGTCGGCGCTGCGTGGATAAGTAGAAAAATATGGATTTTTTTGATTTATTTAAATACCCAGGACTTAGAAAATCCATATCTTTGTGTAGGAAAATCATAAAAATAAAATAAAAATACTCTCTTGCTCAGTGAACAGAGGAGAATAATGTGGAAAAGAAATAAAGTTATTTTGATGAGTATTTTATTTTTAATTAATTATTTACTTATTTCAGTATTTTGATTCTTCATTTGCATAGATAATTCACCATGGCATGAGGCCATAGGGCTTTTGAAGCCTCTGATCTTGGGAACATTCCCTGAATTTTTCAAGGTCAGAGGCCATCTCTATGGAAAGTTATGTATTTTTCAAGTTTATGTCACTGTTTTTGGTATCTTAATTCTAATAATTAGCATATTGTCTAATAAATTCTAGAAAAATTTGGGGAAGTTTCTCAGGAACATATAACCCTAGGATAATTATATTTTGAGTTAACTCATTAAGAATAACCCTAATTGACCTAATAACTCAAAACTTAACTTTAATTAATTAAGGTTAACCACACATTAAAATAACTTGAAATTAATTCTCTATTGAACTTTAGGATACAGAGAACCTTGCATAAAAATTTGAAGTCAATTAGAAATGATTAGCCCCACTAAATGAATTATATAAACCACATGATCAAAATTAAAGTTTAAAAATTCATAACCCAAAAAATACATTTCAAAAATTCACCAAATTGGCTTTGTGGGCTCTCTAATATTAGAGGAGTCTATAAAAATTAAAATTGAAATTTTCTAAAATTTTTCATTTTTAATCATATTTTAATATTTTAAATAATTAAAAAATAATAAAAATCATAAAAATATTAAAAATCATAAAAATGTCATATTTTGACTCCTAATAACTTAGGAATAAACCAAATATTTTTCCCAAGTCTCAAAATAAAGATATTGAATTTTAAATGCTTAAAACAATTTTTAATATTAAAAAATGTATTTTCCAAGCTTTTCACTAAATTAATTCCAATAAATCAAAGGAAAATCAGAAAATTGTAAAATTTGTTTCTCTGAACTCCTTGAGGTTAGAGAGATTTAAGAAAAATATAAAATCCATTTTTAGCTTTAATTTTATTTTATAATTAATTAATACTCCAAAACTAAAAATAAATATAATAAATAAAATATAATTTAAAAAATCACTAAAATGGGTCCAAGTGGTCCTCTAGTCATTAGGAACATTCCATAATTTTCTTAAGGACAGAAACCTTGCCTTGGTCATGTTGTTGAATTTCCATTGAAAATCCCTATTTTTTACTAAAAATAATTATATAAATTAATTAAATTTAGAAAAATCACATTTTCTCCTCTAATGTCTTAATTGACATATGAATGAAGTGAAATAAAAATTTCAAGTTCATTTAAACTCAATTTAGCGAGTTATGAAATAAATAAGCCTAAAAGGGCATAAAGGTAAAACAGAATTTAAACCCCTTTATTAAAATTTTAGGTTTAATTAAAATGGAGGGTAAAATATTTAATTTTATCTTTCTTGGATGATTGAAACTTTAGGAAATTAAAAGGGTAGGAACCCGTTAATCACTCTTAATAAACCAAAAAATGAAACTTTAATTATTTAAACAATTTAAATTTTTTAGAAGATTAATGAAAATTTGAATTATTAAAAAATAGGGATATAATTTGAGAGGATATTAATTCTTTAATAAAAAATCCCTAAATAAATCACTTCAATAATATTTAACTCTTAATTAAGATTAAAATGATAATCCAAACTAAGTATATTAAAAAAATTAAAATAAATAACCCTTAAATTAAAGAAAAGTTCAAAATATTAAATAATTTAATAATTAAATTAAATTAAATTAAATTAAATTGAACTAAGTAAAAGTTTTATTAAAATTAAAATTAAATTAAATTAACACTTTAACAATTAGGTTAAGTTAAATTAAAAAAATATTTAAATTAAATTAAATTAAATTAAATTAAATCAAATTAAATCAAATTTAGATTGAATTAAGTTAACATCATTCAATAATAAAAGTAAAACGAATTTAAAATATTAAGATCACCTAAAGTATAAGGATTTAAGCCAAAATATAATTTGAACACTATTCCAAACTTAAAATTATTAATTAAAACCTCATAATTAAACTAAATCACTTTAAACCATTAACTCAAACTTCAAATTAAGAATGATTAAAATTCTCAACAAACCAACTTGCCTCTAAAGGCTTTAATTATTATAACTCTTAAATAGAGTATTAAGTGAGATGTCACTTCATTCATCAGATAATCAAATACCCAAGTTCACTGAGCAAGAGACAAAGCTTAACTAAACTCTTGGATGATTAATTAACCCGTGCAATTAAATTTACTTGGATTTAAAATAATCTCGGAATAATTTAAAAGATGTTTAGGACTCATCCTAAGCACTTTCTCAATATGACGAGATGTTTTAGAAGAACAATTGAATTTAATTGTTCTTTGATGAAGAAAATCATCCTTAAACAAAACACAAGAACCTAGACGTCATAGGAGATGACTAGTTATAGGACTAGGACTTTGGTAGACAACCAAAACCTGTCCCTTAGCTTTACCTAGGTATTTGTTGAAATATTTAAATGCCTTAACATATGTTTTAAGTGCAGCTTGGGATGACGGGAAGACCCTCCAGGTACGCTTTTATTTTATTGTAATTTACTTTATTGCAATTTACTTACATGCACTGTACTTTACTTGTTCTTGCATGTTAAACAAGACTGTTGCATGAAAACCAAAACCTTTAGGATAGTCCCTGAACTGAAACCAAAACTAAATTAAAAGTCATCACAAGATAAAATTCACCGCCACAACATTCCAAAATATAAAACAACTCAAAATTTAATCACAAACAGAACAACAAAACTACAATTGCAACTAAATTAAAACGTCTGGTTCAATGATCGGGAATACCTCAGATGATGTAACCCACGTGTTGCTAACGGGATTTCCCACAGTCTAAATGAAAGTGTGGAACTCATTCTGTTGAGTTTAGCAAATTCATCTGGACTAAGTGAATTCGATGAAAATAACGGTGTCGGGATGACGGAACCATGGGATCTTAATCGGTTCTGTTTAACCAACTTTATGATTTGTTTTAATTAAGACATTAAAAATATTTGGACTTTAAGATTTCTAAACCAAAACACTTCTTTCATCTCTTGATTTTCACCTTCTAAAACTAAAAACTCTGCAACAACAAGGAGCTCGGAGCATGGTGGGCAGCACGACTATTTTCGTCAGCAAAACTCGAGTCTACTTCAGCTAAACCTTTCTTAGAATTAAATAACTAAGCCATAGGATTTCGAGGTAGTTTGCCTAGTGCAACATAAATCCTCAACTTTTTGTTAGGCATTTGCATAATCTTGTTATGCAAATTAAGCCCTAACCGGTCTTAGGACTCCGAGATAGTCGTTCGGTACGACATAAACCTTCACATCTTCGAGGCTACTTGTGTGATTATATCATACAAATATAAGTCCTAATTAATTAAAATTGGCAGGATTGCAACATTAAATAATTTTCCTAAATTGAAACCGAACCATAGGATAGTTTGGGAAGTTGCTAAGATTCTTCTTGGATCCTCAACTTCTCCTACTTCTCTTCCATTAGACTCCAAAATAAACTGTTCTAAATTTGATCAATTCCCAATTGAAATTTCCAAAATCCAATTGTTTGAAAACCTTAAGTTTTGAAATTCTTAAGAGCAAAACCACTGATCATTATTGAGAGTTTTCTTAAATGATTCCCGTCATTTAAGATGTAATTAACTATAGGGGCTTGCCCTTATAGGGAACTTTAAGAACCCAGGTAATATAAACCCTGCTAAATTCCTTTATATTAAGCAGGGGAACTTGTCGGCTTATAAAGTTGGATCGCAGACCAAACAGATGTCACAAATTCTCTAGTTTATTTAATCGAGCCCCATCACCAAGTAGTGTGTCTATTCTTCGGGATATATACACAGCTTGTGATGCGGCACTCGTTTATATAAACTATTTGGGATGTGAGATCAGTTTGATTTCATATCTTAAAATTTTCAAACTCAAAATTATTTTCAAAATCAAATACTACTTTCTAAATTATATATATATATTCAAATTTAAAATCTAAAAAATTCGCCGACAATTTCTGTAGGCGACCCCTTTTCAAAACTTATAACCTAAAAAATTAGTCGACAGCCGCCGGTGGCCTCGAGCTTGCCGATGGAGGGATTTTCCTGAGATAGCTGAAATATGGCCGAAAAGCTCGCCGACAGCGCCCTCGGGCCCGCCATACAAAGCGTATTTGGATGCTTTTTCGAATGAGTGTTTAAGGGAACTTTTAGAAATTCATCCATACTCTTTAAAATGGAGAATGGAGGTTAGAAAAGAGAGGAAAGGAGATAAAATAGTAGAGGAAAGTAGAGAAAAAAAGAGAGGAACTTTTAGGATTAAGAGTAGAAATTTAGATTTCTACCCTTTTTGGAGAGATTGGAGAGGAGATTTTGAGAGAATTTGTAAGGGATTTTGCTAGCATTGCATGGATCAATGGGAGACTTTGTGGGAGAGATCTTCATCTTTCTTTCAAAGGGAAAAAGCTAAGTATTGTTCTTCATTATCTTAAAATTTTGTAAACAATTACCTAGTGGATTTTCTTTGGTTAAATGAAGTTTTTGTTGTATTTTCTTTATGCTTTGTGACGCATATCTCTTACTCTTTCTTTTCCTTTGAAAATAGTGACATGAGAAGATTATGTAATTATTTTCATTTTACTTTTCTTTTGTAATGAGTAGAATTCATGCTTAGGATATTGGGATGCTTGCTAAAAGATGTTTTTATTATAAATGTGATGGTTTTTACTTGCACTTCATTTACATTACAAAAAGGGCCCATTGTAGTGTTAAAATTCGTTGTAATTGCGTTAAGTACTGAAAGGGCGTATGTAATTCTCAACAAAGTGGAACCACTTTCAAATTCTATGGATGGTGAAGTTCATGGGGATTGAATGCAAATAAATAGGGAAATATAATTATCGGGCATAGAATTAGAGATTTTAGAATGACAGGCTAAAATCCTCAATTCGGTCCTATCGTTTGGGTGCTGAAGTGTAGATGTTAGACCTCAGGCGAGGGGAACGTGGGAGCTCCGAAGTGAGAGTCAGTATCCTCCCAGCCTAGCCGTAGATTCAGTAAACAAGCATAGGATTAGTCAATGTTCTTTATGCCTGGACTAAAGGGTAAAGAATAAGATTGATCCTATTTGACACATACAATATATAATGCATCTCATTCCTATACATTATCCATTTCATTACGTAAGAATAGTAGTTTTTAGTATATAAAAATTCTCCAAACCAATTCATCCAAAAAGGGTTATCTTTAGAATTATTATTTGCATTTAGTTATAGTTACTATTACATTTAACACTTGCATTTAGGAGTAGTTGTTAGATAAAAAACAATTTTAATCGACATTCCAAACTAAGAACTATTAGTAGTAGACTAGAATTTGACTAAATACCTCTTACTTCACTTCCTCGTGGGATCGATACTAAGGTTTTTAAAGAAAACTCTATATTACTTGAAGTGATATGTATACTTGCGTAGTACCCCTATTGTGTAAAATATTTTCTAATTTTTATATCATTTAAGATTTTGCACTCTAGCCGCTATTTATAAACCGGGTTAAGTTTTTTACCATCTTTTGGAAGTTAATTTACTACGTAATTGCGGGTCGGGTGAATTACATACTTCTGGTAGAGCTTCTACTTCTAGATCTTCTACTTGTGTTGCTGAGTCACCATCTAGCTTCTGGAAATCCATGCATGATAAGTTTATGGAGCAGCAGAATGAGTTATTTCTAACTCATTGTAGAGTAGATATGATCAATAAGAAGATCGATCATCTTTATGAGTACACCTAAAGGAAGAGTGATTATGATGCTGAGTATTCTGAGTCTCTTATTAGATTCCTGAAGAGTGATCATGATGTTCAGTTCCCTACCTGTCCTAGATTTTCACTACATGTTGATCCAAAGGATGTGGAATTTTATTTTGGTAACGACGACGATGAGGCTACAGATACTGATTAGTAGCTTGATTTACCTCTTAAGATGTCTTGATTTTGTTTTTAGTTTATTTCTAGTTTGTCAGTACTGATGAGTCTAATTTTATTATTGTTTGTTAGTGTTGATTTGTTTAATTAACTTTGTGTGGACATTTGATATTGAGACTGTTTTAGATCATCTTATGTGTTATATATTAAAGACTGAAATATGGATGCATTTTTATTTTCCATGATAAATGTTTGTTTCTATTTCAGCCTACTGTTTAGTATTCATGAATGTTTAGTAATTTTGCATGTTTTATAATAAATAAAAAAAATTGTAGAAATTAACTCCTGCTCTGCAAAATTTTCTATATATGCTTAATCATTTCTGTTACATACATATTAAAGCATGTGTAGAAGTAGAAATGAGTTTTTCCTTACTACATCATCATTGTACCTAGATAAATTTCTATTTATTTCTTTCTCTCATGCTTTAGAAAATTTTATGATTCATTTTATGCTAAAGCTGAAGTTTGGAGGAAGGGAAAACATTTTTCAAATTTAAATATTATTTGTCCTTAATGAACTAATATTTTCTTTTAAAAAATATTAACATAACATAAGGAATGAAAAATCTATTTAAGATTACTTAAATTTTTGAATTTATAAATAATTTAGTAAACTTAACCAAAATTTCAACAATTTTAATTGATTTTAAGAATAGAATTATTTAACTTAAAGAATAATAAGATTAAGATTTTTTCTATTTATAGTAAAGAGAATTGTATTTTAGAAATACTAAGGAATCAAGATTATTACTTGAAAAAGAAAAGATTGAAATAATTTTGAAAAATACTTATTTAGAATGTCATATTTATTAAGTAATAAAAATGTATAAGTTAAGTATAGTGAAGTTCAAAATCATTAACAGGCTATTAAAAAATAGTAATCCTCATAAATAAAAAAAAATGGAGGATTGAAAAATATCCTTAAAAAAAAACAGAAAAGAAAAAAAAAAGAAGAAGAAGAAGAAAAGAGCAAAGAAATGTGAGGAGAAGCTTGAAGAAATGCCTAATAAAAAATTGGCTTCACTTGAATTATTTTATAGAAAGAAAACCAATTACATTTTTGACTTAATTTTTATGTAAAATTATTTTTACTTGGAAAAATGTTTCATGAAAATCTTTTTCCTGTAAATATTCTAAACGACCTTAATATGATAAATTATAATTATTCTTGAAATAAATGAAAAATTGGAAGTCTTATGATTTGGTAGTTAAATATTCTTTAATTCTTAAAATTAAATTTAATTAGTGAAATTTGGTTAATGATTTGCTAGAGTATTTATAAAACCAAAAATTACAAGGAATCTAAAATATTTAAACTTCATTCCAAATGTTATACATTTTATGTAATAAAAAGGGTTACTTGAGGACAAGTAACGTTTAAGTTTGAGGGAATTTGATCCACTTAAAAAAAAATTATTTTTACGACTTATTTATGATTCAATTCTTAGGGATATTATGCTTTAATGAAAGGTATTTTTATGTTTTTGGATGTAGGTGATAAAAAAAGAGTTCAAGAAAGAAAAAGAAGCAAAAGGAGCAAACATAGAGCTTAAAGAGCAAAGTTGTCAAAATTATAGGTCTGGCGCCTAGGCGCCAGACTCCGGCGCCTAAGCGCTAGTTTGATACAAAAACAGATAATATTTTTGACGACTTTGGGTAGTTATTTTGACGGTTTTAAACGGTTATCAGACCTTCTAGAAGACTGGAAGTTAATCCTAATATATAGGACATGTGATACAATGCATCTGGACACATGAAAACGGTTTTAATCGCAATGAGGTGCGACCAAAGTGAGAGATGCGAAGACCTGGGCACGGACTCCGGCGCCTAGGCGCCAGATCCCAATGCCTAGGCGTGACAGTTACCTTCTAGAAGATACATTGTATTTGGATGAATTTTGAAGAGTTTCCTTAAGCAAATCCTGGTCAAATTCAGAGCTCTATAAATAAGAGTCAAATCTACAGAGAAAAGTGCCTCTTTAAGCACCCTATAGCCATTGTATCACCATATACCCCCTCTAGCATCCAATCATTATAGGGAGCCACTTTCTTTTGCATTTAGTGAGTTTATTTTGAGTATTCTACTCAATTCCTTGAGTAGTAAGTGTGAGTTTTCAAGTATTGTTGCTGTTGAAGTTTTTTACATTGCATTGGAGTCAGTAAGAGTCAGCAGATCACTTGAAGGAAGATTCCTGATAAGTATTTGTAACTTAGTTTAAAGTTTTATAAATATGTTTTGTTGTGTGAGTTCAATGTGTTCTGAGTAGTTAGTTTTATTTCTCCTTTCAACCATGAAAAGATAATAAGATAATTGAATTTTATTCGAGAACTTAACTTAAAATGTTTATAAAAATTTTGATGATATTAATACCTGATCTTAATTTACTTTTTAAACTGGCCATTTAAATTGTTAAAATCTGTTGAAGAATTTTGAGACCTATCCAGAGATGAGTTCTTAACTAGTAGATATTACATGAATCCTTGGGTAATTGAAGGCTTTATGAGGTTATTCAAGGTGAAGTGCAAATAAATAGGAATATATTATTTATTGGGCGTAGAATTAATTAGTTTTTAAAGTGACAGACTAAATTCTGATAATTTAGTCTATAGAAAGGGAACGGGTCACTGGTAGGGCCAACCATAGCCACCCTTGGACATCTAGTAGTGTGAGCCTAGATTAACACATTCTACTAATAAAACATCCTGAACCAATCTATAGATTAGCCAATTTTCTTTATACTATCGAGTGAAGGTAATGATAGGAATGCTTCTATTTGGCACAATACCATAATCTAAGTTCTCCACAAATGATAATTATTCTAAAAATCTTGGATTAGTTGAAAAGGAGAAAGTTGTTTTATTTATACTTGCATTAATCTTTATTTAATTACTGCTTACTTTCATTTAGTAAAAATTTTATTAAATTTTAAATCTGAATTTTGAAAAGAAATAAAAATAATAATTACTTTTAATTTGAAAAATATAAAATATTTCTTAATTTTCTCATATTCTTCCCTGTGGGATCGATAACCAGGACTCCAATAGAGCTCTGTATTACTTGAAATGAAACATATACTTGCGTTTGAAATTGTGACTTTTACAATAATTATTTTAAATATTTAAATATAAATTCATAAATTCTTACATATGTAAAAGTCGGGTCGCTGCAGTTCAGTACCCATAGTGTGAAGACTATTACTTTAAATTTTATAACATTACGTTTGTTCTCAATAGTTAGGTAAAGGGTTGACCTAGTGGTCAATGTGGTGGTCATTGAGTCCAAAATTAACCATTTTAACCAAGTTTGACTAATTTTAAAAATTTTTTGTTTAGGTTGAATCAATCTATAGATTAGCTAATTTTCTTTATACTATCGAGTGAAGGTAAAGATAGGAATGCTTCTATTTGGCACAATACCATAATCTAAGTTCTCCACAAATGATAATATTCTAAAAATGTTGGATTAGTTGAAAAGGAGAAAGTTGTTTTATTTATACTTGCATTAATCTTTATTTAATTATTGCTTACTTTCATTTAGTAAAAATTTTATTAAATTTTAAATCTGAATTTTGAAAAGAAATAAAAATAATAATTACTTTTAATTTGAAAAATCTAAAATATTTCTTAATTTTCTCATATTCTTCCCTGTGGGATCGATAACCAGGACTCCAATAGAGCTTTGTATTACTTCAAACAATACATATACTTGCGTTTGACATTGTGACTTTTACAATAATTATTTTAAATATTTAAATATAAATTCATAAATTCTTACATAAGTAAAAGTCGGGTCGCTGCAGTTCAGTACCCATAGTGTGAAGACTATTACTTTAAATTTTATAACATTACGTTTGTTCTCAATAGTTAGGTAAAGGGTTGACCTAGTGGTCAATGTAGTGGTCATTGAGTCCAAAATTAACCATTTTAACCAAGTTTGACTAATTTTAAAAATTTTTTGTTTAGGTTGCTCAAATGGATCGTTTTGACCAATTTGGTGTCTAGGTTGACTAAGTAGTTCAATTTAACCAAATTTGACCAAACATTACCATTTTGACCAATATTGACCAATTTGACCAAAGTTGACCAAATTTGACCAATTGGGTCAATTGGATGTCAGTATTGACAAATTGATTATTATGGTCACTTTTATGTCATTTTTACTAAAGTTTGACCAGTTAGGTCAAGTGTTGACCTGATGATCAATGTGGGGGACATTGCATCCAATATTGATCATTTTGAGTTTGACTAATTTGACCTAAGTTGACCAATTTGACAAAATTTGACCAATTTAATGTTTACGTAGACAATGATCCGTTTTGACCAATTTGGTGTCTGGGTTGACCAAATGATTCAATTTGACCAAGTTTGACCAAACATGATGATTTTTACTAGGGTTGACCAATTTGACCAAAGTTGACCGATTTGACCAAATTGACCAATTGAGTCAACTAGATGATTGTATTGACAAAATAGTTAGTGTGGTAACTATCAAGTCATTGCTCAAATGGATCGTTTTGACCAATTTGGTGACTAGGTTGACTAAGTAGTTCAATTTAACCAAATTTGACCAAAGATGACCATTAAAGTTGACCAAATTTGACCAATTGGGTCAATTGGATGTCAGTATTGACAAATTGATTATTATGGTCACTATTATGTCATTTTTACTAAAGTTTGACCAGTTAGGTCAAGTGTTGACCTGATGATCAATGTGGGGGACATTGCATCCAAAATTGATCATTTTGAGTTTGACTAATTTGACCCAAGTTGACCAGTTTAACAAAATTTGACCAATTTAATGTTTACGTAGACCAAATGATCCGTATTGACCAATTTGGTGTCTGGGTTGACCAAATAATTCAATTGACCAAGTTTGACCAAACATGATGATTTTTACTAGGGTTGACCAATTTGACCAAAGTTGACCGGTTTGACCAAATTTGACCAATTGGGTCAACTGGATGATTGTATTGACAAAATAGTTAGTGTGGTAACTATCAAGTCATTTTACCAAAATTTAACCAGTTAGGTCATGGGTTGGCCTGATGATAAATGTGGTGGTCATTGTGTCCAAAATTTACCATTTTGTCCAAGTTTGACTACTTGGCCAAAGTTGACCAGTTTGACCAAATTTGACCAATTTAGTGTTTAGGTTGAAGAAATGGTCCAGTTTTACCAATTTTTTGTCTGGGTTGACCAAATGGTTCAATTTGACCAAGTTTGACCAAAGTTAACCATTTTGAACAGGGTTGAAAAATTTGACCAAAGTTGACCAGTTTGACTAATTTTGACTAATTGGATCAATTGGATATCTGTATTGACCAAATGGTTATTGCGGTAACTATATCGTTATTTAACTAAAGTTTAACCAGTTAGGTCAAGGGTTGACTTGTTGATCAATGTGGTAGTCATTTCATCCAAATGTGACCATTTTGACCAAGTTTGACAAATTTCACTAATGTCGACCAAATGGTCCATTTTGACCAATATGGTATCTGGGTTGACCAAATGGTTCAATTTGACCAAGTTTGATCAATGTTAACCATTTTGACCAGGGTTGACAAATTTGACCAAAGTTGACTGGGTTCACCAATTTTGATAAATTTGGTCAATTGGATGTCTGTATTGACCAAATGGTTATTGCGATAACTATTCTGTCATTTTAATGAATGTTTGACCAGTTAGATCAAGGGTTGACCTGGTGATTAATGTGGTGGTCGTTGGGTCCAAAATTGACCATTTGACCAAGTTTGACTAAATTGACCAAGGTTGACCAGTTTGACAAAATTTGACAAAGTTAGTGTTTAAGTTGACCAAGTGGTCCATTTTTACCAATTTGGTGTGCGGTTTAACCAAATGGTTCAGTTTGACCGGGATTGACCAAACATGACCATGTTGACCAGAGTTGACCAATTTGACTAAAGTTGACCAATTTGACTAAATTTGTAGTTGGGTCAATTGGATGTCTGTATTGACCAAATGGTTATTGTGGTAACTATTAGGTCATTTTAACCAAAGTTGGACCAGTTATGTCAAGGGTTGACCTGGTGATCAATGTGGTGGTCATTGGTCCAAAATTGACAATAATTATAAGGTTTGACTAATTTAACAAAATTTGACGAGTTTGATCATGTATGACCAATTTAGTGTTTAAGTTGACAAAATGGTCCGTTTTGACCAATTTGGTGTCTAGGTTGACCAAATGGTCCAATTTGACCATGTTTGACCAAAGTAAACCATTTTGACCATAGTTGACCAATTTGACCTAAGTTGATCAGTATGACCAAATTTGACCAATTTGGTCAATTGGATATCTGTATTGACCAAATAGTTTTTGTGGTAACTATTAGGTTATTTTTTGACTTGTAAGGTCAAGATTTGACCTAGTAGTCATGGTGGTGGTCATTGGGTCCAAAATTGACCATTTTAATCAAGGTTGAGAAATTTGACCAAAGTTGAACAGTTTAACCAATTTGACCAAGTTTGACCAAACATGACCATTTTGACCAGGGTTGACCAATATTGACTAAATGGTTATTGTGGTAACTAGTAATTCATTTTTGACAAAGTTTGACCAGTTATGTTAAGGGTTGACTTGGTGATCAATGTGGTGGTCATTGGGTCCAAAATTGTCTATTTTAACTAAGTTTGACTAATTTGACAAAAGTTGACCAGTTTAGCAAAATTTGCCCAATATAGTGTTGAGGTTGACTAAATGGTCCGTTTTGACAAATTTGGTGTTTGGTTGACCAAATAGTTCAATTTGACCAAGTTTGACCAAAGTTGACTATTTTGACCAAGGTTGACCAATTTGACCAATAATGACTAGTTTGACAAAATTTGACTAATTTGGTCAATTGGATGTCTGTATTGACCAAATGGTTATTGTGGTAACTATTAGGTCATTTTAACCAAAGTTTGACCAGTTGTGTCAAGGGTTGAATTGTTGGTCAATGTGGGGGTCATTGGGTCCTAAATTGATCATTATGACTAAGTTTGACTAATTTGACCAAAGTTTAACATTTTGACTAAATTTAACCAATTTAGTGTTAGGTTAACCAAATGGTAAATTTTGATATATTTGGTGTCTAGGTTGACCAGATATTTTAAGTTGACCAAATTTGACCAAAGTTAACCATTTTGACCAAAATTAACCAGTTTGACCAAATTTAACCAATTGGGTCAATTAGATGTTTGTATTTACGAAGTGTTTATTGTGGTAACTTTTAGGTCATTTTAACCAAAGTTTGTTCAGTTAGGTCAAGGTTGACCTGGTGATCAGTGTGGTGGTCAATGGGTCCAAAATTGATAATTTTAACCAAGTTTGACTAATTTGAACAAAGATGACTAGTTTGACAAAATTTAACCATTTTATTGTTTAGGCTGACAAAAAATTTCTACTTTGACCAATTTTGTTTCTGGGTTGTCCAAAGGTTTCAATTTGACCTAATTTGACCAAAGTTGACCATTTTGATTAGGGTTGACCAATTTTACCAAAGATGATGAGTTTGTCTAAATTTGACCAATTGGGTCAATTCAATGTCTGTATTGACTAAATGGTTATTGTGGTACCTATTAGGTCATTTTAAGCAAAGTTTGACCAAATAGGTCAAGGGTTGACTTAGTGGTCAATGTGGTGGTCATTTGGTCCAAACTTGACATACCATTTTGACCATGTTTGGCTAATTTGACCAAAGTTGACCAGTTTGATCAAATTTGACCAATTTAGTGTTTAAGTTGACACAATGGTCCATTTTGACCAATTTGGCATCTGGGTTGACCAAAAGTTTTAATTTTGACCAAGTTTGACCAAAGTTTACCATTTTTAATAGGGTTAACCAATTTGAATAAAGTTGACCAGTTTGACCAAAATTGACCATTTTGGCGTTTATGTTGACCAAATGGTCCATTTTGACCAATTTGGCGTCTGGGTTGACCAAATGGTTCAATATGACCAAGTTTGACAAAACATGACCATTTTTACCATGGTTAACCAATTTGATCAAAGTTGACCAATTTGACCAAATTTGGCCAAATTTGACCAATTGGGTCAATTGAATGTCTATATTGACCAAATGGTTATTGTAGTAACTATTTGGTCATTTTAGCCAAAGTTTGACCAGTTAGATCAAAGGTTGACCTGGTGATCAATGTGGTGGTCATTAGGTCCAAAATTGACTTTTCTAACAAAGTTTGACTAATTTGACTAAACTTGACCAGATTTACCAAAATTAGCCAACTTAGTGTTTAGGTTGACAAAACGATCCATTTTGTCCAATTTGGTGTCTGGGCTAACGAAATGATTCGATTTGACCAAGTTTGACCAAAATTAACCATTTTAACCAAGGTTGACCAATTTGACCAAAGTTAACTAGTTTGACCAAATTTGACCAATTTGGTGAGTTGGATGTCTCTATTCACCAAATGGTTATTTCGGTAACAAATTAGTCTTTTTAACCAAAGTTTGACCAATAAGGTCAAGGGTTGACATGGTGATCAATGTGGTGGCCATTGGTTCTAAAATTGACCATTTTAACTAAGTTTAACTAATTTGACCAAAGTTGACTATATTGAGCAAACATTTCCAATTAAGTGTTTAAGTTGACAAAATGATCCATTTGACCTATTTGGTGTCTGGGTTGACCAAATGGATCAATTTGACCAAGTTTGACCAAAGTTGACCATTTTGATCAGGGTTGACCAATTTGACCAAAGTAGACCAGTTTGATCAAATTTGACTAATTGGGTCAATTAAATGTCTTTATTAACCAAATGGTTATTGTGGTAACTATTAGGTCATTTTAACCAAATTTTGTAAAGTTAGGTCAAGGATTGACCTGGTGGTCTATGTTGTGGTCATTGGGTCCAAAATTGACAATTTTGACCAAGTTTGGCTAATTTGACCAAAATTGTCCAGTTTGACCAAATATGACCGAAGTTAACTATTTTGACCAAAATTGACTAATTTGTGTTGGGTTAACCAAATAGTTCAATTTGACCAACTTTGACCAAAGTTGACTATTTTGACCAAGGTTGACCAATTTGACCAATGTTGACTAGTTTGAAAAAATTTGACTAATTTGGTCAATTGAATGTCTGTATTGACCAAATGGTTATTGTGGTAACTATTAGGTCATTTTAACCAAAGTTAGACCAGTTAGGTCAAGGGTTGACCTGGTGATCAATGTGGTGGTTAGTGGGTCCAAAATCGACCATTTTGACCAAGTTTGACTAATTTTAACAAAGTTGACCAGTTTGACAAAATTTGACCAATTTAGTATTTAGGTTGACCAAATTGTCTATTTAACCAATTAGCTTTCTGGTTTGACCAAACGGTTTGATTTGATAAAGTTTGACCAAAGTTAGCCTTTTTGACCAAGGGCGACGACTTTGCCCATTTTTTACCACCAATTTGTCCAAATTTAACCAAAGTTAACCAGTTGGATGTCTGTATTGATCAAATGGTTATTACGGTAACTATTATGTCATTTTAACCAAAGTTTGACCAACTAGGTCAAGGGTTGACCTGGTGATCAATGTGGTGGTCATTAGGTCCAAAATTGACCATTTTGACCAAGTTTTACTAATTTGACCAAAGTTGACCAGTTTAACCAATTTATTATTTAGGTTGACTAAATGGAAAATTTTCACCAATTTGGTGTATGGGTTGACCAAATGGTTAAATTTAACCAAGTTGGACCAAACAAGACCATTTTCACTAATGTTGACCAATTTGACGAATGTTGGCCAAATTTCACAAATTGTGTCGATTGGATGACTGTATTTATTATGGTAACAATTTTGCAATTTTAACCATGTTTGACTTGTTAGGTCAAGGGTTGACTGGTTATCAATGGGTGGTCATTGGTTCCAAAATTGACCATTTTGACCATGTTTAACTAATTTGACCAATGTAGACCAGTTTGACCAAATTTGACAAATTTATTGTTTAGGTTGACCAAATGGTCAATTTTGACCAATTTGGTGTTTGAGTTAACCAAATGTTTCAATTTGACCAAGTTTGATCAAACATGACCATTTTAACCAGGGTTGACTAATTAGACCAAAGTTGAACATTTTGATAAAATTTGACAAATTGGGTCAATTGGATGTCTGTATTGACTAAATGATTATTATGGTAACTATTAGGTCATTTTAACCAACTTTATCTAGTTAGGTCAAGGGTTGACCTGGAGATCAATATGGTGGTCATTGCGTCCAAAATTGACCATTTTGACCAAGTTTGACTAATTTGACCAATGTTGACCAGTTTGACCAAATTTGACCAATTTAGTGTTTAAGTTGACCAAATGGTCCATTTTGATCAATTTAGTCTCTGGGTTGACCAAATTGTGAATTTTGACCAAGTTTGACCAAACATGACCATTTTGACTAGGGTTGACAAATTTGACTAAAGTTGACCAATTTGACCAAAGTTAACCAAATTGTCCAATTTGATGTCTGTATTGACCAATTGTTTATTTTGGTGACTATTAGGTCATTTTAGCCAAATTTTGACTTGTTAAGTCAAGGGTTGATCGAGCGATCAATGTAGTGGTCATTGGGTCCAAAATTGATCATTTTGACTAAGTTTGAGTAATTTGACCAAAGTTGACTAGTTTTACAAAATTTGACCAATTTAGTGTTTGGGTTGACTAACTGGTCCATTTTGACTAATCTGGTGTGTGGGTTGACCAAATGGTTCAATTTGATCAAGTTTTATCAATTTCAACAAAGTTGACCAGTTTGACAAAATTTGATCTATTTGTCAATTAGAAGTTTGTATTGACCAAATGGTTATTGTGGTAACTATTAATATTAGGTCATTTTAGCTAAAGTTTAACCTGTTAGGTCAAGGGTTGACCTGGTGGTCAATGATGTGGTCATTGGGTCCAAAATTGACCATTTTGACCAAGTTTGACTAATTTGACAAAGTTCAACAGTTTGACCAAATTTGACAAAATCAGTGTTTACGTTAACCAAATGGCCCATTTTGAACAATTTGGTTTCTCAGTTGACCAAAGGGTTCAATTTGATCAAGTGTGACCAAAGTTGACCATTTTGACCAGGTTGATGAATTGGACCAAAGTTGACCAGCGTGACCAAATTTAGCCAATTTTGTCAATTAGATGTATATATTGAGTAAATGGTTATTGTAGTAACAATTAGTTCATTTTAATCAAAGTTTGGACTGTTAGATCAAGGGTTGTCCTGGTGGTCAATGTGCTGGTCATTGGGTCCAAAACTAACAATTTGCCCAAGTTTGACTAATTTGACCAAATTTTTGTTTAAGTTGACTAAATGGTCCATTTTGACTAATTCGGAGTCTGGGTTGATCAAATGGTTCCATTTCACCAAGTTTGAGCAAAGTTAACCATTTTGACCAGGGTTGACTAATTTGAGCAATGTTGGCCAGTTTGACCAAAATTGACCAATTGGGTCAATTTAATATCTGTATTGACCAAATGGTTATTGTCATAACTATTAGGTTATTTTAACTAAAGTTTTACCAGTTAGGTCAAGGATTGACCTGGTAGTCAATGTGGTGGTCATTGGGTGGGTTCATAACTGATAATTTTGACCATGATTGACTCATTTGATCAAAGCTGACCAATTTGATGAAATTTCATCAATTTAGTGTTTAGGTCGAGCAAATAATCCATTTTGACCTTTTTGGAGTCTGGGTTGACCAAGTTTTACCAATGTTAACCATTTTGATCTAGGTTGACTATTTCGACCAATGTTGACGAGTTTGACCAAATTTTTCCAATTGGGTCAATTGGATGTCTTTATTGATAAAATAAAATGGTTCTTGTGGTAACTATTAAGTCATTTTAACCAAAGTTTGACCAGTTAGTTTAAGGGTTGTCCTGGTGGTCAATGTGGTGGTCATTGGGTCTAAAATTGTCCATTTTGACCAAGTTTGACTAATTTGACAAAAGTTGACCAGTTTGACCAAATTTGATAAATTTAGTGTTTAGGTTGACCAAAGGGTCCATTTTGACCAATTTGGTGTCTCAGTTGACCAAATGGTTCAATTTGATCAATTTTGACCAAAGTTAACCATTTTGATTGGGGTTAACCGATTTGACCAAACTTGACCAGTTTAACCAAATTTGACCAAATGGGTCAACTGAATGTTTGTATTGACCAAATGGTTATTGTGGTACCTTTTAGAGCATTTTATGCAAAGTTTGACCAGTTAGGTCAAGGGTTCACTTGGTGATCAATGTGGTGGTCATTGGGTTCAAAATTGACAATTTTGACCAAGTTGGACAGATTTTACCAAAGTTGCCAATTTGACCAATTTAGTGTTTAGGTTGACCAAATGGTCCATTTTGACCAATTTCATTCCGGGTTAACCATATGGTCAAATTTGACCAAGTTTGACCAAATTTGGCCATTTTTTCTAGTGTTGACCAATTTGACCAAAGTTGACCAGTTTGACAAAATTTGACCAATTTTGTCAATTGGAAGTCAGTATTGACCAAATGGTTTTCGTGATAACTATTAGGTCATTTTAACCAAAGTTTGAACAGTAAGGTCAATAGCTGACCTGGTGGTCAACATGGTGGTCATTTGGTCCAAATTTGACCATTTTGATCAAGTTTAACTAATTTGACAAAAGTTGAATGGTTTGACCAAATTTGACCAATTTAGTGTTTAGGTTGACTAAATGGTACATTTTGACCAATTTGGTGTCTGTGTTGACTAAATGACTCAATTTGAGTAAGTTTGACCAAAGTTGACCATTTTAACCAGTTTGACCAATTTGACCAAAGTTGGCCAGTTTGACCAAATTTGACCAATTTAGTGTTTACGTTGCAATTTTGACCAATTTGGTGTCAGGTTTGACAAAATGGTTCAGTTTAACCAATTTTAATCAAAGTTGACAATTTTGATCAGGGTTGACCCATTTGACCAAACTTGACCAGTTTGATCAATTTTGACGAATAGGGTAAATTAGTTGTCTGTATTGACCAAATGATTATTATGGTAACTATTAGGTTTGACCTATTAGGTCATTTTTACTGAGTTTGACCTATTAGGTCAATGGATGACCCGGTGATCAATTTGGGGGTCATTGGGTCCAAAATTGATCATTTTGACCAAGTTTGACTAATTTAACTAATGTTAACCAGTTTGAACAAATTTAACCAATTTAGACTTTAAGGTTACAAAATGGTACATCTTGACCAATTTGGTGTCTAGGTTGACCAAATGGTTTAATTTAACCAAGTTTGACCAATCATAACCATTTTGACCAAAATTGACCAATTTGACCAAAGTTGACTAATTTGACCAAATTTGACCAATTGGGTCAACTTGATATCGGCATTGACCAATTGGTTATTATGGTAACTATCAGATCATTTTAACCAAAGTTTGACCAGTTAGGTCATGTGTTGACTTGATGATCAATGTGAGGGACATTGCATCCAAAATTTACCATCTTGAAGTTGACTAATTTGACTAAAGTTGTCCAGTTTGACAAAATTTGACTAATTTAGTGTTTATGTTGACCAAATGGTCCATTTTGACCAATTTAGTGTCTGGGTTGACCAAATGGTTCAATTTAACCAAGTTTGACAAAACATGACGATTTTAACTAGGGTTGACCAATTTGACCAAAGTTGACCAGTTTGACCAAATTTGACCAATTGGGTCAACTAGATGTTTGTATTGACTAAATGGTTATTGTGGTAACTATCAGGTCATTTTAACAAAATTTGACCAGTAAGATCAAGGGTTGACCCGATGATCAATGTGGTGCTCATTGGGTCCAAAATTGGCCATTTTGTTCAAGTTTGACAAACTTGACTAAAATTGACCATTTTGACCAAATTTTACCAATTTAGTGTTTAGGTTGATCCAATGGTCCATTTTGACCAATTTTTGGTTTGGGTTAACCAAATGGTTTAATTTGACCAAGTTTGACCAAAGTTAACCATTTTGAACAGGTTGACCGATTTGACCAAAGTTCACCAAGTTGACCAAATTTGACCAAATGGGTCAACTAGATGTCTATATTGACCAAATGGTTATTGGGTAACTGTTTGTTCATTTTAACCAAAATTTGACCAGTTAGGTCAATGGTTGACTGGTGGTCAGTGTGGTGGTCATTGGGTCCAAAACTAACCATTTTTTGCAAAATTTGACTAATTTGACCAAAATTGACTAGTTTAACCAAATTTCACCAATTTAGTGTTAAGGTTGACGAAATGGTCCATTTTGGCTAATTTGCTTTCTGGGTTAACCAAATAGATCAATTTGACCAAGTTTGACCAAGTTTGACCAAATTTGATCATTTTAACAGGGTTGACCAATTTGATCAAAGTTAACTAGTTTGATCAAATTTGACCAATTTGGTCAATTGGATGTCAGTATTGACCAAATGGTTATTATGGCAACTCTTAGGTCATTTTAACGAAAGTTTGACCATTTAGGTCAAGGAAAGACATGGTGGTCAATGTCCAAAATTGAACATTTTGACAAAGTTTGACTAATTTAACCAAAGTTGACCATTTTGACCAAATTTGACCAATTTTGCCTTTAGTTTGACCAAATGATCCATTTTGACCAATTTGGTTTCTGGGTTGACCAAATGGTTCAATTTGACCAATTTTGGCCAATGTTAACCATTTTGACCAAAGTTGACCAATTTGACCAATGTAGACCAGTTTGATCAAATCTAACTAATGAGTCAATTGAATGTATGTATTGACCAAATAGGTATTGTGGTAATTATTAGGTCATTTTAACCAAAGTTTAACAAGTTAGGTCAAGGGTTAACCTGGTAGTCAATGTGGTGGTCATTGGGTCCAAAATTGAATTGACCAAGTTTGACTAATTTGACCAAAGATGACCAATTTGACCAAATTTGACCAATTTAGTGTTTATGTTGACCAAATGGTCCATTTTGACCAATTTGGTGTCTGCCTTCACCAAATGGTTCAATTTGATCAAGTTTGACCAAAGTTAACCATTTTAACTAGGGTTAACCAATTTGACTAAAGTTGACCAGTTTGACAAAATTTGACCAATTTGGTCAATTGGATGTTTGTATTCACCAAATGGTTATCGTGACAACAATTTCTTCATTTTAACCGAAGTTTGACTAGTTCGGTCCTGGGTTGACCTAGTGATCAATGTGGTTGTCATTGGGTCCAAAATTGACCAATTTGACCTAGTTTGACTCATTTGATTAAATTTGACCAGTGACCAAATTTGACCAATTTAGTGTTTAGGTTGACCAAATGGCCCATTTTGACCAATTTTGTGTCTGGGAAGACAAAATGGTTCAATTTGACCAAGTTTGACCAAAGTTGACCATTTTGATCAAGGTTGACCAATTCGACCAAACTTGATCAATTTGACCAAATTCTACTAATTGAGTCAATTGGATGACTGTATTGACCAAATGGTTATTGTGGTAACTACTAGGTCATTTTAAGCAAAGTTTGACCAGTTAGGTCGAGGGTTGGCATGGTGGTCAATGTGTTGGTCATTTGGTACAAAATTGACCATTTTGACCAAGTTTGACTAATTTGGCCAAAGTTGAACCAAATTAGTGTTTAGGTTGACCAAATGGTCCATTTTGACTAAATTAGCATCTGGGTTGACCAAATGGTTCAATTTGACCAAGTTTGACCAAAGTTAACCATTTTGACCAGGGTTGACCAATTTAAGTAAAATTGACCACTTTGACCATATTTGACCAATTGGGTCAATTGGATGTCTGTATTTACCGAATATTTATTGTGGTAACTATTAGGTCATTTAAACCAAGATTTGACCGGTTAGGTCAAGGGTTGACCCGGTGAACAATGTGGTGGTCACTGGGTCCAAAATTGATTATTTTGACCAGGTTTATCAATTTTGAACAAAGCTTACTGTTTGACAAAATTTGACCATTTTATTATTTTGGTTAACCAAATGGTCCATTTTGACCATTTTAGTGTCCGAACCAAACATTTAAATTTGACCAACTTTGACCAAAGTTGACCATATTGATTAAGGTTGACCAATTTGACCAAAGTTAACGAGTTTGACCAACTTTGACCGATTGGATCAACTAGATGTCTGTATTGATCAAATGGTTATTATGGTAACTATTAGATCATTTTTACCAAAGTTTGACCAGTTAGGTTAATGGTTGTACTGGTGTTCAATGTGGTGGTCATTTGGTTTAAATTTGATAATTTTTATAAGGTTTGACTAATTTTATCATGTTTGACTAGTTTGATCAAATTTGACCAATTTAGTGTTTAAGTTGACAAAATGGTCTATTTTGATCAATTTGGTGTCTAGGTTGACCAAATGGTCTAATTTGACCAAGTTTGACCAAAGTTAACCATTTTGACTAGAGTTGACCAATTTGACCAAAGTTGATCAGTTTGATCAAATTTAACCAGTTTGGTCAACTGGATGTCTGTATTGACCAACTGGTATTTGTGGTAACTATTAGGTCATTTTTTGACCAGTTAGGTCAAGAGCTGACCTAGTGGTCAAGGTGGTGGTCATTGGGTCCAAAATTGACCATTTTGATCATGTTTAACAAATTTGACCAAAGTTAGACCGCTTGACCAATTTGACCAAGTTTGACAAACATGACCATTTTGACCAGGGTTGACCAATATTGACAAAATTGTTATTGTGGTAACTATTAGTTCATTTTTGCCAAAGTTTGACTAGTTAGGTTAAGGGTTGATTTAGTGATCAATGTTGTGGTCATTGGGTCTAAAATTATCTATTTTGACTAAGTTTGACTAATTTGATAAAAGTTGAGTAGTTTAATAAAATTTGACCAATGTAGTGTTGAGGTTGACCAAATGGTCCATTTTCATAAATTTGGTGTTGGGTTGATTAAATGGTTTGATTTGACCAGGTTTGATCAAAGTTGACTATTTTGACCAAGATTGACCAATTTCACCAAAGTTGACAAGTTTGACTAAATTTGACCAATTGGGTCAATTTGATGTTTGTATTGAATAAATAGTTATTTTAGTACCTATTAGGTAATTTGAAGCAAATTTTGACCAGTTCGGTCAAGGGTTGACTTGGTGGTTCGTGTGGTGGTCATTTGGTCAAAAATGACAAACCATTTTGACCAAGTTTGACTAATTTGACCTAAGTTGACTAGTTTGATCAAATTTGAATAATTTAGTGTTTAAGTTTACACAATGGTCTATTTTGACCAATTTGTTATCTGGGTTGACCAAACTTTTTACTTTTGACCAAGCTTGACCAAACTTTATCATTATTAACATGGTTGACCAATTTGAACAGTTGACCTGTTTGACCAAATTTGACTATTTTGGAGTTTAGGTTGACCAAACGGTCCATTTTGACCAATTTGGCGTCTGGGTTGACTAAATGGTTCAATTTGACCAATTTTGACCAAACATGACCGTTTTGAGCATGGTTGACCAATTTGATCAAAGTTGACCAATTTGACTAAAATTTGATTAATTGGGTCAATTGAATGTCTATTTTGACCAAAATGTTATTGTACTAACTTTTAGGTCATTTTAACTGAAGTTTGAATAGTTAGGTCAATGGTTGACTTGGTGGTTAATGTGGTGGTCATTGGGTCCAAAATTGACTATTTTGACCAAGTTTGACTAATTTGACCAAAGTTGACCAGATTTACCAAATTTGGCCAACTTAGTGTTTAGGTTAACTAAATGATCCATTTTGTCCAATTTGGTGTCTGGGTTGATGAAATAGTTCAATTTGTCCAAGTTTGATGAAATTTAACCATTTTAACCTGGGTTGACCAATTTGACCAAAGTTAATAAGTTTGACCAAAGTTGACCAATTTGGTCAGTTGGATGTCTGTATTCACCAAATGGTTATTTTGGTAACAATTTGGTCGTTTTTACCAAAGTTTGACCAGTTAGGTCAAGGGTTAACATGGTGATCAATGTGGTAGCCATTGGTTCCAAAATTGACCATTTGAACCAAATTAAACTAATTTGACCAATGTTGACTATTTTGACCAAATTTGACCAATTAAGTGTTTAGATTGACAAAATGATCCATTTTTACTTATTTGGGTTGACCTAATGGATTAATTTGACCAAGTCAAACCAAAGTTGACCATTTTGAACAGGGTCGACCAATTTGACCAAAGTAAACCAGTTTGATCAAATTTAACTAATTGGGCCAATTGAATGTCTTTATTAACTAAATGGTTATTGTGGTAACTATTAGGTCATTTTAACCAAATTTTGACCAGTTATGTCAAGGATTGACCTGGTGTTCTTTGTGGTGGTCATTGGGTCCAAAATTGACCAATTTGACTAAGTCTGACTAATTTGACCAAAGTTGTCCGGTTTGACCAAATAATTTAGTGTTTTGGTTGAACAAATGACCAATGTTAACCAGTTTGGCATCTGGGTTTACCAAAAGGTTCGATTTGACCAAGTTTGACCAAAATTAACCATTTTGACCTAGGTTGACCAATTTGATCTAAGTTGACCAAATTGACCAAATTTGACCAATTTGGTCAATTAAATGTCTGTATTTAACAAATGGATATTCTGATAACTATTAGGTCATTTTAACCAAAGTTTGACCAGTTAGGTCAAGGGTTAACCTGGTGATCAATGTGGTGATCTTTGGGTCCAAAATTGACCATTTTGACCAAGTTTTGACTAATTTGAACAAAGTTGACCAATTTGACAAAATTTGACCAATTTAATGTTTAGGTTGACCAAATGGTTCATTTAACCAATTTGGTTTCTGGGTTGACCAACGGTTTAATTTGACAAATTTGACCAAAATTAGCCTTTTTGACCAGTGTTGATGAATTTAACCAATTTTTACCACCAGTTTGTCCAAATTTTAACCAATGTTTGACCAGTTAGGTCAAGGCTTGACCTGGTTGTCAATGTGGTGATCATTGAATCCAAAATTGACAATTTTGACCAAGTTTGACTTATTTGACCAAAGTTGACCAGTTTGACCAATTTAATATTTAGGTTTACTAAATGGTCCGTTTTCACCAATTTGGTGTATTGGTTGACCAAATGGTAAAATTTAACCAAGTTCAACCAAACATGACCATTTTCACTAATGTTGACCAATTTGACGAAAATTGACCTGTTTGACAAAATTTTACAAAGTGGTAATATGGATCAGCTAGATGTCTGTATTGATCAACTTTGACCAAGTCTTTGATTAAGATGGCTAGGGTCAATATGTGAAGGATCATAAAGTGGTTACCATTTGGCTTGACTTGGTCCCAAAGTGGTTGGACTTGGCTAAGTCCATGACTCATGCTTCCAAACCCTAATTCCATTTCAAATCACTTTTTACCCAATCTTGACTCCACTAAAATGATCCCATTCTTCCTTTTTTGAAACCCCATCCATTTTGCCAAATTTTGGGTTTTGACATTGAGTCCCCTAAACTTACCCAAAACTACCTAAATTGCCCCACAACCACCAAAATCATCCAAAAATTCCCAAAAATTATCAAAAATTGCAAAAATTCCTAAAAATCATTTTTGAAACAATTTACACCTCTCAAATCCACCAAAATACCCGAATACCCTCTATATAACCTCCAAATACCCTAAATACCCCTTTTGGCCCAAACTTCCAAAAAATCCAAAAATTCTCAAAAAATTCCAGAAAATCTCAAATATTCCCAATTTCATTTTGTTCAAATACATCATAAGTTAATTTTTCAAAAATAACCCAATTTTATCAAAATTCCCAATTTGACCCATCTTTAACCCATGCGGACCCAATGTCAAACCAAATCAACTTAATTGACCTCAATTTTGCCCATACTCAATTCTAAACTTCAATTAAACATCTCCAATACCAATTTAAACCAAATCCAAGCCTAGTTTGATCCAAATTTGAGTTCAATTGCAACTTTAAACCAAACCCCTAATTTTAACCTATGACCCAAACTACCCAAATTCAACCCAATTCAACTCATTTTTCTCCCAAATCAACTCTAAACTCTCCCTAATACATCCCTACACCAAATAAAACATCAATTGTCCCTCAATTTGAACCCAAACCCCATGTAAAATCATTTGAAACCAAAATCCCCAAAATTTGCCTTAAGGTTGTCACCTAGCCCTAAATCTCCAAATTGAATCCACTAAACCCAAAATTTCCCCCCAATTTCTATCCTAAACATTTCCTAACAATCATTTGAAACATTTTGAACCATCAATTGAGCCTTAGTCAAGCTCTAGCCAAACTTAAACCCAACCTAACCCATAGTGACCAAAATTGATCAAAACTCCAAAATCCTTCAAGTTGAAACTCCAAATGAACTCAAATCCACTTCATGTCTTCATGAAAAGTCTTCCTTACAATCATCTACATAATATTGATCAATCAATTTGATGCAATCCAAACCCAAACTCAAGCTAGTCCAACTCAAACCCGTGTGAACACATGTGTACACATGAACTAAATTAAATCAAACCAAACCAAATTTGACCAAACCAACCTCTTGGATGCCAAACCTAGGCCTCCTAGGGTGGGTTTGACCTGACCTAACCCATGCCTCATGAGCCATGGAACAATGGTCCATCACTTTGAACCAATGGGCTAAGCCACATGGCTAAGGCCATGTCCCATCCTTAATCTCCCTTTAAGCAAGCTCCCTGCCCAAATTAATTGAGCTAAACTCCTCCTCCACTCCTCCTCAGCCAGCCCAGCCTCCTGACTATCCTTGCCAGCCACTCCAGTCGATGGAACAGCCATGCCTGAGCAGCCCATGTGTCCTTAAAACCCAAAATTTGGCCTGGACAGTGACTAATCCTTTCAGCAGCCACCCTACCTGCACTGCCCTCACCCTAAGCGGCCCAAGGCACTCATTGCTGGCCCTGAGCTCCCCTCTCCGTCAAGCTCTATAAAATCCTCCCCTTTCGGCCATGAAAGAGGTGCTGAAAATTTCTTCTTGAATCCCTCCCAAATTGCTCCCAGACCTTCTCTCAGCCTAGAGAAGATGAGCCCTACTATTTTCCTGCCCTAATTCCCACTAGTTGAGCTCAATTTCAGAGCTCAATCTCAGGCCAGAAAACAGGAGACCTCTTGAAACTTAACCAAAACCAAATTAAACTCACCCACACCTTCCCAGCACCAAGGGAAGGAGTTCCCCAGTGAAAGCCCCCTCTCCTAGCCTCCCAGTTGCTCTATCGGCCAGACCTTGGAGGAAGTCACACCTAGGCAGCTCACCAGGACCAGAGACTTCATCCGGAGGCTCCTCTCACTCCAACGAACATGCCGAGCATCTTTGATTGAGGCTTCACCTCTCAGAGCCAAGGTATTGACCTCTCCTCCCTCCCGAGCTTCCAGCAATTCTCCATTTTGTTCTGTGCAATTTCAATGCATGTTAGCCATATAGATAGCTTCGTTTAGGCTAGACGCGTCGATAGAGACCAACCACGCATGATTTGGTTCACTTTGGAGTGAGATCTTAAGGTTTTAGGGTGGATGGCTCTCGGGATGAACCAGACGGAGACGATGACCAGCGACCGTCCGATCGCGCGTGTATCGGATGGACGGCAGAGATGGAGTCAGACAGAACCATGGGACATAAAGCGCTAGCTAACGAGACAGATACGTGGATGGCGTCGTCAAATGGCGGAGCGATGCGTGGTCTTTCAGATCTATCGAGGATACAGTCAGCGCCTCGAGGTTAAGTAGAAAAATAGGGATTTTCTGAATTTATTAAATAGCCATAACTTCAAAAATTCATATCTTTGCATAGAAAAATCCAAAAAATAAACTAAAAATACCCTCTTGCACAGTGAACAGAGGAAATTAATGTGGAAAAGAATTAAGTTATTTTGTTAAGTATTTTATTTTTAATTAATTTAATACTTTTTTGAGTATTTTAATTCTCCATTCATGCATACAATTCACCATGGCATGAGACCATAGGGCTTTTGTAGCATCTGATCTTGGGAACATTCCCTGAATTTTCCGAGGCCAGAGGCTATTTCTGTGGAAAGTTATCTATTTTTCAATTTTATATGCCTGTTTTGGTATTTTAATTCCAATAATTAGCATATTGATTAATAAAATCTAGAAAAATTAGGGCAACTATCTCTGGACGAGAAGACCCTAGGAAAATTATGGTTGGACTTGAATCATTTAAATGAACCTTAATTTGGCCAAAACCTTAAAAGTAAGATTAAATTAATTTGAAACAACCACTCATTAAAATAATACAAAATCAATTCTCCACTGATCTTTAGGGTTAGGGGAGTCTCACATAAAAATTTGAAACCAATTAAAAATGATTTAACCCACTATATGAAATCTCATGGCCACTTTTAAACTTTAAAAAATCATAAAGCTTAAAATACTTTTCAAAAATTCACTAAATTTATTCTGAGGCCTCTCTAGTATCAGAGAAGCCTAAGAAAATTAAAATTGAAAATTTTCTAAAATCTTCATTTTTAACCCCACTTTGAATATTTCAATAATTAAAAAATAATAAAAATCCAAAAATAATAAAATTCACAAAAATGTCATATTTGGTCTCCCAATCACTTGGGAACCAACCAAATATTTTTCCTAAGTCTCTAAGAAAATAAATTTAATTTTAAAGGCTTAATACAATTTTTAATATTAAAAAAATGGATTTTTAACCTTTCTCACTAAAAAAATTCTAAAAATTCAAAGAAAAATTAAAAAAAATATAAAACATGTTTTTCTGAGTTCCTTGAGGTCAGGAGACTTAAGAGAAACATAAAACTTAATTTTCAACTTTAAGTTTATTTTATAATTAATTAATACTCCAAAACTTAAAATAATTATAATAAATAAAATATAATTCAAAAAATCACCAAGAGTTCATTTGAGCTCATTTTAATGATTTATGAAGTGAACAAGCTTGAGGGGGCATAAAGGTAATTAAGGGATTTTAACCCTACTTAATACTTTAGGCTCAATCAAAGAGAGGGATGAATATTTAATCATAATTTACTCTTAGATGATTGAAACTTAGGGAATTAAGGGATAAAAATCCATTGATCACCTACAACATCAAAATGAAATCCTAATTAATTAATTCATTTAAAATTTAGAAGAATAATTAAAATTTTGATTATTAAAATTAGGGATGTGATTTAAGAAGATACCAACTCTTTAATTTAAAGTCCCTAAATGGATTAAAAATATTCAACTTTTAATTAAATCTAAATAATGATGATTGAAATTAATAATCCTTAATTAAATTAAAGCTTAAAACATTAAATGGTTTAATAATCAAATAAAAATAAATTTAAAACATTTAAAACTAATTTGAAATCACTTACAACTTAACTTAAAAAAATTGAAATATTAAGAATTAATCTCAAAATAATTTATAATCAAGATGTGATAATTAAAATCAATCTAAATTATTTTAAAAAAATTTGAATCATCAAAACTTAATGAAATTAAGTGATTTAAATACCTCTCTAACTTGAAAAATTGTAGACATTTAAAAAAAAAACCAACTAGAAATTTAATAACTAAACTAAACTGTTTTTGATATAACGACTCAACCTTTGTGGTTAAATCCTTTAACAAACTAATTTGCCCTTGAAGGCTTCCACCTTATAACCCTTAGGTGGAGTATCAATTGAAATGTCACTTTACTCATCGGATAATCAAATGTCCAAGTTCACTGAACAAGAAACAAAATTCAACTAAATTCTTGGATGATCAATTCACCTACACAATGAAATTTATTTGGACACGAAATAATCCCAGAAGCATTGAAAAGATGTTCAGGATTCGTCTTAAGCACTTTCTCAATATGATGGGATGTTTTAGAAGAATAACTGAACCTAATTGTTCTTTGGTGAAGAAAATCATCCTTAACAAAACACAAGAACCTAGACGTTATAGGAATTGACTAGCAATAGGATTAGGATTTTGGTAGACAACCAGAACCTTCCCTTTGCTTTACCTAGGTGTTTCTTGCAAATATTTAAATGCCCTGACATGTGTTTTAAGTGTAGCCTGGAATGACGAGAAGACCCGCCAGGTACGTTTTTATTTTATTGCAATTTATTTACCTGCGCCGTACTTTCTTTCTTGTAAAACTTGCATGTTAAACAAGAATATCACCCTGCATGAAAACTGAAACCTTTTAGGATAGCCACAAAACTGAAACTTAGAACTAAATTAAAGTCAATACAAGATAAAATTCACCGCCACAACATTCAAAAGATAATACAACTCAAAATTTAATCACAAACAAAACAATAAAACTACAAGTACAACTAAATTAAAACGTATCGTTGGATGATCGGAAATCCCTCAGATTATGTAACCCACGTGTTGCTAACGAGATTTCCCACGGTCTAAATGAAAGTGTGGAACTCATTTAGTTGAGTTTAGCAAATTCATTTGGACTAAGTGAATCCGATGAAAATAACGGTGCCGGGATGATGGAACCGTGGGATCTTAATCGGTTCTGTTTAATTAACTTTAAGATTTTTTTTAATTAAAACATTAAGACATTTGAACCTTAAAACTCTTCTAAACCAAAACACTTCTCTTATCTCCTCATTTTCACCTTCTAAAACTAAACCTCCGCAACAACAAAGAGCTTGGAGCATAGTAGGTAGCACGTACCATCTTCATCAGCAAAACTTGGATCTACTTCAGCAAAACCATTCTTTAGTCTAAATAACAAAGCCATAGGATTTCGAGGTAGTTTTCCTAGTGCAACATAAATCCTCAACTTTTTGTTAGGCATTTGTATAATCATATTATGCAAATTAAGCCCTAACCGGTCTTAGGACTCTGAGGTAGTCGTTTGGTACGACATGAACCCTCATCTTCGAGGCTATTTGTGTGATCATATCATACAAATATAAATCCTAATCAATTAAAATTGGCAGGATTGAAACATTAAATAATTTCTCAAATTGAAGCCAAACTATAGGATAGTAGAAAAGTCAACGAAGTTCACTTCGAGTCCGTGACATCCCCTACTTCTCTTCCTTTGGATTCTCAAAAAAACTGTTCCAAATTTGAGCTATTCCTTATTGAAATTTCCAAAATCCAATTTGTTTGAAACCTTAAACTTTGAAATTATTGAGAGCAAAACCACTGATCATTATCGAGTGTTTTCTCAAGTGATTCCCGTCACTTAGGATGTAATTAATTATAGGGGCTTGCCCTTATAGGGGACTTTAAGAACCCAGGTAATATAAACCCTGCTTAATTCCTTTATATTAAGCAGGGGAACTTGTCTGCTTATAAAATTGGTTCGAAGACCAAACAGATGTCACAAATCTTCTAGTTTATTTAATCGAGCCCCATCATCAAGCAGTGTGTCTATTCTTCTGGATAGACACATGATTTGTGGTGCGGCGCTCGTTTATATAAACTATTTAGGATATGAGATCGGTTTAATTTCATAACTTAAAATTTTCGAACTTCAAATTATTTTCAAAATCAAATTATACTTTCCAAATTATATATATATATATATGTATATGTATATATATATATATATATATATATATATATATATATATATATATATATATATATATATAAATTAAATACGAAATCTAAAATTCACCCACAATTTTTGTAGTCGATCGTCCTTTTCAAAACACACAACCTAAAAAAAATAAGCCGCACGACGGCCCAAGGCACTCATTGCCTGGCCCTGAGATCTCCTCTCCAGTGAGTTCTATAAATTGCCTCCTCCACGGCTGAGTTACAGGTGCTGAAATTTTCTCCATAAAACTCTACCAAACTGCTCCCAGACCTAATTCCAGCCAAGAGAAGAAGATCCCCACCATCCTCCTGCCCTGAATTCCACCACATGAGCTCAATTTTTCAGTCAAAATTCAGGCAAAATATAGGACACTCCTGAAACCTCCAACAAAATCAAATTAAACTCACCCACACCATCCCCACACCAAGAGAAGAAGCTCCCCAGTGAAAGCCCCATAACCATGCCACCCATCTGTGCTATCGGCCAGAGCTCCAAATCGGCCTTGGTCGAACATGGGTCTAGGCACTTCACCACGACCAGAGGCTCAATCCGTAAGCTCTTTGGATCTGACGAGCATCTCTGATAGAGGCCTCACCTCTCAAAGTAAAGGTATTGAACTCCTCTTCCTCCCAAGGTTCCATGAACTCCCCATTTTGTTCTACTTAATTTCAATGCATGTTAGCCATATAGATAGGTTCGTCTAGGCTAGACGAGCATTTAGAAACAAACTACACTCGATTTGGTGAAGTGTAGCTCAAGATCTTAGGGTTTTAGTGTGGATGGCTCTCGGGTTAGACTAGACGGGGACGAAGCTTAGTGACCGTTGGATGGAGCGTATATCGGATGGATGGCGGAGATTGAGCCAGACAGAACCGCGAGACAAAAAGAGCACGTTGACTCAGATGGTGGCGTCAAATAGGAGCGTGCCACGTGTGACTTCAGAGCCGTCTAGGTTGAGGTGGCGCCTTGTCGGATAAGTAGGAAAATAGGATTTTTCTTATTTATTTAAATAGGCAGAACTTCAAAAATGGATATCTTTGCATAGAAAAATCAGGAAATTGAAAGAAAAATACCCACTTGCTCAGTGAATAGAGGAGGACAATGTGAAATTAAAATCAAAATATTTTGTTATTTTGTTGATTTTTAATTAATTATTTACTTTTTTGAGTACTTCAATTCTCCATTCACATACACAATTCACCATGACATGAGACTATGAGGCTTTTGTAGCATCTGATCTTGGAAACATTCTTTGATTTTTCCAAGGTCAGAGGCTATGTCTAGAAGGAGTTACTCTTTTCTATGTTTAGGGCCATTTTCTTGAAAATTAATTATGAAAATTAGCATATTGATCATAAAAATCTAGAAAAATTAGGGGAAGTATCTTAGGACCAGAGGACCCTAAGAAAATTATGGCTTGACTTAACTCACTGAAAATAACCCTAATTTAAGCAAACAGTCAAAAATGAACTTCAATTAACTTCGAGTAACCACACACTAAAATAACATGAAATCAATTCTCCACTGTGCTATAGGATTAGGAGAACCTAACATAAAAATTTCAAGTCAATTGGAGTTAATTTAACCCACTAAATGAATCTCCTGTGACATAACCCTATTCAAAATTAAAAAATTCATAAAACCCAAAATATAACTAAAACATTTCCCAAATCAATTTTGGGAGTTTTCTGAGAGCAGAGGAGTCCAAGAAAATTAAAATTAGAATTTTCATAAAATTTTCATTTTTAACCTATTTTAAATATTTAAATAATTAAAAATCATAAAAATCATAAAAATATTAAAATTCACCCAAATGTCATACTTGGGAACCAACAAAATATTTTTTCTAAGTCTCTAAGTAAAGATATTAAACTTTAAAGGCTTAGGGTCATTTTTAATAATAAAAAAATGCATTTTTCAAGCCTTTCACTAAAATAATTCTAATAATTCAAAGAAAAATTAAAAGAAATATAAATTTTGTTTCTCTAAGTTCCCTGAGTTCAGAGAGATTTAAAAAAAATATAAAACCTAATTTCCCCCTCAATTTTATTTTATAATTAATTAATACTCCAAATTTTAAAACAATTATAGTAAATAAATTAAAATTCAAAAAATCACCAAAGTTGGTCCAAGTGGTCCTCTATTCATTAGGGACCTCCCATATTTTTCCTAAGGACAGGAGTTTTACCTTGCTCATGTTGTTGAATTTTCATTGAAAACCCCAATTTTCCACAAAAATAAATATATAAATTAAATTAAAAATAGAAAAAATCACATTTTCTACTCTAATGTATTAATGTACATGTGAGTGAGGTGACATAAAAATTTCAAATTCATTTGAGCTTAATTTAGTGAATTATGAGATGAACAAGCTTAAAAGGGCATAAAGATAATTAAGAAATTTTAGCCTTAACTAATATTTAGGCTTAACCAAAGGGGAGGGTTCACAATTGCTCTTGATTTTCCTCTTGGATGATTGAAACATAGGAAACTAAGGGGTAGAAACCCATTAATAACCTTTAACATTAAAAAAAATCTCAATTAATTAAGCCATCAAACTTTGGAAGATAATTAAAGCATAAATTGTTAAGGTTAGGGGATGTGATATAGGAGGATTCTAATTCTTTAAAATTAAATCCCTAACCAATGAATTGATCAAGTATCACCTAACTCTTACTAATGAAATCATAAAATGATAATTAAAATTAATAATTGAAGAAGAATGGTTTTGAAATCTTATAATTAAACTAAAATAAATTTAAAATATTAAAACCTTAAAATTAATGTGAAATGATTCAAAAATTAAATTGAAATAATTTTAAAATATTAAGACTAATTTGAAAATAAATAATGATTAAAATATTATAATTTAAAACATTAAAATTGATTAAAACATCATAATCAAATCAAAACCAATTTGAAATAATTTAAAATTAAACTAAATTAATTTGAAATAATTTTAAAAAAAAGTCTAAAATATTAAGATTAATTTTGAAATAATTCATAATTAAACTAAACCAGTTTAAAATTTTAAAATTAATGTGAAACATCATAATTAAACTAAATGAATTTAAAATATTAAAATTAATTTGAAATATTATAATTAAATTAAAACAATTTAAAATATTAAAACTTAACTCAATTAAATGGTTTAAACACTTTTCCAATTTAAAATAATTTAAAACATTTAAAAATCAGCCAAAACTTTATACCTAAATTGAATCATTTTAAATCACTAAAGGCTTTCATCATTAAAGTCTTTAATCATTTTAAAGCATTCAAATTCAATTAAGTATGGTTAAGTTCCTTATGAACCAATTTTCTCTAAAGGCTTTCATCATTATAACTGTTAAATGAAATGTCAAATGAAATACCACCTTACTCTTGGGATAACAAAAAATCCAAGTTCAGTGAGCAAGAACCAAAACTCAACTAAACCCCGGATGATCAATTCATCCAAATAATGTTCATCTGGACTTAAAATGATCCCAGAAGCATTGAAAAGATGTTCAGGACTCGTCCTAAGCACTTTCTCAATCCAATGGGATGTTTTAGAAGAGTAATTGAACTTAATTGTTCTTTGATGAAGAATATCATCCTTAAACACATCTTAGGAATTGACTAGTGATAGGATTAGGATTTGGTAGATAATCGGGACCTTCCCTTAGCTTTACCTAGGTGTTTTCTTTCAAATATTTAAATGCCCTAACATGTGTTTTAAGTGCAGTTGGAAATGTTAAGAAGACCCGTCAGGTATGTTTTTACTTTAGTGCAATTTACTTACCTGCGCCGTACTACACTTTCCTTCTTGCAAGCTTGCATGTTAAAACTATAATGTCACCCTGCATGAAAACTGAAACATTTAGGATAGCCACAAAACCAAAACCAAAACTAAACTAAAAATCTAAACAAGATAAAATCCACCGCTACAACATTCAAATATAAAACAGCTCAAAATTTAATCACAAACAAAATAAAAACTACAATTACAACTAAATTAAAACGTCTCGTTGGATGATCAGGAATTCCTTGGAGGATGTAACCTATGCGTTGCTAAGAGGTTTTTCCCATGGTCTGAATGAAAGTATGGAACTCATTAAATTGGATTTAGTAAATTCATTTGGACTAAGTGAATCCGATGAAAATAACAGTGCTGGGATGATGGAATTGTGGGATCTTAACCAGTGTTGTTATAATCAACTTTAATGTCCCCCTCATAAAATGTTAAGACATCTCAATTTTAATATTTCTAAAACATGATACCTCTCTTTTCTCCTCAATTTCCATTTCTTTAAACTAAACCTGCTACGACAAGGAGCTTGGAGCATGCATAGTTGGCAGCACGACCATCTTCAACAGCAAGACTTGTCTACATCAGCAAATCCTTTCCTTAGTCTAAAAAACAAGCCATGGAACTTTGAGGTAGCTTGCCCAATGCAGCATAAATCCTCATCTTTTCTTTTAGGCCCTTGTACAATTCTGCTGTGCAATATAAGCCCTAATTCGCTTTAGGAGTCCGTGGTTGTCGTCCGGTACGACATAAATCCTCCCATCTTCTAGGTTATTTGCATAATAAGGTATTATACGAATGTAATTCCAATAATTAATTAGCAGAATTGAAATTTAAATAACTCCATTTCTAAGATTTAAAGCCAAACTATAGGATAGTTTGGGAGGACATCAAGGTTTCCCTTGAATCTGTGTTCTTCCCCGATCCTTCTCTCCTTTGGATTCCGAAAAAATGAAATGTTCCAAAAATTTGAGCCATTTACCTATTGAATTTCCGACAATCACATTTTCTTGGAAAACCCGACGTTTGGAAGTCATGAATATAAATATTTCTCAATCTTTATCAAGAGTTTTCTTAGGTGACTTCGATTATCTAAGATGTAATTAATTATAGGGGCTTTCCCTTATAGGAAACTTAAAGAACCAGAGTAATATAAACCTTATCTAATTTCTTCATATTAGATAGAGGAAATTATCTGTCAAAATGGTTTGTAGATCAAACGGATGTCATAAATACTTTAGTTTATTTGATCAAGCTTCACCTCAAAGCTATGTACTTATTCTTCGGGATTAATACATGTCTTGCGGCGAAATGCTTGATTATTCTAACTATTATCTATATGAAATCTGTTTGATTTCATATTCTTCAAAAGTAAAAAAAATATTAATTTCAAAATCTATACATATATATTAAATTAAATCAAAATTCTATTTTATAAAATTAAAACCCTTTTCAAAACAAAACACCCAAAAACATATTTTCAAAGTATCAACCTCAACATAATAAAAAAAAGCGACCGACAACGAACAAATAAGTCAAATGGAAAAGAAGATGGATGAGATGACCGCTGCCCTTACCGCCATGGTTACGATACATGGACAGTCGCAGTCGCTACCTGCAACATCTCCAGAGATTAATCAACCATAAATCGTGCATATTACTGATAAAAGAAGAGAGGTCGCCTCCGCCAGTGGAGAAGATCAATAGAAGAAAGATACAGCTCTGGTTGTGCCAGAAAAGGACATTAAACAAATGGTCAAGCAACAGGTGCGAGAAGCCTTAGCTCAGTCTCGGGGCGGTGCATCGGTTCCAAAGGGTAGACCTTACCTAGAGGAATTTGACACCGTGCCATAACCAAAAGGCTTCGTACCTCCAACATTTAAGACATTTGATGGCATGGGAAACTCTCGTCAGCACGTCGTACATTTTAGAGCCAACTGCTTCAATACAAGAGGAAGTGATGCCTTACTACTTCGACAGTTTGTTAGCAATCTGTAAGGGATAACCTTCCATTGGTATGCATAACTACCCAATGGATCAGTTAAGACATTTGCAGAAATGGAAGACTTGTTCATAAGAAGGTTTGCTGGCGCTCAACGCCATGTCACCATAGGAGATATTGTCGTAGAATGACAAAAGCCCAGTGAATCTTTAATAGATTATATTTTGAGATGGAGGAACCTTAGCATGAAATGATAGCCACAACTACAGGAACAACATGCGATCGAGATACTACTTAAGAGTATCCATTGTCTGATAGTATTCATGCTTAAAGGTATGACCATTAAATCCTTTAGGAAGCTACTTAGTAAGGCGAGCAGTCTCCAAGAGGAAGTCAAGCACATAAAACCATCAGAAAAGGCAGAAAAGTCAAGATCAGTCAAGGAGTTCGAAAAGAGATCTGAAATAGTAAAAACGGTCGACAAAGGGAAGCAACCGCTGATAATTTAGTCAGAGCCACGCCCACAGTACTGTCAACCTCCAGCTCAGTACAATCAGCCTCCGACTCAGATACGGTTAGCCTTCGACTCGATACGATCGGCCTCCAGCTTAGTACAGTCAGCCTCCAGCTCAGTACAGGTAGCCTCCAGCTTAGTATAGTCAGCCTCCAGTTCAGTACAGTTAGCCTTCAGCTCAGTATAGTCAGCCTCCACCTTAGTACAGTCAGCCTCCAGCTTAGTACAGTCAGCCCCCACAGTATGTTCAGCCTCAGTATGCTCAGCCTTACGGCCAGCCCCGTCCACCGCAGCATTACAGTCAGCCTGGTCAGCAGAGCTCTGGCATTTGACCTTCAAAATCGTGGTAAATAGGTAATTTTCGCGATCGCGCCATCGGCAGGCTTATTCGGGCCATCGGCGGGCTCTAGTGAATTAAATTCCTATTCTTCTCGGGAAAATTGCTCCGTCGGCGGCCTCTAGCGCCCGTCGGCAAGATTCTAAAAAATGGATCATTTTTCAAATTTTTGCGATTTCGATCAATTTTAAGCCTCGACGTCATCCATTCGATCCTTTTTATCATATATTTATGTGATTAAGTGATGTATTAACACAAATAAACATGCACACAATGAAATTTACATTTATATATTGAATCGACGTGTTTGCAACACACAATACATAACACACATAAATAGGTATTCTTTCAACATAAATCTATCTAATCATCATCACAATCCAAACCAAAACACTCAAAACGCTGAAAACAAACATTTCAAACTTAATCTCATCTATACTGAGATTAAAAAACAAACTAAAGAAATCAAATACACAAACATGCAAACATTGTTCAAATCAAACACAACATAATGAAATAAATTAATCAAATCTACTACTCTTCAGAACTAGTGCTGGTCTCTCCTCTAATTTCTTCCATTATTTGAACATGGACAAACAGGTTGTACAAAGGTCGGAATGGGAATTCTTTAGTTGAATCTTCATTGATAAATCACATCCTTCTTATTAATCGCACCCAACTCAGTTCAAATTATCCAGTATGATTAAAATGTTCTTTCATTCTCCAATCAATATGATCAAAGAAATCAGACATGTTGTTAACTGTACTCCTTAAGTTCTGTACCTGATTCTCCAGATTCTTGATTCTATGCAAGAGCATCGATGTCTTGTTCGCTACTAAAGGTTGAACAGGAACAAAATTCTGCGATGCTTGATCCATAACCAAGCCTATATCACTCTCTCCATCATTGACTGGGAACATCTGAGTTGGGTCTAAGGATTTCCAAAGTAGAAGAATCTTCTCCCAAACCTCGTACGATACTTGAAACAAACTGCAAATCGAGAAAATTATGGAAGGATGTCCAAGCCCTTGGGATGATCCTTGAATGATCAGGCCATAAACAGACTTCACAATAATCGATCCAATATCAATGGGCCATCCCATTTGAATGCAGTATTACAAAATTGCACTTTCTTTCGTGACTTTGCCAATTTTCATTATCAGTAATAACTTCGCAGAGATGAAAAAGTGACAATGTTTCGAAATGAGATTTAAAAGTGTTGCAGAGAAACTATCATACCCGTTCTCTCTAACTTCCCAGTCATCGGTTTCGTCCGTTAAAAATTGGTTTATTTCATTCATCTTGTCTCTCGTCAGCACAAAATTTGAATAGCAGCAGATAGGAACATTCTCTAGCATGTATAACTTATTAATTCTTCCAGAATTGAATGTTATCCACCTACCTCACACATAGACGCTTTTTTGGTTGATTCCGTGTAAATTTGCGTTGAATTCTTTAACCACAAGAACAACTACTGCAGCAGTAGTGTAGCAAAACTCTACCCACTTTCTCCGCACGATCATTTCTTCAATTGGTGATGAAGAATTGTTTTGTCCTTTATTGACAAATCCTCTTTCTTTAATCAATCTTTTATTCGAGATTACCTTGTTGCAAAGCTGCTGCGCCTTCGTACTAACGAACTTTCTCCGTTTGTATACTCAAAATCTTGGGTTATCAATTGAATTTGAAGCCATTTGAGAAGACTTCAAGAGATTATACATTCATTTTTAGGAGTTCGGAGTGTTTAGGAACCATCCATAGGAGTTTATAGAAGATAAATTCGCTAAAAACTGCCAAAAACAATCATTTCACGAAAAACTGCCCACTTACCAATCCCGCTATCAGCAGCCTCGAAAGCACCATCGGCGAGCCTTGTGCAATTAAATACTAGAGCTCTCGAGAAAAACCCACCGTCGGCAGCATCGAGCGTGCCGGTTGTGCCCTAGGCAAATTTTTGCTCAAAAATGTTGTGGTCCAATACGTTCCAAATTTTCTTTATGGATTCAAATTTTATGATAATCAAAGGGTAAATATAAGTAGTAGAACTTAATATTACTATAAATTATCAATAATTTCAAATAAACACACAACTATTAAAGATAAATATGGGTTGCCTCCCATAAAGCGCTTGGTTTAACGTCGTCAGCCCGGCCTATTCAAGTGTTATTCAGGTTGACTGAGCATTAAAACCTCTTTAAGATTTGGTCTTTTACCCTCAAAATATGGTATTAATCTATGTCCATTTACTTTAAATCTATTCCTAGTATTCGGATCTTCAATTTCAATAGCTCCATAAGTATAAACCTGAGTCACAGTAAAGGGTCCTAACCAACGAGTCTTCAATTTCCCAGGAAATAATTTTAGCCTTGTATTGTAAAGCAAAACTTCTTGCCCAAGTTCGAAGTTCTTTTTGGTTAATCTTCCAATTATGTCTTAAATTCAGTTTTTCCTTATAAATTCTGTTGTTATTGTAAGATTCATTTCTTAGTTCTTCTAATTCATTCAATTGCAACATTCTCTTCTCACGAGCATTTTTCAAATTATAATTAAATTCTTTAATCGCCCAATATGCTTTATGCTTCAATTCTACTGGTAAGTGACCAATTTTTCCATATATAAGCCTGTAAGGAGTCATACCAATAGGAGTTTTATAAGCAGTCTTGTATGCTCATAATGCAGTATCCAGTCTTGTAGACCAATCTACTCTATTCAGATTTACAGTTTTTTCTAAAATTTGTTTAATCTCACAATTAGAAACTTCAGCTAAACTACTGGTTTGAGGATGATAGGCAGTAGAAAATCTATGAACAATATTAAATTTTTCTGCCAATCTTTGAATGTATTTATTCCTAAAATGGGATCCTCTGTCAGTGATAATCACTCTCGGCATTCCGTATCTTCTGAAAATGTTTTTCTTTAAGAATTTTGAAACACTTTTAGCATCACAACGAGGTAAAGCTTATGCTTCAATCCAATTTGATACATAATAAACTGCAATCAAAATATATAAGTTTCCAAATGAAGGAATAACTGGTCCCATAAAATCTAATCCTCAAACATCAAAAATCTTAACTTCTAATATGAACTTTAGAGGCATTTCATTTCTTTTAGATATATTACCTACTCGTTGACATCTATCACACGTTTTGATATATCTATAAGCATCTCTAAAAAGAGTAGGCCAATATAATCAAGACTGTAAAATTTTATATGCAGTTTTATCAACGCCAAAATGTTCTCTAAAATCAGAATCTTGACATTTCTGAATGATTTTTTCAATTTCTTAATAAGGCACACATCTCCTAATAATAAGGTCATTAAATTGTTTATATAAATATGGTTCATCCCAAAAATATGATTTTGAATCATGTATAAATTTTTTATGTTGCTACAATGTTAGCATAGGTGGCAAAATATCGCTTACTAAATAATTTACTATATCAGCATACCAAGGTATTTTCCACTCATTAATATTATAAAGTTGTTCATTAGGGAAACTGTCTATTATTTCATTGTCGGTGTCAGATAATTCATGATATTCTAGTCTCGACAAATGATCAGCAATTTGATTTTCAGTTCCCTTTCTATCAATCACCACAAAATCGAATTATTGCATTAAAAGTAACCATCTAATTAATCTTGGTTTAGTATCCTTCTTTTACATCAGCTATTTAATAGTAGAATGATCAGTATGCACAATACATTTAGTTCCATTTAAATATGATCTAAATTTATCAAAAGCATACACAATAGCCAGTAACTCTTTTTTAGTAATTGTATAGTTAATTTGAGCATCAATAAGAGTTCTACTAGCATAATATATAACCTTAAAATTTTGTCATATCTTTGACGAAGAACAGCTCCAATAGCATAATCACTAGCATCACACATTAGTTCGAATGGTTTCTCCCAGTCAGGTGAAACTATTACAGGTGTTGTGATTAGTTTTTCTTTTAATAACTCAAAGGCATTTGAGCAGTCTTCAGTAAATTCAAATTTCTTATCTTTTTCTAAAAGTTGGCATAGAGGTTTTGTAAATTTTGAAAAATCTTTTATATAGCGTTTATAGAAATCAGCATGTCTAAGAAAACTTCTTACCCTTCTCACTATAGTAGGAGGTGGTAATTTAGCTATAACTTGAATTTTTGCAGGGTCTACTTCCATACCATTTTCTGAAATTTTATGTCATAATACAATTCCTCCTGCAATCATAAATTGATATTTCTCCCAATTTAGAACTAAATTTGTTTTTTTGCATAACTCCAAAACTTTTTTAAGATTATTTAAGCATGCGTCAAATGATGTTCCAAACATAGAGAAATTATCCATAAATACTTCTATTCCATTGTCTATTAATTTACTAAAAATAGACATCAAACATCTCTGGAATGTTGCAGGTGCATTACATAGTCCGAAAGGCATTCTTCTAAAAGCAAGAGTTCCATAAGGACTAGTAAAAGTTGTTTTCTCTTGATCCTCAAGAGCAATAGGTATTTGATGGTAACCAGTATATCCATCCAGAAAATAGTACTTATGTCCAGGAAGTCTATCCAATATTTGGTCTAGAAAACAAAGAGGAAAATGATCTTTTTGGGTGGCGGCATTTAATTTTCGATGGTCAATACAAATTCGCCAACCAGAAACTTTTTTGATAGATATTAATTCATTATTTTCATTTTCTTCAACAGTTACTCCTCCTTTCTTGGGAACACAATGAATTAGACTTATCCAAGTACTATCCAAAATAAGATATATAATTCCAGCATCTATCCATTTTAAAATCTCTTTTTTAACTACTTCTTTCATAATAGGGGGTTTTAATCACATATATCCATTCTAAAACATTCATCATCTTTTTCTATTGATGGATATTTCATTGACTTTGAGATGTTAAAGGTTACTTCTTGATCATTTACTCTCATAGTTGATTGTTCTTTTTGAACGTTTATCATGGCTCTTCCTGTAGCTAGGAACGGTCTTCCTAAAATGATTGGAATTTCTTTATCTTCTTCCATATCTAGAATGATAAAGTCCACAGGAAAAATAAACTTATCAACCTTGACCAAAACATCTTCTACAACTCCCTTAAGATGTGTAATAGATCGATCAGCTAACTGTAGAGTTACAGAAGTTGGTGCAATCTCTCCAATTTCTAACCTTTTAAAAGTTGATAGAGGCATCAAATTTATGCTAGCTCCCAAATCACATAATGCTCGTCCATAAAATTTTTCACCAATAGCACACGAGATAGTGAAATAACCAGGATCTTTAAGTTTTTGAGGAAGTTTTCTCTGAGTTATAGCACTACACTCTTCACTGAGTGCAAGAGTCTCATAATCTAGCAACTTCCTCTTTTTGTTGAGTATATCCTTCATAAATTTAACATAATCAGGCATTTGTTCTAAAGCTTCAACAAAAGGAATATTTATTGACAATTTTTTCAAAATTTCTAAGAATTTAGCAAATCTTTTTATTTTATCTTGTTGCTTTAATCTTCGAGGAAATGGTGGAGGTGGTTTTTCAATAGTAATTTTCATAGTTTTCAGAGGAAAATCAGGATATAAACTTTCGTTTTCTCCTTTAGTTTCTTCTATTCCTTTTCAACTACAATTTATTTTTGAACTCTTGTTTCCAACTCTTTTCCACATCTTAATTGAATAGCTTTGATTTGTTCTTTTCCTTGATCTTTAGGATTTACTTCAACATTGCTAGGTAAAGTTCCAACAGGTCTATTGCTTAATGCAAAAGCAATTTGCCCTAATTGATTTTCTATGTTCTTAACAGCATTTCCTTGATTTTTTAATTGATTACCCATATTCAAAACTAATTCTTCCATAGAAAACTTCTTCTCCTTGAATTTTGAATTATTATAAAAACCTGGTGGATTAGAAGGTCTATAATTGGAATTTCCTTGATTATTTATATTTCCTAATGGGTTTACTGGATTGTTCCCCACTCGAGGATTAACATTATTATTTTGGTTATTCCAATTAAAATTTGGATGATTCTTCCAACCTGGATTATAATAGTTTGAATAAGGATTATTTTGTCTATTATTTATTACATTTATAGTTACATATGAAGATTGAGCATCTATAATTTGTCCAAATGAATTTTCTTCTAATAATGGAGGTGTTTGAGAATGATTCATTCCGTATTGATCTATTTTCTTGGAAAGAGCAGCAATTTGAGAAACTATCATAGTTAAAGCATCAGAATCATGAATACTGACTACTCTCTTAGGATTTACCCTTTCAGCAGGCCATTGAAAATTATTGGTAGCCATATCTTCTATTAACAATTAGTGATCCATCAGCAGCAGCATTAATTATAGATCTAAGAGATCCTACTAATCCATTATAAAATGTTTGGATAATTAAATAATCTGGTAAAGCATGATGTGGAAATTTCCTAAGAAGTTTTTTAAATCTTTCACATGATTCATATATCGATTCTCCCTCATACTGACTGAAAGATGTGATATTGTTCCTAAGTTTAGCAATCATAGACGGTGGAAAATATTTTGATAAGAATTTTTGTGAAAGTTCTCCCCAAGTTCTAATAGATCCAGGTGCTAACGAATTTAACCAAGCCTTAGCCTTATCCCTTAGTGAAAAAGGAAAGAGTCTAAGTCTGACAGCATCATCAGACACTTTATCGTACTTAAAAGTAGCACAAAGTTCTAAGAAACTTGCAAGATGTAAATTAGGATCTTCATTTGAAGGTCCACGAAATTGATTGTTTTGTACCATTTGGATAATTACAGGTTTAAGCTCAAATGAATTAGCAGCTACATCAGGATTTTGGATAGTTATGTGAATTTCATCTAACGTAGGGTTAGCGTAATCTCTAAATGGTCTAGATTGATGTTCAATTTTTATTCTTTGGTTATTTAAATTGATTTCCATTGTTTCAAAATTTATAAGTTCTTTTCTTAGTTTTCTAATTCTCCTAACAGTGCGTTCTAATTCCAAATCGTAGGGTATAAGATTTTTAGAACCAAATTTACACATACAATCGAAATCAGTACACAGCAAAACAGTTAACTAAATAAGTTGAAATTCTATAAAGGTTTTCTAATAGTCTTAAATTGTCTGTTACTCTAATTATGTTATAAAATATTCATATATTCTTATAAAAAATAAAATATTTCCCCGGCAATGGCGCCAAAAACTTGATCCGCGATTTTAAATATACTTAAAAATATAAGAATTCGACACCACTACTAGAAGATATAAATCCTCAGCAACAGTGCCAAAAACTTGACTTGGAGCGTAATTTTAATTTTAGTAACAATTAAATATTATAATCTTTTAATTGCAGAGTTACCTTTAAACGCAAGTATACATATCGCTCAAGAAATTTAGGGATCTAGTGGAGTTCTGGATATTGATCCCACAGGGAAATAAACCAATTCAGAATTAAAACAAAATCGAAATTATCTATATGTCCCTAATACGCAATTGATAATAATATGAAATTTTTATATCTAAATTAGTTTTACTAACAATTTACTAATATTACTAAAGTTAAGTTCAAATATATAATAGCAAGAATCTTTCTCCTTTGTTAAGATATTTAAGTGAAGTAATAATTAGAATTAGTTTTATATGTGTTGTGCCAAATAGGAGCATACCTATTCTTTACCCTTTGGTCCAGGAATAAAGAACATTGACTAATCCTATGCTTAGTTACTGAATCTGCGGCTAGGCTGGGAGGATACCGGCTCTCACTTCGGAGCTCCCACGTTTCCCTCGCCTGAGGGCTAACAATCTACACTTCAGCACCCAAAAAATATGACCGAATTGAGGATTTTAGCCTGTCACTCTAAAATCTCCAATTCTACACCCGATTAATATTATTTTCCTATTTATTTGCACTTCTTCTTTTAAGGATTTACCCGTCTACCATTCAAAGAGAAATGTGATACATACTAGTTAAGAATCCCTAGCCCACGGTCAGATCTTAAGAATTCTTCACATATTTTAACAATACAAATGACCAATTCGTATAGTAAAGTAAGTTTAGGTATAGTATCATCACAACTTCTTTATAATAGGTTTGATACACTAATTCAAATAATCATTTCACAAAAACATCAAAACAAGGAGAAAGACAGAACAACTACTCAGAATTCATGAGGAAGATGCAATAAAACTTGGATTTCATATAATAAAGTAAAGTTCTACAAACTATAGTAAATAAACACAACTTATCTTAAATTCCTCCCCAAGCAAATTCCTTGAAGTTCCTCTGAATCTCTTCTTTTATTTTCAGTACGCGGAATTCTTCTTTGAAATAACAATGCAGAAGAGATCTCTTACTTCCCTTCCACTCTTACAATCCTTCAAAGAATTCCTCACAAAATCAATATTTGAACTCACTACTCACTAAAAGACACACTAAAATAATTATCTACTCACTAATAGACACAATAAAAATACTAGTGGACTATTTTGGACACTTTTTGTTACTTTGGACTCAATAGTAAACATGTAGGAGACCACATTTTCGGCCTAAAATGGTTCTTTTTAAAGTTGTAGAAGAGTATCTAAGGGTTTTGCAGGCACCCCTTCGAAAATCATCCACATTCGACGTATTTCTGAAAAGAACCGTCGATCCCACCGTCGATGGCCTCAAACTACGCCGTCGGCGGCCTTCTAGAAACAGTACTTTAACAGACCCCGCCGTCGGCCTCAAGCTCCACCGTCGGGGGCCTTCTTGCAATTTATTCTGAACTCTCAGGAAAATCACGGCGTCAGCGCCATCGACCTCGCCGTCGGCGCCCTAAGTCAAATTTGCATAATTTGGTCCTTTTTGCTCCGAATTCGATCCTTTTTGCATATTTTCGTTCCTTTGTCCGTAAATCTTTATACTTGCAGAAAAAACCAAAAATACCTTTCTTTAAAGTTAAAGTGCAATATCGTCAAAATTAGTATAAAATAGGCATGAAAATCTTAACTTTTTTTCCTTGGGTCAAGCTCCCAGTAGAGGTCATACCAGACAGGTGTCAGATGGAGTTAGACAATATCAGAAAGATTGAACAAGGAATACTCATTCAAATATGACGCCGTGTCAAAGATGTTCAAAAATCTGATCAAGAAGTCTAAGTTCAGATTGCTGGAGCCGAAGAAGCCGAATAAAGACTAGAAGGATCAGCTCAACTACTGCTCGTATCACAGGATGTTGGGACACATGATAGAAGGGTGTTTTAGCTTCAAGGATTGGCTTTAAAGAAATTACAAGGATGGGAACGTTACGATCACGAAGGAATACTTAAAGAAACCAACAATAAATGTGATTTCAGTGAGCGAATCTCTCAGATAGACCCCTACACCAGTGAAGGAGGATGAAGCACGACATGGGAAGACCTCAAGAAAGTTTTGGATCAGATCCGGTCAAATTTGAAACAGGCCACCGCCCGAAGATTGTCGCCGACTCAGCCGAAAGTGCAGACTACAACAGGAGAATCGTCATGACTACAGAAGCCAAAGAAGAAAGATATTGTGAAAGGTATTAAGGACGATTGCCTGAAGGGTAGGATAGAGGCTGCTCCGGTTAGATTGGTTGTCTCGGATTTGGGGATGAAATCCCTCGAACCCCTGACTTTGTACCATTATCTTCATGCCCCTACGGGCTCTTTTGAATATAATGGATTTAATTATGGTTACGTTTTTGTTGTCTCCACTGATGACGTTCCCGACTATGATCAATCTAATCCCTATTTTGATTCCTAAACTGATCCTCAAATCGAGATAGTCCCAGCGAAAACTTTGACAAAGAAGAAGATACCGACGACATCGGCTATGAAAGCTTAGTGAGTGAGGAGCCAGTCCTCGAATGTAAGGGAATTCTACTCAGCTTAGACTCTTCAAACACAGAGTTAATGCTAGTAGAACCCACATCAAAATCAGAAGTACCTCTCGGTCCATAAGAAGAAGAAATAACATAAATAAATCTCAGAAGTGGAAGAATACTGTCGCCAAGAACAACGCTCGTGGAAAAGGGAAAGCAGACAGTTGCTCAGAAGGGACAATCCCCAGCAACGGAAGGAATACAGATTCGAGTGGAAGACAAAAAACTCCTATCAAGTGGAATACAATGTACTAGCACATCTCAGGAAGTTTCCGACCAAACTAAGCATCTACGACGCTCTAATGCTGTCAAAGGAGATGAGAGAAAATCTGGTGAGGGCCCTCTCGATCCAGAAATTTGCTTAGCACACTTAGCTAGCTCATCCTCAGATGGAGTTTATACTGTGAAAGAACAGCCAGGAGTGACGTTCTCCAATGAAGATTTTGCTACTCGGTGCAGCTGATCACAATCACCAGCTCTACATCTTTGTTAATATTGGCAGATTCGTACTGATAAGAGTGTTAGTAGACCTAGGAGCGTCGCTCAATATAACGAGCCTACAGACGTTAGCATATTTGGACATCGATGCTCAAGAGCTCTCCACCGAAAGGATGATGTTAAGAGGATTCAACCAGAAAGGAGAAAGAGTACTTTGATCTATTACACTACAGATGGAAGTTGGAAATCTGGTAACAACCGCAAAATTCCATGTCATTGATGTGGACACTTCGTACAGTACTCTGCTTGGTCGGTCCTAGCTTCACGAGTACAACATGGTCCTATTGTCCCTTCAGCAGTATACTTAATACTACAGAGATGGCCAAGAAAATTGTATCAAAGGGAATTTATAGCCATTCTCAATACGCAAAGTAGGCAACCATGAAGACGCCGCCTACTATGCTCCCCCGAAGAGGTCTGTCTTCTCCAGAGAAGCTGCGAGAAGCAAAATTGAAAATTCAGGAAGACCACAAGGGCAGAACCATTCAAATCCACTTCAACGGTCTCCCACCACTCCTTTGAAATGAGGCGGTGGAAATCCTTTTAACCCACGCATCCGAGAGCAAGGCCAGGGACGTGGTCAAAGAAGAACTTACCAGATCGTTGAACGGGCAAAGCCGAAAATCAGAATCAAAATAGAAGGAAGTTCTGAAGCAGAGGAAAATGAAATGATGATGATAAAACAAAATAAGCCTCAGTTCGAGATTTCCTCAGAAAATGCAGAAAAATGTGAATACGAGTCAATGTATGCTCGGATTAACCATTATGTGCAGGCCATGACTCTAACTCTGATCAATCCTCAAGAGATAGAGAGTACATAGATCAAGGAAGTCCATATTGGTGATCCTAAGCCAATTAGGTTTTACTGAGCTTCTCCTTCTACTTTTGAACCTTCTGTAACTTTGGAAGAGAATGACTCTAATGAATTAATGGAATTACCTTTTGGTTACTTTTCACCGTGTGTACGAAAATTGATTCAGCAAGGATATGTGCCAAAGCAAATGCCAAAAGGAAAGCTAGAATTGTTTGAGAAATTATGGGATGTCAAAGGCCAGAAACTCAACTCAAAAGAAGGTCTGGGGTTTAGTACGATAGGACCAGTTGATGACTCAGAATTTTGCATGGTTGTTACTAGCCGGTCAGAGGAAGATTGCTTTGACATTCAAGATGAGTTTGAAGATTCTGCAATAGAAGATGCTTCACCAGAATTTGAAGAAGAAATCAAGACTAAAGTGGACGAACTCAGAGAGATCAACCTCACGTCTGAGGAGCAGCCCTGACCGACTTTTTAATAAGTTTGTTACTAAAAGAAGAAGTTACAGATTTGACCAAATTACGTCAGAATATAAGGATTGCTTTGCTTGGAGCTATGAGGAAATGTCAGCTTTGTCTCCAGAAATTGCAGTACACAAACTAGGGGTGGATCAAAGTCTAACCCCAGTAAAGCAAGCTCCCAGAAGGATGCAACTCTACATAGAAAAACAAGTTACAACAGAGATAAAGAAATTAATAGACGCTAAATTTGTTCGAGAAGAGCAATATCCGACATGGTTAGCCAACGTCGTGCCAGTAAAGAAGAAAAATGGACAAATCCTAGTGTGTGTCGATTTCAGGAACTTAAACAAGGCATGTCCAAAGGACGAGTTCCCACTACCGATACCGGAGTTGATGGTGGACATTGCTTCATCTCATGAAATTTTCTCCTTCATGGATGGATCACCAGGATATAACCAGATCAAGATGGCTCTAGAAGATGCAAAACTTACGACCTTCAGAATGCCGATTGGGATTTACTGTTATACAGTGATGCCGTTTGGACTGAAGAACGTCGGAGCTACCTACCAGCGTGCGATGACTAAGATCTTTGATGACCCCATCCATAACCAAGTGGAGTGCTACGTAGATGACTTGGTCATCAAGAGAAAAATGAGGAAGGATCACCTATATGATTTGAGGATCGTGTTTAAATGATTACGACGATATGATCTTAAGATGAATCCCTTAAAGTACGCCTTTAGTGTTATCTCTGAAAAATTTCTAGGATTCGTTGTCCATCATCGGGGAATCGAAATCGACGCAGAGAAGATTAAAGCTATCTTAGAAATGCCTCCCCCCAAAACCTTGAAACAACTACATTCCTTTCAAGGAAAATTGTCATATCTAAGACGTTTTATATCTAATATGTCAGGGAGGTGTCAACCCTTCTCGACATTAATTAAAAAGGACGCCAAATTTATTTGGGAAAAGAAATGTCAGTGGGCTTTTGAGGATATTAAACGATATCTCATGACACCACCTGTTTTGGCAGGCCCTATACTAGGTAGACCACTGATACTTTATATCACGACATTAGACGACTCCCTCGGAGCCCTTCTAGCCCAAGTCAATGATGAGGGTAAAGAAAACACACTTTACTACTTAAGTTAGTGTCTAATACCGACAGAAGTAAAGTATCCTACTATTGAGAAACATTGTCTAGCTTTGATTTTCACCACTCAAAAGCTTAGGCATTACATGTTATCTCATAAGGTCAACCTGATTTCAAAAGTTAATCCGTTGAAATATTTAATGACCTGACCCACACTTTCTGGATGTTTATCAAGGTGGTCGATGATTTTATTATAATTTGACATAACTTTTGTGACCCTTCACGCTATCAAGGGTCAGATTTTAGCATACTTCCTCACGACAAACCATCTGCCAGCTAGGTCCATGCTCGATGATGATCTACTAGACAAGCAGATACAACAGATAGAAGGCCCAGTGCTCAATGCTGCGAGATGTACTTTAATGGTGCTTCATCAGCCAGATAAGACAAAAGACAGCATAAAGTAATACCAGGCAAGGTAGGAATTGGTTTGATCTTCGTAACATCGGATCAAGGGATTCTGAAATTTTCATACCACCTGACAGAGCCATGCACAAATAACGAAGCAGAATACAAAGCATTGATAATAGGGTTGGAATTGGCAATACTGATGGAAATAACAGATATCACCATTTATGGCGACTCACAACTCATCATCCAATAGGTTGTCAGACAGTACAAAATTTTCAAACTAAGATTAGTAGAATATCACAAATACAAAATGAAGTTATTGGAGTAAATTCCCAGTGTAACCTTTTACAAGATTCCTTGGGGTGAGAATGCCCATGCGGACGCTTTAGCTAAGCTCGCTAAAGAATTGGCATGCCCACTATAGGACTCCATTGATGTCACAGTACAAGGACGGTGTCGGCATATTTTTAGGTTATGTGTGTTGTATTTTGAAAAGGGGTCGCCTACAGAAATTGTCGGTAAATTTTGAATTTAATTTAAATATATAATTTGATTTGGAAAGTAGCATTTGATTTTGAAAATAATTTTTAAATTTGAAGATTTTAAGATATGAAATCAAACCGATCTCACATCCCAAATAGTTTATATAAACGAGCACCGCATCACAAACCGTGTATCTATCCCGAAGAATAGACACACTGCTTGATGATGGGGCTCGATTAAATAAACTAGAAGATTTGTGACATCTGTTTGGTCCGCGAACCAATTTTATAAGCCGACAAGTTCCCCTGTTTAATATAAATGAATTAAGCAGGGTTTATATTACCTGGGTTCTTAAAGTTCCCTATAAGGGAAAGCCCTTATAGTTAATTACATCTTAAATGATGGGAATCATTTAAGAAAACCTTCGATAATGATCAGTGGATTTGCTCTCAAGAATTTCAAAGTTTAAGGTTTTCAAAGGATTGAATTTTGGAATTTCAATAGGGAATGGATCAAATTTGGAACAGTTAATTTCAGGAGTCCAAAGGAAGAAAAGTAGGAGAAACTGAGAATCCAAGAAGAATCTTGGCAACTTCCCAAACTATCCTATTGTTTGGCTTCAATTTGGGAATTTATTTAATATTGCAATCCTGCCAATTTTAATTAATTAGGACTTACGTTTGTATGACATAATCACACAAATAGCCTCGAAGATGTGAGGGTTTATGTCGTATCAAACGACTACCTCGGAGTCCTAAGACCAGTTAGGGTTTAATTTACATGACATGATCATGCAAATGCCTAACGAAGAGTTGAGGATTTATGCTGCACTAGGCAAACTACCTCAAAATCTTATGGCTTGGTTATTTAATTCTATGAAAGTTTTGCTGAAGTAGATCCGAGTTTTGCTGATGACGATGGCCGTGCTGCCCACTATGCTCCGAGCTCCTTGTTGTTGCAGAGGTTTAGTTTTAGAAAGTGAAAATCAGGAGATGAGGAAAGTATCTTGGTTTAGAGAAATCTTAAAATCCAAGTGTTTTTAATATTTTAAATAAAACAAATCTTAAAGTTGTTTAAACGAACTGATTAAGATCCCACGGTTCCGTCATCCCGGCACCGTTATTTTCATTGAATTCACTTAGTCCAGATGAATTTGCTAAACTCAATTGAATGAGTTCCACACTTTCATTTAGACCGTGGGAAATCCCGTTAGCAACATGTGGGTTACATCATCCGAGGTATTCCCCATCATTCAACGAGACATTTTAATTTAGTTGCAATTGTAGTTTTGTTGTTCTGTTTGTGATTAAATTTTGAGTTATTTTATATTTTGGAATGTTGTGGCGGTGAATTTTATCTTACAATTACTTTTAATTTAGTTTTGGTTTCAGTTTAGGCACTATCCTAAAGGTTTTGGTTTTCATGCAACAGTCTTATTTAACATGAAAGAAAAGTAAAGTACAGTGCATGTATGTAAATTGCAATAAAGTAAATTGCAATAAAATAAAAGCGTACCTGGAGGGTCTTCCCGTCATCCCAAGCTGCACTTAAAACACATGTTAAGGCATTTAAATATTTTGGTTGTCTACCAAATTCCTAATCCTATAACTAGTCATCTCTTATGACGTCTAGGTTCTTGGTTTGGTTTAAGGATGATTTTCTTCATCAAAGAACAATTAAATTCACTTGTTCTTCTAAAACATCCCGTCATATTAATGAAGTGCTTAATACGAGTCCTAAACATCTTTTCAATACTTCTGGCATTGTTTTGTGTCCAAGTAAATTTAGTTGCACATTTGAATTAATCATCCAGGAGTTTAGTTAAACTTTGTCTCTTGCTCAGTGAACTTGGGTATTTGATTACCTGATGAATGAAGTAACATTTCACTTAATGCTATATTTAAGAGTTATAATAATTAAAACCTTTAAGGGCAAGTTGGTTTATCGAGAATTTTAATCGTTCTTAATTAAAAGTTTGAGTTAATGGTTTAAAGTGTTTTAATTTAATTATGAGGTTTTAATTAATAATTTTAAGTTTGGAATAGTGTTCAAATTATTTTAGATTTAATTTAAATCTTTACACTTTTAAGTATTTCAAATTGATGTTCATGTTTTAAATTTACTTAGATAGAAAGAGGTATTGAAATTATTGGTATGTTTTGATTTAACTCTTAATGATTTCATTTAGGTTTGTTGTTAAATGATTTTTAATTTAATTTAATTTAATTTAATTTAATTTTAATTAGATTTAAATTAAATTTAATTTAATTTTGTTTAATTTTAATTTAATTTTAATTTAATTTTATTTTATTTAATTTAAATTTAATTTAATTTAATTTTATTCAATTTTAATTTAATTTTAATTTTAGTTTAACTTTAAATTTAATTTAATTTTAATTTAATTTAATTTAATTTTAGTTTTAATTTTAGTTTCAATATTTTAAATTTAATTTTAATTTAATTTTAGTTTTAATTGTTAATTTGGATTATTATTTTAATTTTTAATTAAGAATTAACTATTGTTAAAGTGACTTATTTAGGGCTTTTTAAATTAAAGAATAAATATCCTCTTAATAATATCCCTATTTTAATAATCCAAATTTTAAATATATTCTTTCCAAAATTTAAATTATTTAATTAGTTAAAGTTACATTTTGATATTTTCAAAGTGTTTAATGGGTTTCTACCCCTTAATTTCTCTAAGTTTCAATCATCCAAGAGAAAGTTAAAATCAAATATTTTACCCCCCATTTTGATTAAACCTAAAGTTTTAATTAAGGGTTAAAATTTTTAATTACCTTTATGCCCTTTTAAGCTTATTTATTTCATAACTCACTAAATTAAGCTCAAATAAATTTGACATTTTTATGTCACCTCACTCACATGTCAATTAAGACAGTAGAGGAGAAAATGTGATTTTTCTGAATTTAATTTATTTATATATATATTTTTAGTAGAAAATAAGGGTTTTCAAAGAAAATTTAACAACATGACCAACGAAAAGTTTCTATATTTAAGAAAATTATGGGATGTTTCCAATGACTAAAGAACCACTTGGACCAAATTTTGTGATTTTTTTATTTATATTTTATTTATTATAATTATTTTGAGTTTTAGAGTGTTAATTAATTTTAAAATAAAATAAAAGTTGAAAAATAGATTTTATATTTTTTTTTAAATTTCTATAACCTCAAGGAGTCCAAAGAAACAAATTTTATAATTTTCTGATTTTTCTTTGATTTATTAGAATTATTTTAGTGAAAAAGGTTGAAAATTCATTTTTTAATATTAAAAATTACATTAAGCCTTTAAAATTCAATATCTTACCCTAGTGACTTAGGAAAAATATTTGGTTTGTTCCTAAATGATTAGGAGTCAAAATATGACAATTTTATGATTTTTAATATTTTTATGATTTTTATTATTTTTTTAATTTTTAAAATATTAAAATATTATGAAAAATCAACTTTTTTAGAAAATTCCAATTTTAATTTTTCTGAACTCTCCTGATATCAGAGAAGCTCCAAAACCATTTTTGTGAATTTTTGAAAAGTATTTTTTGGAGTTATGAATTTTTAAAGTTCCATTTTGCTTATGAGGCTTAATCAATCCATTTGGTTGGGTTAATCAAGTCCAATTGATTTCAAAATTTTATGTAAGGTTTCTCTAACCCTAAAGAGTAATGGAGAATTGTTTTCAAGTCAATTTGATGTGTGGTTAACCCTAATTATTCAAATTTAATTTTAGGGGGTTAGGCCAATTAAGGTTATTATGAATGAATTAACTCAAAATATATGTTTCATAGGGTCTCCTGGTCCTAAGAAACCACCCCAAATTTTCCTAGAATTTATTTTACAATATGCTAATTATTGAAATTAAAATACCTAAAACAGTGACATGAACTTGAAAAATCAATAACTTTTCACAGAGATGGCCTCTGACCTTGAAAAATTCAGGGAATGTCCCCAAGATCAGAGGCTTCAAAAGTTCTATGGTCTCATGCCATGGTAAATTATCTATGCAAATGGAGAATCAAAACATTGAAAACAGTAACTAAATTATTAAAAATAAAATACTCATCCAATTAAATTGATTTCTTTTCCACATTATTCTCCTCTGTTCACTGAGCAAGAGGGTATTTTTATTTTTATTTTGTGATTTTTCTATACAAAGATATGAATTTTTGAAGTTCAGGGCATTTAAATAATTCAAAAATACCCTAATTTCCTACTTATCCACGCGGCGCCGCGTCGACCTCGGCGGCTACGAAAGCCCACGCGTCACGCCGCGATTCGGCGCCGCCATCCGACTCGGCTCTCCGGGGCCTGCGGTTCACGTACCATTGCGGCCGTCCGGCTCGATCTCGACCGTCCGTTCGATACACGCGCGATCCAACGGCTCCTGGTCATCGTCTACGACTGGTGTGCACCCATGACCGTCCACACTCAAACCCTAATATCTCTCTCGATTCTCAATAGATTTTCGAGTTCTTATACTCTAACAATTCGTCTTGAAGAGATGAAGACATCTATACAGTTTATAGGCTATGAAATCAACCCAAACAAAATGGAGAATTGCTGGAAGCTCGGAAGGAAGAATGAGTTCATACCTTTTCTCAGAGAAGTTAAGCTTCAATCTGAGAGTTGTGTCACCTTTGATTGAGTCCAGGCAAGCTCCAGATGAAGTCACTGGCTCTGGGGAATTGTATAAGTATGAAAGTGACCAAGGTCGATCACAAAGCTTGGAGGTTGGAAGCAATGGCTGGCCTGGTGAGGGGGCTTTTGTTGGGGAACTTCTCCTCTTGGTCTGGTGAAGGTGTAGGGTCAATCAATTTGAAGATTGGCTCACTGTGGTGAAGTGTCCTGTTTTTTGGGTGGATTTTCAACTCAGAAATTGAGCTCACAAAGAGGCTTTTAGGGCTGGATTTCAGTGTGGATCAAGTTCTCTATGTATGGAGAGGGATCTGGAGTAATTTTAGCAGAGTTTTGGTATGGTTTGGTTCAACACCTTCTTTGGCCGAGAGGTGGTGGTGTTTAAATAAAGGTGGCTGAAGGGCTTCCCAGGGGCAATTGGAGGCTGGGATCGGTTTGCTCGGGGAGGAGAAGAACATCCTTGGTGTCCATTTGGGTTGGGACGGCTCGGCCGGTGGGTTTGAATTTTTGAAGCCAAATAAGGCTCTCGGCACGGTGTTTTCCGGCGGTCTGTGGTGGTCGGCCGGCCGAGCATGGGTCACCCTCAGGGTCAGGGAGGTCAGTGCTTGAGTTTGGTGCCAACAATTAGCTTTGGACATGTGTAAAGGAGTTGGATTGAAATAGCATGGGGAGAAGGTCATTTTGGGTTCAAATGGGTCAATCCATGGTTTTGGGCTAGGTGCACCACCCAAGGCACGGATTTAGGCTGAAAAGGTTCATTTGGGTCGACCAAGATGAAATGGTATAGTCTCCATCAAGGATTAGGTGGCTAACTTGTTTTAGTGTGTATCATGGATGAGGTTAAAAAGGATTAAGGAAGGCTTAAGAAAGGGGCCCCTCCATTTGCTATAAATGACATGGTGAGGTGTCAAAACTCTCATGGCTTCATATGGCTTGTAAATGGCTCACATTTGGCTTACATTTGGCTTGGAAAAGGTTGGCTTGTTTCATGAAAAAGGGTTTTAGAAATTTTTGGCATTTAAGGGTAATTTGGCATGTGGCTTGATTTGGAATGGCTTGATTATTGATTTAGGACTTAGGGATGATTTCAATTAAAGGTATGATGAGAAGAATTTGTCATGTGGGCTTTGGAATGGATTTTGGGCTTTTTGAAATTATTTTGGATGGGCTTTTAAAGTGGTTTAGGGAAGTGGGCTTTTGGATTTAAAGTAAATTTAGGATGAAAAATTTTGTAAAGGATTGTGCCAAAAACTTGTTGCAATTGGTTTGTTGCAATTGGTTTAGGCATGTGTCATGAGTGGTTTGGAACAAGTTTAAGGTGATTTTGAATTATATTGGGTTGAATTTGGGCTTTTTAGTAAGGGGGCCAAAGTGGGTCAAATTGGGCTAACTTGGGCTAAGGTTGGGCTAAAGTTGGATTTGATGTAAAATTAATGTTGAGAAATGTTTATGGGAGTGTCACAAAGAGTTTTCAACTTTGGTTGGGCTTTGACTTTGGGATTTGGGCCCATTTGGGTTAGGTTTGGGCTTAGGTCAATTTAAGGGATTTTGGTTTTGGGTTAGGTTTGGGTAGAGTTTAGGTTCAAATTTTGGGCAAATCAAGTTTGTGTTTTGTTTATGGGGGTTTTAGGAAGTCTTTAGAAAAGATTTGAGGCCAATTGGAGTTGAATTAGGTTGGTTTGAGCTAGGTTTAGGTCATGGGCCAAAATTGGGCCTTAGGCTTCAAATTAAAATTGGGCTCAAATGTCAATCAAATTGGACTTGGATTTGGTCTAAATTGATGTTGAGGATATTGAATTGAAGTTTAGAATTAAATTGGACCAGAACTGAGGTCAATTGGGGTGGTTTGGTTTGACATTGGGTTCACTTGGGTTAAAAATGGGTCAAATTGGGGGTTTTGGTAAAAGTGGAGTAAATTGGAAAAATTAGCCCATAGTGTAGTTGAACAAAATGAAATTGGGGATATTTGGGATTTTCTGGAATTTTTTGGAAATTTTCTGAATTTTTGGATTTTTGGGGTAAAAGGGTATTTTGGTAATTTTGGGGGGTTTAGGGGTATTTTTGGAAAGTTTGGTATTTTTGGCCAAAGATGGTCAATTTGAATGGTGGGAAGTTTTTAGGATTGATTTTGAGGGATCTTTGGTAATTTAGGCAATTTTGCAAATTTTGGGTCATTTCAAGGACATTTGGTAGGTTTGGTGGGTCCGGGGCCCCGGGGGTCAAAAATTGAAATTTTGAAAAAAAAAGAAAGATTGATCAAATGTGAGTGAAATGGGATCACTTTGGTTGAGCCATGAAGCCATATTAAGCCCATATGAGCCATGAGAGGACTCATTTGGGGCATTCACTATGTTGTTCCTAACTCTCTTAGCCAGGGGCTTAGGGGTTAAGAACCATCCATATGAATTACCTACATGAGTCAGGAAGTCAAGTTGGGTGAGAGTGTGGTTTTAGGACTTGGAATGTGTGTGAGAGTGTAGTGTATGTGCATGTCAACCCTCACCAGACCAGGCCATCCAGGGTATTCCTAAGGCCAAAAAGTCCTATAGGGAACTCATCATTTAAACCTCCACATTTGATTTCAACCCTGCGGGTGATTAGGGGTCTACAATCAAGCTTGTGGGGTTTGCGGGGAGTTAAGAAGTAGTTTGAATTTCTAAATGGTGGGTTCCATTTCTAGTCCTCTAAGATTAGTCAAAGGAAAAGCCTAAGGCTAGATCCTAAGTACTAAAGAGAGAAGCAAAAGACCTCATCAAAAATGAGGTCAACAGACGGCAGGTGCTATCGCAGATTAACATGGATACTCTACACAAATTAGGAAAAGAAAAAATAGTAGCCACAGTGATAGAAGATACTGAAGACTGGCGTCATCCAATAGAAGAATACCTACAGATAGGTAAATTACTAGAAGATAAGTCAACAGCGTATCCAATTCAGAAACGAGCAATTTCATTTGCAGTAATCAACAACGTTCTGTATAAAAGATCCTTCGATTAGATGTGGCACTGATGCCTCAGTAGGACAGAAGCACAGCAGATCGTTAAAGAAGTACATGCTAGATTGTGTGGAGCTCACCATTCAAGGCTGAAAATGAAAATGAAAATCAAAAGTCTTAGATATTATTGGCCAGCAATGATGACAGATTGTATGGATACAACAAAGAAATGTCATCAATGCCAGTGCATGGAGTGGTCTTGCACCAACCTCCAAATGTTCTACACCCTACGTTCGCATCGTGGCCATCGAGTGTTGGGGCACAGATATAGTGGGTCAATAGACACTCCATCTTATAAAGGAGACAGATTCATACTTGTAGCTACAGATTACTTCTCCAAATGGGCAGAAGCAGTTCCACTATGAGAGGTCATAGCTCAACGGGTGCTTCAATTCTTCAAGAGTCAGATAGTCTACCTCTTCAGTGTTCCATGAAGGATCATTTCAGATAATGGGTCCGCTTTCAAAAGCACAAAGATCAACAATTTTTTCAGACGACACGGACTAGATTGGAGATACTCTACGTTCTACTAACCCAAAGCCAACAGACTAGCAGAAGCTTTCAACAAAACCTTGGTACAGATTTTAAAGAAGATGCTTGATAATAACAAAAGAGTTTGGCACGAGAAGCTGCTAGAAGCCCTGTGAGCTTACAGGATGACAGTTAGGACACCAACAAAATCTACACCTTACACTCTCGTATTTCCGACACTGCCGACACAGTGTGGAAGAAGAACATTTGTTCTTGGAAACGCCATATGGCCGAATTCTGTGACTGGGACTAAAGTTTTGTAATAAATTCAAAATATAATAAAAAAATTTTTCTCTCAACATATTCATACAAAATCTCCTAATTCTAAGCCTTATGAAAACATATTAAATAAAGTAATGACATCAACATGATCAAAATTAAAATTCATTAACACTTTAACTTTATTATTGTTCTTGTTCATGTAAAGTACCAAGCACTGATATCTCCCGCTGTCTTTCTTGTGTCGAAAATGTCAGGACGTAAGTCGGTACTTTCTTCCAAAAGTAGATTAAACCTTACGCCATGGGAAGAGGGACAAACCTCGGGGTACGGTGGTACTGGAGGTTTCGTCGACTCACACTTGCTTGACAGGAGTCACACTCAGCTTCAGTCCACGATTACCACCCTAGGGGGTAATCAAGTTGCAGCATCAGTTGAGAGGCCACCAACTACATCGTTGGGGCATGCAATAAGGAGAAATGCTAACTGATGTGAACACCATTTGTTAGAAAGGTGGAGGAAAGTACATAGCCTCTGGCCGACCACCGAGTTAGCACAGATACCGGAAGAAACTTCTTATGAGCTAGAATGCACGAGACAGATGAAAATTCACCACGCACATATATAGAGCCAGAGTTCATTAAAGAGCCAGAGCCCGTGCAGGGCCTGATGGAGGAGATTTTCACAGGGTGTCCGACATGCAGTACGGATTTCCCCAGACAGCTGATAGTCTCGGGGGCATTCTCAGTATGCCCAGATTGTAACATGCTACGGTTAGAAGAATATGGAACCTATGAGGTGTATGCCACTGCCATACTGAGAAGACAACTTAGAGAATGGCTCGAGGTCGAGCCATTCGTACCAAAATTCATCCGGCTACCGCCACCACCACCGATTCCGGATCACATCTTGTCAAAGATCAGAAGAATTTGCAAAAGCATGTTTGAAAGTTACGGCATCATTCAAGGGAAGGTCGTTAATATCTTGGAAGGCCTTGAACTTTGCACCAATGTTTTCTCAAAGAGAGACGAGCAGAAGATCATAACCTATATTTGGGCCCTCCAAGCTAAGGGCAGGGAAAGACCACTGAAAGGAAAGACTTATTCGAAACTCATGAAATGGAAAAGAGGCAAGGGCAGAGTCATGATTCAGTGTGGCCGCTGTTATAACTTCACAAAGGACAGACAAGGTAATCCCCCAGGGATCCTACAACAAGATGAGGTGGACGAAATGCTGCCAGAAATAAAAGGGATGATCAAGAGGATGGTTGAATGAAACATTCTCCCCGTAAGCTGTGTTCCAAACAGTTGCATTATCAATATCTACGAGGATGGGGACTGCATCCCTCCTCACATTGACAGTCATGATTTCTTAAGGTTGTTCTGCACGGTCTCGTTTGTAAGTGAAAGCGACATCCTGTTTGGCCGCAAGATACAGACAAAGCAGGAGAGTTCGAGGGTACAGCGAGGATCACTCTATCGATTGGGTCAGTTTTGATTCTACAAGGAAATGGGGCCAATCTGGCCAAACGCTGCATCCCAGGAGTTCATGGACAAAGAGTCTCAATTACATTTAGAAGAATCGATGAATACAAGACACCCTTGTTTTACGAGCCTGATCTAGAGATAGAGGGTTACTGCCCACTACCCCTTTGACAGCCGTACCTCCGAGCGATCACAAAGGGACTTCCGTTCTAGAGCGTAACTTTTGGTAGGTTGGCTTGTCCACATAACAGTTTTGCATCAGTCGACAACAGCTAGCAGTTCTATGGATGTTTAAGCTTACTGCATTCAGATATGTGTACCTGATATGTTTTGAGATGTTTAACAACACTTGATCAGTTGTATCTACATTTTCAGTGAAATTAATGAAGATCCCTATTTCTTTCAGGATGTTCTTTTTTCGCGCATTGGTTGATAAGCCGTGGGACCGTAAGACCTAAAAAACAAACAATGAATGATATAAAATGAAAGCAAAGTTAATAAAAAAGAAATAAAAAAAATCAAAACACCTACAAACCAATCAAACGAAACAAAATGAAAAGGATATATGTAATTAACATAATGATAATAAGAAAAGAAAATCAAAATTAAACAAATATGAATAAATTTGAAAATTAATTTCTTGTCGAGGTTATGATTTTCTCACTCGTCCCATGAAATTCTGCATTCTGAAAGCATGTTGCACAGTATTACATTCAGCGAACATCGTAAACCTAAACTCCATGAGTTCTTTTCAAAACTCGTCTTTGCAGCCAAATTTGTTCCAAATTTTTGGGATTGATGCAGGGTCGTTTAATTCCTTACAAATTTTTGGGAATGATGCAGGTCATTCAATTCCTTTCAAATTTTTGGGATTGATCCAAGGTCGTTCAATTCCTTTTAAATTTTCGAGATTGATGCAGGGTCGTCCAATTCCTTCCAAATATTCAGGATCGTTCAATTCCTTCCAAATTTTTGAGATTGATGTAGGATCTTTCAATTCCTTCCAAATTTTTGGGATCGATGCACGGTCGTTCTTTTCCTCCTAAATCTCCCTACCCTGGTTGTTACCTAAATTCCAATCCTTGCTCCATTCAAATTTCATTAATTTGTTAAACTTTCACTCATTCTAAATTTTAAAACCTATCTGAAATTGAACTTTAAATTCGAATTTAATTCAAAATTCAAGAAAATTACTAACAAATATCATCAATAAAAGCAAAATCCAAATTTTCAAGATTGAAATATCACAAATTTCCAAACTAGCAAATCTTTTTCCTTTTTTCATCATTACTTCATGTCCGAATTCCAAATTCCAAATCAAACCTTTTTCAAATCGAATTTGAGTCTGAGTGGATCATTCTTATGAAAGAAGTGTACCCATCTCACCCCAGCGGATATGTTTCCGTTGACTCTCCGTGTTCATCAGCTAGGAGCTTTTTCTTCACTCCCCAGTGGACGCTTCCTCGATGGAATCCCGATTCCCTTTATCCTCAGCAAGGTTGCCTCGTTGAGACTCTGACTTTCTATCCCCAGCGGATACTTGCTCACTCAATTTTGTGCGTTGTCTTGAGTTTTTTATACTAAAGTAGCCGTGTTGGTTTTGTTGATCTCATCGATCAACGCCAATATGCGCGGTGTATCTTGTGAGGAACACCACACCTATTGGGGGTCCATTTGTTGACCTCTTTTTTATTAAGGTTTAGTATCTCCTTAGATAGCCTAGGGCCTAGCCATAATACTTTTCTAGTGATTTTTCTTAGAGGACTAGCAACAGGAAACCCCACCACGTAGAAATTCCACATGCTTGTTTTCCTTACTTGGGGCTTCCATATGTTAAGGCTCAACCTCTAATATTTAGAAGGAAGTGGTTAAGCATAAGGAACACCAAGTGGAATTCCCTATTAGTGACCAAACCTTAGGAGTGACCCTGGGAGATCCGGAGCTCACACCCTGCACCCACACAAATATCATCCACTCACAACTCCAAATCTACAATATCCTATTTTGAGTCCCCTGTCTATGGACACTCAAGTGTTGGTCTCACCAAACCCTAAGCTCATGGTTAATGTGGTAAGAACCGACACATAGAGGACCGAAAGAAGGTTACCATTGGTCCCATTCTCTTCACTCTAAAGCCATTACAATTTTCCCAAATTTCAGTTTTTAGCCCCCGGTCCTGAAACTTACCTAAATTACCATATTACCCCTAGAAATCTCAAAATTCTGAAATTGACCAAAATTACTTAAATTCTCCAAAAATCATTTCAAAATATTCCCCACCACTCAAAATAGCCAAAACCACCCAAATTTATCAAAATTCCCAAAATAGCCCCGAAATTCCTAAAATCCCCAAAATGCCCTTCTTTAGCCCAAAATCCCAAGTTTCTCCAGAGTTGTCCGAACTCCCCAAAGATAATTCGAGGAAGTTCCTCTTGTCAAATGATGTAGTTTGACTGTAAACATGTCATACTTCCGAGCTGCTTTTGAACCCCTCGACACTTAAGTAGTCAATACTTAAAAATCGCTTTGGGATTTATAAAACCATCCACAGTAATCAAAAATGCTCCCAGACACTACCGTTTGACTCCAAATTTCATTTAGAATGGCCTTAAGCTTTCGGTTCAACTTTTTGACCACTTTTCCAAAAAAAAAAAAACCCTGAAATTACCAAAATGCCCCTCCCAACCAAAAAATTCCATAAATTCCAAAAATTCCCAAAGTTTTCCAAAATCCTCCAAATATTCCTAATTTCACTTTGTAACCATCAATTTGACCCAATTTGATCAATTTTACCCAATTTTACCAAACACCCCAATTTTGACCTAAAGTCAGATTTGACCCAAATTGGACCCAATGTCGACTATTTTCCACTCAATTTGAATTCCAAACTCTTCAGAACACTCCTCTAAACTAAATGTAACATTTGATTGCTATCAATTTTAGCCCAAACCTCACCCAAATTCGATTTAAGCCAAAACCCGCAAATTTCACCTATTTTGATCAAATCAACGAAGGTTGTCCGAACGACATTGGATCACCAATAAGACTTCACTATTGGGTCCAAAACGTTGAAATTATTTGGAAATGATATGTGATTTGCTATGGTTCGATGCACGTCAAAAAATTTCAAAATTCGGCGCGTTTCGTGTCAAAATAATTAAAAACTTCATTTTAACCACTTAATCACCCCATTTAACCTAATTTAACCCACGCCTAAACCCCTCTAACAGCAGCCGCCACCCCCTCCATTTCCCTCCATGTAAAATTTCAGCCATGGGGAAGCTTGGCCGAACCTTTCATTTCCCCTCCCAATGCTTGCTTGCTTTGCCGCCCCTTCCTTGTCCTCATGTGGCGTGGGAGGCATGGAGAATACCTTCTTCATGCCTCTATCCCTTCCATGGCAGCAATCTAATCTTGGGTGGCAAGTTTTGAGGAGCTCTTGGCTATCATTGAAGTTTTCTCCATGCCTTCTGATGATAACCTTAGAGCTAGGCTTAAAGGATAAGTATTTTATAATTTGGTTGTAATGATTTTGCTTGGGGCTGACTTTTTCCTTCTCTTTCACCTTCATTTGACTATAAATGGAGCCTTCTTCTTGCTCTTCTTAGGTTGTCCAAAAATCACAAGGGGAGGTGCTACCGGATTCTCCATTTTTTTCTTCTTTCTAGCTTTAAAATATTGCCAGTTTGTTCCTTTACATTTGTGGAAATTTACTTCATGCTTTAAGGCTTCAATGGTGGATTGTTCTTATGCTATCATGAGGTTTTATTTGCCTTATTATGCTTGATTTAAATTTCCAATTTAATGGTTTAAGATTCGATTCATCTTATGAAATTTTATGGAGCATTTTGGACCCTCCTTGGCTTAGCCGAAAATTCATGTATGGAGCTCCAAATCCATTTTTGTTATAAATGATATTTAAGGGGTCCTTATACCTCTTTGGTTGCTAAAAGTTTTATGTCTTGATGGCTTAAGAGTTATCCTTATGCTTAATGTTTATCTTGATTCATGAAAATATTTAGGAGATATATGGAGGCTTGAAGTTGATCTTTGTTTCATGGAAATTTTAAGAGGTCTTCTTACACCTCTTTAATGGATAAAAACTTCAGGTTTATGTTTAAATATTTGGCTTATTTCATGGAAATTTTAAGAGGTCTTCTTACATCTCTTTAATGGATAAAAACTTCATGTTTATGTTTAAATATTTGGCTTGTTTCATGGAAATTTTAAGAGATCTTCTTACACCCCTTTGGTGGATAAAAATTTCATGTTTATGTTTAAATATTTGGCTTGTTTCATGGAAATTTTAAGAGGTTTCTCTTACACCTCTTTGATGGCTAAAACTTTATGCTCATAGTTAAATGTTTACCTTGCTATATGTGATATTTAAGAGGTTTCTCTTACAGCTTTTTTTGAATGGCTAAAATCCATGTTTGTAGCTAAGTATTTAGCTTGTTTTTTGAAGTATTTAAGAGGCCCTTTTGCTCTCTTTATGAATGGCTAAAATCCATGTTTGTAGCTAAGTATTTAGCTTGCTTTATGAAATATTTAAAAGGCGTTCTTGCACTCTTTATGAAAGGCTAAAATTTCATGCTTATAGTTAAGTATTTGGATAGCTTCATGAAATATTTAGGAGCCCTTTTGCTCTTTTTATGGATAGTAAAAAATGTATGCTAGTGGATTGGTAATTTGCATGTTCTATGTGATACTTGGGAGCTCCTTTGCTCTCTTTCATGTTGGCTAAAGGATATTTGCTTTGATATTTTAATTTGGGAATGTTTTATATCAACTCTATGCTATCCATGGCCCTTTTGAAATGTTTTATATCAACTTCGTGCTATCCAAAATTAAAATTATGCACTTATGTAATCTTTTGGAAATATTTTGTACCCACTCTATGCTTACCAAAATGACAAATCAGCACTTACCTCTTTGTTTAGGATTGGTTTAAACCAATCTTATGTTGCTATAAAATGAAGGCTTTGCATCTATGTGATCATTTGGAAAGAATGGCATGTCAATTTGCGATATTTAGCAGGTTTTGATAAGCTTAAATGCGATTTTTGGATTTGAAATTAACCACTTGTGAAACATTCACAAAAGAGGCTATATGAGCTTATTTTTCATTCACTTCACTAAGCTCTCATATGTATATCATCTAAGCCTTAATTTCATACACTTTTCCCTTTATTGTATACTTTAAAGTTGTTTGAAGATGGTTAGTTCATAGGAAATATTTTGATAAGCTTAAATGCAATTTTAGGATTGGAATTTCACCACTTGTGAAACACTTTCAAATGATGCCATGTGGGTTTACATTTCATTTATTTCACTAAGCTTTCATATGTATATCACCTAAGCTTCAATTTTACATGTATTTCACCCCATTCCATACATAAAAATGGTGTTTTACTTGTAGGACATTGAATTTCCCCTTTGCCTATATTAATCAACTTATGGTGAAGAAATTGTCATGTGCCCATGTTGACCTCATTTTTGGTGAGGTCTTTTGCTTCTCTCTTTAGTACTTAGGGTCTAGCCTTAGGCTTTTCCTTTGACTAATCTTAGAGGACTAGAAATGGAACCCACAATTTAGAAATTCAAACTACTTCTTAACTCCCTGCAAACCCCACATGCTTGATTGTAGACGCCTAATCACCTAGAGGGTTGAAATCAAATGTGGAGGTTTAAAGGATGAGTTCCCTATAGGACTTTTTGGCCTTAGGAATACCCCAGGTGGCCTGGTCTGGTGAGGGTTGACTTGCACATACACTACACTCTCACACACATTCCAAGTCCTAAAAACACACTCTCACCCAACTTGACTTCCTGACTCATGTAGGTAATTCATATGGATGGTCCTTAAACCCTAAGCCCATGGCTAAGAGGGTTAGGAACAACATAGTGAATGCCTCAAATGAGTCCGCTCATGGCTCATATGGGCTTAATGTAGCTTCATGGCTCAACCAAAGTGATTCCATTTTACTTACACTTGATCAACCTTCCTTTTTTCAAAATTTCAGTTTTTGACCCCCAGGGCCCCGGACTCACCAAACCTACCAAATACCCTTGAAATGACCCAAAATTTGCAAAATTACCAAAATTACCCAAGATCCCTCAAAAGCAATCCTAAACACTTCCCACCACTCAAATTGACCATCTTTGGCCCAAAATACCAAAATTTCTAAAAATACCCCTAAACCCCCCCCCCCAAAATTACCAAAATACCCTTTTACCCCAAAAATCCAAAAATTCTAAAAATTCCCAGAAAATTTCAAAAAGTCCCAAATATTCCCAATTTCATTTTGTTCAACTACACCATGGGCCAATATTGCCAATTTACCCCACTTTTACCAAAACCCCCAATTTGACCCATTTTTAACCCAACTCAACCCAATGTCAAACAAAATCACCCCAATTGACCTCAATTTTGGTCCAATTCAATTCTAAACTTCAATTCAATATCACCAATATCAATTTAGATCATATCCAAGTCCAATTTGATTGAAATTTAGGCCCAATTTCAATTTGAAGCCTAAAGGCCCAATTTTGGCCCATGACCTAAACTTAGCCCAAACCAACCCAACTCAACCCCAATTAGCCCCAAATCTTTTCTAAAACCTTCCTAACATCCCCACAAAGAAAAAACTAACTTGATTTGCCCAAAATTTGAACCTAAACTCCACCCAAACCTAACCCAAAACCAAAATCCCTTAAATTGACCTAAACCCAAACCTAACCCAAATGGGCCCAAATCCCAAAATTAGAGCCCAACCAAAGTTGAAAACTCTTTGTAACACTCCCATAAACATTTTTCAACATTAATTTTACACCAAATTCAACCTTAGCCCAACCTTAGCCCAAGTTAGCCCAATTTGGCCCACCTTGGCCCCTTTACCAAAAAAGCTCAAATTCAACCCAATTCTACTCAAAATTACACCAAATTGATTCCAAACCATTCATGAAACATGCCTAAACCAATTGCAACATTTATTTGGCACAATCTTTTACAAAATTTTCATCTTAAATTTACTTTAAATCCAAAATCCCACTTCCTTAAACCACTTTAAAAGCCCATCCAAAATGATTTCAAAAAGCCCAAAATCAATCCAAAGCCTACATGACACTTTCATCTCATCATCCATTTAATTAAATCACTCCCTAGGTTTCAAATTCAACATTTAATTTTTCTAAACTAAGCCATGTGCCAAATTACCCCTAAATACCAAAAATCTTAAAACCCTTTTTCATGAAACAAGCCAACCTTTTCCAAGCCAAATGTAAGCCAAATGTGAGCCATTTACAAGCCATATGAAGCCATGATAGTTTTGACACCTCACCATGTCATTTATGGCAAATGGAGGGGTCCCTTTATTAAGCCTTCCTTAAGCTTTTTTAACCTCATCCATGATACATACTAAACCAAGTTAGCCACCTAATCCTTGATGGAGACTACCATTTCCTCTTGGCTGACCCAAATGAATCTTTTCAGCCTAGATCTAGGCCATGGGTGGTGTACCAAGCCCAAAACCATGGGTTGACCCATTTGAACTCAAAATAACCTTCTCCCCATGCCATTTCAATCCAACTCCTTTACACATGTCCAAAGCCAATTGTTGGCACCAAACTCAAGCACTGACCTCCACGACCACCGAGGGTGATCCATGCCTGGCCGGCCAGCCCACCACGGCCGCGGAAACCACCAGGCCGAGAGGCTTAATTTGAATCAAAAATTTAATTTGAATTAGCTGACTTGTCCCATGCCCAATGGCCACCATGGCTGTTCTTCCCTTGCCCTGAGCAGTTGATCCAAGACTCCAATTGCCCCTGGGAAACCCTCCAACCACCTCTATTTAAACCCACTCACCTCTCGGCCAAACAAGGTGATAAACCAGACCTTAAGGAAACTATGCCAAAATTGCTCCAGGACCTTCTCCTAACCTAGAGCAGTTGATCCCCAGGGTTCCTTTGCCCTAAACCCTATTAACAGAGCTCAATTTCTAAGTTGAAAATCCACCCAAAAACCAGGACATCTCTGAAAACACCACCAAATCCAAATTAAACTCACCCACACCTGCACAGGACCAGGAGAAGGAGTTCCCCAGTGAAAGCCCCCTCTCCAGGCCACCCAGTTGCTCCAGCCTCCAAGCTTTGAAATCGGGTCTGGTCACTTTCATACTTAGACAATTCCCCACTTTGTTTGGGTTAATTTCATAGCTTATAAATTGTATGGATGTGTTCGTCTCTTCAAGACGAATCCATAGAGTATAAGAACTCGAAAATCCATTGAGAATCGAGAGAGATATTAGGGTTTGAGTGTGGACGGTCACGGGTGCACACCAGTCGTAGACGATGACCAGGAGCCCTTGGATCGCGCGTGTATCAAGCGAACGGTTCAGATTGCACCGGAGCAGGGAATGTTACGTGAACCGCGGGCCCCTGGAGCGCTGAGTCTGATCGCAGGGCCGAATCACAGAGCGACACGTCGGCTTTCGATCCGGACTAGGATGACGCGGCGCCGAGTTGGATAAGTAGGAAATTAGGATATTTTTGAATTATTTAAATGCCCTGAACTTCAAAAATTCATATCTTTTCATAAAAAAATCACAAAAATAAAATAAAAATACCCTCTTGCTCAGTGAACACAGGAGAATAATGTGGAAAAGAAATCAAGTTAATTGGATGAGTATTTAATTTTTAATAATTTATTTACTATTTCCAATGTTTTGGTTCTCTATTTCCATAGACAATTCACCATGGCATGAGACCATAGGGCTTTTGAAGTCTCAGATCTTGGGAACATTCCCTGAATATTTCAAGGTCAGAGGCCATCTCTGTGAAAAGTTATTGATTTTTCAAGTTGATGTCACTGTTTTAGGTATTTTAATTCCAATAATTAGTATGTTGTAAAATAAATTCTAGGAAAATTTGGTGATGTTCCTTAGGACCAGAGGACCCTATGAAAAATATATTTTGAGTTAATTCATTCATAATAACCTTAATTGGCCTAAACTCCCAAAATTAAATTTGAATTAATTATGGTTAACCACACACCAAATTGACTTTAAAACAATTCTCCATTGCTCTTCAGGGTTAGAGGAACCTTACATAAAATTTTGAAATCAATTGGACTTGATTAACCCCACCAAATGGATTGATTAAGCCTCATAAGCAAAATGAAACTTTAAAAATTCATAACTCCATAAATACTTTTCAAAATTTTACAAAAATCATTTTGGAGCTTCTCTAATATCAGGGGAGTTCAGGAAAATTAAAATTGGAATTTTCTAAAAAAGTTGATTTTTCACAATATTTTAATATTTTAATAATTAAAAAATAATAAAAATCACAACAATATTAAAAATCATAAAAATGTCACATTTTGATTCTTAATCACTTAGGAACAAACCAAATATTTTTCCTAAGTCCCTAGGATAAGATATTGAATTTTAAAGGCTTAATGTAATTTTTAATATTAAAAAATGAATTTTCAACCTTTTTCACTAAAATAATTCTAATAAATCAAAGAAAAATAAAAAAAATTATAAAATTTGTTTCTCTGGACTCCTTAAGGTCAGATAAATTTAAGAAATATATTAAATCTATTTTTTCTTTTTTTTATTTTATTCTAAAATTAATTAATAATCCAAAATTCAAAATAATTATAATAAACAAAATATAATTCAAAAAATCACAAAAATTGGTCTATGTGGTTCTCTGGTCATTAGAAACATCCCATAATTTTCTTAAGGACAGAAACTTTACCTTGGTCATGTTGTTGAATTTTCTTTGAAAACCTCTATTTTCTACTAAAAATAATTATATAAATAAATTAAATTCAGAAAAATCACATTTTCTCCTCTAATGTCTTAATTGACATGTGAGTGAGGTGACATAAAAATTTCAAATTCATTTGAGCTCAATTTTATGAGTTATGAAATAAATAAGCCTAAAAGTGCATAAAGGTAATTAAGAATTTTAACCCTTAATTAAAACTTTAGGTTTAATCAAAATGGAGGATAAAATATTTGATTTTAATTTTCTATTGGATGATTGAAACTTAGGGAAATTAAAGGGTAGAAACCCATTAAACACTTTGAAAATATCAAAATGAAACTCTAATTGATTAAATAATTTAAATTTTGGAAAGAATATATTTACAATTTGGATTATTAAAATAGGGATATTATTAAGAGGATATTTATTCTTTAATTTAAAATTCCCTAAATAAGTCACTTCAATAATATTTAGTCCTTAATTAAAAATTAAAATAATAATCCAAATTAAATAAATTAAAAATTAAAAGAAGATAACCCTTAAATGAATTAAAGCTTAAAATGTTAAATGGTCCAATAGTAAAAAATCAAATTTAAAATCTTGGAGTTAAATTAAATCAAATTAAATTAAATCAAAGTTTAAATTAAATTAAATTAACACCTTAACAATTAAATTAAATTAAATTTAAAATATTGAAACTAAAATTAAATTAAATTAAATTAAAATTAAATTAAAATTAAATTAAATTTAATTTAATTAAAATGAAATTAAAATTAAATTAAATTAAAAGAAAATTAAAATTAAATTAATATTAAATTAAATTAAATTAAATTAAATTAAATTAAATTAAATTAAATAAAATTAAATTAAAATAAAATTAAATTAAATTAAATTAAAATCACTTAACAACAAACCTAAATGAAATCATTAAGAGTTAAATTAAAACATATCAATAATTTCAACACCACTTTCTATCTAAGTAAATTTAAAACAAAAACATCAATTTGAAATACTAAGATAATTGAAAGTGTAAAGATTTAAATTAAATCTAAAATAACTTGAACACTATTCCAAACTTAAAATTATTAATTAAAACCTCATAATTAAATTAAATCACTTTAAATCATTAACTCAAACTTTTAATTAAGGATGATTAAAATTCTCGATAACTAACTTGCTCTTAAAGGCTTTAATTATTATAACTCTTAAATAGAGTATTAAGTGAGATGTCACTTCATTCATCAGGTAATCAGATACCCAGGTTCACTGAGCAAGAGACAAAGTTTAACTAAACTCCTGGATGGTTAATTCACATGTGGAACTAAATTTACTTGGACTCAAAACAATCCCAGAAGTATTGAAAAGATGTTTAGGACTCGTCCTAAGCACTTCCTCAATATGACTGGATGTTTTAGAAGAACAATTGAATATAATTGTTCTTTGATGAAGAAAATCATCCTTAAACCAAACCAACAACCTAAATGTCATAGGAGATGACTAGTTAAAGGATTAGGAATTTGGTAGACAACCAAAACCCTTCCCTTAGCTTTACCTAGGTATCTGTTGAAATATGTTTAAATGCTCTAACATGTGTTTTAAGTGCAGCTTGGGATGACGGGGAGACCCTCCAGGTACGCTTTTATTTTATTGCAATTTACTTTATTGCAATTTATTTACATGCATTGCGCTTTACATTTCTTGCATGATAAATAAGACTGTTGCATGAAAACCAAAACCTTTAGGATTGTCCCTGAATTGAAACCAAAACTAAATTAAAAGTCATTGCAAGATAAAATTCACCGCCACAACATTCCAAAATATAAAACAACTCAAAATTTAATCACAAACAAAATAATAAAACTACAATTGTAACTAAATTAAAACGTCTCATTGAATGATCGGGAATACCTCGGATGATGTAACCCACGTGTTGCTAACGAGATTTCCCACGGTCTAAATGAAAGTGTGGAACTCATTCAGTTGAGTTTAGCAAATTCATCTGGACTAAGTGAATTCAATGAAAGTAACGGTGTCGGGATGATGGAACTGTGGGATCTTAATCGGTTCTGTTTAAACAACTTTAAGATTTGTTTTAATTAAAATATTAAAAACACTTTGATTTTAAGATTTTCTCTAAACCAAAACACTTCTCTCATCTCCAGATTTATGACTTCTAAAACTAAACCTCTGCAACAATAAGGAGCTTGGAGCATAGTGGGCAGCACGACCATCGTCGTCAGCAAAACTCGGATCTACTTCAGCAAAACTTTCTTAGAATTAAACAACAAAGCCATAGGATTTCGAGGTAGTTTGTCTAGTGCAACATAAATCCTCAAATTTTCGTTAGGCATTTGCATAATCATGTTAGGCAAATTAAGCCCTAACCAGTCTTAGGACTCTGAGCTAGTCGTTTGGTACGACATAACCCCTCACATCTTCGAGGCTATTTGTGTGATTATATCATACAAATATAAGACCTAAATAAATAAAATTGGCAAGATTGCAACATTAAATAAACTCCCAAATCTAAACCAAACAATAGGATAGTTTGGGAAGTTATCAAGATTCTTCTTGGATCCTCAGCTTCTCCTACTTCTCTTTCTTTGGATTCTTAAAATAAACTGTTCCAGATTTGATCCATTCCCTTTTGAAATCTCCAAAATCCAATCCTTTGAAAACCTTAAACTTTGAAATTCTTGAGAGCAAAACCACTGATCATTATTAAGAGTTTTCTTAAGTGATTCCCGTCATTTAAGATGTAATTAACTATAGGGGCTTGCCCTTATAGGGAACTTTAAGAACCCAGGTAATATAAACCCTACTTAATTCATTTATATTAAGCAGGGGAACTTTTCGTCTTATAAAATTGGTTCGCAGACCAAATGGATGTCACAAATCTTCTAGTTTATTTAATCGAGCCCCATCATCAAGGAGTGTCTATTCGTCGGGATAGATACAAAAATACAACACATAACCCAAAAATAAGCCGTACAATTTCTGGCGACTCCGCTGGGGACTAGTTCCTCTCTCCATTTTTATTAGATGGTTTTGCTTTCATAAATCGGTAGTGTATCCATGTCCCTAGTGGAGCAAACTACCATTCTTCCGTTGGAATACCCCGTTCATTTCTGTCTTGAACGAGTATAGCCAACTCCTCTCGGATTTAGGAGCCACTGTTTAGACACCCCTAAACGGAGAGGTTTCGAGATCCTTTTACCTCTTTTCTGAGGTGGGGTGGACCCCCAATAGGTGTTAGTTTAGGAGCGGTCCTTCGAGTCGAGAAGTCTTGCATAAGACTTTCTCTTCCTTTCCAATTCTAAACCGGGCCCTTTACCTTTTCTATAACCCTTTTTCCTTTAACCGTTTTGTTTCTAACAAACGAACAATCTCCCAATAACCAATATCTTTTAAAAATCACAAATACACTAAGATAAACAAAAATGTGTTCGGACTCTTTCTTTTTCGTCTTAAACTTTACAACGAAAGGAAGCATAACTCGGGACTAATACTCAGAATCTACCACTGCAGAAAATGACTACCCCAAAGTTAATCTTCTCCTTCACCAACGGAATGGACTTCGCCTTTTACAAGGATGAGCTGCCCGACAATGGGATCATCCGTTTCGGACAAGGATTTGGTAATACAGATATCAAGTTCGCTAATGTCACTCTCTTCAAACTAATGGACAAAGTGTCAGAAACTGAAGAGCCCGTAATTGAGTTCAACTTGAAGTCGGCTCAAGAATTCCCTCCCCTGCAAAGGGTTCTAGTTGAAAGAGGTACTACTGTTCTTAGGAGGACTGTTGTCTCTACCCCCACCGGTCTAGTCATCTCTGCACCTACCTCGACTTCTGCCAAACTGAAGGGGAAGGAAATCAAAGTCTGTGATGAGCCTGTCACCGTTGAGGGTACAGATTTTGCTACAATACCATCTGTTTTTTAGATTGGGTCCAGTTCAAGAGTTGCACCCACGACTCGGACTCGAAAGGAGAAATAGAAGCGAAAAGATTGCCAAGATTGAGAAAGCCAAAGCTGCTGAAGTTGCTTTTCTAGATGAAATTCCTGAGGAAAGAGAAGAACTGCCTGAGTATATACCTCTGTTGGAAGGGAACAGGTTTCACCCTCTCTCTCTGCCGCATCAGGTGAAGAGAATGTCCGTAGGATCGCCGCTGCATTACCCCGACCTGCATACTACAGCAATTACAAATGGAAAAGGGATAAGACTACGCCATTTGCTCGACTGCAAGCTGTGATAGAAAGATTGGCAAAGAAAGAAAGATGCCCTGTGTCAGAAATCTTAAGAAGGATAAGACGGGTGCCAGCTAAATCCCGCCTCGGATCGCGAATAGAGCCTGTTGCTGCCACAGAGAAACCAAAGAAGAAGATAAAATCTAGTTCACCCGTTGTTGTATCGGGTCTACAAATTAGGGAGGATACCACCATCCAGCATATAGCCGACAGACCATCCGGTCCCAGGCTTCCGGCTGCAAGAAGGATGGTATGGCGACCTACTACCGGCGAGCTAAGACCAAAACAATGTCCCGAGAAGAAAAGTCTCGTCAGGAGACTTGAATCAGAAGAAAATGCTACTGCAATAAAGGGGACTCCCGGAAAGGAAGTTCAACAACCGTCACGTGACAACTACGAGACCGTGCGGAAAAGGCCACTAGAGGATGCCATGGACAAGTTAAGGACCGACATCCGACGGTTAGCAAAAGAAAGAGAAGAAAAACTAGAGGATGAAGTTGACTCATCAGAGTTCATGGATGAGGAGTATGCCGAGATCAATATGGTTGAGACGCGAGCATCACCAGCTTCACAAGGTGCTCCAGTAGCAGCAGAAAGAGATGAATCAGAAGTGATGAGAGCACAGCTTCGGGAAAGAGATGACACAATTTCCTAGATGGCAAAGAGAATGGAAGAGATGGTTGCTGCCTTAGCCACTCTCCAGAGTCAGGTACAACCTCAGAAAGAAACACCCCCAGAGATCATCCATATTGCAGATGGAGGAAAAGAGATCACATCCGTCAACGGAGACGAACAACCAAAGAAAGATCCTGCACAAAGCATGATTCCAAAAAAAGGACATTAAGAACATGGTAGAATAGCTGGTGCGAGAAGCCCTAACACAATCTAAGAGTGGAGCATCTATTCAGACGGGTAGACCTTACCCCGAAGAGTTCGACGCGGTCCAATACCCGAAAGGCTTCGTACAACCTCTGTTTAAGACTTTTGATGGAACAGGAAACCCCCGGCAGCATGTCGTACATTTTCGTGCTAGTTGCTGCAATGCCGGTGGGAGTGACGCTTTACTCTTCCGACAGTTTGTCAGCAGTTTGTCAGGGATTGCCTTCGACTGGTACGCAGAATTGTCGAACGGTTCAGTAAAGACCTTTTCAGAACTAGAGAATCTCTTCGTTAAGCGGTTTGCCGGGGCTCAGCACCACATCACTATCGGTGATCTAGTGGTGGAGCAACAGAAGTCGAACGAGACTTTAGTGGATTACATACTTCGATGGAGGAATTTAAGCATGAAGTGTGAACCACAACTTCAAGAACAACATGCAGTCGGCATCTTGCTCAAGAGTATCCATGGCCCGATAGCACTTCTCCTTAAAGGATTTACAATCAAGACTTTCGAGAAGTTGCTTAGCAAGGCCGGGAGCTTGCAAGAGGAGGCAAAACAGTTAAGTTTCGTCGACAAGACCGATAAGCAGAAAACTGTGAAGACATTTGAAAAGAAATCTGGAATCATCGCGGCAGTAGATAAGGGCATGCAGTCGGTTCAGATACAGTCAGAGCGGCCACAGCCTAGTTACTAACCACCGGACATACCAACAACCGCAACAGATCTATCAGCAACCTCAGCAGGGCTATCAGCAACCTCGTCCGAGCTATCAGTCGCCTCAGCATTATGAGCAACTACCTCGTTCATTGCGTACCTTAAGAGAACTTCTAAATAGAGAATATCCATTCAAAACTGAAGCAATAGCGAAGATGTTCCGCAGTTTAATGAAGACACCATATTTTCAGCTACCAGAGCCCAAGTGGCCGGAGGAAGTCAATAAGAAAGATCATCCGAACTATTGCCCTTACCACCAGATGCTCGGACACAAGATAGAGGATTGCATCACTTTCAAGAGTTGGCTTGATGACAATCTCCAGAAAGGGAACATAACGATCCCAAAGGAATACATGAAGGAACCCAAGAAAGGAGGTTCCGTCAATATTATTTCAACGGATCCCATTGTTTTGATAAACCCGTACACTACTGATGATGGATGGAGTACACTCTGGACAAAGTCTTCAAAGAAAATTTTGGATCACATCCAGGCCGCTTCGGTGCGTGCTTCGACTCAGAGTTTGAAACCTGTCGAGCCGGCACTATCACTTACGATTGAAGAACCGCCCCAGAAGGAGGAGAAGATCGTGGAAGAGAAGAAGACTGAGACTTCGAAGGGTAGACTAGGGGCTGCTTATCCTAGGATGGTTGTTTCTGATTCAGAAGAGAAATCCCTCAAACTCCTGACTCTGTATGATTATCTACTTGCCCCGACGGGATCTTATAATGATAAGGGTTATAGCGTTGGCTACGTTTTGACTGTTTCTAACGACTACGTAACTAGCGATAACTGGCTTAATCCGGATCTCGATTCCAATACAAATAACGATTCTCAAATCATACACAACCTCGATGACCACGACGAACAAGATGTTCACACAGGAGGCTACAAAAGCTCGACAAGCAATGAGTCCATTTGTGAATTTCGAGGAGCTCCGATCACGATAGAATTAGAACCATCAGACACTGAAGCAACTTCAGAAGAGCCAGTTGTTCCGATTCAACCGGTAAATTTAGAAGAGATAACAGAGGTCAATCTAAGAAGCTAATAAGTTCTATCCCCAAGAATGGGTCCAAAGGATAAAGGAAAGCAGGTGGTTGCTCAGGAAGAGTCAACCCCAGCAGAGGAACTGCCCATTCGGGAAGAAATCGAGGAACATGGTAATAAAGTGGACTACAACGTGCTAGCCCATCTTAGGAAGCTACCAGCCAAACTAAGCATATACGACACTCTGATCCTGTCAAAAGAGATGAGGGAGGCTCTGATCAAGGCTTTACTTGACCCAGAGATTTGTTCAGCTCAAATGGCCGGTAATTCCTTCAACGAGGTTTACTCGTTAAGAGAACAGTGAGGTGTTACCTTCACGGACAATGATCTATTACTAGGAACAGTGATCACAACCGACCGTTATACATTTCAGTCACTATTGGAAAGTTTACGCTCTCCAGAGTGTTGGTTGATCCGGGAGCATCAATCAACATAATGAATCTTCGGACGCTAGCATATTTGGAAATTGACTTGAAGCAGACAAGATGTTATTAAGAGGCTTCAATCAAAAAGGAGAAAGAGCTCTTGGATTGATAACACTACTAATGAAGACCGGTGATTTAGCAAAGACAACCACAAAATTCCACATAATTGATTATGAGACATCGTTCAATGCTCTATTGGGTCGGCCATGGATCCATGAAAATCGGATGGTACCGTCGTCTCTGCACCAGTGCATAAAGTATTACGAAGGAGGGGAACAATGCATCAAAGGTGATTTGCAACCGTTCTCCGTGCATGAAGTTGGAATTCATAAAGATGCAGCTACTACGTGCCTCCGAAGAAAACAATTTTTTCCAGAAATACCATACCAAATGAAGCAAAAGAAATTTGAGACGATGAAGAACCTGGAGTTCTAGTCCAACTGTTACTCACCACTCCCTTATGGTGAAATGGTGAGGATTTCTCCAGGACTCGCACCCGAGGTCGAGGCTGGGGACGAGGACGTGGAAGAAACGTTGGAACAGTTGGACAGAAGAAACCGGTCATCAATGTTGATTGGGAGAACAGTTCCGAAGAAGAAGAAGAAATTGAGAAAGAAGCAGCGAAAATAAGTCTGAAGGAACCACAATTCAAGATTTCTCTCGAAGATGAAAGGAATGAAGAATAAAAATCAATGTACGAGAAGATTAACCATTATGTACATACTATGACCCTGACCCCGATCCATTATAATAAGATCGAGGGTATGGTGGTCAAGGAAGTGCATGATGGTGGTGCTAAGCCAATCAAGTTCTACCGTGGTGCTTCTTCTTCCAATACTGAAAAAAATATACAATTTGAAGATGTTACTTCCTCTGAATTATTGGAACTACCTTTTGAGTGGTACTCTCCCTGTGTTCAAAATTTAATTAAACGTGGTGTCTTACCTCGACAATGGACAAACGACCGATCACAACACTTTGAAAAATTATGGAATAATGTCGGTCGGCCTCCCAATTCAAAACATGGTCTCGGATTCGGTACAGTAGGGTCTGTTGACGATACGGGATTTTGCTTGGTTGTCACTTGCGACCTAATAAAGACTGCTTGGAAGCTTCAGAAGACCTTGAAGATCTACCAATCGGAGACGCTCCACCAGAATTTGAAGAAGAAATCAAATCTACAATAGACGAGTTAACGGAAGTTAACTTAGGTACTAGTAAAGAGCCTAGGCCTACCTTTGTTAGCTCCTTGCTCAATAAAGATGACTTCGAAGACATAATCAAGCTATTAATGGAATTCAAGGATTGTTTTGCTTGGAGTTATGATGAAATGCCAGGATTAGCTCCAGAAGTCGCGAGTTCACGGTGCTAGGAGTGTATCCTACTTCCGTTCCAGTCAGACAAGCTCCCAGAAAAATGCGTCGAGAAATTGAGCAACAAGTAATAGCCGAAGTTAAGAAGCTAATAGACGCTAAATTTGTCCGTGAAGAACAATACCCAACTTGGTTAGCCAACGTGGTACCAGTTAGAATGAAGAATGGTCAGATCAGAATCTGCGTAGACTTCAGAGATTTAAATAAAGCATGTCCAAAGGATGAATTCCCACTACCAATTCCAGAATTGATGATCGACATGGCTTCGATGCATGAAATCTTCTCATTTATGGATGGATCGTCGGGATACAACCAGATAAAGATGGCACCAGAAGATGAAAAGCTTACAGCCTTCAGAACACCGATCGGAGTGTATTGCTACATAGTAATGCCATTCGGATTGAAGAACGCAGGTGCAACATACCAAAGAGCGATGACGAAGATTTTTGACAATCTCATTCACAACCAAGTCGAGTGCTACGTGGATGATGTGGTTATCAAAAGTAAACTGAAGGAAGATCACCTGTATGATTTGAGAATTGCTTTCGAGCGACTAAGGCAATTTAACCTTAAGTTGAATCCCTTAAAATGCGCCTTCGGCGTCACCTCCGGGAAATTCTTAGGATTTGTTGTCCGACATCGTGGGATTGAAATCGATCCTGAGAAGATTAAAGCTATTTTAGAGATGCCTCCTCCCAAAACTTTGAAACAACAATGATCCTTTCAAGGGAAGTTGGCATATCTTCGACGCTTTATCTCGAACTTGTCAGGTAGGTGTCAGCCCTTCTCGACATTGGTTAAAAAGGACGCCAAATTTGTTTGGGATGAGAAATGCCAGCGGGCTTTCGAGGACGTTAAGCAATATTTAATGACACCTCCTGTCTTAGCGACCCCGAGTCTCGGAGTAGGCCGTTGATACTTTATACCGCGGCTTTAGACAATTCTCTCGGAGCCCTGCTAGCCCAGGTCAATGACGAGGGAAAAGAAAACGCTCTCTACAACTTAAGTCGTCGTCTAATCCCGACGGAAGTAAAGTATCCTCCGATTGAGAAGCATTGTTTGGCCCTGATCTTCGCCACTCAAAAGCTCAGACATTACATGCTTTCTCATAAGGTCAACCACATTTAGAGAGTTAATCCGTTGCAATACTTGATGACCCGACCGACGCTTTCTGGCAGACTTGCCAGGTGGTCGATGATACTATTGCAATTCGACATAACTTTCGTTCCTCTTCGCGCCGTAAAGGGACAAGTCCTAGCAGACTTCCTCGCAGCAAACCCTTTACCGACGGATTCTCCTCTCGATGATTTGCCTGACGAGCAGATAATGAGCCTAGAAGACCCTGATGATCGACGTTGGGAACTATACTTCGACGGTGCGTCCTCAACACAGAAGAACAAAGAATCACAAATGATAGTGCCCGATAAGGCAGGAATCAGACTAATCTTTATAACACCGGAGCGAGGAATGTTAAGATACTCCTACCACTTAACTGAACCGTATACAAACAATGAGGCAGAATATGAAGCCCTCATAACAGGACTGGAATTAACTATTCAGATGGGAATAACGGACATCAAAATCTACGGAGATTCTCAGTTGATCATTCAACAGGTAGCCGGACTGTACAGAATTTTAAAGCTAAGGCTCGAGCAGTACTTTCAGTATGCCATGAAATTGCTGGAACAAATTCCAAACGTAACAATCTACAAGATTCCCAGAAAAGAAAATGCTCTCGCCGATGTGTTAGCCCGCCTCGCAAAAGAATTTTCCTGCTTGCAGGATGAGTCAGATGAAGTGTCAGTTCAAGGACGACAGGTCCTATCACAGCTCGACATGGATACAATACATAAATCAGAAAGAAAAGCAGAAGAAACAATTGCAGCAGTGACAGAAAATACAGAAGATTGGTGGCAGCCATTAATAGACTACTTGCAAACAAGAAACCTGCCTGACGATAAGTCGTTAGTCCATCAAATGAAGAAAAGAACTTTATCTTATGCATTAATTAACAATACGTTATACAGAAGGTCTTTTGACCAGATGTGGCTAAGGTGCCTGAGCGGGTCCGAGGCTCGTGAAATTGTTAAATAAGTATATTTAGGACTTTGTGGCGCTCATTAGTTGGGTCCGAAAATGAAAATGAAGATTAAAAGACTAGGGTACTACTGGCCCTCAATGATGACTGACTGTATGAAAGTTGCCAAACGTTGTCACCAGTGTCAAGTGCACAGAGTGATTCTACACCAACCTCCAAATGTGCTGCATCCGACAATCGCGTCGTGGCCATTTGAGTGTTGGGGCATAGATATAGTGGGTCTGATAGAACCGCCTTCTTCAAGAGGACATAGCTTCATTCTTGCAGCTACATACTACTTTTCAAAATGGGCAGAAGCTATACCACTCAGAGAAGTGAAGGCACACCACGTGCTACAGTTTTTCAAGAACCAAGTTGTCTACCGTTTTGGGGTACCGCGCAGGATCATTTCAGATAATGGGTCTGCATTCAAAAGTACAAAGATCAACAATTTTGTCAGAAGACACGGGGTCGATTGGTGATACTCAATGATCTACTACCCAAGACCAAACGGCTTGGCTGAGGCTTTTAATAAAACTCTCGTTCAAATTTTAAAGAAAACCTTGGACGACAACAAGAGAAATTGGCACGAGAAGTTGTTAGAAGTCTTATGGGCTTACAGGACGACTTTTAGGACTCCTACTCAGTCTACGCCCTACGCTTTAGTGTACGGGTTCGTGGTCGTCTTACCCCTAGAAGTTCAGCTTCTGTCACTCCGAATTGCAGTTGCAGAAAAGATCACTACAGAATAAAATGCCAGACTACGACTGGAAGAATTGGAAAGCTTGGAAGGGAAAAGACTTTCCGCGCAGCAGAATTTGGATTTGTATCAAGCCAAGATGATCTAGGCCAATGATAAATTAGTCTGTCCCAGGACATTCAAAGTCGATGACGTAGTTTTGGTTCATAGAAGACCTATTATTGTACATCGCAAGATAGGTGATAAATTTGAACCAACATGGGAGGGACCATTTGTGGTCGAGACAGTCTACTCAGGAGGTTCCTACCAACTGGTGAATTGCCGTGGAGAACAACCCATGCTTCCAATCAATGGACGGTATTTAAAGAAGTATTACACAACCTGATATTTCGAAGGGTGGCCTGTAAAATAGAATCTTATCCCTAGAAACACGGGTGAAGTAATCACTTTGTGACTGGGTCCGAACCCAAAACAAAATAAAATGTATGATAAAAAAAAATCTCATCAACGAAAATGTTAAAAAGAAAACATGGGAAATCATAATAATAAAATGACAATCTTTCCTTTTAAATCCATTCATTCCTGATATTTTCTCATCTCTTCCTACTTCCTTTAAATTTAAAAGAAGTGAATAAGAATTTTTAAGTGTTTTTTTTTCTTATTATTCTTGTTCTAAGTACAGCCCCTGATCCTTTCCTTGTTTTTTCGCAGGGAAATGTCGAATGGGCGGTTGGTTCTAAACTTTAGAAATGGCGTGAGTCTAACACTTGATGAAAAGAGGGTGAGGGATGGAGTAGTGATAGAGATTGACTCAAACTTCACACCAGCCGGCTTACAATATGAAGAAAGAAAAGAAAAACAAACGCCCCGCATCTTAATCGGTTCTGTTTAAGATTTTAATCGGTTCCAATCATGGATCTTAATCGGTTCTGTTTAAACAACTTTAAGATTTGTTTTAATTAAAATATTAAAAACACTTGGATTTTAAGATTTTCTCTGAACCAAAACACTTCTCTCATCTCCCGATTTATGACTTCTAAAATTAAACCTCTGCAAAAACAAGGAGCTTGGAGCATAGTGGGCAGCACGGCCATCGTCGTCAGCAAAACTCAGATCTACTTCAGCAAAACTTTCTTAGAATTAAACAACAAAGCCATAGGATTTCGAGGTAGTTTTCCTAGTGCAACATAAATCCTCAACTTTTCGTTAGGCATTTGCATAATCATGTTATGCAAATTAAGCCCTAACCAGTCTTAGGACTACAAGGTAGTCGTTTGGTACGACATAAACCCTCACATCTTCGATGCTATTTGTGTGATTATATCATACAATATAAGACCTAAATAAATAAAATTGGCATGATTGCAACATTAAATAAACTCCCAAATCTAAACCAAACAATAGGATAGTTTGGGAAGTTGTCAAGATTCTTCTTGGATCCTCAGCTTCTCCTAATTCTCTTTCTTTGGATTCTTAAAATAAACTGTTCCAAATTTGATCCATTCCCTTTTGAAATCTCCAAAATCCAATCCTTTGAAAACCTTAAACTTTGAAATTCTTGAGAGCAAAACCACTGATCATTATCGAGAGTTTTCTTAAGTGATTCCCGTCATTTAAGATGTAATTAACTATAGGGGCTTGCCCTTATAGGGAACTTTAAGAACCCAGGTAATATAAACCCTGCTTAATTCATTTATATTAAACAGGGGAACTTGTCGGCTTATAAAATTGGTTCGCAAACCAAACGGATGTCACAAATCTTCTATTTTATTTAATCGAGCCCCATCATCAAGGAGTGTGTCTATTCGTCGGGATAGATACACAACTTGTGATGCGGCGCTCGTTTATAAAAGAAATACATATACATTTTTAAAAAGAAAATTACAAAACTACCTCCACAACAAAAATAGCCTCCTACCCAAAATTTTTTCACTTGCATGCAATCCAAATTAAAATGTATGAAAATTTTACAAAGTTCCACGGTTCACTATTTAGATCAAGTTAGAACTACCTTCCATAGGGTGACGGTTTGGTAGTTCTCACTTTGGGTGGGATATATACAACACAGCTCTGAGTCCTGCGCAGCACCGTGCTTACGGTTCCCCTGGAATTGTAGTCCATTTTTCATGGTTTTCTTACGGAGTCTTCTACAAATTTTCTACGGATTTCTTACGAGTTTGTTTCACAGATTTGCCTTTTTCAGATTTCTTACGAATTTCCTACGGATCTTTTCTCTATGGATTTCCTACGAGATGTTCTTCTTCATTCATTTGATTTTCTCTTGGTTTATTACACAAGTCTCGTACTTTACCTTTCTTGCATACACTTCAGCACACACACCTTTGCCTGCTTATGTTCAATTTACTAGCTTTGCTTTTCTGCACCATATACTACTGTTTAGCGTAGCTTTCTTGCTCTACATTCTTGCATATTTTTTAACTGTGAAAAATGACTAAACCTCGCATGTCTATATAACTCAAAATTTAATCATCAACCAAAATGAACTTGCAACTTTAACTAAATTAAAACAACTCTTGGATGACTGGGAATCCCTCGGAAGAGGTAACTTACGTGTCGCAATAATCAACTTACATGTCACAATTAATTAAAACACTAAGCCACCTCGATTTTAAACCTTCCAGAATATGATACTTTTCTCACCTCTTCAATTATCAGTTCTAAAACTGAACCTGCTACGACGAGAAACGTGGAGCATTTAGCATGGGCAGCACGGCCATCTTCAACAGCAAAACATATCTACATCAACAAAACCTTTCCTTAGCATTAAACAACAAGCCATATGACTTTGAGGTAGCCTCCCTGGTGCACCATAGACCCTCACTTGATCTTTTAGGACTTTGCACTTAGTGCAATATAATCCTTAACTTGCCTTAGGTTTCTGAGGTTGTCATTCGATATGACATAAATCCTCCTATCTTCCAGGCTATTCGCATGATTGATTTCAAGTGAACGTAAGCCCAAATTAATTAAAATTGGCAGGATGATATTTGAATAATTCTTCCAAATTAAAGCCAAATAATAGAATAGATCGGTAAGTCACCAAAATATCCTCTTAGATCTATGGCATCCCCTAGTTCTTCCTCCTTTAGATTCCTTACAATCGAATGTTCAAAAATTTGCACCGTTCACCTATTGAATTCCAATCATCATAATACCATTGAAAAGTCCTTATCCTCTTAAAGTCATAAAAATATCTTTCCTGATCTTTATCAAAATTTTTCTTAGGTAACTTCGGTTATCTAAGATGTAATTAACTTTAGAGGCTTACCCTTATAGGAAACTAAAACGACCCGAGATTAATATAAACTTTATTTAATTCTCTTGTATCAAATAGGGGAACTTGTCGGTCAACATAACATGTTTCACAGACCAAATGGATGTCATATTTAAATAGTTTATTTAACTGAGCCTCCATATTAAGCGATGTGTCTGTTCGTCGGGATAGATGCATAGCTTGATACAAGTGCTCATTTATTTAAACCATTCAAAATATGAAATCAGTTTGATTTCATATTTTAAAATTAAAACTATAATTTTCAATATATATATATTCGAAGTCCTTCCGAAGCGGGAGATGGGATTTTGATTTCGGCGGCTGACAGCTTCTACTGGACGACCTATTTTAAAAATATAATTTTTATGTGCTGACAAAAACACGACAGTGACAATAATTAATGAAGAAGAAGATGATTGACAATAATCAATTATTCAATATCTACAAACCAGAAGGTTAACTGAAAACACTTCTATTGCAACTCAAATTAAACAAAGAGCATTATCATATGCTCTAATAAATGATGTCCTTTACAAACGATCTTCTGACCAAATGTGGTTAAGGTGCTTAAACCAAGTTGAAGCTTAAGAGATTGTTAAATAAGTTAATTCAGGTTCATGTGGTGCGCACCAATCTAGACCTAAAATGAAAATGAAAATAGAAAAGGATGGGATATTATTGGCCGATAATGATGGCTGACTGCCTTGTGGTCGTAAAGAAATGTCATCAATATCAAATACATGGAGTGGCCTTACACCAACCGTCAAATGTATTACATCCAACCATAGCGTCGTGGCTATTTGAATGTTGGGGTACTGACATAGTGGGCCCTATGGATCCTCCATCATCTAAAGGTCATAAATTTATTTTAGCAGCTACTGATTTCTTCTCAAAATGGGCAGAAGCAATACCACTTAGAGAAGTTAAAGTAGAACAAGTTCTTTATTTCTTCAAAACACATATTGCCTATATATTCAGAATTCCTCGAAGGGTCAAATCAGACAATGGAATGGCCTTTAAAAATACAAAAATGAATAATTTATTCAAAGACATGGTATAGACTGGAGGTATTCGATAATCTATTATCCTAAAGCCTATGTTTTAGCTGAAGCCTTCAATTAAACATTGGTTCAAATTTTTAAAAAGACATTAATCAACAATCCAAGACAATGGCATGAACGATTAATAGAAGCTCTACGGGCCTATAGAACTACATACCGAAGACTAACACGGTCAACACTGTTCGCTTTGGTATATGATTCTGAGGCTATTTTACCACTCGAAGTACAAATCCCTTCTCTCAGATTTGCGATAGCAAACAAAATATTTGAATAAGAAAATGCCAAATTACGAATTGAAGAACTTGAGAGTATAGAAGGCAAACGTCTACAAGCTCAAAAAAATCTTGAAGTGTATTAAGAAAAAATGATACAGACCCCTGACAAATTGGTTCGACCTAGGACCTTTAAAATAAGGGAATTAGTTTTAGTTCTCTAAAGACCTATACTAGCTCATCAAAAGATAGGCGAAAAGTTTGAACCAATATGGGAGGGCCCTTATGTAATCGAAAAGACATATTCCGGAGGATCTTACCAACTGGTAAATTGTCAGGGAGAAAGAATCTTGCCTCCAATCAACGGGCGTTTCTTAAAAAAATATTATGCAACATGAAAGATGACGACTTGTTTATAAACTGGGAAAATAATAAATTTTTTTTATCTCTATGAAACAAATTTTGACATTTGTGTCTTATGATATGTTTTTTTCTTATTAAACAAGCACTTATAAGCATGATTCCTCGACATAGTAAAAAGAAAAGTGTTTAATATATCACATTATCCTATTGCTTTCAGGGAAAATGTATGATAACAGACTTTTTTTTTACATTTTGAAGCGGTGTTTGTCTGGCTTTAGACTGACGAGGTATTGAAAGTGGATCTAAAATCTACTTTGACTATGATCTTTCTCAAGTTGAATTACTTTATGATGGACCTTTGTTATCCATTGCCAATCAAGAAAGAGCAAAAGGAAAACCATATGTGTTGGAGTTCAAGCTTCATAAACAAGAAATTAAAATAGAAAAAGTCATTAATAATGAAAAATTAAAATCAGTAGTGGTAGCTTCGTCCCATGAAGTTAAAAAGGCATCTATTAGCAGAGTGAAGAAATTAGCCTCTGAATTGACTTGAGCCCAGAGAAGAAATAGAAATAAATGACTCAAGAGACTAGAATAAAAAGAGAGACAAAATATAAAACTGATGGAGGAAGACGATCAGCTCGAGTTTCCAGTACTTCAAGATTTTCCTAAAGGGACATATTATGTCTTAAGAGAAGAAATAGTGGATCAAGAAGAGGAGAGAATTGAGAGAACGACATTCACTCCCACTCCTTACAAACCAGTATTAGATCTTACAACAGTAGAGACATCAACTGATAAAAGAATCACTTCTTGAGAAGAAGTGAGACGTATTCGAGCTATTAAATGACAATCATTTGAGCAATTTAAATATATTAACAGTTTAACTATTATTGTATGGGAAGGCATTCAGTTATTTACCAGAGTTTTTGATAAAATTGAACAGGATGCCATTATTGAACATATAATGGAAGCACGTGATTGTAGGCGAGTTGGATGCCTAAGAAGGAGTACATACTCTAAACCTAATTGATGGATACCTGGCAAGGACCGAATGACAATCCAATATGGATGTTGTTACAATTATGCTATGGAGAAAGATGGCAATCCCTCGGGAATCATACGACATGAACAAGTAGGTTCATTACAGACAATGATTATTTAGATTATTAAATGACTGATGACATGGAACATAATGCCTACCGGTTGTGTTCCAAACAGCTGCATCATAAATATATATGTGGAAGGAGACTGTATACCACCTCATATTGATGGTCATGATTTTGAAAGACGCTTTTGCACTCTGTCACTCATGAACAAATGTTCTATTCTGTTTGGGAGAGAAATACAAATTGTGGGACCTGGAAAATTTCGAGGATCTTACTAGATTCTTCTACCACAAGGATCAGTTTTAATCCCACAAGGCAATGAAGCTGACGTTTCTAAACATTGCATACCAAGTGTAAGCCGACAACACATTTCGATATCCTTGAGAAGGATGCATCCTGAAAAACGACCTATTGGATATCAAGCTATCCCGGAGTTTGAAGGGTTGAAGCCTTTGGAACTACCGTGACCCTATGAATGTTCAAACACCCGAGACATGTTTGAAAAACAATGTCTTGGAATGTTAGATGTTTATGGTTGGTCTAATAGTGTCCAAGTCTATGTTATGACAAAAGGGGGGATGTGAAATCTTTTAACATGTGATATATCCGTAGCCTGTAACATGCGTACTATATGATATATGTACATATATGAACTGTTAACTTTTGTTTGTAATGATATGTACCGGTGACTTTTGTACATCATCTATGGAAATAAAATAAATTAATGAAAAGCATTCCCTATTGTTTGTGATGTGTTGGTAGGTCCTAAAAGTGTTAGAATGAATCCTTTAAATAGAAATGACAATATGAATAATTTGTGATAACTAAGATGAGAATTATTATTCGACCTATATGGGTCAAATTCCCAGCAGGGGTGCCCAATGGATATACTCTTCTTTGAAAGTCATCCACTCTTTCTAGTTAATGGATATAAGTCCTTTCCTGACATGTAAATTATGACATTCCTATAAATTGACATTTAACATTTCTGAGAGACGATATGACATCTTCGCTCTCTTTAGTTATTGGATATAAGTCCTCTCCTGATATGGAAATTATGGCATTCTGATAACTCGACATTTGACATTTCTGAGAGACGATATGACATCTTCTCTCTCTATAGTTATTGGATATAAGTCCTTTCTAGAAACGAAAATTATGGCATTCTTATAACTTGACATCTGACATTTCTGAGAGAAGATATGACATCTTCTCTCTCTTTAGTTATTGGATATAATTCATTTCCTGACATAAAAATTATGGCATTCCTATAACTTAACATCTGACATTTCTGAGAGACAATTTGACATCTTCTCTCTCTTAATTATTGGATACAAATCCTTTCCTGACACGAAAATTATGATATTCCAATAACTTGACATTTGATATTTCTAAAAGATGATATGACATCTTCTCTCTATTTAGTAATTGGATATAAGTACTTTTCTGACATGAAAATTATGGCATTCCAATGGCTATCTTTTTTAGAAAGGATATAAGTCGCATGGCACTCCTTCTCGAGACCGACTTGCATAAATCTGACATTCTATAGAGATGATATGACATCCACTCTCTTTCTTAATTATTTTTAGACACTTCTCGATAGATTAGCAATGGATATTTAGACCATTTCGATCAACGCCAATATGTGCGACATACTTATGCAGTATTCCACACATATTGGGGGCCCCTTTGTTGACCTCACATTTGTGAAAGGTCCCAATGATAGTTAATAAACCTTCATGACCAGCGTAAAAACTTAATATGACTTTTAATCTAAATTTTAATGAAATTCTTAAATGATCCAATCAGCAATGACAAACCTTGATTTGATCAACTTTTGACCTAAAAAGTCAAAATTGGTCAAACTAGTCAATTCCTAACCCAGTGGCCAACCCTACTGACCCAACTGGTCAACATTTGGCGCAAACGGTCAATTTTGGTCAAAATAACCAATTCCTGACCCAATAACCAACCATTGACCTAAAAAGTTAACTTTTGACTTAAAAAGTCAATTTTGGTCAAAATGATCAATTCCTGGCCGAATGATCAATTATTGACCCAATAGGTCAACTTTTGATATAAAAAGAAAACATTTGTCAAATTGATCAATTTTTAATCCAGTGACCAACCATTGACTACCAAGTCAATCAAGACACTAAAATGATCAAATATGACTCATTCTACCATTTATAGACATCACCATGACCATTAAGACAACTTTGGTCAACCCTTGACCTAGATAGGTTAAAATTGGTCAAAATGGCTAAACCTTGCCCCCTGACCACAAAATTGACTTCAATGATAGACATTAACATAAGTAACTTGACAATACTCAAAACCACTAAAAATTAATCCAAGTGTCACCACATTGACCTTTGGATTGACCTAAACCCCATAATTGGTCAATATGACTAAACTAAACCTTTAATAGCAAAGCCCATAAACTTTATAACCAAATCAACCATGAAAAGGTCGAATAGGTTACATTAGTCACCCTTAAACCAAAATGTGTCAACGTAAGTCAACTTGAGTCAACATTGGTCAACCTTAGTCAACATTTATCAAATTGGTCTAAATACCTAATTTTGGACCAAAAATGATAAAATTAATCAAATAATTAATCCCAAAATTATTTTGATTAATTTATTGGCTCATAATATAATTCCAATATTGTTGATTAATTACATAATTAATTTAAAATGAAATTTTAATGAAAAAGCCGTAAAATAAAATTTGGACACATGACATCACCCGTGACATAATAAATGGTTTTGAATTTTTAAACCCATTAATGACATTATAAGTGACCTCATATGGGTTACACATAACCCATGAGACCCATTACATATGAATTAACACATTAAATGACCCATGACACACCATTTAACCATGGTTAAAAATACCATCATAACACCATCAGGACGGATGAAAGAGGGGTCATGCCCGTATCAATTCTTAAAGGATGACATGGATGAGCCATCATTCACCTCACAAAATATCCAACTAGGAAAACCTTAGCTTAAGTCATCCCCACATCATAAGGTGACATCATATAAACCAAATTTTGAAAATAGAAAGAAAATGAAAATTATGTTTCATTCTTTTATAAAACCATGGATGACATGTTAGCCTATGTGGAAGGAGATCAGTTACTTCATATTGGAGTCATCACACACCTCTTTCCAAGCCAATAAACATGAACCAAATCAATGGAAGGTCCATCATGACTAAGCTATGGTAATGATGAAGAAGAAGGCTTAAGTGTCACCTTACCACTCAATTCATTGAATGAGTTGAAGGCATGGCATGGGGGAGGTAATTTAAGACAATCTTAGACAGCCATATCCACCTCCCAAATCATCCAATGGGGGCAAGCCAAATTAAGAACCAAACTCTCACCATGAATAAATTTAACATGGGTTATCTTTGAAATGAGGAATTGAACTCATCCCCAAGCTTAATTCTTATCCTCAGCCATCATTAAACAGAATGTCACCTTCCCCAATTCAATCCAAGCCAACCCAAGCATCCCCATAGCCATCCATGGCCATAAAAAGGACCAAACCCGAGCATATGAGGAAAGAGGGACCAAAACATAAAACCCCTAATCACTTCTCAAACCCTTTGACTCCAAACACCAAAATCCTTCCTTAAGACCTAAGCAATGAAGCCGCACTGAAATTTGCCCCTCTTAACTACTAAATCTCTCCAATTTAGCCAACCTGAAAACCTTAAAACATGACAAAAATGGAGTTCAAAATGAAGTTACTTAAAACTTCAAATTGACCTTCCTTGAAGCTTTCTAGGACCCTACAAAGAAGATTCAAATCAAAATTGGCTATCTTCATAGCCTCCAATCCACTGTTCAAACTCCTCGTCTCAAGCCGAGACACCTTGAGACCAAACTTGTACTTAGACCTAAATCAGCTCCAAATTAAAGCTAGGACAAGCTTGCTGAGCTCGCCACTAAGGCGTAGAGCCAATCAAATTGAAATCTCATCCACTGAGGCTAAGGTATGGCTTACTTAACCTTGATCAGGTTTGGGTTCGACACTTTGTGAAATGAATCATTTCAAAACCCTAACAAATTCGTATGGATAGTTTGTCTTGACATGATGAAGCTCAGGGATCAATCCCCATGAAGTTTCATTACGATTAGAATGAGACCTTAAGCTCTGATCATGGACGGTCCACGGGATACACCAGATGGAGGGAGATGAACCGATGACGTCCAATTTCATGTTTTAAAAATGGACGGCTGAGATTAATTTATATCTGATCCGCTATTTGGAGCCCCACAGTAGATCAGATGCATTTTCATGCGTACGTGGACATGCGACACTCCCGTGTTTTTCTAAATTGGTTAATAAATTAATTAATTCAGAATAACCTTAAAATAATCAAAAATCAATATCTTGATATAGAAAAATCATAAAAATAAAATAAAAATACCTCTGGAAAGAGGAGAAAGAGGAGAATAATGTGGAATCAATCATTTTAATTTTTTATTTATATTTTATTTTTAAATTAATTAATTACTCTTTGAAGTAATTTAATTATTAAAATCCCTTAAAATCACTCCAAAACATTCCTCACCACACAAAATACCCAAAACCACTCAAATTTACCAAAATTCCTAAGATAGCCCCAAAATCATCAAAATTACCAAAATGCCCCTCTTAGCTAAAAATTTCTAAAAATTCCAAAAATCCCCAAAACCCTCCAAATATTCCCAATTTTAATTTTAAACCACCTCATTGACCCAATTTGACCAAACTAGTCCAATTTAACCAAAAGCCCCAACTTGCCCCTTATGAATCAAAATGCTAAAATAACCCCCAATGTCCACCAAATTGACTTCAATTCTCCCCAATTTCAATTCCAAACTTTAATTCAACTTGTCCCTTATGGCTCAAATTCCAAAATCACCCCCAATGTCCACCAAGTTGACTTCAATTCTACCTAATTTTAATTCCAAACTTTAATTCAACATCACCATTCCCAATTGAAACCAAACTCAAGCCCAATTTGATCTACATTTGAACTCAATTTCAACCCAAATAAAAAAGCCCCAAATTTGACCATATGGTCCAATTCCCCTAAATTAAACCGAATGTCAATCAATTTCTCCCAATCTTGAATCCTAAACTTTTCATGACATTCCCCTAAACAAAATTGAACCATCAATAGCCCCAAATTTGAGCGCAAACCTCACCCAAGTCCAACTAAATCCAAAAATCCCAATTTTTGCACCAAATTGGTCACATTTTCAAAATCCATCAAATTGAATGCACTTACCCCAAAATTGACACCCAACCAATATTGAAAACTCTTTATGACACCCCAATAGACCATTTGGAACCATCAATTGAGCCATGACCCAACTCTAGCCTAACCCAAACCCAAGCTAACCCAAATGTCCCAAAATTGACCAAATACTCAAATCAAGCCAAATTAAACCCCCAAACCAATTCAAAACCACTCCAATCCCCTCACAAACACTTTATGACAATCATACACACATTATTGAACAATCAATTAGACCTAACCCAAGCTTGAACCCAACCTAGCCTAAATTGAACACAAATGACCCAATTTAAACCTATGTGCCAAATTAACCAAATCAATCCAAATGTGACCAAAACAAGTTCACCATAGCCAGCCTTAGGACCCTAGGGACTAAGCTAGATCCACCTAGCCCACTCTAATGGAGCCATGGTCCAAGGGAACCTCAAATTAGGGGATTTCCTTCTTTAAGTGGGTAAACCTAAAGGAGATTTTCAATGAATCATTAAACACTTAAACTCACTGCACTTATGGCCTGACCTCTGACTCACCTGACCGCTGGCCACCTCCCCTATCCTTGTTGGCTGGCCTAGTCGTCGAAGGAGCCCAACACCGAGAGCCACCTCCCATGGACAAAACCCAAATTCACCCATATCACCTGTCTAGCTCTGATTGGCCATTACAGCTCTTCAGCACTCCACCTAAGCAGTTAATTCCACCCAAAGCCAAGCCTTGAACTCAGCCCAATGGCCAAGGCTATAAAAGCCATTCTTCATGGCCACGAGAGGGTGCTGAAATTTTTCTTATGGAAACCCTGTCAATACATCACCAGAGCTTCCTTAAACCTTCATGAGTGTGATCCCACTACCTTCAACCTTTCATCCCCACTGCTCTGAGCTAATTTCTCCACTGAGATTTTAGCCAAAACTAGGACACCAATTTATCCACAGTGCACCAAATCCAAATTAATTTCCCCAACACCATCCCCACACTGAAAGAAGAAGTTCCCCCATCAAGGCCCCATCACAGAGTGCCTCCACACCAGACTTTAATAAACACTTGAAATTGACTTTGGTCTAATTTAGGTCTAGACATTTCACCAGGGCAAGAGGCTTCATCTGGAGGTTCATTGGGGCCAATCGAAGTTGCTACAATCAACTGATTGAGGCCTCCCCTTTCAGAAAAAGGTATTGAATTCTCTCCCCTCCCAAGCTTGTTTTGATACTCCATGCACATTGAGTTGACTTTAGGCTAGGTTAGCCATATAGATAGATTCGTCTATGTCAGATGATCCATAAAAACAAACCCGAAGTGATTTTTTTGAGTCTAGCTGAGATCTTAAGGTTTTTTGTGTGGACGGTTTACGGGTTAGGTCAGTTGGGGATGATGACAAAGAGCCGTTGGATCACACGTGTATTCAGTGGACGGTGGTGATGCAGTTGGACGAGAAGATGATCCATAAAGCGTGGGCTGACGAGGCGGCTACGTGGATGGTGGCATCAAATGGTGGAGCAACGCATGTGGCTTCGGAGTTGCTGAGGTTGAGTTGGTGACACGTAGATAAGTAAGAAATTAGGGATTTATTTAAATTAATTAAATTAGTGTACCTTTAAAAATTCATAACTTGGTGTAGAAAAATCATAAAAATAAAAGAAAAATATCATCTTGCTCGGTGAACAGAGGAGAACAATATGGAAATGGTTTAAAGTTATATTGATGTATATCTTATTTTTAATTAATTAAATACAATATTTAGTGCTCTAATTCTCCATTTGCATACACATTTCACGATGGCTTAAATTTTGGGGCTTTTGTTCCCTCTGTCATGGGGGATCTTCCCTGACTTTCCAAGGTCAGGAGGGATCTCTATGAGGAGACCCTTATTTTGCAAGGATATTCTATATGTTTTGATTTTAAATTATAAAAATTAAAATACTCATCAGAAAAATATAGAAATATTTTTGTAGGTTACTTGTGACCAGAGGACCATAGGGAAAATACGACTTTACTTATTTCCTAAATATAACCCTAATTATCATTAAAACATAATAATAAAAGGAAATTAATTTTATTTAACTATAAGTGTAAATAACTTGGTTTTTGTACCCCACTATGGTTTATGATCAGAGAAACTCCCATAAAAATTTTGAGATATTTTTAATTGATTTGGCCACTTGATTAAATTTTCTAAATTAAATTATATTTTTGGCATTAAAATAATTCTAATAATTAAAATATAATTCACAATATTACCAAATTGATTTTGGAAGTTCTTTGTGTTCAGAGGAACATAAGAAAAATAAAAATGGGATTAAAATAAAATTTTTATTTTTAAAGCTATTTTAAATTTTTAAATAATTAAAAACTCATAAAAATCACAAAATTAATAAAGTTGATGGGAATGTTCTAATTTTCCTCCTAATCACTTAGGAACAGTTCGAATAATTTTACTAAATCTCTAAGTAAAGATATTAAATTTTAAAGGAATAAAATTAATTTTTAAAAGGCTAAAATAAATTTTCCTTACTTTTTCATTAAAATAATACCAATAATTAAAATATAAATCACAAAAATATTAAATTTGATTCTTTGGGTTCCATTACCTCAGAAAAGATTTAAGAAAAATATAAACATAATTTCCTACCTATTTAATATTTTAAATTTTATTAATACTCCAAATATTAAAATAATTATAATTATTACAATAAATTCCAAAAAAATCATAAAAATTGGTCAAAGTGGTCTGTTGGTCAGGTGAACCTCAATTAATTTTCTGAAAAATAAATAATCTATTTTGAGTAAGTTATTTATTTTCTTTCAAAATTCCTACTTTGCATAAAAATAATTATATAAATTAAATTAAATTAAGAAAAATCACATTTTCTCATCTGATGTTTTAATTGACCTATAAGTGGGGTAATAAAAAAATTTTAAAGTCATTTGAATTAAATTTAATGAATTATGAGGTGATAAAGCCTTTAGGGACAAAAGTGCAATTTTAAATATTTAGCCTTAAATAATATTTTGGCTTGATTTAAAGGGATAAAAGGGCAACTAATGATCTTAACTAAGATGTTTGGATGATTGAAACACAAAGGGGTAAATAATGGAAACCCACCTCATTTTGCAAAACTTAAGGATAAATTTGTAATTTCCGTAATTATTTTGACTAGAAGAAAAAAATGAATTAGATGATCCTTAAGGATATGGATTGACTTTGGAAGTTGATAACTCACTAATTTAACACCACTAGTTAATGATAAATAATGATACAACACATTAATATGAATCATATTTAGATAACTTAACTATTATAAAATGTTATAAATATACTTACCTAAGGGTCCGTTTGGGGCAGCTTATAAGTGCGGTGGCGTTTTTGAAAACGATGTCTAACCATTTGGTTCATGCATTTTTGAAAATGTTGCTTGCCGCTTTTAGGTTTTTAACACTAAGCGCAAGTCGTGGGTTGACCCCTGCGGTCGACCCGCTATCCGAGTTTCAGGAGAAGCTGCTTATCCTGAAACGCACAAGCTGCTTGATCCACTTAAAAAGTACCTATTTTTATGCCTTATTTATGATTCAATTCTTAAGGATATTATGCTTTAATGAAAGGTATTTTTATGTTTTTGGATGTAGGTGATAAAAAAAGAGTTCAAGAAGGAAAAAGGAGCAAAAATAGAGCTTTTAAGCAAAGTTGCCAAAATTTTAGGTCTGGCGCTTAGGTGCAAGAATTGGGCGCCTAAGCGCTAGTTCGATACTGAAGAAGTGAAGAATTTTTTACAACTTTGGGCAGTTATTTTAACGGTGTTAAGCAGTAATCAGACCTTCTAGAAGACTGGAAGTTACTCCTACTACATAGAACATGTGATATAATGCATCTGGACACGGGAAGACAGTTTTAATCGCGAAAAGGTGCGATCCAAAGTGAAGAGGTGTGAAGACTTGGTCACGAACTCCGGCGCCTAGGCCCCAGATTCCGGCGCTTAGGCACAACAGTTGCTTTCTAGAAGATACATTGTATTTGCACAAATTTTAAAGTGGTGCCTTAAGCAACCCCTGGTCATTTTCGAATCTCTATAAATAGGAGTCAATTCTATAGAGAAAAGTGCCCTCCTTCTAGCCCCCCTAGATCTCTAAAATCAGGAGATAGATTTAGAGAGCCACCATATTTACTTCTTAAGTATATAGTGAGTTTATTTTAGTTATTTTGAGTTTTACTACTCTTTTCCTTGAGTAGTAAGTGTGAGTTTGCATGTGTTGTTGTTGTTGAAGTCTTGTACCTTGCATTGGAGTCTGTAGAAGTCAGCGGAATCACTTGAAAGAACATTCCATATAAGTATTTGTAACTTGGTTCAAAGTTATTATAAATATGTTTTGTTGTGTGAATTTAATGTGTTCTAAGTAGTTAGTTTTATTTCTGCTTTCAACTATGATGAGATAATAAGATAATTTAATTTCGTTAGTGAACTAAACTTAAATTTTATAAAAAATTGTGATGATATTAATACCTAATCTTAATTTACTTTTTAAACTCGCCATTTAAATTGTTAAAATCAGTTGAAGAATTCTGAGACCTATCTGGAGATGAGTTCTTAACTAGTAGATATCACATGAATCCTTAGGTAATCGAAGGTCTTGAGCGGGTTATTCAAGGTGAAATGCAAATAAATAGGGAGATATTGTTTATTGGGCATAGAATCGATTAGTTTTTAGAGTGACAGTCAAAATTCTAATAATTTGGTTTATAGAAAGGTAACAGGTCACTAGTAGGGCCGACCATAGCCATCCTTGGACATCTAGAAGTGTGAGCCTAGATTAACGCGTTCTACTAATAATACATCCTGAACCGATCTATGGATTAGCTATTGTTATTTATACTATCAAGCGAAGGTAAAGAATAGGAATTCTTCTATTTGGCGCAATACCATAATTTCAAGTTCTCAACGAATGATAATTATTCTAAAAAATCTTAGATTAGTTGAAAAAGGAGAATGTTGTTTTATTTATACTTGCATTAACTTTTTACTTTATTGTTGCTTATTTGCATTTAGTAGAAATTTAATTAAACTTAAAAATTTGAACTATGAAAAGAAATAAAAATAATACAATATATTGTTTAAATTAATTTTCACTTAATCTTCCCTGTGGGATCGATAACAGGGACTCCAATAGAGCCTTGTATTACTTAAAATAATACGTATACTTGCGTTTGAAATTGTGACTTTTACAAAAATTATTATAAATATATAAATATAAATTCACAAATTCTTACATTTGTAAAGGTCAGTTCAAGTCTTTGGCACCGTTGTCGGGGAAGAAAAGTGAAAAGACAATTTTTAGATTTCTCAAATTAAAAATATTTTATACTTTTATTTCTTATATAAAATATAAAAAAATAAATAAAAATAATACAAAAACATTTATAAAAATAAAAATACCAAAAATATTTTATTTTTATGCGTAGTTCTGGATCTGAAGAATTATTACCTTTTCATTTTGAATTAGAAAAAACTGTTAGAAGAATTAGAAAAAGAAAAAAAATTCAAAAATATCAGGAAATGGCTAACTTACATAACAATAATCAAAATCCAATAGAAATTAATGAACAAAATGTTTATAAACCATTAAGGGATTATGCAAACCCTACGAGTTGATGAACTTCATATTAGTATTCAAATGCCTGCTATAGATGCTAATTCTTTTGAGCTTAAACCTTCTATTATTCAAATGGTTCAAAATAATCAATTTGGAGGAACACCAAATGAGGATCCAGACTTACACCTTACTAGTTTTTTAAAACTTTGTGCTACCTTTAAATATAATAATGTTTCTGATGATATTAATAGGCTTAGACTCTTTCCTTTTTCTTTAAATGATAAAGCAAAGATATGGCTTAACTCATTAGCAACTTATTCTATTAAAAATTGGGCAGATATGGCACAAAAATTCCTTGCTAAAAATTTCCTCCTTCTAAAACTGCTAAATTAAGAAATGATATTACTTCATTTATGCAATTTGATGGAGAGACAATTTATGAAGCATGGGAAAGATTTAAAGAACTACTTAGAAAATGTCCTCATCATGCTTTACCAGATTGGTTAATTATTCAAACATTTTGTAACAGACTTATTGGATCACTTAGATCTATTATAGATGCTGCTACTGGTGGTTCTTTAATGGCTAAGTCATTTGATGAAGCCTATACTTTAATTGATGAAATGGCTAATAATAATTTTCAATGGTCTTCTGAAAGAGTTAATCCTAAAAGAGTGGCAAGTATTCAAGATAATGAAGCCTTTTCTAATTTAGCTTCACAAGTGATTGCGATATCTAAGAAATTAGATAATTTTGCTTTTAATATGTCGCATGTAAGTAATGATAATTCTGCAAATACTGATGATTTTCAAACAACTGAAACTTTGTAAGCTATTGCTAGTAAAACTATTAACCCTTATTTGAATTATTATAATTCAGGTTGGAAAAATCACCCTAATTTTAATTGGAATAATGGACATCAACAATGTAGTAATAATCAAGGTAATCCAACCGAAAATTGGAACAATCAAAGAAATTCAAGCTTTAGACCAACTTATCCTCCTGGTTTTAACAATCAGCAGAAAAAGTTATCTGTAGAATAATTGATCTTGCAACTAGGTAATCAGCTACAAAGTCAAAACACTGCTATTCGAAATATTGAGAATCAGATGGGTGAAATTGTTAATTTTATTAATTACAGCCCTCAAGGAACACTTCCTAGAAACGTCAAAATTTATCTAAAAGAAACAGGAAAAGACCATGAACAAGCAAAAGCTGTACAACTTAGAAGTGGAAAAGAATTAAAAGAGAAGATTCAAATGAAATTGAAAAAGAGAGAGAGGTTGAAGAGATTGAAAAATTTAAAGAAACTCTTTCTCCATGTAAAGATCATACTGTAATTCCTATTAAAGTGGAAGTTGAAAGACGACCACCACCTTTTCCTCAAAGACTAAAATAGCAGAAGCTTGACCATCAATTTTCTAAGTTCTTTGAAATTTTTAAGAAACTTACCATCAACATTCCTTTTGCTGAAGCTTTGGAACAAATGCCGAGTTATGCAAAATTTATGAAGGATATTTTAAGCAAGAAATACAAATTTGAAGCTTATGAAACTGTTGCATTAAGTGAAGAATGTAGTGTAATAATTCAGAATAAATTACCTTATAAACTTAAAGATCGTGGAAGTTTCACTATACCATGTGCTATTGGAGAAAACTTTTGTGGAAAATTCTTATGTGATTTAGGAGGAAGTATTAATCTCATGTCATTTTCTATCTTTTGAAAGTTAGATTTAGGAGAGATTTCTCCCACTACTGTAACCCTTCAGTTAGCTGATCGATCTATCACTTATCCTAAAGGAGTTATAGAGGATGTTCTTGTTAAGGTGGATAAATTTAACTTCTTTGTGGATTTCATTGTATTGGATATGGAAGAAGATAAGGAAATACCTATTATTTTAGGGAGACCTTTTCTAGCTACCGAACGTGCTATTATTGACGTGCAAAAGGAGAATTAACAATGATAGTTAATGATCAAGAGATAACATTTAATGTTCTTAAATCAATGAGGTATCTTGACAAAGAAAAATGCTATATGATGGAAATTTTTTATTATATAATTGAAAAGCATTATCAAGAAAAATGTAAGGTCATTTCTGAAGAAAAAAATGATGAATCCATAATATATAATGAGTCATTAATTGAAGAAATTAAAGAAGTGAATGATGAAAATTTATCTGAAGAAATTTATTATATTCATGATAATTGGGAAATTTTAGAGACAACAAAAAATAATATACTTTTACCCTCAATTGAAAAGCCTCTGAACTGGAATTAAAAATGTTACCTGCATATTTAAAGTATGCATTTCTTGGAAATTCATTAACTTTACCTGTGATTATATCTTCAGAACTAAGCAAAGATCAATTTGAAAAATTAATAGGAGTTCTGAAGAATTATAAGAAAGCTTTTGGTTGGACTATTGCAGATATAAAAGGAATAGGCCCTTCAATCTGTATGCATAAGATTTTAATGAAAGAAAATTGTAAACCCACTATTGATCCTCAAAGAAGATTAAACCCAATTATGAAAGAGGTTGTTAAAAAAGAGATTTTGAAATGGTTAGATGCTGGAATTATTTATCCTATTTTGGATAGTCAATGGGTAAGTCCTATTCATTGTGTTCCTAAGAAAGGAGGAGTAACGGTCATTGGTAATGATAAAAATGAATTAATTCCTACAAGACAAGTTATTGGATGGCGAATTTACATTGATTATCGAAAATTAAACAATGCCACTAGAAAAGATCATTTTCCTTTACCTTTCTTGGATCAGATGCTGGATAAATTAGCTAGACACTCATATTTCTATTTCTTGGATCAGATGCTGGATAAATTGCTAAAACTCTTTGTCATTTATTAGAAAAAGAAGCTAAGTTTGAATTTAATGAAGATTGTATGAATGCGTTCAATATTTTAAAAGAAAAATTAATCACTACACCTGTCATTGTTGCACCTGATTGGAGTAAACCTTTTGAATTAATGTGTGATGCAAGTGATTATGCAAATGGAGCTGTGTTGGGACAAAAATATGAGAAAATTTTCAAAGTTATATATTATGCTAGCAAAACTCTAAATGAAACTCAAATAAATTACACTACTACTGAGAAAGAGCTTTTAGCAATAGTATATGCCTTTGATAAATTTAGACCTTCTCTTCTTGGGACCAAATGTATCGTACATACTGATCATTCTACTATTAAGTATTTAATGTCTAAAAAGGATGCTAAACCTAGATTGATCAGATGAGTTTTACTTTTACAAGAATTTGATTTTCAAATAGTGGACAGAAAAGGAGCTGACAACCAAATTGCTGATCATTTATTAAGAATTAAAAATAATAGTGAGAAGATTAACGAAGAAAACATAAATAAGAAATTCCCTGAAGAATAGTTATATGTTATTCAAGGATTACAAATGCCTTAGTATACATACATAGTTAACTATTTGGTTAGCAATATTTTACCATATGGGTTGAATAACAAATATATTATGAAATTCAAGAATGATTCTAAATCATATATTTGGGAACATACTTATTTATTTAAAATATAAAGATATTTTGTGATTCGAAGATGTGTACTTTATGAAGAAACTTTTGCAATTATTCAAAAATGTCACGATTCTTAATTTGGAGGACACTTTGGAGTGGATAAAACTACGTTTAAAATTTTAAATTCTGGATTTTATTGGCTTACATTATTCAAAGATGTTGGACATTATGTGAAAACTTATGATCAATGTCAAAGAATGGGGAATATATCCAGAAAAGATGAAATGCCTCTAAACTATATATTAGAAATTGAAAATTTTGATGTATGGAGTTTAGACTTTGTGGGACCTTTTGTACTATCATCTGGAAAGATTTATATTTATTAGCAGTTGATTATGTTTCAGAGTGGATTGAAGTTGTAGTTTTACATAATTGTGATTCCAAAAGTGATTCAAAATTTTTAAGGAAGATGATTTTAACAAGATTTGGCATGCCAAAGGTAATTATCACAAATGGGGGAAGTCATTTCAGAAATGTAAGAACTCAATCATTACTAGAAAAATTCGAAATTAACCATAGAATTGTAACTTCTTATCACCCACAAACAAGTGGAATGGCTGAAGTATCAAACAGAAAAGTTAAAAGAATATTAGAGAAGAATGTTAATCCTAAAAGAACAGACTGGGTCGATAAAGTTGATTCTGCATTATGGGCTTATAGAACAGCTTATAAGACACCTATCAGAATGTCACATTATCGGTTAGTTTATGGTAAACAATGTCATATACCTGTTAAACTGGAACATAAAGCTTATTGGGTGATAAAGGAGTTCAATTATATTTGAATGCTGTAGGAGAGAAACGACTGTTACAACTGAATGAAATGGAAGAGAAAAGAAATAAGTTCTATGAAAATGCAAAGATTTATTAGGAAAGAATGAAGAAATTGTATGATAAAAAGATTTCAAGAAAAATATTTGTGTCTGGACAAGAAGTATTATTACTTAATGCTCGTTTAAAATTTTTTCCTAGAATATTAAGATCTAAATGGATGAAACTATTTATAATTGAGAAAGTATACCCTTATGGAACTGTGGATATTAAAGATCCCAAAACTGGAAAAATATTTAAAGTTAACGGATTAAGACTGAAGCCTTATTTGGGAGAAATTAAACCAAATTACAAGGAGGCTTACGAACTAAGTCTACCTGATTAATACAACTAATTAGGTCGGGCTGACGACGTTAAACTAAGCGCTTTGTGAGAGGCAACCCATATATTATCATTGTGATTGTTTGTGATTTAAATTTATCTTAATCGATGTTTGTGTGTTGATCACACCCATTTAATAGACCTATTTTCATGACCGAAACTTTTTAAAATTGACGATAAGCGAAACGAAGTCGAACGTGGTTCCGGCGCCTAGGCGCCCAAAGTCGGCGCCTAAGCACCAGTATAATCAATGGTACGATAGTTCGGCGCCTAGGAGCCAGATTTCGGCGCCTAAGCGCCCCAGTTATAGATCATGTAAAAATAAAAAATCTTCAGTTTTTCACACGAAATCTTCTTATAAATTGCCCTATCTTCGTCCCTATTCCCTAAGAAACCCTATTTTCGACCAGAAAAATTCATTTTGGAGGAGATAAGAGAGGTTTGGAAGCAATGGAGAGAGGAAATCATGGCAATGAGGTAAGAGACAAATCTTCCAAAGATCCTCAACCTTATTTTAATGGTTTTATTGCAGTTAGTATGGAGAGGTTATTTAGTCGTTTAGAAAAGATTGAGGTGGAACTTTAAAGCATTGGGAATCGTCTGCATAAGATGTATAATCAAATTGAGCATTTTGAATGGCAGACGAATATTTAATTTGATCATATGGCGGCCTATCAAGATGCTCAAGTAGCAATGTATGCGAAGAATAAGTGGATTGATGAGAAGACGACTTTGGAATTTCCAAGGGCGTTGGTATTCTATCCATGCGGGCCTAACGAACTTCATTGTGAGGGATGAAAATTAAAGTTTGGTGTTGAATAGATCTTTTGTGTGTTCTAAGTGTGATTGAGTCAAGTTTTAGTGAGTCTAATGTTTAGATTGTGTGTTTGCTTAATTCTTCAATGTGTGTTGTTGGATTGACAATTTGCTTTGAATTTATGTTGTTTGTGTTGTTTATAGAATGATGAACCATGTTATAGTCTTTTTCTGGAATTTATGGAGCTTGGAATGAAAAATATGAAATGGAATTGAAGAGTTTAGTTATATCTTGAGTTTGAAATGTGGATCTAATTTATCATTTCAATTGATTGTGGAAATTTTTGGAAGCTAGAAATTGGAGTAATACTCTCGTATGAGTACTTAGAAGTCGAATTTGATAAGTTTTGGTGGAAATATAATATTTAAATCAAATTTTTGGAAAGGCAATTCTGGCGCCTAGGCTCCAGAATTCGACGCCTAAGCGTTAGTTTGGCCTGAACCCAAAATTTCATATTCTTAAACCCTCCAATGCCATTTTCGATGCCTAAGCTTCCTATTATTCCTGTTTTCACGAAAATAGAGCCCTAGGATCCATTTTGAGGCCGGATTTTTAAGTTTTTAAGCTTGGAATCACTCGATTTCTTCATCTCGAGGATAGATCTACCTTCTAAACCATTTATTTTTGAATTTCACCATGGATTTTGCTCTCTTTGAAGAGAATCGAAATTTTGAGGAAAAAATTTGATTTTTAGAGTTAAATCCATGGATTTTTAAGTTCTTTCAAGCTTGAAAAGCTTAAATTAGTTTATTTCCTTTGATTCTATAAATTTATTATGCATTTTTGTTTCACATTTAGATGGCACCTAAATCTAAGAGAGGAAAGGAATGAGAAAATTTTGATCGTAGCAAGTTTGCCACTGCAGCGACACATTTTCGTTACAACAATTTTGCTACGACAAGAAATTTTATGTCAGAACGAAGTTTTTACAATCCTGGAGGAAGGATTGAAGATACGATCGTTGCACTCAATTAGCAACGATTTTGTTATTTCACTGTTGTTGTTGTTATCCCTGTTGTGAGGGAGTTTTATGCAAATTTCTTGGATGCCAAAGATTTTGAGATCTTTGTGAGAGGAGTTGGAGTAGGATTTACTTTAGAGCAAATCAACATTTTCTACGGCCTACCATCGAACATCGAGTGCTATTACTCTTGATTATCTCCATCTGAGGGAGATCTGGAGATGATTATTGCATACCTAGCATATGGTACTAGAGCTTGGAAGGTCTGGAATAAAAAATGGGTAAATTTTTCATCTTCAAAGATAAATTGTGTTTCTAAGGCATGACATTACTTTATTTCTGCTCGCCTCCTTCCATCCAACAATTTAAGTGAGGTTACCAAGGACGAAGCTATCCTCAACTACTGCATACAGGAGAGGAAGCCGATTGATTTTGGGAGTATTATTTATGATTCTGTAGAGGCCACTGCTCGTTCTAGCACTTCTGTTGGACTGGGATTCCCATCACTTATTTATTCTCTGTGTGAAAGTGCTGGAGTTATTGCTGAGCTTTCAGAGGAGAAGCTCAAGTCTACAAAGCCCATTGGACGAGAAAGTGTGAGTATCTATGATCGACTCTGAGGTAAGAGTTCTACCGCACCTTCTAGTTCATTACCTACTTCTGGTAGACCTTCTACTTACGGACCCTCTACTTCTTTGTCTGAGCCACCATCTAGTTTACGGGAATCTATGCATGATAAGTTTATGGAGCAGCAGAATAAGTTATTTCAAACTCATTGTAGAGTAGATACGATCAATAAGAAGATCGATCATCTTTCTGAGTACACCCAAAGGAAAAGTGATTATGATGCTGAGTATTATGAGTCTCTTGTTAGATTCCTGAAAGGTAATCGTGATGTTCAGTTCCCTGCCTATCCTAGATTCTCACCTTATGTAGATCCGAAGGATGTAAAATTTTCTTTTGGTTACAACGACGACGAGGCTACAGCTAGTGATTAGTAGTTTGATTTACTTCCTGAGATGTATTGATTATGATTTTAGTATTTTATTTTCAGTACTGATGAGTCTGAATTTATTGTTATTTGTTAATGTGGATTTGTTTAATTAAATTTGTGTGGACTTTTAATGTTTAGACTGTTTTAGATCATCTATTGTGTTATGTATTAAAGACTGAAGTATGGATGAATTTTCATTTTCTATGATAAATGTTTGTTTATGTTTCAGCCTACTGTTTAGTATTCCTAAATAGTTTGTAATTTTGCATGTTTTAAATAAAAAAAGAGAGAATAATAATAATAATATACATTTGAAAAAGTTGTAGAAATTAACTCCTACTCTGCAAACTTTTCTATTTATGCTTAATCATTTATGTTACATACAAACTAAAGCATGTGTAGAAGTAGAAATGAGTTTTTCCTTACTACGTCATCATTTTACCTAGATAAATTCTTGTTTTATTCTTTCTCTCAAGCTTTAGAAAATTTTATGATTCATTTTTATACTAAAGATGAAGTTTGGGGGAAGGGAAAACATTTTCAATATTAAATATTACTTGTTCTCAATGTACTAATATATATATATATATATATATATATATATATAAACATAACATAAGAAATAAAAGATTTATTTAAGATTACTTAAATTTTTGAATTTATAAATAATTTAGTAGACTTAATTAAAATTTCAATAATTTCGATTGATTTTGAGAATTAGAATTATTTTACTTAAAGAATTATAAGATTAAAAATTTTCTATTTATAGTAAAGAGAATTGTATTTTTGAACTATTAAAGAATCAAGATTATTACTTGAAAAAGAAAAGATTGAAATAATTTTTGAAAAATACTTATTATAAATGTCATATTTTTTAAGTGAAAATGTATAAGTTTTTAAATATAAGTTAAGGATAGTGAAGTTCAAAATCATTAAGAGGCTATCCAAATATAGTAATCCTCACAAATTAAAAAAAAAATGGCGGATTGAAAAATATCCTTAAAAAAATAAGAAAAAAAAAGAAGAAAAAAGAAGAAAAAAAGAAGAAAAGAGCAAAAAAAGAAATGTGAGGAGAAGCTTGAGGAAAGCCTAATAAAAAATTGGCTTCACTTGAAATATCTTATAGGAAGAAAACTAATTACATTTTTAACTTAATTTTTATGTACAAATATTTTTACTAGAAAAATTTTTCATGAAAGTCATTTTCTTGAAAATATTCTATGTGGCCTTAATATGATAAATTACAATTATTCTTGAAATAAATGAAAAAAATTCAAAGTCTTATGATTTTGTAGTTGAATATTCTCTAAATTCTTAAAATTAAACTTAATTAGTGAAATTTAGTTAAAGATTTGCTAAAGTATTTATAAAACCAAAAATTACAAGGAATCTTAAATATTTAAACTTCATTCGAAATTTTATATATTTTATGTAATTAAAAGGGTTACTTGAGGACAAGTAACGTTTAAGTTTAGGGGAATTTGATCCACTTAAAAAGTACCTATTTTTATGCCTTATTTATGATTCAATTATTAAGGATATTATGCTTTAATGAAAGGTATTTTTATGTTTTTGGATGTAGGTGATAAAAAAAGAGTTCAAGAAGGAAGAAGGAGCAATAATGAGCAAAAATAGAGCTTTTAAACAAAGTTGCCGAAATTTTAGGTCTGGCGCCAGAATCCGGCGCCTAAGCGCCAGTTCGATACTAATGCAGTGAAGAATTTTTAACAACTGTGGGCAGTTATTTTATCGGTGTTAAGTGGTTATCAGACCATCTAGAAGACTGGAAGTTACTCCTAATACATAGGACCTGTGATACAATGCATCTAAACATGGGAAAATAGCTTTAATCGCGAAGAGGTGCGATCCAAAGTGAAGAGGTACGAAGACTTAGTCACGGACTTCGGCACCTAGGCGCCAGATTCCAGCGTCTAGGTGCCACAGTTACTTTCTAGAAGTACAGTGTATTTGGACGAATTTTAAAGAGGTGCCTTAAGCAACCCCTGGTCATTTTCGAAGCTCTATAAATATGAGTCAATTCTACAGAGAAAAGTGCCCTCCTTCTAGCCCCCTAGATCTCTAACATTCGGAGATAGATTTAGAGAGCCACCATATTTTCTTCTTAAGTATTTAGTGAGTTTATTTTAGTCCATTTGAGTTTTACTACTCATTTCCTTGAGTAGTAAGTGTGAGTTTGCAAGTGTTGTTGCTGTTGAAGTCTTGTACCTTGCATTGGAGTCAGTAGGATTTAGCGGATTCACTTGAAGGAACATTCCAAATAACTATTTGTAACTTGGTTCAAATTTTTTATAAATGTGTTTTGTTGTGTGAATTCAATGTGTTCTGAGTCGTTAGTTTTCTTTCTCCTTCAACTATGATGATATAATAAGATAATTTAATTTTGTTAGAGAACTAAACTTAAATTTTATAAAAAATTACGATGATATTAATACCTGATCTTAATTTACTTATTAAAATGACCATTTGAACTATTAAAATCTATTGAATAATTATGAGACCTATCGGGAGATGAGTTCTTAACTAGTAGATATCACATGAATCCTTGGGTAATCGAAGGCCTTGAGCGGGTTATTCATGGTGAAGTGCAAATAAATAAGGAGATATTGTTTATTGGGCATAGAATTGATTAGTTTTTAGAGTGATAGACTAAATTCTAATAATTTGGTTTATAGAAAAGGAACGGGTCACTAGTAGGGCCGACTATAGCCACCCTTGGACATCTAGAAGTGTAAGCCTAGATTAACCCATTCTACTAACAATACTTCCTGAACCGATCTATAGATTTTCCAATGTTCTTTATACTATCGAGAGAAGGTAAATAATAGGAATGTTTCTATTTGGTGCAATACCATAATTTCAATTTCTCAACAAATGATAATTATTCTGAAAAATCTTGGATTAGTTGAAAAAGGAGAAAGATTTTTTATCTATACTTGCATTAACATTTTAATTTATTGTTACTTATTTGCATTTAGTAGAAATTTAATTAAACTTAAAAATCTGAAATTTGAAAAAGAAATAAAAATAATAATTACTTTTAATTTGAAAATCTAATATATTTTTTAAATTTATTTTCACTTAATCTTCCCTGTATGATCGATAACCAAGACTCCAATAGAGCCCTGTATTACTTGAAACGATACGTATACTTACGTTTAAAATTGTGACTTTTACAAAAAATTATAATAAATATTTAAATATAAATTCATAAATTCTTACATTCGTAAAGGTCGGTTCACTGCCCCAAATACACCCTAAGTCTTAAGGGCTTGGTAGTGAGACTAGGTTTAATTAAAATTTGACTAATGAAGTTTAGAAAGGATAACATAATTAATGTTAAACACATTTAAACACTACAAGCTCATAAAAATTGGTTAAATTCTTTTATAAATTAAATTTCCTCTAAAGGACCCACTTACATAGTTCATAAATGGAATACCAAGTGATATTTATCCCACCTTTTAGGATAATTAAAACTTCAGCTCATTAAGCTTAAGGTTATGAAATAGATGAATCATTTAGTAAATATGACAAGTTCAAATGAACTCAAGATATTTCAAAAGAAATGTGAAATATCTAGAGATCGGCTGAACCCTCTCACAAGTCTTCTGGACAGCCTGTAGGATAACTGGACCTATCATATTTATTAAAAGAAGGCATCTCAAAAATGAATAAATAAGACCCATTAACTTATGACATAGGATTTGGTTGGCTTGTGACGAACCTATCTATAGGATTTACATTCTTGCAAATTATAAATGTCTACTGCAAAATACTAAAGTTTCAGGTGCGGGAACGAGAAGATTTGTCAGGTACACTTTTATAAGTTTGTGGTACCTTCTTTTGTGTACTTCCTTTACTTTTCTTGCTTACAAACTTGCATGCTAAATAACAATGTCACCCAGCAAGAAAACCAAAAATTTTAGAATAGCCCAAAAACTGAAACCAAAAAATCAAAAAAAAATTAAAACAAAATAATATAAAATTCACCTCCACAACAATCAAAATATAAGAAAACTCAAATTTAATCACGAACAAAAAAAATCACAAGTGAAATTAAATTAAAACGTCTTTATCGGATGATCGGGAATACCTCGGAGGAGGCAACCTTCAGCTGTTAACAAGTCTTCCCAAAGTCTAAATGAAAGTACATAACTCATTCAGTTTAGTAAATTTATCTAGAATAAGTGAATCAGAAGAAAATAGTGGTGCTGGAATGAGGGAACCGTAGGATCCTAACCGGTGTTATTATAATCAACTTAAATATTCCACTAATAAGACATTAAGACTTCCCAATTTAAGCATTTCTAAAACATGAAACTTTCCTTTTCTTTTTAATTGACACTTATAAAACTAATCCTACTACAATGAGGAGCTTGGAGAATGCATTGTGGGCAGCACAATCATCTTTAAAAACAAAACTCTTTAGAATTGAAAAACAAGCCACGGGACTTCAGGGTAGCTTGCATATTGTAGTATAAGTCCTCATATTTTCTCTTTAGGCTTTTGCATGACAATGTTGTGCAATATAAGCTCAAACTAGTCTTAGGATTTCGAGGTTTTGATCGGGTATGACATAAATCCTCCCATCTTCCAGTCTATTCACATGATTGGTATCAAGTGAATGTAAGCCCTGAATAATAAAATTTACAGGATGAAACATTAAAAAATTATCTCAAATTAAAGCCAAACATAGGATAGTTTGGGAAAATGCCATGATTTTTCTCAAATCTATGTTCTTCCCCTAGCCCTCTTTTTTTTCCTTTGTATTTCTATAATTAGTGTTCCAAACTTGATCCACTCACTTATTAGATTCCCCATTATCACATTTGCTTAGGTGACTTTGGTAACCTAAGGTGTAATTAACTATAAGGGCTCGCGCTTATAGTAAACTTAAGGACCCCAGAATAATATAAACCCTATCTAATTCCTTCATATTAGATAGGGGAAGTTGTCAGCCATTATAAATGGTTTGCAGACCGGACGGATGTCATGAATTCTTTAGTTTATTTGATCCAGCAAAAAAAATAAGCAATGAATCTATTCTTCGAGATAGAAATATGTCTTATACTGAAGTGCTCAGTTATTGAAACTGTTGATTATATGGGATCAGTTTGACTTCATATTTTTCAAAACTTAAAATGATATATTTTATACACATATATATTTCAAAATTAAACAAAAATCTCAATATGTGGCCGACAACTAAATGGTTATTATGGTAACTATTAGGTCATTTTAATCAAGTTTGACCTCTTAGGTCAATGGTTGACTTGGTGATTAAGGTGGTGGTCTTTGGGTCTAAAATTAAGATTTTGACAAAGTTTGACTAATATGACCAAAGTTGACCAATTTAACCAAATTTGAGCAATTTACTGTTTAGATTGACTAAATGGTCCACTTTGACCAATTTGGTGTCTGGGTTGACCAAATGGATCAATTTGACCAAATTTGACCAAACATGATCATTTTTACGAGGGTTGACTAATTTAACCAAAGTTGACAAATTTGACCAATTGGGTCAGTTGGATGTCTGTATTGACCAATTAGTTATTGTGGTAACTATAAGGTCATTTTAACTAAAGTTTTACCAGTAAGGTTAATGGTTGACCTGGTGATCAATGTGGTGGACATTAAGTCCAAAATTGACCATTTTGACCAAGTCTGACTAATTTGACTGATCCACTTAAAAATACCCATTTTTATGCCTTATTTATGATTCAATTCTTAAGAATATTATGCTTTAATGAAAGGTACTTTTATGTTTTTGGATGTAGGTGATAAAAAAAGAGTTCATGAAGGAAAAAGGAGCAAAAAGGAGCAAAAATAGAGCTTAAAGAGCAAAGTTGCCGAAATTATAGGTCTGGAGCCTAGGCGCTAGAATCCGGCGCCTAAGCGCCAGCTCGATACAGAAATAGATAATATTTTTGGCAACTTTGACAGTTATTTTGATGGTGTTAAGCGGTTATCAGACCTTCTAGAAGACTGGAAGTTACTCCTATTATATAGGACATGTGATACAATGCATCTGGACATAGGAAATAATTTTAATCACGAAGAGGTGCGATCCAAAGTAAAGAGGTGCGAAGACCTGGTCATGGACTCCGGCACCTAGGCGCCAGATCCCGGTGCCTAGGCGCGACATTAAGCTTCTAGAAGATACATTGTATTTGGGTGAATTTTTAAGAGGTGCCTAAAGAAACCTCTGATCAAATTTGGAGCTCTACAAATAGGAGTCAATTCTACAGAGAAAAGTGCCCCTTTTAGCACCCTATAGTCATTCTATCACCATATACCCCCCTCTAGCATCCAATCATTTTAGGGAGCCACTTTCTTTTGCATTTAGTGAGTTTATTTTGAGTATTACTACTCAATTCCTTGAGTAGTAAGTGTGAGTTTTCAAGTATTGTTGCTATTGAAGTTTTGTACCTTGCATTGGAGTCAGTAGGAGTTAGTGGATCACTTGAAGGAACATTCCAGATAAGTATTTGTAACTTGGTTCAAAGTTTTATAAATATGTTTTGTTGTGTGAATTCAATGTGTTCTGAGTAGTTAGTTTTCTTTCTCCTTTCAACTATGAAAAGATAATAAGTTAATTGAATTTTATTAGAGAACTTAACTTAAAATATTTATAAAAATTGTGATGATATTAATATCTGATCTTAATTTACTTTTTAAACTGGCCATTTAAATTGTTAAAACCTATTGAAGAATTCTGAGACCTATCTGGAGATGAGTTCTTAAATAGTATATATCACAAGAATCCTTGGGTAATTGAAGGCTTTATGCAGGTTATTCAAGGTGAAGTGCAAATAAATAGGAAAATATTATTTATTGGGCGTAGAATTAATTCGTTTTTAGAGTGACAGACTAAATTCTGATAATTTGGTCTATAGAAAGGGAACGGGTCACTGGTAGGGTCGACCATAGCCACCCTTGGACATCTAGTAGTGTGAGCCTAGAATAACCCATTCTACTAATAAAACATCGTGAACCAATCTATAGATTAGCCAATGTTTTTTATACTATCGAGCGAAGGTAAAGAATAAGAATGCTTCTATTTGGCACAATACCATAATCTAAGTTCTCCACAAATGATAATTATTCTAAAAATCTTGGATTAGTTGAAAATGAGAAAGTTATTTTATTTATTTTTGCATTAATCTTTATTTAATTAATGCTTACTTAGATTTAGCAAAAATTTTATTAAATTTAAAATCTGAATTTTGAAAAGAAATAAAAATAATAATTACTTTTAATTTGAAAAATCTAAAATATTTCTTAATTTTCTCATATTCTTCCCTGTGGGATTGATAACCAGGACGCCAATAGAGCCTTGTATTACTTGAAAAGATACGTATACTTGCGTTTGAAATTGTGACTTTTACAATAATTATTATAAATATTAAAATATAAATTCATAAATTCTTACACAAGTAAAAGTCGGGTCATAGCAGTTCATTGACCAAAGTTGACCAGTTTGACAAAATTTGACCAATTTAGTGTTTAGATTGACCAAATGGTCTGGGTTGACCAAATCGTTCAATTTGACATAGTTTGACTAGGGTTGACCAATTTGACCAAATTTGATCAATATGGTCAATTAGATGTCTTTATTGACCAAATAGTTATTGTGGTAACTATTAGGTCATTTTAACCAATGTTTGACAAGTTTAGTCAAGGGTTAACCTGGTGATCAATGTGGTGGTCATTGGGTCCAAAATTGATCATTTTGACCAAGTTTGACTAATTTGACAAAAGTTGAATAGTTAAACCAAATTTGACCAATTTAGTGTTTAGGTTTACGAGATGGTCCATCTTGACCAATTTGGTGTCTGGGTTGACCAAATGGTTCAATTTGACCAAGTTTAACCAAAGTTGACCATTTTTTACCAGGTTGACCAATTTGACCAAAGTTGACCAGTTTGACCAAATTTGATCAATTGGGTTAATTGGATATCTGTATTGACTAAATGGTTATTGTTGTAAATATTAGGTCATTTTAATCAAAGTTTAAAAAGTTAGGTCAACTATTGACCTGGTGGTCAATGTGGTGGTCATTAGGTTCAAAATTAACCATTTTGACCAAGTTTGACTAATTTGACCAATGTTGACCAGTTTGACAAAATTTAACCAATTTAGTGTTTAGGTTGACTAAATTTTCCATTTTGACCAATTTGGTGTCTGGGTTGACCAAATGGTTCTATGAAAAGTTTGACCAATGTTAACCATTTTGACCAGGGTAGAACAATTTGACCAAAGTGGACCAGTTTGACCAATTGTCCAATTGCATATCTATATTCACCAAATGATTATTGTTGTAACTATTTGGTTGTTTTAAAAAAAGTTTGACCAATTAGGTCAAGGGTTGACGTGGTGGTAAATGTGGTGGTCATTGGGTCCAAAATTGACCATTTTGACCAAATTTGACTAATTTCACCAAAGTTGACGAGTTTGACCAAATTTGACCAATTTAGTGTTTTGGTTGACCAAATGGTCTGTTTTGACTACTTTGGTGTATGGGTTGACCAAATAGTTAAATTTAACCAAGATTGACTAAAATCGAGCATTTAGATCATGGTTGACCAATTTAACCAATTTTGATTAGTTTAACCAAATTTGATCAATTGAGTCAATTGGATGTCTGTATTGACCAAATGGCTTTTTAGGTAACAATTAGATCATTTTAACCAATGTTTGACCAATTAGGTCAAGGGTTGACCTGGTGGTCAATGTGGTAGTCATTGGGTCTAAAATTGATCATTTTGACTAAGTTTGACTAAATTTAACAATTTATTGTTTAAGTTGCTCAAATGGTCTGTTTTGAATAATTTGGTATCTGGGTTGACTAAATGGTTCAATTTAACCAAATTTGACCAAACATGACCATTTTGACCAAAATTGACCAATTCGACCAAAGTTGACCAAATTTGACCAATTGGGTCAACTAGATGTCAGTATTGACAAATTGGTTATTATGATAACTATTAGATCATTTTAACCAAACTTTGATTAGTTAGGATAAGTGTTGACTTGATGATCAATGTGGGGGACAATACATCCAAAATTGACCATTTTGGGTTTGACTAATTTGACCAAAGTAGACAAGTTTGACAAAATTTGACCAATTTAGTGTTTAGATTGACCAAATGATCCGTTTTGACCAATTTAGTTCATGGGTTGACCAAATGATTCAATTTGACTAAGTTTGACCAAACATGATGATTTTTACTAGGGTTGACCAATTTGACCAAAGTTGACCAGTTTGACCAAATTTGATCAATTGGGTCAACTGGATGTTTGTATTGACAAAATAGTTATTGTGGTAACTATCAAGTCATTTTTACCAAAATTTGATTAGTTAGGACAAGGGTTGACCCAGTGATAAATGTGGTGGTCATTGTGTCCAAAATTTACCATTTTGTACAAGTTTGGCTACTTGGCCAAAGTTGACCAGGTTGACCAAATTTGACCAATTTAGTGTTTAGGTTGACCAAATGGTCCATTTTGACCAATTTTGTGTCTAGGTTGACTAAATGTTTCAATTTGACCAAGTTTGACCAAAGTTAACCATTTTGAACAAGGTTGAACAATTTGACCAAAGTTGACCAGTTTGACCAATTTTGACCAATTGGGTCAATTGGATGTCTGTATTGACCAAGTGCTTATTGTGGTAACTATATGGTTGTTTAACTAAAGTTTAACCAGTTAGGTCAAGGATTGACTTGTTTATCAATGTGGTGGTCATTTGATCTAAATGTGACCATCTTGACTAGGTTTGACAAATTTGACTAAAGTAGGCCAGTTTGACAAAATTTGACTGATTTAGTGTTTAGGTTAACCAAATGGTTCATTTTGACCAATTTGGTGTTTGGGTTGACCAAATGGTTCAATTTGACCAAGTTTGATCAAAGTTAACCATTTTGACTACGGTTGACAAATTTGACCAAAGTTAACTAGGTTTACCAATTTTGATAAATTTGGTTAATTGGATGTCTGTATTGACCAAATGGTTATTGTGATAACTATTACGTCATTTTAACGAAAGTTTGACTAGTTAGATCAAGGGTTGATCTTGTGATCAATTTAATGGTCGTTAGGTCCAAAATTGACCATTTGATCAAGTTTGACTAATTTGACCAAGATTGACCATTTTGACAAAATTTGACAAAATTAGTGTTTAAGTTGACCAAGTGGTCCATTTTGACCAATTTGGTGTGTGGTTTAACCAAATGGTTCAATTTGACCGGGTTTGACCAAACATGACCATGTTGACTAGGGTTGACCATTTGACCAAAGTTGACCAATTTGACTAAATTTGTAATTGGGTCAATTGGATGTCTGTATTGACCAAATGGTTATTGTTGTAACTATTAGGTCATTTTAACCAAAGTTGAACTAGTAATGTCAATGGTTGACCTGGTGATCAATGTGGTGGTCATTGGTCCAAAATTGACAATTCTTATAAGATTTGACTAAATTTACCAAATTTGACCAATTTGATCAAATTTGACCAATTTAGTGTTTAAGTTGACAAAATGGTCAGTTTTGACCAACTTGGTGTCTAGGTTGACCAAATGGTCCAATTTGACCAAGTTTGACCAAAGTTAACCATTTTGACCATAGTTGACTAATTTGACCAAAGTTGATCAGTATAACCAAATTTGACTAATTTGGTCAATTGGATATTTGTATTGACCAAATGCTTCATGTGGTAACTATTAGGTTATTTTTTGACCAGTAAGGTCAAGAGTTGACCTAGCGGTCAAGGTGGTGATCATTGGGTCCAAAATTGACAATTTTAATCAAGTTTGACTAATTTGACCAAAATTCAACAGTTTGACCAGTTTGACCAAGTTTGACCAAACATGATCATTTTCACCAGGGTTGATCAATATGGACCAAAAGGTTATTTTGGTAACTATTAATTCATTTTTACCAAAGTTTGACCAGTTATGTTAAGGGTTGACTTGGTGATGAATGTGGTGTTCATTAGGTTCAAAATTATCTATTTTGACTAAGTTTGACTAATTTGACAAAAGTTGACCAGTTCAACAAAAGTTACCCAATATAGAGTTTAGGTTGACCAAATGGTCCATTCTGACAAATTTGGTGTTGGGTTGACCAAATAGTTCAATTTGACCAAGTTTGACTAAAGTTGACTATTTTAACCAAGGTTGACCAATTTGACCAATGTTGACTCGTTTGACAAAATTTGACTAATTTGGTCAATTGGATGTCTGTATGGACTAAATGGTTATTGTGGTAACTATTAGGTCATTTTAAACAAAGTTTGACCAATTGTGTCAAGGGTTGATTTGTTGGTCAATGTGGGGGGTCATTGGTTCCTAAATTGATCATTATGACCAAGTTTGACTAATTTGACCAAAGTTTAACATTTAGACTAAATTTAACCAATTTAGTGTTAGGTTAACTAAATGGTCAATTTTGATATATTTGGTGTATGGGTTGACCAAATAATTTAAGTTGACTAAATTTGACCAAAGTTAACCATTTTGACCAGGGTTGGCCAATTTGACAAAAATTGATCAATTTTACCAAATTTGACCAATTGAGTCATTTGGATGTTTGTATTTACGAAGTGTTTATTGTGGTAAATTTTAGGTCATTTTAACTAAATTTTGTTTAGTTAGGTCAAGGTTTGACCTGGTGATCAATGTGGTGGATATTAGGTCTAAAATTGATAATTTTAACCAAGTTTGACTAATTTGAACAAAGATGACTAGTTTGACAAAATTTAACCATTTTATTGTTTAGCCTGAACAAATGGTTCATTTTGACCAATTTTGTGTTTGGGTAGTCCAAATGTTTCAATTTGACCTTATTTGACCAAAGTTGACCATTTTGATCAGGGTTGACCAATTTGACCAAAGTTAACGAGTTTGTCTAAATTTGACCAATTGGATCAATTCGAAGTCTGTATTGACCAAATGGTTATTGTGGTACCTATTAGGTCATTTTAAGTAAAGTTTCACCAGTTAGGTCAATGGTTGACCTGGTGGTCCATGTGGTGGTCATTTGGTCCAAAATTGACAGAACATTTTGACTAAGTTTGACTAATTTGACCAAAGTTAACCAGTTTGATTAAATTTAACCAATTTAGTGTTTATGTTGACACAATGGTCCATTTTGACCAATTGGGTGTCTGGATTGACCAAACTTTTTAATTTTAACCAAGTTTGACCAAAGTTTACCATTTTTAACAGGGTTGATCAATTTGAACAAAGTTGACCAGTTTGACCAAATTTGACCATTTTGGCGTTTATGTTGACCAAAAGGTACATTTTGACCAATTTGGCATCTAGGTTGACCAAATGGTTCAATTTAACCAAGTTTGACAAAACATGACCATTTTGACCATGGTTAACCAATTTGATCAAAGTTGACCAATTTGACCAAATTTGACCAATTGGGTTAATTGAATGTCTGTATTGATTAAATGGTTGTTGTAGTAACTATTAGGTCATTTTAGTCAAAGTTTAACCAGTTAGATCAATGGTTGACCTGATGGACAATGTGGTGTTCATTAGGTCCAAAATTGACAATTTTGATCAAGTTTGACTAATTTAACTAAAGTTGACCAGATTTACCAAATTTGGCCAACTTAGTGTTTAGGTTGGCCAAATGATCCATTTTGTCCAATTTGGTTTCTGGGTTGATGAAATGATTCAATTTGACCAAGTTTGACCAAAATTAACCATTTTAACCAGGGTTGACCAATTTGACCAAAGTCAACTAGTTTGACCAAATTTGACCAATTTGGTCAGTTGGATGTCTCTATTCACCAAATGGTTATTTTGGTAACAACTTGGTCGTTTTAAACAAAGTTTGACCAGTGAGGTCAAGGGTTGAAATGGTGATCAATGTGGGGCCATTGGTTCTAAAATTGACCATTTTAACCAAGTTTAACTAATTTGACCAAAGTTGACTATTTTGAGCAAACTTGTCCAATTAAGTGTTTAGGTTGACAAAATGATCCATTTTGACCTATTTGGTGTCTGGGTTGACCAAATGTATCAATTTGACCAAGTTTGACCAAAGTTGACCATTTTGATCAGGGTTGACCAATTTGACCAAAGTAGACCAGTTCGATCAAATTTGACCAATTGGGTCAATTGAATGTCTTTATTAACCAAATGGTTATTGTGGTAACTATTAGGTCATTTTAACCAAATTTTGTCCAGTTAGGTCAAGGATTGACCTGGTGGTCTATGTGGTGGTCATTAGGTCCAAAATTGACCATTTTGACCAAGTTTAACTAATTTGACCAAAGTTGTCCAGTTTGACCAAATATGACTAATTTAGTGTTTTGTTTGAAACAATGACCCATTTTAACCAATTTGGTGTCTGGGTGGAGCAAAAGGTACGATTTGACCAAGTTTCACCAAAATTAACCATTTTGACCCAGGTTGACCAATTTAATCTAAGTTGACCAAATTTGACCAATTTGTTCAATTGAATGTCTGTATTGACCAAATGGTTATTGTTGTAACTATTAGGTCATTTTAACCAAAGTTTGACCAGTTAGGTCAAGGTTCACCTGGAGATCAATGTGGTGGTCATTGGGTCCAAAATCGACCATTTTGACCAAGTTTGACTAATTTGAACAAAGTTGACCTGTTTGACAAAATTTAACCAATTTAGTGTTTAGGTTGACAAAATGGTCTATTTAACCAATTTTCTTTCTGGGTTGACCAAATGATTTAATTTGACAAAGTTTGACCAAAGTTAGCCTTTTTGACCAAGGTCGACGTATTTGACCAAATTTTACCCCCAGTTTGTCCAAATTTGACCAAAGTTAACCAGTTGGATGTCTTTATTGATCAAATGGTTATTGCGGTAACTATTAGGTCATTTTAACTAAAGTTTGACCCATTAGGTCAAGGGTTGACCTGGTGGTCAATGTGGTGGTCATTGGGTCCAAAATTGCTTATTTTGACCAAGTTTTACTAATTTGGCCAAAGTTGACCAGTTCAATAAATTTAATATTTAGGTTGACTAAATGGTTAACTTTCACCAATTTGGTGTATGGTTTGACTGAATGGTTAAATTTAACCAAGTTTGACCAAATATGACCATTTTCACTAATGTTGACCAATTTGACGAAAGTTGACATATTTGACCAAATTTCACAAATTGGGTCAATTGGATGTCTGTATTGACCAAAAGATTATTATGGTAACAATTACGCCATTTTAACCATGTTTGGCTTGTTAGGTCAAGGGTTGACTGGTTATCAATGTGGTGGTCATTGGTTCCAAAATTGACCATTTTGACCAAGTTTAACTAATTTGACCAATGTAGACCAGTTTGACCAAATTTGACCAATTTAGTGTTTAGGTTGACCAAATGGTCCATTTTGACTAATTTGGTGTCTGAGTTAACCAAATGGTTCAATTTGACCATGTTTAACCAAACATGACCATTTTGACCAGGCTGACTAATTAGACCAAAGTTGAATATTTTGATCAAATTTGACAAATTGGGTTAACTGGATGTCTGTATTGACTAAATGATTATTATGGTAACTATTAGGTCATTTTAACCAACTTTATCCAGCTAAGTCAAGGGTTGACTTGGAGATCAATATGGTGGTCATTGCGTCCAAAATTGACCATTTTGACCAAGTTTGACTAATTTGACCAATTTTGACCAATTTGACCAAATTTAACCAATTTAGTGTATTAGTTGACCAAATGGTCCATTTTGATCAATTTGGTGTCTGGGTTGACCAAATGGTGATTTTTGACCAAGTTTGACTAAACATGACCAATTTGACCAAAGTTGACCAATTTGATGAATTTGACCAATTGGACCAAAGTTAACCAAATTGTCCAATTTGATGTTTGTATTGACCAAATGTTTATTGTAGTGACTATTAGGTCATTTTAGCCAAATTTTGACTAGTTAGGTCAAGGGTTGACCTGGCGATCAATGTAGTGGTCATTGGGTCCAAAATTGATCAGTTTGACTAAGTTTGAGTAATTTGACCAAAGTTAACTAGTTTTACAAAATTTGACCAATTTAGTGTTTGGGTTGACTAACTGATCCATTTTGACCAATTTGTTGTGTGGGTTGACCAAATGGTTCAATTTGATCAAGTTTGATTACTTTCACGAAAGTTGACCAGTTTGACAAAATTTAACCCATTTCGTCAATTGGATGTCTGTATTGACCAAATGGTTATTGTGGTAACTATTAATATTAGGTAATTTTAGCCAAAGTTTAACCTGTTAGGTCAAGGGTTGACCTGGTGGTCAATGAGGTGGTCATTGGGTCCAAAATTGACCATTTTGACCAAGTTTAACTAATTTGACAAAGTTTAACAGTTTGACTAAATTTGACCAATTCAATGTTTAGGTTAACCAAATGGCCCATTTTTAACAATTTGGTTTCTAGGTTGACCAAATGGTTTAGTTTGATCAAGTGTGATCAAAGTTAACCATTTTGACCAGGTTGATGAATTTGACCAAAGTTGACCATTGTGACCAAATTTTGTCAATTTTGTCTATTGGATGTCTGTATTGAGCAAATGGTTATTATGGTAACTATTAGGTCATTTTAACCAAAGTTTGACCTGTTAGGTCAAGGGTTGTCCTGGTGGTGAATGTGGTGGTCATTGGGTCAAAAACTAACAATTTGCCCAAGTTTGACTAATTTGACCAAAGTATACCATTGACCAAGTTTAACTAAATTATTATCTAGGTTGACCAAATGGTCCATTTTGACCAATTCAGAGTCTGGATTGATCAAATGGTTCACTTTGACCAAGTTTGACCAAAGTTAACCATTTTGACTAGGGTTGACCAAGTTGAACAAAGTTGACCAGTTTGACCAAAATTAACCAATTGGGTCAATTCAATGTCTGTATTGACCAAATGGTTATTGTCATAACTATTAGGTCATTTTAACTAATGTTTGACCAGTTAGGTCAAAGATTGACCTGGTAGTCAATGTGGTGGTTGGTCCAAAATTGATAATTTGGACCATGTTTGACACATTTGATCAAAACTGAACAGTTTGACAAAATTTGACCAATTTACTGCTTAGGTTGACAAAATAATCCATTTTGACCATTTTGGAGTCTGGGTTAACCAAATGGTTTAATTTGACCAAGTTTTACCAATGTTAACAATTTTGACCTAGGTTAATTATTTTGACCAATGTTGACGAGTTTGACCAAATTTGTCCAATTGGGTCAATTGGATGTCTTTATTGATAAAATAGTTATTATGGTAACTATTAAGTCATTTTAACCAAAGTTTGACCAGTTAAGTCATGGGTTGTCCCGGTTGTAAATGTGGTGGTCATTAACTCTAAAATTGAACATTTTGACCAAGTTTGACTAATTTGACAAAAGTTGACCAGTTTGACCAAATTTGATAAATTTAGTGTTTAGGTTGACCAAAGGGTCCATTTTGACCAATTTGGTGTCTCGGTTGACCAAATGGTTCAATTTGATCAAGTTTGACCAAATTTGACCATTTTGATTAGGGTTTACCAATTTGACCAAACTTGACCAGTTTGACCAAATTTGACCAATTGGGTCAATTGGATGTCTGTATTGACCAAATGGTTTTTGTGGTACCTAGTAGGTCATTTTAAGCAAATTTTAACCAGTTAGGTCAAGGGATCACTTGGTGATCAATGTGGTGGTCATTGGGTCAAAAATTGACCATTTTGACCAAGTCGAAAAAATTTTACCAAAGTTGCCAGTTTGACCAATTTAGTGTTTATGTTGACCAAATGGTCCATTTTAACCAATTTGGTTTCTAGGTTAACCAAATGGTCAAATTTGACCAATTTTGACCAAAGTTGACCATTTTTACTAGTGTTGACCAATTTGACCAAAGTTGACCAATTTGACCAAATTTGACCAATTTGGTCAATTGAAAGTCAGTATTGACCAAATGGTTTTTGTGATAACTATTAGGTCATTTTAACTAAAGTTTGAATAGTAAGGTCAAGAGCTGACTTGGTGGTCAATGTGGTGGTCATTAGGTCAAAAATTGACCATTTTGATCAAGTTTGACTAATTTGACCAAAGTTGAACGGTTTGACCAAATTTGACCAATTTAGTGTTTAGGTTAACTAAATGGTACATTTTGACCAATTTGGTGTCTGTGTTGACTAAATGGCTCAATTTAAGCAAGTTTGACCAAAGTTGACCATTTTGACGAGGTTGACCAAATTGACCAAAGTTGACCATTTTAACCAAATTTGACCAATTTAGTGTTTACGTTGACCAAATGGTTCGTTTTGTCCAATTTGGTGTCTGAGTTGACAAAATGGTTCAGTTTGACCCAGTTTAACCAAAGTTGACAATTTTTTAACAGGGTTGTCCCATTTAACCAAACTTAACCAGTTTGATCAAATTTGACGAATTAGGTTAATTAGTTGTCTGTATTAACCAAATGATTATTATGGTATCTATTGGGTCATTTTTACCAAGTTTGACATGCTAGGTCAATCGATGATCCGGTGATCAATTTGGGGGTCATTGGGTCCAAAATTGATCATTTTGACCAAGTTTGACTAATTTAACCAATGTTAACCAATTTGACTAATTTAACCAATGTTAACAAGTTTGACTAAATTTAACCAATTTAGACTTTAAGGTTACAAAATGGTACATCTTGACCAATTTGGTGTCTGGGTTGACCAAATGGTTCAATTTAACCAAGTTTGACCAAACATAACCATTTTGATCAAAATTAACTAATTTGACCAAAGTTGACCAATTTGACCAAATTTAAACAATTGGGTCAACTTGATATCAGCGTTGACCACTTGGTTATTATGGTAACTATCAGGTCATTTTAACCAAAGTTTGACCAGTTAGGTGGTCAAAATAGTCACATTTGGACCAAATGCACCACATTGATCAACAAGTCAACCCTTGACCTAATTGGTTAAAGTTTGGTTAAACCACCATATAGTTACAACAATAACCATTTGGTCAATACATACATCCAATTAACCCAATTGGTCAAATTTTTTCAAACTGGTCAACTTTGGTCAAATTGGTCAACCCTGTTCAAAATGGTTAACTTTGGTCAAAATTGGTCAAATTGAACCATTTGGTCAACCCAGACAAAAAATTGGTCAAAATGGATCATTTGGTTAACCTAAACACTAAATTGGTCAAATTTTGTCAAACTGGTTAATTTTAGACCCAGTGACCACCACATTGATCATGGGGTCAACCCTTAAGCTAACTGGTCAAATTTTGGTAAAATGACCTGATAGTTATCACAATAACCATTTGGTCAATACAAACATCCAGTTCACCCAATTGGTCAAATTTGGTCAAACTGGTCAACTTTGGTCAAATTGGTCAACCCTAGTCAAAATCATCATGACTAAAGTTGACCAGTTTGTCAAAATTTGATCGATTTAGTGTTTTGGTTAATTAAATGGTCCATTTTGACCAATTTTGTGTCTGGGTTGACCAAATGGTTCAATTTCACCAGTATGACAATTGTTAACCAGTTTGACCAGGGTGACAAATTTAACCAAAGTTGACTGGGTTCACCAATTTTGAAAAATTTGGTCCGTTGGATGTCTGTATTGACCAAATGGTTATTGTGGTAACTATTAGGTCATTTTAATGAAAGTTTGACCAGTTATGTCAAGGATTGACCTAGTGATCAATATGGTGGTCGTTGGGTCCAAAATTGACCATTTGACCAAGTTTGACTAATTTGACCAAGGTTGACCAGTTTGACAAATTTGACCAATTAAGTTTTTAGGTTGACTAAATGGTCCATTTTGACCAATTTGGTATGCGGTTTAACCAAATGGTTCAATTTGACCAAGTTTGACCAAACATGACCATGTTAACCAGAGTTGACTAATTTGACCAAAGTTGATCAATTTGACTAAATTTGTAATTGGGTCAATTGAATGTCTGTATTGACCAAATGATTATTGTGACAACTATTAGGTCATTTTAACCAAAGTTGGACCAGTTATGTCAAGCGTTGACCTGGTGATCAATGTGGTGGTCATTGGTCCCAAATTAACCAATTTGACCAAGTTTGACTAATTTGAACAAAGTTTACCAGTTTACCAAATTTGACCAATTTAGTGTTTAGTTTGACTTACTGGTCCATTTTGACCAATTTGGTGTCTGGGTTGACCTAATGATTCAATTTGACTAATTTTAACTAAAGTTGACCATTTCGACTAGGTTTGACGAATTTGACCAAAGTTGATCAGTTTGACCAAATTTGACCAAGTTGACCAGTTGGATGTCTGTATTGAGGAAATGGTTATTATGGTAAATATTAGGCCACTTTAACTAATGTTTGACCAGTTAAATCAAGGGTTGACTTGGTGGTCAATGTGGTGGTCATTCGGTCCAAAATTGACCATTTTGTCAAAGTTTTACTAATTTGTCCAAAGTTGACTAGTTTGACCAAATTTGACTAATTTAGTGTTTAGGTTGACCAAATTGTTTGTTTTGACCAATTTGGTGTTTGGGTTGACTAAATGGTTCAATTTGACCAAGTTTAACTAATGTTGATCATTTTGATCAGGGTGGACCAATTTAACCAAAGTTCACCAGTTTGACCGAGTTCACCAGTTTGACCGAGTTCACCAGTTTAACCAAATTTGACCAATTGGATCAATTGAATGTCTGTATTGACCAAATGGTTATTGTGGTAATTATTAGGTCATTTTAACAGAAGTTTGACCAGTTAAGTCAAGGGTTGACCTTGTGGTCAATATGGTGATCATTGACAATTTTGAACAAGTTTGACTAATTTGACCAAAGTTGAACAGTTTGACCAAATTTGACCAGTTTAGTAATTATGTTAATCAAGTAGTCCATTTTGACCAATTTGGTGTCTAGGTTGATCAAATGGTTCCATTTGAGAAAGTTTGACCAAAGTTGACCATTTTGACAGGGTTGACCAACTTGACCAAAGTTAACTATTTTGATTAAATTTGACCAATTTGGTCAATTGGATGTCTGTATTGACCAAATGGTTATTGTGGTAACTTTTAGGTCATTTTAACCAAAGTTTGACCATTTAGGTCAAGGGAAGACCTGGTGATCAATGTGTCCAAAATTGGACATTTTGACCAAGTTTGACTAAGTTGACTAATATTAGGTGTTGATCAATGTGATTGTCATTAGGTCCAAAATTGACCAATTTGACCCAGTTTAACTCATTTGATTAAAATTGGCCAGTGACCAAATTTGACCAATTTAGTATTTAGGTTGACCAAATGGCCCATTTTGACCAATTTGGTGTCTTGGAAGAAAAAATGGATCGATTTGACCAAGTTTGACCAAAGTTGTCCATTTTGATCAGGATTGACCAATTTGACTAACCTTAATCAGTTTAACCAAATTTTACTAATTGAGTCAATCGGATGTCTGACCAAATGGTTATTGTGGTAACTATTATGTCATTTTAAGCAAAGTTTGACCATTTAGGTCAAGGGTTGGCCTGGTGGTCAATGGGGTGTTCATTGGGTACAAAATTGACCATTTTGACCAAGTTTAACTAACTTGGCTAAAGTTGAACAATTTGACAAATTTGACCAAATTAGTGTTTAGGTTGACCCCATGGTCCATTTTGACTAAATTGGCATCTGGGTTGACCAAATAGTTCAATTTGACCAAGTTTGACCAAAGTTAACCATTTTGACCAGGGTTGACCAATTTAACTAAAATTGACCACTTTGACCAAATTTAACCAATTTGGTCAATTGGATGTTTTTATTTACTGAATATTTATTATGGTAACTATTAGGTCATTTAAATCAAGATTTGACCAGTTAGGTTAAGGGTTGACCCGGTGATTAATGTGGTGGTCACTGGGTCTAAAATTGACTTAACCAAGTTTGTCAAATTTGAACAAAGCTGACTGTTTGACAAAATTTGACCATTTTATTATTTTGGTTTACCAAATTGTCCATTTTTACCAATTTAGTGTCCGGACCAAACGTTTAAATTTTACCAAATTTGACCAAATTTGACCATATTAATTAGGGTCGACCAATTTGACCAAAGTTAACGAGTTTGACCAACTTTGACTGATTGGATCAGCTAGATCTCTGTATTGATCAAATGGTTATTGTGGTAACTCTTATATCATTTTTACCAAAGTTTGACCAGTTAGGTTAATGGTTGTACTGGTGGTCAATGTGGTGGTCATTTGGTCCAAAATTGACAATTTTTTTAAGGTTTGACTAATTTTACTATGTTTGACGAGTTTGATCAAATTTGACCAATTTAGTGTTTAAGTTGACAAAATGGTCTATTTTGACCAATTTGGTGTCTAGGTTGACCAAATGGTCTAATTTAACCAAGTTTGAGCAAAGTTAACTATTTTGACCAGAGTTGACCAATTTAACCAAAGTTGATCATTTTGATAAATTTACCCAATTTGGTCGATTGTATGTCTATATTGACCAAATGGTATTTGTGGTAACTATTAGGTCATTTTTTTACCAGTAAGGTCAAGAGTTGACTAGTGGTCAATGTGGTGGTCATTGGGTCCAAAATTGACTATTTTGATCATGTTTGACTAATTTGACCAAAGTTGAACCGTTTGACCAATTTGACCAAGTTTGATAAACATGACCATTTTGACCAAGGTTGATCAATATTGACCAAATTGTTATTATGGTAACTATTTGTTCATTTTTGCCAAAGTTTAACTAGTTAGGTTAAAGATTGACTTGGTGATCAATGTTGTGGTCATTGGGTCTACAATTGTCTATTTTGACTAAGTTTGACTAATATGACAAAAGTTGACTAGTTTAACAAAAACTGACCAATAGAATGTTGAGGTTGACCAAATGGTCCATTTTGACAAATTTGGTGCTAGGTTGACCAAATGGTTCAATTTGACCAAGTTTGACAAAGTTGACTATTTTGACCAAGTTTGACCAATTTGACCAATGTTGATTAGTTTGACAAAATTTGACTACTTTGGTCAATTAGATGTTTATATTGACCAAAGGGTTATTGTGGTAGCTATTAGGTCATTTTAACTAAAGTTTAACCAGTTATGTCTAGGGTTGACTTGTTGGTCAATGTGGGGTCATTGGGTCAAAAATTGACCATTATAACCAAGTTTGACTAATTTGACTAAAGTTTAACATTTTGACTATATTTGACCAAGTTAGTTTTTAGGTTAACCAAATGGTCAGTTTTGGCATATTTGGTGTATGGGTTGATCAAATGTTTTAATTTGACAAATTTGACCAAAGTTAACCATTTTGACCAGGGTTGACCAGTTTGACCAAAATTGACCAGTTTGACCAAATTTGACCAATTGGGTCAATTGGATGTCTGTATTTACGAAATGTTTCTTGTAGTAACTATTAGGTCATTTAAAATAACGTTCATTCAGTTAGGTTAAGGGTTGACCTGGTGATCATTGTGGTGGACATTGGGTCCAAAATTGACAATTTTGACCAAGTTTGACTAATTTGAACAAAGATGACTAGTTTGACAAAATTTAACCATTTTTTTTGGTTAAACAAATGGTCTATTTTGTCCAATTTGGTGTCTGGGTTGTCCAAACTTTTCAATTTGACCTAATTTGATCAAAGTTGACCATTTTGATCAGGGTTGACTAATTTAACTAAAGTTGACGAGTTTGACTAAATTTGACCAACTGGGTCCATTCGATGTTTGTATTAACTAAATAGTTATTGTAGTACCTATTAAGTCATTTTAAGCAAAATTTGGCCAGTTAGGTCAAGAGTTGTCCTGGTGATTCATGTGGTTGTCATTTGTTCCAAAATTGACAATTTTTATAAGGTTTGACTACTTTTACCAAGTTGACCAATTTGATCAAATTTAACCAATTTAGTGTTTATGTTGACAAAATGGTCTATTTTGACCAATTTGGTGTCTAGGTTGACCAAATGGTCCAATTTTACCAAGTTTGACCAAAGTTAACCATTTTGACTAGAGTTCATCAATTTGACCAAAGTTGATAAGTTTTATCAAATTTGACCAATTTGGTCAATTGGATGTCTGTATTGACCAAACAGTTTTTGTGGTAACTATTAGGTCATTTTTTGACCAGTAAGGTTTAGAATTGACCTAGTGGTCAACGTGGTGGTCATTGGGTCCAAAATTAACCATTTTGATCATGTTTGACTAATTTGACCAAAGTTGAACCGTTTGACCAATTTGACCCAGTTTAACAAACATAACCATTTTGACCATGGTTGAACAATATTGACCAAATGGTTATTGTGGTAGCTATTAGTTCATTTTTTACCAAAGTTTGACCAGTTAGGTTAAGGGCTGACTTTGTGATCAATGTGGTGGTCATTGGGTCTAAAATTGTCTATTTTGACTAAGTTTGACTAATTTGATAAAAGTTGACCAGTTTAACAAAATTTGACCAATATAGCGTTAAGGTTGACCAAATGGTCCAAATGGTTCAATTTGATTAATTTTGACCAAAGTTGACTATTTTGACCAAGGTTGAGCAATTTGACAAATGTTGATTAGTTTGACAAAATGTGACTAATTTCGTCAATTGGATGTCTGTATTGACCAAATGGTTATTGTGGTACATATTAGGTCATTTTAATCAAATTTTGACCAGTTATTTTAGGGTTGACTTGTTGGTCAATGTAGGGGTCATTGGGTCCAAAATTGACCATTATGACCAAATTTGACTAAGTTGACCAAAGTTAAATCTTTTGACTAAATTTGACTAATTTAGTGTTTAGGTTAACCAAATGGTTAGTTTCGACATATTTGGTGTCTGGGTTGACCGAATGTTTTATTTTCACCAAATTTGATCAAAGTTAACCATTTTGACCAGTGTTAATCAATTTGATCAAAATTGACCAGTTTGACCAAATTTGACCAATTGGATGTCTGTATTTATGAAATGTTTATTGTGGTAACTATTAGGTCATTTTAACCAAAGTTTGTTCAGTTCGGTCAAGGGTTGACCTAGTGATCAATGTGGTGGACATTGGGAATTGACAATTTTAAGTAAGTTTGACTTATTTGAACAAAGATGACTAGTTTGACAAAATTTAACCATATTATTGTTTAGGTTGACCAAATGGTCTATTTTGACCAATTTGGTGTTTTGGTTGTCCAAACGTTTGAATTTAACCTAATTTGATCAAAGTTGACCATTTTGATCAGGGTTGACCAATTTCACCAAAGTTGACGAGTTTGACCAAATTTGACAAATTGGGTCAATTCGATGTTTGTATTGACCAAATAGTTATTGTAGTACCTATTAGGTCATTTTAAGCAATGTTTGACCTGTTAGGTCAAGGGTTGACCTGGTGGTTCGTGTGGTGGTCATTTGGTCCAAAATTGACAAACCATTTTGACCATGTTTAAATAATTTGACCAAAGTTGACCAGTTTGATCAAATTTAAATAATTTAGTGTTTAAGTTTACACAATGGTCAACTTTGACCAATTTGGTGTCTGGGTTGACCAAACGTTTTAATTTTGGCCAAGTTTGACCAAAGTTTACCACTATTAACATGGTTGACCAATTTGAACAGTTGACTTGTTTGACCAAATTTGACCATTTTGGTGTTTAGGTTGACCAAACGGTCCATTTTGACCAATTATGCGTCTGGGTTGACCAAATGGTTCAATTTGACCAAATTTTACCAAACATGACTATTTTGAGCATGGTTGACCAATTTGATCAAAGATGACCAATTTGACTAAATATGACCAATTGGGCCAATTGAATATCTGTATTCACCAAATGGTTATTGTAGTAACTTTTAGGTCATTTTAACCAAAGTTTGACTAGTTAGGTCAATGGTTGACCAGGTGGTTAATGTGGTGGTCATTGGGTCCAAAATTAACTATTTTGATCAAGTGTGACTAATTTTACCAAAGTTAACCAGATTTACCAAATTTGGCCAACTTAGTGTTTAGGTTAACCAAATGATCCATTTTGTCCAATTTGGTGTCTAGGTTGACGAAATAGTTCAATTCAACTAAGTTTGACCAAAATTAACCATTTTAAACAGGGTTGACCAATTTGACCAAAGTTAACTAATTTGACCAAATTTAACCAATTTGTTCAGTTGGATGTTTGTATTCACCAAATGGTTATTTTGGTAACAATTTGGTTGTTTTAACCAAAGTTTGACCAGTTAGGTCAAGGGTTAACATGGTGATCAATGTGGTGGCCATTGGTTCCAAAATTAACCATTTTAACCAAATTTAACTAATTTGACCAATGTTGACTATTTTGACCAAATTTTACCAATTAAGTGTTTAGTTTGACAAAATAATCCTTTTTGACTTATTTGGGTTGACCAAATGGATTAATTTGACCAAGTTTGACCAAAGTTGACCATTTTGAGCAGGGTCGACCAATTTGGCCAAAGTAAACCAGTTTGATCAAATTTGACTAATTGGGTCAACTGAATGTCTTTATTAACTAAATGGTTATTGTGGTAACTATTAGGTCATTTTAACCAAATTTTGACCAGTTAGGTCAAGGATTGACCTGGTGTTCTATGTGGTGGTCATTGGGTCCAAAATTGACCATTTCAACCAAGTTTGACTAATTTGACCAAAGTTGTCCAGTTTGACCAAATAATTTAGTATTTTGGTTGAACAAATGGCCAATATTAACCAGTTTGGCTTCTAGGTTGGCCAAAAGGTTCGATTTGACCAAGTTTGACTAAAATTAACCATTTTGGCCTAGGTTGAAAAATTTGATCTAAGTTGACTAATTTGCGCAAATTTGACCAATTTGGTAAATTAATGTCTGTATTGACCAAATGGTTATTGTTATAACTATTAGGTCATTTTTACCAAAAAATGACCTAATAGGTCAAGGGTTGACCTCGTGATCAAGGTGGTGGTCTTTGGGTCCAAAATTGACCATTTTGATCAAGTTTTGACTAATTTGAACAAAGTTAACCAATTTAGTGTTTAGGTTGACCTAATGGTTCATTTAACCAATTTGGTTTCTGGGTTGACCAAACAGTTTAATTTGAAAATTTTGACCAAAGTTAGCCTTTTTGACCAGTGTTGACGAATTTGACCAATTTTTACCACCTATTTGTCCAAATTTGACCAAAGTTGACTAGTTGGATGTTTGTATTGATCAAATGGTTATTGCGGTAACTATTAGGTCATTTTAATCAATGTTTGACCAGTTAGGTCAAGGGTTGATGTGGTTGTCAATGTGGTGGTCATTGGGTCCAAAATTGACCATTTTGGCCAAGTTTGACTAATTTGACCAAAGTTGACCAGTTTGACCAATTTAATTTTTAGGTTGACGACATGGTCCATTTTCACCAATTAGGTGTATGGTTTGACCAAATCGTAAAATTTAACCAAGTTCGACCAAATATGACCATTTTCACTAATGTTGACCAATTTGACGAAAGTTGACCTGTTTGACAAAATTTCATAAAATGGGTCAATTAGATATTTGTATTGACCAAATGGTTATTATAGTAACTATTATGCCATTTTAACCATGTTTGACTTGTTAGGTGAAGGGTTGGCTGATTATCAATGTGGTGGTCATTGATTCCAAATTTGACAATTTTGACCAAATTTGACTAATTCAACCAATGTAGACTAGTTTGACCAAATTTGACCAACATAGTATTTAGATTGACCAAATCGTCCATTTTGACCAATTTGGTGTCTAAGTTGACCAAATGGTTCAATTTGTCCAAGTGACCAAACATTATCATTTTGACCACTGTTGACTAATTTTACCAAAGTTGAACATTTTGATCAAATTTGACAAATTAGGTCAATTGGATGTCTGTATTGACTAAATGGTAGTATGAAAACAATTAGGTCATTTTAACAAACTTTATCCAGTTTGGTCAAGGGTTAACCTGGAGATCAATGTGATGGTCATTGCATCCAAAATTGACCATTTTGATTAAGTTTGACTAATTTGACCAATGTTGACTAGTTTGGCCAAATTTGACTAATTTAGTGTTTAAGGTGACCAAATGGTCCATTTTGATCAATTTGGTGTCTGGTTTGACCAAGTAGTGAAAATTGATCAAGTTTGACCAAACATGACTATTTTAACCAGGGTTGACTAATTTGACTAATGTTGACCAATTTGATCAATTTGACCAATTGGACCAAAGTTGAGCAAATTGTCCAATTTGATGTCTGTATTGACCAAATGTTTATTGTGGCAACTATTAGGTCAATTTGGCCAAATTTTGACCAGTTAGTGCAAGGGTAGACTTGACGATCAATGTAGTGGTCTTTGGGTCCAAAATTGATCATTTTGACTAAGTTTGACTAATTTAACCAAAGTTGGCTAGTTTTAAAAAATTTCGCCAGTCTAGTGTTTGGGTTGACTAATTGGTCAATTTTGACCAATTTGGTGTGTGGGTTGACCAAATGGTTCAATTTAATCAAGTTTGATCAAAGTTGACCATTTTGACCAGGGTTGACCAATTTCACCAAAGTTGACCAGTTTGACAAAATTTGACCAATTTGGTCAATTGGATGTCTGTATTGACCAAATGGTTATTGTGGTAACTATTAATATTAGATCATTTTATCCAAAGTTTAACCAGTTAGGTCAAGGGTTGACCTAGTGGTCAATAAGGTGGTCATTGGGTCCAAAATTGACCATTTTGACCAAGTTTGACAAATTTGACCAAAGTTTAACAATTTGACCAAATTTGACCAATTCAGTGTTTAGGTTAACCAAATGGCCCATTTTAAACAATTTGGTGTCTAGGTTTACCAAATGGTTCAATTTGATCAAGTGTGACCAAAGTTGACCATTTTGACTAGTTGATGAATTTGACTAATGTTGACAAGTCTGATCAAATTTAGTTAATTTTGTTAATTGGATGTCAGTATTGACCAAATGGTTATTGTGGTAACTATTAGGTCATTTTAACCAAAGTTTGATTTGTTATGTTAAGGGTTGACCCGGTGGTCAATGTGGTGCTCATTAGGTCCAAAATTAACCATTTGCCCAAGTTTGAACAAATTGATCAAAGTTTACCAGTTTGACAAAGTTTGACCAATTTATTATTTAGGTTCACCAAATGGTCCATTTTGACCAATTTGGTGGCTGGGTTGATCAAATGGTTCAATTTGACCAAGTTTGACCAAAGTTAATCATTTTGACCATAGTTGACCAATTTGAGCAAATTTAACCAGTTTGACCAAAATTGACCAACTGGGTCAATTAAATGTCTATATTGACCAAATGGTTATTATCGTAACTATTAGGTCATCTGAACTGAAGTTTGACCAGTTAGGTCAAGGATTGACCTGGTGGTCAATGTGGTGGTCATTGGGTGGGTCCAAAATAGATAATTTTGACCATGTTTGACTAATTTGAACAAAGTTGACTTTTTTGACGGAATTTGACCAACTTAATGTATAGTTTGAGCAAATGGTCCATTTTGACCAATTTGGTGTCTGGGTTGACCTAATGATTCAATTTGACCAAGTTTAACTAAAGTTGACCATTTTGACCAGGGTTGATAAATTTGACCAAATTTGACCAGTTTGAAAAAATTTGTCCAATTGGATCAGTTAGTGTCTTTATTGATAAAATGGTTATTATTGTAACTATTAAGTCATTTTAACCAAAGTTTGACCAGTTAGGTCAAGGGTTGTCATGGTGGTAAATGTGGTGGTCATTGGGTCTAAAATTAACCATTTTGACCTAGTTTGACTAATTTGACCAAAGTTGGCCAGTTGCACCAAAGTTGGCCAGTTTGACCAAATTTGACCAATTTAGTGTTTAGGTTGACCAAAGTGTTCATTTTGAACAATTTGGTGTCTCGACTGACCAAATGGTTCAATTTGACCAAGTTTGACCAAAGTTGACCATTTTGATCAGGATTGGCCAATTTGACCAAAGTTCACTAGTTTGACTAAATTTGACCAATTGAGTCAATTGGATGTCTTTCTTGACCAAGTGGTTATTGTGCTACCTATTAGGACATTTTAAGCAAAGTTTCACCGGTTAGGTCAAGGGTTCGCTTGATGATCAATGTGGTGGTCATTGGGTCCAAAATTGACCATTTTAACCATGTTGGACAAATTTTACCAAAGTTGCCAGTTTGACCAATTTAGTATTTAGGTTGACTAAATGATCAATTTTAACCAATTTGGTGTATGGGTTAATTAAATGGTCAAATTTGACCATGCTTGACCAAAGTTGACCATTTTAACTAGTGCTGACCAATTTGAGCAAAGTTGACCAGTTTGCCCAAATTTGACCAATTTGTTCAACTGGATATCAGTATTGACCAAATGGTTTTTATGGTAACTGTTAGGTTATTTTAACCAAAGTTTGAACAGTAAGGTCAAGAGCTGACCTAGTAGTCAATGTGGTGGTCATTAGGTCCAAAGTTGACCATTTTGATCAAATTTGACTAATTTGACCAAAGTTGAATAGTTTAACCAAATTGGACCAATTTAGTGTTTAGGTTGACTAAATGGTACATTTTGAATAATTTGGTGTCGCTGTTAACTAAATGGCTCGATTTGAGCAATTTTGACCAAATTTGACCATTTCAACCAGGTTGACCAATTGACCAAAGTTGACCAGTTTGACCAAATTTGACTAAATTAGTGTTTACGTTGACCAAATGGTCCATTTTGACCAATTTGGTGTCTGGGTTGACAAAATGATTCACTTTGACCAAGTTTGACCAAAGTTGACAATTTTGATTACGGTTGACCCATTTGACCAAACTTAACCAGGTTGATCAAATTTGACGAATTAGGTCAATTAAATGTCTGTATTGACCAAATGATTATTATGGTAACTATTATGTCATTTTTACCAAGTTTAACATGTTAGGTTAATGGATGACCTAGTGATTAATTTGGGGGTCATTGGGTCCAAAATTGATCATTTTTACTATGTTTGACTAATTTAACCAATGTTCACCAGTTTGATTAAATTTGGCCAATTTATATTTAAGGTTACAAAATGGTACAGTTTGACCAATTTGGTATCTGGCTTGACCAAATGATTCAATTTAACCAAGTTTGACCAAATGTAACCATTTCGTCCAAAATTGACCAATTTAACCAAAGTTGGATAATTTAACCAAATTTATCCAATTGGGTCAACTGGATGTTAGTATTGACCAATTGGTTATTATGGTAAATATCAGGTCATTTTAACCAAAGTTTGACCAGTTAGGTCAAGTGTTGACCTGATGGTTAATTCAGGGGACATTGCATCCAAAATTGACAATTTTGAGTTTGACTGATTTGACCAAAGTTGACCAGTTTGACGAAATTTGACCAATTTAGTGTTTACGTTGACCAAATGGTTCAATTTGACCAAGTTTGATCAAAGCTAACCATTTTGACCGGGGTTTACCAATTCGATGAAAGTTGACCAGTTTGACCAAATGGTTCAATTTGACCATGTTTAACCAAAGTTAACCATTTTGATCAAGGTTGACCAATTTGACTAAATATGACTATATTGACCAAATTTTACTAATTAGGTCAATTGAATGTCTATATTAACCAAATAGTTATTGTGGTAACTTTTAATTAGGTCAATATAACAAAAGTTTGATCAATTAGTTGAGAGTTGACCCGGTGATCAATGTGGTGGTCATTGGGTCCAAAATTGACCATTTTTGACCAAGTTTGACTAATTTGATCAAAGTTGACCAATTTGGTTAAATTTGATCAATTTAGTGTTTTGGTTGACCAAATGGTCCATTTTGACCAATTTAGTGTCTGCGTTAACCAAATGGCTCAATTTGACCAAGTTTGACCAAAGTTGACCATGCCAGCATATTTTTAGGTTAAGTGTTTTTAAAGGGGGGTCGCCTACAGAAGTTGTCGGCAAACTTTAGATTTTAAATTTAATTTAAATATATATAATTTTAGAAAGTAGTATTTTATTTTGAAAATAATTCTAAGTTTGAAAATTTTAAGATATGAAATTAAACCGATCTCACATCCCAAATAGTTTATATAAACGAGCACCACACCACAACCATGTATCTATCCCGAAGAATAGACACAGTGCTTGATGATGAGGCTCGATTAAATAAACTAGAAGATTTGTGACACACGTTTGGTCTGCGAACCAATTTTATAAGTCGACAAGTTCCCCTACTTAATATGAAGGAATTAAGCAGGGTTTATATTACCTGCGTTCTTAAAGTTCCCTATAAGGGCAAGCCCCTATAGTTAATTACATCTTAAATGAAGGGAATCATTTAAGAAAACTCTCAATAATGATCAGTAGTTTTGCTCTCAAGAATTTCAAAGTTTAAGGTTTTCAAAGAATTGGATTTTGTAAATTTCAATAGGGAATGGATCAAATTTTGAACAGTTCATTTTGGGAATCCAATGGAAGAGAAGTAGGGGATGTCACGAATCCGAAGTGAACTTCGGTGACCACCCAACTATCCTATTGTTTGGCTCCAATTTGAGAATTTATTTAGTGTTATAATCCTGCCAATTTTAATTAATTAGGTCTCATATTAGTTTGACATAATCATACAAATAGCCTTGAAGATGTGAGGGTTTATGTCGTACCAAACAACTACCTCGGAATCCTAAGACCGGTTAAAGCATAATTTACATAATATGATTATACAAATGCCTAACAGAATGTTGAGGATTTATGTTGCACTAGGCAAACTACCTTGAATCCTATGGCTTAGTTATTTATTTCTAAGAATGGTTTAGCTGAAGTAGATTCAAGTTTTGCTGACGAAGATGGCCGTGCTGACCACCGTGCTCCGAGCTCCTTGTTGTAGCAGGGTTTTAGTTTTAGAAGGTAAAAATCAGGAGATTAGAGAAGTGTTCTGGTTTAGAAGAGTCTTAATGTTCAGTTGTATTAATGTTTTAATTAAAACAAATCTTAAAGTTGATTAAACAGAACCGATTAAGATCCCACGGTTCCGTCATCCTGGCACCGTTATTTTAATCGGATTCACTTAGTCCAAATGAATTTTCTAAAATCAACTGAATGAGTTCCACACTTTAATTTAGACCGTGGGAAATTTCATTAGCAACACGTGGGTTACATCATCCGAGGGATTCCCGATCATCCAACGAGACGTTTTAATTTAATTATAATTGCAGTTTTATTGTTCTGTTTGTGATTAAATTTTGAGTTATTTATTATTTTGAATGTTGTGGTGGTGAATTTTATCTTGTGGTGACTTTTAATTTAGTTTTGAGTTTTAGTTTTGTGGCTATCCTAAAGGTTTCAGTTTTCATGCGGGGTGACATTCTTGTTTAACATGCAAGAGAAGTAAAGTGCAGTACGAGTAAGTAAATTGCAATAAAATAGAAGCATACCTGGAGGGTCTTCCCGTCATTCCAATCTGCACTTTAAACACATGTTAGAGCATTTATATATTTGCAACAAGCACCTGGCTAAAGCTAAGGGAAGGGTTTTGGTTGTCTACCATTTTCCTAGTCCTATTGCTAGTCATTTTCTATGACGTCTAGGTTCTCGTGTTTTGTTAAGGATGATTTTCTTCACCTAAGAACAATTAAGTTCAATTGTTCTTCTAATAATCTTTTCATTACTTTTGGGAATATTTCGAGTCCAAATGAATTTCATTGTACAGGTGAATTGGTCATCCAAAAGTTTAGTTAGGTTTTACTTCTTGCTAAGTGAATTGGACATTTGATTATCTGATGAATAAAGTGACATTTCATTTGATGTTTTATTTAAGAGTTATAAATGTGATAACCCTTAAGGGTAAAATAGTTTATTAAAGAATTTAACCATTTTTTATTAAGGTTGAATTGGTGATTTAAAGTGATTTGGTTTAGTTATAAAATTTTAATTAATAATTTTAAGTTTGGAATAGTGTTCAAGTTATTTTAATTTAATTAAATCTTTACATTTTAAATGATATCAATATATTAGATTAATTTGGGTTGAAAGAGGTGTTTAGATTATTCAATTTAGATTTTAATGATTTAATTTTAATTTAATTGAAATATCTTAGATTAATTTTTTAATTGGTTTGATTTTTAATTATGAATTATTTTTTAGGTTGATTTTGATGTTTCAAGTTTGTTTTATAATTACTTTCAAGTGATATTTGAGATTAATTTTAATGTTTTAAATTTATTTCAATTTGATTATCAAATTATTCAATATTTTAAGTTTTAATTTAATAAGGGTTACTCCTTTTCTTTTAATTATTTAATTTATTAATTTCAATTATCACTTTAAATTTAATTAAAAATAAATAAATATTTTTAAAGTGATTCATTTAAGGATTTTTAAATTAAAGAAGTAATATCTTCTTAAATCATATCCCTATTTTTAATAATCCAAATTTTGGTCATTCTTCCGAGATTCAAATGATTTAATTAATTAATGTTCCATTTTGATATTTTCAAAGTTTTTATTGGGTTTCTACCCTTCTATTCTCTAAGTTCCAGTCATCCAAAAGATGATTAATATTAGATATTTTACCCTCCCCTTGATTAGACCTAAGGTATTAATTAGGGTTAAAGTTGTTTAATTACCTTTATGCCCCTTTAGGCTTATCTATTTCATAAATCACTAAATTAAGCTCAAATGAAGTTGAAATTTTTATGTCACCTCACTCACATGTCAATTAAGACAATAGAGGAGAAAATGTGATTTTTTTAAATTTAATTTAATTTATATAATTATTTTTGTGAAAAATAGGGATTTCAATGGAAATTCAACAACATGACCAAGACAAAGTTTCAGTCCTTAAGAAAATTATGGGATGTTCATATTGACCAGAGGACCACTTGGAACAATTTTAGTGACTTTTTAAATTATATTTTATTTATTATAATTATTTTGATTTTGTAGTGTTAATTAATTATAAAATAAAATTAAAGTTGAAAATGGATTTTATATTTTTCTTAAGTCCCTCTAACCTCAAGGAGTCTAGAGAAGCACATTTTATATTTTTTTGATTTGCTTTGATTTATTAGAATTAATTTGGTGAAAAGGTTGGAAAATCCATTTTAATTTTAAGAATTATCTTAAGCCTTTAAAAATTAATATCTTGACTTAGAGACTTAGGAAAATTGGGAATGGTTCCTAAGTGATTGGGAGACCAAATGTGACATTTTTGTGATTTTTAATATTTTATGATTTTTATAATTTTTTAAATTATTAAAATATTAAAATAAGGTGGAAAATAAAGATTTTTGAAAAATTACAATTTTAATTTTCTTAGACTCCTCTAATATCAGAGAAGTCACAAAACTAATTTGGTGAATTTTAAAAATTTATTTTTGGAGTTATGAATTTTTAAAGTTTAATTTTGATCATGTGACTTAATTAATCTATTTAGTAGGGCTAATCACTTCCAATTAATCTCAAATTTTTATGTGAGGTTCCTCTGATCCTAAAGACCAGTGGAGAATGATTTTCAAGTTATTTTGATGTGTGGTTAACCCTAATTAATTAATATTTAGTTTTGAGTATTTAGGCCAATTAGGGTTATTCTTAATGAATTAACTCAAAATACATTTTTCCTAGGGTCCTCTAGTTCTAAGGTACCTCCCCTAACTTTTATAGGATTTATTGATCAACATGCTAATTTTTAGAATTAAAATGCCAATACAGACACTTAAACTTGAAAAATACATAACTTACCATAGAGATGGCCTCTGACCTTGGAAAATTTAGAGAATGTCCCCAAGAACAGAGGCTACAAAAGCCCTATGGTCTCATACCATGGTGAATTGTCTATGCAAATGGAGAATTAAAATACTGAAATCAGTGAATAATTAATTAAAAAGAAAATACTCATCAAAATAACATGATTTATTTTCCACATTATTCTCCTTTGTTCACTGAGTAAGAGGGTATTTTTATTTTATTTTTATGATTTTTCTATGCAAAGATATGAATTTTTAGAGTTTCAGGTATTTAAATAAATAGAAAAAAATCCTATTTATCTACTTAACGCAGTCAGCGCCGCCTCAACCTATGGCGGATCAAAAGACCACGCAGCGCGCTCCTATTTGACGCCGCCATCTGAGTCATCTGCCACGCGTCCCGCGATCCCGCTACTTCTTCTGATCCGACGCAATCTGAGCCATTCAACCGATACACGCGCGATCCAACGGCGCCTGGTCATCATCTACGACTGGTGTGTCCCGTGAGCCATCCACACTAAAGCCCTAAGATCTCTCTTGTTTCTCAACAGATTTTCATGTTCTTATGCTCTATGGATTCGTCATGAGGAGATGAACACATCCATACAGTTTACATGCTATGAAATTAAGCCAATCAAAATAGGGAATCACTGGAAGCTCGGGAGAAAGAAGAGGTCCATACCTTAGCTCTGAGAAGTGAAACTTCAATCAGAGAGTTGTCGCACCTTCGATTGCACCCAAGGAGGCTCCAGAAAAGTCTCTGGCTCTGGGGAATTGCCTAGGTAAGAATGTGACCAAGCCGATTTCAGACTTTGGAGGCTAGAGCAATTGGGTGGCCTGAAGAGGGGGCTTTCACTGGGGAACTCCTTCTCTTGGACTTGTGCAGGTGTGGGTGAGTTTAATTTGATTTTGGTGGAGGTTCAAGGGATGTCTTAGTTTTTGGGTGGATTTTTGACTGAGAAATTGAGCTCTGTCAATGGGGATTAGGGCAAAGGGACACTGGGAATCAATTGCTCAGGGTTAGGAGAAGGTCCTGGAGCAATTTTGACAGAGTTTTGTTAAGCTCTGGTTCATCATCTTATTTGGCCGAGAGGGGGTGGAGTTTAAATAGGGGTGGCTGGAGGGCCTCCCAGGGGGGTTTGATGGCTTGGATTCACTTCTCTGGTGAGGAGAAGAGCAGACATGGTGTCCACTGGCCATGAGACAGCTCAACAGAGAAGAATTTGAAATTTGGCTCACATAGGTGCTTTCGGCCTGGTGTTTTTCGGCGGCTGTGGTGGCTGGCTGGCCAGGGTCAGGTCTCCATCCTGATCAGGAGGGTCAGGGCTTAAGACTTGTGAGCTCAATTGTCCAATGCCATGTGTAAAGGGGATGACTTGAAAAGGAATGGGGGGAGGCTCATTTTGGGTCCAAATGGATAAAATCATGGTTCAGGGCTTGGTGCACCACCCAAGGCTTGACTTTGGGCTGAGGGAGAATCATTTGGGTCAGCTAGGAAGGCGTGGTGAAGTCCCCATCCAAGGTGATGTGGCTAATTTTGGTTAAAGTGTAACATGAATGGGGTTAAAAAAGTTTAGTGAAGGCTTAAGAAAGTAATTCCCTCCTTTGCCATTAATAGGTTGGTGAGGTGTCCAAGGCTTTCATGGCTCCCATGTGGCTTGTGCATGGCTTCTTGGCTCACATTTGGCTTGGGGCCAAGCTTAGTCAATTTCATGGAAGTAGGTTTTAGGGATTTTTGGCAATTTGGTGGAAATTTGGATGAAGCTTTATTTAGAATTATTTGATCATTGGTTTAGGACTTAGGGATGATTTTAAATGAATGCATGATGAAGAAGAGTGTCATATGGACTTTAGAATGAATTTTGGGCTTTTAATTTTGATGGAAAGTGGGCTTTTAAAATGTTTTTAAGGGGAAGGGCTTTTAACTTTCAAAATGGGCTTTTGGATGAAAATTTGGTAAAGGATTGGGCCAAATAAATGTTGGGTTTAGTTTAGGGATGTATCATGAGTGATTTGGAAAAGGTTTGGTGTCCTTTGAAGTTTGAAATGGGTTTAATTTGGGCTTTTTTTCTATTGGGTTCAAAATGGGCCAAAAAATGACTAACTTGGGCTATCTTGGGCTAAGGTTGGGCTAATGTTGGTTTTAATGCAAAATTAATGTTGGGAGATTTTATAGGAGTGTTACAAAGAGTTTTCAATTTTGGTTGGGCTTTGATTAAGAGATTTGGGCCTATTTGGGTTAGGTTTAGGTTTAGGTCAATTTATGGGATTTTGGTTTTGGATTAGATTTGGCTGGGGTTTAGGTTCAAATTTGGGGCAAATCAAGTTAGTGTTTTGTTTGTGGGGATGTTAGGAAGGTTTTAGAAAAGATTTGAGGCCAATTGGGGTTGAGTTGGGTTGGTTTAGGCTAGGTTTAGGTCATGGGCCAAAATTGGGCCTTAAGCTTCAAATTGAAATTGGATCCAGATGTTCATCAAATTGGGCTTAGATTTGGTCTAAATTGGTATTAGGGATATGAAATGGAAGTTTAGAATTGAATTGGATCAAAATTGAGGTCACTTGGGTTGGTTTGATGGGACATTGGCTTCACTTAGGTTAAAAAATAGGTCAAATTGGGGGTTTTTGCAGAAGTGGGCTAAATTGGCAAAATTGGCTTATGGTGTAGTTGAACAAAATGAAATTGGGAATATTTGGAATTTTCAAGAAATTTTTGGGAGTTTTCTGAATTTTTGGAATTTTTGGGTTAAAAGAGTATTTTGGGTATTTGGAGGGTATTGGGAGGTATTTTTGAAATGTTTTGGTATATTTGACCATGGATGATCAATTTGAGTGTAGAGAAATGTTTAGGACTAATTTTGAAGAAATTTGGGTAATTTAGGCAATTTTGCAAATTTTGGGCAATTTCAAGGACATTTGGTAGGCTTGGTGGGTTTAAGGGTCCCGGGGGTCAAAAGTTGAAATTTTGGAAAAAATGAAGATTGATCAAGTGTGATTGAAATGTTTCATTTTGGTTGAGCCATGGAGCCATATTAAGCCCATAAGAGCCATGAGTGGACTCATTTGAGGCACTTAATATGTTGTTCCTAACCCTCTTAGCCAAAGGCCTAGAGGTTAAGGTCCATCCATATGAGTTACCAACATGAGTCAGGGAGTTAAATTGGTTAAAGGTAGTTTCAGGATTTGGAATGTGTGTGTGTGGTGTATGCAAGCTTACCCTCACCAGACCTGGCCACCCAGGGTAATCCTAAGGCCAAAGAGTCCTATAGGAAACTCATCCTTTAAACCTCCACATTTGATTTTAACCCTCCAAGTGGCTTAGGGGTTTACAATTAAACTTGTGTGGTTTGAAGGGAGCCAAGAAGTGTTTGAAGTTCTAAGTGATGGTTCCCATTTCTAGTCCTCTAAGATAGTTAAGGAGAAGCCCTATGGCTAGATCCTAAGTACTAAGGAGAGAGAAGAGAAAAGACCTCATAAAAAATGAGGTCAACAAATGGACCCCCAATAGGTGTGGTGTGCTAACCAAGCACACCGCGTGTATTGGCGTTGACCGAAGAGATCAACAAAACCAACACAGATGTCTAAGTGACACACTTAGAACAAAGTATAGAAAATTTTCGCTGGGGAGTGTCAGGTAAATCTCCAAGACTGAAAATCCCTGAACTCTCGCTGGGGAAAAGAAAAGGAAGTGAATTCTAGATCACAAGATCTAGAGAGATTCGATTTTAGATTCGTTTCATTTTTTCAGTTTTAAGTTTTAATGTGTGAGTTTGAACTTTAGTTTGAGTTTCAATTTTGGTCAAAATTTGATTTAAGATTGATTTCAAGGTGGATTTCGTGGAAATTTTGGATTTGAAGTGAGCGTTGGAACCTAGGTTCCAACCTCAGAGTTTGAAAGAAAACTAGAATTTAGGCTCTAGTCTTGAAGAAGAGAGTTAGAATTTAGGCTCCAACCTCGGACAGAAGATCAAAATTTAGGTACTTATTGAAAGGGACGAGGACTGGAATTTAAGTACCAGCATCAGAGAGAGAATCAAATTTTAGGTGTCGACCATGCAAAGGATGAGAATCAGAATTTGGGTACTAATCTCGAAAGAGTGAGAATTGAAATTTAAGTATCAATCCTGGAAGAGAATTGAAATTTAGGTATCAATCACGAAGGAGAGTCAGAATTTGGTACTGACCTCGAAAGGAGAGAACTGAAATTTGGTACCAATCTCGGAAGAGAGAATTGAAATTTAGTATCAATCTCGAAAAGAGAGTCAGAATTTGGTACCGACCTCAAAAGAGAGAACTGGAATTTGGTACCAGTCTCGGAAGTTTAGAATTGAAATTTGGTATCAATTCAGAAGAGAGTCGGAATTTGGTACCGACCTCGAAAGAGAGAACTGGAATTTGGTACCGGTCTCAGAAGTTTAGAATTGAAATTTGGTATCAATTCGGAAGAGAGTCGGAATTTGATACCGACCTCGAAAGAGAGAACTGGAATTTGGTACCAGTCTCAGAATTTTAGAATTGATATTTGGTATCAATTCGGAAGAGAGTATGAATTTTATACCGACCTCGAAAGAGAGAACTGGAATTTGGTACCAGTCTCGGAGGTTTAGAATTGAAATTTGGTATCAATTCGGAAGAGAGTCGAAATTTGATACATACCTCGAAAGAGAGAACTGAAATTTGGTACCAGTCTCGGAAGTTTAGAATTGAAATTTGGTATCAATTCGGAAGAGAGTCGGAATTTGGTACCGACCTCGAAGAGAGAACCATGGTGGGTACCGATCTCGGAAGTCTAGAAATAAAATTTGGTATCAATTCGGAAGAGAGTCGGAATTTGGTACCGACCTCGAAAGAGAGAACTGGAATTTGGTACCAGTCTCGGAAGTTTAGAATTGAAATTTGGTATCAATTCGGAAGAGAGTCGGAATTTCGTACCGACCTCGAAAGAGAGAACTGGAATTTGGTACTAGTCTCGGAAGATTACAATTGAAATTTGGTATCAATTCGGAAGAGAGTCAGAATTTGGTACCGACCTCAAAAGAGAGAACTGGAATTTGGTACCAGTCTCGGAAGTTTAGAATTGAAATTTGATTTGGAAGATTTTGTGGAAATTTCAGTTTAGCAAAAAATCGGAATTAGACATGAAAGTGTTTCATATCCCAAGAGAGTTGATTAAAGTTTGACTATTTGGCGAAGGATATGAATCCATGCCATCAGAACGAAATCAAAAATTTTCGTGGTTCTGTGTCAGTAGATTAAGTCGACCTTCTCAAAAGAGGGAAGAAATCGTGGAGAGTCAGAAAGAGATTTGAGAACAGCCGAAGGCTGGGGATTCTAGATTCAGGAATTTGTTTTAGTTGCTTGTTGTGATTCGATTTTAGCTTGATTTTCAATTTAGGGTTCACATTTATTTGGAGTTCGTTTTGACACTCAAATTTTTAAGAGAGTTCTTATTTGTTTTTTTTATTATTTCCTTCGTTCTTCGTTCGAAATTCATTTAACTTCATGGCGTTTCCCAGTCAATTTGCACAAAAAGAGGTGAAGGCAAAACATGACATGGTCATTTTCATTCCCATCTTGTCGAAAATACATCATACATTTTGCTCCAAAACATGATGATATTTTCTTTGAAGATTCAGTATCACATACAATCCACATAAATCCAAAACGGATTGTGTAAGATTCTTACAAGTCTCTTCCAAAAGCAATCTATCGAAATTCATGTCTGAATAGTGAGACACATGGATAATAACGTGACCTTCCAAGCCACCCTTGGCAGGAGTGTCGTATGGATGTGCTTGCAGGTGTGTTATTTCCCATGTAACTCACAGCTCGTAGGGCCGGAGACTTTCTAACTCTGGATCTGGCTGGAAGTGGAAAGGCATCTTTCTGTCATCCATCCTTCTGAAAGTGATGGAGATCTGCTCCACAGGCACTCCTAGGATGCAATGTTTTGCTATGTCGGCTCCATTTCCCTTCAAAACCAAGACGGAACCTACCGGTAGTTGTATCTCCACCGGCCCTCGGAATTTTCCAGGGCCTGCTATCCGGAGGTCAGATCCAAACATGATGTTGCATTGGTTGACGAAGGACACTATGCAGAAAGGTCTAACAAAGTCGTGATGATCTATGTGTGGCGGTATGCAATCGCCTTCTCTGTATATGTTAATAATGCAGCTATTAGGTATGTAGTCTGCAGGCAACACCCTCCATGTTATCATCCTTCTTACCATTCTCTTGATAATTCTTGGCATTGGATCCACCTCATTGTGACGGAGTATCCCTGGTAGATTTCCCTTCCTGTCATCTGCGAAGTTGTAGCAACACCCGCACTGAATAGTAACTCTTCCTTTTCCTAGCATCCATCTTCGGGGCTCTGAATAGGTTTTCTCCCTCAGACGACCAGCTTGGCCCATTTTCTGAAGCTCAATGATGCAGTTCACAATTCTTGTTGTTCATAATCTGAGAACACATCCGTATGCAGCTCAAGGCCTTCGAAGATATTAATCCTCTTGCCTCGGATTCTCTCAAAATATTCAAAGGTCTTCTCTCAACTTGCTGCAATTTCTCCAGCTCGTACTCCAGGATTATCTGAAGTCCTCGGGGTCTGGTAACTTACTGTGGGATATACGGCTCAACTCCAGCACACTCTCCTGCATGTCTCGGCTGCTCGGGGATAGTCTCTGTCGGGACATCCTCCGGGGTTGCTTTCGCAACAAGACTCTTCAGAACTGGTGCATCTGTCTGGCGTTGTAGCATCGATTTTGTCTCTGACTTTCTTGGAATTTCTTTCATCTTTTCTGTTGTTCTTGAAGTTGATTTCCTCTTTTCTGGTTCCTGATGAACCAATTTCCTCGGGGTATTTGTATTGACGGTAGCAACTGTCTCTTCATGCTGGTCCGCTGCTAGTTGGTTAGCATCTTGTGAATGCAACGGTTCTTGTTTCTTCGTTGGGTAGGAGTGAGAGTAGCTCTTCTTACCCCTTGAACTTCTGTGGGCAAGGCGCTGACAAGCCTGCCCTCTGCTGCAGCAACTACAGAGTTAACCTTCTTGTCCTCTCTTGTTGCATGAGCGGTGTTTACTTTTCTTTTCTTGCTGGTGGACTGCTGACTTGGGCCACCCAATCTCATTATTGTCTCACTGTGGAATTCTTCCCAGTCAACCGGAGTCCAATCAGTTTCTTCATATTGTAGCCCGGCTGGTGTGAAATCAGAGTCGATCTCAATCACGGCTCCATCCCTCATCCTCTTTTCATCGAGTGCTAGACTTATGCCATTTTTAAAGTTCAGAACCAACCGTCCGTTCGACATTTCCCTGTGAAAATAAGGAAAGGATCAAGGGCTGTACTAAGAACAAGAACAATAAGAAAATTTATTAATAAAAAATTTAATTTACTTCTTTTAAATTTTAAGGAGAGTAGGAAGAGATGAGGAAAGATCAGGAATGAATTGATTTAAAAGGAAGGAATCAAAATTTCATTATTATGATTTCACACATCTTCTTTTAACACATTTTTTTGTTAATGATTTTTTATTTTATCATCCATTTTTTATTTTGGGTTCGGACCCAGTTACAAATGATTAATTCACCCGTGCTTCTAGGAATGAGACTTCATTTTTTTTTAAAGTTCATCCTTCAAAACATCAGGTTGCGTAATACTTCTTCAAATATCGTCCATTAATTGGAAGCATAGGTCGTTCTCCATGGCAATTCACCAGTTGGTAGGAACCTCCTGAGTAGATTGTCTCGACCACGAATGGCCCCTCCAATGTCGGTTGAAACTTACCTCCTATCTTGCGGTGTGCAAGAATAGGTCTCTTGAGAACTAGAACCAAGTCACCGACTTTAAATGTCCTTGGACGGACTAGCTTAACGTGGGCCTGGATCATCTTGGCTTGATACAGTTCCAAATTCTGCTGCGCTGAAAGTCTTTTCCCTTCCAAGCTTTCTAGTTCTTCTATTCGTAGCTTGGCATTTTCTTCTGTTGTGATCTTGTTTGCAACTACAATTCTAAGTGACGGAAGCTGAACTTCTAAGGGTAGAACGGCTTCGGACCCTTACACTAGAGCGTAAGGTGTGGACTGAGTAGGAGTCCTGAAAGTCATCCTGTAGGCCCATAAGGCTTCTAACCACTTCTCGTGCAAATTTCTTTTGTTGTTGTCCAAAGTTTTCTTCAGAATCTGGACGAGAGTTTTATTAAAAACTTCAGCCAAACCTTTCGCTCTTGGGTAGTAGATTGTTGAAAACTGCCAGTCGATCCCGTGCTTTCTGACAAAATTATTGATCCTTGTACTTCTGAACGCGGACCCATTATCTGAGATGATTCTGTGTGGTACCCCGGAACGGTAGACGGCTTGACTCTTGAAGAACTGCAACACATGGTGCACTTTTACTTCTCTGAGCGGTACTGCTTCTGCCCATTTGGAAAAGTAATCTATAGCTGCAAGGATAAAGCGATGTCCTCTTGATGAAGGTGGTTCTATCGGGCCCACAATATCTGTGCCCCCAACATTCAAACGGCCACGACGCAATTGTCGGATGTAGCACATTTGGAGGCTGATGTAAAACCACTCCATGCACTTGACACTGGTGACAACTCTTGGCGACCTTCATGCAATCAGTCATCATTGAGGGCCAGTAGTACCCTAGTCTTTTAATCTTCATTTTCATCTTCGGACCTGACTGGTGAGTGCCACAAAGTCCTGAGTGTACTTCTTTAACGAGTTCACGAGCCTCAGACTCGCTCGGGCACCCTAGCCACATCTGATCTAAAGACCTTCTGTATAACGTATTGTTTATTAATGTGTAAGACAGAGTTCTTTTCTTGATTTGATGGGCTAAAGACTTATCGTCCGGTAGGTTTCCCGTTTGCAAGTAGTTTATTAATGGTGCCGCCAATCTTACGCATTTTCACATTCTGCTTGCGATCGTTTCTTCTTCTTTTCCTGACTCGTGTATTGCATCCATGTTGAACTGTGAAAGGACCTGTCATCCCTGAACTGACACTTCAACTGATTCATCCTGTAGGCAGTAAATTTCTTTTGCAAGACGAGCTAGCGCGTCTGCAAGGGCATTTTCTCTTATGGGAATCTTATAGATCGTTACATTCGGAATCTGTTCTAACAACTTCATGGCATACTCAAAGTATTGCTCGAGTCTTGGCTTTAAAATTTTGTACTGTCCGACAACTTGCTGAATGATCAACTGAGAATCACCGTAAATGTTTATATCTGTTATCCCCATTTGAATGGTTAATTTCAATCCAGTTATGAGGGCTTCATATTCGGCTTCATTGTTTGTACGTGGTTCTGTTAAGTGGTAGGAATACCTTAACATTCCCCGCTCCGGTGTTATGAATATTAGTCCGATTCCCGCCTTACCGGGCACTATCGTTTGCAATTCTTTGTCTTTTTGTGCTGAGGATGCCCCGTCAAAATACAATTCCCAACGCTGATCATCGGGATCTTCTAGGCTCATTATCTGCTCGTCTGGCAAGTCGTCGTTGAGAGGCAATTCTGCCGGTAAAGGATGTTCTGCGAGGAAATCTGCTAGGACTTGTCCCTTTACGGCACGAAGCAGAATGAAAGTTATATCGAATAGCAATAGTATCATCGACCACCTGGCAAGTCTGCTGGAAAGCATCATTTGGGTCATCAAATATTGCAACGGGTTAAACTTCGAAATAAGGTTGACCTTATGAGAGAGCATGTAATGCCTGAGATTTTGAACGCGAAGATCAGGGCCAAACGGTGCTTCTCAATAGGAGGATACTTTACTTCCGTCGGAATTAGACGATGACTTAGGCAGTAGAGTACGTTTTCTTTTCCCTCATCATTGACCTGGGCTAGCAGGGCTCCGAGAGAGTCGTCTAAAGCCGCGGTATAAAGTATCAACGGTCGTCCCGGGACTGGGGCTGCTAAGACAAAAGCTGTCATTAGGTATTTTTTGATGTCATCGAAGGCATGTTGACATTTGGAGTCCCAAGTAAACTTAGCATCCTTCTTAACCAAAGTAGAAAACGGTTGACACCTCCCTGACAAATTTAAGATAAAGCGTCGAAGATATGCCAATTTCCCTTGAAAGGATCGTAGTTGTTTCAAGGTTTTAGGAGGTGGCATTTCTAAGATAGCTTTAATCTTCTCCGGATCTATTTCAATTCCACGATGTCGGACAACAAATCCTAAAAATTTCCCAGAGGTGACGCCGAAGGCGCATTTCAGGGGATTCATCTTAAGATTAAATTGTCTTAATCGCTCGAAAACAATTCTCAAATCATACAAATGATCTTCTTTCAGTTTGCTTTTGATGACCACATCATCCACATAACACTCGACTTGGTTGTGAATGAGATCTTCAAAAATCCTCGTCATTGCTCTTTGGTAGGTTTCTCCTGCGTTCTTCAATCCAAACGAAATTACTGTGTAGCAGTACACTCCAATTGGCGTTCTGAATGCTGTGAGCTTTTCATCTTCCAGTGCCATCTTTATCTGGTTGTATCCTGATGATCCATCCATGAAAGAGAAGATTTCATGTGTTGAAGAGATTTCGATCATTAGTTCTGGAATTGGTAGTGGGAATTCATCCTTTGGACATGCTTTGTTCAAATCTCTGAAATCTACACATATTTTGATCTGTCCATTCTTCTTTCTAACTGGTACCACATTGGCTAACCAAGTCGGGTATCGCTCTTCACGGACAAATTTAGCGTCTATTAGTTTCTTAACTTCAACTATTACTTGTTGTTCAATCTCTAGACGCATTCTTCTCGGAGCTTGTCGATCTGGAACGACAGTGTGATCTACTCCTAGCCTGTGAACTGCAACCTCTGGAGCTAATCCTAGCATTTCGTCATACCTCCAAGCAAAACAGTCCTTGAATTCCATTAATAGCTTGATTATGTTTTCGGAGTCTTCTTTATTGAGTAAGGAGCTAACAAAGGTCGGCCTAGGCTCTTCACTAATACCTAAGTTAACTTCTATTAACTCGTCTATTGTAGATTTAATTTCTTCCTCAAATTCTGGCGAAGCATCTCCGATTGGTAGATCTTCGAGATCTTCTGAAGTTTCCAAGCAGTCTTCATTAGGTTCGCAAGTGACAATCAAGCAAAATCCAGTATCGTCAACTGATCCTACCGTCCCGAATCTTAGACCATGATTTGAATTGGGAGGCCGGCTGGCATTGTCCATAATTTTTCAAAGTGTTGTGATTGACCTTTTGTCCACCTTTTAGGTAAAACACCACGTTGAATTAAATTCTGAACACAGGGAGAGTACCACTCAAAAGGCAGTTCCATTAATTCAGTTTGCAGTAACATCTTCAAATTGTACAGCATTTTTCAGTTTTGGAAGAAGAAGCACCACGGTAGAATTTGATCGGTTTAGTACCGCCACCATGTACTTCCTTGACCACCATACCCTCTACCTTATTAGAATGGATCGGGGTCAGGGTCATAGTATGCACATGATGGTTAATCTTCTCGAACATAGATTTATATTCTTCGTTCTTTTCGTCTTCAGAGAGATCTTGAACTGTGGTTTCTTCTGACTTATTGTCACTGCTTCTTTCTTGGTTTCTTCTTCTTCGGAACTGTTCTCCCAATCAACATCGAGGACCTGTTTCTTTTGTCCAACTGTTCCAACGTCTCTTCCACGACCTCGTCCCCAACCTCGACCTCGGGTGCGAGTTCTGGAGAAACCTTCACCATCTTGCCGTAAGGGAGTGGTGAGTAACTGTTGGACAAGAATTTCAGGCTCTTCATCGTCTCGAACTTCTTTGGCTTCATTTGGTACGGTGTTTCTGGAGAATACTCTTTGCTTCGGAGGTGCGTAGTAGGCTGCATCTTCATGAATTCCAATCTCGTGTACGGAGAATGGTTGCAAGTCACCCTTGATACACTGTTCTCCTCCTTCGTAATACTTGATGCACTGATGCAGAGATGACGGTACCATCCGGCTTTCATGGATCCATGGCCGACCCAGTAGAGCGATGAACGATGTCTCAGAATCAATTATATGGAATTTTGTAGTTGTCTTTGCTAAGTCACTGATTTTCATTAACAGTGTCATCGATTCGAGAGCTCTCTCTCCTTTCTGATTGAAGCCTCTTAATAACATCTTGTCTGGTTCGAGCTCACGATCATCAATTTCCAAATATGCTAGCGTCTGAAGATTCATTATGTTGATTGATGCTCTCGGATCAACCAACACTCTGGAGAGCGTAAACTTTCCAATAGTGACTGAAATGTACAACGGTCGGTTGTGATCGATTCATTCCCAGTAGTAGATCATTGTCTGTGAAGGTAAAATCTCGTTGTTCTTTTAACAAGCAAACCTCATTGAAGGAATTACCGGCCATTTGAGCTAAACAAATTGCTGGATTAAGTAAAGCCTTGATCAGAGCCTCCCTCATCTCCTTCGACAGGATCAGAGCATCGTATATGCTCAGTTTGGCTGGTAGCTTCCTAAGATGGGCTAGCACATTATAGTTCACTTTATTGCCATGTTCCTCAATCTCTTCCCGAATGGGCAATTCTTCCGCTGGGGTTGGCTCTTCCTGAGCAACCACCTACTTTCCTTTATCCTTTGAACCCATTCTCGGGGGTAGAACTTTTCCGCTTCTTAGATTGACTTCTTTTACTTATTCTGAATATGGTGTTGGATCTGCTAGTGCCTCCTCTTGAATTGGAACAGCTGGCTCTTCTAGAGTTGCTTCAGAATCTAATAACTCCAATTCTATCGCGGTCAGAGCTCTTCGGAATTCATAAATAGACTCGTCACTTGTTGAGCTTTTGTAGCCATCTTGGTGAACATCATCTTCGTCATGGTCATCGAGGTTGTATATGATTTGAGAATCATTATTCATATTGGAATTGAGATCCGGATTAGGTCGGTTGTTGCTAAGTATGTAATCATTAGTAACGGTCAAACAGTAGCCAACGCCATAACTCTTATCATTATAAGACCCCACCGAGGCAAGCAAATAATCATACAGAGTCAAAGGTGCGAGGATTTCCCCCCCCCTCCCCCCCCCCCCCCGAATCGGAAACAACCATCCTAGGATAAGCATCCCCTAGTCTAACCTTCGGATCCTCGGTCTTCTCTTCTTTCACGATCTTCTCCTCCTCCTGGAGTGGTTCTTCAATTGCAAGTGATAGCGCCGACTCGGCAGGTTTCAAACTTTGAGTCGAAGCGCGCACTGAAGCGGTCTGGATGTGATCCAAAATTTTCTTCGAAGACTTTGTACAGACGGTACTCCATCCATCATTGGTCGTATACGGGTCTATCGGAACAATAGGATCCATCGAGATAACATTGACGGAACCTCCTTTTTGGGATTCCTTCATGTATTCCTTTGGGATCGTTATGTTCCCTTTCTGGAGATTGTCATCAAGCCAACTCTTGAATGTGATGCAATCCTCTATCTTATGCCCGAGCATCCGGTAGTAAGGGCAGTAGTTTGGATGATCTTTCTTATTGATTTCTTCTGGCCTCTTGGGCTCTGGTAGCTGAAAATCTGGTGTCTTCATTAAACTGCGGAACATTTTTGCTACTGCTTCAGTCTTGAATGGATATTCCCTACTTAGAAGTTCTTTCAAGGTACACGATGAACGAGGCGATTGTTCATAATGCTGAGGCGACTGATAGCTTGGTTGAGGCTGTTGATAGCCCTGCTGAGGTTGCTGATAAATCTGTTGTGGTTGTTGGTAAGTCCGTTGCGGTGGTTGATAACTAGGCTGTATCTGCACTGGCTGCTTGCCCTTATCCACTGCCGCGACGATTCCAGATTTCTTTTCGAATGCTTTCACGGGCTTCTGCTTATCGGTCTTGTCCACAAAACTTAGCTACTTTGCCTCCTCTTGCAAGCTCCCGGCCTTGCTAAGCAACTTCTCGAAAGTCTTGATTGTAAACCCTTTAAAGAGAAGTGCTATCGGGCCGTGGATACTCTTAAGCACGATACCGACTGCATGTTGTTCCTGAAGCTATGGTTCACACTTCATGCTTAAATTCCTCCATCGAAGTATGTAATCCACCATAGTTTCATTCGGTTTATGTTGCTCCACCAATAGATCACCGATAGTGATGTGATGTTGAGCCCCGACAAACCGCTTAACGAAGAGATTTTCTTGTTCCGCAGAGGTCTTAACTGAACCATTTGGCAATTCTGCGTACTAGTCAAAGGCGATCCCTGACAAACTGCTGACGAACTGACGAAAGAGTAAAGCGTCACTCCCACCGACATTGCAGCAACAAGCATGAAAATGTGTGACATGCTGCCGGGGTTTTCCATTCCATCAAAATTCCTGAACAGAGGTGGTACGAAGCCTTTTGGGTATTGGACTGTATCAAATTCTTAGGGGTAAGGTCTACCTGTCTGAATAGATGTTCCGCTCTTAGATTATGCTAAGGCTTCTCGCACCTGTTGTTCTACCATGTTCTTAATGTCCTTTTCTGGAATCATGCTTTGTGTAGGATCCTTCTTCGGTTGTTCGTCTCCATTAACGGATGTGATCTCTTTTCATTCATCTGCAATATGGATGATTTCTGGGGGTGTTTCTTTCTGAGGCTGTACCTGACTCTGGAGAGTGGCTAAAGCGGTAGCCATCTCTTCCATCCTCATTGCTATCTGAGAATTTGTATCATCCTTCTCTTGAAGATGCGCTTTCATCACTTCCGGTTCATCTCTTTCTTCAGCTGCCGGAGCACCTTGTGAAGCCGATGATGCTCGTGTCTCAACCATATTGATCTCAACATTTTCTTCATCCATGAACTCTAATGAATCTTCTTCATTTTCCAACTTTTCTCCTCTTTCTTTTGCCAACCGTCGGATGTTTGTCCTTAGCTTTCCTATAGCATCCTCTAGGGGTCTCTTCCAGACAGTCTCGCGGTTGTCATGTGATGGCTGTTGAACTTCTTCCTCATGGGTTTCTTTTAGTGCAGTAGAACTTTCTTCTGATCCAGGCTCTCCGACGAGGCTTTTGTTCTCAGGACATTGTGTTGGTCTCGGTTCCGTGATAATAGGTCGCCACACCATCCTTCTTGCAGCAGAAGGCCTAGGACCGGACGGTCTGTCAGCTATATGCTGATAGGTGGTGTCCTCCCTAATATGATGACTCGATACAACCACAGGTGAACTAGCTCTCCTCTTCTTCCTTGGCTTCTCTATGGCAGTGACAGGCTCTACTCGTGGTTTGAGGCAGGATTTAACTGGCACTCGTCCCATTCTCCTCAGGATCTCTGATACGGGGCACTTTTCTTTCTTTGCTAATTTCTCTATCACAACTTGCAGCCGAGCAAATGGTGTAGTCTTAACCCTTTTTCTCTTGTAGTCACTATAGTATGCAACTCAAGGTAATGTAGTGGCGATCCTTCAGACATTTTCTTCATCCGATGCGGCAGAGAGAGGGTGAAACCTACTTCCTTTCAACAGAAGTGTATACTCAGGCAGCTCTTCCTCCAGAAAGGCAACTTCAGCGGCTTTGGCCTTCCTAATCCTGGCTATCTTTCTGCTTCTATTTCTTCTCTGAGTCCAAGTCAGGGGTGCAACTTTTGAACGGAACCCAATCTCGAAAACATATGGTATTGTAGCAAAATCTGTACCCTCCACGGTAACATGCTCATTACAGACTTGGATTTCCTTCCCCTTCATTTTGGCAGTAGCCGGGGCAGGTGAAGAGATGACTAGACCGGAGGGGATAGAGATCACAGTCTTCCTATGAACAGTGGTACTTCTTTCAGCTGGAACCCTCGGCACGGGAGGGAATTCTTGAGTCGATTTCAGGTTGAACTCAATCACAGGTTTCATAGTTTCTAGCACTTTGTCCATTAGTGTGAAGAGAGTAACGTCAGCGAACTTAACATCCGTATTGTTGAACCCTTATCCAAAACGGATGATTCCATTGTTGGGTAATTCATCCTTATAGACGGCGAAGTCCATTCCATTGGTGAAGGAGAAAATTATCTTTGGTGCAGTCATTTTCTGCAGGGTAAATTCCGAACGTCAGTCCCGAATTATGCTTACTTTCACCGCAAAACTTAGGGTGGAAAAGAAAGAGTCAGAACACATTTTAATTTATCTTAATGTATTTGCGATTTAAAAGAGTTCATTTATTAAAAGGTTGTTTATTAGATGATTTGTTTGTTATGAGGGAGGTTAAAGGAAAGGTAAAGGATTTGATTTAAAATTGGAAAGGAAGATAAAGTTTCGTAGAACTTCTCAACCCGAGGGACCGCTCCTAAGCTAACACCTATTGGGGGTCCACCCCACCTCTTTATAGAGGTAACAAAATAAGGATTTCAGAATCTCTCTATTTAGGGGTGTCTAAACAGTGGCTCCAAAATCCAAGGAAAGTTGATTATACCTGTTCAAGATTGAAATGAACAAGATATGTCAACAGAAGAATGGTAGTTTGATCCACTAGGGGCATGGATTTACTACCAATTTATGAAAGCAAAACCATATGATCAAAATGGAGAGGGGAACTATTCCCCAGCGGAGTCGCCATAAGTTGTCAGCATATTTTTTGGTTAAGTGTTTTTAAAGGGGGGTCGCCTACAGAAGTTGTCGGTGAACTTTAGATTTTAAATTTAATTTAAATATATATAGTTTTAGAAAGTAGTATTTGGTTTTGAAAATAATTCTAAGTTTGAAAATTTTAAGATATGAAATTAAACCGATCTCACATCCCAAATAGATTATGTAAACGAGCACCGCATCACAAACCATGTATCTATCCCGAAGAATAGACACACTGCTTGATGATGAGGCTCGATTAAATAAACTAGAAGATTTGTGACACCCGTTTGGTCTGCGAACCAATTTTATAAGCTGACAAGTTCCCCTGCTTAATATGAAGGAATTCAGCAGGGTTTATATTACCTGGGTTCTTAAAGTTCCCTATAAGGGCAAGCCCCTATAGTTAATTACATCTTAAATGACAGGAATCATTTAAGAAAACTCTCGATAATGATCAGTAGTTTTGCTCTCAAGAATTTCAAAGTTTAAGGTTTTCAAAGAATTGGATTTTGGAAATTTCAATAGGGAATGGATCAAATTTGGAACAGTTCATTTTGGGAATCCAATGGAAGAGAAGTAGGGGATGTCACGAATCCGAAGTGAACTTCGGTGACCACCCAATTATCCTATTGTTTGGCTCCAATTTGAGAATTTATTTAGTGTTATAATCCTGCCAATTTTAATTAATTAGGACTCATATTATTATGACATAATCATACAAATAGCCTTGAAGATGTGAGGGTTTATGTCGTACCAAACAACTACCTCGGAATCCTATGACCGGTTAGGGCTTAATTTACATAATATGATTATACAAATGCCTAACAGAAAGTTGAGGATTTATGTTGCACTAGGCAAAATACCTTGAAATCCTATGGCTTAGTTATTTAATTCTAAGAATGGTTTAGCTGAAGTAGATTCAAGTTTTGCTGACGAAGATGGCCGTGCTGCCCACCGTGCTCTGAGCTCCTTGTTGTAGCAGGGTTTTAGTTTTAGAAGGTGAAAATCAGGAGATGAGAGAATTCTTCTAGTTTAGAAGAGTCTTAATGTTCAGATGTATAAATGTTTTAATTAAAACAAATCTTAAAGTTGATTAAACAGAACCGATTAAGATCCCACGGTTCCGTCATCCCGGCACCGTTATTTTCATCGGATTCACTTAGTCCAAATGAATTTGCTAAACTCAACTGAATGAGTTCCACACTTTCATTTAGATCGTGGGAAATCTCGTTAGCAGCACGTGGGTTACATCATCCGAGGGATTCCCGATCATCCAACGAGACGTTTTAATTTAGTTATAATTACAGTTTTATTGTTCTATTTGTGATTAAATTTTGAGTTGTTTTTAATTTTGAATGTTGTGGCGGTGAATTTTATCTTATGGTGACCTTTAATTTAGTTTTGGGTTTCAGTTTTGTGGCTATCCTAAAGGTTTCAGTTTTCATGCAGGGTGACATTCTTGTTTAACATGCAAGAAAAGTAAAGTGCAGTACAAGTAAGTAAATTGCAATAAAATAAAAACGTACCTGGAGGGTCTTCCCGTCATTCCAAGCTGCACTTGAAACACATGTTAGAGCATTTATATATTTGCAACAAGCACCTAGATAAAGCTAAGGGAAGGGTTTTGGTTATCTACCAATTTCCTAATCCTATTGCTAGTCATTTCCTATGACGTCTAGGTTCTCGTGTTTTGTTAAGGATGATTTTCTTCACCAAAGAACAATTAAGTTCAATTGTTCTTCTAAAACACCCCATCATATTGAGAAACTGCTTAGGATGGATCCTAAACATCTTTTCAGTACTTCTGGGATTATTTCGAGTCCGAATGAATTTCATTGTATAGGTGAATTGGTCATCCAAAAGTTTAGTTAGGTTTTACTTCTTGCTCAGTGAACTTGGACATTTGATTATCCGATGAATAAAGTGACATTTCATTTGATGTTTTATTTAAGAGTTATAAATGTGATAACCCTTGAGGGTAAAATAGTTTATTAAAGAATTTAACCATTTTTTATTACGGTTGAACTGGTGATTTAAAATGATTTGGTTTAGTTATAAAATTTTAATTAATAATTTTAAGTTTGGAATAATGTTCAAGTTGTTTTAATTTAATTAAATCTTTACATTCTAAATGATATCAATATATTAGATTAATTTGGTTTGAAAGAGGTGTTTATATTATTCAATTTAGATTTTAATGATTTAATTTTAATTTAACTGAAATATCTTGATTAATTTTTTAATTTGTTTGATTTTTAATTATGAATTATTTTGTAGGTTGATTTTGATGTTTCAAGTTTGTTTTAGATTTGCTTTCAAGTGATCTTTGAGATTAATTTTTAATGTTTTAAATTTATTTCAATTTGATCATCAAATTATTCAATGTTTTAAGTTTTAATTTAATAAGGGTTACTCCTTTTCTTTTAATTATTTAATTTATTAATTTCAATTATCACTTTAAATTTAATTAAAATAAATAAATAAATATTATTAAAGTGATTCATTTAGGGATTTATAAATTAAAGAAGTAATATCTTCTTAAATCATATCCCTGCTTTTAATAATCCAAATTTTGGTTATTCTTCCGAGATTCAAATGATTTAATTAATTAATGTTCCATTTTGATATTTTCAAAGTGTTTAATGGGTTTCTACCCTTCTATTTTCTAAGTTCCAGTCATCCAAAAGAAGATTAATATTAGATATTTTACCCTCCCCTTGATTAGACCTAAGGTATTAATTAGGGTTAAAGTTGTTTAATTACCTTTATGCCCCTTTAGGCTTATCTATTTCATAAATCACTAAATTAAGTTCAAATGAACTTTAAATTTTTATGTAACCTCACTCACATGTCAATTAAGACAATAGAGGAGAAAATGTGATTTTTCTAAATTTAATTTAATTTATATATTTATTTTTGTGAAAAAAAGGGATTTCAAATAGAAATTCAACAACATGACCAAGATAAAGTTTCTGTCCTTAAGAAAATTATGGGATGTTCTTATTGACTAGAGGACCACTTGTAACAATTTTGGTGATTTTTCAAATTATATTTCATTTATTATAATTATTTTTATTTTTAGAGTGTTAATTAATTATAAAATAAAATTAAAGTTAAAAAATGGATTTTATATTTTTCTTAAGTCCCTCTGACCTCAGGGAGTCCAGAGAAGCAAATTTTATATTTTTTTAATTTTTCTTTGGTTTATTAGAATTAATTTGGTGAAAAGGTTGGAAAATCCATTTTTAATATTAAAAATTGTCTTAAGCCTTTAAAAATTAATATCTTGACTTAGAGACTTAAGAAAATTATGGGAATGGTTCCTAAATGACTAGGAGACCAAATGTGACATTTTTGTGATTTTTAATTTTTTTAATTATTAAAATATTAAAATAAGGTGGAAAATAAAAATTTTTGAAAAATTACAATTTTAATTTTCTTGGACTCCTCTGATATTTGAGAAGTCTCAAAACCAATTTGGTGAATTTTAAAAATTTATTTTTGGAGTTATGAATTTTAAAAGTTTAATTTTGATCATGCGACATAATTAATCCATTTAGTGAGACTAATCACTTCCAATTAATCTCAATATTTTATGTGAGGTTCCTCTAATCCTAAAGACCATTGGAGAATGATTTTCAAGTTATTTTGATGTGCGGTTAATCCTAATTAATTAAAATTTAGTTTTGAGTATTTAGGCCAATTAGGGTTATTCTTAATGAATTAACTCAAAATACATTTTTCTTAGGGTCCTCTGGTTCTAAGGTACCTCCTCTAATTTTTCTAGGATTTATTGATCAACATGCTAATTATTGGAATTAAAATGCCAAAACAGACACTTAAACTTGAAAAATACATAACATACCATAGAGATGGCCTCTGACCTTGGAAAATTCAGAGAATGTCCCCAAGAACAGAGGCTACAAAAGCCCTATGGTCTCAAACCATGGTGAATTGTCTATGCAAATGGAGAATTAAAATAGTGAAATCAGTGAATAATTAATTAAAAAATAAAATACTCATCAAAATAACTTTATTTCTTTTCCACATTATTCTCCTTTATTCACTGAGTAAGAGGGTATTTTGCCTTTATTTTTATGTTTTTTCCATGCAAAGATATGATTTTTTAATGTTTCAGGTATTTAAATAAATAGAAAAAAATCCTATTTATCTACTTAACCCAGTCAGCGTCACGTCAACCTACGGCGGATCAAAAGATCACGCGGCGCGCTCCTATTTGACGCTGCCATCTGAGTCAGTCGTTACGTGTCTCGTGGTCACGCTCCTTCTAATCCGAAGCAATCTGAGCCGTTCAACCGATACACGCGCGGTCCAACGGCGCCTGGTCATCGTCTACGACTGGTGTGTCCCGTGAGCCGTCCACATTAAAGCCTTAAGATCTCTCTTGTTTCTTAACGGATTTTCGTGTTCTTATGCTCTATGGATTCGTCTTAAGGAGACAAACACATCCATATGGTTTACATGCTTTGAAATTAAGCCAATCAAAATAAAGAATCACTGGAAGCTCGGAAGAAAGAAGAGGTCCATACCTTAGCTCTAAGAAGTGAAGCTTCAATCAGAGAGTTGTGGCACCTTCGATTGCACCCAAGGAGGCTCCAGATGAAGTCTCTAGCTCTGGAGAATTTCCTAGGTATGAAAGTGACCAAGGCCGATTTCAGACTTTGGAAGCTAGAGCAATTGGGTGGCCTGGAGAGGGGGCTTTCATTGGGAAACTCCTTCTCTTGGTCTTGTGCAGGTATGGGTGAGTTTAATTTGATTTTTGTGGAGGTTCAAGGGATGTCTTGGTTTTTGGGTGGATTTTTTACTAAGAAATTGAGCTCTGTCAATGGGGATTAGGGCAAAGGGAAACTGGGAATCAATTGCTCTGGGTTAGGAGAAGGTCCTGGAGCAATTTTGGCAGAGTTTTGCTAAGCTCTGGTTCATCACCTTATTTGGCTGAGAGGGGTGGAGTTTAAATAGGGGTGGCTGGAGGGCCTCCCAAGGGGGTTTGATGGCTTGGATCCACTGCTCTGGTGAGGAGAAGAACAGCCATGGTGTCCACTGGCCATGAGACAACTCAGCAAAGAAGAATTTTAAATTTGGCTCACATGACTACTTTCGGCCTGGTGTTTTCTGGCGGCTGTGGTGGCTGGCCGGCCAGGGTCAGGTCACCATCCTGATCAGGAGGGTCAGGGCTTGAGACTTGTGAGCTCGATTGTCCAATGCCATGTGTAAAGGGGCTGACTTGAAATGGAATGGGGGGAGGCTCGTTTTGGGTCCAAATGGATCAAATTATGGTTTAGGACTTGGTGCACCACCCAAGGCTTGACTTTGGGCTGAGGGAGAATCATTTGGGTCAGTTAGGAAGGGGTGGTGAAGTCCCCATCCAAGGTGATGTGGCTAATTTTGGTTAAAGTGTAACATGAATGGGGTTAAAAAAGTTTAGTGAAGGCTTAAGAAGATAATTCCCTCGTTTGCCATTAATGGGTTGGTGAGGTTTCCAAGGCTTTCATGGCTCCCATGTGGCTTGTGCATAGCTTCTTGGCTCACATTTGGCTTGGGGCCAAGCTTAGTCAATTTCATGGAAGTAGATTTTAGGGATTTTTTGCATTTTGGTAGAAATTTGGATGAAGCCTTATTTAGAAGTATTTGATCATTATTTTAGGACTTAGGGATGATTTTAATTGAATGCATGATGAAGAAGAGTGTCATATGGACTTTAGAATGAATTTTGGGCTTTTAAATTTGATGGAAAATGGGCTTTTAAAATGTTTTTAAGAGGAAGAGCTTTTAAGTTTCAAAATGGGCTTTTGGATGAAAATTTGGTAAATTATTGGGCCAAATAAATGTTGGGTATAGTTTAGGGATGTGTCATGAGTGATTTGGAAAAGGTTTGGTGTCATTTGAAGTTGAAATGGGTTTAATTTGGGCTTTTTTGATAATGGATTCAAAATGGGCCAAAAAAGGACTAACTTAGGCTATCTTGGGCTATGGTTGGGCTAATGTTGGTTTTAATGCAAAATTAATGTTGGGATATGTTTATAGGAGTGTTACAATGAGTTTTTAGTTTTGGTTGGGCTTTGATTTAGGGATTTGGGCCTATTTGGGTTAGGTTTGGGTTTAGGCCAATTTACGGGATTTTGATTTTGGGTTAGGTTTGGGTGGGGTTTAGGTTCAAATTTGGGGCAAATCAAGTTAGGTTTTTGTTTGTGGGGATGTTAGGAAGGTTTTAGAAAAGATTTGGGGCCAATTGGGGATTGAGTTTGATTGGTTTGGGCTAGGTTTAGGTCATGGGCCAAAATTGGGTCTTAAGCTTCAAATTAAAATTGGATCCAAATGTTCTTCAAATTGGGCTTAGATTTGGTCTAAATTGGTATTATGGATATGTAATTGAATTTTATAATTGAATTGGATCAAAATTGAGGTCACCTGGGTTGGTTTGATGGGACATTAGGTCCACTTAGGTTAAAAAATAGGTCAAATTGGGGGTTTTGAAAAAAGTGGGCTAAATAGGCAAAATTGGTTTATTGTGTAGTTGAACAAAATGAAATTGAGAATATTTTGGATTTTTTGAAATTTTTTGGGAATTTTTTGAATTTTTGGAATTTTTGGGTTAAAAGGGTATTTTGGGTATTTGGAGGGTATTGGGAGGTATTTTTGAAATTTTTTGGTATATTTGGCCATGGATGATCAATTTGAGTGGAGAGAAATGTTTAGGACTAATTTTGAGGAATTTTGGGTAATTTAGGCAATTTTGCAAATTTTGGGCAATTTCAAGGACATTTGGTAGGCTTGGTGGTTTAAGGGTCCCGGGGGTCAAAAATTAAAATTTTGGAAAAGATAAAGATTGATCAAGTGTGAGTGAAATGTTTCATTTTGGTTGAGCCATGAAGCCGTATTAAGCCCATAAGAACCATGAGAGGACTCATTTGAGGCACTTAATATGTTGTTCCTAACCCTCTTAGCCAAAGGCCTAGGGGTTAAGGTCCATCCATATGAGTTACCTACATGAATTAGGGAGTTAAATTGGTTAAAGGTAGTTTCAGGATTTGGAATGTGTGTGTGTGGTGTATGCAAGCTTACCCTCACTAGACCAGGCCACCCAGGGTAATCCTAAGGTCAAAGAGTCCTATAGGAAACTCATCCTTTAAACCTCCACATTTGATTTTAACCCTCCAAGTGGCTTAGGGGTTTACAATTAAACTTGTGGGGTTTGAAGGGAGCCAAGAAGTGTTTGAAGTTCTAAGTGATGGGTCCCATTTCTAGTCCTCTAAGATAGTCAAGGAGAAGCCCTGTGGCTAGATCCTAAGTACTAAGGAGAGAGAAGAGAAAAAACCTCATCAAAAATGAGGTCAACAGACCATTCTGACCAAGGTTGACCAATTTGTCCAAAGTTTACCAGTTTGACAAAATTTGACCAATTCAGTCAATTTGATGTCTGTATTGACCAATTGAATATTGTTGTAACTTTAGGACATTTTAACCAAATTTTGACCAGTTAGGTCAAGGGTTAACCTAGAGGTCAATGTGGTGGTCAATAAATTTCCATTTCATTTCCGAGATATTTTTCCGCCTTCCATGATATTTAAGAATCGAAGCTTTGTAGTCCGGCTCCCTAAATTTCCCTAAATTTCCATTTCCTTTCCGAGATATTTTCCTCCTTCCATGATATTTCAAAACTGGAGCTTTGTAGTCCGATTCCCTAAATTTCTTTAAATTCCATTTCGTTTCTGAGATATTTCCACCTTGCAAGATATTTCTAAATCGGAGCTTTATAATTTGATTCCCTATATTTCCTTAAATTCTCATTTCCTTTCTGAGATTTTACCTTCCACAAAATTTTTGAATCGGATCTTTGTAGTCTGATTCCCAAAATTTCCCTAAACTTTCACATCCTTTTCGAGATATTTTTAGCCTTCAACGATATTTTAGAATCGTAGCTTTATCATCCGATTCCATCAATTTCCCTATATTTTTGTATCCTTGCCGAGATATTTTCTACTTTCCCTGATATTTCTAGGTGGGAGCTTTGTCGTCTGATTCCTTTAGTCTCCCTATATTTCCATTTCCCTTCTGAGATATTTTTCGCATTCACGATATTTCAAGGTCGGTACCCAAATTCTGATTCTCATTCTTAAGACTGGTACCTAAATCCCAGTTCTTATTTTTTAGGTCGGTACCCAAATTTCGATTATCATTTCTGAAGCTGTTACCTAAATTCCAATTTCCATTCCTTTCGAGATCGGTACCTAAACTCTGACTCTCCCCTCTACACACACTTAAACTCGAAGGCTCCCACGAAATTAAAATTCACAAAATCAATGTGAAAATTACACAAATTCTAAATTCCACAAACTCAAATTTCCATAAATTCCATAACGGTAAAATCAAATTCAAATATGAAAACTAAATCTGAAATCAAATTAAATCCTAATTCGAAATCTAAATTCCATTTTCAAATCAAATCGGATCAGATTCCCTTCAAAATTTGGAGGCTTGAAATTCATAGCTTCATTTTTAGGGTATCCCACCTGCTTTCCCTAGCTAGAGTTCCCAAGTTTGAAGGTTTTCAACCAGATAATACCTAGTGAAAACTTCCTCGTTGAATTCTAAATTTTGTCTTGAGTTTTGACTCAGACAGTTGTGTTGGTTTTTCTCATCGGTCAACACAAATACGTGCAGTGTGCTTGTCCGGCACACCACACCTATTGGGGTTTCATTTGTTGACCTCACTTTTGGTTGAGGTCTAGTCTTTTTTCTAGAACAATCTAGGGTCTAGTCATAAGAATTTCCTGGTGGCTATCATAAAAGGCTAGCATTGGAACCCTTACTCCATAGAAAATTAAAACACTTCTTTGCTTCACATGGAGTTTTCAAATGTTTAAAGTCTAACCTTTACCCCAGAAGAAAGCTCAAGAGGAGTTCCCTACAGGATGGCTAAGCCTTACGACTGACACTGTATGGTCTGGAGCTCGCACACACACACTTGCACATTGCACTTCCACTCACTACCTCAAACCCTAAACCAAAATTCTCCACACTTGATTCCCTACTCTTTCGGAAACTCAAGTGGGTGATTTCCCCAAGCTCTTAGCCTCAGGCTAGGGATTTGTTAGTACCAATACATGGAGGATCCAAATGGGGAATTCCTTTGGTTTATGGCTCAAATGGGTTATTAATTCCCTCTTAACCCCACTTTTACCAAAAATCCCAACTTTTGACCCTTTTGCCCCTAAATTCCACCAAATGACTAAATTACCACTAAAACCCCAATTTTGCCCAAAATTTCCAAAATCAACCAAAATTTTCAAAATCACTCAAAATCACCCCAAAACATTCCTCACCACTCAAAATACCCAAAACACCTCAAATTTACCAAAATTCCTAAGATAGCTCCAAAATCCTCAAAATTACTAAAATGCCCCTCCTAGCCCATAATTTCCAAAAATTCCAAAAATTCCCAAAACCATCCAAATATTCCCAATTTTAATTTTAAACCAACACATTGACCCAATTTGACCAAACTAGTCCAACTTAACCAAAAGCCCCAACTTGCCCCTTATGACTCAAAATGCCAAAATAACCCCCAATGTCCACCCAATTGACTTCAATTCTCCCCAATTTCAATTCCGAAGTTTAATTCAAAAGTTTAAACTCTGGCTCACTTGACCATTGACCACCTCCTCTGTCCTTGCCTGCCGGCCTAGTCGTCAGAGGAGCCCAACACCGAGAGCCACCTCCCATGGACAAAACCCAAATTCACCCACATCACCTGTCTAGCTCTGATTGGCCATTACAGCTCTTCAGCACTCCACCTAAGAAGTTAATTCCACCCATAGCCAGGCCTTAAACTCAGCCCAATGGCCAAGGCTATAAAAGCCATTCTCCATGGCCAAGAGACGGTGCTGAAATTTTTCTTAAGGAAACCCTGCCAATACATCACCAGAGCTTCTTCAAACCTTCCTGAGTGTGATCTCACTGCATTTAGCCTTTCATCCCCATTGCTCTGAGCCAATTTCTCCACTGAAATTTTAGCCAAAACTAGGAAACCAATTTATCCACAGTGCACCAAATCCAAATTAATTTCCCCAACACCATCCCCAAACTGAAAGAAGAAGTCCCCCCATCAAGGCCCCGTCACATAGTGCCTCCACACCAGAATTTAATAAAAACTTGAAATCAGCTTTGGTCAATTTTAGGTCTAGACATTTCACCAGGGTAAGAGGCTTCATATGGAGGTTCATTGGGGCCAATCGATGTTGCTACAATCATCTGATTGAGGCCTCCCCTCTCAAACAAAGGTGTTGAATTCTCTCCCCTCCCAAGCTTGTTTTGATACTCCATGCACATTAGGTTGACTTTAGGCTACGTTAGCTGTATAGATAGATTCTTCTATGTTAGATGATCCATAGAAACAAACCTGAAGTGATTTGTCTGAGTCTAGATGAGATCTTAAGGTTTTTGTGAGGACGGTTTACGGGTTAGGTCAGTTGGGGACGATGACAAGGATCCGTTGGATCACATGTGTATTCAATGGACGGCACTCATGCAGTTAGATGAGAAGATGATCCATAAAGCGCGAGCTGACGAGGCGGCTACGTGGATGGTGGCATCAAATGGCGGAATGACGCGTGTGGCTTTGGGACTGCTGAGGTTGAATTGGTGCCACGTGGATAAGTAGGAAATTAGGGATTTATTTAAATTAATTAAATTAGTATACCTTTAATAATTCATAACTTGGTGTAGAAAAATCATAAAAATAAAAGAAAAATACCCTCTTGCTCAGTGAACAGTGGAGAACAATATGGAAATGGTTTAAAGTTAAATTTATATATATATTATTTTTAATTAATTAAATACAGTATTTAGTGCTCTAATTCTTCATTTGCATACACATTTCACGATGGCTTGAATTTTGGTGCTTTGGTTCCCTTTGTCATGGGGGATCTTCCCTCACTTTCTAAGGTCAGGGGGGATCTCTATGAGGAGGCACTTATTTTTCAAGGATATTCTATCTATTTTGATTTTAAATTATAAAAATTAAAATACTCATCAAAAAATATAAAAATATTTTTGTAGGTTACTCTGACCAGAGGACCATAGGGAAAATACAACTTGACTTATTTCCTAAATATAACCCTAATTATCATTAATACATAATACTAAAAGGAATTTAATTTTATTTAAATATAAGTGTAAATAACTTGATTTTTATACCCCACTATGGTTTATGATAAGAGAAACTCCCATAAAAATTTTAAAGATATTTGGAATTGATTTGACCACTTAATTGAATTTTCTAAATTAAATTATATTTTTTGCATCAAAATAATTCTAATAATTACAATACAATTCACAAAATTACCAAATAGTTTTTAGAAGTTCTCTGTGATCAGAGGAACATAAGAAAAATAAAATTAGTATTAAAATAATACTTTTATTTTTAAAGCCATTTTAAATAAATAAATAATTAAAAATTCATAAAAATCACAAAATTAATAAAATTGATGGTAATGTTCTAATTTTCCTCCTAATCACTTAGGAACAAATGGAATAATTTTTCTAAATCTCGAAGTAAAGATAATAAATTTTAAAAGGTCAAAATTAATTTTTAAAAGGCTAAAATAAATTTTCCTTACTATTTCATTAAAATAATACCAATAATTAAAATATAAATCACAAAAGTATTAAATTTGATTCTTTGGGTTCCATTACCTCGGAAGAGATTTAAGAAAAATATAAACCTAATTTCCTACCTAATTAATATTTTAAATTTAATTAATACTCCAAAAATTAAAATAATTATAATAATTACAATACATTCCAAAAAATCTTAAAAATTGGTCAAAGTGGTCTGCTGGTCTAGGTGAACCTCCAGTAATTTTTTGAAAATAAATAATTTGTTTTGAGTAAGTTATTGAATTTTCTTTCAAAATTCCTACTTTGCACAAAAATAATTATATAAATTAAATTAAATTAAGAAAAATCACATTTTCTCATCTGATGTTTTAATTGACCCATAAGTGGGGTATTATAAAAATTTTAAAGTCATTTGAATTAAATTTAATGAATTATGAGGTGATAAAGCCTTTAGGGGAAAAAGTGCAATTTTGAAGGCTTGATTTAAAAGGATAAAAGGGCAACTAATGATCTTAACTAAGATGTTTGGATGATTGAAACACAGAGGAGTAAATGATGGAAACCCACTCATTTTGTAAAACTTAAGGATAAATTTGTAATTTCCTTAATTGTTTTGACTTGAAGAAAAAAAATGAAATAGATGATCCTTAAGGTTAGGGGTTGACTTTAGAAGTTGATAACTCACTAATTTAACACCATTAGTTAATGATAAAATAATGACACAACACATTAATATGAATCATATTCAGATAGCTTAACTTTTATAAAATGTTATAAATATACTTACTTAAGGGTCCGTTTGGGGTAGCTTATAAGTGCGGTGGGGTATTTGAAAATGCCGCCTAACAGTTTGGTTCACGCGTTTTTGAAAACGCTGCCTGCCGCATTTGAGTTTTTTACACTAAATGCAGATCGTGGGTCGACTCCTGCGGTTGACCCGCAAGCCGCGTTTTAGGATAAGCTGCTTATCCTGAAATGCACAAGCTGCTTCAAACAGACCCTAAGTCTTAAGGGCTTGGTAGTGAGACTAGGTTTAATTGAAATTTGACAAATGAAGTTTAGAAAAGATAACATAATTAATGTTAAACACATTTGAAACACTACAAGCTCATCAAAATTTGTTAACTTCTTTTGTAAATTAAATTGCCTCTAAAGACCCCACATACATGGTTCATAAATGAAATACCAAGTGATATTTATCCCACCTTTTGGGATAATTAAAACATCAGCTCATTAAGCATAAGGTTATGAAATAGATGAATCATTTAGTAAGTATGATATAAGTCAAATGAACTCAAGAAAGTTCAAAAGAATTGTGAAATATCTAAGGATCCGCTGAACCATCTCACAAGTCTTTTGGACACCTTGTAGGACAACTAGACCTATCATATTTATTAAAAGAAGGCATCTCTCAAATGAATAAATAGGACCCACCAACTTATGACGTAGGATTTGGTAGGCTTGTGATGAACTTATTTATAGGCTTTACATTCTTACAAATAATAAATGTCTAATGGAAAATACTAAAGTTTTAGGTGGGGGAACGAGAAGACTCGCCAGGTACACTTTTATAAGTTTATAGTACCTTCTTTTGTGTACTTCCTTTACTCTTCTTGCTTACAAACTTACATGCTAAACAACAATATCACCCTGAAAGAAAACCAAAAATTTTAGAATAGCCCAAAAACTGAAACCAGAAAAATTTAAAAAAATAAAACAAAATAATATAAAATTTACCTCCACAACAATCAAAATATAAGACAACTCAAATTTAATCACGAACAAAAAAAATTACAAGTGAATTTAAATTAAAATGTCTTTATCGGATGATCGGGAATACCTCGGAGGAGGCAAACTACAGCTGCTAACGAGCCTTCCCACGATCTAAATGAAAGTATAGAACTCATTCAGTTTAGAAAATTTATCTAGACTAAGTGAATCAGAAGAAAATAGTGGTGCTAGAACGAGGGAACCGTAGGATTCTAACCGGTGTTTCTACAATCAACTTAAATATTCCCCTAATAAGACATTAAGACATCCCAATTTAAGAATTTCTAAAACACAACACTTTTCTTTTCTTTTTAATTGACACTTCTAAAACTAATCCTACTATGACGAGGAGCTTGGAGAACGCATTGTGGGCAGCACAATCATCTTCAACAACAAACCTCCTTAGAATTAAACAACAAGCCACCGGACTTCAAGGTAGCTTCCATAGTGTTGTATAAGTCCTCATATTTTCCCTTCAGGCCTTTGCATGACTATGTTGTGCAATATAAGCCCAAACTAGTCTTAGGATTCCTAGTTTTCGATCGGGTATGACACAAATCCTCTCATCTTCCAGACTATTTACATGATTTGTATCAAGTAAATGTAAGCCCTAAAAAATAAAATTGACAGGATGAAACATTAAATAATTATCTCAAATTAATGTCAAACATAGGATAGTCTGGGAAAACACCATGATTGGATACCCCTAGCCCTTCTATAATTAGTATTCCAAACTTGAGCCACTCACTTATTGGATACCCCATTATCACATTTTCTTAAAGAATCCTACAATTTGAAAGTCATGAATACAATATTTCCTTATCTATATTAAGAGTTTTCTTAGGTGACTTTGGTAATCTAAGGTGTAATTAACTATAAGGGCTCGCCCTTATAGGAAACTTAAGGACCCTAGAATAATATAAACCCTATCTAATTCCTTCATATTAGATAGGGGAAGATGTTGGCCATTATAAATGGTTTGGAGACCGAACAGATGTCATGAATTCTTTAGTTTATTTGATCCAGCATAAAAAATAAGCAATGAATCTATTCTTCGGGATAGAAACATGTCTTGTAGTGAAAAGCTCGGTTATTTAAACTGTTGATTATTTGGGATCGGTTTGACTTCATATTTTTGAAAAATTAAAATGATATTTTCTATACACACACACACACACATATATATATATATATATATATATATATATATATATATATATATATATGTATTTCAAAATTAAAACAAAATCTCGAAATGCGGCCGACAACAAAATGGTTATTATGGTAACTATTAGGTCATTTTAATCAAGTTTGACCTCTTAGGTCAATGGTTGACCTGGTGATTAATGTGGTGGTCATTGGGTCCAAAATTGACTATTTTGACCAAGCTTGACTAATATGACTAAAGTTGACCAATTTAACCAAATTTGACCAATTTAGTGTTTAGGTTGACCATATGGTCCACTTTGACCAATTTGGTGTCTGGGTTGACCATATGGATCAATTTGACCAAATTTGACCAAACATGATCATTTTGACCAGGGTTGACCAATTTAACCAAAGTTGACAAATTTGACTAATTGGGTCAATTGGATGTCTGTATTGACCAATTCATTATTGTCGTAACTATAAGGTCATTTTAACTAAAGTTTGACCAATTACGTTAATGGTTGACCTGGTGATCAATGTGGTGGACATTAGGTCCAAAATTAACCATTTTGACCAAGTTTGACTAATTTGACCAAAGTTGACCAGTTTGAAAAAATTTGGCCGATATAGTGTTTAGGTTGACCAAATGGTCTAGGTTGACTAAATGGCTCGATTTAACCTAATTTAACAAAAGTTGACCAGTTTGACCAGGGTTGACCAATTTGACCAATGTTGACCAATTTAACCAAATTTGATCAATATGGTCAATTAGATGTCTGTATTGACCAAATAGTTATTGTGGTAACTATTAGGTCATTTTAACTAAAGTTTGACCAGTTTGGTCAAAAGTTAACCTAGTGATCAATGTGGTGGTCATTTGGTCCAAAATTCACCCTTTTGACCAAAGTTGAACAATTTAAATAAATTTAACCAATTTAGTGTTTAGGTTAAACAGATGGTCCATCTTCACCAATTTGGTGTATGGGTTGACCAAAAGGTTCAATTTGACCAAGTTTAACCAAAGTTGACCATTTTTTACCAAGTTGACCAATTTGATCAAAGTTGACCAGTTTGACAAAATTTGACCAATTGGGTCATTTGGTTATCTGTCTTTACTAAATGGCTATTGTGGTAAATATTAGGTCATTTTAATCAAAGTTTAACCAGTTAGGTCAAGGGTTCACTTGGTGGTCAATGTGGTGGTCTTTGGGTTCAAAATTAACCATTTTGACCAAGCATGACTAATTTGACCAATGTTGACCAGTTTGACGAAATTTGACCAATTTAGTGTTTAGGTTGACCAAATGGTTCATTTTGACCAATTTGGTGGCTGGGTTGACCAAATGGTTCTATGAACAAGTTTGATCAAAGTTAACCATTTTGACCGGGGTTGGCCAATTTGACTAAAGTTGACCAGTTAGACCAATTTTTCCAATTACATGTCTGTATTCACCAAATGATTATTGTGGTAACTATTTGGTTATTTTAAAAAAGTTTGACAAATAAGGTCAAGGGTTGACGTGGTGGTAAATGTGGTGGTCATTGTGTCCAAAATTGACCATTTTTATCAAGTTTTACTAATTTAACCAAAGTTGAGCAGTTTGACCAAATTTGACCAATTTAGTGTGTTGGTTGACCAAATGGTCCGTTTTGACTAATTTGGTGTATGTGTTGACTAAATAGTTAAATTTGACAAAGATTGACTAAAATCGAGCATTTAAATCATGGTTGACCAATTTAACCAATGTTGATTAGTTTAACCAAATTTGACCAATTGGGTGAATTGGATGTCTGTATTGACCAAATGGTTTTTTTGGTAACTATTAGATCATTTTAAACAATGTTTGACTAGTTAGGAAAAGGGTTGACCTGGTGGTCAATGTGGTGGTCATTGGGTCCAAAATTAACCATTTTGACCAAGTTTGACTAGTTTTAAAAAACTTTTGTTTAGGTTGCCCATATGGATCGTTTTGACCAATTTGGTGTCTAGGTTGACTAAATAGTTCAATTTAACCAAATTTGACCAAACGTAACCATTTTGACCAAAATGACCAATTTGACCAAAGTTGACCAAATTTGACCAATTGGGTCAACTGGATGTCAGTATTGACAAATTGATTATTATGGTAACCATTAGGTCATTTTTGCTAAAGTTCGACCAGTTAGGTCAGTGTTGACCTGATGATCAATGTGGGGGACATTGCATCCAAAATTGATCATTTTGAGTTTAACTAATTTGACCCAAGTTGACCAGTTTGACAAAATTTGACCAATTTATTGTTTACGTAGACCAAATAATATGTTTTGACTAATTTGGTGTCTGGGTTGACCAAATGATTCAATTTGACCAAGTTTGACCAAACATGATGATTTTTACTAGGGTTAACCAATTTGACCAAAGTTGACCAGTTTGACCAAATTTGACCAATTGGGTCAACTGGATGTTTGTATTGATAAAATAGTTAGTATGCTAACTATCAAGTTATTTTTACCAAAATTTAACCAGTTAGGTCATGGGTTGACCCGATGATAAATGTGGTGGTCATTGTGTCGAAAATTTACCATTTTGTCCAAGTTTGACTACTTGGCCAAAGTTGACCAGTTTGACCAAATTTGACCAATTTAGTGTTCAGGTTGACCAAATGGTCCATTTTTACCAATTTTGTGTCTGGGTTTACCAAATGGTTCAATTTGACTAAGTTTGACTAAAGCTAACCATTTTAAACAGGGTTGAAAAATTTGACCAAAGTTGACCAGTTTGACCAATTTTAACCAATTGGGTCAATTGGATATCTGTATTGACCAAATGGTTATTGCGGTAACTATATGGTTGTTTAACTAAAGTTTAACCATTTAGGTCAAGGGTTGACTTGTTGATCAATGTGGTAGTCATTTGATCCAAATGTGACCATTTTGACCAAGTTTGACAAATTTCACTAAAGTTGACCAGTTTGACAAAATTTGACCGATTTAGTGTTTAGGTTAACCAAATGGTTCATTTTGACCAATATGGTATTTGGGTTGACCAAATGGTTCAATTTAACCAAGTTTGATTAATGTTAACCATTTTGACCAGGGTTGACAAATTTGACCAAAGTTGACTAGGTTCACCAATTTTGATAAATTTGGTCAATTGGATGTCTGTATTGACCAAATGGTTATTGTGATAACTATTAGGTCATTTTAATGAAAGTTTGACCAGTTAGATCAAGGGTTGACCTAGTGATTAATGTGGTGGTCGTTGGGTCCAAAATTGACCATTTGACCAAGTTTGACTAATTTGATCAAGGTTGACCAGTTTGATAAAATTTGACAAAGTTAGTGTTTAAGTTGACCAAGTGGTCTATTTTTACCAATTTGGTGTGCGGTTTAACCAAATGGTTCAATTTGACCGGGATTGACCAAACATGACCATGTTGACCAGAGTGACCAATTTGACCAAAGTTGACCAAGTTGACTAAATTTGTAATTGGGTCAATTGGATGTCTGTATTGACTGAATGGTTATTGTGGTAACTATTAAGTCATTTTAACCAAAGTTGGACCAGTTATGTCAAGGGTTGACCTGGTGATCAATGTGGTGGTCATTGGTCCAAAATTGACAATAATTATAAGGTTTGACTAATTTAACAAAATTTGACCAATTTGATCAAGTCTGACCAATTTAGTGTTTAAGTTGACAAAATGATCTGTTTTGACCAATTTGGTGTCTAGGTTGAGCAAATGGTCCAATTGACCACGTTTGACTAAAGTAAACCATTTTGACCAAAGTTGATCAGTATGACCAAGTTTGACCAATTTGGTCAGTTGGATATCTGTATTGACCAAATGGTTTCTGTGGTAACTATAAGGTTACTTTTTGACCTGTAAGGTCAAGAGTTGACATAGTGGTCATGGTGGTGTTCATTGGGTCCAAAACTGACCATTTTAATCAAGGTTGACAAATTTGACCAAAGTTGAACAGTTTAACCAATTTGACCAAGTTTGACCAAACATGACCATTTTGACCAGGGTTGACCAATATTGACTAAATGGTTATTGTGGTAACTATTAATTCATTTTTGCCAAAGTTTGACCAGTTAGGTTAAGGGTTGACTTGGTGATCAATGTCGTGGTCATTGGGTCCAAATTTTTCTATTTTGACTAAGTTTGACTAATTTGACAAAAGTTGACCAGTTTACAAAATTTGCCCAGTATAGTGTTGAGGTTGACCAAATGGTCCATTTTGACAAATTTGGTGTTAGGTTAACCAAATAGTTCAATTTGACCAAGTTTGACCAAAGTTGACTATTTTGACTAAGGTTGACCAACTTGACCAATGTTGACTAGTTTGTCAAAATTTGACTAATTTGGTCAATTGGATGTCTGTATTGACCAAATGGTTATTGTGGTAACTATTAGGTCATTTTAACCAATGTTTGACCAGTTGTGTCAAGGGTTGAATTGTTGGTCAATGTGGGGGTCATTGGGTCCTAAATTGATAATTATGACCAAGTTGGACTAATTTGACCAAAGTTTAACAATTTGACTAAATTTAACCAATTTAGTGTTAGGTTAACCAAATGGTCGATTTTGACATATTTGGTGTCTAGGCTGACCAGATGTTTTATGTTGACCAAATTTGACCAAAGTTAACCAATTTGACCAAAATTGACCAGTTTGACAAAATTTAACCAATTGGGTCAATTGGATGTTTGTATTTACGAAGTTTTTATTGTGGTAACTTTTAGGTCGTTTTAACCAAAGTTTGTTCAGTTAGGTCAAGGGTTGACCTGGTGATCTGTGTGGTGGTCATTGGGTCCAAAATTAATAATTTTAACCAAGTTTGACTAAATTGAACAAAGATGACTTGTTTGAAAAAAATTAACCATTTTATTGTTTAGGCTGACCAAATGATCCATTTTGACCAATTTTGTGTCTGGGTTATCCAAACGTTTCAATTTGACCTAATTTAACTAAAGTTGACCATTTTGATTAGGGTTGACCAATTTGACCAAAGATGATGAGTTTGTCTAAATTTGACCAATTGGGTCAATTCGATGTCTGTATTGAACAAATGGTTATTTTGGTACCTATTAGGTCATTTTAAGCAAAGTTTGACCAAATAGGTCAAGGGTTGACCTAGTGGTCCATGTGGTGGTCATTTGGTCCAAACTTGACAGACCATTTTGACCAAGTTTGACTAATTTGACCAAAGTTGACCAGTTTGATCAAATTTGACCAATTTAGTGTTTAAGTTGACACAATGGTCTATTTTGACCAATTTGGTATCTGGGTTGACCAAACATTTTAATTTTGATGAAGTTTGACCAAAGTTTACCATTTTTAATAGGGTTAACCAATTTGAATAAAGTTGACCAATTTGACCAAAATTGACCATTTTGGCGTTTATGTTGACCAAACGGTCCATTCTGACCAATTTGGCGTCTGGGTTGACCAAAAAGTTCAATATGACCAAGTTTGACAAAACATGACCATTTTGATCACGGTTAACCAAATTGATCAAAGTTGACCAATTTGATCAATTGAATGTCTATATTGACCAAATGGTTGTTGTAGTAACTATGTGGTCATTTTAGCCAAAGGTTGACCTGGTGATCAATGTGGTGGTCATTAGGTCTAAAATTGACTTTTTTTAACAAAGTTTGACTAATTTGACTAAACTTGACCAGATTTACCAAATTTTGCTAACTTGGTGTTTAGGTTGACAAAACGATCCATTTTGTCCAATTTGGTGTCTGGGCTGACGAAATGATTCAATTTGACCAAGTTTGACAAAAATTAACCATTTTAACCAGGGTTGACCAATTTGACCAAAGTTAACTAGTTTGACCAAATTTGACCAATTTGGTGAGTTGGATGTCTCTATTTAACAGATGGTTATTTCGGTAACAAATTGGTCGTTTTAACCAAAGTTTGACCAATAAGGTCAAGGGTTCACATGGTGATCAATGTGGTGGCCATTGGTTCTAAAATTGACCATTTTAACCAAGTTTAACTAATTTGACTAAAGTTGACTATTTTGAGCAAATTTGTCCAACTAAGTGTTTAGGTTGACAAAATGATCCATGTGACCTATTTGGTGTCTGGGTTGACCAAATGGATCAATTTGACCAAGTTTGACCAAAGTTGACCATTTTGATCAGGGTTGACCAATTTAACCAAAGTAGACCAGTTTGATCAAATTTGACCAGTTGGGTCAATTAAATGTCTTTATTAACCAAATGATTATTGTGGTAACTATTAGTTCATTTTAACCAAATTTTGTCCAGTTAGGTCAAGGATTGACCTAGTAGTCTATGTTGTGGTCATTGGGTCCAAAATTGACCACTTTAACCAAGTTTGACTAATTTGACCAAAGTTGTCCAGTTTGACCAAATATGACCAAAGTTGACTATTTTGACCAAAGTTGACTATTTGGTGTTGGGTTGACCAAATAGTTCAATTTGACCAACTTTGACCAAAGTTGACTATTTTGATCAAGGTTGACCAATTTGACCAATGTTGACTAGTTTGACAAAATTTGACTAATTTGGTCAATTGAATGTCTGCATTGACCAAATGGTTATTGTGGTAACTATTAGGTCATTTTAACCAAAGTTTGACCAATATGTCAAGGTTTGACCTGGTGATCAATGTGGTGGTCATTGGGTCCAAAATCGACCATTTTGACCATGTTTGACTAATTTGAACAAAGTTGACTAGTTTGACAAAATTTGACCAATTTAGTGTTTAGGTTGACCAAATGGTCTATTTAACCAATTAGCTTTCTGGTTTGACCAAATGGTTTGATTTGACAAAGTTTGACCAAAGTTAGCCTTTTTGACCAAGGTCGACGAATATGCCCATTTTTTACCACCAATTTGTCCAAATTTGACCAAAGTTAACCAGTTGGACATCTGTATTGATCAAATGGTTATTACGGTAACTATTAGGTCATTTTAACCAAAGTTTGACCAACTAGGTCAAGGGTTGACCTGGTGATCAATGTGGTGGTCATTGGGTCCAAAATTGACCATTTTGACCAAGTTTTACTAATTTGACCAAAGTTGACCAGTTTAACCAATTTAATATTTAAGTTGACTAAATGGTCAATTTTCACCAATTTGGTGTATGGGTTGACCAAATGGTTAAATTCAACCAAGTTGGACCAAGTATGACCATTTTCACTAATGTTGACCAATTTGACGAAAGTTGGCCAAATTTCACAAATTGGGTCAATTGGATGACTGTATTGACCAAAAGATTATTATGGTAAAAATTAAGCAATTTTAACCATGTTTGACTTGTTAGGTCAAGGGTTGACTGGTTATCAATGTGGTGGTCATTGGTTCCAAAATTGATCATTTTGACCATGTTTAACCAATTTGACCAATGTAGACCAGTTTGACCAAATTTGACCAATTTATTGTTTAGGTTGACCAAATGGTCCATTTTGACCAATTTGGTGTTTGACTTGACCAAATTGTTCAATTTGACCAAGTTTGATCAAACATGACCATTTTGACCAGGGTTGACTAATTAGACCAAAGTTGAACATTTTGATAAAATTTGACAAATAGGATTAATTGGATGTCTGTATTGACTAAATGATTATTATGGTAACTATTAGGTCATTTTAACCAACTTTATCGAGTTAGGTCAAGGGTTGACCTGGAGATCAATATGGTGGTCATTGGGTCCAAAATTGACCATTTTGACCAAGTTTGACTAATTTGACCAATGTTGACCAGTTTGACCAAATTTGACCAATTTAGTGTTTAAGTTGACCAAATGGTCCATTTTGATCAATTTAGTGTGTTGGTTGACCAAATTGTGATTTTTGACCAAGTTTGACCAAACATGACCATTTTGACTAGGGTTAACCAAAGTTGACTAATTTGATGAATTTGACCAATTGGACCAAAGTTAACCAAGTTATCCAATTTGATGTATGTATTGACCAAATGTTTATTTTGGTGACCATTAGGTCATTTTAGCCAAATTTTGACTAGTTAATGTCGGCATATTTTAGGTTATGTGTTTTGAAAAGGGGGTCGCCTACGAAGTTGTCGGCGAATTTTGGATTTTAAGTTTAATTTAAATATATATATATATATATATATATATATATATATATATATATATATATATATATATATAATTTGAAAGTAGCATTTAATTTTGAAAATAATTTTAAGTTTGAAAATTTTAAGATATGAAATCAAACCGATCTCACATCCCAAATAATTTATATAAACGAGCACCGCATCATAAACCGTGTATCTATCCCGAAGAATAGACGTACTGCATGATGATGGGGCTCGATTAAATAAACTAGAAGATTTGTGACATCCGTTTGGTCTGCGAACCAATTTTATAAGCCGACAAGTTCCGTAGGCGACCCCCTTTTCAAAACACACAACCTAAAATATGCCGACAACTTCTGGCGACTCCATTGGGGACTAGTTCTTCTCTCCATCCTAATCAGATGGTTTTGCTTTCATAAATCGATAGTGAGTCCATATCCCTAGTGGACCAAACTATCATTCTTCCGTTGACATACCTCACTTTTTTCTGTCTTGAGCAAGTATAGTCGACTCCCTTTTGGATTTAGGTGCCACTGTTTAGACGCCCCTAAATAGAGAGGTTCCGAAATCCTTTTACCTGTTAAGAGGTAGGGTGGACCCCCACTAGGTGTTAGCTTTGGAGCGGTCCTTCGGATTGAGAAGCCTTACCAGAATTTCTCTCCCTTTTCAATTCTGAACTGGGTCCATTCCTTTTTCTATAAAACTCTGTCCTTTAAACATTTCGTTCCTAACAAACAAATTTTCTAATAAACAAACCTTTAATAAATAAACTCTTTTAGATCGCAAATGCATTAAGATAAACAAAAATGTGTTCGGACTCTTTCTTTTTTTCTTCCTAAATTTTGTGACAAAAGGAAGCATAATTCGGGACTAATACTCAGAATCTACCCTGCAGAAAATGACTACCCAAAAGTTAATCTTCTCCTTCACCAACGGAATAGACTTCGCTGTTTACAAGGATGAGCTGCCCGACAATAGGATCATCCGTTTTGGACAAGGATTTAACAATACAGAAATCAAGTTCACTGGCGTCACTCTTTTTACGCTAATGGACAAAACGCCAGAAACTGAGAAACCCGTGCTTGAGTTCATCCTGAAATCGACTTAAGAATTTCCTCCCCTGCGAAGGGTTCTAGTTGAAAAAGTACCACTGTTCGTAGGAGGACTGTAATCTCTACCCCCACCGGTCTAGTCGTCTCTACACCTGCCTCAATTCCCGCCCAACTGAAAGGGAAGGGAGTCCAAGTTTATAATGAACCTGCCACCGTGGAGGGTACAGATTTTGCAGCAATACCATATGTTTTTGAAATTGGGTCAAGTTCAAAGTTTACATCACTGACTCGGACTCAGAGAAGAAACAGAGGCAGAAAGATCGCCAGGAAAGAGAAGAACTGCCTGAGTATATACCTCTGTTAGAAGGGAGTAGGTTTAACCCCCTCTCTGCTGCATTGGATGAAGAAGTCGTCCGAAGGATTGCCGCTACACTACCCCGACCTGCATATTATAGTAACTACAAAAGAAAAAGGGTTAAGACTACGCCATTTGCTCGGCTACAAGCTGTGATAGAAAAATTGGCAAAGAAAGAAAAATGTCCTGTATCTGAGATCCTAAGAAGAATGGGACTAGTACCAGCTAGATCCTGCCTCGGACCGCGAGTAGAGCCTGTCACTGCCGTAGAGAATCCAAGGAAGAAAATGAAAGCTAGTTCACATGTTGTTGTATCGGGCCATCATATTAGGGAGTACACCACCTACCAGCATATAGCTGACAGATCGTCCGGTCCTAGGCCTTCTGCTGCATGAAGGATGGTGTGGCGACCTATTATTACTGAGTCGAGACCAACACAACGTCCTGAGAAGAAAAGCCTCGTCAAAGATCTTGAATTAGAAGAAAGTGCTACTGTAATAAAAGAAACTCCCGAAAAAGAAGTTCAACAGCCATCACACGACAACCGCGAGACCGTTTGGAAGAGACCCCTCGAGGATGCTATAGGAAAGCTAAGGACGGATATCCGACGGTTGGCAAAAGAAAGAGGGGAAAAGTTGGAAAATGAAGTTGATTCATCAGAATTTATGGATGAAGAGTATGCCGAGATCAACATGGTTGAGACACGAGCATCGTCAGCTTCGCAAGGTTCTCCGGCAGCTGCGGAAAGAGACGAGTCGGAAGTGATGAGAGCATAGCTTCAGGAAAGAGATGACACAATTTCCCAAATGGAAAAGAGGATGGAAGAGATGGCTTCTATTTTAGCCACTCTCCAAAGTCAGGTGCAACATCAGAAAGAAACACCCCGAAATCATCCATATTGCAGATAGAGGAAAAGAGATCACATCCGTCAACGGAGACGAGCAACCAAAAAAGGATTCTGCACAGAGCATGATTCCCGAAAAGGAAGTTAAAAACATGGTAGAACAGCAGGTGCGAGAAGCTTTAGCAAAATCCAATAGTGGAGCATCTATTTAGACGGGTAGACCTTACCCTGAAGAATTTGATGTCGTCCAATACCCAAAAGGCTTCGTACCACCTCTGTTTAAGACTTTTGATGGAACGAGAAACCCCCGGCAGCATGTCGCACATTTTCGTGCTAGTTGCTGCAATGCCGGTGGATTGACGCTTTACTCTTCCGTCAGTTCGTCAGCATTTTTTCAGGGATCGCCTTCGGCTGGTACGCAGAATTACGAAATGGTTCAGTTAAGACCCTTGCAGAATTGGAAAACCTCTTCGTTAAGCAGTTTGCCGGGGCTCGGCACCACATCACCATCGGTGATTTAGTGGTGGAGCACCAGAAACTAAACGAAACTCTAGTGGATTACATACTTCGATGGAGGAACTTAAGCATAAAGTGTGAAACACAACTTCAACAACAACATGTGATCGGTATTTTGCTGAAAAGTATCCACGGCCCGATAGCACTTCTCCTTAAAGGATTTACAATCAAGACTTTCGAGAAGCTGCTTAGCAAGGCCGGGAGCTTACAGGAGGAAGCAAAGCAGCTAAGTTTTGTGGACAAGACCGATAAATAGAAACCAGTGAAAACATTCAAAAAAAAATCCGGAATCGTGGCGGCAGTAGATAAGGGCAAGCAGCCAGTACAGATACAGCCAGAGCGGCCACAACCTAGCTATAAACCGCCACAACGTACTTACCAACAACCTCAGCAGAGTTATCAATAGCCTCGATCGAGCTATCAGTCACCTCAGCATTACGAACAACCGCCTCGTCCACAGCGTACCCTGAAATATTTTCTGAATAAGGAATATCCATTCAAAACAAAAGCAGTAGAAAAGATGTTCCTCAGTTTAATGAAAACACTAGATTTTCAGCTACCAGAGCCCAAGAGGCCAGAAGAAGTCAACAAGAAAAATCATCCAAACTATTGCCCTTACCACCGGATGGTCGGGCATAAGATAGAGGATTGCATCACTTTTAAGATTTGACTTGACGACAATCTCTGGAAAGAGAACATAATGATCCCGAAGGAATACATGAAGGAACCCCAAAAGGGAGGTTCTGTCAATGTTATTTCAACGGACCTTATTGTTCCGATAGACCCTTACACGACCCATGATGGATGGAGTACCGTGTGGATAAAGTCTTCAAAGAAAATCTTAGATTATATCCAGAACGCTTCGATACACGCTTCAACTCAAAGTTTGAAACCAGCCGAGCCAGTGCTATCGCTTGCGATTGAAGGAACGCCCCAGAAGGAAGAGAAAATCGTAGAAGAGAAGAAGACCGAGGCTCCAAAGAGTAGACTAGGGGCTGGTCAAATAATCCCTCGAACCTTTGACTCTGTATGATTATTTGCTCACCCCGGCGGGATCTTATAATGATAAGAGTTTTGGTGTTGGCTACGTTTTGACTGTTTCTAATGATTACGTAACTAACGAAAATAAAGTTAATTCGGATCTCGATTTCGATATAAATAATGATTCTAAAATCATACTAAACCTCAATGACCATGACGAAGGAGAAGACTCACAAGGATGGCTACGAAAGCTTAACAAGTGACTAGTCTATTTGTGAATTTCGAGGAGCTCTGATTGCGATAGAATTAGAGTCATCAGATTCTGAAGAAACGCCAGGAGAGCCAGTCAATCCGATTCAAGGGGAGACACCGGTAGATTCAACACCAGATGCAGAAGAAATAACAGAAGTTAATTTAAGAAGCGAAAAAGTTCTACCTCCGAGGATGGGTCCAAAGGATAAAGGAAGCGGTGGTTGCTCGGGAGGAGCCAACCCCAACGAGAGAATAGCCCATTCGGGAAAAAAGCCGAGGAACATGGTAATAAAGTGGACTATAACGTGCTAGCCCATCTTAGGAAGCTACCAACCAAACTAAGCATATACAATGCTCTGATCCTGTCAAAGGAGATGAGGGAAGCTCTAATCAAGGCTCTACTTGATCCAGAGATTTGTTTAGCTCAAATGGCCGATAATTCCTTCGACGAGGTTTGCTCGTTAAAAGAACAACGAGGTGTTACCTTTACGGACAATGATCTATTAGCGGGAACAGCTCGATCACAACCGACCATTGTACATTTCAGTCACTATTGGAAAGCTTACGCTCTCCAGGGTGTTAGTTGATCTGGGAGCATCAATCAACATAATGAGCCTTCTAACATTGGCATATTTGGAAATTGATGCTAGCGAGCATGTAGTAGACAAGATGTTATTAAGAGGCTTCAATCAAAAAGGAGAAAGAGCTCTGGGATCGATTATACTATTAATGAAGACCGGTGACTTAGCAAAGACAACCGCAAAATTCCACATAATTGATTCTGAAACATCATTCAATGCTCTACTGGGTCGGCCATGGATCCATGAGAACCGGATGGTACCATCATCTCTACACCAGTGCATAAAATATTATGAGGGAGGAGAACAATGTAACAAAGGTGACTTGCGGCCATTCTCCGTACATGAAATCGGAATTCACGAAGATGCAGCCTATTACGCGCCTCCGAAGAAAACAATATTCTCCAGAAATGTCATACCAAATGAAGCAAATGAAGTGCAAGACGATGAAGAACCTGAAATTCTAGTCCAACTGTTACTCACCACTCCCTTACGGTGAGATGGTGAAGGTTTTTCCCCAGCGAGAGTTCAGGAAACTTCAATCTTGGAAATATACCAGATACTCCCCAGCGGAAATTCTTCTACTTTGTCCTAAGTTTGTCACTTGGACATCTGTGTTGGTTTTGTTGATCTCTTTGGTCAATGCCAATACACGCGGTGTGCTTGGTTAGCACACCACACCTATTGGGGGTCCATTTGTTGACCTCAATTTTGGTGAGGTCTTTTGCTTCTCTCTTTAGTACTTAGGATCTAGCCTTAGGTTTTTCCTTTCGATTAATCTTAGAGGACTAGAAATAGAACCCACCATTTAGAAATTCAAACTACTTCTTAACTCCTGCAAACCCCACAAGCTTGATTGTAGACCCCTAATCACCTAGAGGGTTGAAATCGAACGTGGAGGTTTAAAGGATGAGTTCCCTATGGGACTTTTGGCCTTAGAAGTACCACTGGCTTGCACGTGCCAGTGAGGGTTGAATTGCACATACACTACACTCTCACACACATCCCAAGTCCTAAAACCACACTCTCGCCCAACTTGACTTCCTGACTCATGTAGGTAATTCATATGGATGGTCCTTAACCCCTAAGCCCCTAGCTAAGAGGGTTAGGAACAACATAGTGAATGCCTCAAATGAGTCCTCTCATGGCTCATAAGGGCTTAATATGGCTTCATGGCTCAACCAAAGTGATCCCATTTCACTCACATTTGATCAATCTTCCTTTTTTCAAAATTTCAGTTTTTGACCCCCGGGGCCCCGGACCCACCAAACCTACCGAATACCCTTCAAATGACCCAAAATTTGCAAAATTAGCTAAATTACCCAAGATCCCTCAAAATCAATCCTAAACACTTCCCACCTCTCAAAATGACCATCTTTGGCCAAAAATACCAAAATTTCCAAAAAATACCCCTAAACCCCCCAAAATTACCAAAATACCCTTTTACCCCAAAAATCCAAAAAATTCTAAAAATTCCCAGAAAATTTCAAAAATTCCCAAATATTTTTAATTTCATTTTGTTCAACTACACCATGGGCCAATTTTGCCAATTTATCCCACTTTTATACAAACCCCCAATTTGACCCATTTTTAACCCAAGTGAACCCAATGTCGAACCAAACCACCCCAATTGACCACAATTTTGGTCCAATTCAATTCTAAAACTTCAATTCAATATCCCCAATATCAATTTAGACCAATTGGGTTAATTTGACCAAGTTTGACCAAGGTTGACCAAATTTCACCAAAGTTGACAAGTTTGACCAAATTTGACCAATTGGGTTAATTTGATGTTTTATTGAATAAATTGTTATTTTAGTACCTATTAGGTCATTTTGAAGCAAAGTTTGACCAGTTAGGTTAAGGTCTGACCTGGTGGTTCGTGTGGTGGTCATTTGGTCCAACATTGCCAGACCATTTTGACCAAGTTTGACTAAATTGACCTAAGTTGACCAGTTTGATCAAATTTGAATAATTTAGTGTTTAAGTTTACACAATGGTCTATTTTGACCAATTTGGTATCTGGTTTGACCAAACTTTTTAATTTTGACCAAGCTTGACCAAAGTTTACCACTATTAACATGGTTGACAAATTTGAACAATTGACCTGTTTGACCAAATTTGACTATTTTGGCGTTTAGGTTGACAAAACGGTCCATTTTGACCAATTTGGCGTCTGGGTTGACTAAATGATTCAATTTTACCAATTTTGACCAAACATGACCATTTTGAGCATGGTTGACCAATTTGATCAAAGTTGACCAAATTGACTAAATTTGACCAATTGGGTCAATTGAATGTCTGTTTTGACCAAACGGTTATTGTAGTAACTTTTAGATCATTTTAACCAAAGTTTGACTAGTTAGGTCAATGGTTGACCTGGTGGTTAATGTGGTCGTCATTGGGTCCAAAATTGACTATTTTGACCAAGTTTGACTAATTGACCAAAGTTGACCAAATTACCAAACTTGGCCAATTTAGTGTTTAGGTTAACCAAATGATCCATTTTGTCCAATATGGTGTCTGGGTTGATGAAATAGTTCAATTTGTCCAAGTTTGACAAAATTTAACCATTTTAACCTGGGTTGACCAATTTGACCAAAGTTAATAAGTTTGACCAAAGTTGACCAATCTGGTCAGTTGGATGTCTGTATTCACCAAATGATTATTTTGGTAACAATTTGGTCGTTTTAACCAAATTTTGACCAGTTAGGTCAAGGGTTAACATGGTGATCAATGTGGTGGCCTTTGGTTCCAAAATTGACCATTTGAACCAAATTAAACTAATTTGACCAATGTTGACTATTTTGATCAAATTTGACTAATTAAGTGTTTAGATTGACAAAATGATCGATTTTGACTTATTTGGGTTGACCAAATGGAATAATTTAACCAAGTCTGACCAAAGTTGACCATTTTGAACAGGGTTAACCAATTTGACCAAAGTAAACCAGTTTGATCAAATTTAACTAATTGGGTCAATTGAATGTTTTTATTAAGTAAATGGTTATTGTGGTAACTATTAGGTCATTTTAACCAAATTTTGACCAGTTAGGTCAAGGATTGACCTGGTGTTCTATGTGGTGGTCATTGGGTCCAAAATTGACCATATTGACTAAGTTTGACTAATTTGACCAAAGTTGTCCGGTTTGACCAAATAATTTAATGTTTTGGTTAAAAAAATGGCCAATATTAACCAGTTTGGCATCTGGGTTTACCAAAAGGTTCGATTTGACCAAGTTTGACCAAAATTAACCATTTTGACCCAGGTTGACCAATTTGATCTAAGTTGACCATTTTGACCAAATTTGACCAATTTGGTCAATAAAATGTCTGTATTTAACAAATGGATATTTTGATAACTATTAGATCATTTTAACCAAATTTTGACCAGTTAGGTCAAGGGTTAACATGGTGATCAATGTGATGATCTTTGGGTCTAAAATTGACCAATTTGACCAAGTTTTGACTAATTTGAACAAAGTTGACCAATTTGACAAAATTTGACCAATTTAGTGTTTAGGTTAACCAAATGGTTAATTTAACCAATTTGGTTTCTGGGTTGACCAAACGGTTTAATTTGACAAATTTGACCAAAGTTAGCCTTTTTGACCAGTGTTGACGAATTTAACCAATTTTTACAACCAGTTTATCCAATTTTTAACCAATGTTTGACCAGTTAGGTTAAGGGTTGACCTGGTTGTCAATGTGATGGTCATTGAATCCAAACTTGACCATTTTGACCAAGTTTGACTTATTTGACCAAAGTTGACCAGTTTGACCAATTTAATATTTAGGTTGACTAAAAGGTCCATTTTCACCAATTTGGTGTATGGGTTAACCAAATGGTATAATTTAACTAATGTTGACCAATTTGACGAAAGTTGACCTGTTTGACAAAATTTTACAAATTAGGTCAATTGGTTGTCTGTCTAAATGGTTATTATGGTAACTATTATGCCATTTTATTCATGTTTAACTTGTTATGTCAAGGGTTGGCTGATTATCAATGTGGTGGTTATTGGTTTCAAAATTAACCATTTTGACCAAGTTTGACTAATTCGACCAATGTAGACCAGTTTCACCAAATTTGACCAATTTAGTGTTTAGGTTGACCAAATGGTTCATTTTGACCAATTTGGTGTCTGAGTTAAACAAATGGTTCAATTTGTCCAAGTTTGACCAAACATGGTCATTTTGACCAAGGTTGACTAATTTGACCAATGTTGAACATTATGATCAAATTTGACAAATTGGATCAATTGGATGTTTGTATTGACTAAATGGTTATTATGGTAACTATTAGGTCATTTTAACCAACTTTATCCAGTTAGGTCAAGGGTTAATCTGGAGATCAATGTGGTGGTCATTGCGTCCAAAATTGACCATTTTGAATAAATTTGACTAATTTGACCAATGTTGACCAGTTTGGCCAAATTTGACTAATTTAGAGTTTAAGGTGACCAAATGGTCCAGTTTGATCAATTTGGTGTCTGGGTTGACTCAATAGTGAAATTGATCAAGTTTGACCAAACATGACCTTTTTGACCAGGGTTAACTAATTTGACCAATGTTGAACAATTTGACCAATTTGACCAATTGGACCAAAGTTGACCAAATTGTCCAATTTGATGTCTGTATTAAACAAATGTTTATTGTGGTAACTATTAGGTCATTTTAGCTAAATTTTGACTAGTTAGGGCAAGGGCAGACTTGGCGATTAATGTAGTGGCCATTAGGTCCAAAATTAATCATTTTGACTAAGTTTAACTAATTTGACCAAAGTTGACTAGTTTTAAAAAGTTTGGCCAATCTAGTGTTTGGGTTAACTAATTGGTCCATTTTGACCAATTTGGTGTGTGGGTTGACCAAATGGTTCAATTTGATCAAGTTTGATCAAAGTTGACCATTTTACTAGGGTTGACCAATTTCACCAAAGTTGACCAGTTTGACAAAATTTGACCTATTTGGTCAATTGGATGTCTGTAATGACCAAATGGTTATTGTGGTAACTATTAATATTAGGTCATTTTAGCCAAAGTATAACCAGTTAGGTCAAGGGTTGACCTGTTGGTCAATAATGTGGTCATTGGGTCCAAATTTGACCATTTTGACCAAGTTTGACAAATTTGACCAAAGTTTAACAATTTGACCGAATTTGACCAATTCATTGTTTAGGTTAACCAAATGGTTCATTTTGAACAATTTAGTGATTAGGTTGACCAAATGGTTCAATTTGATCAAGTGTGACCAAAGTTGACCATTTTGACTAGGTTGATGAATTTGAGCAAAGTTGACAAGTCTGGTCAAATTTGTTCAATTTTGTCAATTGGATGTCAGTATTGACCAAATGGTTAGTGTTGTAACTATTAGGTTATTTTAACCAAAGTTTGATTTGTTAGGTCAAGGGTTGACCTGGTGGTCAATGTGGTCGTCATTGGGTCCAAAAGTAAGCATTTGCTCAAGTTTGAGTAATTTGACCAAAGTTTACCAGTTTGTCAAAGTTTGACCAATTTATTATTTAGGTTGACCAAATGGTCCATTTTGACCAATTTGGTGTCTGGGTTGATCAAATGGTTTAATTTGTCCATGTTTGACCAAAGTTAACCATTTTGACTAGGGTTGACCAATTTGAGCAAATTTGACTAGTTTGACCAAAATTGACCAACAGGATTAATTGAATGTCTGTATTATCCAAATGGTTATTATCATAACTATTAGGTCATTTTAACAGAATTTTGACCAGTTAAGTCAAGGATTGACCTGGTGGTCAATGTGGTGGTCATTGGGAGGGTCCAAAATAGAGAATTTTGACCAAGTTTGACTAATTTGAACAAAGTTGACCATTTTGACAAAATTTGAACAACTTAGTGTTCAATTTGACCAAATGGGCCATTTTGACCAATTTGTGTCTGGGTTGACCTAATGATTCAATTTGACCAAGTTTGACTAAAGTTGACCATTTCGACTAGGGTTGACAAATTTGACCAAAGTTGACCAGTTTGACCAAATTTGTCCAACTAGGTCAATTAGGTGCCTTTAGTGATAAAATGGTTATAATGGTAACTATTAAGTCATTTTAACCAAATTTTGACAATTTAGGTCAAGGGTTGTCATGGTGGTAAATGTGGTGGTCATTAGGTTTAAAATTAACCATTTTGACCAAGTTTCACTAATTTGGTCAAATTGGTCAATTTGACCAAAGTTGACCAATTTGACCAAATTTGACCAATTTAGTGTTTAGGTTGACCAAAGAGTTCATTTTGAACAATTTGGTGTCTCGGCTGACCAAATGGTTCAATTTAACCAAGTTTAACCAAAGTTGACCATTTTGATCAGGGTTGACCAATTTGACCAAAGTTCACCAGTTTGACCAAATTTGACCAATTGAGTCAATTGGATGTCTGTATTAACTAAGTGGTTATTGTGGTACCTATTAGGAAATTTTAAGCAAAGTTTGACCGATTAGGTCAAGGGTTCACTTGATGATCAATGTGGTTGTCATTGGGTCCTAAATTGACCATTTTAACCATGTTGGACAAATTTTACCAAAGTTGCTAATTTGGCCAATTTAGTGTTTAGGTTGACAAAATGATCCATTTTAACCAATTTGGTGTCTGGGTTAACAAAATGTTCAAATTTGACCAAGCTTGACCAAAGTTGACTATTTTTACTAGTGTTCACCAATTTGACCAAAGTTGACCAGTTGACCAAATTTAACCAATATGGTCAATTGGATGTCAGTATTGACCAAATGATTTTTGTGGTAACTGTTAGGTCATTTTAACCAAAGTTTGAACAGTAAGGTCAAGAGCTAACCTGGTGATCAATGTGGTGGTCATTAGGTCCAAAAGTGACCATTTTGATCAAATTTGACTAATTTGACCAAAGTTGAATAGTTTGACCAAATTTGACCAATTTAGTGTTTAGGTTTACTAAATGGTACATTTTGACCAATTTGGTGTCTGTGTTGACTAAATGGCTCAATTTGAGAAAGTTTAACCAAAGTTGACCATTTTGAGCAGGTTGACCAATTTGACCAGAGTTGACCAGTTTGACCAAATTTCACCAATTTAGTGTTTACGTTGACCAAATGATCCATTTTGACCAATTTGGTGTCTGGGTTGACAAAATGGTTCACTTTGACCAAGCTTGACCAAAGTTGACAATTTTGATCACGGTTGACCCATTTGACCAAACTTGACCAGTTTGATTAAATTTAACGAATTGGGTCAATTAGATGTCGGTATTGACCAAATGATTATTATGGTAACTTTTGGATCATTTTTACCAAGTTTGACAAGTTAGGTCGATGGATGACCTAGTGATCAATTTGGGGGTCATTGGGTCCCAAATTGATCATTTTTACCAAGTTTGACTAATTTAACCAATGTTAACCAGTTTGATCAAATTTGACCAATTTAGATTTAAGGTTATAAAATGGTACATTTTGACCAATTTGGTGTCTGTGTTGACCAAATGGTTCAATTTATCCAAGTTTGACCAAATGTGACCATTTTGACCAAAATTGACCAATTTGGCCAAAGTTGACTAGTTTGACCATATTTGACCAATTGGGTCAACTGGATGTCAGTATTGATCAATTGGTTATTATGGTAACTATGAGGTCATTTTAACCAAAGTTTGACCAGTTAGGTCAAGTGTTGACCTGATGATTAATTTAGGGGACATTGCATCCAAAATTGACCATTTTGAGTTTGACTAACTTAACCAAAGTTGACCGGTTTGACAAAATTTGACTAATTTAGTGTTTACGTTGACCAAATGGTACATTTTGGCTAATTTAGTGTTTGGGTTGACCAAATGGTTCACTTTGACCAAGTTTAATCAAAGTTAACCATAACCATTTTGACTAGGGTTTACCAGTTTAACCAAATTTGACCAATTTGGTCAATTGAATGTCTATATTCACCAAATGGTTATTATGGTAACTATTTGGTCTTTTTAACCAAAGTTTGACCAGTTAGGTCAAGGGTTGACCTGGTAGTAAATGTGATGGTAATTGGATCCAAAATTTACCATTTTGACCAAGGTTGACCAATTTGACTAAAGTTGACCAGTTTGACTAAATTTGACAAATTGAGTTAATTGGATGTATGTATTGACCAAATGGTTATTGTGGTAACGTTTAGGTCATTTTAACCAAAGTTTGAACAATTAGGTCAAGGGTTGACCTGATGCTTATCGTGGTGGTAATTTGGTCAAAATTTAACTATTTGACCAAGTTTAACTAATTTAATAAAATTTGATCAATTTGACCAACTTTGACCAATAGTGTTTAGGTTCACCAAATAGTTCATTTTGACCAATTTAGCGTCTGTGTTGACCAAATGGTTCAATTTGACCATGTTTGACCAAAGTTAAACATTTTGATCAAGGTTTACCAATTTGACCAAATATGACCCCTTTGACCAAATTATACTAATTGGGTCAATCGGATCTCTGTATTTACCAAATGGTTATTGTGGTAACGTTTAACTAGGTCATTATAACAAAAGTTTGATCATTTAGGTCAAGAGTTGACCTGGTGATCAATGTAGTGGTCATTGGGTCCAAAATTGACCATTTTTAACCAAGTTTGACTAATTTGATCAAAGTTGACTAGTTTGATAAAATTTGATCAATTTTGTGTTTAGGTTGACCAAATGGTCCATTTTGACCAATTTGGTGTCTGGGTTAACCAATGGCTCAATTTGACCAAGTTTGACCAAAGTTGACCGTTTTGACCAGGATTGACCAATTTGACCAAAGTTGACTAGTTTTATAAAATTTGGCCAATTCAGTCAATTTGATGTATGTATTGACCAATTGAATATTGTGGTAACTTTTATAACCAAATTTTGACTAGTTAGGTCAAGGGTTAACCTGGAGGTCAATGTGGTGGTCAATAAATTTCCATTTCATTTCCGAGAAATTTTTCCGCCTTCCACAATATTTCAGAATCGAAGCTTTGTAGTTCGGCTCCGTAAATTTCCCTAAATTTCCATTTTCTTTCCGAGATATTTTTCTCCTTCCACGATATTTCAAAATTGGAGCTTTGTAGTCCGATTGCCTAAATTTCTTTAAATTCCATTTCTTTTCTGAGATATTTTCCGCCTTGCACGATATTTCTAAATCGGAGCTTTGAAATTTGATTCCCTAAATTTCCTTAAATTTCCATTTCCTTTCCGAGATTTTGCATTCCACGATATTTCTGAATTGGATCTTTATTGTCTGATTCCGTAAATTTCCCTAAACTTTCACATCCTTTTCGAGATATTTTCAGCCTTTCACGATATTTCCGAGTCGGATCTTTGTCGTCCGATTTCATTAATTTCCCTATATTTTTGTATCCTTTTTGAGATATTTTCCTCTTTCCCTGATATTTCCAGGTTAGAGCTTTATCGTCTGATTCCTTCAGTCTCCCTATATTTCCATTTCCCTTCCGAGATATTTTTCGCATTCACGATATTTCAAGGTTGGTACCCAAATTCTGATTCTCATTCCCGAGACTGGTACCTAAACCCCAGTTCCCATTTTTGAGGTCGGTACCCAAATTCTGATTCACATTTCTGAGGCTGTTACCTAAATTCCAGTTTCCATTCCTTTCAAGATCGGTACCTAAATTCTGACTCTCCCCTCTGCACTCACTTAAACTCAAAGGCTCCCATGAAATTAAAATTCTTAAAATCAATGTGAAAGTTTCACAAATTTGAAATTCCACAAACTCAAATTTCCATAGACTCCATAACGGTAAAATCAAATTCAAATCTGAAATCCAAATCTAAAACCCAATCAAATCCTAATTCTAAATCTGAATTCCATTTTAAAATCAAATCGGATCGGATTCCCTTTAAAATTTGGAGGCTTGAAATTCATAGCTCCATTTTTAGAGTATCCCACCTGCTTTCCCTAGCGAGAGTTCCCGAGTTTGAAGGTTTTCAACCAGATAATCCCTAGTGAAAAATTCCTCTTTGAATTCTACATTTTGTCTTGAGTTTTGACTCAGACAGTTGTATTGGATTTTCTTGTCGGTCAACACCAATACGTGTGGTGTGCTTGTCCGGAACACCACACCTATTGGGGTTTCATTTGTTTACCTAACTTTTGGTTGAGGTCTATTCTTTTCTTAAAAAAGTCTAGGGTCTAGCTATAGGACTTTCCTGGTGGCTATCATAAAAAGCTAGCAAAGGAACCCTTCCCTCATAGAAAATCAAAACACTTCTTTGCTTCACATGGAGTTCTCAAATGTTTAAAGTCTAACCCTTACCACATAAGAAAGCTCAAGAGGAGTTCCCTACAAGATGGCTAAGCCTCAAGACAGACCCTGTTTGTTCTGGAGCTGGCACACACACACTTGCACATTGCACTTTCACTCACTACCTCAAACCCTAAACCAAACTTCTCCACACTTGATTCCCTACTCTTTTGGAAACTCATGTGGGTGATTTTCCCAAGCTCTTAGCCCTAGGCTAGGGTTGGTTAGTATCAATATATGAAGGATCCAAATGGAGAATTCCTTTGGTTTATGGCTCAAATGGGTTATCAATCCCTCTCAACCCCAATTTTACCAAAAATCCCAACTTTTGACCCCTTTGCCCCTAAATTCCACCAAATGACCAAATTACCCCTAAAACCCAAATTTTGCCAAAAATTCCCAAAATCAACCAAAATTATCAAAATCACCCCAAAACATTCCTCGCCACTCAAAATACCCAAAACATCTCAAATTTATCAAAATTCCTAAGATAGCCCCAAAATCCTCAAAATTACCAAAATGCCACTCCTAGCCTAAAATTTCCAAAAATTCCAACAATTCCCAAAACCCTCCAAATATTCCTCATTTTAATTTTAAACCATCACATTGATCCAGTTTGACCAAACTAGTCCAATTTAACAAAAATCCCCAACTTGTCCTTCATGACTCAAAATGCCAAAATAACCCCCAATGTCCACCAAATTGACTTCAATTCTCCCAAATTTTAATTTCGAACTTTAATTCAACTTGCTCCTTATGGCTCAAATGCCAAAATCACCCCCAATGTCCACCAAATTGACTTTAATTCTACCTAATTTAAATTATAAACTTTAATTCAACATCCCCAATCCCAATTGAAACCAAACTCAAGCCCAATTTGATCTACATTTGAACTCAATTTCAACACAAACCAAAAAGCCCTAATTTTGACTATATGGTCCAATTCACCCAAATTAAACCCAATGTCAATCAAATTTCCTCCAATTTTAAATCTTAAACTCTTCATGACATTCTCCTAAACAAAATTGAACCATAAATTGCCCCAAATTTAAGCCCAAACCTCACCCAAGTCCAACTAAATCCAAAAATCCCAATTTTCCTCCAATTGATCACATATTCAAAATCCATCAAATTGAATGCACTTACCCCAAAATTGACACCTAACCAATAATGAAAACTATTTATGACACCCTAATAGACCATTTGGAACCATCACTTGAGCCATGACCCAACTCTAGCCTAACTCAAACCCAAGCTAACCCAAATGTCCCAAAATTGACCAAATACTCAAATCAAGCCAATTTAAATCCCCAAACCAATTTAGAACCACTCCAATCCCCTCCCAAACAGTTTATGACAATCATACTCACATTATTGAACAATCAATTGGACCTAACCCAAGCTTGAACCCAACCTAGCCTAAATTGAACTCAAATGACCCAAGTTGAACCTATGAGTCAAATTAACCAAATCAATCTAAATGTGAACAAAACAAGTTCACCATAGCCAGCCTTGTAACCCTAGGGACTGAGTTAGATCCACCTAGCCCACTCTAATGGAGCCATGATCCAAGGGTTCCTCAAATTAGGGGATTCCCTTCCTTAAATGGATAAATCTAAGGAAGATTTTCAATGAATCATTAACCTCTTAAACTCACTGCACTTATGGCCTGACATCGAGCTCACCTGACCACTTGCCAACTACCCTATCCTTACCAGCCAGCCTAGTCATTAGAGGAGCGCAACACTGAGAGCCACCTCCCATGGATGAATCCCAAATTCACCTACATTACATGTCTAGCTCTGATTGGCCATTACAGCTCTTCAGCACTCCACCTAAGCAGTTAATTCCACCCATAGCCAGGCCTTGAACTCAGCCTAATGGCCAAGGCTATAAAAGCCATTCTTCATGGCTAAGAGAGGGTCCTGAAATTTTTCTTAAGGAAACCCTGTCAATACATCACCAGAGCTTCCTCAAACCTTTTTGAGTGTGATCCCACTGCCTTCAGCCTTTCATCCCCACTGCTCCGAGCCAATTTTTCAACTGAAATTTTAGTCAAAACTAGGACACCAATTTATCCACAGTGCACCAAATCCAAATTAATTGCCCCAACACCATCCCCACACTGAAAGAAGAAGTTCCCCCATCAAGACCCCATCACTGAGTGCCTCCACACCAGACTTTGATAAACACTTGAAATCGGCTTTGGTGAAATTCTGGTCTAGACATTTCACCATGGTAAGAGGCTTCATTTGGCGGTTCGTTGGGGCCAATCGAAGTTGCTACAATCATCTGATTGAGGCCTCCCCTCTCAAACAAAGGTATTGAATTCTCTCCCCTCCCAAGCTTGTTTTGATACTCCATGCACATTGGATTGACTTTAGACTAGGTTAGTCGTACGGATAGATTTGTCTATGTCAGATGATCCATAGAAACACACCTGAAGTAATTTGTTTGAGAGTAGCTGTGATCTTAAGGTTTTTTTGTGGACAGCTTACGATTTAGGTCAGTTGGGGATGATGATAAGGAGCCTTTGGATCACACGTGTATTCAGTGGACGACGCTGATGCAGTTGGATGAGAAGATGATCCATAAAGCGCGGGTTGACGAGGCGACTATGTGGATGGTGGCATCAAATGGCGAAGCGACGCGTGTGGCTTCTGAGCTGCTGAGGTTGAGTTGGTGCCACGTGGATAAGTAGGAAATTAGGGATTTATTTAAATTAATTAAATCAGTGTACCTTTAAAAATTTATAACTTGGTGTAGAAAAATCATAAAAATAAAAGAAAACTGCCCACTTGCTCAGTGAAGAGAAGGGAACAATATGGAAATGGTTTAAAGTTAAATTGTTGTATATTTTATTTTTATTTAATTAAATACAGTATTTATTGCTCTAATTCTCCATTAGCATACATATTTCACGATGGCTTGAATTTTGGGGCTTTGGTTCCCTTTGTCATGGGGGATCTTCCCTGACTTTCCAAGGTCAGGGGGGATCTCTATGAGGAGACTTTCATTTCTCTAGGATATTCTGTCTGTTTTGATTTTAAATTAAAAAAATTAAAATACTCATCAGAAAAATATAAAAATATTTTTGTAGGTTACTTGTGACCAGAGCACCATAAGGGAAAATACAACTTGACTTATTTCCTAAATATAACCCTAATTATCATTAATACATAATACTAAAAGGAAATTAATTTTATTTAAATATAAGTATAAATAACTTGATTTTTGTACCCCGCTATGGTTTATGATCAGAGAAACTCCCATAAAAATTTTAAAGATATTTGGAATTGATTTGGCCACTTAATTAAATTTTCTAAATTAAATTATATGTTTGGTATTAAAATAATTCTAATAATTAAAATACAATTCACAAAATTACCAAATTGGTTTTGAAAGTTCCCTACGATCAGAGGAACATAAGAAAAATAAATTTAGGATTAAAAATAATATTTTTATTTAAAAAGCTATTTTAAATATTTAAATAATTAAAAATTCATAAAAATCACAAAATTAATAAAATTGATGTGAATGTTCTAGTTTTCCTCCTAATCACTTAGGAACAATTGGAATAATTTTTCAAAATATCTAAGTAAAAATATTAAATTTTAAAGGGTTAAAATTAATTTTTAAAAGGTTAAAAAAATTTTTCGTTACTTTTTCATTATAATAATACCAATAATTAAAATATAAATCACAAAAGCATTCAATTTGATTATTTGGGTTCCATTACCTCAAAAGATATTTAAGAAAAATATAAACCTAATTTCCTACCTAATTAATATTTTAAATTTAATTAATAATCCAAAAATTAAAATAATTATAATAATTACAATACATTCCAAAAAATCTTAAAAATTGGTCAAAGTGGTCTGCTGGTCTAGGTGAACCTCAAGTAATTTTCTGAAAAATAAATAATCTGTTTTGAGTAAGTTATTGAAATTTCTTCCAAAATTCCTACTTTGCATAAAAATAATTATATAAATTAAATTAAATTAAGTAAAATCACAGTTTTTCATTTGATGTTTTATTTGACCCATAAGTGGGGTAATATAAAAATTTTAATGTTATTTGAATTAAATTTAATGAATTATAAGGTGATAAAGCCTTTAGAAGAAAAAGTGCAATTTTGAAGATTTAGCCTTCATTAACATTTTGGCTTGATTTAAAGGGATAAAAGGGCAACTAATGATCTTAACTAAGATGTTTGGATGATTGAAACACAAAGGGGTAAATGATGGAAACCCACCTCATTTTGCAAAACATAAGGATAAATTTGTAATTTCCTTAATTTTTTTGACTTGAAGAAAAAAATGAATTAGATGATCCTTAAAGTTAGTAGTTGACTTTAGAAGTTGATAACTCACTAATTTAACACCACTAGTTAATGATAAAATAATGATACAACACATTAATATGAATCACATTCAGATAACTTAACTTTTATAAAATGTTATAAATATACCTACTTAAGAGTCCGTTTGGGGCAGCTTATAAGTGCGGTAGCATTTTTGAAAACACCGCCTAACCGTTTGGTTCGCGCATTTTTGAAAATGATGTCTGTCGCGTTTGGGTTTTTTACACTAAACGCAGGTCGTGGGTCGACCCCTGTGGTCGACTCGTGAGCTGCGTTTCTGGATAAGCTGCTTATCCTAAAACGCACAAGCTGCCCCAAATAGACCCTATGTCTTAAGGGCTTGGTAGCGAGACTAGATTTAATTGAAATTTGACTAATGAAGTTTAGAAAAGATAACATAATTAATGTTAAACACATTTGAAACACTACAAGCTCATCAAAATAGGTTAAATTCTTTTATAAATTAAATTGCCTCTAAAGGTCCCACTTACATAGTTCATAAATGAAATACCAAGTGATATTTATCCCACCTTTTGGGATAATTAAAACATCAGCACATTAAGCATAAGGTTATGAAATAGATGAATAAATTAGAAAGTATGATAAGTTCAAATGAACTCAAGAAAGTTCAAAAGACATGTGAAATATCTAAGGATCCGCTGAACCTTCTCACAAGTCTTCTGGACACCCTATAGGACAACTGGACCAATCATATTTATTAAAAGAAGGCATCTCTCAAATGAATAAATAAGACCCACCAACTTATGACATAGGATTTGGTAGGCTTGTGACGAACCTATCTATAGGCTGTACATTCTTGCAAATTATAAATGTCTACTGCAAATACTAAAGTTCTAGGTGGGGGAACGAGAAGACTCACCAGGTACACTTTTATAAGTTTATAGTACCTTCTTTTGTGTACTTCCTTTACTTTTCTTGCTTACAAACTTGCATGCTAAACAACAATGTCTCCCTGCAAGAAAACCAAAACTTTTAGAATAGCCCAAAAACTGAAAACAAAAAATTCAAAAAAAAAACCAAAGCAATATAAAATTCATCTCCACAACAATCAAAATATCAGACAACTCAAATTTAATCACGAACAAAAAAAAACACAAGTGAAATTAAATTAAAATGTCTTTATCAGTTGATCGGGAATACTTCGGAGGAGGCAACCTACGGCTGCTAACGTGCCTTCCCGCGGTCTAAATGAAAGTACAGAACTCATTCAGTTTAGAAAATTTATCTTGAATAAGTGAATCAGAAGAAAATAGTGGTGTTAAAACGAGGGAACCGTAGGATCCTAACCAGTGTCGCTATAATCAATTTAAATATTCCTTTAATAAGACATTAAGACATCCCAATTTAAGCATTTCTAAAACACAACACTTTTCTTTTCTCTTTAATTTATACTTCTAAAACTAATCCTACTATGACGAGGAGCTTGGAGAATGCATTGTGGGCAACACAATCATCTTCAACAACAAAACTCGTTAGAATTAAACAACAGGCCACTGGACTTCAGGGTAGCTTGCATAGTGTAGTATAAGTCCTCATATTTTCTCTTTAGGCCTTTGCATGACTATGTTGTGCAATATAAGCCCAAGCTAGTCTTAGGATTCTGAGGTTTTGATCGGGTATGACACAAATCCTCCCATCTTCCAGGCTATTCACATGATTGGTATCAAGTGAATGTAAGGCCTAATAATAAAATTGACAGGATGAAACATTAAATAATTATCTCAAATTAAAGCCAAACATAGGATAGTTTGGGAAAACACCAAGATTTTTTTTGGATCTATGTTCTTCCCCTAGCCCTCTTTTTTTTCCTTTGTATTCCAATAATTAGTTTTCCAAACTTGAGCCACTAACTTATTGGATTCCCCATTATCACATTTTCTTAAAGAATCCTACCATTTGAAAGTCATGAATACAATATTTCCTGATCTATATCAGAAGTTTTCTTAGGTGACTTTGGTAATCTAAGGTGTAATTAACTATAAGGGCTCGCCCTTATCGGAAACTTAAGGACCCCAGAATAGTATAAACCCTATCTAATTCCTTTATATTAGATAAAGGAAGTAGTTGGCCATTATAAATGGTTTGTAGACCAAGCAGATGTCATGAATTGTTTAGTTTATTTGATCCAGCATAAAAAACAAGCAATGAATATATTTTCGGGATAGAAACATGTCTTGTAGTGAAGTGCTTGGTTATTTAAACTGTTGATTATATGGGATCGGTTTGACTTCGTATTTTTCAAAAATTAAAATGATATTTTCTATACACATATATGTATTTCAAAATTAAATCAAAATCTCAAAATTCGGCCGACAACCAAATGGTTATTGTGGTAACTATTAGGTCATTTTAATCAAGTTGGACCTCTTAGGTCAATGGTTTACCTGGTAATTAATGTGGTGGTCATTGGGTCCAAAATTGACCATTTTGACCAAGTTTGACTAATATGAACAAATTTGACCAATTTAGTGTTTAGGTTGACCAAATGGTCCACGTTGACCAATTTGGTGTCTGGGTTGACCAAATCGATCAATTTGACCAAATTTGACCAAACATGATCGTTTTCACCAGGGTTGACCAATTTAACAAAAGTTGATAAATTTGACCAATTGGGTCAATTGGATGTCTGTATTGACCAATTGGTTATTGTGGTAACTACAAGGTCATTTTAACTAAAGTTTGACCAGTTAGATCAATGGTTGACCTGGTGATTAATGTGGTGGACATTAGATCCAAAATTGACCATTTTGACCAAGTTTGACTAATTTGACCAAAATTGACCATTGGCAAAATTTAACCCATTTAGTGTTTAGGTTGACCAAATGGTCTAGGTTGACCAAATGGTACAATTTGACCTAGTTTGACCAAATTTGACCAACTTGACCAGGGTTTGACCAATTTGACCAATGTTGACCAATTTGACCAAATTTGATCAATACGGTCAATTGGATGTCTGAATTGACCAAATATTTATTGTTGTAACTATTAGATCATTTAACCAAAGTTTGACCAGTTAGGTCAAGGGTTAACCTGGTGATCAATGTGTTGGTCATTGGGTCCCAAATTGACTTTTTTAACAAAGTTGAACAGTTTAACCAAATTTGACCAATTTAGTGTTTAGGTTAACCAGATCCACCCTCTTGACCAATTTGGTATCTGGGTTGACCAAATGGTCAATTTGACCAAGTTTAGCCAAAGTTGACCATTTTTAACCAGGTTGACCAATTTGACCGAATTTGACCTGTTTGACCAAATTTGACCAATTGGGTCAATTGGATATCTGTATTGACTAAATGGTTATTGTGGTAAATATTAGGTCATTTTAATCAAAGTTTAACCAGTTAGGTCAAGGGTTGACCTGGTGGTCAAAGTGGTGGTCATTGGGTTCAAAATTAACCATTTTGACCAAGTTTAACTAATTTGACCAATGTTGAACAGTTTGACGAAATTTGACCAATTTAGTGTTTAGGTTGACCAATTGGTCCATTTTGACCAATTTGGTGTCTGGGTTGACTAAATGGTTCTATGAACAAGTTTAACCAAAGTTAACCATTTCGACAAGGGTTGACCAATTTGTCCAAAGTTGACTAGTTTGACCAATTTGTCCAATTAGATGTCTGTATTCACCAAATGATTATTGTGGTAACTATTTGGTCATTTTAAAAAAAGTTTGACCAATTAGGTCAAGGGTTGACGTGGTGGTAAATGAGGTGGTCATTGGGTCCAAAATTGAGTATTTTGACCAAGTTTAACTAATTTAACCAAAGTTGACAATTTTGACGGAATTTGACCAATTTAGTGTTTTGGTTGACCAAATGGTCCGTTTTGACTAATTCAGTGTATGGGTTGAAAAAATAGTTAAATTTGACCAAGATTGATTAAACTCAAGCATTTAGATCATGGTTGACCAATTTAACCAAAGTTGATTAGTTTAACAAAATTTGACCAATTGGGTCAATTGGATGTCTGTATTGACCAAATGTTTTTTTTTGTTAATTATTTGATCATTTTAACTAATGTTTGACCAGTTAGGTCAAGGGTTAACCTGGTGGTCAATGTGGTGGTCATTGGGTCCATAATTGACCATTTTCACCAAGTTTGACTAATTTTAACAATTTATTGTTTAGGTTGCACAAATGGTCCGATTTGACCAATTTGGTGTCTGGGTTGGCTAAATGGTTCAATTTAACAAAATTTGACCAAACGTGACCATGTTGATCAAAATTGACCAATTTGACCAAAGTTGACCAAATTTGACCAATTGGGTCAACGGGATGTCAGTATTAACAAATTGGTTATTATGGTAACTTTTAGGTCATTTTAACCAAAGTTTGACCAGTTAGGTCAAGTGTTGACCTGATGATCAATGTGGGGGACATTGCATCCAAAATTGACCATTTTGAGTTTGACTAATTTGACAGAAGTTGACTAGTTTGACAAAATTTGACCAATTTAGGGTTTACATTGACCAAATGATTCGTTTTGACCAATTTAGTGTATGGGTTAACCAAATTATTCAATTTGACCAAGTTTGACCAAACATGATTTTTACTAGGGTTGATCAGTTTGACCAAAGTTAACCAGTTTGACCAAATTTGACCAATTGGGTCAACTTGATCTTTGTGTTGACAAAATAGTTGTGGTAACTATCAGGTCATTTTTACTAAAATTTTACCAGTTAGTTCAAGGGTTGACCTGGTGATAAATGTGGTGGTCATTGTGTCCAAAATTGATTGTTTTGTCCATGTTTGACTACTTGGCCAAAGTTGACTAGTTTGACCAAATTTGACAAATTTAGTGTTTAGGTTGACAAAATGGTCTATTTTGACCAATTTTGTGTCTAGGTTGACCAAATGGTTCAATTTGACCAAGTTTGACCAAAGGTAACCATTTTGAACAAGTTTGGACAATTTGACCAAAGTTGACCAATTTGACCAATTTTGACCAATTGGGTCAATTGGATGTCTGTATTGACAAATGGTTATTATGGTAATTTTATGGTTGTTTAACTAAAGTTTAACCAGCTAGGTCAAGGGTTGACTTGTTGATCAATGTGGTGGTCATTTGATCCAAATGTGACCATTTTTGACCAAGTTTGACAAATTTGACTAAAGTTGACCAGTTTGACAAAATTTGACCAATTTAGCGTTTTGTTAACCAAATGGTCCATTTTGACCAATTTGGTGTCAGGGTTGACCAAATTGTTCAATTTGACCAAGTTTGATCAATATTAACCATTTTGTCCAGTGTTCACAAATTTGACCAAAGTTGACTAGGTTCACCAATTTTGATAAATTTAGTTAATTGGATGTTTGTTTTGACCAAATGGTTATTGTGATAACTATTAGGTCATTTTAATAAAACTTTGACCAATTAGATCAAGGGTTGACCTGGTGATCAATGTGGTGGTCGTTGGGTCCAAAATTGACCATTTGACCAAGTTTGACTAATTTGACCAAGGTTGACTTGTTTGCCAAAATTTGACAAAATTAGTGTTTAAGTTGACCAAGTGGTACATTTTGACCAATTTGGCGTGCGGTTTAACCAAATGATTCAATTTGACCGAGTTTGACCAAACATGACCATGTTGACCAGAGTTAACCAAATTGGCCAAAGTTGACAAATTTGACTAAATTTTTTATTGGGTGAATTGGATGTTTGTATTGACCAAATGGTTATTGTGGTAACTATTAAGTCATTTTAACCAAAGTTGGACCAATTATTTCAAGGGTTGACCTGGTGATCAATTTGGTGGTCATTGGTCCAAAATTGGCAATTCTTATAAGGTTTGATTAATTTTACCAAATTTGACCAGTTTGATCAAATTTGACCAATTTAGTGTTTAAGTTGACAAAATGGTCCGTTTTGACCAATTTGGTGTCTAGGTTGACCAAATGGTCCAATTATACCAAGTTTTACCAAAGTTAACCAATTTGACCATAGTTGACCAATTTGACCATAGTTGATCAGTATGACCTAATTTGACCAATTTGGTCAATTGGATATCTGTATTGACCAAATGGTTTTTCTGGTAACTATTAGGTTATTTTTTTACCAGTAAAGTCAAGAGTTGACCTAGTGGTCAAGGTGGTGGTCATTGGGTCCAAAATTGACCATTTTAATCAAGTTTGACTAATTTGACCAAAGTTGAACAGTTTGACCAATTTGACCAAGTTTGACCAAACATGACCATTTTAACTAGGGTCGACCAATATTGGCCAAATGGTTATTGTGGTAACTATTAATTCATTTTTGCCAAAATTTTTCCAGTTAGGTTAAGGGTTGACTTGTTGATCAATGTGGTGGTCATTGGGTCCAAAATTGTTTATTTTGACTAAGTTTGACTAATTTGACAAAAGTTGACCAGTTTAACAAAGTTTGCCCAATATAGTGTTGAGGTTTACCAAATGGTGCATTTTGACAAATTTGGTGATGGGTTGACCAAATAGTTTAATTTGACCAAGTTAGGGCAAAGTTGACTTTTTTTATCAAGGTTGACCAATTTGACCAATGTTAACTAGTTTGAACAAATATGACTAATTTGGTCAATTGGATGTTTGTATTGACCAAATGGTTATTGTGGTAACTATTAGGTCATTTTAACCAAAGTTTGACCAATTGTGTCAAGGGTTGATTTGTTGGTCAATGTGGCGGTCATTGGGTCCTACATTGATCGTTATGACCAAGTTTGACTAATTTGACCAAAGTTTAACATTTTGACTAAATTTGAACAATTTAGTGTAAGGTTAACCAGATGCTCAATTTTGACATATTTGGTGTCTGGGTTGACCGAATGTTTTAAGTTGACCAAATTTGGCCAAAGTTAACAATTTTAACCAGGGTTGACCAATTTGACAAAAATTGACCAGTTTGACCAAATTAGACCAATTGGGTCAATTGGATGTTTGTATTTACGAAGTGTTTATTGTGGTAACTTTAAGGTCATTTTAACCAAAGTTTGTTCAGTTAGGTCAAGGGTTGACCTAGTGATCAATGTGGTGGACATTGGGTAAAAAATTGATAATTTTAACCAAGTTTTACTAATTTGAATAAAGATGACTAGTTTGACAAAAATGAACCATTTTTTTTTGTTTAGGCTGACCAAATGGTCCATTTTGACCAATTTTGTTTCTGGATTGTCCAAACATTTCAATTTGACCTAATTTGACTAAAGGTGACCATTTTGATCAGGATTGACCAACTTGACCAAAGTTGATGAGTTTGACCAAATTTGACCAATTGGGTGAATTCGATGTTTGTATTGACCAAATGGTTATTGTGGTACCTATTAGGTTATTTTAAGCAAAGTTTGACCAGTTAAGTCAAGGGTTGACCTTGTGGTCCATGTGGTGGTCATTTGGTTCAAAATTTAAAAATTTTTAAAGTTTGACTAATTTTACCAAGTTGACCATTTTGACCAAATTTGACCAATTTAGTGTTTAAGTTGACAAAATAGTTTATTTTTGACCAATTTGGTGTCTAGGTTAACCAAATGGTCCAATTTGACGAAGTTTAACCAAAGTTAACCATTTTGACCTGATTTGACCAATTTGACCAAAATTGATCAGTTTGATCAAATTTGACCAATTTGGTCAATTGGATGTCTGTATTGACCAAATGGTTTTTGTGGTAACTATTAAGTCATTTTTTGACCAATAAGGTTAAGAGTTGACCTAGTGGTCAAGGTGGTGGTCATTGGGTCCAAAATTAACCATTTTGATCATGTTTGACTAATTCGACCAAAGTTGAACCGTTTAACCAATTTGACCAAGTTTAACAAACATAACCATTTTGACCAGGGTTGACCAATATTGACTGAATGGTTATTGTGGTAACTATTAGTTTGTTTTTGCCAAAGTTTAACCAGTTGGGTTTAGGGCTGACTTTGTGATCAATGTGGTGGTTATTAGGTCTAAAATTGTCCATTTTGACTAACTTTAACTAATTTGACAATACTTGACCAGTTTAACAAAATTTAAACAATATAGTGTTGAGGTTGACCAAATGGTACAATTGGTTCAATTTGACCAAATTTGACTAAAGTTGACTATTTTGACCAAGGTTGACCAATTTGACCAATGTTGATTAGTTTGACAAAATGTGACTAATTTGGTCAATTGGATGTTTGTATTGACCAAATGGTTATTGTGGTACCTATTAGGTCGTTTTAACTAAAGTTTGACCAGTTATGTTAAGGGTTGACTCTTTGGTCAATGTGGGGATCATTGGGTCCAAAATTGACCATTATGACCAAGTTTGACTAATTTGACCAAAGTTCAACATTTTGACTAAATTTAACCAATTTAGTGTTTAGGTTAACCAAATGGTTAGTTTTTACATATTTAGTGTCTGGGTTGACCGAATGTTTTAATTTGACCAAATTTGATCAAAGTTAACTATTTTGACTAGAGTTGACCAATATGACCAAAATTGACTATTTTAACCAAATTTGACCAATTAGGTCAATTGGATGTCTATATTTAGGAAATGTTTATTGCGGTAACTTTATTTCTTTTTAGACAAACTTTGTTCAGTTAGGTCAAGGGTTGACCTAGTGATTAATGGGGTGGACATTGGGTCCAAAATTGATAATTTTAACCAAGTTTGACAAATTTGAACAAAGATAACTAGTTTGACAAAATTTAACCATTTTATTGTTTAGGTTGACCAAATGGTCCATTTTGACCCATTTTGTGTCTGGGTTGTCCAAACATTTCAATTTGACCTAATTTGACCTAATTTGACCAAAGTTGACCATTTTGATCAGGGTTGACCAATTTGACCAAAGTTGACGAGTTTGACCAAATTTGACCAATTGGGTCAATTTGATGTCTGTATTGACCAAATGGTTATTATGGTACCTATTAGGTCATTTTAGGTAAAGTTTGACCAGTTAGGTCAAGGGTTGATCTTATGGTCCATGTGGTGGTCATTTGGCCCAAAATTGACAATTTTTATAAAGTTTGACTAATTTTACCAAGTTGACAAGTTTGATCAAATTTGACCAATTTAGTGTTTAAGTTGACAAAATGGTTTATTTTGACCAATTTGGTGTCTTGGTTGACCAAATGGTCTAATTTGACCAAGTTTGACCAAAGTTAACCATTTTGACCAGAGTTGACCAATTTGACCAAAGTTGATCAATTTGATCAAATTTGACCATTTTGGTCAATTGGATGTCTGTATTGACCAAATGGTTTTTGAGGTAACTATTAGGTCATTTTTTGACCAGTAAGATTAAGAGTTGACCTAGTGGTCAAGGTGGTGGTCATTGGGTCCAAAATTAACTATTTTGATCATGTTTGACAAATTTTACCAAAGCTGAACTGTTTGACCAATTTGACCAAGTTTAATAAACATAGCCATTTTGACCAGGGTTGACCAATATTGACCAAATGATTATTATGGTAACTATTAGTTCGTTTTTGCCAAAGTTTGACCTGTTAGGTTAAGGGCTGACTTTGTGATCAATGTGACGGTCATTGAGTCTAAAATTGTCTATATTGACTAAGTTTGACTAATTTGACAAAAGTTGACTAGTTTCACAAAATTTGACCAATATAGTGTTGAGGTTGACCAAATGGTCCAAATGGTTCAATTTGACCAAGTTTGACCAAAGTTGACTATTTTGACCAAGGTTAACCAATTTGACTAATGTTGATTAGTTTGACAAAATGTGACTAATTTGATCAATTGGATGTATGTATTGACCAAATAGTTATTATGGTACCTATTAGGTCATTTTAACCAAAGTTTGACCAGTTATGTCAAGGGTTGACTTGTTGGTCAATGTGGGGATCATTAGGTCCAAAATTGACCATTATGACCAAGTTTGACTAATTTGACCAAAGTTCAACATTTTGACTAAATTTGACCAAATTAGTGTTTAGGTTAACGAAATGGTTAGTTTTGACATTTTTGGTGTCTGGGCTGACTGAATGTTTTAATTTGACCAAATTTGATCAAAGTTAACCATTTTGACCAAGGTTGACTAATTTGACAAAAATTGACCAGTTTGACCAAATTTGACCAATTCGGCCAATTGGATGTCTGTATTTACAAAATGTTTATTGTGGTGACTATTATATCATTTTAACCAAAGTTTGTTTAGTTAGTTCAAGGGTTGACCTAGTGATCAATGTGGTGGACATTGGGTTCAAAATTAATAATTTTGACCAAGTTTGACTAATTTGAACAGAGATGACTAGTCTGACAAAATTTAACCATTTTATTGTTAAGGTTGATCAATTGGTCTATTTTGACTAATTTGGTGTCTGGATTATCCAAATGTTTCAATTTGACCTAATTTGACCAAAGTTGACCATTTTGATCAGGGTTGACCAATTTCACCAAAGTTGATGAGCTTGACTAAATTTGACCAATTGGGTCAATTTGATGTTTGTATTGAATAAATAGTTATTTTAGTACCTATTAGGTCATTTCAAGCAAAGTTTGACCAGTCAGGTCAAGGGTTGACCTGGTGGTTCATGTGGTGGTCATTTGGTCCAAAATTGACAGACCATTTTGACCAAGTTTTTGACTAATTCGACCAAAGTTGACCAGTGTGATCAAATTTGAATAATTTAGTGTTTATGTTTACACAATGGTCCATTTTGACCATTTTGTTGTTTGGGTTGACCAAACGTTTTCATTTTGACCAAGTTTAACCAAAGTTTACCATTATTAACATGGTTGACCAATTTGAACAATTGACCTGTTTGACTAAATTCGACCATTTTGGTGTATAGGTTGACCAAATGGTCTATTTTGACCAATTTGGCGTTTAGGTTGACCAAATGGATCAATTTGAATAAGTTTGACCAAACATGACCATTTTGAGCATGGTTGACCATTTTGATCAAAGTTGACCAATTTGACTAAATTTGACCAATTGGGTCAATTTAATATCTGTATTGACCAAATGTTTATTGTAGTAACTTTTAGGTCATTTTAACCAAAGATTTAATATAAGCTGCTTATTCTGAAATGCACAAGCTGCCCCAAACAGACCCTGAGTCTTAAAGGCTTGGTAGTGAGACTATGTTTAATTGAAATTTGACGAATGAAGTTTAGAAAAGATAACATAATTAATGTTAAACACATTTGAAACACTACAAGCTCATCAAAATTGGTTAAATTCTTTTATAAATTAAATTGCCTCTAAAGGCCCCACTTACATAGTTCACAAATGAAATACCAAGTGATATTTATCCCACCATTTGGGATAATTAAATCATCAGCTCATTAAGCATAAGGTTATGAAAAAGATGAATCAATTAGTAAGCATGACAAGTTCAAATGAACTCAAGAAAGTTCAAAAGAATTCTGAAATATCTAGGGATCCGCTGAACCTTCTCACAAGTCTTCTGGACACCCTGTAGGTCAACTGGACCTATCATATTTATTAAAAGAAGGCATCTCTCAAATGAATAAATAGGACCGACCAACTTATGACATGGGATTTGGTAGGCTTGTGATGAACCTATCTATAGGATTTACATTCTTGCAAATTATAAATGTCCACTGTAAAATACTAAAGTTTCAGGTGGGGGAACGAGAAGACTCGCCAGGTACACTTTTATAAGTTTACAGTACCTTCTTTTGTGTACTTCCTTTACTTTTCTTGCTTACAAACTTGCATGCTAAACAACATTGTCACCCTACAAGAAAACAAAAACTTTTAGAATAGCCTAAAAACTGAAACAAAAAAAATAAAAAATAAAAAAAACAAAACAAAACAATATAAAATTAACCTCCACAACAATCAAAATACAAGACAACTCAAATTTAATCATGAAAAAAAAAATCACAAGTGACATTAAATCAAAATGTCTTCATCGGATGATCGGGAATACCTCGGAGGTGGCAACCTACGGCTGCTAACAAGCCTTCCCACGATCTAAATGAAAGTACGGAACTCATTCAGTTTAGTAAATTTATCTAAACTAAGTGAATCAAAATAAAATATTGGTGCTGGAACGAGGGAACAGTAGGATCCTAACTGGTGTCGCTATAATCAACTTAAATATTCCCCTAATAAGACATTAAGACATCCCAATTTAAGCATTTCTAAAACACAAAACTTTTCTTTTCTCTTTAATTGACACTTCTAAAACTAATCCTGTGCATTATAAGCCTAAACTAGTCTTAGGATTCCGAGGTTTTGATCGGGTATGACATAAATCCTCCCATCTTCCAGGCTATTCACATGATTGGTATCAAGTGAATGTATGCCCTAAATAATAAAATTGGCAGGATGAAAAATTAAATAATTATCTCAAATTAAAGCCAAACATTGGATAGTTTAGGAAAACACCAAGATTTTTCTTGGATCTATGTTCTTCCACTAGCCCTCTTTTTTTTTTCCTTTGTATTCCTATAATTAGTTCTCCAAACTTGAGCCACTCACTTATTGGATTCCCCATTATCACATTTTCTTGAAGAATCCTACCATTTGAAAGTCATGAATACAATATTTCCTTATATGTATTAAGAGTTTTCTTAGGTGACTTTGGTAATCTAAGGTGTAATTAACTATAAGGGCTCGCCCTTATAGCAAACTTAAGGACCCCAGAATAATATAAACCCTATCTAATTCCTTCATATTAGATAGGGGAACCTGTTGGGCATTATAAATGGTTTGGAGACCGAACAGATGTCATGAATTCTTTAGTTTATTTAATCCAACATAAAAAACAAGCAATGAATCTATTCTTCGGATAGAAACATGTATTGTAGTGAAATGCTCGGTTATTTAAACTGTTGATTATATGGGATCAGTTTGAATTCATATTTTTCAAAAATTAAAATGATATTTTCTATACATATATATATATTTCAAAATTAAACCAAAATCTAAAAATGCGGCCGACAACCAAATGGTTATTATGGTAACTATTAGGTCATTTTAATCAAGTTTGATCTTTTAGGTCAATGGTTGACCTGGTGATTAATGTGGTGGTTATTAGGTCCAAAATTGACTATTTTGACCATGTTTGACTAATATAACCAAAGTTGACCAATTTAGTGTTTAGGTTGACCAAATGGTCCACTTTGACCAATTTGGTGTCTAGGTTGACCAAATTGATCAATTTGACCAAATTTGACCAAACATGATCATTTTGACTAGGGTTGACCAATTTAACCAAAGTTGACAAATTTGACCAATTGGGTCAATTGGATATCTGTATTGACAAATTGGTTATTGTGGTAACTATAAGGTCATTTTAACTAAAGTTTGACCAGTTAGGTCAATGGTTGACCTGGTGATCAATGTGGTGGACATTAGGCCTAAAATTGACCATTTTGACTAAGTTTGACTAATTTGACCAAAGTTGACCTGTTTGACAAATTTTGACCGATTTAGTGTTTAGGTTGACCAAATGGTTTGGGTTGACTAACTGGTTCAATTTGACCTAGTTTGACTAAAGTTGACGAGTTTGACCAGGGTTGACCAATTTGACCAATGTTGACCAATTTGACCAATGTTGACCAATTTGACCAAATTTGATCAATATCGTCAATTGGATGTCTGTATTGACCAAAGAGTTATTGTGGTAACTGTTAGGTCAATTTAACCAAAGTTTGACTAGTTAGGTCAAGGGTTAACCTGATGATTAATGTGGTGGTCATTGGGTCAAAAATTGACCCTTTTGACCTAGTTTGACTAATTTGACCAAAGTTGAACAGTTTAACCAAATTTGAGCAATTTAGTGTTTTGGTTAACCAGATGGTCCATCTTAACCAATTTGGTATATGGGTTGACCAAATGGTTCAATTTGACTAAGTTTAACCAAAGTTGACCATTTTTAACCAGGTTGACCAATTTGGCCAAAGTTGACCAGTTTGACTAAATTTGACCAATTTTATCAATTGGATATCTGTAGTGACTAAATGGTTATTGCGGTAAATATTAGGTCATTTTAATCAAAGTTTAATTAGTTAGGTCAAGGGTTGACCTGGTGGTCAATGTGGTGGTCATTGGGTTTAAAATTAACCATTTTGACTAAGTTTGACTAATTTAACCAATGTTGAATAGTTTGACGAAATGTGACCAATTTAGTATTTAGGTTGACAAAATGGTCCATTTTAACCAATTTGGTGTCTGGGTTGACCAAATGGTTCTATGAACAAATTTGACCAAAGTTAACCATTTTGATCAGGGTTGAAAAATTTGACCAAAGTTGACCAGTTTGACCAATTTATCCAATTAGATGTCTGTATTCACCAAATGATTATTATGGTAACTATTTGGTCATTTTAAAAAAAAGTTTGACCAATTTAAGTCAAGGATTGATGTGGTAGTAAATGTTGTGGTCATTGGGTCCAAAATTAACCATTTTGACCAAGTTTAACTAATTTAACCAAAGTTGACAAGTTTAACCAAATTTGACCAATTTAGTGTTTTAGTTGACCAAATGGTCCGTTTTGACTAATTTGGTGTATGGGTTGACAAAATAGTTAAACTTAACCAAGATTGACTAAAATAGAACATTAGATCATGGTTGACCAATTTAACCAATGTTGATTAGTTTAACCAAATTTGACCAATTGGGTCAATTGGATGTGTGTATTGACCAAATGGTTTTTTTGGTAACTGTTAGATCATTTTAACTAATGTTTGACCATTTAGGTCAAGGGCTGACCTGGTGGTCAATGTGGTGGACATTGGGTCCAAAATTAACAATTTTGACCAAGTTTGACTAATTTGAACAGAGATGACTAGTTCGACAAAATTTAACCATTTTATTGTTTAGGTTGACCAAATGGTCTATTTCGACCAATATGGTGTCTGGGTTGTCCAAACGTTTCAATTTGACCTAATTTGACAAAATTTGACCATTTTAATCAGGGTTGACCAATTTCACTAAAGTTGACGAATTTGACCAAATTTGACCAATTGGATCAATTCGATGTCTGTATTGACCAAATAGTTATTGTAGTACCTATTAGGTCATTTCAAGCAAAGTTTGACCAGTTAGGTCAAGGGTTGACCTGGTGGTTTGTGTGGTGGTCATTTTGTCCAAAATTGACATACCATTTTGACCAAGTTTGAATAATTTGACCAAAGTTGACCGGTTTGATCAAATTTGAATAATTTAGTGTTTAAGTTTACACAATGGTTCATTTTGACCAATTTGGTGTCTGGGTTGACCAAACGTTTTAATTTTGACTAAGTTTGACCAAAGTTTACCATTATTAACATGGTTGACCAATTTGAACAGTTGACTTGTTTGACCAAATTTAACCATTTTGCTGTTTGGGTTGACCAAACTGTCCATTTTAACCAATTTGGTGTCTGGGCTGAACAAATGGTTCAATTCGACCAAGCTTGACCAAACATGACCATTTTGAGCATGGTTAACCAATTTAATCAAAGTTGACCAATTTGACTCAATTTGACCAATAGGTCAATTGAATATCTGTATTGACCAAATGGTTATTGTAGTAACTTTTAGGTCATTTTAAAATAGTTTGACTAGTTAGGTCAATGGTTGACCTGGTGCTTAATGTGGTGGTCACTGGGTCCAAAATTGACTATTTTGACCAAGTTTGACTAATTTGACCAAAGTTGACCAGATTTACCAAATTTGGCCAACATAGTGTTTAGGTTAACCAAATGATCCATTTTGTCCAATTTGGTGTCTGGGTTGACGAAATGGTTCAATTTGACCAAGTTCGACGAAAATTAACCATTTTAACTTGGGTTGAACAATTTGACCAAAGTTAACTAGTTTGACCAAATTTGACCAATTTGGTCAGTTGGATGTCTGTATTCACCAAATGGTTATTTTGGTAACAATTTGGTCGTTTTAACCAATGTTTAAACAGTTAGGTGAAGGGTTAACATGGTGATCAATGTGGTGGCCATTGGTTCCAAAATTGACCATTTTAACCAAATTTAACTAATTTGACCAATGTTGATTATTTTTACCAAATTTAACCAATTAAGTGTTTAGGTTGACAAAATGATCCATTTTGACTTATTTGGGTTGACCAAATGAATTAATTTGACCAAGTCTGAAGTTGACCATTTTGATCAGGGTCTACCAATTTGACCAAAGTAAACCAGTTTGATCAAATTGACTAATTGGGTCAATTGAATGTCTTTATTAATTAAATGGTTATTGTGGTAACTATTAGGTCATTTTAACCAAATTTTGACCAGTTAGGTCAAGGATTGACCTGGTGTTCTATGTGGAGGTCATTGTGTCCAAAATTGACTATTTTGACCAAGTTTGACTATTTTGACCAAAGTTGTCCAGTTTTACCAAATAATTTAGTTTTTTGGTTGAACAAAAGGCCAATATTAACCAGTTTGGCATCTGGGTTGACCAAAAGGTTCGATTTGACCAAGTTTGACCAAAATTAACCATTTTGACCCAAGTTGACCAATTTGATCTAAGTTGACCAATTTGACCAACTTTAACCAATTTGGTCCATTAAATGTTTGTATTTAACAAATGGATATTGTTATAACTATTAGGTCATCTTAACCAAAGTTTGACCAGTTAGGTCAAGGGTTGACCTGGTGATCAATGTGGTGATCTTTGGGTCCAAAATTGACCATTTTGACCAACTTTTGGCTAATTTGAATAAAGTTGACCAATTTGACAGAATTTGACCAATTTAGTGTTTAGGTTGACCAAATGGTTCACTTTACCAATTTGGTTTCTGGTTTGACCAAACGGTTTAATTTAATAAATTTGACCAAAGTTGGCCTTTTTTACTTGTGTCGACGAATTGACCAATTTTTAACACCAATTTGTCCAAATTTTACCAAAGTTGACTAGTTGGATGTCTGTATTGATCAAATGGTTATTGCGGTAACTATTAAATCATTTTAACCAATGTTTAACCAGTTAGGTCAAGGGTTGACCTGGTTGTTAATGTGCTGGTCATTGGGTCCAAAATTTACCTTTTTGACCAAGTTTGACTAATTTTGAACAATTTAATATTTAGGTTGATTAAATGGTCCATTTTCACAAATTTGTTGTATGGGTTGACCAAATGGTAAAATTTAACCATGTTCGAACAAACATGAACATTTTCACTAATGTTGACCAATTTGACGAAAGTTGACCTGTTTGACAAAATTTCACAAATTAGGTCAATTGGATGTCTGTCCAAATGGTTATTATGGTAACTATTATGCCATTTTAACCATATTTGACTTGTTAGGTCAAGGGTTAGCTGATTATCAATGTGGTGGTCATTGGTTCCAAAATTGACCATTTTGACCAAGTTTGACTAATTCAACCAATGTAAACCAATTTGACCAAATTTGACCAATTTAGTGTTTAGGTTGGCCAAATCGTTCATTTTGACCAATTTGGTGTCTGAGTTGACCAATGGTTCAATTTGTCCAAGTTTGACCAAACATGAACATTTTGACCAGGGATGACTAATTTAACCAAAATTGAACATTTTGATCAAATTTGACTAATTGGGTCAATTGGATTTCTGTAATGACTAAATGGTTATTATGCTAACTATTAGGTCATTATAACCAACTTTATCCAGTTAGGTCAAGGGTTAACCTGGAGATCAATGTGGTGGTCATTGCGTCTAAAATTGATCATTGTGACTAAGTTTGACAAATTTGACCAATGTTGACCAGTTTGACTAAATTTGACTAATTTTGTGTTTAAGATGACCAAATGGTCCATTTTGATCAATTTGGTGTCTGGGTTGACCAAATAGTGAAAATTGATCAAGTTTGACCAAACATGACCATTTTGACAAGGGTTGACAAATTTGAGCAATGTTAACCAATTTGACCAATTAAACCAAAGTTGACCAAATTGTTCAACTTGATATTTGTATTAATCAAATGTTTATTTTGGTAACTATTAGTTCATTTTAGCCAAATTTTGACCAGTTAGGGCAAGGGTAGACTTGGCGATCAATGTAGTGGTCATTGGATCCAAAATTAATCATTTTGACTAAGTTTGACTAATTTGACCAAAGTTGATTAATTTTAAAAAAATTGGCCAATATAGTGTTTGGGTTGACTAATTGGTCCATTTTAACCAATTTGGTGTGTGAGTTGACCAAATGGTTCAATTTAATCAAGTTTGATCAAAGTTGACCATTTTAACCAGGGTTGCCCAATTTCACCAAAGTTGACCAGTTTGACAAAATTTGACCCATTTGGTCAATTGGATGTCTATATTGACCAAATGGTTATTATGGTAACTATTAATATTAGGTCATTTTAGCCAAAGTTTAACCAGCTAGGTCAAGGGTTGACCTAGTGGTCAATAAGGTGGTCATTGGGTCCAAAATTGACCATTTTGACCAAGTTTGACAAATTTGACCAAAGTTTAATAATTTGACCAAATCTGACCAATTCAGTGTTTAGGTTAACCAAATGGCCCATTTTTTTACAATTTGGTGTCTAGGATGACCAAATGGTTCAATTTGATCAAGTGTGACCAAAGTTGACTATTTTGACCAGGTTGAGAAATTTGACCAAAGTTGACAAGTCTGATCAAATTTGGTCAAATTTTTAATTGGATGTCAGTATTGACCAAATGGTTATTGTGGTAACTATTAGGTCATTTTAACCAAAGTTTGATTGTTAGTTCAAGGGTTGACCTAGTGGTCAATGTGGTGGCATTGGGTCCAAAATTAACCATTTGCTTAAGTTTGACTAATTTGACCAATGTTTGACCAATTTATTGTTTAGGTTAACCAAATGGTCCATTTTGACCAATTTGGTGTCAGGGTTGATCAAATGGTTCAATTTGTCCAAGTTTAACCAACCATTTTGACCAGGGTTGACCAATTTGAGCAAATTTGACCAGTTTGACCAAAATTGACCAGCTGGGTCAATTGAATGTATGTATTAACCAAATGTTTATTATCGTAACTATTAGGTCATTTTAATTGAAGTTTAACCAGTTATGTCAAGGATTGACCTGGTGGTCAATGTGGTGGTCATTGGGCCAAGTTTGACTAATTTGAACAAAGTTGATCATTTTGACAAAATTTGACCAACTTAGTGTTTAGTTTGACCAAATGGTCCATTTTGACCAATTTGGTGTTTGGGTTGACCTAATGATTCAAATTGACCAAGTTTGACTAAAGTTGATCATTTCGACCAGGGTTGACAAATTTGACCAAAGTTGACCAGCTTAACCAAATTTGTCCAATTCGGTCAATTATATGTCTTTATTGATAAAATGGTTGTTATGGTAACTATTAAGTCATTTTAACCAAAGTTTGACCAGTTAGGTCATGCATTGTCATGGTGGTAAATGTGGTGATCATTGGGTATAAAATTAGCCATTTTGACCAAGTTTGACTAATTTAACCAAAGTTGACCAGTTTGACCAAATTTGACCAATTTTGTGTTTAGGTTGACCAAAGTGTCCATTTTGAACAATTTGGTGTCTTGGCTGACTAAATGGTTCAATTTAACAAAGTTTGACCAAAGTTGACCATTTTGATCAGGGTTGACCAATTTGACCAAATTTCACCAGTTTGACCAAATTTGACCAATTATGTCAATTAGATGTCTGTATTGACCAAGTGGTTATTGTGGTGCCTATTAAGACATTTTAAACAAAGTTTGACCGGTTAGGTCAAGGGTTCACTTGATGATCAATGTGGTTGTCATTGGGTCCAAAATTGACCATTTTGACCATGTTGGACAAATTTTACCAAAGTTGCTAGTTTGACCAATTTAGTGTTTAGTTGACCAAATGATCCATTTTAACCAATTTGATGTCTGGGTTAACTAAATGGTCAAATTTGACCAAGCTTGACCAATGTTGACCATTTTTACTAGTGTTGACCAATTTAACCAAAGTTGACCAGTATGACCAAATTTGACCAATTTGGTCAATTAAATGTCAGTATTAATTAAATGGTTTTTGTGGTAACTGTTAGGCCATTTTAACCAAATTTTGAACAGTAAGGTCAAGAGCTGACCTGGTGGTCAATGTGGTGGTCATTATGTCCAAAGTTGACCATTTTGATCAAATTTGACTAATTTGACCAAGTTAAATAGTTTGACCAAATTTGACCAGTTTAGTGCTTAGGTTGCTAAATGGTACAATTTGCCCAATTTGGTGTCTGTGTTGACTAAATGACTCAATTTGAGCAAGTTTGACCAAATTTGACCATTTAGAACAGGTTGAGCAATTTGACCAAAGTTGACCAGTTTGACCAAATTTGACCAATTTAGTGTTTACGTTGACTAAATTGTCCATTTTGACCAATTTGGTGTCTGGATTGACAAAATGGTTCGTTTTGACCAAGTTTGACCAAAGTTGACAATTTTGATCACGGTTGACCCATTTGACCAAACTTGACCAGTTTGATCAAATTTGATAAATTGGGTCAATAAGATGTATGTATTGACCAAATGATTATTATTGTAACTATTAGGTCATTTTTAGCAAATTTGACATGTTAGGTCAATGGATAACTTAGTGATCAATTTGGGGGTCATTGGGTCCAAAATTGATCATTTTTACCAAGTTTGACTAATTTTACCAATGTTAACCAGTTTGATCAAATTTTAACAATTTAGATTTAAGGTTACAAAATGGTACATTTTGACCAATTTGGTGTCTGGTTTAACAAAATGGTTCAATTTAACCATGTTTGACCAAACATGACTATTTTGACCAAAGTTGACCAATTTGACCAAATTTGACCAATTGGGTTAACTGGATGTCACTATTGACCAATTGGTTATTATGGTAACTATTAGGTCATTTTAACCAAAGTTGACCGGTTAGGTCAAGTGTTGACCTGATGATTAATTTAAGGGACATTGCATCTAAGATTGACCATTTTGAGTTTGACTAATTTGACCAAAGTTAAAAAGTTTGACAAAATTTAACCAATTTAGTGTTTATGTTGACCAAATGACACATTTTGGCTAATTTAGTGTCTAAGTTGACCAAATGATTCAATTTGACCAAGTTTGATCAAAGTTAACCATTTTGACTAGAGTTTACCAATTTGACGAAAGTTGACCAGTTTGACCAAATTTGACCAATTTTATCAATTGGATGTATGTATTCACCAAATGATTATTGTGGTAACTATTTGATCTTTTTAACCAAAGTTTGACCAGTTATGTCAAGGGTTGACCTGGTGGTAAATGTGATGGTAATTGGATCCAAAATTTACTATTTTGACCAAGGTTGACCAATTTGACCAAAGTTGACCAGTTTGACCAAATTTGACAAATTGGGTCAATTGAATGTCTGTATTGACCAAATGGTTATTATGGTAATGTTTACATCATTTTAGCCAAAGTTTGACCGGTTAGGTCAAGGGTTGACCTGGTGCTCATTTTGGTGGTAATTTGGTCAAAAATTAACTATTTTACCAAGTTTAACTAATTTAACCAAAGTTGATCAGTTTCACCAACTTTGACCAATTTAGTGTTTAGGTTCACCAAATGGTCCATTTTAACCAATTTGGCGTCTGTGTGGACCAAATGGTTCAATTTGACCATGTTTGACAAAAGTTGACCATTTTGATCAAGGTTGACCAATTTGACCAAATATGACCATTTTGACCAAATTTTACTAATTGGGTCAATTGAATGTCTGTATTAACTAAATGGTTATTGTGGTAACTTTTAATTAGGTCATTATAACAACAGTTTGATTAGTTAGGTCAAGAATTGACCTGGTGATCAATGTGGTGGTCATTGGGTACAAAATTGACCATTTTTTACCAAGTTTCACTAATTTGATCAAAGTTAACCAGTTTGATAAAATTTGATCAATTTAGTGTTTAGGTTGACCAAATGGTCCATTTTGACCAATTTGGTGTCTGGGTTAACCAAATGGCTCAATTTGACCAAGTTTGACCAAAGTTGACCATTTTGACCAGGGTAGACCAATTTGACCAAAGTTGAACAGTTTGACAAAATTTGACGAATTCAGTCAATTTGATGTCTGTATTGACCAATTGAATATTGTGGTAATTTTTAGGACAGTTTGACGAAGTTTGACTAATTCATAACTTGGTGTAGAAAAATCATAAAAATAAACAAAAAAACCCTCTTAGTGAACAGAGGAGATCAATATGGAAATGGTTTAAAGTTAACTTGATGTATATTTTATTTTTAATTAATTAAATATAGTATTTAGTGCTCTAATTCTCCATTTGCATACACATTTCATGATGGCTTGAATTTGGGGGCTTTTGTTTCCTCTGTCATGAGGGATCTTCTCTGACTTTCCTAGGTCAAGGGAGATCTCTATGAGGAGACCCTTATTTTTCATGGATATTCTGTCTCTTTTGATTTTAAATTATAAAAATTAAAATACTCATCAGAAAAATATAAAAATACTTTTGTATGTTACTTGTGACCAGAGGACCATAGGGAAAATACAACTTGACTTATTTCCTAAATATATCCCTAATTATCATTAATACATAATACTAAAAGAAAATTAATTTTATTTAAATATAAGTGTAAATAACTTGATTTATGTACCCCACTATGGTTTATGATCAGAGAAACTCCCATAAAAATTTTGAAGATATTTGGAATTGATTTGGCCACTTAATTGAGTTTTCTAAATTAAATTATATGTTTGGCATTAAAATAATTCTATTAATTAAAATACAATTCACAAAATTACCAAATTGGTTTTGGAAGTTCCCTATGATTAGAGGAACATAAGAAAAATAAAATTGGGATTAAAATAAAATTTTTTATTTTTAAAGCTATTTTAAATATTTAAATAATTAAAAATTCATAAAAATTACAAAATTAATAAAATTGATGAGAATGTTCTAATTTTCCGCCTAATCACTTAGGAACAATTGGAATAATTTTTCTAAATGTCTAAATAAAGATATTAAATTTTAAAGGGTTAAAATTAATTTTTAAAAGGCTAAAATAAATTTCTTCACTTTATCACTAAAATAATACCAATAATTAAAATATAAATCACAAAAATATTAAATTTGATTCTTTGGGTTCCATTATCTCAGAAGAGATTTAAGAAAGATAAAAACATAATTTCCTACCTAATTAATATTTTAAATTTAATTAATACTCAAAAAAGTAAAATAATTAAAATAATTACAATAAATTCCAAAAAATCTTAACAATTGGTCCAAGTGGTCTGCTGGTCTAAGTGAACCTCAAGTAATTTTATGAAAAATAAATAATCTGTTTTGAGTAAATTATTGAATTTTCTTTCAAAGTTCCTACTTTGCATAAAAATAATTAAATAAATTAAATTAAGAAAAATCACATTTTCTCATATGATATTTTAATTGACCCATAAGTGGGGTACTATAAAAATTTTAAAGTCATTTGAATTAAATTTAATGAATTATGAGGTGATAAAGCCTTTAAGGGAAAAAGTGTAATTTTGAATATTTAGCCTTAATTAACATTTTAGCTTGATTTAAAGGGTTAAAAGGGCAACTAATGATCTTAACTAAGATGTTTGGATGATTGAAACACAAAGGGGTAAATGATGGAAATCCACCTCATTTTGCAAAAATATGGATAAATTTGTAATTTCCTTTATTTTTTTTACTTGAAGAAAAAAATGAATTAGATGATCCTTCAAATTAGGGGTTGACTTAGAAGTTGATAACTGACCCGACCCGCAATAACGCAGTAATTTTTACTTCCAAAAGATGGCCAAAAACTTGACCCAATTTTTAAATAGCGGCTAGTGTATAAAATTAAAATGTTGTAAAATTTTAGAAAATATTTCACACACTAAGGGTACCATGCAAGTATACGTATCATTTCAGGTAGTATAGGGTTTTCTTTCATAACCCCAGTATCGATCCCACAGAGAAGCGAGGTAAGCAATCCTTTAGGCTAATTCCAGTCTATTTCTATAAGACCTAAAATTGGAATTTTGATTAATATATTTTTTTTAATAACTAATCCTAAATAAAGTTCTTAAATAAAAAGATAACTTATAGATAAATTGTTTTAGAGAATTTTGAGATATTAAAGACTACCTTTCTCTTGCAATTACATTGATAATGTGTAGGAAAGAAATGCTTAGAATTTTATGTAGCAGTGCCAAACAGAAGCAATCCTATTCTTTACCCTTTGGTCCAGGTGTAAAGAACATTGGCTAATCTATAGATCGATTCACTATATTTTATTAGTAGAATGGTTAATCTAGGCTCACACTACTAGATGTCCAAGGGTGGCTACGGTCAGCCCTCCCAGTGACCCGTTCCCTTTCTATAGACCAAATTATTAGAATTTAGTCTGTCACTCTAAAAATTAATCAATCCTACGCCCAATAAATAATATCTCCCAATTTATTTGCACTTCACCATGAATAACCCGCATATTGCCTTCGATTACCCAACGATTCACGTGATATCTACTAGTTAAGAACTCATCTCCGGATAGGTCTCAGAATTCTTCAACAGGTTTTAACAATACAAGTGATCAATTTGTAAAGTAAAGGAAGATCCAGTATGAATATCATCACCATTATTTAATAAGAGAATATCTAAGCAAATCTTAAGTCCTAAACATTCATCTATTTCATTACAAAACAAAAGTAAATTAAAATAATGGCATAAGAAGTAAAAGAATTGATAGAATTATGTAATAAATTAAGTGCCAACAAGGAACTTATTTCATTAGTATTCTATTATATTTATGCAACTATCTGTCTCCTAGAAGCATCTCATAGATAATTCTATCATAAAAATAATTTTCCTACACATGCCACTACTTCATATTTCAAAGAAAGAGTAAAGAAAATCACTTACGAAGCATGGATAAATCACGACAGAAAACTCGATTTAAAAGAAAATCCACTAGAAAGTGTTTACAACAATTACAAGAGAATGAAGAACACAATACTTAGTTTTTTCCCTCCGAAGGAAAGAAGAAGATCTCTCTACCAAAGTCTCCAACTGATCCATGAGCCGCTCGTACATCCCTTAGATAAATATCTCAAAATCTGTCACCAATCTCCCTATAAGATGTAGAAATCTACATCTTCATGACTCTAAAATGACTAAAATGACTAACGGAGAAGAAAGAGAGGGGGAGAGAGAGAGAGAGACACGAGAGAGGCAAGAGAGGCTAGAGAGGCCTTTTTTTGTAGAAATATCTCTATTTATAGAGCTCTGAAAATAGCCAAGGGTTGCTTAATGCACCTCTTCAAAAGTAGTCCACATTCATTGAATCTTCTAGAAACCGAGTCTAGCGCCTAGGCGCCGGGATCTGGCGCCTAGGCGCCAGACTCCTGTGACCAAGTCTTTGCACCCCTTCACTTTGGGTCGCACCTCTTCACGATTAAAACTGCTCTAATGTGTCTAGATTCATTGTATCACATGTCCTATATATTAGGTGTAACTTCCAATCTTCTAGAAGGTCTAGAAACTACTTAACACCGTCAAAATAACTCTCAAAGTCGTCAAAAATTCGTCTAATAACCGTTTCTAGATGATTCAGGCGCCTAGACCTTGAATCTGGCACCTAGGCATTGTTTTCTCGTCGTCACTGGCCCTTAGGCGCCGGGTTTGGCGACTAGGCGCCACCCTGGGCGCAGCTCCACTGTTTTGCTCCGTTTGGCTCCGTTTCAACTCCGTTTTGACCCATTTCAGTTGCGTTGCATTCCTAACATCTTCACCTATAAGATAGATATAAAAACAAACTTTCTCAAAAGTATAATTTCATTCATAATGATGTGAGAAATGTAAAAGATATTAAGCATAGAAAGACATATCAATATGTGTGTTAAGTTAGAATTTTTTTTCTTGCTTATTTTGTCTCAAAATTGCATAGTTTTTGCTTGATTTTCTCTAAAATCATATTTTTATACTTGAAGTAAAAAATATGCAAAATTCTATCCTTTAAAGTGTAATATCTTTAAAAATGTGCATAAAGTTAGCATGAAATCTAGACTAAAAATAGATAATTTTTAAAGTGTATCAAATTCCCCCAAAATTAAATGTTACTTGTCCTCAAGTATTATAATCATGTAAAACCACATAAGAAAATTATGTGTATGAGTTTCTTTAGGAGTTTCTAAAGTTTTGTTCTAGAAATGTAGTAGTCCAATTTAGAAAAATTTTTTAGTAAATGAGACCAATTTGAAGTTTAGAAATCTCTTAGATGAAAGAGTATGAAAATATGTGTTGCTATCTAATTCAGAAATACTTGTAAATTTTTCAAAATATAGGGGTTAGGCATTTTATTTTCTTTACTTAAAAACCTTTATTAAAAATAATTATACTAACTATATTATATTTTTAACCTTAAGATTTTCACAAATCTTATACTTTAAAAAGCTCAGGTGTGGAACCAATTTTTGATTAGGCCCTTTTTAATCCTCGAGCTTCTCCTTCCTTTTTCACATACTATACTTTTCTTTTCTTTTCTTTTCTTTTTCTTTTTCTTTTTCTTTCTTCTTCTTTTTTTTTAGGCAAGGATTACTATATCTGGATAGGCATTTAATAATTTTGAATTCCACCCTTCCTTTCTTAAAGCATAAGGTAGATATATATCTTTTAATTAGAAATATAATAATAGTTTTGAAAATTATTTTTCAATAAAAGAAATTTAAATATCAAAAACAAAAGTCTAATCCTTCTATTTTTCTAAAAATACAACTTTGCTTACTAAAGATGGTTACATAATATTTATCATTTCCTCACTAAGAAAATTTTAACTTTAAATTTTTCGTTACTACTATAAATTTTAATTAAATTCTCTTACTCTTTTCTATATTCAAAATTTTATTTCCCTAATATAACTCCATACATATAATTATTTTTCAGTCAAAAATAAAATTTATTTATAGAATTTTTGACGATAAATAAAATTTAAGATTTTGAAAATTGTTTTTCATTCCCCCCCAAACTTGAATTTTAAAATATTTTGCAATTAATTCCATAAAATGTAGGAGGAAGAAAAATAAAAGGTAAATCTACTAATTACTACAACATCCTATCAAATTTATACACATGCATAATTAGGATAGAATGATTGCAGAAGAAGGTAAATCTAGCCTAAAACATGCTTGTTATAATATTAAACTTAAAGGAAGAATATTAAATTTAAAATATATTTTTCTTCCTACCTTCAAACTTAGAATTTGAACATGTATTGCATTCAGCACATAAAATATAAGCAGGAAGAAAAATAGTTCATAAATTCTATCTACCACAAATGTTTGTCAAAAACATCTACAAATATTCATTAAGACATAACAATTTGCAATAGAAAGTAAATCTAAAATAAACATGCTAGAATAAAATTAAACTAAAGAAAGGTTAAATAAGCAGGACATGTATCGACATAGGAATATATATTTAAGTGTTATTCAAATCTCTTAATTGTTGTAACACAAACACAAACACAAACACACAAACTAAAACACCTAGACTCACAGATTCATAAACAAATATCAATTGAGGTTAATTTGATCTCCTTTCTACTCACATTTTCCTTCCTTACTTTCAATTTCTAACGGAAGAAACTACACTAATAATGATAATCTGGTAAATAAAAATAGTGCAGTTCATTCATATGTTGTTCATTAAGCAATTTCATGACCTTACTTAGTGAAAACAAAGTTAGATAAAGGAAGTAATAGAGTTAACATGGAGTGGTCCAAGTCCAAACTCTACATGCTTCAAGGTAATGCTTAGCTCCGGTTGATAACTGAGTTATAACAGACTCGTCAGCATGCTACTACCAGAAGTCATATACAAATTTAGTCAAGACCAAGGCATAACCTCTCAACATTAATCAATTCTGCACTAAAGAAAACACAAAACAACACATAAACAATCATGACTCGCAAGCACACTGATAACTATGGGTTGCTACCCATAAAGGACTTGGTTTTAACATCGCGGGCCCGATAAATGATTCCTCCTGGATCAAAATTCCAATTAAGTAATCCTTGATCAATCGCCCAATCATTTCCAGATCCAGGGATTCCTATAAAATCATCAATTTTTAATTTTTCATTCAGCCCTTCATTTTCAGTTTGATTTATATCATTGTTCCTCATATTTCTTTCTATATCCAATAATCTTCTATTGATTTTCTGAATTTGCACGTTAATATCATCCTTAAAAATTATAAGAAATGGATCTTTATAAGATACTTCAATATCTCCCAAATTTTGAATCAAATTCTCTTTAGATAATTCGGATTTTGGATCAGTATCTTCTATGTTACTCTTCTGTTTCAAATTATCTTCCAATTCTTCCCCTTTACAATTATTAAATGATGGAGGATCTATCATAGTTGAGGAAATAGGTTTTTCTAATTCCTTAGGAATTTCTTCCAATGGTCTTCCAATATCCTTATCCTCTTTTCTCAACTCAAAGTTCTTTTGAAATATATCCTCAAATTCTCTTCCATGTCCTAGTTCAATAACTTTATCATGTTCATCATTCAATTCAGGTTTTCCTTATGATTGAGTCGCTTCTAAAGATATAAAGACTGGTTGTGTAGATGAATTCCCTAAATAGGTAGGCTTTAGAAATTGTATGGGATACATCCATCTTATGTTCATGAGATTTTTCAAAAAATGGAATTAAAAGTTTACTATTTTTGGTAGCGTCCATCATTTCACACCTCTCCTGCACATACATACAGTCTTCTTGAAATAACATTTTTGAATCATCATGAAAATTCATTTCAATCTTATCTGTTAACTTACACTTAAAAATTTCTTGGAAATGGTCTTTACTTAGATAATCAATTTCATCTATCCAAAAACAATCATCATCTTTTCTCTCAACTGGATATTTCATAGTCTTTAATACATCAAAAGTGACTTTCTGGCCATTAATATTCATAATCAACTCTCCTTTTTGCACATCTATCATAGCTTGTCCAGTAACAAGGAAAGGTCTCCCTAAAATAAATGGAATTTCTTTATCTTCCTCCATATCTAATATAATAAAGTCCAAAGGAAATATAAATTTATCCACTTTAACAAGCACATTTTCTATAACTCATTTTGGATAAATGATAGATCTATCAGCTAACATAAGGGTTACAGTAGTGGGAGAAATATCGACTAAACCTAACCTTCTAAATATAGATAGAGGCATCACATTAATGCTCACTCCTAAATCACATAAAGCTTTTCCACATAATCTTTCTCCAATTGCACAAGGAATTGTAAAGCTACAAGGATCTTTAAATTTTCGAGGAAAATTTTTCTGAAGTATAGTGTTGCACTCCTCACTTAGTGCAACTGTCTCGTAATCCCCAAACTTCCTTTTCTTGTTTAATACTTCCTTCATAACTTTGCATAACTTGGCATCTGTTTCAAAGCTTCAGTGAAAGGAATATTTATCGTTAACTTATTAAGTACTTTCATGAACTTTGAAAATTTTTATCCAACTCATGCTATCTAAGTCTTTGAGAAAATGGAGGTGGTGATCTTTCCAAACTGATTTTAGTTGGAGAAATTAATTTTTCCAGATCCTTAGAAACATGTTTTTCAGGTCTTTTAGTTTCCTTTGTTTCTCTCACATCATCTTTCTCTTTTCTAACCACATCCTCTATCTCTCTTCCACTTTTTAATTGGACAGCTTCTACTTGTTCATTAGTGTTCTCTTTAGGGTTGATCTCAATGTTGCTAGGAAGTTTTCCTTGGGGTCTATTGCTAAGTGAATTATTCATTTCTCCCAGTTGATTCTCTATATTTTTAATCGCAACATTTTGACTTTGCAACTGGTTTCCCATTTTCAATATCACTTCTTCCATAGACATCTTCTTATCCTCAAATTGTTGATCATTGTTAGAGTTCAATGGATATGAAGGTCTATAGTTTGTGGTTCCCTGATTATTCCAACTTCCATTAGGATTTGCATGATTATTTTCCCATTTTTGGTTTCCACCATCAGTAGTATGATTCAAGTTAAATTTAGGATGGTTCTCCCAACACGGGTTGTAAAAGTTAGAATATGGGTTGTTTATGGTATTTAAAGTGTCATATGATAAGTTAGAATCAATTATACACCCTAATGAACTTTCCTTACTTACAGAAGTAAATTGAGGCTAATTCATTCCAAATTGGTCCAACTTCCTTGATATTGCGGCAACCTGAGATGCAAGAATTGTAATCACATCTGTATCTTGAGCACTAGCTACATTTTTATGATTTACCCTTGTAGAGGGCCATTGAAATTCATTTGTAGCCATTTTTTCAATTAATGCATATGCTTCATCAAATGGTTTTGACATTAATGATCCACCAGCAGCAGCATCAATTATAAACCTAAGGGATCCTACTAACCCATTATAAAAAGTTTCAATGATTAACCAATTAGGTAGAGCATAGTGTGGACACTTTCTTAGGAGTTCCTTAAATCTTTCCCAGGCTTCGTATATTGTTTCTCTTTCATATTGACAAAATGAGATAATATCGTTTCTAAGTTTAGTAGTCCTTGAAGGTGGAAAATACTTAGCTAGGAATTTCGAGTTAACTCCTCCCAATTTTTAATAGAACTAAGTGCTAATGAGTATAACCACTTTTTAGCCTTGTCTCTTAGTGAGAAAGGAAAAAGCCTTAGCCTAACAGCATCGTCTGACATGCCATTATAACGAAATGTAGCACAAAGTTCTAGAAAACTAGATAAGTGTAAATAAGGATCCTCCAAAGGAGTTCCCCCAAACTGATTGTTCTGCACCAGTTGGATAATCTCAGGATTTATTTCAAACGAGTCAGCTTCTATGATAGGGTTTTGTATACTTGAGTGAATTTCATCTGTCGTAGGATTTATGTAATCCCTCAATGAAGTATGATGATTTTCCAAGTTATTATCTTGAAAGTTTTCCATTTCCATTTCTAGTTTTTCGAGTCCTTTCTGTATTTTTATTTTTTTATTTTTTTCAAACTCGGGATCATAAGGCACAAGTCTTACAGATCCTTTGTTTCGCATACATAGCACAACAAATAATACATTAACAATTAAACAAATAATAGATGAAATATATTCAACATAACAAAACATTTTCACGAACACCTTATTTTTCACACAAACAATTTTTTTTCTTTTTTTACAACACTTTTTCATATAACAAAACACGTTTTCACACAAAAATAGTTTTTATGACACTACAGTTTTCCAAGTCTAAACCTAATTATTTCAACTAAAATTCTCCTAAAGTTCTTACCGAAGCTTCCCCGGCAACGGCGCCAAAAACTTGACCCGACCCGCAATAACGCAGTAATTTTTGCTTCCAAAAGATGACTAAAAACTTGACCCAATTTTTAAATAGCGGCTAGTGTATAAAATTAAAATGTGATAAAATTTTAGAAAATATTTTACACAATAGGGGTACTACGCAAGTATACGTATCGTTTCAAGTAATATAGGGTTTTCTTTTATAACCCCAGTATCGATCCCACAGAGAAGCGAGGTAAGCAATCCTTTAAGCTAATTCCAGTATATTTCTATAAGGCCTAAATTTGGAATTTCTATTAAAGTGGTTTTTTTAATAACTAATCCTAAATAAAGTTATTAAATAAAAAGATAACTTATGGATAAATTGGTTTGGAGAATTTTGAGATGTTAAAGACTACCTTTCTCTTGCAATTACATAGATAATGTGTAGGAAAGAAATGCTTAGAATTTTATGTAGTAGTGCTAAATCGAAGCAATCCTATTCTTTACCCTTTGGTCCAGGTGTAAAGAAAAGATGCTAATCTATAAATTGGTTCAGGATCTTTTATTAGTAGAATGGGTTAATCTAGGCTCACACTAATAGATGTCCAAGAGTGGCTATGGTCGACCCTACCAGTGACCCGTTCCCTTTCTATAGACCAAATTATTAGAATTTAGTCTGTCACTCTAAAAACTAATCAATTATGCACCCAATAAACAATATCTCCCTATTTATTTGCACTTCACCAAGAATAACCCGCATATAGCCTTAGATTACCTAACGATTCATGTGATATCTACTAGTTAAGAACTCATTTCCGGATAGGTCTCAGAATTCTTCAACAGGTTTTAACAATACAAGTGATTAATTTGTAAAGTAAATGAAGATCCGGTATGAATATCATCACTATAATTTAATAAGAGAATATCTAAGCAAATCTTAATTCCCAAACATGCATCTATTTCATTACAAAACAAAAGTAAATTAAAATAATGGCATAAGAAGTAAAAGAATTGATAGAATTATGTAATAAATTAAGTGCCAACAAGGAACTTATTTCATTATTATTCTATTATATTTATGCAACTATCTGTCACCTAGAAGCATCTAATAGATAATTCTATCATAAAAATAATTTTCCTACACATGCCACTACTTCATATTTAAAAGAAAGAGTAAAGAAAATCACTTACGAAGCATGGATAAATCACGACAGAAAACTCGGTTTAAAACAAAGAAAATCCACTAGAAAGTGTTTACAACAATTACAAGATAATGAAGAACACAATACATAGTTTTTTCCCTTTGAAGGAAAGAAAAATATCTCTCCACCAAAGTCTCCCACCGATCCATGCGCCGCTCGTACATCCCTTACATAAATATCTCAAAATCTCTCACCAATCTCTTCATAAGATGTAGAAATCTACATCTTCATGACTCTAAAATAACTAAAATGACTAAGGGGGAAGAAAGAGAGGGAGAGAGAGAGAGACACGAGAGAGGCAAGAGAGGCGAGAGAGGCCCTTTTTCCTGTAGAAATATCTCCTATTTATAGAGCTCTAAAAATGGCCAAGGGTTGCTTAAGGCACCTCTTCAAAAGTAGTCCACATTCATTGAATCTTCTAGAAACCGACTCTGGCGCCTAGGCGCCAGACTCCTATGACCAAGTCTTCGCACCCCTTCACTTTGGGTCGCACCTCTTCGTGATTGAAACTATTCCAATGTGTCTAGATTCATTATATCACATATCATATATATTAGGAGTAACTTCCCGTCTTCTAGAAGGTCTAAAAACTACTTAACACCGTCAAAATAACTCCCAAAGTCTTCAAAAATCCATCCAATAACCGTTTCTTGATGATTATGGCGCCTAGGCCTTGATTCTAGCGCCTAGGCACCGTTTTCTCGTCGTCGCTGGCGCCTGGGCGCCACCCTGTGCACAGTTCCACTGTTTTGCTTCGTTTGGCTCCGTTTCAACTCCTTTTCGACCCATTTCAGTTGCGTTACGTTCCTAACATCTTAACCTACAAGATAGACATAAAATTAAAACTTTCTCAAAAGTATAATTTCATTCATAAGCATGTGAGAAATGTAAAAGATATTAAGCATAGAAAGACATATAAATATGTTCTAAGTTAGAATTTTCTTCGTTGCTTATTTTGGCTCAAAATTTCATAGTATTTCCTTGATTTTATCTAAAATTATATTTTTATAATTGAAGACAAAAATATAAAAAATTCCATCCTTTAAAGTGTAATATTTTTAAAAATGTGCATAAAGTTAGCAAGAAAACTATACTAAAAATAGGTAATTTTTAAAGTGGATCAATAACTCACAAATTTAACACGACTAGTTAATGATAAAATAATGATACAACACATTAATATGAATCATATTCAGATAAATTAAATTTTATAAAATGTTATAAATATACTTTTTTAAGAGTCCGTTTGGGGCAGCTTATAAGTGCGATGGTGTTTTTGAAAATGCTGTCTAGTTGTTTGGTTCGTGCGTTTTTGAAAAAGCTGCATGTCGCGTTTAGGTTTTTCACACTAAACACCGATCACGTGTCAACCCCCGTGGTCGACCTGCGAGCCGCATTTTAGGATAAGCTGCTTATCCTGAAACGCACAAGCTGCCCCAAACAGACCCTAAGTCTTAAGGGCTTGGTAGTGACTAGGTTTAATTTAAATTTGACTGATGAAGTTTAGAAATGATAACATAATTAATGTTAAACACATTTGAAACACTACAAGCTAATCAAAATTGGTTAAATTCTTTTATAAATTAAATTGCCTCTAAAGGCCCCACTTACATAGTTCATAAACGAAATACCAAGTGATATTTATCCCACCTTTTGGGATAAATAAAACATTAGCTCATTAAGCATAAGGTTATGAAATAGATGAATCATTTAGTAAGCATGATAAGTTCAAATGAACTCAAGAAAGTTCAAAAGAATTGTGAAATATCTAGGGATCCGCTGAACCTTCTCACAAGTCTTCTGGACACCCTGTAGGACAACTGGACCTATCATATTTATTAAAAGAATGCATCTCTCAAATGAATAAATAAGACCCACCAACTTATGACATAGGATTTGGTAGGCTTGTTACGAACCTCTCTATAGGCTTTACATTCTTGCAAATTAAAAATGTCTACTGCAAAATACTAAAGTTTCAGGTGGGGGAACGAGAAGACTCGCCAGGTGCACTTTTATAAGTTTATAGTACCTTCTTTTGTGTACTTCCTTTACTTTTCTTACTTACAAACTTGCATGCTAAACAACAATGTCACCCTGCAAGAAAACCAAAACTTTTAGAATAGCCTAAAAACTGAAACTAAAAAAAAAAAATTAAAACAAAACAATATAAAATTCACTTCCACATCAATCAAAATACAAGACAACTCAAATTTAATCACGAACAAAAAAAATCACAAGTGAAATTAAATTAAAATGTCTTTATCGGATGATCGGGAATACCTCGGAGGAGGCAACCTACGGCTGTGAAAGAGCCTTCCCACGGTCTAAATGAAAGTACGGAACTCATTCAGTTTAGTAAATTTATTTAGACTCAGTGAATCAGAAGAAAATAATAGTGCTGGAATGAGATAACCGTAGGATCCTAACCGGTGTTGCTATAATCAACTTAAATATTCCTCTAATAAGACATTAAGACATCTCAATTTAAGCAATTCTAAAATACAACACTTTTCTTTTCTCTTTAATTGAAACTTCTAAAATTAATCCTACTACGACGAGGAGCTTAGAGAATGCATTGTGGGCAGCACAATTGATCCCCAATAAATATATGTGCTTACAAATATGATATGAAAATTGGCAACGGCGCCAAAAACTTAGTCCCGTCCGGTAGATATATGTATGTGTGCCAATAACTTGACTCCACATCAAATATATGTGATTTAGATATGAAAATTTTGATTTTATAATATGGGATACTACGCAAGTATACGTATCATTTATAAAGTAATATATGACTTTCTGATTAAGCCCCGAGATATCAAACCCACAGGGAAAATGTAAAATCTTTAAAGGAATCAGAGAAATTATCTTTTTACTTTCTTTGATTGTTTTCGAAAAAGTATGTCTTGATTTTGAAAAGTTTTGAAGGTTGATATGTCTTTTGAAATTTTCTTAATAAAATGCTAAACAAAAAATTAAAATTACAACAACTAATAACACTGGATGTAAAATACTATTAACTAGAATATCTTTTTCTTTCCTTTCATGAAGTAGTAATAATTCTAAAGTATTGTTGTGGAAGTATTCAAATTTTTGTTGTGACAGATAGAAGCAAATGTGTTCTTTACCCTTACTTGGTTTTATAAAGAACATAGGTTAATTTGAAATTTATATTATTTTGAACATGGATAGGCAGGGAAGATACAAGTCTCTCACTTTAGAGTTCCCTCGATTCCCACCACCTAGGGGCTAACTTCTCATAACAAAACTCAAAACTTCAAACCAAATTAGGGGGTTTTTGCCTGTCTCTCTAAAATCCTCTAATTTTACTCTCTTTCATAAAAATATCATCTAATATTACATTCAATTATATGGACTACAATTCTCACCCATATAATTGCATGTGATTCCTACTAACTTTTATGATACAATAGCGCATTGGATCTTATATAATCTAAAGAAATTTTACAACTTAACACGACAAATTAAGAAGTAAACAAAGTTTTTATAATCAATCTTCACAACTTTTTCCAACTTTTAAACACATATACTCTCCACAACAATTCTTTGTAAATTAATTACTTCTTCATTTAAGAAAGAAAAAGATAAAGTAAACTACTCAGAATGCATTGAGAAAATATAAAAACACTTTAATTTGAAATTAAAAACAATAATAAGAGAAATAATAAACGAAAGCAAATATTAATAAACTAAATAAAAGTAAACACTTATCTGAAAATCCTCTCCACAAGACTAAGGAAGTTCCTCTGAAACTTTGACTCTTCACTAAAATACTCCTCAGAGCAAGTCTCCCAACTCCGTTGACTCAGAATACAGACTTCAGACTTTAATAAAAACTAAACTAAAAGAAAGAAAAGAAGTGGGAAGAAGAATACTTCACTCCGACCCCTTTCTCCTTTCTACTCTCTACTCCTACTCTAAAATACAAACTCTTAAAAATGCAGTGGAAGAACAAAAGAAAGAAAGAAAGAACCCTTCAAAATGCAAAGGAAGAGTCTCTTAATCTTTCATAAGAATCTCTTTAAATAGAAAACCAAAAGGTGCCTTGGAGTCTCTTCAAAATGTGTCCAGATTCGATGTATCTACCAAGGAACGCACCCCTTCATTCAAACTTGCCGCCCAAAGGAAGTTATGGACATTACCACCAAGAGTTTCATCCCATCCCCTTTGAAATTGGCGCCAAATCCATTTGAAATTCGATTTTTAACTGTGGCGGCTAAGCGCCGGCCCAGCGGCGCTTAGCCGCTAGTGCCAAATTTTTTATTTTTCATTTTTTTGCTTCAAATTTGATCCAATTTAAAATCCCAAATATTCCCAATTACATTTTGTCTGACTACACCATAGGCTAATTTTGCCAATTCAACCCATTTGTATCAAAATCCCCAATTTGACCCATTTTTAACCTAAATGGACCCAATGTAAAACCAAACCAACCCATTTGACCTCAATTTTGCCCAATTTCAATTCTAAACTTTAATTAAACATCCCCACTATCAATATAAACCAAATCCAAGTACAAATTGATTCACATTTGAGTTTAAATTCATTTGAAATCCAAAATCCCCAATTTTGCCTAATTAATCCAAAACCCCCAATTAACCTAATACCAACTTTTTTTTCCACAAATTTCAATCGTAAACTTTCCATGACATGCCCATGAAACCTATGCAACCTTCAATTGCCCCAATTTGAGCCTAAGCTTAACCTAAATCTATTTGAAAACCAAAAATACCCTATTTTTAGCCTAAAGTGAATCCATGCGCTAAACCTACCAAATTGGTTAGCCAAATCCTAAAATTTCTTCCCAATTGATGTTGGGAACTCTTCACCACATTCCCTTAGACCATTTGAAACTTTCAATTGGGTCTAGACCTCACCTTAACCCAACTTGGACCCAAGTTGATTCAACCTTGCCTAAATTGACCAAAATTCCTAAATCCATTTAATTGACCTTCCAATTGAACTCAAAACCTTTCCATGTCTTCATGAAAGTTCTTCATGGCAATCATTTATACAATGTTGCTCAAGACACTTAGACCTAAATCAAACCCAAACCCAAGTTAGCCTAACCTAAACCCAAGTGAGCCAATTTGAACCTATGGCCTAACCTAACCAAATTGAACCAAGTGTGGCTAAACCCACCTTTCCACAGCCACCAAGTGAACCCTAGGAACCACCCTAAATCCACCTAGCCCAAGCTAAGTGAGTCATGGACCAAGAGTCCCCCATTTTAAGGGATTTCTTCCCTTAAGTGGTTAAATCCTCTTTTTCCTTACACCAAAACATCCCCACAACTGTTAATCACCATTAAACCTCTCCATGACTCACCGAACTCAGAGGCCAGCTCCCCTGACCTTGCCATCTGACCTAGCAGGTGGAGGGGGTCAAAATCGAGAGCCACCATCCACCTAAACTCACCCAAACTCCACCAAATGGCTACCTCAGCCAAATTAAACATTGGAATCTCTCTGCCCTCCACCTAAGCAACTGAATCCATGCACCAATTGAGCCCTAGCTCAGCCCAATGGCCCTGGTCATTTAAGCACCACCTCTCGACCATGAGAGAGGTGTTGAAAATTTTTCTCAACAGAAACCCTCCAAATTTTTCCCAGAGCTCCTCCCAGCCAAGAGAAGCTCAGCTCTACTGCTTTCCTGCATCCCCCCACAGGTTGAGCTCAATATTTGAGTTCAATCTCAGGCTAAAAAATAGGACACTCTCTGAAACTTCACCTAATCCAAATTAACTCTTCCCACACCTTCAACAGAGGTAGAGAAGAAGTTCCCCAGTGGAAGCCCCCTCACCTGGCCACCTAACCCTTCCAGCCATCAAAGCTTGAAATCGAGCTTGGTCGAAGTCATACCCGGGCAATTCACCATAGCTCCAGGCTCCATCCCTAGCTTCCCTGAGCTCCAATGAACGTGTTGAGCCTCTCTGATAGAAGCTTCACTTCTCAGAGCCAAGGTATTGCCCTCTTCTTCCTCCCAAGCTTCTAGCGATTCTCCTTATTTGGCTTGATTTCAATGCATGTTAGCCATATAGATGTGTTCGTCTTGTCGAGACGAGTTCATAGAGCCCAAGAACGTGTGATTTGGTTAAGTATCGAGTGAGATCTTAGGGCTAGAAGCTGGACGGCTCTAGGCTTACACAAGTCGGGACGATGAATGGATACCGTCGGATCGCGCGTGTATTGGACGGACGGCTAGGATCACGCCGGATGAAGCAATGGGACATGAACCGCGGGCCGCGTAGCTGCCAAGTCAGATGGCGGAGCCGAATCAGGAAGCGACGCGTAGAGCTTCGACTCGCTGTAGGTTGAGTTGCCGCCGATGTCGTTAAGTAGGAAATTAGGGGTTTTCTGATTTATTTAAATACTAGAACCTATAAAAATTCATATCTTTGCATAGAAAAATCATAAAAATAAACTAAAATACCCACTTACTTAGTGAATAGAGGAGAATAATGTGGAAAAAGAATTAATCTATTTTTTTGAGTATTTTATATTTAATTAATTTAATATTGTTCTGAATATTTTAATTTTCCATGCATGTATATAATTCACCATGGCATGAGACCATAGGGCTTTTGTAGCTTCTGATTTGTTTAATATCAACAATTTTTCATCCAAAGGCTTTCTTGTGCTTCTTCAGAATTTCAAGCAAACTCTCTTCTTCTTTTTCAGTTAATTGAGAAGAAATTATAATAGGCAAGGTTGAGGATTCACCTAGAAAAACATACTTCAAATGATCAGGAAGCATTTTTAACTCAAGTTCAGGAGGTTTTTCAATTGATGGACCATAAGATTTATCTTTTTCAGTCATATCCAACTATTCAAAACTTTCATAAACATACTTTAAATCTTCTTCTTGAAAATCTTCAAAATCAAATAACTCCTCTTCTTGCTTATATTCAAATTCTTCTCTTTCAGCTTTCTCTTCATAAGTTGATTTAAAATGACATTCACTTAAATATTCGATAACATCCATCCCAAAACACTCATCTTCTTTACCTCTTGCAGGATAATTCATCGATTTTGAAATATTAGATGTAACTTTCTGATCATTAACCCTCATCGTTAATTCCCCTTTTTGCACATATATCATAGCTCTACCTGTAGCAAGAAAAGGTCTCCCCAAAATTATGGGTATCTCTTTATCTTCATCCATATCTAACACAATGAAATTCACAGGAAAAATAAATTGATCCACTTTTACTAAAACATCTTCTATAACTCTTTTAGGATATGTGATCGAATGATCTGCTAATTACAGAGTTACAGTAGTCGGGATTATTTCTTCTAGTCCCAGTCTTTTGAATATTGATAGAGGCATAAGGTTAATGCTTGCACCCAAATCACATAAAGTTTTTCCATAGAATCTGTCTCCGATTGCACATGGAATTGTGAAACTACCGAGGATCTTTAAGTTTTTCGGAAGCTTTTTACGATTATTGCCATTGCACTCCTCACTAAGTGCAACAGTCTCATTTTCTTCAAACTTACTCTTTTTATTAAGAATATCCTTCATAAATTTTGCATACCTTGGCATTTGTTATCGGGCTTCAGCAAAAGGAATATTAATGGTAAGCTTCTTTAATATCTCCAAGAATTTTGAAAATTGCTTATCCAACTTTTGTTGACGAAGTCTCTGAGGAAATGGAGGTGGTAGTTTTTCTAAATCAACCATAGGCAGAGAAATAGGTCTTTCAAAACCTTTTGGTGTGTCCTCTTTAGGTCTTTCAATCTCTTCTTTCTCTACTTCAGTTTCTTTTTGAACTCTTGACCTCGACTTTATATATTAAGTAAGAATTAATGAAGTTGAAATTATATATTTAGAATGATTTAGTAAAGTCACAAATTCAACGCAAGTATAAATATCGTATTAAGTAATACAGGGCTCTAATGGAGTCCTGGTTATTGATCCCACAGGGAGGTGAACGTTCTTTAAATCAGATAATATAGCACTAAAATTCAATACCCAATGCAACAATGACTTAAGTGTACTACCACTAGCTAATGCAAAGTATAATAAAGCTACTACAATTACTTCTAATTACTGAACTATATTAACTAAAAAACGCACTAACTTATGTGATTTATAAAATACTTCTATAAGAAAAGTGTCTTTCTTCCTGCATAAAGATTATTATGTGTGGATGATGAAGAATTGTTAATTGTTTGTGTTGTGCCAAATAGGAGCATATTTGCTTCTTTACTTTTAAAAGAGTACCTCCTCTTCCAAGCAAGTAAAGAACATTGTCATATCTTAAGTTTGGTTACTGAATCTAAGGCTAGGCTGGGAGGATACCGGCTCTCACTTCGGAGCTCCCACTCACCCTTCACCCGAAGGCTAACCATAGGCTTTAGTTACCAATCTTAAGACCAAATTGGGTATCCCATTCTGTCACCATGAAACCTCCAATTTGAAGTCCATCAAAACTCATTTCCCTATTTATTTGCACTTAATCCCCATGAACTACGCAATTCATTCATGGACATTAAATGGTTTCTTCATTCTTGTTGTATAACATTCAATTCTTTTGGAATTAATTTTCCTCAACATGTTTTAACAATTCAATTGGTCGGATTGAAAAGTAAATTAAGTTCCAAATTAAAGAAACATCACAACTTTTATAACACTTAAAGGGCACATCATTTCCACATCACTACATCATAATTACTTCATGCAAGAAAAAAGGCAAAGGAGACTACTCACTAACCATGGAGAAGATATAAAAACACATGGACTCTATATATAAAAGAAGAGTAATACAAACCACAAAAGTAAATACAACTTATCTCTTTCTCTTCCCCAAGCAAATTCTTCAAAGTCCCCTTGATTCCTTTTCTCTTCCTTGCAACACTTGACTCTCTCCTTGGAACAAAGATGAAGAAGCAATCTCTCACTTTGCTCCCTCTTCTCCCCTCCTTAGAGAAGAATTTCTCTTAAAATCACAAACCCTAACTCTCTCTTACACTTTCCTCACACTCTCTACAGTAATTCTCTTCTCTTCATACTCTCTATTTTTGTCTTGGACACTTAATTTAATGTTAGGAACGAATTCCCTAAGAGTTTCTTCAAGAACCTCTTCAAAAATCCTCCAAAACTTTTGAATTCGAAGTGAACCGACAGAGGGCACCGGTGGCATATGATAGTGGCGTTGGAGGCGCCCTATCGTGCCAATAAATTCTGGAGTTCTCTGGAATAGGGTGCCGGCGGTGCCAGGGCTGTTTTCGTCCAAATTGGTCCATTTTGCTCCATTTTGCTCCAAATTTGTTCCTTTTTTCATCTTTTTGCTCCAATCACCTATAATCATCATACATGCAGCAAATCATGAAAAATACCTTCCTTTAAAGTGCAATATCACCAAAAATAAGTAAAAACATATAGCTTAAAGGGTATATATTTTTGGTGCAATCAACTCTACCTTCCAATTCTTTTCCACTTCTCAGTTGAATTGCTTTCACTTGTTCTTTATTCTTTTCTCTTGGATTCACTTCAGTATTACTTGGAAGAATTCCTTGGGATCTATTACTTAAGGCATTTGCAATTTGTCTTAATTGATTTTCAATATTTCTGATGGTTGCTCCTTGAATTTGTAATTGATTTCCCATATGTGATACTACTTCTTCCATAGACAACTTCTTCTCCTTATTTTGTAAAGCGTTCTTATAACTTGAAGGATAAGTTAATCTATTATTATTACCTTGGTTGTTCCAATTCCCCAATGGGTTTACTTGGGTGTTCCCCCATTGTTGATTAACACCACCCTGATTATTGTTATTTCAATTAAAATTTGGATGATTCTTCCAACCTCGCTTATAATAATTAGAATATGGGTTGTTAGGTTTGATTATAGCATTCACAGTTTCTAGTGAAGAATAAGAATCAACTATTTGGCCTAATGAGTTTTCTTCAATCATGAGATTTGGCTGAGAAAAATTCATCCCAAATAGGTCTATCTTCCTTGATACAGCAACAACTTGATTTGCTAACATTGTAAAAGCATCATTTTCGTAAACACTGGCTACCTTTTTAGGATTTAACCTTTCAGAAGGCCATTGAAAATTATTATTAGCCATTTCTTCAGTTAAAGCATAAGCATCAGAAAATGGTTTAGACATTAATGATCCACTAGCAGCAGCATCGATGATTGATCTGAGAGATCCAACTAATGCATTATAAAAAGTTTGAATTATTAACCAATCTGGTATCGCATGATGTGGACATTTCCTGAGGAGATCTTTAAATCTTTCCCATGCTTCATATATTGATTCTCCTTCAAACAGACAAAAAGATGTTATATCATTTCTCAAGTTAGCAGTCATAGATGGTGGAAAATATTTAGCAAGGAATTTTTGTGACATTTCACCCCATGTTCTAATTGATCCAGGTGCTAAAGAATGTAACCACATTTTAGCTTTATCCCTAAGTGAGAAAGGAAAAATTCTAAGTCTAATATCATCTGAAACACGATCATATTTAAACGTAGCACACAACTCTAGAAAATTAGCAAGATTCAAATTAGGATCTTCAGTTGTTGCTCCCCCAAACTGATTATTTGACACCATTTGGATAATAGCAGATTTAAGCTCAAAAGAATTAGCAGCTACAGCAGGGTTTTGAATACTACCACGAAGTTTATCTACTGTAGGGTTAACATAATCTCTTAAAGGTCTTAATTTTTTATGGATGCCAACATTTTGATTTTGATGATTTGTCATTTCTTGAATATTTTTTCTTTTTCTATTTTTTTTTTATTTTTCTGATAGTTCTTTCTAATTCAGAATTGTAAGGCATAAGTCCTTCAGAACCTGAACTATGCATACAACAATAAAACAAAACAAAATACAACACACTAACAAAATAAAAGAAAAGTAAATTTCTTAATTCTCTTTAAAATGCAATCTAATTAATTTTCCCCAATAACAGGTCATCCAAAAGCTTGATCCCAGTTAAATATATGTGCTTACAAATATGATATGAAAATTGGCAACGGCTCTAAAAACTTGGTCCCGTCCGGTAAATATATGTTTGTGTGCCAAAAACTTGACTCCACATCAAATATATGTGATTTAGATATGAAAATTATGATTTTATAATATGGGATAAACGCAAGTATACGTATCGTTTATCAAGTAATATAGGACTTTCTGATTAAGCCCCAAGATATCGAACCCACAGGGAAAATGTAAAATCTTTAAAGGAATCACAGAAATTATCTTTTTACTTTCTTTGATTGTTTTCGAAAAAGTATGTCTTGATTTTGAAAAGTTTTGAAGGTTGATATGTCTTTTAAAATTTTCTTAATAAAATGTTAAACAAAAAATTAAAATTACAATAACTAATAACACTGGATGTAAAATACTATTAACTAGAATATCTTTTTCTTTTCTTTCATGAAGTAGTAATAATTCTTAAAGTATTGTTGTGGAAGTATTCAAATTTTTGTTGTGACAGATAGAAGCAAATGTGTTCTTTACCCATACTTGGTTCTATAAAGAACATAGGTTAATTTGAAATTTATATTATTTTGAACATGGTTAGGCAGGGAAGATACCAGTCTCTCACTTTAGAGTTCCCTCGATTCCCACCACCTGGGGGCTAAATTCTCATAACAAAACTCAAAATTTCAAACCAAATTAGAGGGTTTTAGCATGTCACTCTAAAATCCTTTAAATTTACTCCTTTTCATAAAAATATCTTCTACTATTACATTCAATTATATGGACTACAATTCTCACCCATATAATTGCATGTGATTCCTACTAACTTTTATGAGACAATACTGCATTGGATCTTATATAATCTTAAGAAATTTTACAACTTAACAGGCCAAATTAAAAAGTAAACAAAGTTTTTAGAATCAATCTTCACAACTCCTTCCAACTTTTAAACACTTATACTTTCCACAACAATTCTTTGTAAATTAATTACTTCTCCATTTAAGAAAGAAAAAGATAAAGTAAACTACTCAGAATGCATTGAGAAAATATAAAACACACATTGATTTGAAATTAAAACAATAATAAGAAAAATAATAAACGAAAACAAATATTAATAAACTAAATAAAATTAAACACTTATCTGAAAATCCTCTCCACAAGACTAAGGAAGTTCCTCTGAAACTTTGACTCTTCACAAAACTACTCCTCAGAGCAAGTCTCCCAACTCCGTTGACTCAGAATACAGACTTCAGACTTCAATAAAAACTAAACTAAAAGAAAGAAAAGAAGTGGGAAGAAGAATACTTCACTCCGACCCTTTTCTCCTTTCTACTCTCTACTCTACTCTAAAATAAAAACTCTTAAAAATGCAGTGGAAGAACAAAAGAAAGAAATAATGAACCCTTCAAAATGCAAAGGAAGAGTCTCTTAATCTTTTCGAAGACTCTCTTTAAATAGTAAACCAAAAGGTGCCTTGGTGTCTCTTCAAAATGTGTCCAGATTCGATGTATCTACCAAGGAACGCACCCCTTCATTCAAACTTGCTGCCCAAAGGAAGTTATGGACATTACCACCAAGATTTGCATCCCATCCCCATTGAAATTGGTGCCAAATCCATTTGAAATTCAATTTTTAACTGTGGAAATTTTTTATTTTTCATTTTTTCTGCTCTAAATTTGATCCAATTTTGCTCCTTTCATCATGACCATCCATTTTCATTATACCTACAAGAAAAACACAAAATACCTTCCATTAAAGTGCATTATCGTTAAAAATAGGTATAAAAATATGCATAAAAAATACGATACATTTTAGGTGTCTCAAAATCCCCCAAACTTAAAATGTTACTTGTCCTCAAGTGACACTTAATCTCATCGAACATTTTAGCATGCAAATTATGTAATGAGTTTCTTAGGAAGATAACAAAATTTTGTTCTTGAAATGGAATAGTCCAATTTAGAAAAAAATTTAGTAATTAAAACAAACTTAAGGTTTAGAAAGTTCTTAAGTAAAAGAAAAATGATAATATAAGTTTCTATCTAATTCAGAAATATTTGTAGATTTTTCAAAATATAGGATTCAAACATTTATTTTTCTCACTTAAAAAATCTTTATTTGAAAAATAATTTTACTTACTATATTACAACTTTAAGCTTTAGATTTTCTCAGAACTTAAATCTTAAACTTTAGGTATGAAACCAATTTTTAATTAGGCCCTTAAATCCTCAAGGTTCTCCTCCCTTTTCATTTACTATATTTTTCACTTTTTTTTCTTCTTTTTTATTTTTTTTTAATTTTTTTATAAGGCAAGGGTTACTATATCTGGATAGACCTTTAATGATTTTGAATTCCATCCTTCCATTTAAAATAAAGATCAGATATACATCTTTCACATAAAAATCATAATAATATTATCTGAAAATTACTCTTCAATAAAAGAAATTTAAGCTTTGAAGAATAAAAGTAAAATCTTCTATTTATCCAAAAATTCAAAATTTCTTACTAAAGATAGTTTAACTTTATTTAACACCTCTTCATTTCAGTTTATTTGATCTAGCATAAAAAGCAAGCAATGAATCTATTCTTCTGGATAAAAACATGTCTTGTAGTGAAGTGTTCGGTTATTTAAACTGTTGATTATATGGGATTGGTTTGACTTCATATTTTTCAAAAATTAAAATGATATTCTCTATACACATTTATATTTCAAAATTAAATCAAAATCTCAAAATGCGGCCTACAACCAAATGGTTATTACGGTAACTATTAGGTCATTTTAATCAAGTTTGAACTCTTAGGTCAATGGTTGACCTGGTGATTAATGTGATGGTCATTGGGTCCAAAATCGACCATTTTAACCAAGTTTGACTAATATGACCAAAGTTGACCAATTTAACCAAGTTTGACCAATTTAGTGTTTAGGTTGACCAAATGGTTCACTTTAACCAATTTGGTGTATGGGTTGACCAAATGGATCAATTTAACCAAATTTGACCAAACATGATCATTTTAACCAGGGTTGACCAATTTAACCAAAGTTGACAAATTTGACCAATTGGGTTAATTGGATGTTTGAATTGACCATTTGGTTGTTGTGATAACTATAAGGTCATTTTAACTAAAGTTTAACCATTTAAGTCAATGGTTGACCTGATGATCAATGTGGTGGACATTAGGTCCAAAATTAACCATTTTTGACCAAGTTTGACTAATTTGACCAAAGTTGACCAGTTTGACAAAATTTGACCAATTTAGTGTTTAGGTTGACCAAATGGCCTCGGTTGACTAAATGGTTCAATTTAACCTAGTTTGACCAAAGTTGACCAGTTTGACCAGGGTTGACCAATTTGTCTGACGTTGACCAATTTGACCAAATTAGATCAATATGGTCAATTGGATGTCAGTATTGACCAAATAGTTATTGTGGTAACTATTAGGTCATTTTAACTAAAGTTTGTCTAATTCGACTAAAGTTGACCATTTTGAGTTTGACTAATTCGACCAATGTTGACTAGTTTGACAAAATTTGACCAATTTAGTGTTTACATTGACCAGATGATTTGTTTTGACCAATTTGGTGTCTGTGTTGACCCAATGATTCGATTTGACCGAGTTTGACCAAACATGATTTTTACTAGGGTTGACCAATTTGACCAAAGTTAACCAGTTTGACCAAATTAGACCTATTGCGTCAACTAGATGTTTGTATTGATAAAATAGTTATTGTGGTAACTATCAGGTCATTTTTACCAAAATTTGACCAGTTAGGTCAAGTGTTGACCCGGTGATAAATGTGGTGGTCATTGTGTCCAAAATTGACCATTTTGTCTAAGTTTGACAACATAGCCAAAGTTGACCACTTTGACCAAATTTGACCAATTTAGTGTTTAGGTTGACCAAATGGTCCATTTTGACCAATTTTTTATTTGGGTTGACAAATGGTTCAATTTGATCAAGTTTGACCAAAGTTAACCATTTTGAACAGGGTTGAATAATTTGACCAAAGTTGACCAGTTTGACCAATTTTGACCAATTGGGTCAATTGGATGTCTGTATTGACTAAATGGTTATTGTGATAACTATATGGTTGGTTAACTAAAGTTTAACCAGTTAGGTTAAGGGTTGACTTATTGATCAATGTGGTGGTCATTTGATCCAAATGTGACCATTTTAACAAAGTTTGACAAATTTGGCTAAAGTTACCCAGTTTGACAAAATTTGACCGATTTAGTGTTTATGTTAACCAAATTGTCCATTTTGACCAATTTGGTGTCTAGGTTGACCAAATGGCTCAATTTGACCAAGTTTGATCAATGTTAACCATTTTGACTAGGGTTGATAAATTAGACCAAAGTTGACTAGGTTCACTAATTTTAATAAATTTGGTCAATTGGATGTCTTTATTGACCAAATGGTCACTGTGATAACTATTAGGTCATTTTAACGAAAGTTTGACCAGTTAGATCAAGGGTTGTCCTGGTGATCAATGTGGTGGTCGTTGGGTCCAAAATTGACCATTTGACCAAGTTTGACTAATTTGACCAAGGTTGACCAGTTTGACAAAATTTGACAAAATTAGTGTTTAAGTTGACAAAGTGGTCCATTTTGACCAATTTGGTGTGTAGTTTAACCAAATGGTTCAATTTGACCAGGTTTGACCAAACATGTCCATGTTGACCAGAGTTCACAAATTTGACAAAAGTTGACCAATTTGACTAAATTTATAATTGGATCAATTGGATGTCTGTATTAATCAAATGGTTATTGTGGTAACTATTAGCTCATTTTTAACCAAAGTTGGACCAGTTATGTCAAGGGTTGACCTGGTGATCAATGTGGTGATCATTGGTCCAAAATTGACAATTCTTATAAGGTTTGACTAATTTTACCAAATTTGACCAGTTTGATCAAATTTGACCAATTTAGTGTTTAAGTTGACAAAATGGTCTGTTTTGACCATTTTGGTGTCTAGGTTGACCAAGTGGTCCAATTTAACCAAGTTTGACCAAAGTTCACCATTTTGACCATAGTTGACCAATTTGTCCAAAGTTGATTTGTATGACCAAATTTGACCAATTTGATCAATTGGATATCTGTAATAACCAAATGGTTTTTTACGGTAACTATTAGGTTTATTTTTTTACTAGTAAGACAAGAGTTGACCTAGTGGTCAAGGTGGTGGTTATTGGATCCAAAATTGACCATTTTAATTAAGTTTGACTAATTTGACCTAAGTTGAACAGTTTGACCAATTTGACCAAGTTTGACCAAATATGACCATTTTGATTAGGGTTGACCAATATTAACCAAATAGTTATTGTGGTAACTATTAATTCATTTTTACCAAAGTTTGACCAGTTAGGTTAAGGGATAACTTGGTGATCAATGAGGTTTTCATTGGGTCCAAATTGTTTATTTTGACTAAGTTTGACTAATTTGACAAAAGTTGACCAGTTTAACAAAATTTGCCCAATATAGCGTTGAGGTTTAACAAATGGTCCATTTTGACAAATTTTGTGCTGGGTTGACTAAATAGTTCAATTTGACCAAAGTTGACTATTTTGACCAAGGTTGGCCAAATTGACTAATGTTGACTAGTTTGACAAAATTTAATTAATTTGGTCAATTGAATGTCTGTATTGACCAAATAGTTATTGTCGTAACTATTAGGTCATTTTAACCAAAGTTTGACCAGTTGTGTCAAGGGATGATTTGTTGGTCAATGTGGCGGTCATTGGGTCCTAAATTGATCATTATGACCAAATTTGACTAATTTCACCAAAGTTTAACATTTTGACAAAATTTGACTAATTTATTATTAGGTTAACTAAATGGTCAATTGTGACATATTTGGTGTCTGGGTTGACCGAATGTTTTAAGTTGACCAAATTTGAACAAAGTTAACCTTTTGACCAGGGTTGACCAATTTGACCAAAATTGATCAGGGTTTGACCAAAATTGACCAGTTTGAGCAAATTTGACCAATTGCGTCAATTGGATGTTTGTATTTACGAAGTGTTTATTGTGGTAACTTTTAAGTCATTTTAACCGAAGTTTGTTCAGTTAGGTCAAGGGCTAACCTAGTGATCAATGTGGTTGACATTGGGTACAAAATTGATAATTTTAACCAAGTTTTACTAATTTGAACAAAGATGACTAGTTTGACAAAATTTAACCATTTTATTTTTTAGGCTGATTAAATGGTCCATTTTGACCAGTTTTGTGTCTGGGTTTTCCAAACATTTTAATTTGAACTAATTTGACTAAAGTTGACCATTTTGATCAGGGTTGACCAATTTGACCAAAGTTGACGAGTTTGTCTAAATTTGACCAATTGGGTCAATTTGATGTCTGTATTGACCAAATGGTTATTGTGGTACCTATTAAGTCATTTTAAGCAAATTTTGACCAGTTCGGTCAAGGGTTGACCTTGTAGTCCATGTGGTGGTCATTTGGTCCAAACTTGACAGACCATTTTGACTAAGTTTACAAATTTGACCAAAGTTGACCAGTTTGATCAAATTTGACCAATTTAGTGTCTAAGTTAACACAATGGTCCATTTTGACCAATTTGGTGTCTGGGTTAACCAAACATTTTAATCTTGACCAAGTTTGAACAAAGTTTACCATTTTTAATAGGGTTTACCAATTTAAACAAAGTTAACCAGTTTGACTAAATTTAACCATTTTGACGTTTATGTTGACCAAACTGTCCATTTTAATCGATTTGGCGTCTAGGTTGACCAAATGGTTCAATTTGACCAAGTTTTACAAAACATGACCATTTTGACCATGGTTAACTAATTTGATCAAAGTTGACCAATTTGGTCAATTGAATGTTTGTATTGACCAAATGGTTGTTGTAGTATATATTAGGTCATTTTAGCCAAAGTTTGACTAGTTAGATCAATGGTTGACCTGGTGGTCAATGTGGTGGTCATTAGGTCCGAAATTAAGTATTTTGACCAAGTTTGACTAATTTGACTAAAGTTGACCATATTTACCTAATTTGGCCAACTTAGTGTTTAGGTTGACCAAATGATCCATTTTGTCTAATTTCGTGTCTGAGTTGATGAAATGATTCAATTTGACCAAGTATGACAAAAATGAACCATTTCAACTAGCGTTGAACAATTTGACCAAAGTTAACTAGTTTGATCAAATTTGACCAATTTGGTCAGTTGGGTGTCTCTATTCACCAAATGGTTATTTTGGTAACAATTTTTTCGTTTTAACCTAAGTTTGACCAGTGAGGTCAAGGGTTGGCATGGTGATCAATGTGGTGGCCATTAGTTATAAAATTGACAATTTTAACTAAGTTTAACTAATTTGACCAAAGTTGATTATTTTGAGCAAACTTGTCCAATTTAGTGTTTAGGTTGACAAAATGATCCATTTTAACCTATTTGGTGTCAGGGTTGACCAAATGGATCAATTTGACCAAGTTTGACCAAAGTTGACCATTTTTATCTGGGTTGACCAATTTGACAAAAGTAGACCAGTTTGATCAAATTTTACCAATTGGGTCAATTGAATGTCTTTATTAACCAAATCGTTATTGTGGTAACTATTAGGTCATTTTAACCAAATTTTGTCCAGTTAGGTCAAGGATTGACCTGCAGGTCTATGTGGTGGTCATTGGTTCCAAAATTGACCATTTTGACCAAGTTTAACTAGTTTGACTAAAGTTGTCCAGTTTGACGAAATATGACCAATTTAATGTTTTGGTTGAACAAATGAACCATTTTAACCAATTTGGCATCTGGGTGGACCAAAAGGTTCGATTTGACCAAGTTTGACGAAAATTAACCATTTTGACCCAGGTTGACCAATTTGATCTAAGTTGACCAATTTGACCAAATTTGACCAATTTGGTCAATTGAATGTCTATATTGACCAAATGGTTATTGTGGTAACTATTAGGTCATTTTAACCAAAGTTTGACCAGTTAGGTCAAGGGTTGACCTGGTGATCAATGTGGTGGTCATTTGGGTCCAAATCGACCATTTTGACCAAGTTTGACTAATTTGAACAAAGTTGACCAGTTTGACAAAATTTGACCATTTTAGTGTTTAGGTTGGCCAATTGGTCTATTTAACCAATTTGCTTTCTAGGTTGACCAAATTGTTTAATTTGACAAAGTTTGACCAAAGTTAGCCTTTTTGACCAAGGTTGACGAATTTGACCAATATTTACCACCAATTTGTCCAAATTTGACCAATGTTAACCAGTTGGACGTCTGTATTGATCAAATGGTTATTGCGGTAACTATTAGGTCATTTTTACCAAAATTTGACCAACTAGGTCAAAGGTTAACCTAGTGGTCATTGTGGTGGTCATTGGGTCCAAAATTAACCATTTTGACCAAGTTTTACTAATTTGACCAAAGTTGACCAGTTTAACCAATTTAATATTTAGGTTGACTAAATGGTCCATTTTCAGCAATTTGGTGTATGGGTTGACCAAATGGTTAACTTTAACCATGTTCGACCAAAAAAGACCATTTTCACCAATGCTGACCAATTTGATGAAAGTTGACCTATTTGACCAAATTTCACAAATTTGTTCAATTGAATGTCTGTATTAACCAAAAAAATATTATTGAAACAATTATGTCATTTTAACCATGTTTAACTTGTTAGGTCAAGGGTTGACTGGTTATCAATGTGGTGGTCATTGGTTCCAAAATTGATTATTTTGACCAAGTTTAACTAATTTGACCAATGTAGACCAGTTTGACCAAATTTGACCAATTTAGTGTTTAGGTTGACCAAATGGTCCATTTTGACCAATTTGGTTTCTGAGTTGACCAAATGGTTCAATTTGACCAAGTTTGACCAAACATGACCATTTTGAGCAGGGTTGACCAATTAGACCAAAGTTGAGCATTTTGATAAAATTTGACAAATTGGGTCAATTGGATGTCTGCATTGACTAAATGATTATTATGGTAACTATTAGGTCATTTAACCAACTTTATCCAGTTAGGTCAAGGGTTGACCTGAAGATCAATACGGTGGTCATTGCGTCCAAAATTGACCATTTTGATCAAGTTTGACTTATTTGACCAATGTTGACCAGTTTGACCAAATTTGACTAATTTAGTGTTTAAGCTGACAAAATGGTCCATTTTGATCAATTTGGTGTCTAGGTTGACCAAATAGTGAATTTTGACCAAGTTTGACCAAGCATGACCATTTGACTAGGGTTGACCAATTTGACCAAAGTTGACCAATTTGACGAATTTGACCAATTGGACCAAAGTTAACCAAATTGTCCTATTTGATGTCTGTATTGACCAAATGTTTATTGTGCTGACTATTAGGTTATTTTAGCCTAATTTTGACTAGTTAAGTCAAGAATTGACCTGGCGATCAATGTAGTGGTCATTGGGTCCAAAATTGATCATTTTGACTAAGTTTGAGTAATTTGACCAAAGTTGGCTAGTTTTACAAAATTTAACCAATTTAGTGTTTGGGTTGACTAACTGGTCCATTTTGACCAATTTAATGTGTGGGTTGACCAAATGGTTCATTTTGATCAAGTTTGATCAATTTCACCAAAGTTGACCAGTTTGACAAAATTTAACCCATTTCATCAATTGGATGTCTGTATTAACCAAATGGTTCTTGTGGTAACTATTAATATTAGGTCATTTAGCCAAAGTTTAACCTGTTAGGTTAAGGGTTGACCTGGTGGTCAATAAGGTGGTCATTGGGTGCAAAATTGACCATTTTGACCAAGTTTGACAAATTTGACAAAGTTCAACAGTTTGACAAAATTTGACCAATTCAGTGTTTAGGTTAACCAAATGGCCCATTTTGAACAATTTGGTTTCTAGGTTGACATAATGGTTCAATCTGTTTAAATGTGACCAAAGTTGAACATTTTAACCAGGTTGATGAATTTGACCACAGTTGACCAGTGTGACCAAATTTGGCCAATTTTGTCAATTGGATGTCTATATTGAGCAAATTGATATTGTGGTAACTATTAGGTCATTTTAACCAAAGTTTGACCTGTTAGGTCAAGGGTTGTCCTGGTGGTCAATATGGTGGTCATTGGGTCCAAAACTAACAATTTGCCCAAGTTTGACTAATTTGACTAAAGTTTACCATTGACAAAGTTTGACCAAATTATTGTTTAGGTTGACCAAATGGTCCATTTTGACCTATTCCGAGTCTGGGTTGATCAAATGGTTCAATTTGACCAAGTTTGACCAAAGTTGACCATTTTGACCATGGTTGAACAATTTGAGCAAAGTTGACCAGTTTGACCAAAATTGACTAATTGGGTCAATTCAAGGTTTGTATTGACCAAATGGTTATTGAAATAACTATTAGGTCATTTTAACTAAAGTTTAACCAGTTAGGTCAAGGATTGACCTGGTAGTCAATGTGGTGGTCATTGGGTGGGTCCAAAATTAACAATTTTGACCATGTTTGACTTATTTGATAAAAGCTGACCAGTTTGACAAAATTTAACCAATTTAGTGTTTAGGTTGACCAAATAATCCATTTTGACCATTTTGGAGTCTGGGTTGACCAAATGGTTTAATTTGACCTAGTTTTACCATTGTTAACCATTTTGATTTGGGTTGACTATTTCGACCAATGTTGAGGAGTTTGATCAAATTTATCCAATTGAGTCAATTAGATGTCTTTATTGATAAAAAGGTTACTGTGGTAACTAGTAAGTCATTTTAACAAAAGTTTGACCAGTTAGGTCAAGGGTTGTCCTGGTGGTAAATGTGGTGGTCATTGGGTCTAAAATTGACCGTTTTGACCAAGTTTGACTAATTTGACAAAAGTTGACTAGTTTGACCAAATTTGATAAATTTAGTGTTTAGGTTGACCAAAGGGTCCATTTTAACCAATTTGGTATCTCGGTTAACCAAATGGTTCAATTTGATCAAGTTTAGCCGAAGTTGACCATTCGGATTAGGGTTGACCGATTTGACCAAACTTGACCAGTTTGACCAAATTTGAGTAATTGGGTCAATTGGATGTCTGTATTGACCAAATGGTTATTGTGGTATCTATTAGGTCATTTTAAGAAAAGTTTGACTAAATAGGTCAAGGGTTCACTTGGTGATCAATGTGGTGGTCATTGGGTCCAAAATTGACCATTTTGACCAAGTTGGACAAATTTTACCAAAGTTGCCGTTTGATCAATTTAGTGTTTAGGTTAACCAAATGGTCCATTTTGACCTATTTTGTTTCTGGGCTAACCAAATGGTCAAATTTGACCAAAGTTGACCATTTTTACTAGTGTTGACCAATTTTACCAAAGTTGACCAGTTTGACCAAATTAGACCAATTTAGTTAAATGGAAGTCAGTATTGACCAAATTTGCAGTTTGACCAAATTAGACCAAAAATAAATGTGGTGGTCATGTAAATGGAAGTCAGTAAGGTCAAGAGCTGAGCTGGTGGTCAATGTGGTGGTCATTAGATCCAAAATTGACCATTTTGATTAAGTTTGACTTACTTGACCAAAGTTGAACTGTTTTAAATTTGACCAATTTAGTGTTTAGGTTGACTAAATTGTACATTTTGACCAATTTGGTGTCTGTGTTGACTAAATGGCTCAATTTGAGCAAGTTTCACCAAAGTTAAATGATACACCTAAAATATATAGTATTTTTTTTGCACATTTTTATACCTATTTTTGTTGATATTGCACTTTAATGGAAGGTATTTTGTGTTTTTCTTGCAGGTAAGATGAAAATAAGTGATTATGATGAAAAGAGCAAAATTAGATCAAATTTGGAGCATGAAAAATGAAAAAATGAAAATTTGGGCACTGGCGGCTAAGCGCCGCTGGGCCGGCGCTTAACCGCCACAGTTAAAAATCTAGTTTAATTTAATTTGGCACCATTTTCAAAGGGGATGGGATGCAACTCTGGGTGATAAATTCCATAACTTCCTTTGGGCGACAAGTTTGAATGAAGGGGTGGATTCTTTGGTGGATACATCGAATCTGGACACATTTTAAAGAGACACCAAGGCACCTTTTGGTTTAATATTTAAAGAGAGTCTTAGGAAAGATTAGGAGCTCTTCCTTTGCATTTTGAAGGGTTCTTCCATTAAATTTTTACAGAGTTTTTATTTTAGTTTTAATTAGAAGTAGGAGTAGAGAGTAGAAAAGAGAAAATGATAGGATTGAAGCTTTCTTCTTTCCACTACTTTTCTTTCCTGTAGTTTAGTTTAGTTTTTATTGAAGTCTGAACTCTGTATTCTGAGTCATCGGAGTTGGGAGATTTGCTCTGAGGAGTATTTTAGTGAAGAGTCAAAGTTTCAGAGGAACTTCCTGAGTCTTGTGAAGAGGATTTTCAGATAAGTGTTTACTTTTATTCTTACGTTTAGTTTTTAATTAACACTTATTTTTGTTTGTTGTTTTTCTTATGGTTTTTAATTTCAAATCAATGCGTTTTTGTATTTTCTCAATGCATTCTGAGTATTTTACTTTATCTTTTTCTTTCTTAAATGAAGAAGTAAGTAATTCATGAAGAATTGTTGTGGAAAATATATGTGTTTAAAGTTGGAAGAAGTTGTGAAAATTGATTCTAAAAACTTCATTTACTTCTTAATTTGGCCTGTTAAGATGTAAAATTTGTGGTGAGATTATGTAAGATCCAATGCGACATTATCTCTTAAAAGTTAGAAAGAATCACATGCATGTATATGGGTGAAGTTTGTAGCTCATATAATTGAATGTAATATATTAGAAGATATTTTTAAAAAGGGAGTAAAATTAGAGGATTTTTAGTGTGACAGGCTAAAAGCCCCTAATTTGGTTTGAAGTTTTGAATTTTGTTATGAGAAGTTAGCCCCCAGGTGGAGAGAATCGAGGGAACTCTAGAGTGAGAGCTGGAATCTTTCCTGCCTAACCATGTTCAAAATGATAAAATTTCAAATTAACCTATGTTCTTTATAGAACCAAGTAAGGGTAAAGAATACATTAGCTTATATTTTTCACAATAAATTTAAATACTTCCACAATGATACTTTCATAATTATTACTACTTTATGAAAGAAAGAAAAATATATTCTAGTTAATAGTTTTTTTATACCAACTTTAGTTAATAGTTTTTTTCATACCGTGTTTACAGTTATTATCATTTTAATTTCTTGTTTGATTTTTATAAGAAAATTTAAAGAGTGAAATCAACTATCAAACTTTTCAAAATCAAAACATACTTTCAAAAGCCAATTAAAAAAGTAAAAAGATAATTTTCTTATTTCTTTAAAGATTTATCACTTTCCCTGTGGGTTATCTCAGGGCTTAATCAGAAAGTCCTATATTACATGATAAACGATACGTATACTTGCATAGTATCCCATATTATAAAATCATAATTTTCATATCTAAATCATTAGCAAATATATTTAACGGCCGACCTAGTTTTTGGCGCACATATATTTATCGGGGATCATTGACCATTTTGACCAGGTTGACCAATTTGACCAAAATTGACAAGTTTAACCAAATTTGACCAATTTAGTGTTTACGTTGACCAAATGGACCATTTTGACTAATTTGGTGTCTGGTTTGACAAAATGGTTCAGTTTGACCATGTTTAACCAAAGTTGACAATTTTGATCAGGGATGACCCATTTGACCAAACTTGACCAATTTGATTAAATTTGACGAATTGGGTCAACTAGTTGTCTGTATTGACCAAATGATTATTATGGTAACTATTAGGTCATTTTTACCAAGTTTGACAAGTTAGGTCAATGGATGACCTGGTGATCAATTTGGGGTCATTGGGTCCAAAATTGATCATTTTGACCAAGTTTGACTAATTTAACCAATGTTAACCAGTTTGACTAAATTTAACCAATTTAGACTTTAAGGTTACAAAATGGTACATCTTGACCAATTTGGTGTCTGGGTTGACCAAATGGTTCAATTTAACCAAGTTTGACCAAACATAACTATTTTGACCAAAATTGACCAATTTGACTAAAGTTGACCAATTTGACCAAATTTGACCAATTGCGCCAACTTGATATCCGCATAGACCAATTGGTTATTATGGTAACTATCAGGTCATTTTAATCATAGTTTGACCGTTAGGTCAAGTGTTAACTTGATGATCAATGTGAGGGACATTGCATCCAAAATTTACCATTTTGAGTTTGACTAATTTGACCAAAGTTGTCCAGTTTGACAAAATTTGACTAATTTAGTGTTTACGTTGACCAGATGGTCCATTTTGACCAATTTATTGTATGGGTTAACCAAATGGTTCAATTTGACCAAGTTTGACGAAACATGACGATTTTGACTAGGGTTAACCAATTTGACCAAAGTTGATCAGTTTGACCAAATTTGACCAATTGGGTCAACTGAATGTTTGTATTTACCAAAGTGTTATTGTGGTAACTATCAGATCATTCTACCAAAATTTGACCAGTTAGGTCAAGGGTTGACCTGATGATCAATGTGGTGGTCATTGGGTCCAAAATTGTCCATTTTGTTCAAGTTTGACTAACTTAACCAAAATTGACCATTTTGACCAAATTTGACCAATTTAGTGTTTAGGTTGACCAAATGGTCCATTTTGACCAATTTTTTGTCTGGGTTGACCAAATGATTCAATTTGACCAAGTTTGACCAAAGTTAACCATTTTGAACAGGGTTGACCAATTTGACCAAAGTTGATCAGTTTGAAAGAATTATACCAATTAGGTCAATTAGATGTCTGTATTGACCAAATGGTTATTGTGGTAACTATATGGTTGTTTAACCAAATTTTAATCAATTAGGTCAAGGGATGACTTGTTGATCAATGTGGTGCATTTGGTCCAAATGTGACCATTTTGATCAAGTTTGACAAATTTGACTAAAGTTGACCAGTTTGACAAAATTTGATCGATTTAGTGTTTAGGTTAACCAAATGGTCCATTTTGACCAATTTGGTGTCTGGGTTAACCAAATGGTTCAATTTCACCAAGTATGACTAATGTTAACCATTTTGACTAGGGTTGACAAATTTGACCAAAGTTGACTGGGTTAACCAATTTTGGCAAATTTGGTCAGTTGGATGTCTGTTTTAACCAAATGGTTATTGTGGTAACTATTAGGTCATTTTAATGAAAGTTTGACCAGTTAGGCCAAGGGTTGACCTGGCGATCAATGTGGTGGTCGTTGGGGCCAAATTTGACCATTTAACCATGTTTGACTTATTTGACCAAGGTTGACCAGTTTGACAAAATTTGACCAATTTAGTGTTTAGGTTGACCAAATGGTCCATTTTGACCAATTTGGTGTGCGGTTTAACCAAATGGTTCAATTTGACCAAGTTTGACCAAACATGACCATGTTGATCAGAGATGACCAATTTGACCAAAGTTGATCAATTTGAATAAATTTGTAATTGGGCCAATTGGATGTCTGTATTGACCAAATGGTTATTGTGGTAACTATTATGTCATTTTAACCAAAGTTGGACTAATTATGTCAAGCGTTGACCTGGTGATCAATGTGGTAGTCATTGGTCTAAAATTGAGAAATTTGACCAAGTTTGACTAATTTTAACAAAGTTTACCATTTTACCAAATTTGACCAACTTAGTGTTTAGTTTGACTAACTGATCCATTTTGACCAATTTGGTGTCTAGGTTGACCTAATGATTCAATTTGACCAAGTTTGACTAAAGTTAATCATTTCGACAAGGGTTGACAAATTTGACCAAAGTTGACTAGTTTGACCAAATTTGACCAAATTAACCAGTTAGATGTCTGTATTGAGCAAATGGTTGTTGTGTTAACTATTAGGCTATTTTAACCAATGTTTGATCAGTTAGGTCAAGGGTTGACCTGGTGGTCAATGTGGTGGTCATTCGGTCCAAAATTGATCATTTTTTACAAAGTTTTACTAATTTGATCAAAGTTGACCCATTTGACCAAATTTTACCAATTTAGTGTTTAGGTTGACCAAATTGTCTGTTTTCACTGATTTGGTGTTTGGGTTGACCAAATGGTTCAGTTTGACCAATTTTAACCAATGTTGACCATTTTGATCAGGGTTGACCAATTTGACCAAGTTCACCATATTGACCAAATTTGACCAATTAGATCAATAGAATGCCTGTATTGACCAATTGGTTATTGGGGTAACTATTAAGTCATTTTAAAAGAATTTTAACCAGTTAAGTCAAGGGTTAACTATGTGATCAATGTGATGGTCAATGACACTTTTGAACAAGTTTGACTAATTTGACCAAAGTTGAACAGTTTGACCAAATTTGACCAATTTATTATTTATGTTAACCAAATGGTCTATTTTAACCAATTTTGTGTTTGCGTTGACCAAATGGTTCAATTTGAGAAAGTTTGACCAAAGTTGGCATTTTGACCAGGTTGACCAATTTGACCAAAGTTCACCAGATTGACCAAATTTGACCAATTGGGTCAACTAGATGTCTATATTGACGAAATGATTATTACAGTAACTGTTTGTTCATTCTAAAAAAACTTTGACCAGTTAGGTCAATGGTTGACCTGGTGATCAGTGTGGTGGTCATTGGGTCCAATTAACCATTTTGGCCAAAACGATTTGACAAAAATTGACCAGTTTGACCAAATTTGACCAATTTAGTGTTTAGGTTCACAAAATAGTCCATTTTGGCTAATTTGGTGTCTGGGTTGACTAAATGGGTCAATTTGACAGAGTTTAACCAAAGTTGACTATTTTGACAAAGTTGACCAATTTGACCGAAGTTAACTAGTTTGATCAAATTTGACCAGTTTGGTGAATTGGATCTCTGTATTGGCCAAATGGTTATTTTGGTAACTATTAGGTCATTTTAACCAAAGTTTGACCATTTAGGTCAAGTGAAGACCTGGTGGTCAATGTGTCTAAAATTGGACATTTTGACCAAGTTTGACTAATTTGACCAAAGTTGACCAATTTGACCAAATTTGACCAATTTTTTGATTAGTTTGACCAAATGATGCATTTTGACCAATTTGGTTTCTGGGTTGACCAAATGGTCAAATTGACCAAGTTTGGCCAATGTTAACCATTTTGACCAGGGTTGACCAATTTGACCAATATAGACTACTTTGACCAGGTCTAACCAATGGGTCAGTTGATTGTTTGTATTGACCAAATGGATATTGGGGTAACTCTTAGGTCATTTAACTGAAGTTTGACAAGTTATGTAAAGGGTTGACCTGGTGGTCAATGTGGCTGATTTTTTGGTCCAAAATTGACCATATGACCAAGTTTGACTAATTTAACCAAAGTTTACCAGTTTGATCAAAATTTAGTGTTTAAGTTGACCTAATGGTCCATTTTTTACCAATTTGGTGTATGGGTTGACCAAATGGTTCAATTTAACCAAGTTTGACCAAATTTAACCATTTTGATCGGGGTTGACCAATTTGACCAAAGTTAACTAGTTTGACCAAATTTGACCAACTGAATGTCTATATTAACGAAATAGTAATTGTGGGGTTGTTTTAATTAATGTTTGACCAGTAAGGTCAAGGGTATACCTGGTGTTAATGTGGTGTCATTGGATGCAAAATTGACCATTTTGACGAAGTTTGACTAATTTGATCAAAGTTGACCAGTTAGACCAAATTTGACAATCTAGTGTTTAGGTTGACCAAATGGTCCATTTTGACCAATTTGGTGTCTACGTTAACCAAATGGTTCAATTTGACCAAGTTTAACAAAGGTTAACTAAGGTTAACCATTTTTACCAGGGTTGACCAATTTGACCAAAGTTGACCGGTTTGACAAAATTTGAACACTTGGGTCATTTGATTGTCTTTATTGACCAAATGGTTATTGTGATAACTAATAGGTCATTTTATTCAAAGTTTAACCATTTAGGTCAACGGTTGACCTGGTGGTAAATGTGGTGTTCATTGGGTCCAAAATTGATAATTTTGACCAAGTTTGATTATTTGAACAAAGTTGACTAATTTTGGGTTGAGGTTTACCAAATAGTCCATTTTGACCAATTTGGTGTCTGCGTTGACCAAACGGTTCAATTTGATCAAGTTTGAGCAAGGTTAAACATTTTGACCAAAGTGGATTAATTTGAAAAAAATTGACCAGTTGGACCAAATTTAACAATTTTGTGTTTAGGTTTACCAAATGGTCCATTTTGACTAATTTGGCGTCTTGGTTGACCGAACTGTTCAATTTGACCAAGTTTGATCAAGGTTAACAATTTTGACCAGGGTTGAGCTATTTGACCAAAGTTGAATAGTTTGACCAAATTTGACCAATTTAAGTAAATTTAACCAGTTTAGTGTTTATGTTAATCAAACGGTCCATTTTGATCAATTTCGTGTCTCTGTTTACCAAATGGTTCAATTTGAGCATGTTTGAGCAAAGTCAACAATTTTGATCAAGGTTGACTAAATTGACTAAAGTTGACTAGTTTGACCAAATGTGATCATTTTGGTCAATTAGATTTCTTTATTCATCAAATGGTTATTCTGGTAATAATTTGTCATTTTAACCAAAATTTGACCAGTTAGGTCGAGGGTTGACTTGATGATCAATATGGTAGTCATTGGGTCCCAAAATTAACTATTTTAACCAAGTTTGACTAATTTGACCAAAGTTGACCAGTTATACCAATTTTGATCAATTAAGTGTTTAGGTTGACGAAATGGTCCATTTTGGGGTCTGGGTTGACCAAATGGTTCAATTTGATTAAGTTTGACCAAAGTTGACCATTTTGACCAGGGTTGATGAATTTGACCAAAATTGATCAATTTGACCAACTTTGACCAATTGGGTCAATTGGATGTCTTTATTGACCAAATGGTTATTTTGGTAACTATTATATAATTTTAACAAATGTTTGACCAGTAAGGTCAAGTGTTGATCTGGTAGTCATTGTGGTGATCAGTGGGTACAAAATTGATCATTTTGACCAAGTTTGACTAATTTGACCAAAGTTGATCAGTTTAAACAAATTTGACCAATTTAGTGTTTAGGTTGACCAAATGGTCCATTTTGACCAATTGGTGTCTGGGTTGACCAAATGGTTTAATTTGATCAAGTTTGACCAAAGTGACCATTTTGATCAAGTTTGACCAATTTGACCAATATAAACCATTTTGATTGAGGTTGACCAATTTGAACAAAGTTGACGAGTTTGACCAAATCTGACCAATTGGGTCAATTGGATTTTTGTATTGACCAAATAAATATTGTGGTAACTCTTAGGTCATTTTAATCAATATTTGATCAGTTTGGCCAAGGGTTGACCGGGCGTTCAATGTGGCGGGTCATTTGGTTCAAAATTGATTATTTTGATCAAGTTTGACTAATTTGACTCAAAGTTGACCAGTTTGATCAAATTTGAACAATTTAGCGTTTAAGTTGACTAAATGGTCCATTTTGACCAATTTAGTGTATGGGTTAACCAAATGATTCAATTAAACCTAGTTTGACAAAATTTAATCATTTTGATTAGGGTTGACCAATTTGACCAAGGCTGACCAGTTTGACCAATTGGGTTAATTGAAGGTCTATATTGACCAAATGGTTATTGTGATAACTATTAGGTCATTTTAACTAATGTTTGACCAGTTAGGTTAAGGGTTGACCTGGATTCAATGTAGTGGTCATTGGGTCCAAATTTGACCATTTTGACCAAGTTTGACTAATTTGACCAAAGTTGACTAGTTAGATCAAATTTGACAATTTAGTGTTCAGGTTGAGCAAATTGTCCATTTTGACCTATTTGGTGTCTGGGTTGACCAAATGGTTCAATTTGACCAACCTTGACCAACTTTAACCATTTTGACCAGGGTTGACCAATTTGACCAAATTTGACCAATTGGGTCAATTCAATGTCTGTATTGACCAAATGGTTATTGTGGTAACAATTTGATCATTTTAACTAAAGTTTGACCAATTAGGTCAAGGGTTGACCTGGTTGTTAATGTGGTGGTCATTGGGTGGGTCCAAAATTGAACATTTTGACATAGTTTGACTAATTTGACCAAAATTGACTAGTCTGAGCAAATTTGACCAGCATAGTTTTTAGGTTGACCAAACGATCCATTTTGATCAATTTGGTATCTGCATTTTCAAAATAATTCAATTTGACCAAGTTTGACCAAAGTTAACCATTTTGATCACGGTTCACCAATTTGACCAAAGTTGACCAGTTTGACCAAAGTTGACTAATTTGGTCAATTGGATGTCTGTATTCACCAAATGGTTATTATAGTAGAAATTTAGTCGTTTTAACCAAAGTTTGACCAGTTAGATCGAGGGTTGACCTAGTAATCAATGTGGTTGTCATTAGGTACAAAATTGACTATTTTAACTATGTTTAACCAATTTGACAAAAGTTGACCAATTTGACCAAATTTGACCAATTTGCTGTTTAGGTTGACCACATGATCCATTTTGACCAATTTGGTCTCTGGGTTGACCAAACGGTTCAATTCGATCAAATTTGACCAAAGCTGAACACTTTGACCCGGGTTGACGAATTTGACCGAAGTTGATAAAATTGACCAAATTTGACAAATTGAGTCAATTGGATGTGTTTATTAACCAAATGGTTATTGTGGTAACTATTAGGTGATTTTAAACAATGTTTGACTGGTTAGGTCAAGGGTTTACCAAGTTGTCAAAGTGGTAATCATTGGGTCCAAAATTAACAATTTTGACCAGGTTTGACTAATTTGACCAAAGTTGAATAATTTGACCAAATTTTACAAATTTACAGTTTAGGTTGACTAAATGTTCCATTTTGATCAATTTAGTGTCTAGGTTGACAAAATGGTTCAATTTGACAAAGTTTGACAAAGTTAACCATTTTGACTAGGATTGACCAATTTGACCAAAGTTGGCTAGTTTGACCAAATTTGACCAAAGTTGACCGGTTGGATTTTTGTATTGACCAAATTGTTATCGTGGAAACTATTAAGTCATTTTAACAAAAGTTTGACCATTTAGGTCAAGGGTTGACCAGGTGCTTAATGTTGTGGTCATTGGGTCTAGAATTGACCATTTTGGCCAAATTTGACTAATTTCACCAAAGTTGGCTAGTTTGACCAAATTTGACCAATTTCATGTTTAGGTTGACGAAATGGTCCATTTTGACTAGTGTGGTGTCTGGGTTGACCAAAAGGTTCAATTTGATAAAGTTTGACCAATGTTAACCATTTTGACCATGGTTGACCAATTTGTCCAAAGTTGACCAGTTTGACCAAATTTGATACATTTTGGTCAATTGGATGTTTGTATTCACCAAATGGTTAATGTGGTAACTATTTGATCATTTTAATTTAAGTTTGACCAGTTAGTTCAAGGGTTGACCTGGTCATAAATGTGGTAGTCGTTGGGTACAAAATTTTCCATTTTGACGAAGTTTTACTATTTTGATCAGTGTTGACCAGTTTGACCAAATATGACAAATTTTGTGTTTAAGTTGACCAAATGGTCCATTTTGACCAATTTGGTGTCTGGGTTGTCCAAATGGTTTAATTTTACCAATTTGACCAAAGTTGACCATTTTGATTAGGGATGACCAATTTGACCAAAGTTAACGAGTTCGACCAAATTTGACCAATTGGGTCAATTGGATGTGTGTGTTGACAAAATAGTTGTTGTGGTAACTATTAGGTCATTTTAACCAAAGTATGACCACTTAGATCAAGCGTTGACATGGTGGTCAATGTGGTGAGTCATTGGGTCCAAAATTGACCATTTTGGCCAAGTTTACCAAAGTTGACCATTTATAACAAATTTGACCAATTTAATGTTTAGGTTGACCAAATTTGGTGTATGGGTTGACCAAATGGTTCAATTTGACCAAGTTGACCAAATTTAACCATTTTGAACAAAGTTGTTCAATTTGAATAAAATTGACCAGTTTGACCAATTGGGTCACTTGAATGTCTATATTGATCAAATGGTCATTGGGATTAACTATTAGGTCATTTTAACTAATGTTTGACTAGTTAGGTCAAGGGTTGACTTGGTGTTAATGTGGTGGTCAGTGGGACTAAAATTGATTATTTTGACCAAGTTTGACTAATTTGACCAAATTTGACCAGTTATACCAAATTTGACAATTTAGTGTTTAGGTTGACCAAGTGGTCTATGTTGACCAATTTGGTGTCTGGGTTTACCAAATGGTTCAATTTGACCAAGTTTGACCAAGGTTATCCATTTTGACCAGGGTTTACCAATTTGACCAAAGTTGACCTGTTTGACCAAATGTGACCAAAGCTGTCTCGCTGGATTTATATATTGACCAAAAGGTTATTGTGGAAACTATAAGGTCATTTGACCAAAGTTTGACCAGTTAGGTCAAGGGTTGACATGGTGGTCAATGTTGTGGTTATTGGGTCTAAAATTGCCTATTTTGACCAAGTTTGACTAATTTGACCAGAGTTGACCAGTTTGATCAAATTTGACCAATTTCGTGTTTAGGTTAACCAAATAGTCCATTTTGAACAATTTAGTGTCTCGATTAACCAAAAGGTTCAATTTGACAAAGTTTGTCCAAAGTTAACCATTTTGACCATGGCTATACCAATTTGACCAAAGTTGACCACTTTGACCAAATTTGACTAATTTGGTCATTTGGATGTCTGCTTTTACTAAATGCTTAATGTGGTAACTATTTGGTCTTTTTACCCTAAGTTTGACCAATAAGGCCAAGGGTTGACCTAGTGGTAAATGTGGTAGTCATTGGGTACAAAATAGACCATTTTGACCAGTTTGACTAATTTGATCAATGTTGACCGGTTTGACCAAAATTGACCAATTTAGTGTTGACCTAATGGTCCATTTTGACCAATTGGTGTCTAGGTTGATCAAATGGTTTAATTTGAACAAGTTTAACAAAAGAAGACAATTTTTATCAGGCTTGATCAATTTGACCAAAGTTGATCATTTTGATCAGGGTTGACCAATTTGACCGAAGTTGATGAGTTTGACATAATTTGACCAATTGGGTTAATTGGATGTGTGTATTGACCAAATGACTATTGTGGTATCTATTAGGTAATTTTAATCAATGTTTGAACAGTTAGGAAAAGGGTTGACCTAGTGGTCAATGTGGTGGTCATTGGGTCTAAAATTGATCATTTTGACTAATTTTGACTAGTTTGACCAAAGTTGACCAGTGTTGACCAATTTGACTAAAGTTGATCAGTTTAACCAAATTTGACCAATGGTCAATTGGATGTCTGTATTGACCAAATGGTTATTGTGGTTACTATTTGGTCATTTTAAATAAAGTTTTACCGCTAGGTCAAGGGTTGACCTGGTGGTCAATGTGGTGGTCATTGGTCCAAAATTGACCATTTTGATAAAGTTTGACTAATTTGACCAAAGTTGACCAGTTTGATAAAATTTGTCCAATTCAGTGTTTAGGTTGACCAAATTGTCCATTTTGACCAATTCAGTGTTTGGGTTGACCAAATTGTCCATTTTGACCAATTCAGTGTTTGGGTTGACCAATTGGTTCAATTTGACCAAGTTTGACCAAAGTTGACCATTTTGGTCAAGGTTGACCAATTTGACGAAAGTTGACCTGTTTGACCAAATTTGACTAATTTGGTAAATTGCATGTCTGTATTGACCAAATGGTTTTTGCCATAACTATTAGATCGTTTTAACCAAGGTTTGAACAATTATGTCAAGGGTTGATCGGTGGTTAACATGGTGGTCATTAGACCCAAAAATGACCATTTTGACCAAGTTTGGCTGATTTGACAAAAGTTGATCAATTTTGACCTAAATTGACCAATTTAGTGTTTAGGTTGACCAAATGGTCCATTTTGACCAATTTAGTGTCTGGGTTGACCAAATGGTTCAATTTGACCAAGTTTGACCATGGTTAACCATTTTGACCAGAGTTAACCAAAGTTGCTTAGCTTGACCAAATTTGACCAATTGGGTCAAATGAATGTCTGTATTAACCAAATGGTTATTGTGGTAACTATTAGGACATTTTAATTAAAGTTTCACCAGTTAGGTTAACGATTGGCCTGGTGGTCAATGTGCTGGTCATTGGGTCCCAAATTGACCATTTTGACCAAGTTTGACAAATTTGACCAAAGTTGACCATTTTGACCAAATTTAACCAATTTTGGGGTTTAGGTTGACCAAATGGTCCATTTTGACCAATTTGGTGTCTTGGTTGACCGAATGGCTCAGTTTGACCAAGTTTGACAAAAGTTAACATTTTGGTCTTTGGTTAACCAATTTGAACAAAGTTGATATATTTGACCAAATTTGGCCAATTTGGTCAATTCGATGTATGTATTTACCAAATGGTTAACGTGGTAATGAATTGGTCGTTTTAACCTAAGTTTAACCAGTTAGGTCAAGGTTTGACCTGCTTGTAACTGTGGTAGTTGACCCACAATTTTATATTATGATATTTTTAATTTAATTACAACGACGCCAAAAACTTGACCCCGCTATATTATATGTATAGAATTGTAATTGTTTATGTTGTGGATGCTACGCAAGTATACGTATCGTATCAAGTAATACGAGGCTCTAAGTGGAGTCCTGGTTATCGATCTCACGAGGAAAGAGAAAATTAAATAACAACTATTTTAAAATAATAATAATAATAATAAAACTAGTATACGAAAATTTGGAATTCTAAATTTAATCGCAATAAAGTAAACTAAGTATTCTAATCAGGTAACTTAACTAAGTAGAGAATTAATACGTATTAAAAAGTGCAGGAAATTAAACTAAATAAGTCTTAACTATTTAGAGAAAGTATCTTTCCCCTTGTTTAGAAATTTAAGTGATTGATGAATTTAAATAGATAATTTTAAGGTATTGTGACAAATAGGAGCATTCCCATTCTTTACCCTTTGGTCCAGGTGTAAAGAATATTGACTAATCCTATGTTTGATTATCGAATCTGCGGCTAGGTCGGGAGGATACCGACCGCCACTTCGTAGCTCCCACGTTCCCCTCGCCCGAGGGCTAACATCTACACTTCAGCTCTCGAATAATAGGACCGAATTGAATATTTTAGTCCGTCACACTAAAATGCTCAATTCTACGCCCGATGATATTATTTCCCTATTTATTTGCACCTTGCTTCCAAGGCTTTTGAATTCCCGAATATCAGATGTAATTTTTACTATAGTTGTAAATCAACATATTTTAACAAATCAAATGGCCAGTTTGAAAAGTAAATTAAGTTTTAAGTAAAAATTATCACAATTTATTAATATATAAAAGTATCTCTATTTTAATTTCATCAAGTCACTTAATTTCATAAACAGGGAGAAAGACTAAATAAACTACTCGGAATGCATGGGAACTAAACTAAGCATGGATTTCATTTAAAGTTAAAAACAATAAATACAAATACTTATCTTGATTTATCCCCAAACAGACTCCTCGTAGTTCCTTTGACTCTTCCTTCCAGTACAGCACGACTCACTAATTACTCACTAAACTCACTAAAAACAAACAACTGCACACAAAAGACTAAAAGATTATACACAACACAAAAAAATAACACACTTAGAACACAAAATAACACACTTAGAGCACACAAAAGACTGATTTTCGGCCTCTATATATAGAGGTAAGCAAAGGTCCAAGAGGTGTGTAAGCATCTCTTCAAACAGTGTCCAGGTTCAATGTATCTGTGCCATTTGAACTAGCTCGCCGTCGGCGACGAACTACCTCGCTGTCGGCGAGGCTTCTAGAAGATCTTCAAACCGCGCTATCTCGCTGTCGGCGGGCTCGGGCTCGCTGTTAGCGACTCAGTTATAAATCCTTCAGAAATGTCTCCTCTTAACCTCGTCGTCGACGGGCTCGATCTCGCCGTCGGCGACTCAGCACAAATTGCATTATTTTCTTCCTTTTTGCTCCAAATCCGCTCCTTTTTATGATTTTTGCTTTTATCACCTAAATTCTCCATTCCTGCAATAAAATAAAGAAAATACCCTTTTTTAAAGTGTAATTTCATCAAAAATAGGTATGAATTTCTTAATAAATTTTTCAATGATCAGTAGTCATTGGGTACAATATTGACTATTTTGACCAAGTTTGACTAATTTGATTAAAGTTGACCAGTTTGTCCAAATTTTACCAATTTGTTGTTAAGCTTGAACAAATGGTCCATTTTAAGCAATTTGTTGTCTAGGTTAACCAAATGGTTTAATTTGACCAAGTTTAACCAAGGTTGACCATTTTGATCAGGGTTGACCATTTTAACAAAAGTTAACCATTTTTATCAGGGTTGACCAATTTGACCAAAGTTGATGAGTTTGACCAAATTTGACTAATTGGGTCAATTGAATGTCTATACTGGTCAAATGGTTATTGTGCTAACTATTAGGTCATTTTAACTAAAGTTTGACCAGCTAGGTCAAGGGTTGACCTGGTGGTTAATGCAGTTGGTCATTCTGTCCAAAATTGACCAGTTTGATCAAATTTTACCAATTTAATGTTTAAGTTGACCAAATGATCCATTTTGACCAATTTAGTGTATGGGCTTACCAAATGGTTCAATTTGACCAAGTTTGACCAAAGTTAACCATTTCAAAAAGGTTTTACCAATCTGACAAAGGTTGACCATTTTGACAAATTGGGTCAATTGAATTTCTTTATTGACCAAATGGTTATCGTGGTAACAATTAGGTCTTTTTAACTAAAGTTTGACCAGTTAGGTCAAGGTTTGACCTCGTGTCAATGTTGTGGTCATTGGGTCCAAAATTAACCATTTTGACCAAGTTTGACTAATTTGACCAAAGTTGACCAGTTGGACCAAATTTGACAATTTAGTGTTTAGGTTAACCAAATTATCCATTTCGATTCAATTTGACCAAGTTTAACATAAGGTTAACTATTTTGACCAGGGTTGACCAATTTGACCATAGTTGACCAAATTTGACCAATTGAGTCATTTGAATGTATATAATGATCAATTGGTTATTGTGGTAACTATTAGGTCATTTTAACCAATGTTTGACTGGTTAGGTCATGGGTTAACCTTGTGGTCAATGTGGTGGTCACTGGATCCAAAATTGACAATTTTGATCAAGTGTGACTTATTTGATCAAAGTTCACTAGTTTGACCAAATTTTATCAATTTAGTGTTTAGGTTGCTAAATGGTCCATTTTGACAAATTTGATGTCTGGGCTTACCAAATGGTTCAATTTGACCAAGTTTGACCAAAGTTAACCATTTTGACCAGGGTTGACCAATTTAACCAAAGTTGTACAGTTTGACTAAATTTGACCAATTTGTTCAATTAGATGTATGTATTCACCAAATGGTTATTGTGGTAGCAATTTGGTCTTTCTAACTAAAGTTTGACATGTTAGTTCGAGGTTGACTCGGTGATCAATATGGTGGTCATTAGCTCTAAAATTGACCGTTTTGACTAAGTTTGACTAATTTGATCAAAATTGACCAGCTTTATAAAATTTGACCAATTTAATGTTTGGATTGATTAAATGATCCATTTTGACCAATTTGGTTTCTAGGTTGACTAAATGGTTCAATTTGACCAAGTCTGACCAAAGTTGACCATTTTGACCACAGTTGACCAACTTGACCAAAGTTGACCAATTAGATAAAATTTGATAAATTTAAATTTGATGACTATTTTGACCAAATGATTATTGTGGTAAATATTAGGTCATTTTAACCAAAGTTTGACCAGTTAAGCTTTGAAGTGGTGGTCAATGTGGTGGTCTTTGGGTCCATAATTGACCATTTTGACCAAGTTTGACTAATTTGACCAATGTTCAACAGTTTGGCTAAATTTGACTAATTTGGTATTTCGATTAACCAAATGATCTGTTTTGACCAATTTGATGTCTGGGTTGACCAAATGGTTCAATTTGACTAAGTTTAAACAAAGTTAACCATTTTGACCATATTGATCAATTTGACCAAAGTTGACCAGTCTGACCAAATTTGACCAATTTTGTCAATTAGATGTCTTGTGGTATCTATTATGTCATTTTAAACAAAGTTTGGCCAGTTAGGTCAAGGGTTAGCCAGGTGGTCAATGTGGTGGTCATTACGTCTAAAATTTATATTTTTGACAAAGTTTGACTAATTTGACCAAAGTTGAGTAGTTTAACCAAACTTGACCAATTTCATGTTTAGGTTGACCAAATGGTCTATTTTGACCAATTTGCTGTTTGGGTTGACCAAAAGGTCCAATTTGACCAAGTTTGACCAAAGTTAACCATTTTGACTAGGGCCGACCAATTTGACCAAAGTTGACCTGCTTGACCAGATTTAACAAATTTGGTTGATTGCATGTCAATATTCACCAAATGGTTGTTGTGGTATCTATTTGGTCGTATAAACCTAAGTTTAACAGCTATTTTAAGGGTTGACCTTGTCGTAAATGTGGTGTTCATTGGGTCCAAAATTGAACATTTTGACCAAGTTTGACTAATTTGACCAAAGTTGACCAATTAGACTAAATTTGACAATTTAGTGTTCAGGTTCTGCAAATGGTACATTTTGACTAATTTGGTGTCTAGGTTTACCAAATGGTTCAATTTGACCAAGTTTGACCATGGTTAACAATTTTGACCAGGGTTAACTAATTTGACCAAAAATGACCAGTTTGACCAAATTTGACTAGTTTGACCAAAGTTGACCACTTTCACCAAATTTGACTAAATTGTCCATTTTGACAAATTTGTTGTTTGGGTTGACCGAATGTTCAATTTAACCAAGTTTGACCAAAGTTGACCATTTTAATCAAGGATGACAAATTTGATCAAAGTTTACTAGTTTGACCAAATATGACAAATTGAATCAAATGTGTGTTTGTATTGACCAAATGGTTGTTGTGGTAAATATTAGGTCATTTTAACCATGTTAGACTAAACCTGACCATTTTGACAATTGTTGACCAATTTGACCAACTTGACCTGTTTGACCAAATTTGATAAATTAGGTCAATTGGATGTCTGTATTGACCAAATTGTTATTGTGGTAACTCTAAGGTCATTTTAACAGTTTGACCAGCTATGTAAAGGGTTGACTTGGTGGTCAATGTGGTGGGTCTTTTGGTCCAAAATTGACCATTTTGACTAGGTTTGACTAATTTGACCAAAGTTGGCCAGTTTAATTGAATTTGACCAATTAAGTTTTTAAGTTGACCAAATGGTCCATTTTGACCAATTTAGTGTATGGGTTGACCAAAAGGTTCAATTTGACCAAGTTTGATCAAATTTAACCATTTTACTCAGGGTTGACCAATTTGACCAAAGTTGACCAGTTTAACCACAATTGATTAATTAAATGTCTATACTAACAAAATGGTAATTGTGGTAACTATTAGTTCAATTTAATTAATGTTTGACCAGTTAGATCAAGGGTTGACCTGGTGTCAATGTGGTGGTCACTGGGTCCAAAATTGACCATTTTAACCAAGTTTGACTAATTTGATCAAAGTTAACCAGTTAGACCAAATTTGACAATTTAGTGTTTAGGTTGAGCAAATGGTCCATTTTAACCTATTTGGTGTCTAGGTTGACCAAATGGTTCAACTTGACCAATTTTGACCGAAGTTGACCATTTTGACCAGGGTTGACCAATTTGGCTCAGGTTGACCAATTTGGCCCAGGTTGACCAATTTGACCAAATTTGACCAATTGGTTCAATTGTATGTCTGTATTAACCAAATGGTTATTGTGGTAACTATTTGGTCATTTTAACCAAAGTTTGACCAGTTAGGTCAAGGGTTGACCTGGTTGTTAATGTGATAGTCATGGGGTGGGTCGAAAATTGACCATTTTGACCAAGTTTGACAAATTTGACCAAATTTGACGAGTCTAAGAAAATTTGACCAACTTAGTGTTTAGGTTGACCGAATGGTCCATTTTGATAAATTTGATGTTCGCGTTTACCAAATGGTTCAATTTAACCAAGTTTGACCAAAGTTAACCATTTTGATCAACATTTACCAATTTGACAAAAGTTGAACAGTTTGACCAAATTTGACCAATTTGGTCAATTGGATGTTTGTATTCACAAAATGGTTATTTTAGTGATAATTTCATCATTTTTACCAAAGTTTGACCAGTTAGGTTGAGGGTTGACCTAGTAATCAATGTGGTGGTCATTGAGTCCAAAATTGATTTTTTTAACCAATTTTGACTAATTTGACCAAAGTTGACCAGTTTGACCAAATTTCACCAATTTAATGTTTAGGTTGACCAAATGATCCATTTTGACCAATTTGGTGTCTGGGTTGACCAAATGGTTCAATTTGACCAAATTTGACCAAAGTTGACCATTTTGACCCGGGTTGACGAATTTGACCAAAGTTGACCAATTGGGTCAATTGGATGTGTTTAATGACCAAATGGATATTGTCGTAACTATTAGGTAATTTTAACTAATGTTTGATCTGTTCAGCCAAGGGTTGACCTGGTGGTCAAAGTGGTGGTCTTTGGGTCTAAAATTGACAATTTTCACCATGTTTGACTAATTGAACTAAAGTTGGCCAGTTTGACAAAATTTGACCAATTTAGTGTTTAGGTTGACCAAATAGTCCATGTTGACCAATTTTGGTGTCTAGGTTGACAAAATGGTTCAATTTGCCAAAGTTTGACCAAAGTTAACCATTTTGACTAGGGTTGACCAATTTGACCAAAGGTGTTCAGTTTGTCCAAATTTGATCAAAGCTATTCAATTTGTCCAAATTTGACCAAAGTTGACCAGTTGGATTTCTGTTTTGACCAAATGGTTATCGTGGAAACTAATAGGTCATTTTAACAAGGGTTGGCCATTTTTATCAAAGCTAACCATTTTGACAAGGGTTGACCAATTTGACCAAAGTTGACCATTTTGACCAAGTTTGACAAATTTGATTAAAGTTGACCAGTTTGTTCAAATTTTACCAATTTAGTGTTAAGCTTGACCAAATGGTAAATTTTGACCAATTTGGTATCTAAGTTGACCAAATTGTTTAATTTGACCAGGTTTGATCAAGGCTGACCATTTTGATCATGGTTGACGAATTTGACCAAAGTTGACCATTTTGATCAGCGTTGACCAATTTGACTAAAGTTGATGAGTTTGATCAAAATTGACTAATTCAGTCAATTAAATGTTTTTCTTGACTAAATGATTTTTGTGGTAACTATTAGGTCATTTTAACTAAAGTTTGACCAGTTAGCTCAAGGGTTGACCTGGTTGTCAATTTCATTGGTCATTTTGTCCAAAATTGACCATTTTGACCAGGTTTGACTAATTTGACCAAAGTTGACAAGTTTGATCAAATTTGACCAATTTATTATTTAAGTTGACCAAATGATTCATTTTGACAAATTTAGTGCATGGGTTGACCAAATGGTTCAATTTAACCAAGTTTGACTAAAGTTAACTATTTCGAAAAGGCTTTACCAATTTCACCAAAGTTGACCAGTTTGGCAAATTGGGTCAATTGAATTTCTATATTGACCAAATGGTTATCGTAGTAATTATTAGGTCTTTTTCACTAAAGTTTGACCAGTTAGGTCAAGGGTTGACCTCGTGTCAATGTTGTGATCATTGGGTTCAAAATTAACCATTTTGACCAAGTTTGACTAATTTGACCAAAGTTGACCAATTGGATCAATTTTGACAATTTAGTGTTTAGGTTAACAAAATTATCCATTTCGACCAATTTGGTGTATGGGTTGACCAAATGGTTCAATTTGACCAAGTTTAACCAAGGTTAACCAATTTGATCAGGGTTGACCAATTTGACCAAACTTGACCAGTTTGACCAAAATTAACCAATTGGGTCATCTAAATGTTTATAATGATCAAATGGTTATTGTGGTAAACATTAGTTCATTTTAACCAATGTTTGACTAGTTAAGTCAAGGGTTGACCTTGTGGTCAATGTGGTGGTCACTGGATCCAAAATTGACAATTTTGATCAATTGTGACTTATTTGACGAAAGTTCACTAGTTTGACCAAATTTGATCAATTTAGTGTTTAGGTTGACTAAATGGTCCATTTTGACCAATTTGGTGTCTGGGCTTACCAAATGGTTCAATTTGACCAAGTTTGACAAAAGTTAACCACTTTGACCAGAGTTGACCAGTTTGATTAAATTTGACCAATTTGGTCAATTAGATGTCTGTATTTACCAAATGGTTGTTGTTGTAACAATTTGGTCGTTTTAACCAAAGTTTGAAATATTAGTTCAAGGGTTGACCTGGTGATTAATGTCGTGGTCATTAGCTCCAAAATTAACCGTTTTGACTAAGTTTGACTAGTTTGACCAAAGTTGTCAAGCTTTACAAAATTTGACCAATTTTGTGTTTGGGTTGACTAAACAATCCATTTTGACCAATTTGGTTTCTAGGTTGGCTAAATAGTTTAATTTGACCAAGTAAGACCAAAGTTGACCATTTTAACCACGGTTGACCAATTTGACGAAAGTTGAACAGTTAGACAAAATTTGACAAATTTGAATTTGATGTTTATATTGACCAAATGATTATTGTGGTAAATATTAGGTCATATTAACCAAAGTTTGAACAATTAAGCTTTGATCTGATGGTCATTGGGTCTATAATTGACCATTTTGACCAAGTTTGACTAATTGGACCAAAGTTTAACATTTTGACCAAATTTGATTAATTTTATTTCGATTAACCAAATGGTCCATTTTGACCAATTTGGTGTCTGGGTTAACCAAATGGTTCAATTTAACCAAGTTTAACCAAAGTTAACCATTTTGACGAGGTTGACCAGTCTGACCAAACTTGACCAATTTTGTCAATTAGATGTCTTGTGGTATCTATTAGGTAATTTTAAACAAATTTTGACCAGTTAGGTCAAGGGTTGACTAGGTGGTCAATATGGTGGTCATTGGGTCTAAAATTTATAATTTTGACCAAGTTTGACTAATTTGACCAAAGTTGAGCAGTTTGATCAAACTTGACCAATTTCAAGTTTAGGTTGACCAAATGGTCCAATTTGACCAAGTTTGACCTAAGTTAACCATTTTGACCAAGGCTGACCAATTTGACCAAAGTGGACGAGTTTGACCAAATTTGTAAATTTGGTCAATTGCATGTCTGTATTCACCAAATGGTTGTTGTGATATCTATTTAGTCGTATTAAGCATAGTTTCACCAGCAATTTTAAGGGTTGCCTTGTCGTAAATTTGGTTGTCATTGAGTCCAAAATTGACCATTTTGACCAAGTTTGACTAATTTGACCAAAGTTGACCAATTAGACAAAATTTGACAATTTAGTGTTTAGGTTATGCAAATGGTACATTTTGACCAATTTGGTGTCTAGGTTGACCAAATGGTTCAATTTGCCAAAGTTTGCCCAAAGTTAACCATTTTGGCTAGGGTTGACCAATTTGACCAAATCTATTCAGTTTGTCCAAATTTGACCAAAGTTGACCAGTTGGATTTCTGTATTGACCAAATGGTTATCGTGGAAACTACTAGGACATTTTAACAAGGGTTGGTCATTTTTATCAAAGCTAACCATTTTGACAAGGGTTGACCAATTTGACCAAAGTTGACCATTTTGACCAAGTTTGACTAATTTGATTAAAGTTGACCAGTTTGTCCAAATTTTACCAATTTAGTGTTAAGCTTGAGCAAATGGTAAATTTTGACCAATTTGGTATCTAAGTTGACCAAATTGTTTAATTTGACCAGGTTTGACCAAAGTTGACTATTTTGATCAGGGTTGACTAATTTGACCAAAGTTGACCATTTTGATCAGCGTTGACCAATTTGACCAAAGTTGATGAGTTTGACCAAAATTGACTAATTCAGTAAATTGAATGTTTATCTTGACCAAATGATTTTTGTGGTAACTATTAGGTCATTTTAACAAAAGTTTGACCAGTTTGCTCAAGGGTTGACCTGGTGGTCAATGTCATTGGTCATTTTGTCCAAAATTGACCATTTTAACCACGTTTGACTAATTTGACCAAAGTTGACTAGTTTGATCAAATTTGACTAATTTTTTGTTTAAGTTGACCAAATGATTCATTTTGACAAATTTAGTGCATGGGTTAACCAAATGGTTCAAATTAACCAAGTTTGACTAAAGTTAACCATTTCGAAAAGGTTACCAATTTGACCAAAATTGACTAGTTTGGCAAACTGGGTCAGTTGAATTTCCATATTGACCAAATGATTATCGTGGTAACTATTAGGTCTTTTCACTAAAGTTTGACCAGTTAGGTCAAGAGTTGACCTCGTGTCAATGTTGTGGTCATTAGGTCCAAAATTAACCATTTTGAACAAGTTTGACTAATTTGACCAAAGTTGACCAGTTTGACCAATTTTGACAATTTAGTGCTAGGTTAACCAAATTATCCATTTCGACCAATTTGGTGTCTGGGTTGACCAAATAGTTCAATTTGACCAAGTTTAACCAAGGTTAACCAACTTGATCAGGGTTGACCAATTTGACCAAACTTGACCAGTTTGACCAAAATTAACCAAATGGGTCATCTGAATGTTTATAATGATCAAATGTTTATTGTGGTAAATATTAGTTCATTTTAACCAATGTTTGACTAGTTAAGTCAAGGGTTGACCTTGTGGTCAATGTGGTCGTCACTGGATCCAAAATTGACAATTTTGATCAAGTGTGCTTATTTGACCAAAGTTCACTAGTTTGACCAAATTTGATCAATTTAGTGTTTAGGTTAACTAAATGGTCCATTTTGACCAATTTGGTGTCTGGGCTTACTAAATGGTTCAATTTGACCAAGTTTGACCAAAGTTAACCATTTTGACCAGGGTTGAACAATTTGACCAAAGTTGACTAGTTTGATTAAATTTGACCAATTTGATCAATTAGATGTCTGTATTCACTAAATGGTTGTTGTTGTAACAATTTGGTCGTTTTAACCAAAGTTTGACATATTAGTTCAAGGGTTGACTTGGTGATTAATGTCGTGGTCATTAGCTCCAAAATTGACCGTTTTAACTAAGTTTGACAAATTTAACCAAAGTTGACAAGCTTTACAAAATTTGACCAATTTAGTGTTTGAGTTGACTAAACAATCCATTTTGACCAATTTGGTTTCTAGGTTGACTAAATGGTTTAATTTGACCAAGTCAGACTAAAGTTGACCATCTTAACCACGGTTGACCAATTTGACCAAAGTTAACCAATTAGACAAAATTTGACAAATTTGAATTTGATGTTTATATTGACCAAATGATTATTGTGGTAAATATTAGGTCATTTTAACCAAAGTTTGAACAGTTAAGCTTTGATTAGATGGTGATTGGGTCTATAATTGACCATTTTGACCAAGTTTGACTAATTCGACCAAAGTTTAACATTTTGACCAAATTTGACTAATTTGGTATTTTGATTGACCAAATGGTCCATTTTGACCAATTTGGTGTCTGGGTTGACCAAATGGTTCAATTTAACTAAGTTTAACCAAAGTTAACTATTTTGATGAGGTTAACCAGTCTGACCAAAGTTGATCAGTCTGACCAAATTTGACAAAATTTGTCAATTAGATGTCTTGTGGTATCTATTAGGTTATTTTAAACAAATTTTGACCAGTTAGGTCAAGGGTTGACTAGGTGGTCAATGTGGTGGTCATTGGGTCTAAAATTTATAATTTTGACCAAGTTTGACTAATTTGACTAAAGTTGAGCAGTTTGATCAAACTTGACCAATTTCAAGTTTAGGTTGACCAAATGGTCCATTTTGACCAATTATGTTTTTGGGTTGACAATAAGGTTCAATTTGACCAAGTTTGACCAAAGTTAACCATTTTGACCAGGGCTTACCAATTTGACCAAAGTTGATGAGTTTGACCAAATTTGACAAGTTTGGTCAATTGCATGTCTTTATTCACCAAATGGTTGTTATGATATCTATTTAGTCATATTAAGCTTAGTTTCACCAGCAATTTTAAGGTTGCCTTGTCATAAATGTGGTTGTCATTGAGTCCAAAATTGACAATTTTGACCAAGTTTGACTAATCTGACCAAAGTTGACCAATTAGACCAAATTTGACAATTTAGTGTTTAGGTTGTGCAAATGGTACATTTTGACCAATTTGGTGTCTGGGTTCACCAAATGGTTCAATTTAACCAAGTTTGACCACAGTTAACAATTTTAACCAGCTTTGACCAATTTGACCAAAGTTGATCAGTTTGACTAAATCAGCACGATTTGACCAAAGTTGATCGAGTTGACCAAATTTGACCAAATTATCCATTTTGACAAATTTGGTGTCTAGGTGGACTGAAAGTTCAATTTAGCCTAGTTTGATCAAAGTTGATCATTTTAGTCAAGGATGACCAAGTTGATCAAAGTTAACTGGTTTCATCAATTATGACAAATTGGGTCAATTGTGTGTTTGTATTGATGAAATGGTCATTGTGGAAAATATTAGGTTTTTTTAACCAAGTTTGACTAAACTTGACAATTTTGACAATGGTTGACCAATTTGATCAAGTTGACCAATTCGACTAAATTTGACAAATTAGGTTACTTGGATGTCTGTATTGACCAAATGGTTCTTATGATAACTCTTATGTCATTTTAACCATAGTTTGACCAGCTATGTAAAGGGTTGACCTGGTGGTCAATGTGGTGGGTCTTTTGGTCCAAAATTGACCATTTTGACGAAGTTTGATTAATTTGACCAAAGTTGACCAATTTGATCTAATTTGATCAATTAAGTGTTTAGCTTGACCAAATGGTCCATTTTGACCTATTTGGTGTATGGGTCAACCAATTGGTTCAATTTGACTAAGTTTTACCAAATTTAACCATTTTGATAAGGGTTGGCCAATTTGACCAAAGTTGACAAGATTGACCAATTTTGATCAATTAAATATCTATACTAACGAAATGCTAATTGTGGTAACTATTAGTTCATTTTAGTTAATGTTTGACCAGTTAGGTCAAGGGTTGACCTAGTGTCAATGTGGTGGTCACTAGGTCTAAAATTGACCATTTTGACTAAGTTTGACTAATTTGACCAAAGTTGACCAGTAAGACCAAAATTGACAATTTACTGTTTAGGTTGAGCAAATGGTCCATTTTCACCTATTTGGTGTCTGAGTTGACCAAATAGTTCAACTTGACCAAGTTTGACCAAAGTTAACCATTGATCCATGAAAAAAATACATATTTTTATGCCTTGATTTTTATCAAAATTTTAAGGATAATATGCTTTAATGATAGGTATTTTTTTTGGATGTAAGTGATGCAAAAATGTCCAAGAAGAAAAGAAAAGATGAAAAAGGAGCAAAAAGGAGCCAAAATGGAGCCAAAATGCAAAATTGTCAAAATAATTGGCCTGACGCCTAAGCGCCAGAATCCGGCGCTCAGTTCGATGCAGAATTCTGTAAGATTTTTGATGACTTTTTTATGGCTATTTTGACGGTGTTAGCGGTTATTAGACCATCTAGAAGATTAGCAGTTATTCCTGGATTATAGGACATGTGATACATTGTATTTGGACGCTTGGAAACGGTTAGGATCGCGAAGAGGTGCGATCCAAAGTGAAGAGGTACGAAGAACTGGATGCAGAGTCCGGCGCCTAGGCGCCAGACACACCTTCTAAAAGATCCATTGAACATGGACACCTTTTGAAGAGATGCGTCAAGGAAACCCTTGAAGCCTATAAATAGGAGGCTACTCCTTCGGAGAAAAACGCCCACAAACTAACCAAAAACCACCAACGCCCAACCTAGCCCCATAGTTCCATTTAGAGAGAGAAATTAGAGAAATATTTTAAGGGCCATATTTATAGTTTCTTTTATTATTTAGTGAGTCTATTTTAGAGTTTGTATTACGAGTATTTAAAGAGTCGGTGCTTTTGAAGTCTATTTACTTTGGAGTCAGAAGGATTCAGAGGTTCAGTTGGAGAAACACTTGAGATAAGTATTTGTATTTTGATTCAAAGTTTTATTTATATGTTTTGTTGTTTAAATTCAATGTGTTCTGAGTAGTTACTTTACTTTCTCCTTTCAATTATGAAAAGATAAATAAGATAATATAAAATTTGTTGGAGAATTAAAAACTATATATATATATATTAAACATTGTGATGATATTAATACTGAATCTTAATTTACTATTTAAATTGGCCATTTAAATTATTAAAATCTGTTGAAGAGTTTTGAGACCTAGAAGGAGATGAATTCTTAACTAGTAGATATCACATGAATCCATGGGTAGTCGAAGGCCTTGCGCGGGTTATTCAAGGTGAAGTGTAAATAAATAGGAAGATATTATTTAATGGGCGTAGAATTGATAAGTTTTTAGAGCGACAGGCTAAACTTTTATAATTTGGTTTATAGAGAAGGAAAGGGTCACTAGTATGGCCGACCATAGCCACCCTTGGACATTTAGTAGTGTGAGCCTAGATTAACCCATTCTACTAAATATACATCCATGCCTGATCTATAGATTAGCCAATGTTCTTTATACTATTGAGCGAAGGTAAAGAATAGGAATGCTTCTATTTGGCACAATACAATAAATTTATATTCTCCACGAATATTACATTATCTAAAAAGTCTTGAATTATTTGAAAGGAAGAAAGTTGTTTGCTTATTTTTATTTACATCAATCATTACTATATAACTGCTTTATTTCTGCATCTAGTAAATTAAATATCAACTTTTTAACTTTAAAAGAAATACATAAAAATAAAATCAAAATATTTAAGAAAATCTATAACCCTCCTCGTGGGATCGTTACTGAAGTCTTTATTTAAAGCCCTATATTACTTGAAGCGATACGTATACTTGCGTAGTACCCCTAGTGTGTGAAATATTTTCCATAAAATTATATTTATATACACTTGACCCGACCCGCAATAACGTAGTAATTATTGTATCCAAAAGATGGCCAAAAAGTTGACCCAATTTATAAATAGCGGCTAGTGTATAAAATTAAAATGTTGTAAAACTTTAGAAAATATTTTACACACTAGGGGTACTATGCAAGTATACGTATCGTTTCAAGTAATATAGGGTTTTCTTTTATAAAACCAGTATCGATCCCACAGAGAAGCGAGGTAAGAAATCCTTTAGGCTAATTCCAGTCTATTTCTATAAAGCCTAAATTTGGAATGTCGATTAAAATGAGTTTTCTAATATCTAATCCTAAATTAAATTCTTAAATAAAAAGATAACTTATGGAAAAATTGGTTTGGAGAAATTCGAGATATTAAAAATTACCTCTCTCTTGCAATTAAATAGATAATGTGTAAGAAAGATATGCTTAGAATTAATGTAGTAGTGCCAAATAGAAGTATTCCTATTCTTTACCCTTTGGTCCAAGCATAAAGAACATTGGCTAATCTATAGATCGGTTTAGGATGTTTTATTAATAGAATGGGTTAATCTAAGCTCGCACTACTAGATGTCCAAGGGTGGCTATGGTCGGCCCTACCAGTGACCCGTTCCCTTTCTATAGATCAAATTATTAGAATTTAGTCTGTCACTCTAAAAACTAATCAATTATGTGCCCAATAAACAATATCTCCCTATTTATTTGCACTTCACCTTGAATAACCCGCACAAGGCCTTCGACTACCCAAGGATTCATGTGATATCTACTAGTTAAGAATTCATCTCCTTCTAGGTCTCAAAATTCTTCAACAGGTTTTAACAATACAAGTGATCAATTTGTAAAGTAAATGAAGATCCGGTATGAATATCATCACCATAATTTAATAAGAGAATATCTAAGCAAATCTTAATTCCTAAACATGCATCTATTTCATTACAAAATAAAAGTAAATGAAAATAATGGCATAAGAAGTAAAAGAATTGATAGAACTATATAATAAATTAAGTGTCAATAAGGAACTTATTTCATTAGTATTCTATTATATTTATGCAACTATCAGTCACCTAGAAGCATCTAATAGATAATTTTATCATAAAAATGATTTTCCTACGCATGCCACTACTTCATATTAAAAGAAAGAGTAAAGGAAATCACTTACGAAACATGGATAATTCACGTACGGAAAACTTGGTTTAAAACAAAGAAAATCCACTAGAAAGTGTTTACAACAATTACAAGAGAATGAAGAACACAATACTTAGCTTTTTCCTTCTAAAAGAAAGAAGAAGATCTCTCCACCAAAGTTTCCCACTGATCCATGCGACACTCGTACATCCCTTACATAAATATCTCAAAATCCCTCACCAATCTCTCCATAAGATGTAAAAATCTACATCTTCATAACTCTAAATGACTAAAATGACTAAGGGGGAAGAAAGAGACTATAGGGTGCGATTTTTTCTGAAGGAGTACCCTCCTATTTATAGGCTTCAAGGGTTGCCTCAAGGCACCTCTTTAAAATGTGTCCACATTCAATGAATCTTCTAGAAGGTGTCTCTGGCGCCTAGCGCCGGACACCTCGTCCAGTTCTTCGCACCTCTTCACTTTGGCTCGCACCTCTTCACAATTAAAACCATTTCCAAGCTTCTAAATACATTGTATCACATGTCCTATAAATTAGAAATAACTTCCAGGCTTCTAGAAGGTCTAGAAACTACTTAACACAGTCAAAATAACTCCCAAAGCCGTCAAAATCCCGTCCAATAACTGTTTTTGAATGATTCTGGCGCCTACGTGCTGGGTTTTGGCGCCTAGGCGCCACCCTGTGTGCAGCTCTACAATTTTGCTCTGTTTTGGCTTCGTTTCAACTCCGTTTTACCCCATTTCAGTTGCGTTGTGTTCCTAACATATTCACCTACAAGATAGACATAAAACAACCTTTCTCAAAAGTATAATTTCATCCAAAAACATGTGAGAAATATGAAAGATAGTAAGCATAGAAAGACATATTGATATGTGCTAAGTCAGAAGTTTCTTTCTTGCTCATTTTGGCTCAAAATTGCATAGTTTCTGCTTAATTTTCTCTAAAATCATATTTTTTATACTTGAAAACAAATATATACAAAATTATGCAAAATACCTTCCTTTATAGTGTAATATCATTAAAAATATGCATAAAGTGGGCATGAAATGAACACTAAAAATAGGTACTTTTTTCATGGATCAAAATCCCCCAAACTTAAACGTTACTTGTCCTCAAGTAACACTATAATCATGTAAAACCACATAAGCAAATCATGTGTATGAGTTTCTTTAGGAGTTTCTAAAATTTTGTTCTAGAAATATAGTAGTCCAATTTAGAAAAAAAATTTTAGTAAATGAGACCAATTTAAAGTTTAGAAATCTCTTAGATGAAAGAGTATGAAAATATGTGTTGCTATCTAATTCATAAATGCTTATAAACTTTTCAAAATATAGGGGTTAGGAATTTTATTTTCTTTACTTAAAAATCTTTATTAAAAATAATTATACTAACTATATTATATTTTAAAGCTTAAGATTTTCTCAAATCTTATACTTTAAAAAGCTCAGGTGTGGAACCAATTTTTGATTAGGTCTTTTAATCCTCAAGCTTCTCCTTCCTTTTTCACATAATATACTCTTTTTTCTTTTATTTTTATTTTTCTTTTTCTTTTCCTTTTCTTTCTTTCTTTTTTTTTTCTTTTTTAGGCAAGGATTACTATATCCGGATAGGCCTTTAATAATTTTGAATTCCACCCTTCCTTTCCTAAAGCATAAGGTAGATATATATCTTTTACTTAGAAATATAATAACAGCTTTGAGAATTATTTTTCAATAAAAGAAATTTAAATATTGAAAACAAAAGTCTAGTCCTTCTATTTTTCTAAAAATACAACTTTTCTTACTAAAGATGGTTACACAATATTTATCATTTCTTCATTAAGAAAAATTAACTTTAAATTTTTCATCACTACTATAAATTTTAACTAAATTATCTTACTTATTTCTATATTCAAAATTTTATTTCCCTAATATAACTTCATACACATAATTATTTTTCAATCAAAATCAAATTTATTTATAGCAGTTTTGAGGACAAATAAAATTTAAGTTTTTGAAAATTGTTTTCATTCCCCTCCAAAACTTGAATTTTTTAAAATATTTTACAATTAATTCCATAAAATGTAGGAGGAAGAAAAATAAAAGTTAAATCTACTAACTACTACAACATCCTATCAAATTTAAACACATGCATAATCGGGATAGAATGATTGCGGGAGAAGGTAAATCTAGCCTAAAACATGCGTACAATAATATTAAACTAAAAAGAAAGTATACTAACTTTATAATATATTTTTTTCCTACCCCCAAACTTGAATTTGAATATGTATAGCATTCAAGCGCAGTAAAATATAAGCGAGGAAGAAAAATAGTTCAGAAATTCTATCTACCACAATTGTCTATCAATAACATCTACATGTATTCATCGGCATGTAATAATTTGCAACGTAAAGTAAATCTAAACTAACATGCTAGAATAAAATTAAATTAAAGAAAGGTTAAATAAGCATGACAAACATCGGCATGGGAAAATATATTTAAGTGTTCTTCAAATCACTAAATTGTTGTAACACAAACACAAATACAAAAACACAAACTAAAATATCTAGACTCGTAGATTCATACACAAATATTAATTGAGGTTAATCTGATCTCATTTTCTACTCACATTTTCCATCCTTACTTTCAATTTCTAACGGAAGAAACTACACTAATAATGTGGGTGTATTAATAAAAGTAGTGCAGTTCATCTATATTTTGTTTACTAAATAAGTTCGCGACCTTACTCAATAAAAACAAAGTCAGTTAAAGGAAGTAACAGAGTTGACATGGAGTGGTCTAAGTCTAAACTCTACATGTTTTAAGGTAATGCTCAGCTCCAGTTGAGAACTGAGTTATAACAGACTCGTCAGCCTACTACCACCAGAAGTCATACACAAATTTAGTCAAGACCAAGGCATAACCTCACAAATCTAATCTATTCTGCACTAAAGAAAACACAAAACAACACATAAACAATCATGACTCGCAAGCACACTAAATCAAAGCACACTGATAACTATAGGTTGCCTCCCATAAAGCGCTTGGTTTTAACATTGCAGGCCCGATAAATTTTCCTCCCGGATCAAAATTCCATTTTAATAATCCTTGATCAATCGCCCAATCATTTCCAGATTCAGGGATTCCTATAAAATCTTCAAATTTTAATTTTTCATTTAGCACTTCATTTTTAGTTTGATTTTTATCATTGTTCCTCATATTTCTTTCTAGATCCAATATTATTCTATTGATTTTATGAATTTGCATATTAATATCATTCTTAAAATTTATAAGAAATGGATCTTTATAAGATACTTCAAGGTCTCCCAAAATTTGGATCAGATTCTCTTTAGATAATTCAGATTCAAGATTAAATTCTTCTATATTACTCTTCTGTTTCAAATTATCTTCCAATTCTTCCCCTTTATAATTATTAAATGATGGAGGATCTATCTTAGTTGAGGAAATAGGTTTTTCTAATTCCTTAGGAATTTCTTCCAATGGTCTTCCAATATCCTTATCCTCTTTTCTAAACTCAAAGTTCTTTTGAAATATATCCTCAAATTCTCTTCCAAGTCTTAGTTCAATAATTTTATCATGTTCATCATTCAATTCAGGTTTTTCTTGTGATTGAGTCGAGTCCAAAGATATAAAGACTGGTTGTGTAGATGAATTCCCTAAATAGGTAGGCTTTAAAATTGTATGGGGTACATCCATCTTACGTTCATGAGATTTTTCAACAGATGGAATTAAAAGTTTACTATTTTCGGTGACGTCCATCATTTCACACCTCTCCTAAACATACACACAGTCTTCTTTAAATAACGTTTTTGAATCATCATGAAAATCCATTTTAATCTCATATGTTATCTTACTCTCAAAACTTTCTTGGAAATGGTTTTTATTTAGATAATCAATTTCATCCATCCAAAAACAATCATCAATTTTCTCAGCTGGATGTTTCATAGTCTTTAATACATCAAAAGTTACTTCTTGATCATTAATATTCATAGTCAACTTTTCTTTTTGCACATCTATCATAGCTTGTCCAGTAACAAGGAAAGGTCTCCCTAAAATAATTGGAATTTCTTTATCTTCCTCCATATCTAATACAATAAAGTCCATAGGAAAGATAAACTTATCAACTTTAACAAGCACGTCTTCTATAACTCCTTTTGGATAAATGATAGATCGATCGCTAACATAAGGGTTACAAGTAGTGGGAGAAATATCGACTAAACCTATCCTTCTAAATATAGATAGAGGCATCACATTAATGCTCAATCCTAAATCACATAAAGCTTTTCCACATAATCTTTTTCCAATTGCACAAGGAATTGTAAAGCTACAAGGATCGTTAAGTTTTCGAGTAAAATTTTTCTGAAGTATAGCGCTGCACTCCACATTTAGTGCATCTGTCTCATATTCCCCAAATTTCCTTTTATTGTTTAATATCTCCTTCATAAACTTTGCATAACTTGGCATCTATTCCAAAGCTTCAGTGAAAGGAATATTTATCGTTAACTTCTTAAGTACTTTCATGAACTTTGAAAATTTCTTATCCAACTCATACTTTTAAGTCTTTGAGGAAATGGAGGTGGTGGTCTTTCTAAATTGATTTTAGTTGGAGATATTAGTTTTTCTAGATCCTTAGAAACATGTTCTTCAGGTCTTTTAGTTTCCTTTGTGTCTCTCACAACTTCTTTCTCTTTTTAACCACTTCCTCTATCTCTCTTCCACTTTTTAAATGGACAGCTTCTACTTGTTCATTAGTGTTCTCTTTAGGGTTGATCTCAATGTTGCTAGGAAGTGTTCCTTGGGGTCTATTGCTTTGTGAATTAACAATTTGTCCCAATTGATTCTCTATGTTAATAATCACAGCATTTTGACTTTGTAACTGGTTTCCCACTTTCAATACCACTTCTTCCATAGACATCTCCTTATCCTCAAATTGTTGATCATTGTTAGAGTCCGGTGGATATGAAAGTCTATAGTTTGTGTTCCCCTGATTATTCCAACTTCCATTAGGATTTGCATGATTATTTTCCCATTTTTGGTTTCCACCATCAGTAGTATGATTCCAATTAAATTTAGGATGATTCTCCCAACCTGGGTTGTAAAAGTTAGAATATAGGTTGTTTGTGGTATTTAAAGTTTCATATGATAAGTTAGAATCAATCATATTCCCTAATGAACTTTCCTCACTTACTGGAGTAAATTGAAGCTGGCTCATTCCAAATTGGTCCAACTTCCTTTATATTTCAGCAACCTGAGATGCAAGAATTGTAATCACATCTGTATCATGAGCACTAGCTACATTTTTATGATTTACCCTTGTAGAGGGCCATTAAAATTCATTTGTAGCCATTTTTTCAATTAATGCATATGCTTCATCAAATGGTTTTGACATTAATGATCCACCAGCAGCAGCATCAATTATAAACCTAAGGGATCCTACTAACCCATTATAAAAGTTTCAATGATTAACCAATTAGGCAGAGCATGGTGTGGACACTTTCTTAGGAGTTCCTTAAATCTTTCCCAGGATTCGTATATTGCTTCTCTTTCATATTGACAAAATGAGATAATATCGTTTCTAAGTTTAGTAGTCCTTAAAGGTGGAAAATACTTAGCTAGGAATTTCGGAGTTAACTCCTCCCAATTTTTAATAGAACTAGGTGCTAATGAGTATAACCACTTTTTAGCCTTATCTCTTAGTGAGAAAGGAAAATGCTTTAGTCTAACAGCATCGTCTGACATGCTGTTATAACTAAATGTAGCACAAAGTTCTAGAAAACATGATAAGTGTAAATAGGGATCCACCAAAGGAGTTCCCCCAAACTGGTTGTTCTGCACCAGTTGGATAATCTCAGGATTTATTTCGAACGAGTCAGATTCTACTATAGGGTTTTATATACTTGAGTGAATTTCATCTGTCGTAGGATTTTCATAATCCCTCAATGAAGTATGATGATTTTCTAAGTTATTATCTTGAAAGTTTTCCATTTCCATTTCTAGTTTTTCGAGTCCTTTCTGTTTTTTAATTTTTTTCCATTTTTCTAACTCGGGATCATAAGGCACAAGTCCTACAGATCCTTTGTTTTGCATATGTAACACAATAAATAATACATTAACAATAAAACAAATAAAACAAAAAATATATTCAACACAACAAAACCTTTTCACGAACACTTTATTTTTCACACAAACAGTTTTTACGACACTACAATTTTTCAAGTCTAAACCTAATTATTTCAAATAAAATTCTCCGAAAGTTCTTACCGAAGCTTCCCCGGGAACGGCGCCAAAAACTTGACCCGACCCACAATAACGCAGTAATTTTTGTATCCAAAAGATGGCAAAAAACATGACCAAATTTATAAATAGCAGCTAGTGTATAAAATTAAAATGTTGTAAAACTTTAGAAAATATTTTATACACTAGGGGTACTACGCAAGTATACGTATCGTCTCAAGTAATATAGGGTTTTCTTTTATAAACCCAGTATCGATCCCACAGAGAAGTGAGGTAAGAAATCCTTTAGGCTAATTCCAGTCTATTTCTATAAGGCCTAAATTTGGAATGTCGATTAAAATGAGTTTTCTAATATCTAATCCTAAATTAAATTCTTAAATAAAAAGATAACTTATGGATAAATTGGTTTGGAGAAATTCGAGATATTAAAAATTACCTTTCTCTTGCAATTACATAGATAATGTGTAAGAAAGATATGCTTAGAATTAATGTAGTAGTGCCAAATAAAAGCATTCCTATTCTTTACCCTTTGGTCCAGGCATAAAGAACATTGGCTAATCTATAGATCGGTTTAGGATGTTTTATTAGTAGAATGGGTTAATCTAGGCTCACACTACTAGATGTCCAAGGGTGGCTATGGTCGGCCCTACCAGTGACCCGTTCCCTTTCTATAGATCAAATTATTAGAATTTAGTCTGTCACTCTAAAAACTAATCAATTCTGCACCCAATAAACAATATCTCCTTATTTATTTACACTTCACCTTGAATAACTCGCACAAGGCCTTCGACTACCCAAGGATTCATGTGATATCTACTAGTTAAGAATTCATCTCCTTCTAGGTCACAAAATTCTTCAACAGGTTTTAGCAATACAAGTGATCAATTTGTAAAGTAAATGAAGATACGGTATGAATATCATCACCATAATTTAATAAGAGAATATTTAAGCAAATCTTAATTCCTAAACATGCATCTATTTCATTACAAAATAAAAGTAAATGAAAATAATGGCATAAGAAGTAAAAGAATTGATAGAACTATATAATAAATTAAGTGTCAACAAGGAACTTATTTCATTAATATTCTATTATATTTATGCAACTATCTGTCACCTATAAGCATCTAATAGATAATTCTATCATAAAAATGATTTTCCTACGCATGCCACTACTTCATATTAAAAGAAAGAGTAAAGGAAATCACTTACGAAACATGGATAATTCACGACAAAAAACTTGGTTTAAAACAAAGAAAATCCACTAGAAAGTGTTTACAACAATTACAAGAGAATGAAGAACACAATACTTAGCTTTTCCCTCTAAAAGAAAGAAGAAGATCTCTCCACCAAAGTTTCCCATCGATCCATGCGACGCTCGTACATCCCTTACATAAATATCTCAAAATCCCTCACCAATCTCTCCATAAGATGTAATAATCTACATCTTCATAACTCTAAATGACTAAAATGACTAAGGGGAAGAAAGAAACTATAGGGTGCGATTTTCTACGAAGGAGTACCCTCTATTTATAGGCTTCGAGGGTTGCCTCAAGGCACCTCTTCAAAATGTGTCCACATTCAATGAATCTTCTAGAAGGTGTCTCTGGCACCTAGGCGCCGGAATCTGGCGCCTAGGCTCCGGAATCTGGCGCCTAGGCGCCAGACACTGCCTCCAGTTCTTCGCACCTCTTCACTTTGGCTCGCTCCTCTTCGAGATTAAAACCATTTCCAAGCGTCCAAATACATTGTATCACATGTCCTATAAATGAGGAATAACTTCCAGGCTTCTAGAAGGTCTAGAAACTACTTAACACCGTCAAAATAACTCCCAAAGTCGTCAAAATCTCATCCAATAACCGTTTCTGGATGATTCTGGCGCCTAGGCGCCGGGTTTTGGCGCCTAGGCGCCACCCTGTGCGCAGCTCCATGGTTTTGCTCCGTTTGGCTTCGTTTCAACTCCGTTTTGCCCCATTTCAGTTGCGTTGCGTTCCTAACATCTTCACCTACAAGATAGACATAAAAACAATCTTTCTAAAAAGTATAATTTCATCCAAAAACATGTGATAAATATGAAAGATAGTAAGCATAGAAAGACATATTGATATGTGCTAAGTCAGAAGTTTCTTTCTTGCTCATTTTGGCTCAAAATTGCATAGTTTCTGCTTAATTTTCTCTAAAATCATATTTTTATACTTGAAAACAAAAATATGCAAAATTATGCAAAATATCTTCCTTTATAGTGTAATATCATTAAAAATATGCATAAAGTGGGCATGAAATGAACGCTAAAAATAGGTACTTTTTTTCATGGATCAACACTAGCCTCTATTATTATTTGAGTCAAAGTATTGGCTATAACATATTTTTGATAGCATAAATTACTGCATTGTTTGGCGATTGCAAACCAAGTTTTTGGTACATTGCTGCGGATCGAGAGTCAAGGTTTTGGCATCGTTGCCGGGAAGGCAAAATTTATAGATTTTAAATAATTTATTTTATTTATTTTGTTTTATTGTCAAAAATATAAAATACAAAAACATTTAAAAAAACAAAACAAAACAAACAACAAAAACAAAAATAATAATAATAATAATTTTATTTCTTGCTATTTTATTTTTATTTACTTTTTATGCGTAGTTCTGGATCTGAAGGATTATTACCTTTAGATTCTGAATTAGAAAGAACTGTTAGAAGAATTAAGAAAGGAAAACAAATTCAAAAATATCAAGAGATAGCTAATTTACATAATAATTTACAAAATCCAATTGAAATTAATGAACAAAATGTTTACAAACCATTAAGGGATTATGCTAACCCTACAGTTGATGAACTTCATAGTAGTATTCAAATACCTACTATAGATGCTAATTCTTTTAAGCTTAAACCGTCTATTATTCAAATGGTTCAAAATAATCAATTTGGAGGAACACCAAATGAGGATCCAAATTTACACCTTGCTAGTTTTTTAGAACTTTGTGCTACCTTTAAATTTAACAATGTTTCTGATAATGTTATTAGACTTAGACTCTTTCATTTTTCTTTAACAGATAAAGCAAAGATGTGGTTGAACTCATTAGCAACAGGTTCTATTAAAACATGGGCTGAAATGACACAAAAATTCCTTGCTAAATATTTTAGCTCCTGAGGACCAAGAGAAAACAACATTTACAAGTTCTTATGGAACATTTGCATTTAGAAGAATGCCTTTCGGTTTATGTAATGCGCCTACAACTTTTCAAAGATGTATAATGTCAATATTTTGTTATTTGATTAACAAAGGAATTGAAATATTTATGGACTATTTTTCAGTCTTTGGAACTTCTTTTGAATCTTGTTTGGAAAATATTTCCATAGTTCTAAAAAGATGTTAAGAAAAAAAAATAGTTCTGAGCTGGGAAAAATGTCAATTTATGGTCACAGAAGGCATTGTACTTGGTCACAAAATTTCACAAAAAGGGATGGAAGTTGATCAAGCAAAAGTAAAAATTATTGCTAAACTGCAACCACCTACTACTCATTGCGATGTGAGAAGTTTTACTGGGTCATCTTTGGATTTTATAGAAGATATAAAAAGGAATTTTCTAAAATTGCTAAATCTCTTAGTCATTTATTGGAAAAAGAAGCTAAATTTGAATTTAATGAAGAGTCGTATTAATGCTTTCAATATTTTAAAAGAAAAATTAATAACTGCACCTATAATTATTGCACCTAATTGGAATAAACCTTTTGAATTAAAGTGTGATGCAAGTGATTTTGCAATTGGAGCTGTATTGGGACAAAAATATATTAAAATTTTCAAAGTTATATATTATGCTAGTAAAACTCTTTCTGAAACTCAAAGAAATTACACTACTACTGAGAAAGAGCTTTTAGCTATAGTCTATGCCTTTGATAAATTTAGACCTTATCTTCTTGGTACCAAATGTATAGTTCATACTGATCATTCCGCTATTAAATATTTAATGACAAAAAAAGATGCTAAGCCTAGACTGATAAGATGGGTTTTACTTCTACAAGAATTTGATTTTCAAATAGTGGATAGAAAAGGAACTTATAACCAAATTGCGGATCATTTATCAAGAATTAAGAATGATGTTATTACTGAGGAAAATATAAATGAGAAATTTCCTGATGAACATTTGTCGGCATATTTTTAGGTTGAGTGTTTTGTTTTGAAAAGAGGTCGCCTACAAAAATTGTCGGCGAATTCTTAATTTAATTTAAATAAATAATTTGAAAAGTAGTATTTGATTTTGAAAATAATTTTTAAATTTGAAGATTTTAAGATATGAAATCTCTCACATCCCGAATAGTTTACATAAACGAGCACCGCACCACTGAGCCAGTGTATCTATCCGAAGAATAGACACCTTTGCTTGATAATGGGGCTCGATTAGATAAACTAGAAAGGTTTGTGACATCCGTTTGGTCTGCGAACCAATTTTATAAGCCGACAAGTTCCCCTGTTTAATATGAAAACATTAAACGGGGTTTATATTACTCAGGTTCTTAAAATTCCTATAAAGGCGAGCCCTCATAGTTAATTACATCTTAAGTGACGGGAATCACCTAAGAAAACTCTCGATAATAATCGGTAATTCGATCTCAAGAATCTCGAAGTTTAAGTTTTCAAAGGATTGAATTTTGGAATTTCGATAGGGAATGGATCGAATTTGGAACATTTTGTTTTGGGAATTCGAAAGGAAGAAAGGTAGGAGAAATCACGGATTCGAAGCGAACTTCGGTAATTTCCCGACTATCCTATTGTTTGGCTTTGAATTTAGGAAAGCCCTAATGTTTATTTAATATTTTGATCTTGCCAATTTTAATTAATGAGGACTTATATTCGTATGATGCGATCACACAAATAGCCTTGAAGATGTGAGGGTTTATGTCGTATCGGACGACTACCTCGGAATCCCTAAGACCAGGTTAGGGCTTAATTTGTAATACGAAATGCCTAACGAAGAGTTGAGGATTTATGTTGCACTAGGCAAACTACCTCGAAGTCCTATGGCTTGATTATTTAATTCTAAGAAAGTTTTGCTGAAGTAGACTCAGGTTTTGCTGATGACGATGGTCGTGCTGCCCACCATGCTCCGAGTTCCTTGTTGTAGAGGTTTAGTTTTAGAAGTCATAAATCAGGAGATGAGAGAAGCTTTCTGGTTTAGAGAAAATCTTAAAATCCAGGTGTTTTTAATATTTTAATTAAAAAAATCTTAAAGTTGATTATAACAACACCGGTTAAGATCCCACGGTTCCATCCTTCGGCATCGTTATTTTTATCGGATTCACTTAGTCCGGATGAATTTACTAAACTCAGTTGAATGAGTTCCACACTTTCATTTAGGCCGTGGGAAATCCCGTTAGCAACACGTAGGTTACATCATCAGAGGTATTCCCGATCATCCAACAAGACGTTTTAATTTAGTTGTAGTTGTAGTTTTGTTGTTACGTTTTGTGATTAAATTTTGAGTTGTTTTATATTTTGAAATGTTGTGGCGGTGAATTTTATCTTGTAATGACTTTTAATTTAGTTTTGGTTTCGGTTTTAGGGACTATCCTAAAGGTGTGGGTTTTCATGCAACGGTTGTTTATCATGCAAGAAAAGTAAGTGCGATGCGATTAAATAAATTGCGATAAGGTAAATTGCGATAAAATAACGAGCGTACTGGAGGGTCTTCCCGTCATCCCAAGTTGCACTTAAAACACAATTAGAATAATTAAGCATTTAAAGCAAGTTCCTAGGTAAAGCTAAAGGAAGGGTTATGGTTTTACTACGAGTTCCTAATCCTATAGCTAGTCACCTCCTATGACGTCTAGGTTCTTGTATTTTGGTTTGAGGACGATTTTCTTCATCGAAGAACAACTAAGTTCGATTGTTCTTATAAATATCCTATCATATCGAGGAAGTGCTTAAGACGAATCTTAAACATCTTTTCAATATTTCTAGGATTGTTTTAAGTCGAGAGAATTTAATTATACAAATGAATTAATCGTCGGGAGTTCGAGTTTGTTGTCTTGCTTCGATGAACTAGGACATTTGAATATCTTATGAATGAAGTAACACTTCACTTAACACTCCATTTAGGAGTTATGACAACAAGAGCTTTCGAGGACAAATGGATGTTCAAGTGGTTTATGATTTAATTTCAGTTAATGGATTTAAGTTCGGAATAGTGTTCAAGTTGTTTTAGATTTATTTTTTTTTTTGAATTCGTTATGTCTTAAGTGATGTTATTTTAATTCAATTTAATTTAATTTAATTTAATTTGATTTAATTTTAATTTTAATTTAATTTGATTTATTTTAATTTAATTTAATATGTTTTAATTTAATTTCATTTAATTTAATTTAATTTAATTTAATTTAATTTAATTTAATTTAATTTGATTTAATTTAATTTAATTTAATTTAATTTAATTTAATTTAATTTAAATTTTAATTTAATTTTATTTTTAATTTTAATTTAATATTTTATTTTTTATGTTTTAAAGATGATTTAATTTTAATTGTTAAAGTATTAATTTAATTAAAAATTTAAAAGGACTTAATTTAAATAATTTAACTTTAATTTAATTCAATAATTAAGTCTTTTAGCATTTTAAATTTTAAACTTGGATTATCATTTTAATTAGGAATTAAATATTATTGAGATGATTAATTTAGGGATTCTTAAATTAAAGAATAAATCTCTTCCTAATGACATCCCTATTTTAATAATTCCAAATTTATTATTCTTCCAAATTTAATTAATTATTTGATTAAGGTTTATTTTAATTATTTTTAAATTGTTTAGTAGGTTTCTACCCTTTAATTATTTAAATTTCAATCATCCAAATCAGATTAAGATTAAATATTTTACTTTTTCATTTTATTAAGCCTAAAGTTTTAATTAAGGGTTAAAATTTTAATTTCCATTTTGCCCTTCAAGCTTAATAATTTCATAACTCACTAAATTAAGCTCAAATGAATTTGAAATTTTTATGTGACTTCACTCATATGTCAATAAAGACATTAGAGGAGAAAATGTGATTTTTTTGTATTTAATTTATTTATGTAATTATTTTTTGTGGAAAATAGGGATTTCCAAGGAAAATTTAATAATATGTCCAAGGAAAAGTTTCCGTCCTTAAGATAATTATGGAACATTCCTAATGACCAGAGGACCACTTGGACCAATTTTGGTGATTTTTTTAATTATATTCTTTTTATTACAATTATTTTGAGTTTTGGAGTATTAATTAAATTAAAAATAAAATAAAGGTTGAAAAATGAATTTCATATTTTTTAAAAATCTCTCTAATATCAAGGAAATCAGGGAACCAATTTTCACAATTTTCTGATTTTTCTCTGATTTATTATAATTATTTTAGTGGAAATGCTAGAAAATACATTTTTTAAATTTTAAAATTACCCTAGGGCTTTAAAATTTAATATCTCATCATAGAGACCTAAGAAAAATATGGTGTTTGTTCCTAAGTGATTAAAATTCAAAATGAGACATTTTGGTGAAGTTTATTATTTTTGTGATTTTTATTATTTTTTAATTATTAAAAATATTAAAATAATGCAAAAAATTAACTTTTTTGGAAAATTATAATTTTAATTTTCTTAAATTCCCCTAACATCAGAGAGGCTCCAAAACCAATTTGGTGAATTTTTGAAAAGTATTTTGAAAGTTATGAATTTTTTAAGTTTTAATTTTGGCTAAATGGCTTAATCAACCTATTTGATAGGGCTAACTAAGCCAATTGAGTTCAAACTTTTATGGTGGGTTCCTCTGATCCTAAAGGTCAGTGGAGAATTGATTTCAAGTCAATTTGATGCATGATTAGCTCTAATTAATTAAGGAACTTATTTTGGGTGTTTAAGCCAATTAGGGTTATTCCAAGTGGATTAATTCAAAACCTATTTTTCCTAGGGTCCTCTGGTCATAAGAAACATCACCAAATTTTCCTAGAATTTATTTCACAACATGCTAATTATTGGATTTAAAATACTCAAAACAGTAACATGAATTTGAAAAATCAATAACTTCTCATAGGGATGGCCTCTAACTTTGGAAAATTCAGGGAATGTTCCCAAATTCAGAGGCTTTAAAAGCCCTATGGTCTCATGCCATGGTGAATTTCCTATATGCATCGAGAATTAAAACAATGCAGACAGTAAATGAATTATTAAAAATAAAATACTTAATGAAATTAAATGATTTCTTTTCCACATTATTCTCCTCTGTTCACTGAGCAAGAGGGTATTTTTATTTTATTTTTCTGATTTTTCTACACAAAGTTATGCATTTTTGAAGTTTAGGGAATTAAATAAATAAGAAAATCCCTATTTTTCTATTTATCCGAATCGACGCCGCGTCAACCTTAGCATCTCCGAAGCGCCGCGTGGTGCTTTCTGATTCGACGCTGCCATCCGACTCAGCGCTCCAGGGGCCCGCTGTATCGCTCCGTCTCCTCATCCGGCGCGATCCCGGCCGTCCGTCCGCGCGTGTATAGAATGAACGGCATCCGTTCATCGTCCCCAAGCGTCCTCACCCGAGAGCCGTCCACACTAAAACCCTAAGAACTCACTCATTTCTCAACGGATTTTCGTGTTCTTATGCTCTATGGATTCGTCTTGAAGAGACGAATGAATCTATATGGTGATCATGCATTGAAATTAAGGCATTTGAAATGAAGAATCTCCAGAAGCTCGGGATAAAGAGTTAGCTCATACCTTTGCTGAGAGAAGTGTGGCTTCAATCTGAGGGTTGTGTCACCTTCGATTGGATCCCAGCAAGCTCCAGATGAAGTCTCCTGGTCTGGTGAATTGCCTAGGTATGATTTCGACTAAGCTCGATCACAAAGCTTGGAGTGTGGAACAGATGGGTGGCCTGGAGAGGGGGCTTTTGCTAGTGGACTTCTTCCCTTGGTGCGGTGAAGGTGTAGGACCAATCGATTTGAGGATTGATCCACTTGTGGAGAAGTGTCCCGGTTTTGGGTGGAATTTTGGGTGAGAAATTGGGCTCTGTTGGTGGGGAATAGGGCAAATTGGCACTGGGGATCAAGCTGCTCTAAGTATGGAGAATGATGCTAGAGCAATTTTGGCGAGTTTCGGTAAGGTCCGGTTCGGCACTCCTCATGGCCGAGAGGGGTGATGTTTAAATAGGAGAGGGTGGAGGGCCTCCCGGGGGAGTTAGGGCTTGGGATCGGCTTGCTTAGGTCGAGGGCGGAACGGCCGTGGTGGCCATTGGGCATGGGGCGACTCGGCGAGGTGGAATTCCAAAGTTTGGCTCCTCCCGAGGTCTCGGCCATGGTGTTTTCCGGCGACCCGGGCGGCTGGCCGGCGAGGCATGGGTCACCCTCGGGTCCAGGTGGGTCGGGGCTGGAGATTTGTGCGATCGATTGGCCATGGACATGTGTAAAGGGTTTGAATCGAAGTGGAATGGGAAAGGGCTAGTTTTGGGTCTAAATGGGTCAACCCTTGGTTTTGGGTTAGGTTCACCCTCCAAGGCCAATTTGGGCTGAAGGGAAAGTCACTTGGATCAGCTTGATTAGTGGGGTCAAGTCACAATCCAAGTACAATTAAGCTTAAGCAAGAGTTAGGGGAGACATGGGAGTGGTTAATCACTCTTAAGAGAATCATTAAAGGGTCCCCTCTTCTTGCCATTTTGGGTATGGTGAAGTGTCCAAGGTTTTCATGGCTCACATGTGGCTCATGCATGACTTCATGGCTCACCTTTGGCTTGGAAAAAGCTAAGTCAACTTTCATGAAAGAGGTTTTTAGGAATTTTGGTAATTTAGGAGTGATTTTATGGGATTTGACACATGGCTTGATTTGAAACCATTTGATGATTGATTTGAACTTAGGGATGATTTTAATTAAGGGTATGATGAGAAGAATTTGTCATATGGGCTTTGGCATGAAGTTTGGGCTTTTAGGAAGGTTTAAGAAAGTGGGCTTTTGGTTTGAAAATAAATTTATGGATGGGAATTTTGTGAAGGATTGGGCCAAACAAATGTTGGGTTTAGCTCATGGATGTGTCATGAGTGATTTGAAGCATGTTGGGAGTGATTTGGGTTTGAATTGGGTTGAATTTGAGCTTCCTTGGTGAATGGGCCAATATAGGTCAAATTGGGCTAACTTGGGCCAATGTTGGGCTAGGGTTGAAATTGATGTAAAATAAATGTTGTGAAATGTTTATGGGAGTGTTTCAAAGAGGTTTTGGCTTTGTTTGGGTTTTGATTTTGGGGTTTGGGCTTATTTGGGTTAGGTTTGGGTTTAGGTCAAAATTGGGCCTTTTAGCTTTGGGTTGAATTTGAGTGGGGTTTGGGTCTAAATTTTGAGAAAATCATGTTAGTGTTTTGTTTGTGGGAATGTTAAGGAAGTTTTAGAAAAGATTTGGGGTTAATTGGAGTTGAATTGGGTGAGTTTGGGCTAAGTTTGGGTCATGGGTCCAAATTGGGCTTTAAGGTCCAAAGTGAAATTGGATTCAAATGTCAATCAAATTGGGCTTAGATTTGGTCTAGATTGGTGTTGGTGATGTTGAATTGAAGTTTAGAATTGAATTGGACCCGAATTTGGGTCAATTGGGTAGGTTTGGTTTTACATTGGGTTCACTTTGGGTTAAAATGGGTCAAATTGGGAATTTTGACAAAAGTGGGGTAAATTGACAAAATTAGCCCATGGTGTAGTTGAAAAAAATGAAATTGGGAATATTTGGGATTTTTTGGAATTTTTTGGGAGTTTTCTGAATTTTTGGATTTTTTTGGCTAAGAGGGGCATTTTGGGTATTTGGAGGGTATTGGGGGTATTTTTGGAATTTTTGGTATTTTTGGTTATTGATGATCAATTTGAGTAATGTGGGAATGTTGAATTGAAGTTTAGAATTGAATTGGACCAGAATTTGGGTCAATTTGGTAGGTTTAGTTTGACATTGGGTTCACTTTGGGTTAAAATGGCTCAAATTGGGGATTTTGACAAAAGTGGGGTAAATTGACAAAATTGGCCCATGGTGTAGTTTAACAAAATGAAATTGGGAATATTTGAGATTTTTTGGAATTTTCTGGGAATTTTCTGAATTTTTGGATTTTTTGGCTAAGAGGGGCATTTTGGGTATTTGGAGGGTATTATGGGTATTTTTGGAATTTTTGGTATTTTTGGGTATGGATGATCAATTTGAGTAATGTGGGAATGTTGAATTGAAGTTTAGAATTGAATTGGACCAGAATTTGGGTCAATTGGGTAGGTTTGGTTTGACATTGGGTTCACTTTGGGTTAAATGGGTCAAATTGGGGATTTTGACAAAAGTGGGGTAAATTGACAAATTGGCCCATGGTGTAGTTGAATAAAATAAAATTGGGAATATTTGGGATTTTCTGGAATTTTCTGGGAATTTTCTGAATTTTTGGATTTTTTGGCTAAGAGGTGCATTTTGGGTATTTGGAGGGTATTGGGAGGTATTTTTGGAATTTTTGGTATTTTTGGGTATGGATGATCAATTTGAGTAATGTGGGAATGTTTGGGATTGATTTTGAGGAATTTTGGGTAATTTAGGTAATTTTGCAAATTTTGGGTGGTTTCGAGGGTTTTGGGTAGAGTTAGCGGGTGTAGGGTCCCGGGGGTCAAAAATTGAAAATTTGGAAAATTGAAGCTTGGGTGAATGTAAGTGGATTGAAATTATTTTGGTTGAGCCATGAAGCCATATCAAGCCCACATGAGTCATGAAGGGACTCATTTGAGGCACCCACTATGTTGTTCCTAACCCTCTTGCTGAGGGCTTAGGGGTTAAAGACCATCCATGTGAATCACCTGCATGAGTCGGGAGGTCAAGTTGGGTATAGGTGTGGTTTTAGGAGGTGTGTGTGAAAATGTAGTGTATAGGTGTAGTATGTGTGTAAGTCGACCCTTCACCGGACCGAGGCCGCCGAGGCGGTCCTGAGGCCCGAAGAGTCTATAGAAACTCATCCTTTAAACTTCCACACTTGATTTACCTCAGGTGATTAGGGGTCTATAATCAAGTTTGTGGAGTTTGCAGGGAGTTAAGAAGTGGTTTGAATTTCTAAGTGGTGGGTCCCAATTCTAATCCTCTAGGATAGTCGAAAGGAAAAGCTTAAGGCTAGATCCTAAGTACTAAAGAGAAGAGAGAAGACCTCATCGAAAATGAGGTCAACAAATGGACCCCCAATAGGTGTGGTGTGCTAACCAAGCACACCGCGCATATTGGCGTTGACCGAAAAGATCAACAAAACCAACACGGATGTCCAAGTGACACACTTGGGACGAAGTAGAAGAATTCCGTCGGGGAGTGTCAAGTATATCTTTGGGACTGGAGATTCCTGAACTCTCGCTGGGGAAAGGAAAAGGAGGTGAATCCCAAATCACATGATTTGGGGGAATTTCGATTTAGATTTTAGTTGTTTCAGTTTAAGTTTTGATGTGTAAGTTCAGATTTTAGCTTGAGTTTCAATTTAGATTGAAGTTTTGTTAAAATTAATTTTAAGGGATTTGATTTGAAATGAAAATTGAAATTTTGTGGTTTTGGATGTAACATCCTCAACCTCAAAAGAAAATTGAATTGATTGAATTAAATTATTACAATGAGGAGAGATCTCGAGCAATGCGGTATTGGATGTAAAATCTTTAACCTCAAGAGTTTGATTTTGATGTATTTCATTGCGATAGGGAAAGAATCCTAAAGCAATGCGGTCTCGGATGTAAAATCCTCGACCCCAAGAATTTGATTTCGATGTATTTCATTGCGATAGGGAAAGGAACCTAAAGCGATGCGATCTCGGATGTAAAGTCCTCGGCCCCAAGAATTTGATTTTGATGTATTTCATTGCGATAGGGAAAGGAACCTAAAGCAATGCAGTCTCGGATGTAAAATCCTCAACCCCAAGAATTTGATTTCGATGTATTTCATTGCGATAGGGAAAGGAACCTAAAGCAATGCAGTCTTGGATGTAGAATCCTCAACCCCAAGAATTTGATTTCGATGTATTTCATTGCGATAGGGAAAGGAACCTAAAGCAATGCAGTCTCGGATGTAAAATCCTCAACCCCAAGAATTTGATTTCGATGTATTTCATTGCGATAGGGAAAGGAACCCAAAGCAATGCAGTCTCGGATGTAAAATCCTCAACCCCAAGAATTTGATTTTGATGTATTTCATTGCGATAGGGAAAGGAACCCAAAGCAATGCAGTCTTGGATGTAAAATCCTCAACCCCGAAGAATTTGATTTTGATGTATTTCATTGCGATAGGGAAAGGAACCTAAAGCAATGCGGTCTTGGATGTAAAATCCTCAACCCCAAGAATTTGATTTCGATGTATTTCATTGCAATAGGGAAAGAATCCTAAAGCAATGCAGTCTTGGATGTAAAATCCTCAACCCCAAAGGTTTGATTTTGAATAATCATTGATTTTGCAAAGATTTGTAGTGTTGATTTGAAAAGTGCGGAATTTTGGTGTTTCGAGAATTTCATGAAAGTTGTAAAAGAGTTTTGTGGAAAGAAACAAATTAGGAGGGAATATGTAGATGCTACATATCCCATTCAAAAGAGTTGATTGAGAGTTGCTGGTTTGGATTGGATATAATTCCTTGCCACTAGATTTGATCCGTGTCAATGGAATCAACCGCTTCCATCCCGGACAAGGGAGAGAGTAGAACAGATTGGATTTCAGATTTGGAAGGTTGAGTTTGAATTTGATTGAGATTTGGTTTGAGATCTTGAAGGTTGAATTTGAAATTGATTGAGATTTGAATTGAAATTTGGAATGTTGAATTTGAAATTCGATTGAGATTTGATTTAAAATTTGGAAAGTTGAATTTGAAATTCGATTGAGTTTTGATTCGAGATCTGGAAGGTTGAATTTGAATTTGATTTAAATTTGATTTAAGATTTGTGTTCATTTTGTTTGTCTTTTAACGATTCAAATTTTATTTTATCGTGAATTTGGAGTTTATCATCTTTTAGATTTTTAAGGAAAGTTTTCTTTTATTCTTTTTGTTTCTTTTCTGTTCTTTGTTCGAAGTTCATTTAACTTTAATGGCGTTTCCCTGATCAACTTGCACAAAAGAGGTGAAGGCCAAAAATGTGACATGGTCACTTTCATTCCAATCATGTTGAAGATACATCATACAACTCGATCTGGAATACATCTCATACAATCCATATAGACTCAAAACGGACTATGTATGATCTTTGTCGATCCATCCAAAAAGGTATCCATCAAAAATCCATGTACGAATAGTGAGGTACATGGTCGATAACATCACCTTCCAAGCCATCCTTGGCAAGGATGCCGTATGGATGTACGTTGGAGGTGTGATATTTTCCATGTAACTCACGGCTCGTAAGGCCGGAGGCTCTCTAGCTCCGGGTGCGGGCTGGAAGTGGTAAGGTGCTTTCTGTCATCCATCCTTCTAAAAGAAGCGAGATCCGCTTCAGTGGTACTCCCGGTATGCAATGTTTAGCGACATCTGCTCCGTTGCCCTTTAGTATCATGACGGAACCTACGGTAATGGTATCTTTACTGGCCCTCGGAACTCACCTGGGCCTGCTATCCGGAGGTCAGATCCGAACATGATATTACACTCGTTCAGAAAAGAAACTATGCAGAAAGGTCTGACAAAGTCGTGGTGATCTATGTGCGGGGGTATGCAGTCACCCTTCTTGTAAATGTTAATGATGCAACTGTTGGGTATGCAATCTGCTGGCAGTACCCTCCATGTTATCATTCTTTTTACCATCCTTTTAATGACTAATGGCATTGGATCCACCTGGCCATGACGGAGTATCCCCGGTGGGTTTCCCTTCCTGTCTTCTGCGAAGTTGTAGCAGCATCCACATTGTATTGTAATTCTCCCCTTCCCTGGCATCCATCTCCGGGGTTCTGAGTAAGTGTTTTCTCTTAAGCGGCCCGCTCGGCCCATCCTTTTCAAATCCCGGATGCAGTCCACGATTTGTTGTTGTTCGTATTCTGAGAACACGTCTGTATGTAGCTCGAGGCCTTCTAGTATATTGATCCTCCTGCCTCTAATTCTCTCGAAGTATTCAAAAGTTTTCTTCTCGACATTCTGTATTCTTTCTAGCTCGTATTCTGGGATAATTTGCAAATGGCGAGGCCTGGTGACGTACTGTGGGATATATGGCTCAATCCCTTCACGTTCTCTGCATACCTCGGCTCCTCGGGGATGATGTCCGTCGGGACATCCTCCGGGGTTGCTACGCAACAAGGTCATGCATTGCGGTGACTTTATCGATGGCGTAGTAGCCTTCTTTCTTCGTTCTTCTTGAGATTTCCCTGGTCTCTTCGTTATCCTCGGAGGCTGGTCTCCTTTCTTCGAGTTCTGGTGAATTGGTGTCCTTGAAGTGTATGTGCTGGCGGTAGCAAATGCCTCGTCGCACTGTGTCCGCTGCTAATTTAGTTAACATCTTGCGGATACGGCGATTTTTATTTCTTCGTTGAGTTGCTGTGAGAGTAGCTCTTCGTACTTCCTGAGTTTCTGTGGGCGCGGCGCTGACAAGCCTGCCCTCCGCTGTAGCGACTACAGACTTGATTCTCTTGTCCTCTTCAGTGTTTGTTTTTCTTTTCTGGCTGTTGGATTGGTGGCTTGGGCCACCCACTTTCATTCTTGTCACGTGGGCGGTTCCTCTCGGTCGATCGGGACCCGGTCACTTTCCTCGTATTGCGAGGCCTGCTGGTGCGAAGTCTGAGTCGATCTCTATTATCGCTCCGTCTTTCACCCTCTTTTCGTCGAGTGCGAGGCTTACGCCATTTCTAAAGTTCGGGACCAACCGCCGTTCGACATTTCCCTGCGAAAAGACAAGGAAAAGGATCGAGAGCATGTACTAAGAACAAGAACATTAAGAAAATGTTTATTAAAGACAGTTTTTTTTTATTATTATTTCTTGTATTTTTAAATTTAATAGGAATGAAGTGGGAAAAGATCAGGAAAGAGATTTTGATATGGAAGAGAAAACAAGAAAAAACTTTATCATCATGATTTTATTTATTTTAGCGCATTTTTATTATTTTTGGGTTCGGACCCAGTCATAAGTAATTACTTCGCCCGTGCTTCTAGGGATGAAGAATTTATTCCTTCGAAACATCAGGTAGCGTAATACTTCTTCAAGTATCGTCCGTTGATCGGAAGCATATGTCGTTCTCCTTGGCGATTCACTAGGCGGTAGGAGCCTCCTGAGTAGGCTGCCTCGACCACAAACGGTCCCTCCCAAGTGGGTTCGAATTTTCCTCCATCTTGCGGTGTGCGAGAATAGGTCTTTGAGAACGAGAACTAAATCACCAACTTTGAAGGTTCTTGGGCGGACCAGTCTGTCATGGGCTTGAACCATCTTAGCTTGGTATAGTTCTAAATTCTGCTGCGCTGCGAGTCTTTTTCCTTCCATGCTTTCCAATTCTTCTAGTCGTAATTTGGCATTCTCTTCTGTCGTGATCTTGCTTGCAAGCTGCGATCCTGAGTGAAGGAAGATCTGGACCTCTAAAGGTAACACTTTGCCTCGGACCCATACACCGGAGCGTAAGGTGTAGCTTGAGTAGGAGTTCGAAGGTTGTCCGGTAGGCCCATAAGGCTTCTAATAACTTCTCGTGCCAATCTCTCTTATTATCGTCCAAAGTTTTCTTTAAAATTTGAACGAGAGTTTTATTAAAAGCCTCAGCCAGGCCGTTTGCTCTTGGATAGTAAATTGTTGAATACCGCCAGTCGATTCCGTGTCTCCTGACAAAATTGTTGATTTGTGTGCTTCTGAATGCTGATCCATTATCTCTCCGAAACGGTAGACAACGTTGTTCTTGAAAAATTGTAGCACGTGATGTGTTTTCACTTCTCTGAGTGGAATTGCCTCCGCCCACTTGGAAAAGTAATTTGTAGCTGCAAGAATGAAGCGATGTCCTTTTGAAGATGGTGGTTCTATTGGACCCACTATATCCATACCCCAACATTCAAATGGCCACGACACAATTGTCGGATGTAGCACATTTGGAGGTTGGTGTAGAACCACTCCGTGCACTTGGCACTTGTGACGGCTCTTGGCGATTTTCATGCGGTCGGTCATCATCGAGGGCCGGTAGTACCCTAGTCTTTTAATTTTCATTTTCATCTTTGGACCCGGCTGGTGAGCGCCACGAGTCCGAGTGCACCTCTTTAACAATTTCACGAGCCTCGGACCCGCTCGGGCATCTTAGCCACATTTGATCAAAAGACCTTACGTATATTGTATTGTTTATTAATGCGTAGGACGAGTTCTTTTCTTGATCGATGGGCTAACGACCTATCGTCCGGTAGTTTTCTGTTTGCGGTTAGTCTATTAATGGTTGTCGCCGATCTTACGTGTTTTTCATCCTTTGTTGTAACTGATTCTTCTTCTTTTTCTGATTTGTGTATTGTGTCTATGTCGAGCTGTGATAGGACCTGACGTCCGTGAACTGACACTTCCACTGATTCATCTTGCAAACAGGAAAATTCTTTTGCGAGACGGGCTAGGTCATCTGCTAAAGCGTTTTCTTTTCTGGGAATTTTGTAGATTGTCACATTTTGTATGGCATACTGGAAGTATTGCTCGAGTCTTGGCTTTAAAATTACATCTTGTCCGCGATACGTTGAATGATTAGCTGCGAATCCCCGTAGATGTTGATGTACGTTATCCCCATTATGAATAGTTAACTCTAGTCCTGTTATGAGGGCTTTGTATTCTGCTTCGTTATTTGTACACGGCTCTGTCAAGTGGTAGGAGTATCTTAACATCCCCCGCTCCGGTGTTATAAAGATTAATCCGATCCCTGCCTTACCGGGCACTATCACTTGCGATTCTTCGTCTTTGTGTGCTGAAGATGCTCCGTCGAAATATAAGTCCCAACGTCGATCATCAGGGTCTTCTACGTTCATTATTTGTTCATCTGGCAAGTCGTCATTGAGAGGTGATTCTGCCGGCAAAGGGTGTGCGAGGAAGTCAGCTAGGACTTGTCCCTTTACGGCACGAAGAGGCACGAAAGTTATATCGAATTGCAATAATATCATTGACCATCTGGCAAGTCTGCCGGAAAGCGTTGGACGGGTCATCGAGTATTGCAATGGATTAAATTTCGAGATCGAGTTGACCTTATGAGAAAGCATGTAGTGCACGAGCTTTTGAGCGGCGAAGATCGGGGACCAAACGGTGCTTTTCGATTGCGGGATACCTTATTTCCGTCGGAAGTAAACGACGGCTTAGGTAGTAAAGAGCATTTTCTTTACCCTCATCATTGACACAGGCTAACGAGGCTCCGAGAGAGTCGTCTAAAGCCACGGTATAAAGTATCGGCGGTCACACGAGGCCGGGGCTGCTAAGACGGGAGGTGTCATTAAATATTGCTTAATGTCCTCGAAGGCCCTTCGGCATTTCTCTTCCCGAATAAATTTGGCGTCCTTTTTAACTAGTGCCGAGAAAGGCTGACACCTACCGACAAGTTTGAGATAAAGCGTCGAAGATATGCCGACTTCCCTTGAAAAGATCATAGTTGTTTTAAGGTTACGGGAGGTGGCATTTCTAAGATAGCTTTAATCTTTTCCGGGTCGATTTCAATTCCACGATGCCGGACAACGAATCTAAGAATTTCCGGAGGTGACGCCGAAGGCGCATTTTAAGGGGTTCATCTTAAGGTTAAATTGTCTTAATCGTTCGAAAACAATTCTCAAATCATACGGGTGGTTTTCCTTTACTTTGCTTTTGATGACCACATCATCCACGTAGCATTCGACTTGATTGTGGATGAGATCATCAAAAATTCTTGTCATCGCTCTCGGTAGGTTGCTCCTGCATTCTTCGATCAAATGGCATCATTGTGTAGCAATATACTCCAATCGGCGTTCGAATGCTGTAAGTTTTTCATCTTACGGAGCCATTTTTATGTGGTTGTATCTCGAAGATCCATCCATGAACGAAAATATTTCATGTGTCGAAGCGATGTCAATCATTAATTACGAGATCGGTAGAGGGAATTCATCTTTTGGACATGCCTTGTTTAAATCTACGAAATCCACACAAATTCGATCGACCATTCTTATTCACTGGTGGTACCACATTGGCTAACCAAGTCGGGTATTGTTCTTCACGGACAAATTTAGCGTCTATTAGCTTTTTAACCTCGAGCTATGACTTGTTGTTCGATTTCTAGACGCATTCTTACGGGACCTTGTACGAGCTGGAACGAAGCGGGGATCCACCCCTAGCTTATGGATTGCGACCTGCGGAGCTAAACCTGGCATCTCATCGTAGCTCCGAAGCAAAACGGTCTTTAAATTCCATTAATAACTCAATTATTTCTTCGGAGTCTTCTTTATTGAGTAAGGAGCTAACAAAGGTAGGTCTAGGTTCTTCGCTAGTACCTAAGTTAACTTCCATTAACTCATCTATTGTAGATTTGATCTCTTCTTCGAATTCTGGTGGAGCGTCTCCAATTTGTAAATCTTTGAGTTCTTCTGTAGCTTCCATGCAGTCTTCATTAGACTTGCAAGTGACAACCATGCAAAATTCAGTATCGTCAGTCGATCCTACTTGTGCCGAATCCGAGACCATGCTTTGAATTGGGTGGACGACCGGAGTTATTCCATAAATTTTCAAAATGTTGTGATCGACCTTTTGTCCATTGTCGAGGTAAGAAACCACGGCTGAATTAAATTTTGAACACGGGGAGAGTACCACTCGAAAGGCAATTCCATTAATTCGATGAAGTAGCATCTTCAAATTGTACATTATTTTTAGTTTTGGAGGAAGGAGCACCACGGTAGAATTTGATGGGCTTTGCACCGCCGCTACGTACCTCTTTGACCACCATACCCTCGATCTTATTAGAACGGATTGGGGTCAGGGTCATAGTATGTACATAGTGGTTAATCTTCTCGTACATCGATTTATATTCATCGTTTCTTTCATCTTCGAGAGGGATTCTGAATTGCGGCTTCTTCCGACTTATTGTCGCTGCTTCTTGTTTGATTTCTTTTTCTTCTTCAGAACTGTCTTCCCAATCAACATTGATGGCTGGTTTCCTCTGTCCAATTGTCCTAACGTCTCTGCCACGACCTCGTCCCCGGCCTCGACCTCGGATGCGAGTTGTGGAGAAACCTTCACCATCTCGCCGTAAGGGAGTGGTGAGTGACTGTTGGACTAGAATTTCGAGTCCTTCGTTGTCCCGAACTTCCTTTGCCTCATTCGTTATGGTATCTGCGGAGAAGATTGTTTTCTTCGGAGGTGCATAATAAGCTGCATCTTCATGGACTCCAATTTCATGTACGGAGAACGGTTGTAAGTCACCTTTGATGCACTGTTCCCCTCCATCGTAGTATTTGATGCATTGATGTAGAGATGATGGTACCATCCGATTTTCATGTATCCATGGTCGGCCCGATAGAGCGTTAAACGACGTTTCGAATCAATTATGTGAAATTTCGCGGTTGTCTTTGCTAAGTCACCGGTCTTCATTAAGCGAGGTTATTGAGCCGAGGGCTCTTTCTCCTTTACGGTTGAATCCTCTTAATAACATTTTGTACGCTTCGAGCTCGCGAGCATCAATTTCCAAGTATGCTAGCGTTCGAAGATTCATTATATTGATTGATGCTCCTGGATCCACCAATACTGCGGAGAGTGTAAACTTCCCGATTGTAGCTTGAAATGTACAACGGTCGGTTGTGGTCTGCTGTCCAAGTAGTAGGTCATTGTCCGTGAAGGTAACACCTCGCTGTTCTTTTAACGAGCAAACCTCATCTAAGGAATCTCCAGTCATTTGAGCTAAGCAAATCTCTGGATCAAGTAAGGCCTTGATCAGAGCTTCTCTCATCTCCTTTGATAAGATGAGAGCGTCGTAGATGCTCAGTTTGGTCAGTAGTTTCCTAAGATGGGCTAGCACGTTGTAGTCCACTTTATTTTCATGTGTCTCGTTTTCTTCCCGAATGGGTATCTCTTCCGCGGGGTTGGTTCTTCACGAACAATCACCGCTTTCCTTTGTCCTTTGGACCCATTCTCGGAGGTAGAACTCTTCCACTTCTTAAGTTGACTTCTGTGATTTCTTCTGAATCTAGTATTGAGTTTGCTGATGTCTTCTTCTGAATCGGAATGACAGGTTCTTCTGGATTAGCTTCGGAGTCTGAAGGCTCTAACTCTATTGTATTTGGAGCTCCTCGAAACTCGCAAATAGATTTGTTGCTTGTTGAACTTTCGTAACCTCCTTGGTGGATGTCTTCTTTGTCATTGTAATCGTCGAGATTGTGTATGATTTGAGAATTGTTATTTGTATCGGAATCGACGTCCGAATTAGGTTGATTGTCGCTAGTTACGTAATTGTTAGAAACAGTTAAAACGTAGCCAACGCCATAACCCTCATCATTATAAGATCCCACGGAGTGAGCAAATAATCATACGAGTCGGAGGTTCGAGGGATTTCTCCCCGAATCGGAAACAACTATCCTAGGATAAGCAGCCCCTAGTCTAGCCTTAGGAGCCTCGGTCTTCTCTTCTTCGTCAATTTTCTTCTTTTCTTCAATTGTCTCTTGTTGAGGTTGTTCTTCTATCGCAAGTGATAGTGCCGACTTGACAGGTTTCGAACTCTGAATTGAGGCTCGCACCGAAGTGGTTTAGATGCGATCTAAAATCTTCTTCGAAGACTTTGTCCAAGCGGTAGTCCATCCATCGTCTGTCGCATAGGGATCTAACGGAACAATGAAATCCGTCGAGATAACATTGACGGAACCTCCTTTCTGGGGCTCCTTCATGTACTCCTTCGGGATCGTTATATTCTCTTTCCGAAGATTGTCGTTGAGCCAACTTTTGAAGGTAATACAATCTTCTATCTTGTGTCCGAGCATCCGGTGGTAAGGGCAAAGTTGGGATCACCTTTCTTGTCGACTTCTTCGGCCTTTTAGGCTACGGCGATTGGAAATCTGGAGTCTTCATCAAACTGCGGAACATTTTCGGCACTGCCTCATTCTTGAACGGATACTCCCTGCTTAAAAGCTCCCTCAACGTACATCGTGGACGAGGCGGTTGTTCATACTGTTGAGATGACTGATAGCTGGGTCGGGGTTGCTGGTAATTCTGTTGAGATTGCTGTGGCCGTTCTGACGGTATTTGTATTGGCTGCTTGCCTTTATCGGCTCGCTGCGACGATCCCGGACTTCTTTTCAAAAGTTTTTACGGGCTTCGTTTGTACTGTTTTATCGGTGAAACTTAGTTGCTTTGCCTCCTCTTGCAAGCTTCCGGCCTTGCTTAACAACTTCTCGAAAGTCTTAATAGTAAATCCCTTGAGGAGAAGTGCTATAGGGCCATGGATGCTTTTTAGTAAAATGCCAACTGCATGCTGTTCTTGTAACTGTGGCTCACACTTCATACTTAGATTCCTCCATCGAAGTATGTAGTCCACCAAGGTTTCGTTCGGCTTCTGCTTCTCTACCACTAAATCACCTATAGTGATGTGGTGCTGAGCTCCGGCAAATCGCTTGATGAAGAGGTTCTCTAATTCGAAAATGTTTTCACCGAACCGTTTGGTAATTCGCATACCAATCAAAGGCAATTCACGACAGTGCTGCGACAATCGGGTGTGGTGTTTTTCAGAGGCGATCCGGTGTTGGCCCGTGAGCATGCGGTCCTCGGAATCCGGAGTGGGTCGGAGCTTGATGTTTGTGAAGTCAATTAGTTCTTTGCCATGTGTAAAGGGTTTGAATCAAAGTGGAATGGGGTAAGGGTGTATTTTTAAGCTAAATTTAGTCAGATGCATGGATTAGGCTAAGTGCGCCTTCTCTCATGGCTAGTTTGATTTGAAGAGAAAGTGGTTTAGATTGACTTGATTGAGTGGGGAAAAGTCACCATCCAGTATAATTAAGTTTAAGAGGAAGGTTTAGAGGAGACATGGGAGTGGTTAATCACTCTTAAGAGGATCATTAAAGGGTCCCACTCCTCTTAGCATTTTGGGTATGGTGAGGCTTCCGAGGGCTTTCATGGCTCGCATGTGGCTCGTACATGGCTTCATGGCTCATCTTTGGCTTGGGAAAAGTTAAGTGACTTCATGAAAAAGGGTTTTGTGGTGTTGACATTTTGATGGGAATTGTTTTGAGGCTTGATTTGGATTTATTTGGTGATAGATTTTAGAACTTAGGAAGTGTTTTAAGTCAGAGGGATGATGAGAGGAATTTCATGTGGGCTTTGTCTTGGAATTTGGGCTTTTGAATTTGTCTTGGATGGGCTTTTTAGAAAGGTTTAAGAAAGTGGGCCTTGGGATTTATGGATGGGAATTTTTTAAAAGGTTGGACGGAAATAATTATTGGGTTTGCTTTAAGGATGTGTCATGAGTAAATTGAAATAAATTTGAGGTGGATTTGGGCTTGATTTAGGTTTGGATTTGAGTTCATTTGGTACATGGGCTAGGGTTGAAATTGATGTAAAATTAATGTTGGGAAATGTTTATGGGAGTGTTTGAAGAGGTTTCAACTTTTGTTGGGGTTGGATTTTTGGGGTTTGGAATTACATTTTGGGTTAAGTTTGGGTTTAGGTACGAATTGAGCTTCTTGGTTTTTGGTAAAATTGGGGTAAATTGACAAAATTAGCCCGTAGTGTGAATAGCAAAATGAAATTGGGAATATTTGGGATTTTGGAATTTTACGGGAATTTTTGGAATTTTTGGATTTTGGGTGAGGGCATTTTGGTAATTTGGAAGGTATTGGGGGTATTTTTGGAATTTTTGTAAATGGTCAATTGAGTGGTAGGAGAATGTTTAGGATTGATTTTGGGAATTTGGGTGATTTGGAGAATTTTGGAAAATTTGGGTAATTTGAGGGTTTTGGGTAGGGTAGGCGGGTGCAGGGTCCGGGGGGTCAAAATTGAAGATTTGGAAAATTGAAGATTGGGTAAATGTAAGTGAAGTAAATCATTTTGGTTGAGCCATGACACCATGAATCCATGTTAGCTTTATCTGTTATGAAGGGACTCATTTGAGGCATTCAACATGTTGTTCCTAACCCTCTTAGCGAGGGCTTAGGGGTTATGGACCATCCATGTGAATCACCTTCATGGTCGGGGAGGTCGAGTTGGGTATGGGTATGATTTTAGGAGGTGTGTGTGAAAGTGTAGTGTATAGGTGTAGTGTGTGTGTAAGTCGGCCCTTCACCGGGCCAGGACCACCCGAGGCGGTCACAGAGCCCGAAGAGTCACATGGAACTCATCCTTTAAACTTCCACATTTGATTTCGAAGCCCTCCCCAGGTAATTGGGGGTCTGATCAAGTTTGTGGGTTTGCGAGGAGTTAAGAAGTGGTTTGAATTTCTAAGTGGTGGGCCCTAATTCTAATCCTAGGATGAGTGAAGAAAAGCACAAGGCTAGATCCACAAGTACTACAAAAAAGGAAGAGAAGACCTCATGAAATGAGGTCGGCAAACCATCTTATCGAAATGGTGAGAGGAACCCGATCAGGCGGGAGTCTCCGAAATTGTACGCATATTTTTAGGTTAAGTGTTTTGAGAAAGGGTCGCTTACGAAGTGTCGGCGAATTTTAAAATTTTAAATTTAATTTAAATATATATAATTTAGAATGTAGCATTTGATTTTGAAAATAATTTTATGTTTGAAAATTTTAAGATATGAAATCAAGCCAGAGCCTCACATCCGAATAGTTTATATAAACGATCACCACACCACAAACCATGCATCATCCCCCAGAATAAGCCTTGCTTGATGATGGAGCTCGATTAAATAAACTCGAAGATTTGTGACATCCGTTTGATGCCTTACCAATTTTATAAGCAAACAAGTTCCATGCTTAATATAAAGAAATTAAGCGGGGTTTATGTCACATACGGGTTCTTAGAGTTCACATAAGGCAGGCCCACATAGTTAATTACATCTTAAATGACGAGAATCACTTAAGAAAACTCTCGATAATGATCATTGATTTTGCTCTCAAGAATTTCGAAATTTAAGATTTTCAAAGGATTGAATTTTGGAGATTCAAAGAGTTAGCTCGAATTTGAAATAGTTTATTTCGGGAGTCCAAGGAAGAGAAGTAGGAGAAGTTGAGGATCCATGAAGAGATGTAGCTGACTTCTGAGCTATTTTATTGTTTGGCTTCAATTTGGGAGTATATTTAATGTCTCGATCTGGTAATTTTAATTAATTTGGACTTATATTTGTATGATAAAATCATACAAAAACGGCCTCGAAGATGTGAGGGTTTATATCGTGCAACGTACCCAGGAGTCTAAAGACCGATTAGGGCTTAATTTGCATAATGTGATTGTACCATTGCTAACGAAAAATTGAGGATTTATGTTGCCTTATGAAAATTATAAATCCTATGGCTTGGTTATTTAATTCTAAGAATGGTTTTTCTTTGATGTCGATCCGAGTAATCGAGGGGATGAGAAAAAGTGTTGCAGTTTAGAAATCTTAAAATCCGAATGTATTTAGTTTGTTAGGGGAATCTTAAAGTTGATTATAACAACTGCAGTTAAGATCACGGTTCACCGTTAAAATAGCAATTATTTTTATCGAATTCACTTAGTCGAGATAAATTTGCTAAACTCGGCGGACGAGTTGCAACACAATTTAGGCAGGTGGGAAATCCGTTAATAACGCATAGTTACATCATCAGAGGTATTCCCGATCATCCGTATAAGACGTTTTAATTTAGTTATAAATTTTGTGGTTGTGTTACGTTTGTGATTAAAATTTGAGTTGTTTATATTTGAATGTTATAGGTGAATTTTATTTTGTCGTGACTTTTAATTTAGTTTTGTGTTTCGGTTTGTGGCTATCCTAAAAGGTTTAGTTTTCCTACAACAATCTTGTTTAACATGCAAGAAAGGTAAAGCGTAGTACATGTAAGTAACTTGCAATAACATAAAAGCGTGCCTGGAGGGTCTTCTAGTCATTATTTAGCTACACTTAAAACGGTTGTTAGGAGCCTTTAGAGCTTTATTACAAATACCTAGGTAAAGCCGAGAAGGTTTTGAGGTTAATACACTTCAAAGTCCCAATCTATAGGCTGGCAGATCGATTCTTTATGACGTTTGGGTTCTTTCGTTTTATGGATGATTTTTCTTAGAAGAATAATTAAGTTAATTATTCTTCTTAAAACACCTCATTGTATTGAGGAAGTTTTTCGAACGGGTTCTAAACATCTTGATACTTACGAGATTATTTTGAGTCTAAATGAACTTTTATTGTAGAGATGAATCAATCATCGAGGAATTTAGTTAATTTGCTTCTTGCTCGATTAGGATGTTTGATTATCATATAAGTAAAGTGACATTTCACTTGATGCTCCATTTAAGAGTTATGATAACGAAAGCCTTTAAGGGTAAATTAATTTATTAAAGATTTTAATGATTTAAAATTAGAATTGATGATTGAGAAAGTGGTTTAATTTAATTATGAAATTTTAATAATTTTAAGTTTGGAATAGTGTAAAAATTGTTTTTTAAATTTAGTTTTAAATCTTTAAACTTTTTTTTATCTTAATGTTTTCGGATTAATTTTGATGTTTTAAATTTACTTAGAAGTGTTTGAATTATTCATATATTTTGATTGTTTGATTTAGGTTAATTATGATATTTTGATTGGATTTTGATTAGCTTTATTTGTTTTATATGTAGTATGAGTTGTTTTAATATTATTTAAAATTTCAAGTGCTTGGTTGTTATTAAGTGATGTTGAATTAATTTTTAAACTTAATTTAATTTAATTGTTATATCACTTAATATTTTTTAAATATTAATTTAAGTAAGGGTTATTTTCTTTTTATTTTTAAGTTTTCTAATTCCGATTATTATTTTAGGGTTAATTAAATTAGATCTTGTGAAAGTGATTTATTTAGGGATTTTAAATTAAAGAATTAATGTCTTCCAAAGTTATATCCACCCCAACATAAGCAATCAATTTGTAGTTTAATCTTCCAAAATTTAAATTATTTAATTAATTAAAATTTACTTTTAAATGTTTTTTAAAGTAATTAGTGGGTTTCTACCTCTAATTGCCTAGATTTTCAATCATCTAATGAAAATTTTAAAATCGGATATTTTACCCTCCCTTTTGATTAAGCTAGAATATTAATTAGGGTTAAAATTTTGATTACCTTTATGCGTTTTAAAGTGATTTATTTTTCATAACTCTAAATTGAGCTCAAATGAACTTGAAATTTTTATGTCACTTCACTCATATGTCAATTAAGACATTAGAGGAGAAAATGTGATTTTTGAATTTAATTTAATTTATATAAATATCTTGATGAAAAATAGGGATTTTCGGTTAATTAACAACATGACCAGGAAAGTTTTCCTATTCTTAGAGAGAATTATGGGATGTTTCTAATGACTTGAGAGGACCACTTGCACCCATTTTGGTGATTTTTGAATTATATTTTATTTACTATAATTATTTTGAGTTTTGGAGTATTAATCGATTATAAAATAAAATTAAAATTGAAAAATGGATTTTATATTTTTCTTAAATCTCTCTAACCTCAAGAGTCCAAGAGAAACAAAATTTATAATTTTATGATTTTTGTTTGATTTATTAGAATTAATTTCGTGAAAATGTAAGGGAAATTCATTCTTTAATATTAAAAATTGTTTTAAGCCTTTAAAATTCAATATCTTAACCTAGAGACTTAGGAAAAATATTTGGTTTATTCCTAAGTGATTAGGAAGCAAAATATGATATTTTTGTGATTTTTATTACTTTTATGATTTTATTATTTTTAATTATTTAAAATATTAAAATAAGGTAGAAAATGAAGATTTTTAAAAATTCCAATTTTAATTTTTTTAGACTCCTCTAATATCAGATTGAGCCCCTAAAACTAATTTGGTGAATTTTTAAAATGCATTTTTAGAGTTATGAATTTTAATGTTTAATCTTGGTCATATAACCAATTAATCCATTTAATTAGGGTTAAACATTTCATTGATTCAGAATTTTATGTGAGGTCCCTCTACAATCCTAGGGATCGATTGGAGAATTATTTTCAAGTTCTTTTGATGTGTGGTTAACCCTAATTAATTAAAGTTCGGTTTTGAGTATTAGGCCGATTAAGGAGTTGTGTAATGAATTAACTCAAAAAATAATTATCCACAGGGTCCTACGGAGTCCTAGGAAACCTCCCCCAAATTTTCCTAGAATTTTTAAGCAATATGCTAATTAATGTAGTAAAATACCATAAATAGTGACATAAACTTGAAAAATACATAACTTGCCATAGAGATAGCCTACAGACATGAAAAATTGGAATGTTCTAAGGCTCGAGAGGCTTAAGCACTGTGGTCTCCTTTTATAATTTGAATTGTCTATGTGATTGGAGAATTAAAATGCGAAATGAGTAAATAATTAATTAAAATCGAAATACTCATCAAATTAACTCAATTTTTTTTCATTTATTCTCCTATGTTTAACGACGAAGAGAGTATTTTTAGTTTATTTTTATGATTTTTACATGCGAAGATATAGATTTTCAATTTTTTGGGAATTTAAATAAATAGAAAATAGCCTGACCCCATCGCCCATCGACGCGACGCTAACTCGGCCTCGGCGGATCAAAGGCCCATGCGGCGCGCTCCCATTCGATGTCGCCATCGGCCCAGGAGCCGCGCCACAGTGCAGTTCCATCCTTGGATCGGCGTCGTACGAATAGTCCACTCGATACACGCAACACCGAACGAGGCGCACAGGTGTCGTCATATTTGGTGTGCACGTGGTAGTCCTGCCTAAACCTTTAAGACCTCTCTCATTTCTCGACATATTTGTGTTCTTATACTCACAATAGTTCATCTTAAAGAGCCAGACACATCATACGGTTACATGCATTGAAATCAACTCGAACAAAATGGAGAATCGTTAGAGCTCTCGGGGAGGAGGGTGTCCATACTGTGCTTGGTTCGGGAGGTGAGGCCTCGGCAGATGTGCTTTCCGTACTGTGGGTGGAGTTGGAGGCACAGGGTTGAAGCCTGCGGCCTTGTCGGGCTCGCCCGGCCTGGCTTCCCGACATGCCTGTTCGAGCTTGGCGATGGGGAAAGAATGGCGGCTTGGTGAGGGGCTTCCCGCTGAGAACTCCTTCTATTGGTCACTGTGCCGAGGTGTGGGTGAGTTTAATTTGATTTTTTGTGGAGGTTTTTTGGGAGATGTCCTGTTATGACACAGAATTGAGCTCCCGAAAATTGAGCTCGATGTTGATAGGGTTTAAGGGCGGGGAGAACGATTGGGGATGGATTCCTGCGCAGGGAAGCTCTGTGAGGAAGTTTGGAGGATTACGGCGAAGGTTAATTTCGGCCGACCTTTTGGACGAGAGGGGGTGGCTTATTTAAATAGCCATGGCCGGGGCCTCCCCGGGGGGTTTGATGGCTTGGATCGGCTACTCTGCGGGAAAGAGAAGAGCAGTACTGATGGCCATTGAGCATGGGATAGCTCGGCTAGTTGAGTGGATTTTAAATCCATTTAGACCTCTCGGCCATGGTGTTTTCCGGCGACTGGTGGGCACGGCCGGCCGGTGAGTCACCATCACGATCGAAGGAGTCGGGGCTTGAAGTTTGTGGGTTCAATTGGCCAATGCTAAGTGTAAAGAGGTTTGATTTAAGTGGTAAGGGAAGGTCATTTTGGCTTGGTTTGGTCCAGGCATGGTTTAGAGCTAGGTGCACCTCCCGAGAGGCTTGACTTTAGGTGAGGAGATTTGGGTCGGTAGGAAGGGGTGGTCGAAGTCCCATCCGAGGTGAAGTGGCTAAACTTGGTTTAGAGTGTAGCATAAATGGGGTTAAAGAGCTTAATAAAAGATTAAGAAAAAGGCCCTCGATTGCCATAAATGACATGGTGAGGTGTAAAGTGACTCCCATGGTTTGCATACATGGCTTATGCATGTGCCGCTTCATTTGGCATGGGGAAAAGATTTGGTCGATTTTATGGAAAAGGGTTTATGAATTTTGGTATTTTGGTGGAAATTTGGATGAAGCTTGATTTGAATGGTTTAATGATGATTTTGAAACTTTAGGGGTGATATCAGATTAAAGGTATGATGCGAAAAGTACCATGTGGACTTTAGAGCCAATTTTAGGCATGGATTTGGTGAAAATGAGCTTTTAGAATGGTTTAAGAAAGTGGGCCTTTGGTTTGAAAACAAATTGGTGAATGGAAATTTTGTGAAGGATTGGGCAATCGAATGTTAGGTTTAGTTTAGGAATGTGTCATGAGTGATTGAAAAAAGGTTTGGTGTCATTTGGAGTTGAAATGGGTTGATTTGGGACTTTTTAGTAAAGGGGCCAAGGTGGGTCAAATTGGGCAAACTTGGGGTAAGGTTGGGCTAATGTTAGATTTTTGATGTAAAATTAATGTTGAGAAATGTTTATGGGGGAATTATTCTGAGAGTTTCAACTTTGGTTGGGCTTGATTTTGGGATTTGGGCGATTTGGTTCATGGTGGGTTTAGGCCAAAATTGGGATTTTAGTTTTGGGTTAGGTTGGGTGGAGTTTGGATTCAAATTTGGGGTAAATCTTGTTAGTGTTTTATTTGTGGGGTTATTAGGAAGGTTTAGGAAAAGATTTGAGAATTTAAATGGAGTTGAATTGGATTGGTTTGGTGTAAGTTTGGGTCATGAGCCAAAATTGGGCTTTAAGCTTCAAATTGAATTGGATCCATATGTTAATCAAATTGGGCTTGGATTTGGTCTAAATTTGATATTAGGGATATTGAATTGAAGTTTAGATGATTGGATCGGCATTGAGGTTAATTGGGTTGATGCGGTTTTGACATTGGGCTTACTTTGGTTAAAAATGGGCTAAAATTGGGGTTTTTGATAAAAGTGGTTAAAATTAACAAAATTGGCCTACAGTGTAGTTGAACAAAATGAAATTTAAGAATATTTGGGATTTTCTATTGTTGCGGGAATTTGTGGAATTATGAATTTTTTGGTTAAAAAGGGTATGTTGGGTATTTGGAGGTCTTGGGAGTATTTTTGGAAGTTTTGGTATATTTGGATAAGGATGATCAATTTGAATGGTGGGAAATGTTTAGGATTGGTTTTGAGAAATTTTGGGTAATTTAGGTAATTTTACAAATTTTGGGTAGCTTGAAGGACATTTGGTAGGTTTGATGGGTGTAGGGCCCGAAGTCCGAAAAAATTGAAATTTTTGGAAAATAAAGATTGGTCAAGTTTGAGTAGAGATAGGATCCCACTTTGGTTGAGCCATGAAGCCATATCAAGCACATAAGAGCCATGAGAGGACTCATTTGAGGCAGCATTCGGCACATGTTGTTACTTTATTAGAAGCTTAACAATTATATACATCCTTCTAATTATTACCCTACTCTCCCCGGATTTGAATTATTATATTTGCTGGATCGGAGGTCGGGTTTTTAGCGCCGTTGTTTGGGAAAGTAAAGTAATTATTCAATTAAAAATATATATAAATATATAATTATAATTACTAGAGTAACAAACTATTTTATTATTATTGTTATTTGTGTATGCGTATATTTGGAACCAAAAGTTTAATACCTTACGATTCAGAATTAGAGCGCACTATTAAAAGAATTAGAAAACAGAAAAGAGAAATCATAAAATTAAATTAAATGGCAAATAATCCGGAAATTGAAAATATAAACCAAGCGAGACCTTTGAAAGATTACGGTAACCTACATTAAATGAAATTCACTTAACTATACAAAACCACTAATGTAGCGACTAACTCATTTGAGCTTAAACCTGCAATTATCCGAATGATACAAAATAATCAATTTAGTGGTTCACCAAATGAAGATCCGAATTTACATCTTGCGAGTTTTTTAGAGTTATGTGCTACTTTTAGATATGACGGAGTATCTAATAGTGCTAGTTAAATTAAGGCTATTTCCTTTTTCTTTAAGGGATAAGGCTAAGATGTAGTTAAATTCATGAGCACCTGGATCAATTAAAACTTGGGGAGAATTATCACAAAAATTTCTATCCAAATATTTTCCTCCCTCAAAAACTACAAAACTTAGAAATGATATAACTTCTTTTAGTCAGTTTGACGGAGAATCAATATATGAAGCTTGGGAGAGATTTAAAGATCTTCTAAGGAAATGCCCACACCATGCATTACCAGATTGGTTAATTATACAAACTCTTTATAATTGTTTAGTAGGATCTCTTAGATCGATCATTGATGTTGCTGCTAGAGGTTCATTAATGTTAAAACCTTTTGATGAAACTTATTCATTAATTGAAGAAATGACTACTAATAATTTTCGATGAGCCTACGAAAGGTTAAATCCTAAAAGAATAGCCACTATACATGATTCGATGCAATATCTATGTTAGGCTTCTCAAATTCTACGCTATATCTAAGAAATTAGATCATTTTGGAATGAATTATTCTCCTAATATAACAGAAGAAAATTTAACTGGACAACTTATAGATGCTCAATCTTCATATGAAACTATAAATGCTGTTAACAATAGACCCAATATTAAAAATCAACTTTTATAATAAAAAATAAAAAAAATCACAAAAATAATAAATTTTTAATATTATTTTAATATTTTTAATAATTAAAAAATAAAAAAAATCACAAAAATAATAAAATTCACCAAAATGTCATATTTTGAATTTTAATCACTTAGGAACAAGTCCCATATTTTTCCTAGGTCTATTTAGTGAGGTATTAATTTTTAAAGCTCTAGGGTAATTTTAAAATTAAAAAAATGTATTTTCTAGCATTTTCACCAAAATAATTATAATAAATCAAAAAAAAATCAGAAAATTGCAAAGTTTGGTTCTACTGGAATTCTTGATATCAGAGAGAATTTTAAAAATTATAAAATTTATTTTTCAACATTTATTTTATTTTTAAATTAATTAATACTCAGAATTTAAAATAATTCTAATAAATAAAATATAATTCAAAAAATTACAAAATTTGGTCCTAGTGGTCCTCTGGTCATTAGGAATGTCCCCTAATTTTCTTAAGGACAGAAACTTTTCCTTGGTCATGTTATTAAATTTCCCTTGGAAATCTCTATTTTCTACCAAAAAATAATTATATAAATAAATTAAATACGAGAAAAATCACATTTTCTCCTCTCATGTCTTTATTGACACATAAGTGAAGTCACATAAAAATTTCAAGTTCATTTGAGTTCGATTTAGTGAGTTATGAAATTATTAGGCTTAAAGGGCAAAATGGTAATTAAAATTTTAACCCTTAATTAAAACTTTAGGTTTAATAAAAAATTAACAAGTAAAATATTTGATCTAATCTGATTTGGATGATTGAAATTTAAATAATTAAAGGGTAGAAACCCATTAAGCAATTTAAGATGATTAAACCTTAATTAAATAATTGATTAAATTTGGAAGAATAATAAAATTGGAATTATTAAAATAGGGATATTATTAGGAAGAGATTTATTCTTTAATTTAAAAATCCCTAAATTTAATCATCTCATTAATATTCAACTCTTAATTAAAATAATAACTCAAATTTAAAATATTAAAAGACTTAATCATTAAACTAAAATTAAATCATTAAACTCTTTCAAAAATTTCAATTAAAATTAAATTAAATTAAATTAAAAATTAAATTAAATTAAGTAAATTAAATTAAAATTAAATTAAATTAAATTAAGATTAAAAATTTGAATTAAATTAAATTAAATTAAATTAAATTAAATAAACAAATTAAATTAAATTAAATGAATAAATTAAATTAAATTAAATTAAATTAAATTAAATAAATAAATAAATTAAATTAAATTAAATAAATTAAATTAAATTAAATTAAATTAAATTAAATTAAATTAAATTAAATAAATAAATAAATTAATTAAATTAAATTAAATAAATTAAATTAAATTAAATTAAATTAAATTAAATTAAATTAAATTAAATTAAATCAAATCAAACTAAATTGAATTAAATTAAACCAAATCGAAACTAAATTGAATTAAATTGAATTAAATTAAATTAAATTAAATTAAATTGAATTAAGTTGAATTAAATAACATCACCTAAGACATAAAGAACTTCAAAAATAAATCTAAAATAACTTGAACAACTATTCAAACTTAAATCATTAATCACGAACCGTTTGAACACCAATTTACCCTCAAGAGCTTTAGTTATCATAACTCCTAAACAGAATATAAAATGAAATGTTACTTCACTTATAGGACATTCGAATGTCACGGTTCAACTGACGAGTTAACAAAATTTGAAAACCTCGGACGATCGATTCACTTACACAATTAAATTCATTTGGACTTAAAAACGATCCTAGAAATATTGAAAAGATGTTTAGGATCCTTCCTAAGCACTTCCTCGATATGATAGGATATTTATAAGAACAATTGAACTTAGTTGTTCTTTGATGAAGAAAATTGTGTTCGAGCCAAAAACACGAAGAACCTAGACGTCATAGGAAATGACTAGGCTATAGGATTAGGAATTTGGTAGAAAACCATAACCCTTTCCCTTAGCTTTACCTAGGAACTTGTTTAAATATTCTAATTGTGTTTTAAGTGCGATGCGGGATGACGGGAAGACCCTCAGGGTACACTTTTATTTTATTGCGATTTACTTTACGGTAATTTATTTAATTGCATCGCCACTTATTTTTCTTGCATGATAAAACAAGCAGTTGCATGAAAACCTACACCTTTAGGACGGAAACCAAAGCTGAAACCCATAACTAAATTAAAAGACACTACAAGATAAAATTCACCTCCACAACATTTCAAAATATAAGACAACTCAAAATTTAATCACAAACGGAACACAAAACTACAATTACAACTAAATTAAAACGTCTTGTTGGATGATCGGGAATACCTCGGATGATGTAACCTACGTGTTGCTAACGGGATTTCCAGCGGTCTAAATGAAAGTGTGGAACTCATTCGGTTGAGTTTAGCAAATTCATCCGGACTAAGTGAATCCGATAAAAATAATGATGCCGGAAGGATGGAACCAGTGGGATCTTAACCGGTGTCGTTATAATCAACTTTAAGATTTGTTTTAATTAAAACACAAAAACACTTGGAAATTAAGACTTCTCTAAACCAAAACACTCTTCTCATTCCACGATTTATGATTTCTAAAACTAAACCTCGCAACGACAAGGAGCTCGGAGCATGGTGGGCGGCACGGCCATCGTCATCGGCGAAACTTGAGCCTACATCAACAAAACTTTCCTAGAATTAAACAACAAAGCCATAGGACTTCGAGGTAGTTTGCACAGTGCAACATAAATCCTCGACTCTTCGTTAGGCATTTGCATTGCAAATTAAGCCCTAACAGGTCTTAGGATTCCGAGGTAGTCGTCAGATACGACACAAACCCTCATATCTTCCGGGCGATTTGTATGATTCTATCATATAAATATAAGCCACTAATTAATTAAAATTGGCGAGATTAAAACATTAAATGAACATTAGGACTTTCCTAAATCCAAGCCGAAACAATAGGATAGTCGGGAGATTACCGAAGTTCGCTTCGAATCCGTAATTTCTCCTATTTTTCTTCCTTTGAATTCCCAAAATAAAATGTTCCAAACTTGATCCATTCCACTATTGAGATTGAAAAATCCAATTCTTTGAAAACTTAAACTTTGAAATTCTTGAGAGCGAGAATTATTGATTATTATCGAGAGTTTTCTTAGGTGATTCCCGTCACTTAAGATGTAATTAACTATAGGGGCTTGCCCTTATAGGGAATTTTAAAGAACCCGGAGTAATATAAACCACTGTTTAATGTTTTCATATTAAGCGAGGGAATTTGTCGGCTTATAAAATTGGTTAGCGGACGAAACGGATGTCACAAATCTTCTAGTTTATTTAGCAGAGCCCCACCAGTCAAGCGGTGTGTCTATCCTTAGGGATAGATACACGGTTTGTGATGCGGTGCTCGTTTATATAAAGCTATTTGGGATGTGAGATCGGTTTGATTTCATATCTTAAAATCTTAAATTTAAAATTATTTTCAAAATCAAATATTACTTTCTAAATTATATCTATATTTAAATTTAAAATTCGCCGACAACTACATTAGGCGACCCCTTTTAAAAATATCACACAACCTTAAAAATAGTGCGAGACAATTTACGGCGACTCCGTTGGGGAATATTCCTCTCTCATAATAATCGAACAATTACGCTTTCAAAAATCGGTAGTGCATCCATGTCCCTTATGGATCAAACTACCATTCTTTCCGTTGGGATACTATGTTCATTTCTACCTTGAACAAGTATAACTCGATATTCTCTCGGATTTAGGAGCCCTTTGTTTAGACACCTCTAAACGAGAGGTTCCGAGATCCATTTACCTCATTTACGAGGTGGGGTGGACCCCGATAGGTGTTAGTTTAGGAATGATCCTTCGAGTCGAGAAGTCTTGCTTAAGACTCTCTTTTCCTTTCCAACTCCGATTCGGATTCCTTACCCTCTCTACACCTTTGAACACTCCGTTCTAAATAAACGAAACCCTCTAATAAGTGATTCTTTTAATAAGTGATTCCTTCTTATAAATACATGCACAAGAATGAGTTCGGACTCTTTTCGATTCCTTTCTTTTCGTCCTAAAGAAAAGAAGCATAACTTGGGACCGACAACCAAAATCTACCTGCCGAAATGGAAGCCCCAAAGGCGATTTTCTCCTTCACCAACGGATTGGACCTCGATATGCCTATAAGGATGAGCTGCCCGACGATGGAATCATCCGATTTGGACGAGGATTTGAAAACACGAACGTCGAGATCACCGAGCGTCTCCTTTTCGCAGCGATGAACAAGGTATGCGAAGGCGAAGAGCCGGCGCGAGTTCGACCTTAGAGTCGACCAAGAATTCCCTCCCTGTGAAGGATCCGGAGCTAAGAGGAATCTGCTGCCCACGGGAGGAGCTGTTCTTTCTACCCCACCTGGTCTACTTGTTTCGCACCTACCCGAGCTTTTGCCCGAATCAAGGGGAAAGAAATCCGAGAATTATGATGGACACATGTTACCGTGGAGGAGTACGGATCTTCTGTAAGACCTTGTTTTCGAGATCGGGTCCGGTTCGAGGATTCGCGTCACTAACGAAGACCCGGAGAAGAAACAGAAATAGAAGGATCGCTAAAGAAGCCGAGTGCTGCTGAAATTGCTTTCTAGAGGAAATTCCAGAAGCTTGCAGGAATATACACCGCTGCCTGAATACATACCACTGTTGGGAGGAAGCAGATTTCATCCCCTCTCCACCGCAGAAGATGAAGAAAACATTCGCAAGATTGCTGCCAAATTACCACAGCCCGCATATTACAACGATAGCCGCAAGAAAAGAACTAGAACTACGCCGTTTGCTCGACTGCAAACTTTGGTAGAAAAGTTAGCGAAGAAGGAAAAGCTGCCCGTATCGAAATTCTACGGAGGATAGGGCGGGTGCCGATCAAATCCCGTCTTGGGCCCGAGTAGAACCCGCCATCATGGCGAGAAAAGCCAAGTAAAAGAATGAAGGCTAGTCGCTTTGTTGTCGTCTCGGGATTACAGATTAGGGAGGATACCACCTTCCGGCATTTGGCCGACGGACCATGCGGTCCTGAGACCTTCTGTTGCCGGAAGGATGGTATGGCGTCCCCTCTTCGGGCGAGTTGAGATTGAAACAACGGCCCGAGAAGAAAGTCTCGCCGGGAGACTTGAATGCGAAGAAAGTCTTCACGCGATAAAGGGGACTCGTGAGAAGGGGACCGGCAGCTATCGCACGACAACCACGAAGACACACGAAAGTCCCGCTAGAAGATGCCATGGAAAAATTGAGAACCGATATCCAGACGATTAGCAAAAGAAGAGAAGAAAAGTTCGGAGACGAGATTGATTCATCGGGAATTCATGGACGACGAATACGCGAGAAATCAACATGGTTGAGACACGAGCTTCATCGGCTTCGCAAGGTGCTCCTGCGGCCGCGAAGAGAGGAGCCGGAGCGATGAGAAGACGGCTTCGGGAAAAAGACGACACGATCGCTCGAATGGCAAAAAGGATGGAAGAGATGGCCGTGGCTGCGGCCACTCTCCGAGTCGAAGTACGACCACATGAGAGACACCCCCGAGAGGTCATTCACATTGTGGACGGAGGAAAGGAGATTACGTCCGTCGATGGGAATGATCGGCTAAAAGGATACAACACGAAGTATGATTCTGAAAAGGATATCAAGAACTTGGTAGAACGGCGGAGTGCGAGAAGCCTTAGCACAATCGAAAGCGGGACATCCATTCGGACGGGTAGACCTTACCCGAAGAGTTCGACGGCGTCCGATACCGAAAGGCTTCGTACCACCTACGATTCAAGACCTTCGACGGAACCGGGAACCCCAGACGGCATGTGGCACACTTTCGTGCCGGTTGTTGCAATGCGGCGGGAGCGATGCATTACTCTTCCGACGGTTCGTCGGCGGTACTGTCGGGAATCGCCTTCGGCGGGTATGCGGGATTACCAAACGGTTCGGTTAAGACATTTTCGAGCTAGAGAACCTCTTCATCGAGCGATTTGCGGAGCTCGGCACCACATCATTATAGGTGATTTAGTGGTAGAGAAGCGAAGCCGAATGAAACTTTGGTGGATTACATACTTCGATGGAGGAACTTAAGTATGAAGTGTGAACCACAGCTGCAAGAACGGCATGCGATCGGCATTTTACTAAAAAGCATTCACGGCCCGATAGCACTTCTCCTCGAGGATTCACTATTAAGACTTTTGAGAAGTTGTTAAGCAAGGCCGGAAGCTTGCAAGAAGAGGCGAAGCAATTAAGTTTCACCGACAAGACGGACAAACAAAAGCACAGCAAAGACTTTTGAAAAGAAATACGGGATCGTCGCGGCGGTTGACAAGGCGAGCAACCGATGCAAATACCACGCGAACGGCCGCGGCAACCACAACGAGATTACCGGCAACCCGGCCCGGCTATCGGTCATCTCCAGCGGTATGAACAACCGTCTCGTCCGCAACGTACATTAAGAGAGCTTTTGAGCGAGAGAATATCCGTTCGAGAATGAGGCGATCTCGAAAATGTTCCGTAGTCGATGAAGACTCCGGATTTCCAAGCTGCGGAGCCTAAAAGACGAGAGGAAGTCAACAAGAAGGTGATCCCGACTTTTTGCCCTTACCACGGATGCTTGGGCACAAAATAGAAGATTGCATTACCTTCGAAAAGTTGGCTCGATGACGACTTGCGGAAAGGGAATATAACGATCCGAAGGAGTACATGAAGGAGCCCCGAAAGGAGGTTCAGTCGATGTTGTCTCGGCCCGATCCCATCATTCGATAGATCCACCATACGGCCGACGATGGATGGACTACCGCTTGGACGAGGTCTTCGAAAAGATTTTAGACGGCATCCGGACCGCTTCGGTTCGAGCTTCAATTCGAGTTTGAAACACTGTTAAGCCGGTACTTATCACTTGCGATAGAAGAACCACCTCGACGGGAGACGATTGAAGAGAAGAAGAAAATTGACGAAGAAGAAGGCGAGGCACCTAAGGCTAGACTAGGGGCTGCTTATCCTAGGATAGTTGTTTCGATTCGGGGGAGAAATCCCTCGAACCCCGACTACTGTATGATTATCTGCTCACTTCGGTGGGATCATATAATGATAAGGGTGATGGCGTTGGCTACGTTTTGACCGTTTCTAACGATTACGTAACTAACGATAATCCGGATATCGATTTCGATACCAACAACAATTCTCAAATCATACACCATCTCGACGAGCAAAATAACAAAGAAGACATCCATCAAGGAGGCTACGAGAGTTCAATAAGCAATGAATCTATCTGCGAGTTTCGAGGAGCTCCAGTCACGATAGAATTAGAGCCTTCGGACTACGAAGCTAACCGGGAAGAGCATGTCATTCCGATTCGAAAAGACACCGGCAAGCTCGACGATAGATTCGGAGGAAATTACGAAGTCAACTTAAGAAGTGGGAAAGTTCTACCTCGGAGAATGGGTCCAAAAGATAAAGGAAAGCGAGGTGGTTGTTCGGGAAGAACCAACCCGGCGGAAGAAACACCCATTCGAGAAGAAAACGAGACACATGAAAACAAAGTGGACTACAACGTGCTAGCCCATCTTAGGAAACTACCGAGCCAGGCGAGCATCTACGACGCTCTCATCTTATCAAAGGAGATGAGAGAAGCTCGATCGAGGCCTTACTTGATCCGAGAGATTTGCTTAGCTCGAATGGGCGGAGAGTCCTTAGATGAGGTTTGCTCGTTAAAAGAACGACGAGTGTTACCTTCGCGGACGACGACCTACTACTTGGAACAGCGAGATCACAACCGGCCGTTGTACATTTCGAGTTACAATCGGAAAATTTACACTCTCCGGAGTATTGGTGGATCCGGGAGCATCGATCGATATAATGAATCTTCGAACGCTAGCATACTTGGAAATTGATGCCGCGAGCTCGAAGCGGACAAAATGTTATTAAGAGGATTCAACCGAAAGGAGAAAGAGCCCTCGGCTCGATAACGCTAGCGATGAAGACCGGTGACTTAGCAAAGACAACCGCGAAATTTCACATAATTGATTCGAAACATCGTTCGACGCTCTCTTGGGCCGACCATGGATACATGAAAACGGGATGGTACCATCATCTCTACATCGGTGCATCGAAGTACTTACGATGGAGGGAACGAGTGCATCAAAGGTGACTTACAGACCATTCTCCGTACATGAAATTGGAATCCACGAGGATGCGGCTTATTATGCACCACGAAGAAAACGATCTTCTCCGAGAGATACCATAACAAATGAAGCGAAGAAAGTTCGGGACAACGAAGAACACGAAATTCTAGTCCAACGAGTCACTCCACCACTCCCTTACGGTGAGATGGTGAAGGTTTCTCCACAACTCGCATCCGAGGTCGAGGCCGGGGACGAGGTCGTGGTAGAGACGTTAGGACGATTGGACGAGAGGAAACCGACCATCAATGTTGATTGGGAAGATAGTTCCGAAGGAGAAAAGGAAATCAAGCAGAAGCAACGACAATAAGTCGGAAGAAGCCGCAATTCGGAATCCCTCTCGAAGATGAAAGAAACGAAGAATACAAATCAATGTACGAGAAGATTAACCACTATGTACATACTATGACCACGACCCGATCCATTCTAATAAGATCGAGGGTATGGAGAGTCGAAGAGGTACGTAGCGGTGGTGCATAGCTGATCAAATTCTACCGTGGTGCTCCTTCCTCCAAAGGCGAAAATAATGTACAATTTGAAGATGCTACTTCATCGAGAATTAATGGAATTGCCTTTTGAGTGGTACTCTCCTGTGTTCAAAATTTAATTCAACGTGGTTTCTTACCTCGACGGTGGACGAAGGTCGATCACAACGTTTTGAAAATTTATGGAATAACTCCGGCCGTCCGCTGACTCGAAACATGGTCTCGGATTCGGCACGGTAGGGTCGGTTGATGATGCGAATTTTGCTTGGTTGTCACTTGCAAGCTGCATGGAAACTACGGACGAACTCGAAGATTTACAAATTGGAGACGCTCACGGAGTCGAAGAGGAAATCGAATCTCTGATAGATGAGTTAATAGAAGTTAACTTAGGTACTAGCGAAGAGCCTAGACCTACCTTTGTTAGCTCTTTACTCGATAAAGAAGACTCCAAAGAAATAATCGAGTTATTAATGGAGTTTAAAGACATTTTGCTTGGAGCTACGATGAGATGCCGGGTTTAGCTCCGGAGGTCGCGGTCCATAAACTAGGAGTGGACCCCACTACGTTCCGGTCGAGACAAGCTCCCGAGAAGAATGCGTCTAGAAATCGAACAACAAGTCATAGCTGAAGTTAAAAAGCTAATAGACGCTAAATTTGTCCGTGAAGAACAATGCCAGACTTGGTTGCTTGATGTGGTACCGGTCGGAAAGAAGAATGGTCGGATCGAGAATTTGTGTGGATTTCGAGAGATTTAAACAGAGGCATGCCCGAAAGGATGAATTCCCTCTGCAGATCCCGAATTAATGATCGACATCGCTTCGACACATGAAATATTCTCGTTCATGGATGGATCTTCGAGGATACAACCAAATAAAAATGGCTCGAGAAGACGAAAAGCTTACGGCATTCGGAACGCCGATCGGAGTATTTTCTTACACGGTGATGCCATTCGGATTGAAGAACGCGGGAGCGACCTACCGAAGAGCAATGACAAGAATTTTTGATGATCTCATCCACAATCAGAGTCGAATGCTTACGTGGACGATGTGGTCATCGAAAGCAAAATAAAGGACAACCACTTGTATGATTTGAGAATTGTTTTCGAACGATTAAGACAATTTAACCTTAAGATGAATCCCTTAAAATGCGCCTTCGGCGTCACCTCCGGAAATTCTTAGGATTCGTTGTCCGACATCGTGGAATCGAAATCGACCGGAAAAGATAAAAGCCATCTTAGAAATGCCGCCTCCCAAAACCTTAAAACAACTACGATCTTTTCGAGGAAGGCGGCATATCTTCGACGCTTTATCTCGAACTTGTCGGAGTAGGTGTCGGCCTTTCTCGGCACTAGTTAAAAAGGACGCCAAATTTATTTGGGAAGAGAAATGCCGAGAAGGCCTTCGAGGACATTAAACAATACTTAATGACACCTCCTGTCTTAGCGACCCCGATCTCGGGTAGACCGCTAATACTTTATACCGCGGCTTTAGACGACTCTCTCGGAGCCACATTAGCAGGGTCGATGATGAGGGTAAAGAGAACGCCCTTTATTACCTAAGCCGTCGTTTACGCCAACGGAAATAAGGTATCCCGCAATTGAAAAGCATTGTTTGGCCACGATCTTCGCCGCTCGAAAGCTCGGGCATTACATGCTTTCTCGTAAGGTCGACTGATCTCGAAGTTTAATCCATTGCTGATACTTGATGACTCGTCCAACGCTCTCCAGGTAGACTTGCCGGATGGTCGATGATATTATTGCAATTCGATATAACTTTCGTGCCTCTCCGTGCCTAGTAAAAGGACAAATCTTAGCGGATTTCCTCGCGGCACACCCTTTGCGGCGGGAATCTCCTCTCGATGACGATCTGCAGGATGAACGAATAATGAACCTAGAAAACCTTGATGATCGACGTTGGGAATTATATTTCGACGGAGCATCTTCGACACACAAAGACGAAGAATCGCAAGTGATAGTGCCGGTAAGGCGGGAATCGGGCTAATCTTTATAACACCGGAGCGGGGGATGTTAAGATACTCCTACCACTTGACGGAGCCGGTGTACGAACAACGAAGCGAGAATACGAAGCCCTCATAACGGGACTAGGAATTAACCATTCGAATGGGGATAACGGACATCAACATCTACGGGGATTCACGGTTAATCATTCAACGGATCGCCGGACAATACGGAATTTTAAAACCAAGACTCGAGCAATACTTCCGGTATGCCATACGGTTGTTGGAACGGATTCCCGAATGTGACGATCTACAAAATTCCCGAGAGAAAACGCTACAGCGGATGCGCTAGCTCGTCTCGCAAAGAATTTGCACTGTTTGCAAGATGAATCGGTGGAAGTGTCGGTTCACGGACGCCGGGTCCTATCACGGCTTGACATAGACACGATGCACAAATCGGAAAAGGAAAAAGGATCGGTTGCGGCGGTGACGAGAAAACACGGAAGATTGGCGACAACCATTGATGGATTACCTACAAACGGGAAAACTACCGGAGGATGGGTCGTTAGCCCATCGGATCGAAAAGAACTGCGTCTACGCATTAATAAACAACACATTATACGAGAAGGTCTTTTGATCGGAAATGTGGCTAAGGTGCCTAAGCGGGTCCGAGCCCGTGAAATTGTTAAAGAAGTACATTCGGGACTGCTGTGGCGCTCACCGGTCGGGTCAAGATGAAAATGAAAATTAAAAGACTAGGGTACTGCGGCCCTCGATGATGGCCAGTGCATGAAAATCGCCGAGAGCGCGTCACCGGTGCCGAGTGCGCGGAGTGGTTCTACACCGACCTCCGAATGTGCTACATCAGAACAATTGCATCGTGGCCATTTGAATGTTGGGGCACGGATATAGTGGGTCCGATAGAACCGCCGTCGTCGAAAGGACATCGCTTCATTCTTGCGGCTACGGATTACTTTTCCAAGTGGGCGGGCGGTTCCACTTAGAAGTGAAAGCACACCACGTCTTCTGAGTTTTTAAGAACCAAGTTGTCTACTCAGTTTCGGGGTGCCGCGCGGGATCATCTCGGATAATGGGTCGGCATTCGGAAGTACGCAAATCAACAATTTTATCGGGAGACACGGAATCGGCGGCGATACTCGACAATTTACTACCCAAGAGCAAACGGCCTTGCGAGGCTTTTAATAAAACTCTCGTTCAAATCTTAAAGAAAACCTTGGACGATAATAAGAGAAATTGGCACGAGAAGTTGTTAGAAGCCTTATGGGCCTACTGGGACAACCTTCGAACTCCTACGCAAGCTACACCTTACGCTCGGTGTATGGGTCCGAGCGGTGTTACCCTTAGAGGTTCGGCTTCCTTCACTCGAGATTGCGGTTGCAAATAAAATCACGACGAAGAGAACGCCAAATTACGACTCGAAGAATTAGAGAGCACTGGAAGGAAAAGACTTGCGGCGCAACGGAATTTAGAGCCCATGCCGAGGCTAAGATGGTTCGAGCCCATGACAAAGCTAGGTCGCCCGAGAACCTTGAAAGTTGGTGATTTAGTTCTCGTTCTCGAAAGACCTATTCTTGCACACCGCGAAGATAGGAGGAAAATTTGAACCCACTTGGGAAGGACCGTTTGTGGTTGAAGCGAGTATACTCGGGAGGTTCCTGCCGGCTAGTGAATTGCCGAGGAGAACGACATATGCTTCGATCGATGGACGATACTTGAAAAAGTATTACTGTTCACGATGTTTCGAAGGAATGAACTTTCCATCCCTAGAAGCACGGGTGAAGTGATTACTTATGATTGGGTCCGAACCCAAAAAAATAATAAAATGTGTTAAAATAAATAAAATCACGACAATAAAATTTTCCTTGTTTTCTTTTCCAAATCGAAATCTCTTACACGATCTTATCCCACTTTATTCTGTTAAGTTTAAAAATATAAGAATGATAATAAAGCAAGATATCTTTAATAAACATTTTCTTAATGTTCTTGTTCTTAGTACGGCCCCGATCCTTTTCCTTGTCTTTTCGCGGGGAAATGTCGAGCGGGCGGTTGGTCTTGAACTTTAAGAACGGCGTAAGCCTTGCACTTGATGAAAAGAGGGTGAAAGATGGAGCGATAATCGAGATTGACTCGGATTTCGCACCGGCATGCCTACTGATACGAGGAAAGTGGCTGGGTCCCGGTTGACCGAGAAGAGCTGCCGGACATACGGTGATGAAAGTGGGTGGCCCGAGCCACCAATCCGACAACAAGAAAAGAAAGACAAATATTGAAGAAGATAAGAAAATAAAGTACGCTAGTCGCTACGACGGAAGGCGAGCTTGTCGGCGCCGCGCCGCGAGAGATTCGAAGTTCGGAGAGCTACTCTCACGACAACGTAACGAAGAAATAAGAATCGCCGTATCACGTAAGATGTTGACAAAACTAGGCGCGGATCGACACGACGAGGCGATTGCTAATGTCGGTGCATACACTTCGAGGACACGGTTCACCGGGAACCGGAAGAAAGGAGGCCGGCTCTAGGATGACGAAAGAACCGGAGAAATCTCACGAAGACCCGAGAAGAAAGAAGGCTACCGCGCCACCGGATAGAACCACCGGTGATGCATGACCTTGTTGCGAAGCAACCCCGGGGGATGTCTCGATGGACATCATCCACGAGGAGCCGAGGTATGCGGGGAGAACGTGAAGGGATTGAACCATACATCCCACGATATGTCACAAGGCCTCGCCATCGCGGATCATTCCGGAATACGAGGCTGGAGAGAATGCAAAATGTTGAAAAGAAAACCTTTGAATACTTCGAAAGGATTAGAGGCAGAAGAATCAATATGCTTGGAGGGCCTCGAATTACATACGGACGTATTCTCGGAGTATGAGCGACGGCAAATCGTGGATTGCATCCGGGATTTGAAAAGAATGGGTCGAGCGAGGCCGCTTAAGGAAAACACATACTCGAGCCCGGAGATGGATGCCGGGGAAAGGAAGAATCACAATACAATGTGGATCTTTGTTACAACTTTGCTGAGGACGGGAAGGGAAACCCGCCGGGAATACTCCGATCATGGGCGAGTGGATCCGATGCCATTAGTCATCGAGAGAATGGTAAAAAGATTGATAACATGGAGAGTGCGCCGGCGGCTGCATACCCGATAATGCTGCATCATCGACATCTGAAACGGGGTATTTGTATACCCCACGCATAGATCACCATGACTTTGTCGGAGCCTTTACTGCACTGATCTCTTTCCGAGCGAGTGTAACATCATGTTCGGATCGACCTCCGGATAGCGAGGTCCGGGTGAGTTCAGAGGCCGGTGAAGATACCCTTACCGGTAGGTTCCGTCATGATGCGAAGGGTAACGGAGCGGATATCGCCGAAGCATTGCATACCGGGAGTACCGGTGAAGCGGATCTCGGTTACGTTCGGGAGGATGGACGACGGAAAGACACCTTACCATTTCCGGCCCGGACTCGGAGCTAGAAAGCCTCCGACCTTACGAGTCTGTGAGTTACATGGAAAATATCACACCTCCGATGTACATCCATACGGCATCCTTGCCGAGGATGGCTTGGAAGGTGATGTTATTGACCATGTACCCCATTATTCGGACATGGATTTTTGACGAGATGCTTCTTTAGATGGATCGACAAAGATCATACACGATCCGTTTTGAGTCTACATGGATTGTATGAAATATATTCCGAGATCGAGTTGTACGATGTATCTTCGGTATGATTGGAATAAAAGTGACCATGTCACATTTTTTGGCCTTCACCTCTTTTGTGCGGAATTGATTGGGAAACGCCGTTGAAGTTAAATGAACTTCGAACGAAGAACGAGAAAAGAAAAAAAAGAGGAATAAAAGAAAACTTTCGTAAAAAAAAAAAAAGAAAGAGGATCTAAGAAAAATGACGAACACCAAATTCACATGAACATTAAATAAACAACAAAGTAAAATTTGGAACATTAAAAGATAAACAAAATCAACATAAATGTTAAATCGAATTCTCGATCAAATTTCGAATCCGATCTCGATCAAAATTCAAATTCGATCTTTCCAAATTTCAAATCTCGATCGAATTTCAAATCTCGAATTCGATCTTTCCGGATCTCGCATCGAACCTCGATCGAATTCGAACTTTTGGGTCGAGGATTTTACATCCAATTGCCATTTGCTTTAGGATTCTTTCTCTTGCCTTTGAAATACATCAAATTTCAAACCTTCAGGTCGAGGATTTTATATCCAGAATTGCCTTTCGCAAGTTCTCTTCCTGCGCGAAATACATCAAATTCAAACTTTTGGGTCGAGGATTTTACATCGAGCCTTTGCTAGGTTCTCTTCTCTGCTTGAAATACATCAAATTCAAACTTTTGGGTCGAGGATTTTACATCCAGTTACCTTTGCTAGGATTCTCTTCCTCTTGCCTTTGAAATACATCAAATTCGAACCTTTGGGTCGAGATTTTATATCAGTACCTTTGCTAGGATTCTCTTCTGCTTGCATCTGAAATACATCAAATTCAAACTTTTGGGTCGAGGATTTTATCATCAGAGCCTTGCTACTTTAGGATTCTCTTCTCTATGCCTTGAAATACATCGAATTCAAACTTTTAGGTCGAGGATTTTACATCCAAGTCTGCCTTGCTTAGGATTCTCTTCTCTTGCGCTTTGAAATACATCAAATTCGAACCTTTGGGTCGAGGATTTTACATCAAGTTGCCTTACTTTAGGATTCTTTCCTATTGCCTTTAGAAATACATCGAATTCGAACTTTTGGGTCGAGGATTTTACATCAGGCCTACCTTTGCAGGATTCTCTTCCTACTTTGCCTTTGAAATACATCAAATTCAAACCTTTGGGTCGAGGATTTTACATCAAGCTGCCTTGCTTTAGGATTCTTTCTGCTGCCTTTGAAATACATCGAATTCGAACCTTTGGGTCGAGGATTTTATATCAAGGCTGCCTTTGCTTTAGGATTCTCTTCTCTGCCTTTGAAATACATCGAATCCAAACTTTTGGGTCGAGGATTTTACATCCAAGTACTTGCTTGCTAGGATTCTCTTCTGCTATGCTGAAATACATCGAATTCGAACCTTTGGGTCGAGGATTTTACATCCAAGACTGCCTTGCTTTAGGATTCTTTTCCTGTTGCCTTTGAAATACATCAAATTCGAACTTTTGGGTCGAGGATTTTACATCCAGACTGCTTTTAGGATTCTCTTCTCTGCTGAAATACATCAATTCGAACCTTTGGGTGAGGATTTTACATCAAGCTGCATTACTAGGTTTTCTTCTATGCCTTTGAAATACATCAAATTCGAACCTTTGGGTCGAGGATTTTACATCCAGAACTGCCTTGCTTTAGGATTCTCTTCTATTGCCTCTGAAATACATCAAATCGAATTCCGGGGTCGAGGATTTTATATCAAGGCTACCTTTGCTTTAGGATTCTTTTCTGTGCCTTTGAAATACATCAAATCGAACTCTTGAGGTTAAGGATTTTACATCGATACCGCATTACTGCGAGATCTTTCCTCATTGTAATGACCCAATCAATCGATTCGATCCTCTGTTGGGGTTGAAGATGTTACATCAAAAATTTGAAATTCGATTTTCATTTCAAATCGAATCCCTTGAAATTAATCTTGACAAACTTGATCTAAATTGAAACTCCAATTGAAATCTAAACTCACACATCATGACTTAAAAATGAAACAAAATAAAATCTAAATTGAAATTCTCCCGAATCATGTGATTTGGGATTCACCTCCTTTTCCCTTCCCAGGCGAGAGTTCGAGAATCTCCGGTTCAGAGAGATATACTTGACGCTCCCCGTGGAAATTCTTACTTCGTCCTAAGTTTGTCACTTGGACATACTGTGTTGGTTTTGTTGATCGCTTCGGTCAACACCGATACGCGCGGTGTGCTCACGTCGGCTCACCACACCTATTGGGGGTCCATTTGTTGACCTCATTTTTGATGAGGTCTTCTCTTCTTCTCTTTAGTACTTAGGATCTAGCCTTAGGCTTTTCCTTTGGCTATCTTAGAGGATTAGAATTGGGACCCACCTTTTAGAAATTCAAACCACTTCTAAACTCCCTACAAACTCCACAAACTTGACTATAGACCCCTAATCACACTAGAGGGTTGAAATCGAATGTGGAAGTTTAAAGGATGAGTTCTATGGGACTCTTTGGCCTTAGGAGCGCCTTACTAGGTGGCACAGTGCAGTGAAGGGTTGACTTGCACACACACTACACCTACACACTACATTTTCACACACACCTCCTAAAAACACACCCTTACCCGACTTGACCTCTGACTCATGTAGGTGATTCGCATGGATGGTCCTTAACCACTAAGCCCTTGGTAGAGGGTTAGGAACAACATAGTGAGTGCCTGAAATGAATCCCTTCATGGCTCATGTGGGCTTGATATGGCTTCATGGCTCAGCCAAAATGGTTGTATTCCACTTACATCCACCCAATCTTCAATTTTCCAAATTTTCGATTTTGACCCACAGGACCCTACACCACTTTAACTACTGAAATGCTTTGAAACTACAGAATTTCTCAAAAATTTCCAAATTACCCAAAACTCTCCAAAATCAATCCCAAACATTTCCACACCACTTAAATTGATCATCCATACCCAAAAATGCCAAAAAATTCCAAAATACCCCCCAATACCTTCCAAATACCCAAAATACCCCTTTTGACCCAAAAATCCAAAAATTCAGAAAATTCCCAGAAAATTCCAGAAAATCCCAAATATTCCCAATTTCATTTTGTTCAACTACACCATGGGCCAATTTTGTCGATTTACCCCACTTTTATCAAAACCCCCAATTTGACCCATTTTAACCCAAAGTAAACCCAATGTCGAACCAAACCTACCCAATTGACCCAAATTCTGGTCCAATTCAATTCTAAACTTCAATTCAACATTCCCAACACCAATCTAGACCAAATCCAAGCTTAATTTGATTGACATTTGGATCGATTTCACTTTTGGCCTTAAAGCCCGATTTGGACCCATGACCCAAGCTTAGCCGAAACTCACCCGATTCAACTCCAATTAACCCCAAATCTTTTCCAAACCTTCCTTAACATCCCCATAAACAAAACACTAACATGATTTGCCCAAAATTTAGACCCAAACCCCACTCGAATTCAACCCAAAGCTAAAAGGCCCATTTTTGACCTAAACTCGAAGCCTAGCCCAGAATGAGCCCGAATCCCAAAATCAAAACCTAACCAAAGCCAAAACCTCTTTGAAACACTCCCATAAACATTTCCCAACATTAATTTTACATCAATTTCAACTCTAGCCCAACTTTGGCCCATGGTAGCCCATTTTGGCCCACCTTAGCCTCTTTGCAAAAAGACCGTATTGACGCAATTCGAACCCAAATCACCTCAAATTTGTTTCAAACTACTCATGACACATCCCTAAAGCCAAACTCAACAATTATTTGGCCCAAGCCTTTACCAAAATTTCATCCCAAAATCCATTTTAAAATTCAAAAGCCCACTTCACTAAACCTTCTACAAAGCGATTTCCACGAATACAAAAGCCCAAAAATTGGCCACTAAAGCCTACATGACATTTCCATTTGCCATCCATTTAATCAAAACCATACCTAAGTCCTAAATCCATCATCAAATTATTCCAAATCAAGTTCCATACAAATTTCCATCAAATTACCAAAAAAAATTCCTAAAACCCTTTTCATGAAACAAGTCGACCCTTTTCCCAGAAGCGAATGGAGCCATGAACAAGCCATCCTCGAGCCACATGAAGCCATGAGGGCTTTGACTTGTCATTAGTCCATTTATGGCAAGAAGAGGGGGCCCTTTCCTAATCCTTCTTAAACCTTTTTTTACCTTAAGCATGTCACACACTAAACCATGCTTAGCCGCCTCACCAGTGGATGGAGACTTCACCACTTACATGGCGGTGACCCAAGTGACTCTTTTCGGCCCGAGGCCGGACCTTGGGTGGTGCACCTAGCCCAAAAGGATGGGTTGACCCAAACCTAGCCAAAATGGCCTCTTCCCGATTCCATTCCAAGCCATCTCCTTTACACTTGGCCATTGCCGATTGCTTGCACTAAACACCCGGCCACGACCGCACTGACCACGAGGGTGACCCTTGCACTGCGGCCGGCCACCGCCGATCGTCGGAAAACACCATGGCCAGCTCACATGTGAGCCAACATTGAAATTCTCCATTGCTTGACTTGTCCCGACCCGAATGGATAGCATGGGCTGTTCTTCCCTTGACTGACGGCGATCCCGACCATTAAACCCCACAGGGAGAGCCTCGAGCCATGCTGTTTAAACACCACTCCCTCGCGGCCATGAGAAAAGAGTTGCCTGAAACCTTGCCAGAAACTGCTGCCAAAATTGTTCCGGACTCCTCCCCATACACGAGCACTCAATCCCAGGTGAGATCCCCTGCCATTTCTTCTCTGTGAGCTCGATTTCGGAGTTGAAATTCCACCAAAACCGGGACACTTCTCCGCGGTGGACCAATCCCCAAATTGATTGGTCCTACACCTTCACCGGACCGAGGAAGGTGTCCACCGATAAAAGCCCCATCCCGGGCCACCCGGTTGCTCCGGACTCCAAGCTTTGTGATCGGGCGTGGTCGAAGTCCAACTAGAACAATTCACCGGACCGGGAGCCTTCATGCGGAGCTTGCTACCGATCCGATCGAAGGTGCAGCAACTCTCGGATCGAAGCTTCACTTCTGCGAGCCAAGGTATGAACTCATTCTTCTTCCCGAGCTTACGGAGATTCTCCATTTCATTTGAGTAAATTTAAATGCATGTTTACCGTATGGATGTGTTCGTCTCTTGAGACGAATCCATAGAGAAACGTAAGAACACGAAAATCCATTGAGAATCGAGTGAGAAATTAGGGTTAGAAGGTTGACGGTCACGGGTGCACACCGGTCGTAGACGATGACCGGGAGCCGTTGGATCGCGCGTGTATCGAGCGGACGGATCGAGATTGCGCCGGACCGAGAGGAATATTACGTGAGCTGCGGGTCCGGGAGCGGCGCGCGGATGGCGGCGTCGAATAGGAGCGCGCGCGTGTGCATTCGGAGCTGCCGAGGTTGACGCGGCGCCGCGTCACTAAATAGAAAATTAGGGATTTTCTTAATTTATTTAATTCACTGAACTTTGAAAATTCATATCTTTGTGTAGAAAAATCCTAAAAATAAAAGAAAAATACCCTCTTGCTCGGTGAACGAGAGGAGAATAATGTGGAAAAGAAATTAATTAATTTTGTCAGGTATTTTATTTTTAATTAATTATTTACTCCTGCATTGTTTTAATTCTCCATGCATTCACACAATTCACCATGGCATGAGACTATAGGGCTTTTGAAGCCTCCGAACTTAGGGACATTCCACAGATTTTTGAGGTCGAGGCCATCTACATGAAAAGTTATTGATTTTTCAAATGCATGTTACTGTTTTAAGTATTTTAATTCCAAAAATTAGCATGTTGTGAAATAAATTTTAGGAAAATTTGGTGATGTTCCTTATGACCGAGAGAACACTAGGAAAAATAGGATTTGAGTTAATTCGCTCAGATTAACCACAGTTGAGCTTAAACACCGAAAATAGGTCTCTAATTAATTAGAGTTAACCATAAATCAAATTGACTTGAAATCAATTCTCCATTGACCTTTAGGATCAGAGGAACCCATCATAAAAATTTGAGGTCAATTGGACTTGGTTAGCCCACTAATTGGGTTGATTAAGCGCACTTAGTCATTTTAAACTTTAAAAATTCATAACTTTCAAAATATCTTTCAAAAATTCACCAAATTGGTTTTGGATTCTCTCTGATATCAGGGGAGTTTAAGAAAATTAAAATTTCAATTTTCTAAAAAAGTTGATTTTTAATATTATTTTAATATTTTTAATAATTAAAAAATAATAAAAATCACAAAAATAATAAAATTCACCAAAATGTCATATTTTGAATTTTAATCACTTAGGAACAAGTCCCATATTTTTCTTAGGTCTATTTAGTGAGGTATTAATTTTTAAAGCTCTAGGGTAATTTTAAAATTAAAAAAATGTATTTTCTAGCATTTTCACCAAAATAATTATAATAAATCAAAGAAAAATCAGAAAATTGCAAAGTTTGGTTCTCTGGAATCCTTGATATCAGAGAGAATTTTAAAAATTATAAAATTTATTTTTCAACATTTATTTTATTTTTAAATTAATTAATACTCCAGAATTTAAAATAATTCTAATAAATAAAATATAATTCAAAAAATTACAAAATTTGGTCCAAGTGGTCCTCTGGTCATTAGGAATGTCCCCTAATTTTCTTAAGGACAGAAACTTTTCCTTGGTCATGTTATTAAATTTTCCTTGGAAATCTCATTTTCTACCAAAAATAATTATATAAATAAATTAAATACAGAAAAATCACATTTTCTCCTCTCATGTCTTTATTGACACATAAGTGAAGTCACATAAAAATTTCAAGTTCATTTGAGTTCAATTTAGTGAGTTATGAAATTATTAGGCTTAAAGGAGCAAAATGGTAATTAAAATTTTAACCCTTAATTAAAACTTTAGGTTTAATAAAAAATTAACAAGTAAAATATTTGATCTAATCTGATTTGGATGATTGAAATTTAAATAATTAAAGGGTAGAAACCCATTAAGCAATTTAAGATGATTAAACCTTAATTAAATAATTGATTAAATTTGGAAGAATAATAAAATTGGAATTATTAAAATAGGGATATTATTAGGAAGAGATTTATTCTTTAATTTAAAAATCCCTAAATTTAATCATCTCATTAATATTGAACTCTTAATTAAAATAATAGCTTCAAATTTAAAATATTAAAAGACTTAATCATTAAACTAAAATTAAATCATTAAACTCTTTCAAAAATTTCGATTAAAATTAAATTAAATTAAATTAAAAATTAAATTAAATTAAGTAAATTAAATTAAAATTAAATTAAATTAAATTAAGATTAAAAATTTGAATTAAATTAAATTAAATTAAATTAAATTAAATAAACAAATTAAATTAAATTAAATGAATAAATTAAATTAAATTAAATTAAATTAAATTAAATAAATTAAATTAAATTAAATTAAATAAATTAAATTAAATTAAATTAAATTAAATTAAATTAAATTAAATTAAATTAAATTAAATAAATTAATTAATTAAATTAAATTAAATAAATTGAATTAAATTAAATTAAATTAAATCAAATGAAACTAAATTGAATTAAATTAAACGAAATCGAAACTAAATTGAATTAAATTGAATTAAATTAAATTAAATTAAATTAAATTGAATTAAGTTGAATTAAATAACATCACCTAAGACATAAAGAACTCAAAAATAAATCTAAAATAACTTGAGCAACTATTCCAGACTTAAATCATTAATCGCGAACCGTTTGAACACCGAATTTACCCTCAAGAGCTTTAGTTATCATAACTCTACAAACGAATATAAAATGAAATGTTACTTCACTTATAGGACATTCGAATGTCACAGTTCATCTGAGCGAAGTTAACAAAATTTGAAAACCTCGGACGATCGATTCACTTACACGATTAAATTCATTTGGACTTAAAGCGATCACAGAAATATTGAAAAGATGTTTAGGATCCTTCATAGCACTTCCTCGATATGATAGGATATTTATAAGAACGATTGAACTTAGTTATTCTTTGATGAAGAAAATCGTCTTGAGCAAAACACAAAGAACCTAGACGTCATAGGAAATGATTACGTATAGGATTAGGAATTTGGTAGAAAACCATAACCCTTTCCCTTAGCTTTACTAGGAACTTGTTTAAATATTCTAATTGTGTTTTAAGTGCGGTTTGGGATGACGGGAAGACCCTCCAGGTACGCTTTTTATTTTATTGCGATTTACTTTACGGTAATTTATTTAATTGCATCGCACTTATTTTTCTTGCATGATAAAACAACGGTTGCATGAAAACCTACACCTTTAGGACAGAAACCAGAGCTGAAACCCATAACTAAATTAAAAGACACTACGAGATAAAATTCACCTCCACGACATTTCGAAATATAAGACAACTCAAAATTTAATCACTGAAACGAACACAAAACTACAATTACAACTAAATTAAAACGTCTTGTTGGATGATCGGGAATACCTCGGATGATGTAACCTGCGTGTTGCTTAACGGGATTTCAGCGGTCTAAATGAAAGTGTGGAACTCGTTCGGTTGAGTTTAGCGAATTCATACGGATTAAGTGAATCCGATAAAAATAATGATGCAGGAAGGATGGAGCAGTGGGATCTTAACGGTGTCGTTATAATCAGCTTTAAGATTTGTTTTAATTAAAACACAAAAACTACTTGGAAATTAAGACTTCTCTAAGCCAAAACACTCTTCTCATTCCCTGATTTATGATTTCTAAAACTAAACCTCTGCGACAACGAGGAGCTCGGAGCATGGTGGGCGGCACGGCCATCGTCGTCGGCGAAAACTTGAACCTACATCAACAAAACTTTCTAGAATTAAACAACAAAGCCATAGGACTTCGAGGTAGTTTGCACTAGTGCAACATAAATCCTCGACTCTTCGTTTAGGCATTTGCATTGCAAATTAAGCCCTAACGAGTCTTAGGATTCGAGGTAGTCGTCCGATACGACACAAACCCTCATATCTTCCGAGCGATTTGTATGATTCCATCATATAAATATAAGCCACAATTAATTAAAATTAGCGAGATTAAAACATTAAATGAACATTAGGACTTTCCTAATCTAAGCCAAACAATAGGATAGTCGGGAGATTACGAAGTTAGCTTCGAATGCGCAATTTCTCTATTTTTCTTCCTTTGAATTCCCAAAATAAAATGTTCCGAACTTGATCCATTCCTTATTGAGATTCAAAATCCAATTCTTTGAAAACTTAAACTTTGAAATTCTTGAGAGCGAAATTATTGATTATTATCGAGAGTTTTCTTAGGTGATTCCGCGTCGCTTAAGATGTAATTAACTATGGGGCTTGCCCTTATAGGGAATTTTAAAGAACCAGTAATATAAACCACATTTAATGTTTTCATATTAAGCGGGGAATTTGTCGGCTTATAAATTGGTTACGCGGACCAAACGGACGTCACGAATCTTCTAGTTTATTTAACCGCGCCCCATCATCGAGCGGTGTGTACATTCTCAGGATAGATATACGGTTTGTGGTGTGGTGCTCACTTATATAAACTATTTGGGATGTGAGATCGGTTTGATTTCATATCTTAAAATTTTCAAATTTAAAAATTATTTTAATCAAATACTACTTTTCAAATTATTTATTTAAATTAAATCTAAAATTCTCTTTCCCTTGCCAGTCGCTTAGAATATCGGTTCTTAGCTTTTCCATAGCATCTTCCGGTGGTCTTTTACGTACATCCTTGCGGTTGTCACGTGATAATTGTCGGGTTTCTTTCTCATGAGTCCCCTTCTTTGCGGTAGCACTTTCTTCGGACTCGAGTCTCCGACGAGACTTTCCTTTTACGGTCGTTGTTTCGGTCTTAATTGGCGGTAGTGGGACGCCATACCATCCTTCTAGCGATGAAGGCCTAGGACCGGATGGTACGTCGGTCGAATCTTTGGAAGGTGGTATCCTCACGATCCGTAAACTGAAACAACAACGGGTGGACTAGCCTTCATCTTCTTATTTGGCCCTTCTGCGGCGATAGCGAGGTTCTACTCGCGGCCCGAGAGCGGGATTTGGCCGGCACCCGCCCTATCCTTCTTAAAATTTTTGATACGGGGCATTTTCTTTCTTTGCTAACTTCTAAATCACGGTACGTAGTCGGGCAAATGGTGTAATCCTTGCCCTTTTCTTTCTGTTGTCGCTATAGTATGCGGGTCGAGGTAATGTTGAGGCAATCTGCGGACATTTTCCTCGTCGATTGCGGCGGAAAGGGGATGGAATCTACTTCCTTCCAAAAGGGGTGTATATTCGGGCAATGGTATGTATTCGAGTAGTGGTGTGTACTCGGGGATTTCTTCTAAGAAAGCGACTTCGGCGGCTACGGCCTTCTCGGCAATCTTCCTACCTCTGTTTCTTCTCTGAGTCCGTGTTAGGGGTGGAACCCTTGAGTTGGACCCAATTTCAAAAACAGAAGGTTTTGCACGGAAATCTATACCCTCCATGGTAACATGCTCGTTACAAATTTGAACTTCCTTCCGCTTCAGTTTGGCGGGAGCCGGGGTAGGTGCAGAGACGACTAGACCAGTGGGGGTAGAGATAACAGTCCTCCTTTGTACAGCGGTATTCCTCTCAGCTGGAGCCCTTTGCAGAGGAGGAAACTCTTGAGTTGACTTAAGGTTGAACTCGATCAAAGGTCTCTCAGTTTCAGATACTTTGTTTGTCAGCGCGAAAAGGGTAACGTTAGTGATCTTGACATTTGTATTCTCGAATCCTTGTCCAAACCGGATGATCCCATTTTCGGGCAACTCATCCTTGTAAACAGCGATGTCCAGTCCATTGGTGAAGGAGAAAATCAGCTTTGGTGCTTCCATTTCTGTAGGGTAGATTCTGATTGTCAGTCCCAAGTTATGCTTCTTCTCATCAGGACGAAAAGAAAGGAATCGAAAAGTGTCCGAACACATTCTCGTTCATGTATGTATAAAAAAAGTGTTATTTGTTAAAAAGAGTCATTCATTAGAGGGTTTGTTTATTTAGAACAGAATGTTCAAAGGTGTAGAGAAGGTAATGAATTTGATTCAGAGTTGGAAAGGAAAAGAAAGTCTTATGCAAGACTTCTTGACTCGAAAGATCACTCCTAAACTAACACCTATTGGGGTTCCACCTCACCTCAGAAATGAGGTAAAAGGATCTCAGAACCTCTCTGTTTAGGGGTGTCTAAACAGTGGCTCCTAAATCCGAGAGAATGTTGGCTATACTTGTTCAAGGTAGAAATGAACATAGTATTCCAACGAAAAGAAGGGTAGTTTGATCCATTAGGGACATGGATACACTACCGATTTTTGAAAGCAGAACTATCTGATTAAAAATGGAGAGAGGAATTTTCCCCAGCGGAGTCGCCAGAAATTGTCGGCATATTTTTAGGTTGAGTGTTTTGTTTTGAAAAGAGGTCGCCTACAGAAATTGTCGGCGAATTCTTAATTTAATTTAAATAAATAATTTGAAAAGTAGTATTTGATTTTGAAAATAATTTTTAAATTTGAAGATTTTAAGATATGAAATCAAACTGATCTCACATCCCGAATAGTTTACATAAACGAGCACCGCACCACAAGCCGTGTATCTATCCCGAAGAATAGACACCTTTGCTTGACAATGGGGCTCGATTAAATAAACTAGAAAGGTTTGTGACATTCGTTTGGTCTGCGAACCAATTTTATAAGCCGACAAGTTCCCCTGTTTAATATGAAAACATTAAACAGGGTTTATATTACCTGGGTTCTTAAAATTCCCTATAAAGGCAAGCCCCTATAGTTAATTACATCTTAAGTGACGGGAATCACCTAAGAAAACTCTCGATAATAATCGATAATTACGCTCTCAAGAATCTCAAAGTTTAAGTTTTCAAAGGATTGAATTTTGGAATTTCAATAGGGAATGGATCAAATTTGGAACATTTTGTTTTGGGAATTCAAAGGAAGAAAGGTAGGAGAAATCACAGATTCGAAGTGAACTTCGGTAATTTCCCGACTATCCTATTGTTTGGCTTTGAATTTAGGAAAGCCCTAATGTTTATTTAATATTTTGATCTTGCCAATTTTAATTAATTAGGACTTATATTCGTATGATGCAATCACACAAATAGCCTTGAAGATGTGAGGGTTTATGTCGTATCGGACGACTACCTCGGAATCCTAAGACCGGTTAGGGCTTAATTTGCAATGCAAATGCCTAACGAAGAGTTGAGGATTTATGTTGCACTAGGCAAACTACCTCGAAGTCCTATGGCTTGATTATTTAATTCTAAGAAAGTTTCGTTGAAGTAGACTCGAGTTTTGCCGATGACGATGGTCGTGCTTGCCCACCATGCTCCGAGCTCCTTGTTGTAGAGGTTTAGTTTTAGAAGTCATAAATCGAGGAGATGAGAGAAGCGTTACGGTTTAGAGAAATTCTTAAAATCCAGGTGTTTTTAATATTTTAATTAAACAAATCTTAAAGTTGATTATAACAACACCGGTTAAGATCCCACGGTTCCATCCTTCCGGCATCGTTATTTTTATCGGATTCACTTAGTCCAGATGAATTTCCTAAACTCAACTGAATGAGTTCCACACTTTCATTTAGACCGTGTGAAATCCCGTTAGCAACACGTAGGTTACATCATCCGAGGAATTCCCGATCATCCAACAAGACGTTTTAATTTAGTTGTAGTTGTAGTTTTGTTGTTCTGTTTGTGATTAAATTTTGAGTTGTCTTATATTTTGAAATGTTGTGGCAGTGAATTTTATCTTGTAATGAATTTTAATTTAGTTTTGGTTTCAGTTTTAGGGACTATCCTAAAGGTGTGGATTTTCATGTAACAGTTGTTTATCATGCAAGAAAAGTAAGTGCGATGCGATTAAATAAATTGCAATAAGGTAAATTGCAATAAAATAACAGCGTACCTGGAGGGTCTTCCCGTCATCCCAAGTCGCACTTAAAACACAATTAGAATAATTAAGCATTTAAAGCAAGTTTCTAGGTAAAGCTAAAGGAAGGGTTATGGTTTTCACCAAGTTCTAATCCTATAGCTAGTCACTCTCCTATGACGTCTAGAGTTCTTGTATTTTGGTTTGAGGACGATTTTCTTCATCGAAAGAACAACTAAGTTCAATTGTTCTTATAAATATCCTATCATATCGAGGAAGTGCTTAAGACGAATCTTAAACATCTTTTCAATATTTCTAGGATTGTTTTAAGTCCAAGAGAATTTAATTATACAAATGAATTAATCGTCCGGGAGTTCAAGTTTGTTGTCTTGCTCAGTGAACTAGGACATTTGAATATCTTATGAATGAAGTAACACTTCACTTAACACTCCAATTAGGAGTTATGACAACAAGAGCTTTCGAGGGCAAATGGATGTTCAAGTGGTTTATGATTTAATTTCAGTTAATGGATTTAAGTTTGGAATAGTGTTCAAGTTGTTTTAGATTTTTTTTTTTTTGAATTCATTATGTCTTAAGTGATGTTATTTTAATACAATTTAATTTAATTTAATTTAATTTGATTTAATTTTAATTTTAATTTAATTTGATTTATTTTAATTTAATTTAATATGTTTTAATTTAATTTAATTTAATTTTAATTTAATTTAATTTAATTTTAATTTAATTTAATTTAATTTTAATTTAATTTAATTTAATTTATTTAATTTAATATGTTTTAATTTAATTTAATTTAATTTAATTTAAATTTTAATTTAATTTTATTTTTAATTTTAATTTAATATTTTATTTTTTATGTTTTAAAGATGATTTAATTTTAATTGTTAAAGTATTAATTTAATTGAAAATTTAAAAGGACTTAATTTAAATAATTTAACTTTAATTTAATTCAATAATTAAGTCTTTTAGCATTTTAAATTTTAAACTTGAATTATCATTTTAATTAGGAATTAAATATTATTGAGATGATTAATTTAGGGATTCTTAAATTAAAGAATAAATCTCTTCCTAATGACATTCCTATTTTAATAATTCCAAATTTATTATTCTTCCAAATTTAATTAATTATTTGATTAAGGTTTATTTTAATTATTTTTAAATTGTTTAGTAGGTTTCTACCCTTTAATTATTTAAATTTCAATCATCCAAATCAGATTAAGATTAAATATTTTACTTTTTCATTTTATTAAGCCTAAAGTTTTAATTAAGGGTTAAAATTTTAATTTCCATTTTGCCCTTCAAGCTTAATAATTTCATAACTCACTAAATTGAGCTCAAATGAATTTGAAATTTTTATGTGACTTCACTCATATGTCAATAAAGACATTAGAGGAGAAAATGTGATTTTTCTGTATTTAATTTATTTATGTAATTATTTTTGGTGGAAAATAGGGATTTCCAAGGAAAATTTAATAATATGTCCAAGGAAAAGTTTATGTCCTTAAGAAAATTAGGGGACATTCCTAATGACCAGAGGACCACTTGGACCAATTTTGGTGATTTTTTTAATTATATTATTTTTATTATAATTATTTTGATTTTTGGAGTATTAATTAAATTAAAAATAAAAAAAAGGTTGAAAAATGAATTTCATATTTTTTAAAAATCTCTCTGATATCAAGGAAATCAGGGAACCAATTTTCACAATTTTCTGATTTTTCTCTGATTTATTATAATTATTTTAGTGGAAATGCTAGAAAATACATTTTTTTAATTTTAAAATTACCCTAGGGCTTTAAAATTTAATATCTCATCATAGAGACCTAAGAAAAATATGGGGTTTGTTCCTAAGTGATTAAAATTCAAAATGAGACATTTTGGTGAATTTTATTATTTTTGTGATTTTTATTATTTTTTAATTATTAAAAATATTAAAATAATGCAAAAAATCAGCTTTTTTGGAAAATTGTAATTTTAATTTTCTTAAATTCCCCTGACATTAGAGAGGCTCCAAAACCAATTTGGTGAATTTTTGAAAAGTATTTTGAAAGTTATGAATTTTTTAAGTTTTAATTTTGGCTAAATGGCTTAATCAACCTATTTGATAGGGCTAACCAAACCCAATTGACTTCAAACGTTTATGGTGGATTCCTCTGATCCTAAAGGTCAGTGGAGAATTGATTTCAAGTCAATTTGATGCATTATTAGCTCTAATTAATTAAGGACCTATTTTGGGTGTTTAAGCCAATTAGGGTTATTTCAAGTGGATTAATTCAAAACCTATTTTTTCTAGGGTCCTCTGGTCATAAGAAACATCACCAAATTTTCCTAGAATTTATTTCACAACATGCTAATTATTGTATTTAAAATACTCAAAACAGTAACATGAATTTGAAAAATCAATAACTTCTCATAGGGATGGCCTCTAACTTTGGAAAATTCAGGGAATGTTCCCAAATTCAGAGGCTTCAAAAGCCCTATGGTCTCATGCCATGGTGAATTTCCTATATGCATGGAGAATTAAAAGAATGCAGACAGTAAATGAATTATTAAAAATAAAATACTTGATGAAATTAAATGATTTCTTTTCCACATTATTCTACTCTGTTCACTGAGCAAGAGAGTATTTTTATTTTATTTTTCTGATTTTTCTACACAAAGTTATGCATTTTTGAAGTTTAGGGAATTAAATAAATAAGAAAATCCCTATTTTTCTATTTATCCGAATCGGCGCCGCGTCAACCTTAGCATCTCCGAAGCGCCGCGTGGCGCTTTCTGATTCGACGCCGCCATCAGACTCAGCACTCCAGGGGCCCGCTGTATCGTTCCGTCTCCTCATCCGGCGCGATCCTGGCCGTCTGTCCGCGCGTGTATAGAATGAATGGCATCCGTTCATCGTCCCCAAGCGTCCTCACCCGAGAGCCGTCCACACTAAAACCCTAAGAACTCACTCATTTCTCAACGGATTTTCGTGTTCTTATGCTCTATGGATTCGTCTTGAAGAGACGAATGCATCTATACGGTGATCATGCATTGAAATTAAGGCATTTGAAATGAAGAATCTCCAGAAGCTCGGGATATAGAGTTAGCTCATACCTTTGCTCAAAGAAGTGTGGCTTCAATCTGAGGGTTGTGTCACCTTCGATTGGATCCCAGCAAGCTCCAGATGAAGTCTCCTGGTATGGTGAATTGCCTAGGTATGATTTCGACCAAGCCCGATCACAAAGCTTGGAGTCTGGAACAGATGGGTGGCCTGGAGAGGGGGCTTTTCTTGGTGGACTTCTTCCCTCGGTCCGGTGAAGGTGTAGGACCAATCAATTTGAGGATTGATCCACCGTGGAGAAGTGTCCCGGTTTGGGGTGGAATTTTGGCTGAGAAATTGGGCTCTGTTGGTGAGGAATAGGGCAAATTGGCACTGGGGATCAACTGCTCTAAGTATGGAGAATGATCTGGAGCAATTTTGGCAGAGTTTCAGTAAGGTCTGGTTTAGCACTCCTCATGGCCGAGAGGGGGTGATGTTTAAATAGGAGAGGGTGGAGGGCCTCCTAGGGGGAGTTAGGGCTTGGGATCAGCTGCATAGGTCAAGGGCAGAACATCCATGGTGGCCATTGGGCATGGGGTAACTCAGCAAGGTGGAATTCCAAAGTTTGGCTCCTCCCAAGGTCTCGGCCATGGTGTTTTCCGACGACCCAGGCGGCTGGCCGAGCAGGCATGGGTCACCCTCGAGTCCGAGTGGGTCGGGGCTGGAGATTTGTGCAATCGATTGGCCATGGACATGTGTAAAGGGTTTGAATCAAAGTGGAATGGGAAAGGGCTAGTTTTGGGTCTAAATGGGTCAACCCTTGGTTTTGGGTTAGGTTCACCCTCCAAGGCCAATTTGGGCTGAAGGGAAAGTCACTTGGATCAGCTTGATAAGTGGGGTCAAGTCACAATCCAAGTACAATTAAGCTTAAGCAAGAGTTAGGGGAGACATGGGAGTGGTTAATGACTCTTAAGAGAATCATTAAAGGGTCCCCTCTTCTTGCCATTTTGGGTATGGTGAAGTGTCCAAGGTTTTCATGGCTCACATGTGGCTCATGCATGACTTCATGGCTCACCTTTGGCTTGGAAAAAGCTAAGTCAACTTTCATGAAAGAGGTTTTTAGGAATTTTGGTAATTTAGGAGTGATTTTATGGGATTTGACACATGGCTTGATTTGGAACCATTTGATGATTGATTAGAACTTAGGGATGATTTTAATTAAGGGTATGATGAGAAGAATTTGTCATATGGGCTTTGGCATGAAGTTTGGGCTTTTAGGAAGGTTTAAGAAAGTGGGCTTTTGGTTTGAAAATAAATTTATGGATGGGAATTTTGTGAAGGATTGGGCCAAACAAATGTTGGGTTTAGCTCATGGATGTGTCATGAGTGATTTGAAGCAAGTTGGGAGTGATTTGGGTTTGAATTGGGTTGAATTTGGGCTTCCTTGGTGAATGGGCCAATATAGGTCAAATTGGGCTAACTTGGGCCAATGTTGGGCTAGGGTTGAAATTGATGTAAAATAAATGTTGGGAAATGTTTATGGGAGTGTTTCAAAGAGGTTTTGGCTTTGGTTGGGTTTTGATTTTGGGGTTTGGGCTTATTTGGGTTAGGTTTGGGTTTAGGTCAAAATTGGGCCTTTTAGCTTTGGGTTGATTTTGAGTGGGGTTTTGGTCTAAATTTTGAGCAAATCATGTTAGTTTTTTGTTTGTGGGAATGTTAAGGAAGGTTCAGAAAAGATTTGGGGTTAATTGGAGTTGAATTGGGTGAGTTTGGGCTAAGTTTGCGTCATGGGTCCAAATTGCGCTTTAAGGTCCAAAGTGAAATTGGATTCAAATGTCAATAAAATTGGGCTTGGATTTGGTCTAGATTGGTGTTGGGGATGTTGAATTGAAGTTTAGAATTGAATTGGACCAGAATTTGGGTCAATTGGGTAGGTTTGGTTTGACATTGGGTTCACTTTGGGTTAAAATGGGTCAAATTGGGGATTTTGACAAAAGTGGGGTAAATTGACAAAATTGGCCCATGGTGTAGTTGAACAAAATGAAATTGGGAATATTTGGGATTTTGTGGAATTTTCTGGGAATTTTCTGAATTTTTGGATTTTTTGGCTAAGAGGGGCATTTTGGGTATTTGGAGGGTATTGGGGGTATTTTTGGAATTTTTGGTATTTTTGGGTATGGATGATCAATTTGAGTAATGTGGGAATGTTGAATTGAAGTTTAGAATTGAATTGGACCAGAATTTGGGTCAATTGGGTAGGTTTGGTTTGACATTGGGTTCACTTTGGGTTAAAATGGGTCAAATTGGGGATTTTGACAAAAGTGGGGTAAATTGACCAAATTGGCCCATGGTATAGTTGAACAAAATAAAATTGGAAATATTTAGGATTTTCTGGAATTTTCTGGGAATTTTCTGAATTTTTGGATTTTTTGGCTAAGAGGGGCATTTTGGGTATTTGGAGGGTATTTTTGGAATTTTTGATATTTTTGGGTATGGATGATCAATTTGAGTAATGTGGGAATGTTGAATTGAAGTTTAGAATTGAATTGGACCAGAATTTGGGTCAATTGGGTAGGTTTGGTTTGACATTGGGTTCACTTTGGGTTAAAATGGGTCAAATTGGGGATTTTGACAAAAGTGGGGTAAATTGACAAAATTGGCCCATGGTATAGTTGAACAAAATGAAATTGAGATTATTTGGGATTTTCTGGAATTTTCTGGGAATTTTCTGAATTTTTGGATTTTTTGGCTAAGAGGGGCATTTTGGGTATTTGGAGGGTATTGGGGGTATTTTTGGAATTTTTGGTATTTTTGGGTATGGATGATCAATTTGAGTAATGTGGGAATGTTTGGGATTGATTTTGAGGAATTTTGGGTAATTTAGGTAATTTTGCAAATTTTGGGTGGTTTCGAGTGGTTTTGGGTAGATTAAGCGGTGTGTAGGGTCCCTGGGGTCAAAAATCGAAAATTTGGAAAATTGAAGCTTGGGTGAATGTAAGTGGAATGAAATCATTTTGGTTGAGCCATGAAGCCATATCAAGCCCACATGAGCCATGAAGGGACTCATTTGAGGCACCCACTATGTTGTTCCTAACCCTCTTAGCCAAGGGCTTAGGGGTTAAAGACCATCCATGTGAATCACCTGCATGAGTCATGAGGTCAAGTTGGGTATAGGTGTGGTTTTAGGAGGTGTGTGTGAAAATGTAGTGTATAGGTGTAGTATGTGTGTAAGTCAACCCTTCACCAGACCAAGCCACCCAGGGCAGTCCTAAGGCCAAAGAGTCCTATAGAACTCATCCTTTAAATTTCCACACTTGATTTTAACCCTCTAGGTGATTAGGGGTCTACAATCAAGTTTGTGGAGTTTGTAGGGAGTTAAGAAGTGGTTTGAATTTCTAAGTGGTGGGTCCCAATTCTAATCCTCTAGGATAGTCAAAGGAAAAGCCTAAGGCTAGATCCTAAGTACTAAAGAGAAGAAGAGAAGACCTCATCAGAAATGAGGTCAACAACATTTATATGTTATTCAAGGATGCCAAACACCTTGGTATGCAGATATAGTTAACTATTTAGTTAGCAATATTCTACCTTATGGATTGAATAACAAATATATTAAGAAATTTAAAAATGATGCTAAATCTTATATTTGGGAAGATCCTCATTTATTTAAATTAGGAGGACACTCTCTAATTCGAAGATGTGTACCTTATGAAGAAAATTTTACGATTATTCAAAATGTCATGATTCCGATTTTGGAGGACACTTTGGAGTAGATAAAACTGCATTTAAAATTTTAAATTCAGGATTTTATTGGCTTACCTTCTTCAAAGATGTGAGACATTATGTGAAAACATGTGATCGATGTCAAAGGATGGGAAATATGTCTAGAAAAGATGAAATGCTTTTAAACTATATATTGGAAGTTGAACTTTTTGATATATGGGGTTTAGAATTTATGAGACCATTTGTACCATCATCTGGAAAGATTTATATTTTATTAGTAGTTGATTATGTTTCAAAGTGGATTGAAGTTGTAGCTTTACCTAACTGTGATTCCAAAAGTGTTTCTTAAAGAAAAAGATTTCTTCAAGATTTGGAATGCCTAAGGTAATTATCACAGATGGTGGAAATCATTCTAGAAATATAAGAATTCAATTATTACTGAACAAATTTGGAATCAAACACAGAATTGCAACTGCGTATCACCCTCAAACAAGTGGAATGGCTGAAGTATCAAACAGAGAAATTAAAAGAATTTTAGAGAAGACTGTTAATCCTAAAAGAACTGATTGGGTTGATAGACTTGATTCTGCATTATGGGCTTATAGAACAGCTTATAAGACACCAATCGAATGTCACCTTACCAGTTAATTTATGGTAAACATTGTCACTTACCTATCGAACTCGAACATAAAGCTTATTCGGCGATAAAGGAGTTTAATTTTGATTTGAATACCGCAGAGAAAAACGATTATTACAATTAAATGAGATGGATGAAATAAGAAATGAATCATATGAAAATGCAAAAATTTATAAAGAGAAAATGAAGATGTTACATGATAAAAAGATTTCAGGAAAAATATTCGAGCCTGGACAAGAAGTAGGACAAGAAGTATTATTATTTAATACTCGTTTAAGACTTTTTCCTGGAAAATTAAGATCTAAATGGATAGAACCATATATAATTGAGAAAGTATACCATTATGGAGCTGTGGATATTAAAGACCACAAAAAAGGAAAAATATTTAAAGTTAAAGGATTAAGACTGAAGCCTTATTTTGGAGACATTAAAATAATTTATAAAGAGGCTTACGAGTTGATTCTACCTGTTTAAAGACTTAATTAGGTCGGGCTGACTATGTTAAACCAAGCTCTTTATGGGAGGAAACACATATTTATTTTTGTGTGTTTTTACATTTTTAATGTAAGGTTATGCCTCGGTCTTGTCTAATTTTATATAACTTTAGAAAATTGGACGCTAACAAGTCTTCATTGACTTTAGCTCAAAATTATCTCGAAGTATATAAAGTTTGGACTTTGGATCACTCCATTTCATATGTGAGTAAAAAGGAGATCAAGTTAACCTTCATTATGATTATTTATAATTTGTGTTACTAAGTCTATATTGATCGTACCATTCTAATTTACCTATTTTGGAAAATGAAACTTTGAAATTTGACGATAGGTGAAACGGAGTCGAACGTGGTTCCAGTGCCTAGGTGCCGAAATTTGGCACCTAAGCGCCAGAGTAAAAGTGTGTATCGATGGGTCCGGCGCCTAGGCTCCAGATTTGGCGCCTAAATGCCACAGTTACTGGATCGTGTAAAAACAAAAAAATTTCAGTTTTTCACGCGATTTTCTTCTTTAAATTACCCCATATTCATCCCCAATCCCTAAGCAATCAAAATTACGACCTAGACACTTCATTCTTGAGAGATTAGAGAGGATTTTTGAAGAAATGGAGAGAAGAAATCTTGGAGAAGAGGCTAGAGACAAGGGGTCAAAGGATCCTCAACCCTACTTCAATGGTTTTATCGCTGTATGTTTGGAGAAAATTTCAAGTCGTATAGATAAATTTGAAGCAGAATTCAAAAGTATTGGAGATCACCTCCATGAGACGTATCATCAAATTAAACATCTGGAATGGCAGGCGAAGCTTCAATTTGATCATCTAGCGGCTTATCAAGATGCTCAAGTGGAGATATATGCGAAGAACAAATGGATCGACGAGAAAATGACTACGAATTTTCCGAGGGCGTTAGTATTCTTCCCAAGTAGGCCTAGTCATCTTCCTTGTGAAGAGAATAGAAATTTCTAATTTGAAGATTAGATAGTTATTGTAGTGTGATCTAGACTTTTATTAGTGTGTTATTGTATCGATTTAGTAAATCGAATGTGTTGTTTGTGTGTTTGATTTATTCTTCAATGTGTGTTGTATTTACTTTGAAATTGTGTAGTTTGATTGTTTGTTAGGACTTGAATCATATTACTATACTTATCTGTATTGTATTGAGCCAAAATTGAAGATTATGAATGGAATTAGAAGAGTTTGATTTAAACCTTGTGTTTAAATGGTGGATTTAATTTTTAATTTTTAAAATTTTTGGGAAATATTTTGGAAGTTGGAAACTGAAGCACTACTCTAATATGAGTAAGTGGAAGTTGAATTTATAAGTTTTGGTGGAAAATAAAATTTTTAAAGTGATTTTTTAGAAAGGCGAGTCTGGCTCCTAGGCGCCAGAATTCGGCGCCTAGGCGCCGGTTCAGCCTGCTTACCGAAAATAGCATTTAAACCCCATTAGCCATGGTTGACGCCTAAGCTTCATCCCCTTCCTCTTTTTCGTGAAAATACACCCCCAAGATCCATCTTGTGGTCACTACATCAAGTTTTTTAAGCCCGAAATCACTTGATTTCTTCATCTCGAGGTCAGATCTACCTTCTAATCCATTAATGTTTTATTCTTACCATAGTTTTTCCTTTTTTTTTTGGCTAAAAACCGAAATTTTGAGAAAATTTTTGATTTTTAGAGTTTCTCCAAGGATTTTTTTAAACTCATTCTAAGTTTCTCAAGCTTAAAAAGAGTTTAAATATTTGATTCCTAAATTTATTTGTGTTTTCTTATGGCACCAAAATCTAAGCGAGGAAAGGCACGAGAAAATTTTAACAGCAACAAGTTTTCAACTGCGGCAGTGCGTTTTCGTTATCACAATTTTGTGACGTCAAGAAAGTTTATCTCGGAGCGCAGTTTTTATAATCCTGGTGAAATGATCGAGAACACGATCGTTGCACACAACTGGCAATGATTCTGTTATTTCACTGTTGTTGTTGTTATTCCTATTGTACGCGAGTTTTATGCCAACTTTTTGGTTGCGGAAGACGACGAAGTCTTCGTTAGAGATGTCAGAGTAGGATTTACTCCGGAACGGATCAATATTTTCTACGGCCTGCCACCGACCATCGAGTGCTACAATTCTGGTTTATCTCTTTCTGAGGGAGATCTTGAGATGATTATTGCATATCTGACTGATGGCACTGGAACTTGGAAGATCCGGAACGATAAACTGATAAACTTAAAATCTTCTATGCTAAATGGTATTTCAAAGGCATGACATTATTTTATTTCTGCTAGACTTCTACCTTCCAACCACCTGAGTGAAGTTACCAGAGATCGAGCTATCCTGAACTACTGCATTCAGGAGAGGAAGTCGATAGATGTTGGCAATATTATTTATGATTCAGTGGAATTGAATGCTAGATCCAGCACTTCTGTGGGATTAGGATTCCCATCCTTGATTTATTCTTTATGCATGAGCAATGGAGTTTCTGCTGATATATCAGAGGAGAAGTTGAAGTCTACAAAGCCAATTGGGCAGGAGAGTGTTAGCATTTATGATCGTCTTCGAGGGAAGAGATCTACTGGTCCTTCTACTTCTGTACCTACTATAGGTAGAGCTTCTATTTCTAGACCTTCTACTTCTACTGCTGAGCCACCATCTAGTTTCTAGGAATCAATGTATGATCAATTTCTGGAGTAGCAGAATGAGTTATTTCTAACTCACTGCAGAGTAGATACTATAGATAAGAAGATTGATCATTTATCTAAGTTTACCCAAAGAAAAAGTAAGTATGATTCTGAGTATTCAGAGTCTTTAGTGAGATTCGTGAAGGGTGAGCATGATGTTCAGTTTCCTACCTGTCCTAAATTTTCACCGTATGTTGATCCAAAGGATGTGGAGTTTTCTTTTGCTGATGACGATGATGAGGCTACAGATAGTGATTAGTAGCTTGATTTACCTCTAAGATGTGCTGATTCTGTTGTTAGTTTATTTCTTGTTTGCTAGTGTTGTTTGTTGTTTGTTGTTTGTTAGTGTAGATTTGTTTATGAAATTTTGTGTGGATTGTTTGATGTTCACATCGTTTTAAATATTTAGTGTATTGTGTTGAAGACTCGAAATTTGGATTAATTAATGTTTATTTTGGTTTCAGCCTACTGTTTAGTATTCTTAAATAGTTAGTAATGTTGTTCTGTTTCTGTTACTATTAGTAGTATAATCATTTAATTCAGCTACTGATATATATAAAAAAAATGATGAGCCTGCTTACTTTTATATATGCTTCGTTATTTCAATAGTATTCATAAAAAGCATGTGTAGAATTAAAATTTTCTTTTTAGACAGTTTTTACATACTTATAAAAATTACTTTTTAAATTATACCTTCCTTTCTCTCATACTTTATTTTTTTTTTTCATGATATACCAAAACTTAAGTTTGGGGGAAGGGAAAATACATGCAAATTTAAATTTTATTTGTCCTTAATGAACTAATATTTTCTAAAAAAATAATAAATATTAACATAACATAAGGAATGAAGAATCTATTTAAGATCATTTAAATTTTTTAAATTATAAATAATTTGGTAGACTTAACAAAAATTTTAATAATTTTGATTGATTTTAAGAATAAAATTATTCAACTTAAAGAAGAGTAAGATTAAGAATTTTTTCTATTCATAGTAGAAATAATTGAATTTTAGAAGTATTAAGAAAGCAAAAATTATAACTTGAAAAAGAAAATATTGAAATTCTTTTTGAAATCTATTCATGTTATAGTAATTAAGTGAAAATATATAAGTTTGAAAATATAAGTTAAGAATAGCGAAGTTTAAAACCATTAACAGACTATCCAGATATAGTAATCCTCTCTGTAAAAAAAAAAAAAAGGAGAGAGGAGAAGCTTGAAGAGATGCCTAATCAAAAATTGCTTAACTTGAATTAGCTTATAAGAAAAAAACTGATTACATATTTTACTTAATTTTTATGCATGCATCTTTATTAGAAAAGATTTTCATGAAGATCTTTTCTTGTAAATAATTTATGTGATCTTAATATAATAAACTACAATTATTTTCGAAGTGAATGAAAAATTTTGAAATCTTATGATTTGGTAGTTAAATATTCTTTAAATTCTTAAAATTTAACTAAGTTAGTTAAATTTGGTTAATGATTTACTAAAGCCTTTATAAAATCAAAAATTATAAGAAATCCTAAATATTTACCTTTATTCCAAATGTTATACAGTTTATATAGTAAAAAGTGTTACTTGAGGACAAGTAATGTTTAAGTTTGGGGGATTTTGATCCATGAAAAAAATACCTATTTTTATGCCTTGACTTTTATCAAATTTTTAATGATATTATGCTTTAATGAAAGGTATTTTTGTGTTTTGGATGTAGGTGATGCAAAAATGTCCAAGAAGAAAAAAAAGATGAAAAAGGAGCAAAAAGGAGCAAAAATGGAGCCAAAATTCAAAATTGTCAAAATAATTGGCCTGGCGCCTAGGCACCAGAATCCGGCACCTAAGCGCCAGTTCGATACAGAATTTTGTAAGATTTTTTACGAATTTTTACGGTTATTTTGACGGTGTTAGCAGTTATTGGACCATCTAAAAGATTGGTAGTTATTCCTGAATTATAGGACATGTGATACATTGTATTTGGCCGCTTGGAAACGGTTAGGATCGCGAAGAGGTGTGATCCAAAGTGAAGAGGTGCGAAGAACTGGATGCAGAGTCCGGCGCCTAGGCACCAGATTCCTGCGCCTAGGCTCCAGACACACCTTCTAGAAGATTAATTGAACATGGACACCTTTTGAAGAGATGCCTCAAGGCAACCCTTGAAGCCTATAAATAGGAGGCTACTACTTCAGAGAAAAACACCCACAAACCAACCAAAAACCACCAATGCCAACCTAGCCCCATACTTCCATTTAGAGACAGAAACTAGAGAAATATTTTAAGGGCCATATTTATAATTTTTTTTATTATTTAGTGAGTTTATTTTAGAGTTTGTATTAAGAGTATTTAAAGAGTCAGTGCTTTTGAAGTCTATTTACCTTGGTGTCACAAGGATTTAAAGTTTCAGTTGGAGAAACACTTGAGATAAGTATTTGTATTTTGATTCAAAATTTTATTTATATGTTTTGTTGTTTAAATTCAATGTGTTCTTAGGAGTTACTTTACTTTCTCCTTTCAATTATGAAAAGATAAATAAGATAATATAAAATTTGTTGGAGAATTAAAAACTATATATATATATATTTTAAACATTGTGATGATATTAATACCAGATCTTAATTTACTATTTAAATTGTTCATTTAAATTGTTAAAATCTGTTGAAGAGTTTTGAGACATAGAAGGAGATGAATTCTTAACTAGTAGATATCACATAAATCATTGGGTAGTCGAAGGCCTTGCACGGGTTATTCAAGGTGAAGTGCAAATAAATAGGAAGATATTAAAATTGATACGTTTTTAGAGTAACAGGCTAAATTCTTGTAATTTGGATTATAGAGAAGGAAAGGGTCACTAGCAGGGCCGACCATAGCCACCCTTGGACATCTAGTGGTGTGAGCCTAGATTAACCCATTCTACTAACAATACATCCAGACCTGATCTATTGATTAGCCAATGTTTTTTATACTATTGAGCAAAGGTAAAGAATAGGAATGCTTCTATTTGGCACAATACCATAAATTTATATTCTCCACGAATATTACATTATCTAAAAAGTCTTGAATTAATTGAAAGGAAGAAAGTTGTTTGCTTATTTTTATTTACATCAATCATTACTTTATAACTGCTTTATTTCTGCATCTAGTAAATTAAATATCAACTTTTTAACTTTAAAAGAAATACATAAAAATAAAATCAAAATATTTAAGAAAATCTATAATCCTCCTCGTGGGATCGATACTGGAGTCTTTATTTAAAGCCCTATATTACTTGAAGCGATACGTATACTTGCGTAGTACCCCTAGTGTGTGAAATATTTTCCATAAAATTATATTTATATACACTAGCCGCTATTATTATTTGAGTCAAAGTATTGGCTATAACATATTTTTGATAGCATAAATTACTACATTGTTTGGCGATTGCAAACTAAGTTTTTGGTGCATTGCTGTGGATCGAGGGTCAAGTTTTTAGCGCCGTTGTCGGGGAGGCAAAACTTATAGATTTTAAATATTTTATTTTATGTATTTCTTTTATTGTCAAAAATGTAAAATACAAAACATTTAAAAAAAACAAAACAAAACAAACAACAAAAACAAAAATAAAAATAATAATAATTTTATTTCTTGCTATTTTACTTTTTATTTACCTTTTATGCGTAGTTCTGGATCTGAAGGATTATTACCTTTAGATTCTGAATTAGAAAGAACTGTTAGAAGAATTAAAAAAGGAAAAAAATTCAAAAATATCAAGAGATGGCTAATTTACATAATAATTTACAAAATCCAATGGAAATTAATGAACAAAATGGTTACAAACCATTAAGGGATTATGCTAACCCTACAGTTGATGAACTTCATAGTAGTATTCAAATACCTACTATAGATGATAATTCTTTTGAGCTTAAACCGTCTATTATTCAAATGGTTCAAAATAATCAATTTGGAGGAACACCAAATGAGGATCCAAATTTACACCTTACTAGTTTTTTAGAAATTTGTGCTACCTTAAATATAACAATGTTTCTGATGATGCTATTAGACTTAGACTCTTTCCTTTTTCTTTAAGAGATAAAGCAAAGATGTGGTTGAACTCATTAGCAACAGGTTCTATTAAAACATGGGCTGAAATGGCACAAAAATTCCTTGCAAAATATTTTCCTCCTTCTAAAACTGCTAATTTGAGAAATGATATTACTTCATTTAGTCAATTTGACGGGGAGACAATTTATGAAACTTGGGAAAGATTTAAAGAACTATTAAGAAAATGTCCTCATCATGCTTTACCTGATTGGTTAATTATTCAAACATTTTATAACGAACTAATTGGATCACTTAAATCAATTATTGATGATGCTGCTGGAGGTTCTTTAATGGCTAAATCATTTGAAGAAGCTTATACTTTAATTGAAGAAATGGCTAACAATAATTTTCAATGGCCTTCTGAAAGGATTAATCCTAAAAGAATGGAAAGTATTCATGATAACGAAGCCTTTTCTATCTTAGCTTCACAAGTCGCTGCTATATCTAAGAAATTAGATAATTTTACTATCAATATATCATATAACAACTCTGCTAATAATGAAGATTCTCAAACTATTGAAACTTTACAAGCTATTGCTAGTAAAAATAACCCTTATTCCAATTATTATAATTCTGGATGGGAAAATCACCTTAATTTTAACTGGAATAATTCACAACAACAATGGGGTAATAATCAATCCCATCCAACTAGAAATTGGAACAATCAAATAAATTCAAACTATAAACCACCTCGATTTAATAATCAACAGAAAAAGTTATCAATAGAAGAATTAATTTTACAACTAAGTAATCAATTACAAAATCAAAACACTGCTATTCGTAATTTTGAGAATCAAATGGGACAAATTGGTAATTTAATTAATTACAGACCTCCAACAACACTTCCTAGTAATGTTGATGTCAATCCAAAGGAAACTGGAAAAGAACATAAACATGTTAAAGCTGTGCAACTTAGAAGTGGAAAGGAATTAAAAGAAAGATTGCAGAATGAAATTGAAAATGAGAGTTAGGTTGAGAGATTGAAAAATCTAAAGAAACTCCTTCTCCTAGTCAAGATCAGACTGTTATTCCTATTAATGTGGAAATTGAAAAACCACCACCACCTTTTCCTCAAAGACTAAAACAGCAGAAGCTTGATCATCAATTTTCTAAGTTCTTTGAAATTTTTAAGAAACTTACCATTAACATACCTTTTGCTGAAGCTTTGGAACAAATGCCAACTTATGCAAAATTTATGAAGGATATTTTAAGTAAGAAACGAAAATTTTAAGCTTTTGAAACTGTTGCATTAAGTGAAGAATGTAGTGCAATAATTCAAAAGAAATTACCTCAGAAACTTAAAGATCCTGGAAGTTTTACTATACCTTGTGCTATTGGAGAAAGATTTTGTGGAAAAGCTTTATGTGATTTAGGAGCAAGTATTAATCTCATGCCATTTTCTACTTTTCGAAGGTTAAATTTAGGAGAGATTACTCCCACCACTGTAACCCTTCAGTTAGCTGATAGATCTATCACCTACCCTAAAGGAGTTATAGAGGATGTTCTTGTTAAAGTGGATAAATTTATTTTCTCTGTGGATTTCATTGTACTTGTTATGGAAGAAGATAAAGAAATACCAATTATTTTAAGGAGACCATTTCTAGCTACTGGACAAGCTATGATTGATGTGCAAAAAGGAGAATTAACCATGAGAGTTAATGATCAAGAGATTAAATTCAATGTTCTTAAATCAATGAAGTACCCTGATAAAGAAAAATACTATCGAATGGATATTATTGACTATATAATTGAAAAACATTATCAGGAAAAATGTAAAGTCATTTCTGAAGAAAAAATTGAATTATTAACTGATGAAAATGAAGAACTAAAAGAAGAAGAATTATCTAAACAAACTTATTTTATTAATGATAACTGGGAAATTGTAGACATAACACAAAATGATATACTTTTACCCTCAATTAAAAAAGCCCCTGAACTGGAATTAAAAATGTTACCTGCACATTTAAAGTATGCTTTTCTTGGAAATTCATTAACTTTACCTTTTATTATTTCTTCTAAACTAAGTTTAGATCAAGAAGAAAAACTGATAGGAGTGTTAAAGAATTATAAGAAATCTTTTGGTTGGACTACTGCTGATATAAGAGGAATAAGCCCTTCCATCTGTATGCATAGAATTTTAATGGAAGAAGATTTTAAACCTAATATTGAACCTCAAAGAAGATTAAATACTATCTTGAAAGAGGTTGTTAAAAAATAAATTTTAAAATGGTTAGATGCTGGAATTATTTATCCTATTTCGGATAGCCAATGGGTAAGTCCTATTCATTGTGTTCCGAAGAAAGGAGGTGTAACTATCATTGTCAATGATAAAAATGAGCTAATTCCTACAAGACAAGTTACTGGATGGCGAATTTGTTTTGATTATCAGAAATTAAATGACGCCACTAGAAAGGATCATTTTTCTTTACCTTTCTTGGATCAAATGCTTGATAAATTAGCTGGACATTCATATTTCTATTTTCTGGATGGATATTCTGAATATCATAAATTACTTGTCGCTCCTGAGGACCAAGGGAAAACAACATTTACAAGTCCTTATGGAACATTTGGGTTTAGAAGAATGCCTTTCGGTTTATGTAATGCACCTGCAACTTTTCAAAGATGTATGATGTCAATATTTTGTGATTTGATTGACAAAGGAATTGAAATATTTATGGACGATTTTTCACTCTTTGGAACTTCTTTTGAATCTTGTTTGGAAAATATTTCTAAAGTTCTGAAAAGATGTGAAGAAACAAATTTAGTTCTGAACTGGGAAAAATGTCAATTTATGGTCACAGAAGACATTGTACTTGGTCACAAAATTTCACAAAAAGAGATGGAAGTTGATCAAGCAAAAGTGAAAATTATTGCTGAACTGCAACCACCTACTACTGTTACTGATGTGAGAAGTTTTATGGGTCATGCTGGATTTTTTAGAAGATATATAAAGGATTTTTCTAAAATTGCTAAATCTCTTAGTCATTTATTGGAAAAAGAAGCTAAATTTGAATTTCATGAAGACTGTATTAATGCTTTCAATATTTTAAAAGAAAAATTAATAACTGCACCTATAATTATTGCACCTAATTGGAATAAACCCTTTGAATTAATGTGTGATGCAAGTGATTTTGCAATTGGAGCTGTATTGGGACAAAAATATAATAAAATTTTAAATGTTATATATTATGCTAGTAAAACTCTTTCTGAAACTCAAAGAAATTACACTACTACTAAGAAAGATCTTTTAGCTATAGTCTATGCCTTTAATAAATTTAGACCTTATCCTCTTGGTACCAAATGTATAGTTCATACTGATCATTTCGCTATTAAATATTTAATGAAAAAAAAAGATGCTAAGCCTAGACTGATAAGATGGGTTTTACTTCTACAAGAATTTGATTTTCAAATAGTGGATAGAAAAGGAACAGTAACCAAATTGCGGATCATTTATCTAGAATTAAGAATGGTGTTATTACTGAGTAAAATATAAATGAGAAATTTCCTGAACAATATTTATATGTTATTCAAGGATGCCAAACACCTTGGTATGTGGATATAGTTAACTATTTAGTTAGCAATAGTCTACCTTATGGATTGAATAACAAATATATTAAGAAATCTAAAAATGATGCTAAATCTTATATTTGGGAAGATCCTCATTTATTTAAATTAGGAAGAGACTCTGTAATTCGAAGATGAGTACCTTATGAAGAAAATTTTGCTATTGTTAAAAAATGTCATGATTCCAATTTTGGAGGACACTTTGGAGTAGATAAAACTGCATTTAAAATTTTAAATTCGGGATTTTATTGGCCAACCTTGTTCAAAGATGTGAGACATTATGTGAAAACATGTGATCAATGTCAAAGGATGGGAAATATATCCAGAAAAGATGAAATTCCTTTAAACTATATATTGGAACCTGAAATTTTTGATATATGGGGTTTAGACTTTATGGGACCATTTGTACCATCAACTGGAATGATTTATATTTTATTAGCAGTTGATTATGTTTCAAAGTGGATTGAAGCTGTAGCTTTACCTAATTGTGATTCCAAAAGTGTTTCAAAATTTTTAAAGAAAATGATTTTTTTCAAGATTTGGAATGCCTAAGGTAATTATCACAGATGGTGGAAGTCATTTTAGAAATATAAGAATTCAATTATTACTGAACAAATTTGGAATCAAACACAGAATTGCAACTGCGTATCACCCTCAGACAAGTGGAATGGCTGAAGTATCAAACAGAGAAATTAAAAGAATTTTAGGAAGACTATTAATCCTAAAAGAACTGATTGGGTTGATATACTTGATTCTGCATTATGGGCTTATAGAACAGCTTATAAGACACCAATCGGAATGTCACCTTACCAGTTAATTTATGGTAAACATTGTCATTTACCTGTTGAACTTGAACATAAAGCTTATTAGGCGATAAAGGAGTTTAATTTTGATTTTGAATACTGTAGGAGAAAAACGATTATTACAATTAAATGAGACGAATGAAATAAGAAAAGAATCATATGAAAATGCAAAGATTTATAAAGAGAAAATGAAGATGTTACATGATAAAAAGATTTCAGGAAAAATATTCGAGCTTGGACAAGAAGTATTATTACTTAATACTCATTTAAAACTTTTTCCTGAAAAATTAAGATCTAAATGGATATGACCATATATAATTGAGAAAGTATACCATTATGGAGCTGTGGATATTAAAGACCCCAAAACAGGAAAAATATTTAAAGTTAACGGATTAAGACTGAAGCCTTATTTTGGAGACATTAAGATGATTTATAAAGAGGCTTACGAGTTGAGTCTACCTGATTAAAGACTTAATTAGGTCGTGCTAACGACGTTAAACCAAGCGCATTGTGGGAGGCAACCCATATTTATTTTTGTGTGTTTTTACATTTTTGTTGTAAGGTTAACCCTCAGTCTTATCTAATTTTATATAACTTTAGAAAATTGGATGCTAACAAGTCTTCATTGACTTTAGCTAAAAATTATCTCGAAGTATATAAAGTTTGGACTTTGGATCACTCCATTTCATATGTGAGTAAAAAGGAGATCAAGTTAAACTTCATTATGATAATTTATAATTTGTGTTACTAAGTCTATATTAATCTTACCATTCTAATTTACCTATTTTGGAAAATGAAACTTTGAAATTTGACGATAGGCGAGACGGAGTCTAACATGGTTCCAGCGCCTAAGCGCCGAAATTTGGCGCCTAAGCGCCAGAGTAAAACTGTGTATCGATGGGTCCGGCGCCTAGGCGCCAGATTTGGCACCAAAATGCCACATTTACTGGATCGTGTAAAAATTGATAATTTTCAGTTTTTCACACGATTTTCTTCTTTAAATTACCCCATCTTCATCCCCAATCCCTAAGCAATCAAAATTACGACCTAGACACTTCATTCTTGAGAGATTAGAGAGGATTTTTGAAGAAATGGAGAGAAGAAATCTTGGAGAACAAGCCAGAGACAAAGGTTCAAAGGATCCTCAGCCCTACTTCAATGGTTTTATCGCTGTAAGTTTGGAGAAAATTTTAAGTTGTCTAGATAAATTTGAAGCAGAATTCAAAAGTATTGGTGATCGCCTCCATGAGATGTATCATCAAATTGAACATCTGGAATGGCAGGCAAAGCTTCAATTTGATCATTTAGCAGCTTATCAAGATGCTCAAGTGGAGATGTATGCGAAGAACAAATGGATTGACAAGAAACGGCTACGAATTTTCCGAGGGCGTTAGTATTCTTCCCAGGTAGGCCTAGTAATCTTCCTTGTGAAGAGAATGGAAATTTCTAATTTGAAGATTAGATAGTTATTGTGGTGTGATCTAGACTTTTATTAGTGTGTCATTGTATCGATTTAGTAAATTGAATGTGTTGTTTGTGTGTTTGATTTATTGTTCAATGTGTGATTTATTTGCTTTGAAATTGTGTAGTTTAATTGTTTGTTAGGACTTGAATCATATTACTATACTTATCGGTATTGTATTGAGCCAAAATTGAAGATTATGAATGGAATATGAAGAGTTTGATTTAAACCTTGTGTTTAATTGGAGGATTTAATTTTTAATTTTTAAAATTATTGGGAAATATTTTGGAAGTTGGAAACTGAAGCACTACTCTAATATGAGTAATTGGAAGTTGAATTTATAAGATTTGGTGGAAAATAAAATTTTCAAAGTGATTTTTGAGAAAGGCGAGTCTAGTGCCTAGGCGCCAGAATTCGGCGCCTGGGCGCCAGTTTAGCCTGCATGCCGAAAATTAGCATTTAAACCCAATTAGCCATGGTTGACGCCTAAGCTTCATCCCCTTCCTCTTTTTCACAAAAATACACCCCCTAGATCCATCTTGAGGTCAATACATCAAGTTTTTGAGCCCAAAATCACTTGATTTCTTCATCTCGAGGTCAGATCTACCTTCTAATCCATTAATTTTTTATTCATACCATAGTTTTTCCTATTTTTTTGGTTAAAAACCGAAATTTTGAGAAAAATTTTGATTTTAGAGTTTCTCCATGGATTTTTTTAAACTCATTCTAAGTTTCTCAAGCTTAAAAAGAGTTTAAATATTTGATTCCTAAATTTATTTGTGTTTTCTTTCACGTTTAGATGGCACCAAAATCTAAGCGAGGAAAGGCACGAGAAAATTTCGACAGCAGTAAGTTTTCAACTGCGGCAGCGCATTTTCATTATCACGAATTTGCAAAGTCAAGAAAGTTTATCTTGGAGCGCAGTTTTTACAGTCCTGGTGAAATGATCGAGAATACGATTGTTGCACACAACTGGCAACGATTTTGTTATTTCAGTGTTGTTGTCGTTATTCCTATTGTACACGAGTTTTATGCCAACTTTTTGGATGCGGAAGACTACGAAGTCTTCGTTAGAGGTGTCGGAGTAGGATTTACTCCAGAATGGATCAATATTTTCTACGGCCTGCCACCTACCATCGAGTGCTACTATTATGGTTTATCTCCATCTGAGGGAGATCTTGAGATGATTATTGCATATCTGACTGATGGCACTGGAACTTGGAAGATCCGAAACGACAAATGGGTAAACATCAAATCTTTTAAGCTAAATGGTATTTTAAAAGAATGGCATTATTTTATTTCTGCTAGACTTCTACCTTCCAACCACCTGAGTGAAGTTACCAGAGATCGAGCTATCCTGAACTATTGCATTCAGGAGAGGAAGCCGATAGATGTTGGCAGTATTATTTATGATTCAGTGGAATCGATTGTCAGATCCAGCACTTCTATGGGATTAGGATTCCCATCCTTGATTTATTCTTTATGCATGAGCAATGGAGTTTCTGCTGATATATCAGAGGAGAAGTTGAAGTCTACAAAGCCAATTAGGCAGGAGAGTGTTAGCATATATGATCGTCTTCGAGGGAAGAGATCTACTGGTCCTTCTACTTCTGTACCTACTCCAGGTAGAGCTTCTACTTCTAGATCTTCTACTTCTACCACTGAGCCACCATCTAGTTTCTGGGAATCAATGCATGATCAATTTCTAGAGCAGCAGAATGAGTTATTTCTAACTCACTGCAGAGTAGATACTATAGACAAGAAGATTAATCATTTATCTGTGTTTACCTAAAGAAAAAGTGAGTATGATGCTGAGTATTCAGAGTCTTTAGTGAGATTCTTCAAGGGTGAGCATGATGTTCAGTTTCCTACCTGTCCTAAATTTTCACCGTATGTTGATCCAAAGGATGTGGAGTTTTCTTTTGGTGATGACGATGATGAGGCTACAGATAGTGATTAGTAGCTTGATTTACCTCTGAGATGTGCTGATTCTGTTGTTAGTTTATTTCTTGTTTGCTAGTGTTGTTTGTTGTTTGTTGTTTGTTAGTGTAGATTTGTTTATGAAATTTTTTGTGGATTGTTTGATGTTGAGACTGTTTTAAATATTTAGTGTATTGTGTTGAAGACTGAAATTTGGATAAATTAATGTTTATTTTGGTTTCAGCCTACTGTTTAGTATTCTTAAATAGTTAGTAATGTTGTTCTGTTTCTATTACTATTAGTAGTATAATCATTTAATTCAGCTACTGATATATATATATATATAAAATGATGAGCCTGCTTACTTTTATATATGCTTCGTTATTTCAGAAATATTCATAAAAAGCATGTGTAGAAGTAAATTTTTCTTTTTAGACTGTTTTTACATACTTATAAAAATTCCTTTTTAAATTATACCATTCTTTCTCTCATACTTTAAATTTTTTTTTTCATGATATACCAAAACTTAAGTTTGGGGGAAGGGAAAATACATGCAAATTTAAATTTTATTTGTCCTTAATGAACTAATATTTTCTAAAAAAATAATAAATATTAACATAACATAAGGAATGAAGAATCTATTTAAGATCATTTAAATTTTTGAAATTATAAATAATTTAGTAGACTTAACCAAAATTTTAATAACTTTGATTGATTTTAAGAATATAATTATTCAACTTAAAGAAGAGTAAGGTTAAGAAATTTTTCTATTCATAGTAGAAATAATTGAATTTTAGAAGTATTAAGAAAGCAAAAATTATAACTTGAAAAAGAAAAGATTGAAATTCTTTTTGAAATCTATTCTTGCTATAGTAATTAAGTGAAAATGTATAAGTTTGAAAATATAAGTTAAGGATAACGAAGTTCAAAACCATTAATAGGCTATCCAGATATAATAATACTCTCTGTAAAAAAAAAAAAAAGAGAGAGAGGAGAAGCTTGAGGAGATGCCTAATCAAAAATTGGCTTCACTTGAATTAGCTTATAAGAAAAAAAATGATTACTATTTTACTTAATTTTTATGCATGCATCTTTATTAGAAAAGAATTTCATGAAGATATTTTTCTTGTAAATAATTTATTTGATCTTAATATAATAAACTACAATTATTTTCGAAGTGAATGAAAAATTTTTAAAATCTTATGATTTGGTAGTTAAATATTCTTTAAATTCTTAAAATTAAACTTAGTTAGTTAAATTTGCTTAATGATTTACTAAAGCCTTTATAAAATAAAAAATTATAAGAAATCTTAAATATTTACCTTTATTCCAAATGTTATACATTTTATATGGTAAAAAGGGTTACTTGAGGACAAGTAACGTTTAAGTTTGGGGGATTTTGATCATTGAAAAAAATACCTATTTTTATGCCTTGATTTTTATCAAATTTTTAAGAATATTATGCTTTAATGAAAGTTATTTTTGTGTTTTGGATGTAGGTGATGCAAAAATGTCCAAGAAGAAAAAAAAAGATGAAAAAGAAGAAAAAAGGAGCAAAAATGGAGCAAAAATGCAAAATTTTCAAAATAATTGGCCTGGCGCCTAGGCGCCAGATTCTAGCGCCTAAGCGCCAGATCGACACAGAATTTTGTAAGATTTTTGACGACTTTTTGATGGTTATCCTGACGGTGTTAGTGGTTATTGGACCATCTAGAAGATTAGCAGTTATTCCTGGATTATAGGACATGTGATACATTGTATTTGGACGCTTGGAAACGGTTAGGATCACGAAGAGGTGCAATCCAAAGTGAAGAGGTGCGAAGAACTGGACACAGAGTTCGGCGCCTAAGAGCCAGATTCTGGCGCCTAGGCGCCAGACACACCTTCAAGAAGATTCATTGAACATGGACACATTTTGAAGAGATGCCTCAAGGCAACCCTTGAAGCCTATAAATCGGAGGCTACTACATCAGAGAAAAATGCCCACAAACCAACCAAAAACCACCAACGCCCAACCTAGCCCCATAGTTCCATTTAGAGAGAGAAATTAGAAAATTATTTTAAGGGCCATATTTATAGTTTCTTTTATTATTTAGTGAGTTAATTTTAGAGTTTGTATTAAGAGTATTTAAAGAGTCAGTGCTTTTGAAGTCTATTTACATTGGAGTCAGAAGGATTCAAAGGTTCAGTTGGAGAAACACTTGAGATAAGTATTTGTATTTTGATTCAAAGTTTTATTTATATGTTTTGTTGTTTAAATTTAATGTGTTCTGAGTAGTTAATTTACTTTCTCCTTTCAATTATGAAAAGATAAATAAGATAATATAAAATTCGTTGGAGAATTAAAAACTATATATATATATTTTTTAAACATTGTGAAGATATTAATACCAGATCTTAATTTACTATTTAAATTGGCCATTTAAATTGGTAAAATCTGCTGAAGAGTTTTGAGACCTAGAAGGAGATGAATTCTTAACTAGTAGATATCACAAGAATCCTTGGGTAGTCGAAGGCCTTGCGCGGGTTATTCAAGGTGAAGCACAAATAAATAGGAAGATATTAATGGGCGTAGAATTGATAAGTTTTTAGAGTGACAGGCTAAATTCTTGTAAGTTGGTTTATAGAGAAGGAAAGGGTCATTAGTAGTACCGACCATAGATACCCTTGGACATCTAATAGTGTGAGCCTAGATTAACCCACTCTACTAACAATACATCCAGACCTAATCTATTGATTAGCCAATGTTCTTTATACTATCGAGTGAAGGTAAAGAATAGGAATGCTTCTATTTGACACAATACCATAAATTTATATTCTCCATGAATATTACATTATCTAAAAAGTCTTGAATTAATTGAAAGGAAGAAAGTTGCTTGCTTATTTTTATTTACATCAATCATTACTTTATAACTGTTTTATTTCTGCATCTAGTAAATTAAATATCAGCTTTTAACTTTAAAAGAAATACATAAAAATAAAATCAAAATATTTAAGAAAATCTATAATCCTCCTTGTGGGATCGATACTGGAGTCTTTATTTAAAGCCCTAAATTACTTGAAGCGATATGTATACTTGCGTAGTACCCCTAGTGAGTGAAATTTTTTCCATAAAATTATATTTATATACACTAGCCGCTATTATTATTTACTCAAAGTATTGGCTATAACATATTTTTGATAGCATAAATTACTGCATTGTTTGGCGATTGCAAACCAAGTTTTTGGTGCATTGCTGCGGATCGAGGGTCAACCATTTTGACCAGGGCTAACCAATTTGACCAAAGTTAACTAATTTGACCAAATTTGACCAATTGGGTCAATTGAATGTCTGTATTAACCAAATGGTTTTTGTTGTAACTATTTGGTCATTTTAACCAAAGTTTGACCAGTTAGGTGAAGGGTTGACCTGGTTGTTAATGTGGTGGTCATGGGATGGGTCGAAAATTGGCCATTTTGACCATGTTTGACAAATTTGACCAGTCTGAGCAAATTTGACCAACTTAGTGTTTAGGTTGACCAAACGGTACATTTTGATCAATTTGGTGTCTGTGTTTACCAAATGATTCAATTTTACCAAGTTTGACCAAAGTTAACCATTTGGATCAGGGTTGGCCAATTTGGTCAATTGGACGTCTGTATTCACAAAATGGTTATTATAGTAACAATTTAGTCGTTTTAAGTAAAGTTCGACCAGTTAGGTGGAGGGTTCATCTCATAATCAATGTGGTGGTCATTGGGTCCAAAATTGACTATTAACCAAGTTTGACTAATTTGACCAAAGTGATCAGTTTGACCAAATTTGACCAATTTAGTGTTTAGGTTGATCAAATGATCCATTTTGACCAATTTGGTGTCGGGGTTGACTAAATGGTTTATTTTCATGAAATTTGACCAAAGTTGACTATTTTGACCTGAGTTGACGAATTTGACCAAAGTGGGTTAAATTGACCAAAGTTGACCAATTGGGTCAATTTGATGTGTTTATTGACCAAATGGTTATTGTGTTAACTATTATGTCATTTTAACCAATGTTTGATCAGTTAGGCCAAGGCTTGACCTGGTAGTCAAAGTGGTGGTCATTAAGTCCAAAATTGGCCACTTTGACCATATTTGACTAATTTATCCAAAGCTGGCCAGTTTGACCAAATTTGACCAATTCAATGTTTAGGTTGACAAAATGGTCCATTTTGACCAATTTTGGTGTGTGGGTTGACAAAATGGTCCAATTCGCCAAAGTTTGACCAAAGTTAACCACTTTGACTAGGGTTGACCAATTTGACCAAAGTTGTTTATTTTGACCAAATTTAACCAAAGTTGGCAGGTTGGATTTCTTTATTGACCAAATGGTTATCGTGGAAACTACAAGTCTATTTTAACAAGGGTCGACCATTTTGACCAAAGCTGACCATTTTGACAAGGGTTGCCCAATTTGACCAAAATTGACCATTTTGACCAAGTTTGGCTAATTTGATTAAAGTTGACCAGTTTGTCCAAATTTTACCATTTTAGTGTTAAGCTTGACCAAATGGTCCATTTTGACCAATTTGGTGTCTAGGTTAACCAAATGGTTTAATTTGACCAAGTTTGACCATTTTGATCAGGGTGGACCAATTTCACCGAAGTTGACCATTTTTATCAGGGTTGACCAATTTGACCAAAGTTGATGAGTTTGACCAAATTTGACTAATTGGGTCAATTGAATGTCTGTATTAACCAAATGGTTATTGTGGTAACTATTAGATCATTTTAACTAAAGTTTGACCAATTAGGTCAAGGGTTGACCCGGTGATCATTGTGGTTAGTCATTTTGTCCAAAATTGACCATTTTGACCAGGTTTGAATAATTTGACCAAAGTTGACCATACTTATCAAATTTGACCAATTTAGTGTTTAAGTTGACCAAATGATCCATTTTGACCAATTTAGTGTATGGGTTGACCAAATGGTTCAATTTGACCAAGTTAGACCAAAGTTAACCATTTTGAAAAAGTTTTACCGATTTGACCAAAGTTGACTAGTTTGACAAATTGGGTCAATTGAATTTCTATATTGACCAAACGGTTATTATTGTAAATATTAGGTTTTTTTAACTAAAGTTTGACTAGTCAGGTCAAGGGTTGACCTCGTGTCAATGTTATGGTCATTGGGTCCAAAATTAACCATTTTGACCAAGTTTGACTAATTTGACCAAAGTTGACCAGTTGGACCAAATTTGACAATTTAGTGTTTAGGTTAACCAAATTATCCATTTCGACCAATTTGGTGTCTGGGTTGACCAAATGGTTCAATTTGACTAAGTTTAACCAAGATAAACCATTTTGACCAGGGTTGACCAATTTGACCAAAGTTGACCAATTTGACCAAAATTGACTAATTGGGTCATCTAAATGTTTATATTGATCAAATGGTTATTATGGTAACTATTAGGTCATTTTAACTAATGTTTGACCAGTTAGGTCAAGGGTTGACCTTGTGGTCAATGTGGTGGTCACTGGATCTAAAATTGACAATTTTGATCAAGTGTGACTTATTTGACCAAAGTTCACTAGTTTGACAAAATTTGATTAATTTAGTGTTTAGGTTGACTAAATGGTCTGTTTTGACCAATTTGGTGTTTAGGCTTACCAAATGGTTCAATTTGACCAAGTTTGACCAAACTTAATCATTTTGTCCAGGGTTGACCAATTTGACCAAAGTTGACCAGTTTGACCAAATTTGACTAATTTGGTCAATTATATATATGTATTCACCAAATGGTTATTATGGTATCAATTTGTTCATTTTAACCAAAGTTTGATATGATAGTTCAAGGGTTGACCTGGTGATCAATGTGGTGGTCATTGGCTCCAAAAATGAAAGTTTTAACTAAGCTTGAATAATTTTACCAAAGTTGACCAGCTTTACAAAATTTGACCAATTTAGTGTTTTTGTTAACTAATCAATTCATTTTAACCAATTTGGTTTCTAGGTTGACAAAATGGTTCAACTTGACCAAGTGTGACCAAAGTTGACCATTTTGACCACGGTTGACCAACTTGACAAAAGTTGACCAATTAGAGAAAATTTGACAAATTTAAATTTGATGTCTATATTAACCAAATGATTATTGTGGTAAATATTAGGTCATTTTAATCAAATTATGACCAGTTAAGCTTTGACTTGGTGGTCAATGTTGTGGTCAATGTGGTGGTCATTGGGTTCATAATTGACCATTTTGACCAAGTTTAACTAATTTGACTAAAGTTGAATAGTTTGGCCAAATTTGACTAATTTGGTATTTCAATTAACAAAATGGTCTATTTTGACCAATTTGGTGTCTGGGTTGACTAAATGGTTCAATTTGACCAAGTTTAACCAAAGTTAACCATTTTGACCAGGTTGATCAATTTAACAAAAGTTGACCAATCTGACCAAATTTGAACAATTTTGTTTATTAGATGTCTTGTGGTATCTATTAGGTCATTTTAAACAAATTTTGACTAGTTAGGTCAAGGGTAAACCTGGTAGTCAATGTGATGATCCTTGGGTCTAAAATTTATATTTTTGATGAAGTTTGACTAATTTGACCAAAGTTGAGCAGTTTAACCAAACTTAACCAATTTCATGTTTAGGTTGACCAAATGGTCCATTTTGACCAATTTGGTGTTTGGGTTGACCAAAAGGTTCAATTTGACCAAGTTTGACCAAATTTAACTAATTTGATCATGGCTAACCAATTTGACCAAAGTTGACCAGTTTAACCAAATTTGACAAATTGGGTTAATTGCATGTCTGTACTCACCAAATGGTTGTTGTGGTATCTATTTGTTCGTACTACCTAAGTTTAACCAGTTCTTTTAAGGGTTGACCTTGTCGTAAATATGGTGGTCAATGGGTCCAAAATTTACTATTTTGACCATGTTTGACTAATTTGAACAAGGTTGACCAGTTAGACCAAATTTGACAATTTAGTGTTCAGGTTGTGCAAATGGTACATTTTGACCAATTTGGTGTCTGAGTTGATCAAATGGTTCAATTTGACCAAGTTCGACCACAATTAACAATTTTCACCAGACTTGACCAATTTAACCAAAGTTGACCAGTTTGACCAAATTTGACCAATTTGACCAAGATTGACCAGTTTCGCTAAAGTTGACCAATCTGACCAAATTTGACCAAACTGACCATTTTGACAAATTTGGTGTCTGGGTTGACCGAATGTTCAATTTAACCAAGTTTGACCAAAGTTGACCATTTTAATAAAGGATGACCAATTTAATCAAATTTAACTAGTTTGACTAAATATGACAAATTAGGTCAATTGTGTGTTTGTATTGACCAAATGGTTGTTGTGGTAAATATTAGGTTTTTTTAACCAAGTTTGACTAAACCTGACCATTTTGAAAATGGTTGACCAATTTGACTAATTTGACCAAAGTTGACAAATTGGGTTAATTAGATGTCTGTATTGACCAAATGGTTGTTATGGTAACTCTTAGGTCATTTTAAACATGGTTTGACCAGCTATGTAAAGGGTTGACCTGGTGGTCAATGTGGTGGGTCTTTTGGTCCAAAATTGACCATTTTGACAAAGTTTGACTAATTTGACCAAAGTTGACCAGTTTTATTGAATTTGACCAATTAAGTGTTTAAGTTGACCAAATGGTCCATTTTGACCAATTGGGTTGACCAAAAGGTTCAATTTGACTAAGTTTGACCAAATTTAATCATTTTGATCAGGGTTGGCCAATGTGACCACAGTTTACCAGTTTGACCTAATTTTACCAAATAAATGTCTATACTAACGAAATGGTAATTGTGGTAACTATTAGTTCACTTTAATTAATGTTTGATCAATTAGGTAAAGGGTTAACCTGGTGTCAATGTTGTGGTCACTGGGTCAAAAATTGACCATTTTGACCAATTTTGACTAATTTGACCAAAGTTTACTAGTTGGACCAAATTTAACAATTTAGTGTTTAGATTAAACAAATGGACCATTTTGACCTATTTGGTGTTTAGGTTGACCAAATGGTTCAACTTGACCAAGTTTGACCAAAGTTGACCATTTTGATCAGGGTTGACCAATTTGACTAAAGTTGACCAATTTGACCAAATTTGACCAATCGGGTCAATTAAATGTCTGTATTGACCAAATGGTTATATTGGTAGCAATTTGGTCATTTTAACCAAAGTTTGACCAGTTAGGTCAAGGGTTGACCTAGTTGTTAATGTGGTGGTCATGGGGTGGGTCAAAAATTGATCATTTTGACCAAGTTTGACAAATTTGACCAAATTTGACCAGTATGAGCAAATTTGACCAACTTAGTGTTTAGGTTGACCAAATGGTCCACTTTGATCAATTTGGTGTCTGCGTTTACCAAATGGTTCAATTTTACCAAGTTTGACCAAAGTTGACCATTTTGATCAGGGTTAACCAATTTGATCAAACTTAACCAATTTGACCAAATTTGACTAATTTGGTTAATTAGATGTCTGTATTCACAAAATGGTTATTGTAGTAATAATTTAGTCGTTTTAACCAAAGTTTCACCAGATAGGTCGAGGGTTGACCTGGTAATCAACGTGGTTGTGGGTCTAAAGTTGACTATTTTAACCAAGTTTTAGTAATCTAACCAAAGTTGACGAGTTTGACCAAATTTGACTAATTTAGTGTTTAGGTTGATAAAATGATCCATTTTGACCAATTTGGTGTCTGGGTTAACCAAATGGTTCAATTTGACCAAATTTGACCAAAGTTGACCATTTTGACCCGGGTTGACGAAATTGACCAAAGTAGGTTAAATTGACCAAAGTTGACCAATTGGGTCAATTGGATGTGTTTATTGACTAAATGGTTATTATGGTAACTATTAGGTCATTTTAACCAATGTTTGACCAGTTAGGCCAAGGGTTGACCTGGTGGTCAAAGAGGTGGTCATTGGGTCCAAAATTGACCATTTTGACCATGTTTGACTAATTTAACCAAAATTGGCCAGTTTGACCAAATTTAACCAATTTAGTGTTTAGGTTGATCAAATGGTCCATTTTGACCAATTTGGTGTATGGGTTGATAAAATGGTTCAATTTGCCAAATTTTGACCAAAGTTAACCATTTTGATTAGGGCTGACCAATTTGACCAAAGTTGTTCAGTTTGACAAATTTGACCAAATTTGACGGTTGGATTTCTGTATTTACCAAATGGTTATCGTGGAAACTACTAGGTCATTTTAAAAGGGGTTGAACATTTTGAACAAAGCTGAACATTTTGACAAGTGTTGACCAATTTGACTATAGTTGACTATTTTGACCAAGTTTGACTAATTTGGTTAAAGTTGACCAGTTTGTCTAAATTTTACCAATTTAGTGTTAAGCTTGACCAAATGGTTCATTTTGACCAATTTAGTGTCTAGGTTGACCAAATGGATTAATTTGACCAAGTTTGACCAAGGTTGACCATTTTGATCTGGGTTGACCAATTTGACCAAAGTTGACCATTTTGATCAAGGTTGACCAATTTGACCAAAGTTGACTAATTAGGTCAATTGAACATCTGTTTTAACCAAATGGTTATTGTGGTAACTATTAGGTCATTTTAACTAAAGTTTGACCAGTTAGGTCAAGGGTTGACCTGGTGGTCAATGCGGTTGGTCATTCTGTCCAAAATTGACCATTTTAACCAGGTTTGACTAATTTGACCAAAGTTGACTAGATTTATCAAATTTAACCAATTTAGTGTTTAAGTTGACCAAATGATCCATTTTGACCAATTTAGTGTATGGATTGACCAAATGGTTCAATTTGACCAAGTTTGACCAAAGTTAACCATTTTGAAAAAGTTTTACCGATTTGACCAAAGTTGACCAGTTTGACAAATTAGGTCAATTGAATTTCTATATTGACCGAACGGTTATTGTTGTGACTATTAGGTCTTTTTAACTAAAGTTTGACCAGTTAGGTCAAGGGTTGACCTCATGTCAATGTTGTGGTCATTGGGTCCAAAATTAACCATTTTGACCAAGTTTGACAAATTTGACCAAAGTTGACCAGTTGGACCAAATTTGACAATTTAGTGTTTAGGTTAACCAAATTATCCATTTCGACCAATTTGGTGTATGGGTTGACCAAATTGTTCAATTTGACCAAGTTTAACCAAGATTAACCATTTGGACCAGGGTTGACCAATTTGACCAAAGTTGACTAATTTGACCAAAATTGACTAATTGGGTCATCTGAATGTCTATTGGTTTGACGAAATTGTTCAATTTGACCAAGATTAAATAAGGTTAACCATTTTGACCAAGGTTGACCAATTTGACCAAAGTTGACTAGTGTGACCAAATTTGACCAGTTGGGTCATCTGAATGTCTATAATGATCAAATGGTTATTGTGGTAACTATTAGATCATTTTAACCAATGTTTGACCACTTAGGTCAAGGGTTGACCTTGTGGTCAATGTGGTGGTCACTGGATCCAAAATTGATAATTTTGATCAAGTGTGACTTATTTGACCAAAGTTCACTAGTTTGACCCAATTTGATCAATTTAATGTTTAGGTTGACTAAATAGTCCATTTTGACCAATTTGGTGTACTGGCCTACCAAATGGTTCAATTTGAATGAGGGTTGACCAAAGTTAACCATTTTAACCAGGGTTAACCAATTTGATTAAAGTTGACCAATTTGACCAAATTTGACCAATTTGGTCAATTAGATGTTTGTATTCACCAAATGGTTGTTGTGGTAACAATTTAGTCGTTTTAGCCAAAGTTTGACTTGTTAGTTCAAGGGTTGACCTGGTGATCAATGTGGTGATCATTAGCTCCAAAATTGACTGTTTTAACTAAGTTTGACTAATTTGACCAAAGTTGACCAGCTTTACAAAATTTGAACAATTTAGTGTTTGGTGTTTGGGTTAACTAAACGATCCATTTTGACCAATTTGGTTTCTAGGTTGACTAATGGTTTAATTTGACCAAGTTTGACTAAAGTTGACCATTTTAACCACGGTTGACTAATTTCACCAAAGTTGACTAATTAGATAAATTTTGACAAATTTGAATTTGATGTTTATATTGACCAAATGATTATTGTGGTAAATATTAGAAGTTTGACCATTTAAACTTTAACCTGGTGGTCAATTTGGTGGTCATTATGTGCATAGTTGACAATTTTGACCAAGTTTGACTAATTTGACCAAAGTTTAACAGTTTGACCAAATTTGACTAATTTGGTTTTCAATTAACCAAATGGTCCATTTGACCAATTTGGTGTCTAGGTTGACTAAATGGTTTAATTTGACCAAGTTTAACGAAAGTTAACCATTTTGACCAAGTTGATTAATTTGGCCAAAGTTGACCAGTCTGAACAAATTTGACCAATTTTGTCAATTAGATGTCTTGTGGTATCTATTAGGTGATTTTAAACAAAGTTTGACCAATTAGGTCAAGGGTTGACCAGGTGGTCAATGTGGTGCTCATTGGGTATAAAATTTATAATTTTGACCAAGTTTGACTAATTTGACTAAAGTTAAGTGGTTTGACCAAACTTGAACAATTTCATGTTTAGGTTGACCAAATGGTCCATTTTGACCAATTTGGTGTTTGGGTTGACCAAAAGGTTCAATTTGACCAAGTTTGACCAAAGTTAACCATTTTGACCAGGGCTGACCAATTTGACCAAAGTTGACCAGTTTGACCAAATTTGATAAATTTGGTCAATTGCATGTCTGTATTCACCAATTGCTTGTTGTCGTATCTATTTGGTCGTATTAACCTATGTTTGACCAGCAATTTTAAGGGTTGACCTTGTCGTAAATATGGTGGTCATTGAGTCCAAAATGACCATTTTGACCAAGTTTGACTAATTTGACCAAAGTTGACCAGTTAGACCAAATTTGACAATTTAGTGTTTAGGTTATGCAAATGATACATTTTGACCAATTTGGTGTCTGGATTGACCAAATAGTTTAATTTGACCACGGTTGACCACAATTAACAATTTTGACCAAGGTTGACCAATTTGACCAAAGTTGACCAGTTTGAGCAAAGTTGACATGTTTGACCAAATTTGAACAAATTATCCATTTTGACAAATTTTGGGTCTGGGTTGACCAAATGTTCAATTTAACCAAGTTTAACCAAAGTTGACCATTTTAATTAAGGATGACCAATTTGATCAAAGTTAACTTGTTTGACCAAATATGACAAATTGGGTCAATTGTGTATTTGTATTGATCAAATGGTTGTTGGGGAAATATTAGTCATTTTAACCAAGTTTGACTAAACCTGCCCATTTTGACAATAGTTGACCAATTTGACAAAGTTGAACAGTTTGACCAAATTTGACAAATTGGGTCAATTGGATGTCTGTATTGACCTAATGGTTATTGTGGTAACACTTAGGTCATTTTAACGATAGTTTGACCAGGTATGTAAAGGGTTGACTTGGTGGTTAATGTGGTGGGGCTTTTAGTCCAAAATTGATCATTTTGACCAAGTTTGACTAATTTGACCAAAGTTGACCAGTTAAACCAAAATTGACAATTTAGAGTTTAGGTTGAGTAAATGGTCCATTTTGACCTATTTGGTGTCTGGGTTGACCGAATGGTTCAACTTGACCAAGTTTGACCAAAGTTGACCATTTTGACCAGGGTTGACCAATTTGACCAAATTTGACCAATTCGGTCAATTAAATGTCTGTATTGACCAAATGGTTATTGTGGTAACTATTTGGTCATTTTAACTAAAGTTTGACCAGTTAGGTCAAGGGTCGACCTTGTTGTTAATGTGGTGGTCATGGGGTGGGTCGAAAATTGACCATTTTGACTAAGTTTGACAAATTTCACCAAATTTAACCGCGCTAAGCAAATTTGACCAACCTAGTGTTTAGGTTGACCAAAAGGTCCATTTTGATCAATTTGGTGTCTACGTTTACCAAATGGTTCAATTTGACCAAGTTTGACCAAAGTTAGCCATTTTGATCAGGGTTGACCAATTTGACCAAAGTTGACCAGTTTGACCAAATTTGACCAATTTAGTCAATTGGATGACTGTATTCACAAAATGGCAATTGTAGTAACAAATTAGTCGTTTTAACTAAAGTTTGACCAGTTAGGTCGAGGGTTGACCTAGTAATCAATGTGGTGGTCATTGAGTCCAAAATTGACTGTTTTAACTAAGTTTGATTAATTTGACCAAAGTTGACTAGTTTGACCAAATTTGACTAGTGTTTAGGTTGACCAAATGATTCATTTTGACCAATTTGGTGTCTCAGTCGACCAAATTGTTCAATTTGACCAAATTTAATTAAAGTTGACCATTTTAACCCGGGTTGATGAATTTGACCAAAGTTGGTTAAATTGACCAAAGTGACCAATTGGTTCAATTGGATGTGTTTATTGACCAAATGGTTATTGTGGTAACTATTAGGTCATTTTAACCAATGTTTGACCAGTTAGGCTAAGGGTTGACTTCGTGGTCAAAGTGGTGGTCATTGAGCCCAAAATTGTCCATTTTGACCATGATTGACTAATTTAACCAAAGTTGGCCAGTTTGACCAAATTTGACCAATTTAGTGTTTAGGTTGACCAAATGGTCCTTTTTGACCAATTTTGGTGTCTAGGTTGACAAAATGATTCAATTTGCTAAAGTTTGACCAAAGTTAACCATTTTGACTAGGGTTGACTAATTTAACCAAAGTTCTTCAGTTTGACCAATTTTAACTAAAGTTGGCCGATTGGATTTCTGTATTGACCAAATGGTTATCGTGGAAACTACTAGGTCATTTTAACAAGGGTTGACCATTTTGGCCAAAGTTGACCATTTGAGCCAAAGTTGACCATTTTGACCAAGTTTGACTAATTTGATTAAAGTTGACCAGTTTGTCCAAATTTTACCAATTTAGTGTTAAGCTTGACGAAATGGACCATTTTGACCAATTTGGTGTATAGGATCACCAAATAGTTTAATTTGACCAAGTTTGACCATTTTGATCAGGGCTGACCAATTTGACCAAAGTTGACCATTTTGATCAAGGTTGACCAATTTCAACCAAAGTTGATGAGTTTGACCAAATTTGACTAATTCAGTCAATTGAATGACTATATTGATCAAATAGTTATTGTGGTAACTATTAGGTCATTTTAACTAAAGTTTAACTTGTTAGGTCAAGGGTTGACCTGGTGGTCAATGCGGTTGGTCATTTTGTCCAAAATTGACCATTTTGACAAGGTTTGACTAATTTGACCAAAATTAACAAGTTTGATCAAATTTGACCAATTTAATGTTTAAGTTATCTAGATGATCCTTTTTAACTAGTGTATGGGTTGACCAAATGGTTCAATTTGACCAAGTTTGAGCAAAGTTAACCATTTTGAAAAGGTTTTACCAATTTAACCAAAGTTGACTAGTTTGACAGATTTGGTCATTTGAATTTCTATATTGACTAAATGGTTATTATGGTAATTATTAGGTCTTTTTAACTAAAGTTTGACCAGTTAGGTCAAGAGTTGACCTCGTATCAATGTTGTGGTCATTGAGTTCAACATTAACCATTTTGACCAAGTTTGACTAATTTGACCAAAGTTAACCAGTTAGACCAAATTTGACAATTTAGTGTTTAGGTTAACCAAATTATCCTTATCGACCAATATGGTGTCTGGGTTGACCAAATGGTTCAATTTGACCAAGTTTAACCAAGGTTAACCATTTTGACCAGGGTTGACCAATTTGACCTAAGTTGACCAGTTTGACCAAATTTGACCAATTGGGTCATCTGAATGTATAAAATGATCAAATAGTTATTGTGGTAACTATTAGGTCATTTTAACCAGTGTTTGACCAGTAAGGTCAAGGGTTGACCTTGTGGTCAATGTGATGGTCACTGGATCCAAAATTAACAATTTTGATCAAGTGTGACTTATTTGACCGAAGTTCACTAGTTTGACCAAATTTGATCAATTTAGTGTTTAGGTTGACTAAATGGTCCATTTTGACCAATTGGTGTCTGGGCTTACCAATGGTTCGATTTGATCAAGTTTGACCAAATTTAAACAATTTGACACGGGTTGACCGATTTGACCAAAGTTCACCAATTTGGCCAAATTGACCAATTTGGTCAATTAGATGTCTCTATTCACCAGATAGTTATTGTGGTAACAATTTGGTCATTTTAACCAAAGTTTGACATGTTAGTTCAAGGGTTGACCTGGTGATCAATGTGGTGGTCATTAGCTCCAAAATTGATCATTTTGACTGAATTTGACTAATTTGACCAAAGTTGACCGGCTTTACAAAATTTGACCAATTTAGTGTTTGGGTTGACTAAACAATCCATTTTGACCAATTTGGTTTATGGGTTGACGAAATTGTTCAACTTGACCAAGTTTGACCAAAGTTGACCATTTTAACCACGGTTAACCAATTTGACCTAAGTTGACCAATTAGACAAAATTTGACAAATTTGAATTTGATTTCTATATAGGCCAATTGATTATTGTGGTAAATTATAGGTCATTTTAACCAAAGTTTGACCAGTTAAGCTTTGACCTGGTTGTCAATGTGGTGCTCATTGGGTCCATAATTGACCATTTTGACCAAGTTTGACTAATTTGACCAAAGTTCAACAGTTTGACTAAATTTGACTAATTTGGTATTTCGATTAACCAAATGGTCCCAATTTGGTGTCCGGGTTGACCAAATGGTTCAATTTGACCTAGTTTAACCAAAGTTAATCATTTTTACCAGGTTGGTCCATTTGACCAAAGTTGACCAGTCTAACTAAATTTGACCTATTTTGTTAATTAGATGTCTTGTGGTATCTATTAGGTTATTTTAAACAAAGTTTGACCAGTTAGGTCAAGGGTTGACCAGGTGGTCAATATGGTGGTCATTGGGTCTAAAATTTTTAATTTTGACCAAGTTTGACTAATTTGACCAAAGTTGAGTAGTTAGACAAAAGTTGACTAATTTCATATTTAGGTTGAGCAAATGGTCCATTTTGACCAATTTGGTGTTTGGGTTGACCAAAAGGTTCAATTTGACCATGTTTGACCAAAGTTAACCATTTTGACCAGGGCTGAACAATTTGACAAAAGTTGACCAATTTGACCAAAGTTGACAAATTTAGTCAATTGCATGTCTGTATTCACCAAATGGTTATTGTGGTATCTATTTAGTCATATTAACCTAAGTTTGACCAACTATTTTAAGGGTTGACCTTGTCGAAAATGTGGTGGTCATTGGGTCCAAAATTGACCATTTTGACCAAATTTGACTAATTTGACAAAAATTGACCAGTTAGACCAAAATTGACAGGTTGTGCATGTGGTGCATTTTGACCAATTTGATGTCTGGGTTGACCAAATGGTTCAATTTGACCAAGTTTGACCACAGTTAACAATTTTGACCAGGACTGACCAATTTGACCAAAGTTGACCAGTTTTACCAAATTTGACCAATTTGACAAAAGTTAAACAGTTTAACAAAAGTTGACCAGTTTGACTAAATTTGACCAAATTGTTCATTTTGACAAAATTGGTGTCTGGGTTGACCGAATGTTCAATTTAACCAAGTTTGACCAAAGTTGACCATTTTAATCAAGGATGACCAATTTGATCAAAGTTAACTAGTATGACCAAATATGATAAATTGGGTCAACTGTGTGTTTGTATTGACCAAATGGTTCTTGTGGTAAATATTAGGTCATTTTAACCAAGTTTGACAAAACCTGATCATTTTGACAATGGTTGGCCAATTTTACCAAGTTGACCAGTTTGACCAAATTTGACAAATTGGGTCAATTGGATGTCTGTATTGACCAAATGGTTGTTGTGGAAACTCTTAGGTCATTTTAACCTTAGTTTGACCAGCTAAGTAAAGGGTTGACCTGGTGGTCAATGTGGTGGGTCTTTTGGTCCAAAATTGACCATTTTGATCAAGTTTGACTAATTTGACCAAGTTGACCAGTTTGATCGAATTTCACCAATTAAGTGTTTAAGTTGACCAAATAGTCCATTTTGACCAATTTGGTGTTCGGGTTGACCAAAAGGTTCAATTTGACCAAGTTTGACCAAATTTAACCATTTTGATCAGGGTTGACCAATTTGACCAAAGTTGACTAGTTTGACCAAATTTGACCAATTAAATGTCTATTCTAAGAAAATTGTAATTGTGGTAACTATTAGTTCATTTTAATTAATGTTTGACTAGTTAGGTTAAGGGCTGACATGGTGTCAATGTGGTGGTCACTGGGTCCAAAATTGACCATTTTAACCAAGTTTGACTAATTTGACCAAAGTTGACCAGTTATACCAAATTTGACAATTTAGTGTTTAGGTTGAGCAAATGGTCCATTTTAACCTATTTGGTGTCTGGGTTGACCAAATATTTCAACTTGACAAAGTTTGACCAAAGTTAACCATTTTGACTAGGGTTGACCAATTTGACCAAAGTTGACCAATTTGACTAAATATGACCAACTGGGTCAATTGAATGTCTATATTGACCAAATGGTTTTTTTGGTAACTATTTGGTCATTTTAACCAAAGTTTGACCAGTTAGGTCAAGGGTTGACCTGGTTGTTAATGTGGTGGTCATGGGGTGGGTCGAAAATTGACCATTTTGACCAAGTTTGACAAATTTGGCCAAATTTGACCAGTCTGAGCAAATTTGACCAACTTAGTGTTTAGGTTGACCAAACGGTCCACTTTGATCAATTTGGTGTTTGCGTTTACCAAATGGTTCAATTTAACCAAGTTTGACCAAAGTTAATCATTTTGATCAGGGTTGGCCGATTTGACCAAAGTTGACTAGTTTGACCAAATTTTACCAATTTGGTCAATTTGATGTCTTATTCACAAAATGGTAATTGTAGTAACAATTTAGTCATTTTAACCAAAGTTTGACCAGTTAGGTTGAGGGTTGATTTGGTAATTAATGTGGTGGTCATTGGGTCCAAAATTGACTATTTTAACCAAGTTTGACTAATTTGACCAAAGTTGACCAGTTTGACTAAATTTGACTAATTTAGTGGTTAGGTTGACCAAATGATCCATTTTGACCAATTTGGTTACTGGGTTGATCGAATGATTCAATCTGACCAAATTTGACCAAAGTTGACCATTTTGACCCGAGTTGACGAATTTGACCAAAGTTGGTTAAATTGACCAAAGTTGACCAATTGCGTCAATTGGATGAGTTTATTAACCAAATAGTCATTGTGGTAACTATTAGGTCATTTTAACCAATGATTGACTAGTTAGGCCAAGGGTTGATCTGCTGGTCAAAGTGGTGGTCATTGGGTCCAAAATTAACAACCATTTTGATCATGTTTGACTAATTTAACCAAAGTTGGCCAGTTTAACAAAATTTGACCAATTTAGTGTTTAGGTTGACCAAATGGTCCATTTTGACCAATTTGGTGTCTAGGTTGACAAAATGGTTCAATTTTCCAAAGTTTGACCAAAGTTAACCATTTTGATTAGGGTTGACCAATTTGGTCAAAGTTGTTCAGTTTGATCAAAGTTAACCGGTTGGATTTCTGTATTGACGAAATGGTTATCGTGGAAACTACTAGGTCATTTTAACAAGGGTTGACCATTTTAACCAAAGCTGACCATTTTGACAAGGGTTGACCAATTTGACCAAAGTTGACCATTTTGACCAAGTTTGACTAGTTTGATTAAAGATGACTAGTTAGTCCAAATTTTACCAATTTAGTGTTAAGCTTGACCAAATGGTCCATTTTGACCAATTTGGTGTCTAGGATAACCAAATGGTTTAATTTGACCAAGTTTGACCAAGGTTGACCATTTTGATCAGGGTTGACCAATTTGACCAAAGTTAACCATTTTGATAAGGGTTGACCAATTTGACCAAAGTTGATGAGTTTAACCAAATTTGACTAATTCAGTCAATTGAATGGCAGTATTGACCAAATGGTTGTTGAGGTAACTATTAGGTCGTTTTGACTAAGTTTGACTAATTTAACCAAAGTTGACCAGCTTTACAAAATTTGACCAATTTAGTGTTTGGGTTGACTAAACGATCCATTTTGACCAATTTGGTTTCTGGGTTGACTAAATGGTTCAATTTGACCAAGTTTGACCAATGTTGGCCATTTTAACCACGGTTGACCAATTTCGCTAAAGTTGTCAAATTAGACAAAATTTGACAAATTCGAATTTGATGTCTATATCGGCCAAATGATTATTGTGGTAAATATTAGGTCATTTTAACCAAAGTTTGACCAGTTAAGCTTTGACCTGGTTGTTAATGTGGTGGTCATTGGGTCCATAATTGACCATTTTGACCAAGTTTGACTAATTCCACCAAAGTTTAACAGTTTGACCAAATTTGACTAATTTGATATTTCGATTAACCAAATGGTCCATTTTGACCAATTTAGTGTGGGTTGACCAAATGGTTCAATTTGACCAAGTTTAACCAAAGTTAACCGTTTTGACCAGGTTGATCACTTTAACCAAAGTTGACCAGTCTGAACAAATTGACCAATTTTGTTAATTAGATGTCATGTGGTATCTATTAGGTCATTTTAAACAAAGTTTGACCAATTAGGTCAAGGGTTGACTAGGTGGTCAATGTTGTGCTCATTGGGTCTAAAATTTATAATTTTGACCAAGTTTGACTAATTTTACCAAAGTTGAGAAGTTTGACCAAATTTAACAAATTGGGTCAGTTGGATGTCTATATTAACCAATTGGATATTGTGACATTTTAACCATAGTTTAACCAGCTATGTAAAGGTCTGACTTGGTGGTCAATGTGGTGGGTCTTTTGGTCCAAAATTGACCATTTTGTCAAAGTTTTACTAATTTAACCAAAGTTTACCAGTTTGATCGAATTTGACCAATTAAGTGTTTAAGTTGACCAAATGGTCCATTTTGACCAATTTGGTGTATCGGTTGACCAAAAGGTTCAATTTGACCTAGTTTGACCAAATTTAACCATTTTGATGAGGGTTGACCAATTTGACCAAAGTTGACTAGTTTGACCAAATTTGACAAATTAAATGTCTATACTAAGGAAATGGTAATTGTGGTAACTATTTGTTCATTTTAATTAATGTTTGACCAGTTAGGTCAAGGGTTGACCTGGTGTCAATGTGGTGGACATGGGTCCAAAATTGACCATTTTGCCCAAGCTTGACTAATTTGACCAAAGTTGACTAGTTAGACCAAATTTTACAATTTAGTGTTTAGGTTGAGCAAATGGTCCATTTTGACCTATTTAGTGTTTGGGTTGACCAAATGGTTTAACTTGACCAAGTTTGACCAGGGTTGACCAATTTGACCAAAGTTGACCAATTTGACCAAATTTGACCAATTGGGTCAATTAAATGTCTGTATTTATCAAATGGTTATTGTGGTAACTATTTGGTCATTTTAACCAAAGTTTGATAAATTAGGTCAAGGGTTGACCTGGTTGTTAATGTGGTGGTCATGGGGTGGGTCGAAAATTGACCATTTTAACCAAGTTTGACAAATTTGACTAGTCTAAGCAAATTTGACCAACTCAGTGTTTAGGTTGACCAAACGGTCAATTTTGATCAATTTGGTGTCTACGTTACCAATGGTTCAATTTGATCAAGCTTGACCAAAGTTAACCATTTTGATTAGGGTTGACCAATTTGACCAAAGTTGACCAGTTTGACTAAATTTAACCAATTTGGACAATTGGATGTCTGTATTCACAAAGTGGTTATTGTAGTAACAATTTAGTCATTTTAACGAAATTTTGACCAGTTGGGTCGAGGGTTGACCTGGTAATTAATGTGGTGATCATTGGGTCCAAAGTTGGCTATTTTAACCAAGTTTGACTAATATGACCAAAGTTGACCAGTTTGGCCAAATTTGACCAATTTAGTGTTTAGGTTGACCAAACGATCCATTTTGACCAATTTGGTGTCTGGGTTGACCAAATTGTTTAATTTGTCCAAATTTGACCAAAGTTGACCATTTTGACACGGGTTGACTATTTTGACCAAAGTTGGTTAAATTGACCAAAGTTGACCAATTGGGTCAATTGAATGTGTTTATTGATCAAATGGTTATTGTGGTAACTATTAGATCATTTTTACTAATGTTTGACCAGTTTGGTCAAGGGTTGAGCTGTTGGTCAATGTGGTGGTCATTGGGTTCAAAATTGATCTTTTTTACCAAGTTTGACTAATTTGACCAATTTTGTGTTTAGGTTGACCAAATGGTCCATTTTTACTAATTTGGTATCTGGGTTTACCAAATGGTTCAACTTGACCGACTTTGACTAAAGTTAACTATTTTGACTACGATTGACCAATTTGACAAATGTTGCCCAGTTGTTAGCCTCAATTTTGAGGTCTTTCTTTCCCCTCTCCTTAGAGCCTAGGATCTAGCCTTAGGACTTCCTATTTTTGACTCTCTTAAGGGATTAGATTGGGACCCACATTTTTTAGAATTTCAAAGCATTTCTTCACTCTTTGAAGTTTAATATGATGGTTCTAAATCCTCAACACCCACATGAGTCAATTAAAGTCGACATATTGAAGCTCATGTTGTGTTTTTATAGGAATTTGAAAGCCCTACGCAGGCCCTACGACGTACAACGTTTGACTTTTTTGCTAAGAGCAATATGCTTGACAATGTTGGTCGTTTATGCGAGGACTGGTCATTAATTTGCTCGTTATACGGCCCCGATCAGGCCAAAATAAATTCATTTTTCCACGTGTTGCAAATTTGTTTTATTGTGCCTCGACCTTTAGTGAACTTATCCGAACGACCCTGGATGATGAAATGGACCACATCGGTGCGCCCGAAACGTCGATTTTAGTCGCGAATGACATATAATTCGATAGGGCTTCGAATCAGGTCAAATTGTGCGTAATTTTATGAATTTAAAGAAAAAAATAAATTAAAAAAAAAAGATTTTAAAACAAACAAAACAAAACCTACGCACGCCTCGTCCCACTCAGGCCTCACCTCTTCCTCACAGGGGAACTCACGTGAAGCCCTAACCATCGGCTCTCGAAGCTTACTCCTCCTTCTTCTCCTCTCTCACCTGGCTCGGTCGGTTCCCTTATACTTTCTTGTGCCCTAATCAAACCCTCACCACCAGTAACCCGTTTTTGTAACCGTTTCTCCCGCCTAAGTGGATCTGATGACCTTCCTTCTTCTTAGATTTGAGGGCTTCTCTTTTATTTGGTGGTTTCTCGTCACCTTCTCAATCTTAATCGCTGGTAAGTTCCTGCTCCTCGATCTTCACTGCTGGAAAGTCCCTAGTTCAATTTATGATGGCATGTATGTAAGAAGAAATTGAAAGTGTAGATGTTAGGCATGTAAATGTATAGGAATTGACTCATACATATGTAAATCTCTCATTTCTAATTTACTTTAATTATTGCGGCAATTTATGGGGATGAGTACATACATACCACTCAATTTATATGTATTTAAATATATAACATCTGAAACTTCAATGGGTTTTGTAGCATCTGGCATGGACATACGACAACCTGACTAGTTTTGTTAAAACTGCCATGGTTGGAAAATATGTTGGACTATCTGATTCTTATATATCTGTAATTAAGGCCATTTTACATGCATGTGTTGCTTGCTCTTTGAGGCCGTCAGCTGAATGGATTGTTGCTTCAGATCTTGAAGATGAAAGTGTAAGATTGACTCCACAGGCATACGCCACTGCATGCAACACCATTGAAGATTGTTGATGCATTTTGGTTCTGGGGGATTTGACGGCCGTGGACTCGTTCCTCTTATTTTTCGGTTTCCCTTGAATGATAAACTTTGAGTTCAGCTTTATGAAATTTTTTTTTACATCTCCTGAATCAAGATTATTTATCTTCAACCCACTGATTTGACACTAATCATGCTTATCAAATGATGAAAACGTTTTAGGTTATTCCCTTTGATATTTTCTCTAAATGATAAGGGTAAAAAGATTTTCCATGTGTTTTGCTTCTTCCAAGTTCCAGTTTCACTATACCTTCCTTAACTTAAAGGGCTTCATTTTTTTTCTCAGTTTTTATATAATTACATATTTAACACCTAAACTTGATCTTTACATTCATACCACCCAATTAATATGTGTTTACAATTGAAAATTAAAAAATTTGTCATTTCAATTATTGTGGGGGAAATCATATATGCTTGTCGGCCGTTAAACTTTAAGATATTATTTTAAAAAAATAGTTTCATTTAATATATATATATATATATATATATATATATATATATATATATATATACCATTTTAATTTTTTAAATAACAAATCAAACTGATCCCATATAATTAATACTTTAAATAATTAAGCGCTTCATTACAATACATGTACCTATCTCGGAGAATGGATACATTGCTTGATGATAATGCTTGATCAAATAAACTAAAGAATTCATGACATCCGTTTGGTCTGCGAACATTTTGTATTGATCGACAATTTCCTCCATATAATATGAAGGAATTAGATAGAGTTTATATTAATATGGGGTCTTTAAGTTTCCTATAAGGGGAAGCCCCTATAGTTAATTACATCTTAGATAACCAAAGTCAACTAAGAAAACTCTTGATAAAGATTAAGAACTATTTTATCCATGAATTCCAAATGGTAGGTTTCTTCAAGAAAATGTGGTGATAGAATAATAGGTGAATGACTCAAATTTCCGAACATTTATTGTAGGAGTCCAAGGGAAAAGAAAGCTAGGGGAAAGACAAGGATCTGGGAAAATCTCAGTGTCTTCCCAAATTATCTTATTGTTTGACTCCAATTTTAGAGATTTATCAAATGTTTCATCCTGCTGATTTTATTATTTAGGACTTATATTCACCTGATACTGATCATGTGGATAGCCTGGAAGATAGGAAGATTTATGTCATATTAGATGACTACCTTGGAACCTAAGATTAGTTTGGGCTTATATTGCACAAAGTGTAAAAGCCTAAAGGGATATAGTGAGGGTTTATTCTACACTAGGTAAACTACCTCAAAGTCCTATGACTTGTTTTTTCTTAATTACTAATGAGTTTTACTATTGAAGATGATCGTGCTGCCCACTGCGCATGCTCCAAACTCCTCGTCGTAGCAGGTTTAGTTTAAATAAGTGTCAATTTGAGAAGAAAAGAGATGTATCATGTCATAGAAATTTGAAAATTGAGGTGGCTTAATATTTTATTAGGGGACAATGTTTAAGTTGATTAAGCGGAACCGATTAAGATCCCACAGTTCCATCATCCTGGTTCCACTATTTTCTTCAGATTAACATTGTCCAGGTGAATTTACTAAACCCAACTTAATGAGTTTCATTCTTTTATTTAGCCGTGGAAAACCTCTTTAACAATCGTAGGTTGTATCCTCCGAGGGATTCCCGATCATCCGATATAGATGTTTTAATTTAGTTGCAATTATGATTTTTGTTTTGTTTGTGATTAAATTTTGAGTTGTTTTATATTTTGACTGTTGTGGTGGTAAATTTTATCTTGTTTTAATTTTTAATTTTGATTTTAGTTTCGATTTTGTGGCTATCCTAAAAGTTTTTGTATTCATGCAGGCTGATATTGTTATTTAACATGCAAGCTCGTAAGAAAGAAGAAGTAAAAAAAATACAGGAAAAGAAAGTGTTGTAAACCATAGAAGTGTACCAGGCGAGTCTTCTCGTTCCTCCACCTGAAACTTTAGTATCTTTGCAATAAACATTTAGATTTTGTAGGAAATTAAAAGCCTATAGATAGGTTCGTCACAGGCTTACTAAACTCTATGTCATAACTTGGTGGGTCCTATTCATCCATTTAAAAAATCTCTTCATTTAATAAATATGATAAGTTCAGTTGTCCTACAAGGTGTCTAGAAGATTTATGAGAAAGGTCTAGGAATTACGTAGACATTCCACAATCCTTTTGAGCTTCCTTGAATTCATTTTGGACTTATCATAATTATTAAATGAGTCATTTATTTCATACCCTTATGCTCAGTGAACTAATGTTTTGATTATCCTAGTAACTAAGGTAAAACATCACTTGATATTCAACTTATGAATTATTTAAGTGGGGCATTTAGAGGCAAACCTAATTTATGGAAGAATTTAATTAATTTTGATGGACTTGTAGTGTTTTAAAAATGGTTTAAGACTGGTAGGGTTTTTCTTTTCTAAATCTCATTAGTAAAATTTTATTAAGCCTAATCTCATAACTAAGCCCTTAAACATCTCAGTGAGTAAATTTATGATTTTTAGAGAAATTGATTTAAGTGGTAGTGATTTTATCAAGATATTTCAATATTATTTAAACACCAAATAGGGGTATTAGATCAGTGAATTATTAACTTCCATGGTCATACCCCTAACCTTGAAGATCACTTAAATTTAATTTTCTTCCAAATTATAATGATTAATTAAATCATAAACTTTATCTTTTAATGTGACAAAAATGAGATGAGTTTCTACCATTTATCCATTTATATTTCAATCATTCAAACATAATAATTAAGTTCGTTCATTGCCCATTTCCCATTTTAATTAAGCCTAAATAATGATTAAGGCTAAATACTTCAAAATTACACTTTTGCCCTTATGGCCTTATCACCTCATAATTCAAATTTAACTTAAATGACTTTGAAATTTTTATGAGAATCCAACAATTGTTCAAATAAAACATCAGACGAGGAAATGTGATTTTTCAAATTTTAATTTAATTTATATATTTATTTTAATGCAAAAATAAGAATTTTTAATGAAAATTCAATAACTTTACCAAAACAAAACCTTTGGCTTTGCAATTTTTATTGGAGGTAGACCTAGACTAGTGGACCACTTGGACAAAATTTTATGATTCTTTTGTGCTTTAATTTAATTATTAAAATTATTTTAAGTTCCAGAGTATTAATTAATGATAAAATATTTTATAGTTTGAAAATTAAGTTTTATATGTTTCTTGAATCTCCTTAAGGTCAGCAAACCCAGAGAAATAAATTTTATATTTGTCTAATTTTTATTTAAATTTTTAGAATTATTTTGGTGGGAAGTTATGGAACTTTATTTTTTAAAACTTTAAAAATTAATTTAAGCCTTTGAAAATTAATATCTTGACTTAGAGGCTTGGGAAAATTATTTGGATGGTTCTTAAATGATTTGGAGAAAAAATGTGATAATTTAGTGAATTTTTTTATATTAGTGATTTTCATCATTTTTAATTATTTTAAAATTCACCTTTAGGCTTAAAAATGAAATGCTTATTTTAATTGTCATTTTATTTTCATAAAATTCCACTAGTCATGAGGAACTCCCAAAAACATTTTTATAAATTTTTGGGTCGTATTTTAATTGCTAAAAATTATTTTAGTGGTAAAAATGTCTTTTAAATTAGAAAATTTAACTAGGTGGTTAAATGAATTCCAAATTATTTCAAAATTTTTAGCGGAATCCCTCTAACCCTAAACCACAGTGGAGAATGATTTTTGAGACATTTACACATTTAGTTTGTTCAAATTAATTCCACTTTAGTTTTAGGTTAAAATAACAGATAGATGCATTCTTAAAGATTTAACTCAATTCAAATTTTTTCTAAGGTCCTCTAGTCATAAGTAACTTTCCAAAATTTATCTTGCATTTTTCTAATCAATATTTTAATTATTATAATTATTTTACCAAAACAGACACAATATTTTGAAAAATAGGGATCTCCTCATAGAGATTCCCTTAGTCTTGGAAAAATCAGGGAAGATCATCTATGATAGAGAGATCAAAACCCCAAAATTTTATGTCATGGTGAAATGTCCAAGCCAATAGAGAATTAAAATACTCCAGACTGTATTTAATTAATTAAAAATAAAGCATGCATCAAATAAACTTCAAATTTCGAAATTCTTCCCTTCTATTCACTGAGCACTACAGTATTTTTCTTTTATATTTATGATTTTTCTACACCAAGTTATGGATTTTTAAAGTTCAAGGAATTAAATAAATAAAAAATCCCTGAATTTTCTATTTAAGTGACGCGACACTGACTGTATCCTCGGTAGCTCCGACAGCACATGCGACGCTTCCTAGTTGGACGCCGCCATCTGGCTCAGCTCCTCGTTTTATGCATCAAGAGTTTGTCCGACTCCATCCTGGTCATCCAAGCAAAACACACGCGATCCAAAGGCTGTGGGTCATTGACCCGAGGAAAAAAGGTTAAAATTTTCATGCCTATTTTATACTGATTTTGATGATATTGCACTTTAAAGAAGGGTATTTTTGGTGTTTTTTTGCAGATATAAAGATTTAAGGACAAAGGAGCGAAAATATGTAAAAATGAGCGAGTTTGGAGCAAAAAGGACTAAAATATGGAAATTTGATCTAGGGCATCGACGGTGAGGTCGATGGCGCCGACAGCGGGATCGGCGGTTCTTTCACAATATACATTAAATCTGGACAATTTTTGAAGGGATGCCTAGAAAACCTTGGAGACTCTTCAACAACTTTAAAAACAACCATTTTAGGCTGAAAAATTGTCCTTTTAGAGTCCTCTAAAAGTTACTAAGAGTCTGTAAAAAATACTATTAGAGATTTCTAATAATTACTTAGTGTCAAAAAAGAGAGTCCACTCGTGTCCATTATTATTAGTGAGTGTTAAATGGTGAGTTCAAATAGAGATTGTGAGGAATTCTTTGAAGGATTGTAAGAGTGGAAGGAAAGTGAGAGATCTCCTCTGCATTACCGTTTTGAAGGAGAATTCTTTGTACTGTAAAAAAGGAAGAGATTCAGAGGAACTTCAAGGAGTTTGCTTGGGGAGGAATTTAAGATAAGTTGTGTTTATTTACTTTAGTTTGTAGTACTTTAATTTTATATATGATATCCAAGTTTTATTGCATCATCTCCATGAATTCTGAGTAGTTGTTCTATCTTTCTCCTAGTTTTGATATTTTTGTGAAATGATAAATAGAATTAATGTGCCATAAAAGATTTAAATAAGTTGTGATAATCTTTAACTTAGATCTTAATTTACTTTCAATCTGGCCAATTGAATAATTAAAATCTGTTGAGTTTAATAAATATAGTAAAGATTACATCCGATTATTCAGGGAGTTCAAAGTCCTTGAAAGGAGGGTGCAAATAAATAGAGAAATAATATTAATCAGACATAGAATTGGAGATTTTAGAGTGACAGGCTAAAATCCTCAATTTGGTCCTATCGTATGGGTGCTGAAGTGTAGATTATTAGCCCTCGGGCGAGGGGAACGTAGGAGCTCCGAAGTGAGAGCCGGTGTCCTCCCAGCCTAGCCGCAGATTCAGTAACCAAGCATAGGATTAGTCAATGTTCTTTATGACTGGACCAAAGGGTAAAGAATAGGTATGCTCCTATTTGGCACAACACAATTTTAAAACTAATTCTAATTATCTATTCACTTAAATATCTTAACAAAGGAGAAAGATTCTTGCTTATATATTTGAACTTAGCTCTAGTAGTATTAGTAACTTGTTAGTGGAACTAGTAATTTAAATTTCATATTATTGTCGATTGTGTATTAGTGACCGATAGGCAATTTCGATTTAGTTGCGATTCTGAATTGATTTCTAAATCCTAATCTGTAGCCTCTAAAATATTCCCTGTGGGATCGATATCCAGGAATCCACTAAGGCTCTTTATTACTTGAGCGTTACGTATAATTGTATTTAAAGGTAACTCTGCGATTAAAAGATTATAATATATAATTGTTACTAAAATTAAAATTACGCTCCAAGTCAATTTGGAGCTATTGCTGAGGATTTAGATCTTCTAGTAGTGGTGTTGAATTCTCATATTTTTAAGTATATTAAAAATCGCGGTCAAGTTTTTTGCATCGTTGCCAAGGAATAAAACATAATTAGAGTAACAGAAAATTTAGGACTGTTAAATAACTTTTTAATAGAATTGCAACGTATTTAGTTAACTATTTTGCTGTTTATTAATTTCGATTATATGCGTAAATTTGGTTTTGAAAATCTTATACCCTACGATTCGAAATTAGAACGCACTTTTAGGAGAATTAGAAAATTGAGAAAAGAACCTATAAATTCTGAAACAATGGAAAACAACGTAAACAACCAAAGAATAAGAAATGAACATCAATCTAGAGCATTAAGTGATTATGCTAACCCTACATTAGATGAAATTCACTTAACTATCCAAAATTTTGATGTAGCCGCTAATTCATTTGAGCTTAAACCTGCAATTATCCAAATGGTACAAAACAATCAATTTGGTGGAACATCAAATGAAGAACCTAATTTACATCTTGTAAGTTTCTTAAAACTTTGTGCTACTTTTAAGTATGACAGAGTGTCTCATGATGCTGTCAGACTTAAACTTTTTCTTTTTTCGCTAAGGGATAAGGCTAAGGCTTGGTTAAATTCATTAGCACCTGGAACTATTAGAACATGGGGAGAACTTTCACAAAAATTCTTATTGAAATATTTTCCACTATTTAAGACTACTAAGCTTAGAAATGATATCACATCTTTCAGACAGTATGAGGGAGAATCAATATATGAATCTTGAGAAAGATTTAAAGAACTTCTTAGGAAATGTCCACATCATGTTTTACCAGATTGGTTAATTTTTCAAACATTTTATTTTGGATTAGTAGGATCTCTTAGATCTATTATAGATGCTACTACTGGTGGATCACTAATGTCTAAACCTTTTGAAGAAGCCTATGTGTTAATAGAAGAAATGACTACCAATAACTTTCAATAGCCTGCTGAAAGGGTAAATCCTAAAAGAGTAGCTAGTATTCATGACTCTGATGCTTTAACTATGATATTTTCTCAAATATATGTTCTTTCAGAGAAAATAGATCAATACGGAATGAATCATTCTCAAACACCTCCAGGGTTAGAAGAAAATTCATTAGGACAAATTGTAGATGCTCAATCTTCATATGAAACTATAAATGTAATAAATAATAGACAAAATAACCCTTATTCAATCTATTATAATCCAGGTTGGAAAAATCATCCAAACTTTAATTGGAATAACCAAGGTAATGCAAATCCTGTTAATCCTCAGTGGGGGAACAATCCTGTAAACCCACGAGAAAATATAAACAACCAGGGTAATTCTAATTATAAACCTTCTAATCCACCGAGTTTTTATAATAATTCACAATTTAAAGAAAAGAAGTTGTCTATGGAAGAATTAGTTTTGAATATGGGTAATCAATTACAAAGTCATGGAGCTGCTATTAAAAACATAAAAAACCAATTAGGGCAAATTGCTACTGCATTAAGCAATAGACCTATTAGAACTTTACCTAGCAATATTGAAGTAAATCCTAAAGATCAAGGAAAAGAACAAATTAAGACTATTCAATTGAGAAGTGGAAAAGAGTTGGAAACAAGAGTTAAAAAAGAAACTGTAGTTGAAAAGGAAAAAGAAGAATTTGAACCAGAAAACAAAAGTTTATATCCTGATTTTCCTCTGAAACCTATGAAAATTACTGTTGAAAACCACCACCACCATTTCCTCAAAGACTAAAGCAGCAAGATAAAGGAAAAAGATTTGCTAAAATCTTAAACATTTTGAAAAAATTATCAATAAATATTCCTTTTGTTGAAGCTTTGGAACAAATGCCTGATTATGTTAAATTTATGAAGGATATACTCAACAAAAAGAAAAAGTTACTAGATCATGAGACTGTTGCACTTAGTGAAGAGTGTAGTGCAATAATTCAAAGAAAACTTCCTGAAAAACTTAAAGATTCTTGTAGTTTTACTATCCCGTGTGCTATTGGTGAAAAATTTTATGGGCGAGCATTATGTGATTTGGGAGCTAGCATAAATTTGATGCCTTTATCAACTTTTAAAAGGTTAGGAATTGGAGAGATATCACTAACTTCTGTAACTCTACAGTTAGCTGATCGATCTATTACACATCCAAAGGGAGTTCTAGAAGATGTTCTAGTCAAGATTGATAAGTTTATTTTTCCTGTGGACTTTATTATCTTAGATATGGAAGAAGATAAATAAATTCCAATCATTTTAGGAAGACCATTCCTAGCTACAGGAAGAGCCATGATAGATGTTCAAAAAGGAGAATTGACAATGAGAGTAAATGATCAAAAAGTAACATTTAACATCTCAAAGTCAATGAAATATCCTTCAATAGAAAAAGGTGATGAATGTTTCAAAATAGATATATGTGATTATTTGAAAAGAGAATATTTTAAGAAAAATTATGAAGAAAAAAAAGATATAGAAAAAGATAATTATGATGAAATTGATAGTGAAGAAGCTTATTATATCCAGGAGAAAATTGAAACACTCAATTTAGCAGCACCAGAAAATGAAACATTAATTCCATCTGTTGTAAAACCCCCTGAGCTTGAAATAAAGAATCTTCCAAATCATTTGAAGTATGTATTTTTAGGAGAGTTTTCAACATTACCAGTAATTGTATCCTCAGAATTAAATGAAATTCAAGAACAAAAATTAATGGATACATTAAAAAATATAAAAAACTTTTGGTTGGACTTTAGCTGATATTAAAGGAATCAGTCCTTCGATTTGTATGCACAAAATTTTATTAAATGAAGAACATAAACCAAGAATTGACCCTCAAAGGAGACTGAACCCTATAATGAAAGAAGTAGTTAAAAAAGAGATTTTAAAATGGTTAGATGCTGGAATTATATATCCTATTTCGGATAGTACTTGGGTAAGTCCAATTCATTGTGTTCCTAAGAAAGGAGGAGTAACTGTTGAAACAAATGAAAATAATGAACTAATACCTGTCAAACAAGTTTTTGGATGTCGTATTTGTATTGACTATCAAAAATTAAATACTGCCGCCCGAAAAGATCACTTTCCTCTTCCTTTTCTAGACCAAATGTTGGATAGACTTGCTGGACACAAGTACTATTGCTTTTTGGATGGATATACCAGTTATCATCAAATACCTATTGCTCCTGAGGATCAAGAGAAAACAACTTTTACTAGTCCTTATGGAACTTTTGCTTTTCAAAGAATGTCTTTTGGACTATGTAATGCACTGTTGACCTCATTTTTGATGAGGTCTCCTCTTCTCTCTTTAGTACTTAGGATCTAGCCTTAGGCTTTTCCTTTGACTATCTTAGAGGACTAGAGATGGAACCTACCCCTTTAGAAACTCAACCACTTCTTAACTCCCCGCAAACCCCACAAGCTTGATTGTAAACCCCTAATCACCTAGAGGGTCGAGATCAAATGTGGAGGTTTAAAGGATGAGTTCCTCGTAGGACTCTTTAGCCTTAGGATCACCCTGGGTGGCCTGGTCTGGTGAGGACTGACTTACACATACACTACACTCTCACACACACATTCCTAATCCTAAAACCCACACTCTAACCCAACTTGACCTCTTGACTCATGTAGGTAATTCACATGGATGGTCCTTAACCCCTAAGCCCCTAGCTAAGAGGGTTAGGAACAACATAGTGAATGCCTCAAATGAGTCCTCTCATGGCTCCTATGGGCTTAATATGGCTACATGGCTCAACCAAAATGATTCCATTTCACTCACACTTGCTCAATTTTCATTTTTCCAAAATTTCAATTTTTGACTCCCGGGGCCCCGGACCCACCAAACCTACTAAAAGCCCTTGAAACTACCCAAAACCACCAAAATTTCCAAATCACCCAAAACTTTTCCAAAATCAACCTTGAACATTTCCCCATCAATCAAATTGATCATTTACAGCCAAAAATACCAAAATTTCCAAAAATACCCCCAATACCCTCCAAATTACCAAAATGCCCCTCTTGACCCAAAAATTCAAAAATTCCAAAAATTCCCAGAAAATTCCAAAAAATCTCAAACATTCCCAGTTTCATTTTGTTAAACTACATGATGGGCCAATTTTGTCATTTTACCCCACTTTTACCAAAACCCCCTATTTGACTCATTCTTAACCTAAAGTGAACCCAATGTCAAACCAAACCACTCCAATTAACCTCAATTTTGGCCCAATTCAATTCTAAACTTCAATTCAATATCCCCAATATCAATCTAGACCAAATCCAAGCCCAATTTGATTGACATTTTAACCCAATTTCAATTTTAAGCTTAAAGCCCAATTTTGACCCATAACCCAAACTTAGCCCAAACCAACCCAACTCAACCCCAATTGACCTCAAACCTTTTCTAAATCTTCCCTAACATCTCCACAAACAAAACACTAACATAGTTTGCCCAAAATTTGGACCCAAACTTACTCAAGTTTAACCCAAACCCAAAATTCCCTAAATAGGCCTAAATCCACCATGAACCCAAATAGGCCCAAATCCCAAAATTAAAGCCCAACCAAGGTTGAAAACTCTTTGTGACACTCCCATAAAAATTTTTCAGCATTGACTTTACATCAATTTCAACATTAGCCCAACCTTAGCCCAAGTTAGTCCATTTTGACCTATTTTGACCCTACCACTAAGGGGACCCAAATTAGACTCAATTCAATTCCAAATCACCTCAAATTTGTCTCAAATCACTCATGACACATCCCAACATTTATTTAGCATGGCTCTTTGCAAAAGTTTTCATCTAAAAGACCATTTTGAAACATAAAAATCCATTCCCTTAAGCCATTTTAAAAGCCCACCTTTACCAAATTTCAAAAGCCCAAAAATTCATCCAAAGCCCATATGACACTCTCCCTCATCATACATTCAATTTAAAATCATCTCTAAAGTCCTAATTTATCATCAAATCATTCCAATTTTAGCCACATGACAATTTCTTTAAAATTCATCAAAAATGCCTAAAACCCATTTCTATGAAACCAAGTCAAGCCATCCTAAGCCATAGGCAAGCCATGAAGCCATGCATGATCCACATGGGAGCCATGAAAGCCCCTTTACATGTCACCATGCTATCTTGGGCAAAAGGAGGAGGTTCTTTCCATATTCCCTTAGAGTGATTAACCACTCCCATGATTCCCATAAATCATGCTTAAGCCTAATTGTACTTGGATGGTGACTTCTCCCCACTAATTAAGCTGAGCCAAATAGCTTTCTCTTTAGCCCAAGCAGGCCATGGGGAGGAAAACCTAGCCCAAAACCATGGGTTGACCCAAACCAAGCCAAAATCACCCCTTTTCCATTCCATTTCAATTCACTACCTTTACACATGGGCAACTCCAATTCACTTCACCATTGCCAAGCCCTGACCTCACTGGTCAAGATGGTGAACTGACTCTGGCCGGCCAGCCACCACAGCCCTGGAAAACTACATGGCCGAGACCTTTGGAGGAGCCCAACATTGAAATTCTCTCTTGCTGAGCTGCCCCATGCTCAATGGCCATTGGAGCTGTTCTTCCCTTACCCAGAGCAGCTGATCCCAGCCATTAACTCCCCCTGGGAGGCCCTCCAGCCACTCCTATTTAAACCCCACCACCTCTAGGCCAAGAAAAAGAGTTGCACCAAACCATACAGAAACTCTGCCAAAATTGTTCCAGACCATCCTCCACACTTAGAGCAATTGATCCCCAGTGATAATTTGCCCTAATCCCCATCCACAGAGCTCAATTTCTCGGCCCAAAATTCCACCCAAAACCAGGACACTTTCCAATTCTCCACCAAACTCAAATTGAACTCACCCACACCTGCACAAGATCAAGAGAAGGAGTTCCCCAGTGGAAGCCCCCTCTCCAGGCCACCCATTTGCTCTAGCCTCCAAGCTTTAGGATCAGGTCTGGTCGAATTCAACTCTAGACAATTCCCCAGGGCCAGAGACTTCATCTGGAGCTTACTTGGACTTAATCGAAGGTGACACAACTCTCAGATCGAAGCCACACTTCTTTGAGCAAAGGTATGAGCTCTCTCTTCTTCCTGAGCTTCTGAACATTCTCTATTTTGATTGGGTTAATTTCATACCACATAAACCGTATGGATGTGTTTGTCTCTTCAAGACGAATCCATAGAGTATAAGAACGTAGAAATCGGTTAAGAATCGAGAGAGATATCAAGCCTGGAAGATGGACGGCTCTCGGGTGAGGTGGATCGGGGACGATGAACGGATGTCGTCCATTCGCGTGTGTATTAGACGGATGGCTCAGATGGCGTCGGACCGGGAGATGATACGTGAACCGCGGGCCCCCGCAGCGCTGACTCAGATGGCGGCGCCGAATCAGAGCTCGCCGCATGGCCTTTCGGAGCTGTTGAGGATGGCGTGGCGCCGCGTGGATAAGTAGGAAATTAGGGCTATTTTCTATTTATTTAATTACCAGAACTTTGAAAATTCATAAATTTGTGTAGAAAAATCCTAAAAATAAAATAAAAATACCCTCTTGCTCAGTGAACAGAGGAGAATAATGTGGAAAAGAAATCAAGTCATTTCATTAAGTATTTTATTTTTAATGATTTATTTACTCTCTGTGGTATTTTAATTCTCCATTTGCATAGACAATTCACCATCGCATGAGACTATAGGGGTTTTAAAGCCTCTGATATAGGGAACATTCCCTAAATTTTCCAAGGTCAGAGGCCATCACTATGAGAAGTTATTGATTTTCCAGTTGCATGTTACTGTTTTGAGTGTTTTAATTCCAATAATTAGCATGTTGAGAAATAAATTTTAGAAAAATTTGGTGATGTTTCCTATAACCAGAGGAACCTAGGAAAAATAGGTTTTGAGTTAGTTCACATGGAACAACGCTAATTGGCCTAAACACCCAAAATTGAACTTTAATTAATTAGGGTTAACTACACATCAAATTAACTTGAAAATAATTCTCCACTAATCTTTAGGATTAGAGGAACATCACATAAAAATTTTAAGTCAATTGGAAATGTTTAACCCCACTAAATGGATTAATTAAGCCACATAACCAAAATTAAGCTTTAAAAATTCATAACTCACAAAATACTTTTCAAAAATTCACAAAAATGGTTTTGGGGCTTCTATGATATTAGAGGAGTTTAGGAAAATTAAAATTGTAATTTTCTAAAAAAGTTGATTTTTATCATTATTTTAATATTTTTAATAATTAAAAAATAAAAAAAATCATAAAAATATTAAGAAACACCAAAAAGTCATATTTTGAATTCTAATCACCTAGGAACAAACCAAATTTTTTCCCTAAGTCTCTAGGGTAAGATATTGAATTTTAAAGGCTTAAAACAATTTTTGAATTAAAAAATGATTTTCTTTAACATTTCCACTAAAATAATTCTAATAAATCGAAGAAAAATCAGAAAAATATAAAATTTGGTTCTCTGATTTACTTTAGGTTAGAGAGATTTTTGAAAAATATAAAATCCATTTTTAACTTTTATTTCTTTTTTTAAATTAATTAATACTCCAAAACTCAAAATAATTCTAATAAATAAAATATAATTCAAAAAATCACCAAAATTGGTCCAAGTGGTTCTCTGGTCATTAGGAACATCCCATAATTTTCTTAAGGATAGCAACCTTTCCTTGGTCATGTTGTTTAATTTTTCCTTGAAAATCCCTATTTTTCATTAAAAACAATTACATAAATAAATTAAATACAGAAAAATCACATTTTCTCATCTAATGTCTTAATTGACATGTGAGTGAGGTTACATAAAAATTTCAAGTTCACTTGAGCTTAGTTTAGTGAGTTATGGAATTATTAAGCTTGAAGGGCAAAATGGTAATTAAAAATTTCAACCCTTAATTAAAATTTTAGGATTAATCAAAAGGGGAGAATAAAATATTTGATTTTAAACTGATTTTGGATGATTGAAACTTAAATGATTGAGGGTAAAAACCTACTAACCATTTCAAATATAATTAAAATAAAACTTTAATTAATTAATTAATTGAAATTTTGGGAAGAATATATTTAAATTTGGATCATTAAAGTAGGGATATTATTAAGAGGACATTTATTCTTTAATTTAAAAATCTCTAAATGAGTCACTTTAACAATATTTAATTCTTAATTAAAAAAATTAAAATAATAACCTAAATTAATAAGTAAAACTAAGATTAAAACAAATTAAATTAAAATTAAATTAAAATTAAAGTTAAGCTAAAACTAACCATTAAAATTAAAATTAAAATCAAATTTTAAATTAAGTTAAATCCAATTGAATTAAATTAAATTAAAATTAAAATTAAATTAAATTAAATCAAAAATTAAATTAAATTAAGTTAAATTAAATTAAATTAAAATTAAATTAAATTAAAATTAAATTGAATTAAAAATTAAAATTAAAATTAAATTAAATTAAATTTAAAATTAAATTAAATTTTAAATTAAATTAAATTTAAAATTAAATTAAAATTAAATAAAATTAGATAAAATTAAATTAAATTAAAATCAAATTGAATTAAAATCATTTAACAACAAACCTAAATGAAATCATTAAGAATTAAATTTCCAAACTTCAAATTATTAATTAAAACCTCATAATTAAATTAAAACACTTTAAACCATTAACTCAAACTTTCAATTTGAGTAAAATTCTCAACAAACCAACTTGCCCTTAAAGGCTTTAATTATTATAAGTCTTAAATAGAATATTAAGTGAGATGTCACTTCATTCATCAGGTAATCAAATGTCCTAGTTCACTGAGCAAGGGGACAAAACTTAAACCCCTGGCTGATTAATTCACCTATGCAACTAAATTTACTTGGACTCAAAACAATCCCAGAAATATTAAAAAGATGTTTAGGATTCATCCTAAGCACTTCCTCAATATAACGGGATGCTTTAGAAGAAAAATTGAATCTAGTTATTCTTTGATGAAGAAAATCATCCTTAAATCAAACCAAGAACCTAGACGTCATAGGAGATGACTAGTTATAGGATTAGGAACTTGGTAGACAACCAAAACCCTTTCCCTTAGCTTTACCTAGGTATTTCTTGCCAAATATATTTTTGCCTTAACATGTGTTTCAAGTGCAGCTTGGGATGACGGGAAGACCCTCTGGGTACGCTTTTATTTTATTGCAATTTACTTACATGCACTGTACTTTACTTTTTCTTGCATGATAAACAAACTCATTGCATGAAAACCAAAACCTTTAGGATAGTCCCTAAACTAAAACCAAAACTAAATTAAAAGTCATTGCAAGATAAAATTCACCGCCACAACATTCCAAAATATAAAATAACTCAAAATTTAATCACAAACAGAACAACAAAACTACAATCACAACTAAATTAAAATGTCTCATTGAATGATCGGGAATCCCTCGGATGATGTAACCCACGTGTTGCTAACGAGATTTCCCACGGTCTAAATGAAAGTGTGGAACTCATTCAGTTGAGTTTAGCAAATTCATCTGGACTAAGTGAATTCGATAAAAATAACGGTGCCGGGATGACGGAACCGTGGGATCTTAATCGGTTCTGTTTAAACAACTTTAAGATTTATTTTAATTAAAATATTAAAAACATTTGGATTTTAAGATTTTCTCTAAACCAAAACACTTCTCTCATCCTTTGATTTATGACTTCTAAAACTAAACCTCTGCAACAACAAGGAGCTCGGAGCATGGTGGGCAGCACGGCCATCGTCGTCAGCAAAACAACTCTACATCAGCTAAACATTCCTATAATTAAACAACCAAACCGTAGGATTTTGAGGTAGTTTGCCTAGTGCAACATAAATCCTCAACCCTTTTGTTAGGCATTTGCATGATCATGTCATGTAAATTAAGCCCTAACCAGTCTTAGGATTCCGAGGTAATCGTTCGGTACGACATAAACTCTCACATCTTCCAGGCTATTTGTATGATCATGTCATACAAATATAATTCCTAATTAATTAAAATTGGCAGGATTGCAATATTAAATAAATTCCTAAATTAAAGCCAAACAATAGGATAGTTTTAGAAGTTGCCAAGATTCTTCTTGGATCCTCAGCTTCTCCTACTTTTCTTTCTTTGGACTCTTGAAAACAAACTGTTCCAAATTTGATCCATTCCCTTTTGAAATTTCCAAAATCCAATCCTTTGAAAACCTTAAACTTTGAAATTCTTGAGAGCAAAACTACTAATCATTATCGAGAGTTTTCTTAAATGACTCCCGTCATTTAAGATGTAATTAACTATAGGGGCTTGCCCTTATAGGGAACTTTAAGAACCCGAGTGATATAAACCCCAGCTTAATTCATTTATATTAAGCGGGGAACTTGTCGGCTTATAAAATTGGTTCGCAGACCAAACGGATGTCACAAATCTTTTAGTTTATTTAATCGAGCCCCATCATCAAGCGGTGTGTCTATTTTTCGGGATAGATACACGGTTTGTGATGCGGTGCTCGTTTATATAAACTATTTGGGATGTGAGATCGGTTTGATTTCATATCTTAAAATCCTCAAATTTAAAAATTATTTTCAAAATCAAATGCTACTTTCCAAATTATATATATATGTATTTAAATTAAATTTAAAATCTAAAACTCGCCGACAACTTCTGTAGGCGACCCCTTTTTTAAAATACAACATACAAACCTAAAAATATGTCGACATGCACCTGCAACAATACAGAGATGTATGATATCTATCTTTAGTAAATTAATAGATAATGGAATAGAAGTATTTATGGATGATTTCTCTGTGTTTGGAACATCATTTGACAGATGCTTAAATCATCTTGAAAAAGTTTTAGAGCTATGCAAAAGAACTAACTTAGTTTGAATTGGGAGAAATGTTAATTTATGGTTGCAGGAGGAATTGTATTAGGACATAAAATTTCAGAAAATTGCATGGAAGTAGACCCTGAAAAAATTCAAATAATAGCTAAATTACCACCTCCTACTACAGTGAGAGGGGTAAGAAGTTCTCTTGGACATGCTAGTTTCTACAGATGCTATATTAAAGATTTTTCAAAAATTACCAAACCTTTATGCCAACTTTTAGAAAAAGATAAGAAATTTGAATTTACTGAAGACTGCTTAAGTGCCTTTGAATTATTAAAGGAAAAACTAATCACAACACCTGTAATAGTTTCACCTGATTAGGAGAAACCATTTGAAATAATGTGCGATGCTAGTGATTATGCTATTGGAACTGTTCTTGGTCAAAGATATGATAAAATTTTTAAGGTAATATACTACGCTAGTAGAACTCTTAATGATATTCAAATTAACTACACAGTTACTAAAAAAGAGTTACTAGCTATTGTGTATGCTTTTGATAAATTTAGATCATATTTAATTGGAACTAAATGTATTGTTCATACTGATCATTCTGCTATTAAATATCTAATGCAAAAGAAGGATACTAAACCAAGATTAATTAGATGGGTACTATTAATGCAAGAATTCAATTTTATGGTGATTAATAGAAAGGAACTGACAATCAAATTGTTGATCATTTGTCGAGACTAGAATATCATGAATCATCTAATACCGACAATGAAATTACAGACAGTTTTCATGATGAAAAACTTTATAATATTAATGAGTGGAAAATACATTGGTATGTTGATATTGTTAACTATATAATAAGTGATATTTTGCCACCTATGCTAACTTTGAAGCAATAGAAAAAAATTAATTCATGATGCAAAAGCATATTTTTGGGATGAACCATAATTATATAAGCAATGTAACGATCATATTATTAGGAGATGTGTGCCTTATGAAGGAACTTAACAGATTATTCAAAAATGCCACGATTTTGAATTTGGAGGACATTTTGGCATTGATAAAATTGCGCATAAAATTTTGTAAGCTGGATTTTATTGGCCTACTCTTTTTAGAGATTTTTACAGATATATCAAAACTTGTGATATATGCCAACAAGTAGGTAATATATCTAGAAGAAATGAAATGCCTCTGAATTTCATGTTAGAAGTGGAATTTTTTTATGTTTGGGGATTAGATTTCATGGGACCATTTATTCCTTTTTTTGGGAACTTATATATTTTAATTGTAATTGATTATGTATCAAAGTGGATTGAAGCACAAGATTTACCTCGTTGTGATGCTAAAAGTGTTTCAAGATTCTTAATGAAAAACATTTTCACAAGATACGGAATGCCAAGAGTGATTATCACTGACGGAGGATCCAATTTTAGGAATAAATACATTCAAAGATTGGCAGAAAAATTTAATATTTTTCATAGATTCTCTACTACCTATCATCCTCAAACTAGTGGTTTAGCTGAAGTTTCTAATCGTGAAATTAAATAAATTTTAGAAGACTGTAAACCCTAATAGAGTAGATTGGTCTATGAGACTGGATACTGCATTATGGGCATACAGGACTACTTATAAAACTCCTATTGGTATGACTCCTTACAGGCTTATATATGAAAAAACTTATCACTTTCCAGTAGAGTTGGAGTATAAAGCCTATTGGGCAATTAAACAATTCAACTATAATTTGAAAAATGCTGGTGAGAAGAGATTGTTGCAATTGAATGAAATAGAAGAATTAAGAAATGAATCTTACGATAACGACAGAATTTATTAGGAAAAACTGAAGTTAATGCATGATCAAAAGATTAACCAGAAAAACTTTGAACCATGGTAAGAATTTTTGCTTTATAATACAAGGTTGAAATTATTTCCTGGGAAATTAAAGTCTCGTTGGTTAGGACCCTCTACTGTGACTCAGGTTTACACTTATGAAGCTATTGAAATTGAAGATTCAAAGACCGAGAATATATTTAAACTAAAGGGATATAGATTGAAGCCATATTTTGAGGGTAAAAGACCAAATTTTAAATATTTTGTAATGCTCGGTCAACCTGAATTACACCTGAATAGGTCAGGCTGACGACGTTAAACCAAGCGCTTTATGGGAGGTAACCCATAGTTATCTTTATTTGTTGTGTGTTTGTTTTAATTTTACATTAGTTTGTAGTAATATTGAATTATATTACTTGAATTATACCTTTGATTATCAAGAATTTGGATCCATAGAAAAAATTTAGAACGTGAAAGACCATGGCGTAAAAGTGCATATTTTTCCTTAGGGCGCCGACGGCGCGCTCGATGCCGCCAATGGCGGGTTTTTCCCGAGAGCCTTGGAATTAATTGCATATGGCTCCCCAAAGGCGCCTTTGAGGCCACCGACAGTGGGATTGGCGAGTAGGCAATTTTTCGAGTTCAAAATGTTAGATTTGGGCTATTTTTAGCGAACTCGTCCCTTATAAACTCCCACGGATGGTTCCTAAACACTTAAAATCCCGAAAACAAATGGAAACCACTATCAATTCCTCTCTAATGGCCTCCAATTCAGTAGATTACCCAAGATTTCAAGTTTACAACCGGAGAAAGTTCGTCACTACTGAGGCGCTGCGACTTTTCAAGTTGATGTCCAAGAGAAGGCTAATCAAGGAAAGTGGATTTGTCAATTGAGGATTATGCAATTCTTCGTCCCCGATTGTAGAAATGATTGTAAGGTGAAGATGGGAACTGTTTTGCTATACTACTGCCACAGTAGTCATTCCAGTGGTTAAGAAATTCTACGCCAATTTACATGGAATCAACTAATGAAGCGTCTATGTGCGAGGTAGGTGGATAACATTCAATTCTGGAAGAATTAATGAGTTATACATGCTTGAGAATGTTCCTGTCTGCCATTATTCAAATTTCATGCCGACAAGAGACAACATGAATGAAATATACCAATATTTGACGGATGAAACTGATGACTATAATGTTATAGAAAACGGGTACGTTAATTTTTCTGCAACACCTTTAAATCCCGTTTCGAAAAATTGTCACTTTTCATATCTACGAAGTAATTACCGACAATAAAAATCGGCAAAGTCACGAAAGAAAGTGCAATTTTGAATTAATGCATTCAAATGGGATGTCCCATTGATATTGGATCAATTATTGTGAAGTATGTGTTTGGCCTGATTGTTCAAGGATCATCTCAAGGGCTTGGACATCCTTCCACAATATTCTCAATATGTAGTTTGTTTCAAGTTTTGTACGAGATTTGGGAAAAAATTCTACTACCTGGGAAACCCTTAGACCCAACTCGTATGCTCCCAGCCAATGATGAAGAGAATGACATGGGTGTGATCATGGATCAAGCATCTCAGAATTTTGTTCTTATTCAACCTTTAGTAGTAGACAAGACACCGATGATCTTACACTAAATCAAGAATCTGGAGAAGAAGTTACAAAATTTAATGAGTACAGTTAACAATATGTCTGATTTCTTTGATCACACTGATTGGAGGATGAAAGAACATTTTGATCCTACTAAGCAATTTGAAGCGAGTCTAATACGCTTGATGAAGAAGATGGGATGGATTGATGAAGATCAACTGAAGAATTCTCATTCCGACCTTTTTACAACTTGTTTGTCCATGTTCAAGCAATGGGTGATATCAGAGGAGAAACTAGTACAGATTCTGAAGAGTAGTAGAATAGATTTTCTTATTTGTTTCTTTATTTTGTGTTTGATTTAAACTTTTTTTATTGTCTTTGCTTTCTTAGTTTGCTTTTTAATCTCAGTATAGTTGAGATTATAATTGAAATGTTTGTTTTCAGTGTTTTGAGTGTTGTGGCTTGGATTGTGACGCTGATTAAATGGATTTAGTTTGAGAAAATACATGTTTATGTGTGTTATGTACTATGTGTTGTAAACACTTGGATTCAATATATAAATGTGAAGTTTTGTTGTGTGTATGTTTATTTGTGTTAATACATCACTTAATCACTTAAAATACAAGATTAAAAGGATCGAACGAATGACGACGAGGCTTAAAATTGATCGAAGTTGCAAAAATTTGAAAAATTCTTAATTTTTTAGAATCTCACTGACGGTGTGCTCGAGACCGCCAACGGCGTGATTTTGCCAAGAAGAATGGAATTCAATTCAATAGAGCCCGCCGACGGCACGAACGACTCCGCTGATGGCGAGATCGCAAAAATAACCTATTTACCGCGATTTTGACCGGTCAAATGCCACTATTCATCGTCTTCTTCCCCGTTTTACCCGAAAAGTCGACCTAGGGCTTGATAGATCTCGGATTTGGAGCGATTTCAACAAATTCTAACACCGGATTTCATCTTCCCTTGGTAAGAGCTTCACTCCTATGTAAAAATTTTTTATTTCCACCATGAATTTCTTCCACATTAAGAAATTTTGGGAAATTTGAAAATGTGGAGTAAAGACTTGGAAGGAATTCATGGAACTTGATTTAGATTGCTTTAAACCCCCTTTAGAAGCCATTGTATTATTATTTTGGAGATTAGTATGGATTTTTATGATTTTGATAGATCAAACAATGGCTCCACGATAAAAGAGAAGACTAGAATATGATGAGACTTGATTTATAAACGCGAAAGAACAATCGAGGTATACTTCACTCTTTCAACGTAAGAAGTGCATCCAAGATCGAGTTTTCAAAAATCTCGAAGGAGAGGTGGAACGAGTTATCAAAGAGAGAGGATGGGAGAACTTTTGCTACACAACAAACAGAGCTGGTATCGAAGTTGGTAGAGAGTTCTACTCAAATCTGACTCAACTTGAGGACGAGCCTGCCCAAGGAAGGGGATTTTCTGTCGACTTTAATGCTAATCATATTAAAACTTTTTACAAGCTTCACGACTATTTTTCTAGCGAGTATGAAACATTTGAAACAATGGAGGGTCCGTTAAATGATTTTATTGACTTTCTCACTGATGGGAAAGGAGTTTGGAAAATTAAAAATTAAGAACGGATTAACTTTACATTGTCCATGATGAATGCCACTGTTAAGGCATGGCATTATTTCATTTGTTCGACTCTGCTACCCACCTACCATCACATTAAAGTCTCGAGAGACAGAGCAGTTCTGAATTTTTGTATTCATAACAAAAGAAGCATTAATGTGGGGAGAATAATCTACAAAAACATTATGACCACTACAAAGAGTGAGACAAGTGGATATTTAGGGCATCCTGGCCTCATTTATGCACTTTGTCAATTATCTGGAGTTGAAGCGAGAGATGATGAGGAATGGGTGTATCCGATGAAACCCATTAGTAAAGAAAATATAAAGACTTATGAATCCCATAAGGAATGGAGATCAGGGAGTAAGAGCAAGGCACCTTCTACTAGTAGAGACATTCCTTCTACTAGCTATGACCTTCCTGCCTCTAGTCTCCCTACCTTATTGATCTGATGAATGCCAAGACCCTGCAGAGGAAAGGTTTTGAGCAGTTGGATGAAAAATTAGAAAGAATTAATCATAGGCTTGAAGGTTTCGAGAGAAGACATGATCACAATAGTGAGTATCTTCAGAGGCACTCTGACTTTGAGATGACATATTATGATGCTTAGGCCAGATACTACAGAGAAGAGCCTGATGTCATTTTTCCAGAATGCCCCCGGTATACTCAGTATCAGCCCAATCCTCCTACTGACCAGGGTGATGAGGACGTTGTATGGGATTTTGATGATTCATCTTTGAGATTGTAATGTGATGTGATGTATTTGTTTGTTGTTGTACTTTGATTTTTATTGTATTCTGTGGACTATGCTTGTTTCTGGGATATGTGTTTGGTTTGGCAATTTGCATTTTCATTTCTGAATGTTTGTGATATTTGTGATGGTAATTGTAATTGTGAACTGAATAGTCTAAAATAGTAAACTATTTGTTCTGTGTTGTGAAATGCATATGTCCTGTGTAGTTAATTATTGATGTTTAGTTTTATATACTTGTCTTAAAATTTCATTACCCCAGCAAATTCTATAAACTGTTATGTGTGTAGAAAGGTTTTTAAATATGACAGGTCAGTTGAAGTTAGAAATTTTGAGAAGAATCTGCAAATTTCAAAAAAGACAAAAATGTTTAAAATGCAAAGGTATGAATTTTATATTTAGAATTTTTCTTTCCACCATATACTATTTCTATTATAAAAACTTTAAGTTTTGGGGAGGGAAGAAAAATCTTAACTATTTATTATATGTTCTCAAATAACATATTTTCAAAAATTATAATATGTTTTTTGTGATAAAATTTAATTCATATAACTATGTTTAGATTTTATCTAAATATTATAGAAAATTCAAAGAAATATTTTTGGTAATGAAAATCAGTTTTGTAGGTTAAGATATTTAGTATAAAAGGATAAGAATATAGTTAACTATTTAAAGTAAAGAAAACTATATTTTGAAATATTAAGAATCTTAGAAATTTAGTTGAGAAAGAAAAGATTGGGATTCAATAATGTATAAAATTATGAAATACATATAAGGTAAAGAATGTTTGAAAGTTTCAAATTTTGGAAAAGAAGAGTGAAGTTCAAAATTATTAACAGGCTATCCAGATATAGTAATCCTCACTTGAAAAAGAAAAAAAAGAAAAAGAAAAGGATTGAAAAAGAATCCCTGAAAAGAAAAGAAAGAAAGAATAGGATTGAAAAACAATCCAAAAGAAAAAAGTAAATGAGGAGAAGCTTGAGGAAATGCCTTATCAAAAATTGGCTTCACTTGGATTAACCTAAAGGGAAAACTAAAAGCATTTCTGAACTTATATTTATGACTAGTTTCTTACTTGTAGTTTCCTCATGAATTTCCTATTTTTTGAATATTCTAAGTGAATTGATATTGCAACATATAGTCATTCTTGAAGTGAATAGAAGACTAGAACACTTAAACTTGATGACTAGATAGTTTTATACCTGCAAAATTAATCTAATTACTTGAAAATCTTTCTAAGAATTCTTGCTATGATATTTATTTAAATCAAAATTATAGTATTTCTGAATTAAAACTTTAACACAATGAATCATAACTTTTATGTAGTACTAAAGATTACTTGAGGACAAGTAATAATTAAAATTTGGGGGATTTTGACCCAATAAAAAAAGATTAAGATTTTCATGCCTATTTTATACTGATTTTGATAATATTGCACTTTAAAGAAGGGTATTTTTGGTGTTTTTCTGCAGGTATGAAGATGTAAGGACAAAGGAGCAAAAATATGCAAAGAAGGAGTTAATTTAAACCAAAAAGGACTAAAATATGCAAATTTGACCTAGGGCGCCGATGGCGAGGTCGATGGCGCCGATGGCGGGATCGGCGTTTTTTTCACAATATATGTCGAATCTGGACGAGTTTCGAAGGGATGCCTGGAAAACCTTGGAGACTCTTCAACAACTTTAAAAAGAATCATTTTAGGCCGAAAAATTATCCTTATGGAATCCTCTAAAAGTCACTAAGAGTCTGTAAAAAGTACTATTAGAGATTTCTAATAGTTACTTAGTGTCCAATAGAGAGTCCACTAGTGTCCATTGTTATTAGTGAGTGGTGAGAGATCACTTCTACATTGTCGTTTTGAAGGAGAATTCTGTGTACTGTAAAGAAGGAAGAGATTCAGAGGAACTTCAAGGAGTTTGCTTGGGGAGGAATTTAAGATAAGTTGTATTTATTTACTTTAGTTTATAGTACTTTACTTTTATATATGAAATCCAAGTTTTATTGCATCCTCTCCATGATTTCTGTGTAGTTGTTCTATCTTTCTCCTAGTTTGGATATTTTTGTGAAATGATAAAGTGAATTAATGTGACATAAAAGATTTAAATAAGTTGTGATAATCTTTAACTTAGATCTTAATTTACTTTCAATCTGGCTAATTGAATAGTTAAAATCTGTTGAGTTTAACAACTATAGTAAAGATTACATCTGATATTCAAGGAGGTCAAAGTCCTTGGAAGGAGGGTACAAATAAATAGGGAAATAATATTAATCAGATGTAGAATTAGAGATTTTAGAGTGACAGGATAAAATCCTCAATTCAGTCCTATCGTTTGGGTGTTGAAGTGTAGATTGTTAGCCCTCAGGTGAGGGGAACGTGGAAGCTCCGAAGTGAGAACTGGTATCGTTCCAGCCTAGCCACAGATTCAGTAACTAAGCATAGAATTAGTCAATGATCTTTATTCCTGGACCAAAGGGTAAAGAATAGGTATGCTCCTATTTGGCACAACACCATTTTAAAACTAATTCTAATTATTTATTCACTTAAATATCTTAACAAAGGAGAAAGATTCTTGCTTATATATTTGAACTTAACTTTAGTAGTATTAGTAAATTGTTAGTAGAACTAGTAATTTAAATTTCATATTATTGTCGATTGCGTATTAGTGACAGATAGGCAATTTCGATTTAGTTCTAATTCTGAATTGATTTCTATAATCCTAGTATGTAGCCTCTAAAATATTCCCTGTGGGATCGATATCCAGGACTTCACTAGAGCCCTGTATTACTTGAGCGATACATATACCTGCGTTTAAAGGTAATTCTGCGATTAAAAGATTATAATATATAATTGTTACTAAAATTAAAATTATGCTCCTAGTCAATTTTGCGTTATTACTGAGAATTTAGATCTTCTAGTAGTGGTGTTGAATTCTTATATTTTTAAGTATATTAAAAATTGTGATCAGTCATCATCCCCAGCTAACCTAACTCGTAAACCATTCACACTAAAACCTTAAGTTCTCGAGCTAGACTTAACCAAATCACATGGGGTTTATTCTTAGAGCTTCATCTGGCCTAGATGAACCTATCTAGATGGCTAACCTAGCCTGAAATTAACCCAACATGTATGAAAAATTGAAATAAGCTCGGGAGGAAGGTGAGGTTCAATACCTTTGTCTGAAAGGGGGCATCAATCATATGGTTGTGGCAGCTTCGATTGATCCCAACTAACCTCCAGATGAAGCCTTTTGCTGTTGTGAAATGTCTAAACTTAAATCGACCAATGCTGATTTCAGGCGTTGATCAAAGTCTGGTGCAGAGGCTCTCTATGATGGGGCGTTGATGGGAGATCTTCTTCTTTCAGTATTGTGAAGGTGTGGGTGCAATTAATTTGAATTTGGTGAACTGTGGAGCTGTGGTAAAATGTGTCCTGGTTTTGGATGGAATTTCAGTAAGGAAATTGGCTCTGGAAAATGGGGTCAATGGCTGAGGATGGTGGGCTCGCACTCAGGAGGTCTCAGAGAAGCTCTGGTGAGGTTTTGGCAGGGTTTCCTTGAAAAAATTTCAGCACCCCCTCTTAGCTGTAAAAAATGGCTATTATAGTCATCACCAATGGATGGAGCTCAGGGTGACAATGTGGGTGCTTTAAGTTGCTTAATGTGAGGGATGATCAGTGAAATTGATCACTGAGGGGATGCCTCACTAACAAAGTTCAATTTTAGGTTTAAAGGGATATGGGGTGCTCAGGCTTAGGTGTTCCGGCGGCTAGGGTAGCTAGCAAGGATAAGGATGGTGGCTGGCAAGCTGATGGTAGGTAAGAGGGGAGCTCAGTACAATTAATTGGGTGTCTTACTTGAGGGTTAAGGGGAGTTATGGGTTACCCTAAAAGGGGGAGGTCCATTGGTGTTAAGTGAGTGACTTTGGTTCATGGCTCAATGAGCTTAGGTTAGGTTAATCTTGGCTGGTCTTTGGGGTCCCAAAGTGGGCTGCGGTGGAGTCAATTTTGCCAAATGAGTTCAATTTAAGTGACATTGCGTCATGGGTTCAATTTAGGTCATTTTGGGTTTGGTTTGGGCTAGGTTTGGTTTAAGCTTGGGTTAGACCCAATTAATTGTTTAAAATGATGTATATGATTGTCATAAAGTGTTTGAAAGGGGATTGGAGTGGTTTTGAAAAGGGTTGGGGGTTCAACTTGGCTTAATTTGTGTATTTGGCCAATTTAGGACACTTGGGTTAGCTTAGGTTTAGGTTGGGCTAGAGTGGGGTTAAAGGCCAATTGATGGTTTCAAATGGTCTAGAGGGATGTGGGGAAGAGTCCCAACATTAATTGGGTGGAAATTTGGGGTTAGGGCATTGAATTTGAAGTGATTTGGTTATGTGACACATTTAGGGCAAAATTGGGGATTTTGGCTAAGTTGGACTTGAATGAGCTTTAGGCTCAAATTAGTGGCCATTGAATGTTGAATTTGGCATAGAGGAATGTCATGAGAACTTTAGAATTCAAATTGAGGGGAAATTGAGTGATATTGAGTCAATTTGGGGTGAATTGGGTCATATGGTCAAAATTGGGGCTTTTAAATTTGGGTTTAAATTGAGCTCAAATGTGGATCAAATTGGGCTTGGTTTTAGTTTAGATTACGGATGTTGAGTTTTTATTTAGAATTCATATTGAGCATGATTGGGGTCAACTGAGCGGACTTTGGGTTTAATTTGCGCATTTTGGGTTAAATGAGTCAAATTGAGGCTTTTGGTTAAATTGGGCCAAAATGGGCCAAATTGGGTCATGTGGTAGTTGAGAGAAATGAAATTGAGAATATTTAGAAGGTTTTAGGAATTTTTGGATTTTTGGGCTAGGAGGGGTATTTTGGTAATTTTGCAAATTTTGGGGGCATTTTAGAAATTTTGGTAAATTTGGGTCAAATTGGTCAATATGAGTGGTGGGGAGTATTTTGAATTAAAAAATGGGTAATTTGGGTAATTTTGGGTAAATTTGAGGTTCAGAGGTATTTTGGGTAGTTTTAGTGGCAGGGGGTCCAAAATTTAAAATTTTGCAAAAATTAAGGTTGATGAGGGGTGAGTAGTACGAGATTGTTTAGATTAAGCTATGGACCAAAGACAACCCCCATTTGGTCCTCTATGTGTTGGTACTAACAAAACCTTTAGCTCGGAGCTAAGAGCTTGGGAAAACCACGCACATGAGTTTCTAAAGAGTTAGAGGCTCAAGGTGAGATGTGCTTTGTTTTAGGGTTGTGAGTGTAAATTGTGTGTATTATGTAAGCTCCAGACCTCCCAGGGTAAATCTTAAGGTCTGACCACCTATAGGAGACTTCCCCTGGGCTTCCTTACGCTTGGTCTCTTCCTCCCAAAAACTGAAGGTTAGGCCTTAAGCATATGAAAACTCCCAGTGAAGCAAAGAAGATTTGAATTTCTAAGGGGGAGGGTTCCAAGACTAGTCTTCTAAGAAAGTCATTAGGAGAGTCCTATGGCTAGACCCTAGGCTATTCTAAAGAGAGACTAGAACTCAACCAAAAGTGAGCTAAATAATGCTTTAGTTGTACAAAAATGTGTTGATTCAGATATTTCCTTGGTTTCATCAATGCCCCACTTATCATATGAGCCCAAAGAGGATGGTCACAAGCCATCATTGAAAGAGAAGTTCCAGTCTCTGTATTCTCCTAAGGCCTTTGAAATGGTATCGTCATTTTTTTCTTCTAGACTCTTGAAATATTCTTCTGAAGCTCTTTGGAAATTTGGAAGTTGGATTAAGCTAGCTTGCATGACGCCAAATCCTAAAATTTTAAGAATCATATTTACTTTAATTAACAGAAAAGATATCTTGAGAATATGTTAGTCTTCTTTATTTTGGATTTTAGATTCTTCTTTAGGTTGAATAAGAAAGCTTTATTTGCTTGTGATGCATATGAAATTATCAAAGTAGTTTATAAGTTGAGAAATTAGGGCAAGGAAATGATGCACAAACTTCTATATAATGCTTTTATAGCTGAAAGTTATAAATCAATAATCAATTATAGATGCCCTTTTCACCCTTTGAGTTGCAGGCAATTCGATCCTTACCCTTAAGAATTTTGTGAAATGACAATAAATGCCACACTTGCATGACAATAGATGCTACACTTGCACGACAACAGATTCTACACTTGCACGACAACAAATGCTACACTTACACGATAATAGATGCTACACTTGCAAGAGAACAGATGCTACACTTGCACAGTAATGGATACTACACTTGTGAAGCAATAGAAACTTCACTTGTAAAACGACAGCAAATGCTACAATTGTAAGAGTCCAAATACCACACATTAAACATCACATAGCGAACACATCACACTTCAAACACTACACATCAATCACACATTACACACTAAACACTATACACCAAATACCACATACTAAATACGACACACCAAACACCACACATTAAAACATTACAAATCAAACATCACACACTAAACCTTACACAAGATACACTATGCAACACATATTACACATCAAATACAACACGTCAAACACTACACATCAAACCCTTCATATCAAACACTATATATCAAATATTATACAACGAATAACACATAATGAACACTATACACCATACACTATACACTAGCAACTCCACATCAAACATCACACACCAGATACTACACATCAGATATTACACTTTTAAGAGTTCGGATACCACGTGCAGATACTACACTTCTAAAACTTCAGATACTTCATATTAATTCAATCCTAAATTAAGTGGTAAGGATTAGAACTGCCCAACTCTAGGATGATTTGTTGGTGACTTTAGTTGAGATTGATATATAGACTTCAATATTTTGGGTTACCTGTGGGATCGTGATAAACAAAGAAGTCTAGATTGAGCCTATCCCTAAATTGAATTCTTATTTTCCCACTTTGATTATCATACGCTTATCGTGAAACTCATTTGTTAATATGAAAACACTTGTAATTACAGTTGCCTTTTAGGCATCAGTAGAGCTTGCCAGGTACACAGCTTCTTTCTTTATTTACCACACAGTTCTTTCATTTTTCTTACTATATATTGTTGCCCAGTACTTTTTTTTCATTGTTGTACATACCTACTTATATTCATGTTTCTAGTTATTACTTTTATGGCATATTTATACATAACCCTATGATAGGTCGTTTGAGACACGGTTTCTCTTTTCTCTCTTCTGTCTCTCCTCTTCACTGTACGAGACGATGATGTGGTCGAGTGATGATTCATCTTCGTGCAGCGAACGAGATGATAACAGACGGAAGAAATAAGAACTTCAACTAAACTTTTGTAGACATAAATAACACACTCCCATAGAACGTCGAGGTTGTTCATTGGGTACGACCTAAATCATCACACCATCTTTTAGGACTTAGTATGATTGTATATCGTACGATCCAAGTCCTAAATTATTTAGGATTCTGAGGTAGTCATTTGACATGACATAAATCCTCTTATTTTCTCAGGATATTTACATATTTCATGCAAATATAAGTCCTGAATATCTAAATAATTTGTAGGACAAAACATTAAATATAATTTCTCTATGCAAGACGTAAAACCAAATTATAGGTTAGTTGAGATGTCACTGAAGCTTCTTCAGTATCTTCGACATCTCCTACTCTTCACTCCTTTAGGTTCCTAAAGTAACTATTCCGCATTAAGCCTTTCCCTTTTAATTTTCTTGTAAGAAATCGTGAAAACCTAAACATTGATATTCTTGAAGATGAAACCCATGATCATAATCGAGAGTTTTCTTAGGTGACTTCAGTTATCTAAGATGTAATTAAATATAGAGGCTTCCCTCTATTGGGAATTAAGAACCTAGATTAATCTAAACCTTATCTAATCTGTGTATTAGATAAGGGAATTTGTCGGCTATAAAATTAGTAGACTAAAATAGAGTCATAAACTTTTAAGTTTAGATAGTTAAGCCTACTAACAAGTAGTATGCTCATCTTTCGAGATGATATATCACTTGTGGTATCGTGCTCAGCAATTTAAGTTATTTGATACCTGAGATCTATTTGGTCTTGTTATTTTCAAAATATAAAAATATACCATCATTTTCAAAATCAAAACTACATTAGATATTACATTAAATTTAAATTTTAAAATTTTATTTTCAAAGATAAAAATGGCCGATAATTTCTGGCTACTCCACTGGGGACTAGTTCCTCTCTCCATTTTAGATCATGAGGATTTGTCTTCATACACGGTAGTGTGTCCATATCCCTAGTGGGCCAGACTATCATTCTTCCATTGATGTTCGTCGCTCATTTCTTCCTTGAGCAAATATTGTTAACTACTTTTTGATTCTGGAGCCACTGTTTAATCATCCTTAAACAGATAGGTTCCGAAATCTCTAAATCCTAAAAGAGGGGTGGACCCCTAATAGATGTGGTAGGTTAGGTGCGATTTATCGAAGTGAGTCTGTTGTGGAGTCGACGTACTCCAAATCTCGGACCGGGTCCTACGCTAATTTGTACTCTCACAACCTTCCATTTAAACCCTAAACAAAATAAAATTCGTTAAAATTTCAAAAAAAAAAAAACATTTTAAAACATTACAAATATATAATAATAAAACATAGAATCAAAATTTAAAAGGAAAAATTCACATGAATTCATAAGACAAGTGCTTAAATTAAGTACTTATGTTGAAATTGTAAGGTACAGGAGGTCACTAATTTTCTAAAAATTCTTCAAATAACAGAGACGATGTCAGCGTCAAAGTTAGTCTTCTTGTTTACTGGCAGACTACCTCGTAACAAAGCTGTCCTCTAAGCGGGATCAAATATCAAGTTTGGAACCAACCTCAATGATGTCGAAATCATTCTCGGCAAAGCACCCAATGTCTTCTTCAAAACAACTACTATTGTAATAGAAGGGTCTGCAGTGGAATTTGACTTGAAATGCAAGCAATATTTTCCTTTACTCAGGAAGCCTAAGGTTAAGGAGACTCTTTCCAAGCCGGATAATTTAACCACAAAAATCACAATTACACTAGAGTTCGACACAAAGAAGGATGACCATCTAAAAGCTACGACTGACTTTATGATAATTGAAGGAAAGTCTAGGCTACGTTAAAGAGACTTCGGGCCAACATTGTTTGATTTTCTGAAGAATAAAGAAAAGATAAATGTGATGAAGTCTACGATATGTCAGCTTATATGGAGGAAGAATTTGATGAAATTAATGTTTCAAGACGACGGTCATATCATCCTTGCGTGATGCTCCCTCACCTGCTGGGGAGAATGCCTGGGATGAGTTTCAAATGGCCATTCAGCAACGTGACGAACATATCAACTGCCTCGAAAAGAAAATTGAAGAAATGATGAACGTTGTGGCTACTATTCAATGGCAGTCACAGTTACCGCCGATAGCAGCTCCAGAGATGAGACAGCCACAAATTGTTCACATTACATATGAAAGAAAAGAGTCTGCCTCTGATGACCAATTGAAGAAGAATTCATTTCAGGGTTCAATACCATAAAAGGACATTAAACAACTTGATAGAACAACAGGTGAGGGAAACCTTGGCTCTCTCCAAAGGAGGAGCATCAATTCTGAAGGGTAGACCATACTCTGAAGAGTTTGATGTTGTCCAATTTCTCAAGAGTTTTGTATCACCTTAGTTCAAGACTTTTGATGGAACGGGAAATCCCCGAAAGCATGTGACACATTTTTTAGCCAGTTGTTGCAATGTCGGAGGCAGTGATGCACTATTATGTTGATAGTTTGTTTGCAGTCTTTCGGGAGTCACCTTTGACTGGTACACATATCTATTAAATGGTTCAGTAAAGTCATTCACGAAGATGGAAAATCTTTTTGTCAATCGCATTACAGGAGTTCAACACCATTTCACCATTGGTAATCTTATGATAGAGAAGAAGAAATTGGGTGAGACTTTGGTGGAATACATATTGCACTGGAGAAATCTCAGCATGTGATGTGAACCACAGCTCCAAGAATAACATGCAATTGAGATTCTGTTGAAAATCATCCACGGTCCAGTAGCTTTTATGATTAAAGGATTCACAATTAAAAAAATTGAGAAAAATTACTCAATAAAGCCAAAAGTTTGCAAGAGGAGGCCAAGCAGTTGGGATTTTTAGAAAGGTCCAAAAAGCCAAAGCCGGTGGATGCATTTGAGAAGATGTCTCTAATTGCAGCAACAATGGACAAAGGCAAGCATCTGATGTAGATTCAGGCCAAGCAACCTCAACAAATCTACCAACATCCACAGCAGTACAGTAGGCAGTACGAACAATAATCACTTCAACAAATATCCTATCAAACAGAGGGAAGACAAGGTCTATCTATGGATAAGCCGCTTGGTAAAGTGTATTCTTTCAAAAATGAAGCGATGTCAAAAATATTTCAGGATTTAATTAAGGATCCTAAATTTAGATTACCAGATCCAAAGAAGCCAAACGAAGTTCATAAGAAGAATCACCCTAGATATTGCCCATATCACAAGTTGCTCGAGCACACTATAAATGGTTGTATCATCTTTAAAGAATGGCTCAAAAAAAACTTCAAGAATGGAAATATAGCGATCTCGAATGAATATTTAAGAGAACCTGAAAAATGCTCCATTAATATCATTTAAGTCGATTCAATGGTTCCAATTGAACCCTACACTAGAGGAAAGATGGAGTGCAACTTGGGCCAAGTCGTTAAGGAAGATCGTAAACAGGGTCCAAATAGTTTTAATGCAAGCTGCAATGCAGAGTTCAGGGACTGCTACCCTTTCCGCCACTACAAATAGTAGTAATCCAACATCATATATCAATAAGAAGCTCCTCAAAAACGTATCTATTTTGCACACTAAGGACTGCACTTCTGAAAATTGGGTTGATGTTATTAACGAGATACCTAGTCTCAAAGCATCGGCATTGGAAGAGAAGTGGTGTAAACCTAAGGCTGTCAGACCAATACTAAAGGAAAAGTCTAAGGGCTATCTCCCTAAAGAGGAATATGAGTCAGATGTTTTAGCTGTCAACTGTGTAATAACACTACTGCTTGACGAAAAGAATAATTTTCATCAAAAGTCTTCGACTCACCTTAAGATAGTCAAAGAAAAATGGATCAAGTTTTCCTTGGGCAGACTTAGAGCTGACATTGCGCAGCTATTTTTAGAACAAGGGAGAAGTATGGATGATGAATATTATGATATCTCAGGTTATATGAAAGAAGAATTTGCATAAATCAACGTTGTTGAGGCCATCACCTCATTACCTCATCATGCTTTATTACCCATTGAAAAGAATGCCGTGAATAAATTACAAGAAGTCGTTCTACAAAAAGATCAACAAATTCACTGAATAGAGAAGAAGATAGAGGAATTGGCTGCTGCTATGACTTTAATTCAAGGGCAGTTACAATCACTGCAAATAAAATCTCCAGAGATGAACCAATCAGAAAAGGTTTACTTCACGAATAGAAAAGAAGGAATTTATCTCTGCTAGGACTACTACTGCTACTCTTGACGGGTTTGTTGTTACTAAATGTGTCGTCCCTTTGTCATCAGGAGTAAAAAGAATTTTGTATGAGGGAAAGTCAGGTGAGGCCTTTTGCCCCGATGATGATCGTGTTTAAGGTCAGATCAAGCTCCAAGTTTGCACCACTCACTAAAGCACAAAGAAGGAAGCAAGATCAGCATATTCTAAAAGCAAAGAAGGCAGAGAATCTGAACACAGTTCTTGCTAACGGAGTTCCTCTTTCAGAAGAAGCAGTTACCGAGTATAATAAGAAACTTCCGAGTATAATTGATTGATTTAATAAAAGATATCCTTTTAAAGATGAAGCTATGGGAGATATGTTCCAAATTCTAATTAAGAAACCTGAATTCAAGCTCCTCGAATTGAAGAAACCAGATAAAGTCAAGAAGAAAGAACATCCAAAATACTGTCCGTACCATAGGCTTATCAGACATACCATAGAAGATTGCTTCGGCTTTAAGAATTAGTGTGAGTATAGTATAAAGAATGGGAAAATAACGATCTCGAAAAACTATTTTAAAGAACCTGAAAAAATAAGTTCAATCAAAAAGATTTCGACTGGTCTGATTGTTCCAATTAACTTCAATGAATGAATTACCATCTGGGTAAAACCTTCAAAGAAAATTTGAGCAAGACTCAAACTCCTTCAGCGCAGTTTTACAGTATAGAGTTGAAATCCCTTCCTTATTGAGGGATGATATGTTTCATCTTTGAATTATTACTACTTGTAAGAAGGAATACTAACAAGATTATTGTTACCTCCCACTGATCACTAGAAAATATATTAAGAATTTCATACCAATTTTATATGAAATTGCACTTTAAAGAAAGGTATTTTCTTTGTTTTATTGCAGGAATGAAGATTTATAAGTACTGAAGGCAAAAAGCACAAAAGAAGCAAATTTGGAGCAAAAAGGACTCAATTTGATGAAAATTGAACTGTCCCGCAGACGGCGAGTTTTTTCCGAAAGATTTTTAATATATTATAAGGAACCCACCGACAGCGAGATCGAGCCCGCCAACAGCGAGATCGGCGCGGTTAGTCCATCTTCTAGAAGCTCACCGACAGCGAGACCGATACCCGCCGACGGCGAGATAGTTAAATTGAGCCAGATACATTGAACCTGGATGCTTTTTGAAGAGGTTCTTAAGCAACCTTTGGAGATTTGACCCTTCTATAAATAGAGCCGAAGTTTAGTCAGTTGGTGTGTCATTCTAGAGTCAGTTTTATTCATTTGTGTGGAAGTTAAGAGTCTTTTGAGTGAGTAGATTAAGTTTTTATCATTTTGGTGTACTGTACTGGAAGGAAGAGTCAAAGGAACTTAAAGAGTATGCTTGGGGAGAGGAATTGAGATAAGTATATTTGTTATTTGTTTGTTAACTTTAATGAAATCCATGCTTTGTGTTATCTTTTCCATGCATTCTGAGTAGTTACCTTAGTCTTTCTCCTTGTTCTTGAGAATAGTGAAATGACAAATTTAAATAGTTGTGCCTGAAATATGAAAATAGAAATTGTGCTAATCTTTTTACTTAAATCGTAATTTACTTTCAATCTGGCCAATTGATTTGTTAACATATGTTGAATTATCAACTATAGTAAAGATTACATCCAAGATTCAGGGAAATCAAAAGCCTTGGAAGGAGGGTGCAAATAAATAGGGAAAGATTAAACTAGCGGGTGTAGAATTGAACATTTTAGTGTGACATACTAAAATATTCAATTCGGTCTTATTGTTTGAGAGCTGAAGTGTAGATGTTAGCCCTTAGGCGAGGGGAACGTGGGAGCTCTGAAGTGGCAGTTGGTATCCTCCCAGCCTAGCCGCAGATTCAGTAATCAAACATAAGACTAGTCAATATTCCTTACACCTGGACCAAAGGGTAAAGAATAGGTTTGCTCCTATTTGGCACAATATAATTAAAAACTAATTTAAATTTTCATTCACTTAATACTCTAAAGACAAGGAGAATGATACTTTTCTGAAATCTTATATTAACCTTTTAAGCATTAGTTTATTTTAGTCTAAGTGTTCTAGATTTTTGTATACAAGATTAATAGGTAAATTTACTTTAAGTTGTTCTTTGAAATTTACTAACTTCCCTGTGGGATCGATATCTAGGACTCCATTAGAGCCCTATATTACTTGATAACGATATGTATACTTGCGTAGTATCCACAATATAAACCATAAAATCCATAACAGAATCATAAGAATATATTTAGTGTGAATCAAGTTTTTGGTGCCGTTGCTAACTTTTAAAATAGAAAGTATAAATATCAAAAAGTGGATCAAGTTTTTGGCACCGTTGCCGGGGAAGTTAATAGTAAATAATTATTAAGGTAATTGATAGAATTATTAAAATATTTATTAGAAAAATGGACTATTTTAAATATTACTTAAAAATTATATGCGTAAATTTGGAAACGAAAATTTAATACCTTACGATTCAGAATTAGAACGCACAATTAAAAGAATTAGAAAACAAAAGAGAGAAATTAAAAATTTAACAAAAATGGCAAATAATCCAGAATTTGAAAATATAAACTAACAAAGACCATTAAGAGATTATGCCAACCCTATATTAGATGAAATTCAACTAACTATTCAAAACCCTGATGTAGCTGGTAACTCATTCGAACTTAAACCTGCAATTATCCAAATGGTACAGAATAATCAATTTAGTGGTTCACCTAACGAAGATCCAAATTTACATCTTGCTAGTTTTTTGGAACTATGTGCTACTTTTAAATATGAAGGAGTATCTAATGATGCTATTAGACTTAGGCTTTTTCCTTTTTCTATAAGGAATAAGGCTAAGATGTGGTTAAATTCATTAGCACCTGGATCTATTAAAACTTGGGGAGAATTATCACAAAAAATTCTATCCAATCATTTTCCTCCCTCGAAAACTGCAAAACTTAGAAATGATATAACATCTTTTAGCCAGTTTGATGGATAATCCATATATAAAGCTTGGGAGAGATTTAAAGAATTTCTTAGGAAATGCCCACATCATGCATTACCAGATTGGTTAATTATACAAACTTTTTACAATGGATTAATAGGATTTCTTATATCAATCATTGATGCTATTGCTGGAGGTTCATTAATGTCAAAACCATTTGATGAAGCCTATGCTTTAATCAAAGAAATGGCTACTAATAGATTTTAATGGCCTGCTGAAAGAATAAATCCTAAAAAGATAGCTAGTGTTCATGAAAATGATGCAATATCTATGCTAGCTTCTCAAATTGCTACTATATCAAAGAAATTAGATCATTTTGGAATGAATTACTCTCCTACTATATTAGAAGAAAACTCATCTAGACAAATTATAGATTCTCAATCTCTTTAAGAAACTATAAATGCTATTAATAATAGACCCAATAATCCTTATGCAAATTATTATAATACTCGGTTGGAAGAATCATCCAAATTTTAATTGGAATAACAATACAGACTAATCAACCAATGGATGAACAACTCTATAGGAAATCCACCTAATCAAGGAAATTCAAATTATAAACCTTCTTATCCACCTGGATTTAATAACACTCAATTTAAAGATGAGAAGTTATCTATAGAAAAATTAATATTAAGTATGGGTCAGCACTTGCAAAATCAAGGAAATCAATTACAAATTCAAGGAAATCAATTACAAAATCAAGGAACAGCAATTAAAAATATTGAAACTCAACTCGGACATATTGCTACTGCACTTAACAATAGAATTCCTGGAACTTTTCCTAGTAATGTGGAAATAAATCCAAAAGACCAAGGAAAAGAACAAATTAAAGCGATACAATTAAGAAGTGGAAAAGAGTTAGAAACTAAAAGTCAGAAAGAAACATAATGTAAAAATGAGGAAGTGGAAATTGAGAAAGAATAGGATCAACAAGATAAAAATTTAGAATATCCATTAATCCCTATGAAAATATCTATAGAAAAACCACCACCACCATTTCCTCAACGACTAAAGCAACATAAAAATGATAAGCAATTTGTTAAATTCCATGAAATTTTAAAAATATTAACGGTAAATATTCCTTTTTTAGAGGCATTAGAACAAATGCCTAATTATGTAAAATTTATGAAAGATATTTTAAATAAAAAAAGAAAATTCATGAGATAATGAAAGCTACTGCACTTAGTGAAGAGTGTAGTGCAATTATTCAGAAAAAGCTTCCTGAAAAATTAAAAGATCCTGGTAGTTTCACCATACCCTGCGCTATTGGAAAAAAATTTTATGGAAAAGTTTTGTGTGACTTAGGAGAAAGCAAAAATCTAATGCCTTTATCATTTTTTAAAAGACTAGAATTAGGAGAAATTTCACCTACTTCAGTAACTCTTCAGTTAGCTAATCGTTTTGTGACTTATCCTAAGGGAGTTATTGAAGATGTGTTAGTCAAAGTGGATAAATTTATCTTCCCAGTAGATTTTATTGTTCTAGATATGGAAGAAGATAAAAAAATTCCCATAATATTAGGAAGACCCTTTTTAGACAATCGGAAAATCTATGATTGATGTTCGAAAGGAGAATTGACAATGAGAGTAAACGATCAAAAAGTAACTTTTAACATAGCAAAATCAATGAAATATCCTGCTTTAGAAAAAGATGATGAATGTTTTCGAATGGAAATACTTGAACATTTGCAAAATGAATATTTTAAAGAATATTATGAAGAAAAATTAGAAAAAGAAAATATAGAATTAATTGAAGAAGCAAATAATGAAAAACTGGATTATATATAAGAAAAATTCGAAATGTTGGATAATACTGAAAACATTGAAAAGAATATACTTCCATCAATAATTAGACCTCCTGAACTTGAATTAAAAATTTTACCTAATCATTTAAAATATGCTTATTTAGGTAACCATTCAACCTACCGGTTATTATATCGAATTTGAATTGAATGAATTACAAGAACAAAAGCGTTAGACACATTAAAAAAATATAAAAAAACTTTTGGTTAGACTTTAGCGGATATTAAAGGAATTAGTCCTTCAATCTGTATGCACGAGTTATACTTAGATAATGAACATAAGCCGAGAGTAGATCCTCAAAGAAGATTAAACCCGATAATGAAAGTAGCCGAAAAGAAATATTAAAATGGCTAGATAATGGAATTATATATCTATTTCGGACGATTAGCTTAGGTAAGCCCGATTCACTTGTGTTCTAAGAAAGGAGGAGTGATCGTTAAAGATAATGAAAATAATGATTTAATACCTATAAGACAAGTTACTGGATTGCGTATATGTATTAACTATAGAAAATTAAATGCAGCCACTAGGAAAGATCACTTCCCATTACCATTTCTAGACCAAATGTTGGATAGATTAGCCGGACATAAATATTTTTGTTTTTTAGATGGATATACTGGTTATCATCAGATACATATTGCTCCTGAGGATCAAGAGAAAACTACATTTGCTAGTCCAAATAGAACTTTTGCTTTTCGAAGAATGCCTTTTGGATTATGTAATGCACCTGCAACATTCCAGAGATGTATGATGTCTATATTTATTAAATTAATTGATAATGGAATGGAAGTATTTATGGATGATTTCTCTGTATTTGGAACATCATTTGACTCATGCTTGAATCAGCTTGAAAAAGTATTAGAAGTATGCGAGAAAACTAACTTAGTTCTAAATTGGGAGAAATGTCAATTTATGGTTGCAGGAGGAATTGTATTAGGGCATAAAATTTTGGAAAATGGTATGGAAGTAGACCCTACGAAAAATCAAGTTATAGCTAATTTAACACCTCCAACTACAGTAAAAGGGGTAAGAAGTTTTCTTGGACATGTTGGACGCTATATAAAAGAGTTTTCAAAAATTACTAAACCTTTATGCCAACTTTTAGAAAAGGATAAGAAATTTGAATTTACAAATGAATGCCTAAATGCTTTTGAATTATTAAAAGATAAATTAATCACAGCACCAATAATAGTTTCACCTGATTGGGAGAAACCATTTGAACTTATGTGTGATGCTAGTGATTATGCTTATAGGAGACAGTACTTGAGGCGAAAGATATGATAAAATTTTCAAAGTTATATACTATGCTTAGTAAAACTCTTAATCATGTTTGAAATGAATTATACGATTCTTGAAAAAGAGTTATTAAGCAATTGTTTATGCTTTTGATAAATTTAGGTCTTATCTAATTGAAATTAAATGTATTGTGCATACTGATCACTTCTGTTATTAAATATCTAATGCAAAAGAAAGATTCCAAACCAAGATTAATTAGATGGATATTACTAATGCAAGAATTTGATTTTGAAATCATTAACAAAAAGGGAACTGATAATCAAATTGTATATCATTTATCAAGACTTGAACATAATGAATTATCTGACACTGATAACGAAATTACTGATAGTTTTCCTGATGAACAGCTATATAATATAAATGAATGAAAAATATCATGGTATGTTGACATAGTAAATTATATTGTAAGTGATATTTTACCACCTATGTTAACTTTGCAACAACAAAAAAAATTCATTCATGATGCTAAAACAAACTTTTAGGATGAACCATATTTATATAAGCAATGTAAGGATCTTATAAATAGAAGATGTGTGCCTTATGAAGAAACGAAACAAATCATTCAGAAATGTCATGATTCTGATTTTGGAGGACATTTTAGAACAGATAAAACTGCTTATAAAATTTTACAATCTAGATTCTATTGCTCTACTCTTTTTAGAGATGTTTATAGATATATCAAAACTTGCGATAGATGCCAACGAGTAGGTAATATATACTGAAGAAATGAAATGTCTCTAAATTTTATATTAGAAGTTGAGATTTTTGATGTTTGGGGATTAGATTTTATGGGATCATTTGTTCCTTCATTTGGAAACTCATATATATTTGTTGCTGTTGATTATGTTTCTAAATGGATTGAAGCACAAGCTTTACCTCGGTGTGATGCTAAGAGTGTTTCGAAGTTTCTAATGAAAAATATTTTTACTAGATTTTGGAATGCCGAGAGTGATTATCACTGATAGAGGATCTCATTTTAGAAATCAATATATTCACAAACTAGTAGAAAAATTTAACCTTATTCATAAGATATCAACTGCTTATCATCCACAAACCAGTGGATTAGCTAAAGTTTCTAATCGAGAAATTAAACGTATTTTAGAAAAGACTGTAAACCCTAATAGATTAGATTAGTCTACAAGACTAGATTCTGCATTATGGGCATATAGGACTGCTTATAAAACCCCGATTGGAATGACTCATTACAGACTTATTTATGAAAAAACTTGCCACTTACCAGTTGAATTAGAACATAAAACTTTTTGGACAATTAAAGAACTTAATTACAATCTGAAAGAAGCTGGTGAGAAAAGATTATTGCAATTAAATGAACTAGATGAATTAAGAAATGAATCTTATAATAATGAAAGAATTTATAAAGAAAAAATGAAATTATGGCATGATCAGAAGATTAACTTGAAGAATTTTCAACCAGGACAAGAAGTTCTGTTGTATAATATAAGATTGAAATTATTTCCAGGGAAATTAAAATCTCGATGGTTAGGGCCTTTCACTATAACTCAAATATTTTCATATGGAACTATAGAAATTGAAGATCCAAAAACTGGGCATAGATTTAAAGTAAATGGACAAAGATTAAAATCTTATTTTGAAGGAATCAGACCAAATTTTAAAGAGGTTTTAATGCTCAGTCAACCGGATTACTAAATTATATTAGGTCGGGCTGACGACGTTAAACCAAGCGCTTTATGGGAGGCAACCCATAGTAATTATAAATTAGGATCTGTTTACTAATATTATTTAAAAACTAAAATATAGAATGAAATCTACTCATTTTACTTTTTAGAATCATCACAAATTTGAATCTATACGAAGAAATCAGAAAATATTCGGACCGAAGCGAAAAATTAGGCAATTTACCTAATCTCGCCGACGGCGAGATCGATCCCGCCGACAGCGAGATCGGCGCGCCCAATTTCAGTTTTAATTAATTAACTATCCCGCCGACGGTGAGATCATTACCGATGACGGCGAGATAGTTCAAAAGCGGTTTTAATGAGTTATTTTACAGTTTTGGACGGTTCTAAGGGCATTAGTCTATAAAAAACGTTTAAAACTTCATTTTTACATCATCTTCATCCTTAGAAACGACTAGAGTCCTTCAAAACAATCTATTATGGTCTCCAAACTACTTGAAACCACGAAATCTAGAGTTTTTAACCGAAGAAAATTCGTCTGTTCTGAGGCTCAGCGAATATTCAACATAGTTTTGATGAAAAAGCGACTGATTAAGGAGAGAGGATTCGTAAACAGAGGAGCGGAGAATTCAACAACAACAATTGAAGAAATGATTGTTCAACGACATTGGGAGGTATTCTGCTATACCACATCTGTTGTAGTCATTCCAATAGTCAAATAATTCTACTCTAATCTGCATGCGATCCATAACGGAAGTGTTTACGTAAGAGGCAGATGGGTAACTTTCACTCCTTCTCAGATAAATGAATTATACTCGATTGAGAATACCCCTGTTTGCCACTATTCAAATTTTGTTCCTACGAGATACAACATGAATGAGATCTACGGATATCGACAGACGAACCCGGTGATTGGGAATTACGAGAAGACGGGTACGTTAGTTTTTCCGCGTCACTTCTTAACCCCGTCTCGAAAGCATTGGCATTTCTTTATTTCAACAAAATTATTACCACTATGAGGGTAAACAAGGTTTCAAAGGAATGCACAATTTTAAATTACTTGTATACAATGCGGATTGCCTATTGATGTTGGATCTATTATTGTGAAGTACATATTTAGGATTAATTTTGCATGGGTCAATTCATGGACTTGGACACCCATCAACTATATTTGCTTTATGTAGTCAGTACCAAGTTTCCTACGAAGCTTGGGAAAAAGTGTTATTGCCTTAGAAACCATTAGATCCGACAGATATGTTTCCCACATTGGGTAATAATGATGAACAAAACAATCCTTTATTTAAACCCCTGAATGATAGAAAAAAACCTCATTTTAAGGAAACTTAAAGGATTGGAGAAGGAACTACAGAATGTGATGAATTCTATTGATAATATCTCTGATTTATTCGATCACGTCGATTGGAGAATGAAGGAGCACTTTGACCATACAGTACACCTGGATGCAAGTTTTGTACGACTAATGAGACAGAAATGGTGGATTGAAGAAAATTCTACTGCAGAATTCCCTTTCAGGCCTTTCTATAATTTATTTGTGCACCTGCATTCTATTGGAAACATCAGAGAAGAGAACAGTTCAAATTCAGATGAGTAGCAGAGATTTCTATTCATATTATATGTATGTATGTTTTTTATTTAGTTTGAACTTCACATAGATAATCTCAGTTTAGATGAGATTGTATGTTATTTGTTTAGTCTCAGCATTTAGAGTATTGTGGTGTGGATTGCAATGCTGGAGTTAGATGTGTTTAGGTTAATTTGATAAGTCGATTGCTAGTTATGTAGTGTTTGAAGTTTGTAAGTTCATGGATTTCATTTATAAAGTTATAATGTTTGTGTTGTGTAAATTTATGTGTTAGTATAATATCTAATCTTAATAAAATATATATTAATAAATATATCAAATTTAGTGACCGGAACAATGAACAAGGCTTAATGTAGAATAAAAACATTGTAAGAATTAAAAATATTAAAAAACATTTTTGGAAACCCCGCCGACAGCGAGGAAAAGTTAGCTGACGGCGAGGAAAAGTCCGCTGCCAGCGAGAAAATTCCGCTGACGGGGAGATTTTCCCGAAACTTTGGCCTTGGTAAATTAATTATCTCGCCGACAGCGAGATCGCGAAATGTCCTTTATTTGATCGGTCAACCGACACTATTCATCATCTCCCTCGTCAAAAACTTAAAAAAACTGACCTAGGGCTTGTGGAATCTTGGATTTGAAGCGATTTCAACACATTTTGACACCAGATTTTATCTTCCCTTGGTAAGAGCTTCACTCCTACGTAAAAATTTTTTATTTTCACCATGAATTTCTTCTACATTGAGGATTTTGGAAAAATTTTGAAATGTGAAGAAAAGAATTAGAAGAAGTTAATGAAACTTGATTTAGATTGATTTTAGTAACTATTGGAAGCCAACTTAGTAATATTTGGGAGTTTAGTTAAGATTTTTTGCAAATTTCACAGATCAAAAAATGGCTCCACGATAAAAGAGAAGAGTGAAATATGACGAAACTCGTTTTGTGAATGCAAGGGCACAATCGAGATATTTTCACAATATTCGAGCTGAACATGCATTCGGGATCGAGTTTTCAAAAGTCCCGGAGGTGATGTAGAGCGAATAATTAAAGAAAGACGATGGGAAAATTTTTGTTTCATAACCAACGAGCCATTGCGGAAGTAGTGAAAGAATTCTATGCAAATCGACTCGAGTCGAAGATGCACCGTTAAGGTTAGAGGATTTTTGTGGAATTCGAGTCTTGCAAGAATAAATGCTTATTATGAGGTAAGAGACACCTACACCGGTGAGTATGATACATTCGGAACTATGGAAGGACCACTTGGAAGAGGTGATAGACTTTCTCACCGACGGGAAAGGAGTTTGGAAAATGAAGCGACGAGAACGGGTAAACTTCCCTCTTTCTATGTTGAATGCATCATCTAAAGCTTGGCACTATTTTATTTGTTCTACATTGTTACCTACTTACCACCATAGTGAGGTAAAAAAGATAGAGCAGTTCTGAATTTTTGTATTCATAACCAAAAAAGTATTAATGTGGGAAGTATAATTTATAAGAATATATTAGCCACCTCAAGAAGTGAAAGTGGAGGAGGACTAGGACATCCTGGTCTTATCTATGCACTCTGCCAATTATCTGGGGTAAAGGCAAAAGAGGATGAGGAATGGGTGGAGCCTATGAAACCCATTACTTTGGCTAATATTAAGAAATAGGAATCCCACGAGGGATGGAGATCTGGAAAAAGGAGTTTTGTGCCTTCTTCTAGTAGAGACATTCCCTCTACTAGTTATGACCCTCCTCCCTATAGTACTCCTACCCTTCATGATTTGATGAATGAGATGACCTTTCAGCGGAAGAGCTTTGAGAAAATAGAGGAAAAGCTCGGAGCATATTGATCGGAGAATCGGAGGCTTAGAAAGAAGACATGATTATGACGAGTGAGTATCTTTAGAGACATTCAGAGTATGAGATAGCATATTATGAGGCGGAGAGTCGTTACGGGAGAGGAGAGCTTGATGTTGTATTCCACGAGTACCCCCGATATACTCATTACCAGCCTAACCCTCCAACTGATCAAGGAAATGACGATATAGTTTGGGACTTTGATGCAGAAGATTAGATGTTATGTTTATTTGTTTAGTTATATATTCTGATATTGTTATTGTTTGTTTATGTTTTAGTATTGATCTTTTAGTTCATAAACTTTGATTGTTATGTTGTGTAAGATATTTTAATATTTTTGTATAAGTTAAATTTGTGTGGCTTTTTAAATTTTAAAGATTTCAATTGTAACTCTGAAACTTAATTAGTGAAATGTAAGTGGATGTTGTATTATGTTGTAGTATACGTTGTGTTAGTAGTTGTACTTATTTTAAAACTTCTTTACCCGGTACTTTCTTTAATATTTAGTGTATAGGAAAATACTAACAGTACAGGTTAATTAAGTAATGAAAAAAGAAACCCTGCAGAACTTCAAAAGAAAAAGAAATACCTAAAGCCTGAAGGTATGATTTCAATTTACAGTTTATTTTCTTTTCACCCTACATGTAAATAGATAGAAAACTTTAAGTTTGGGGGAGAGAAAAACAACAAATTTAATTATTAAATTGTTCTCAATATACATTTTCAAAATTATTATAAAAATGATTTTCTGTAGTAATTTTAATTCAGTAAATAGAATTAATTTATCTAAATATTATAAAAAGTTGAATAAAATATTTTTATTAATTAAACTAATTTTATAGATTAAGAAATTTAGTTTAAAAAGAATAAGAATCTAGTTAACTATTTAAAAGTAAGAAAAACTATAGTTTAAAATATGAAATTCTTAAATATTTAGTTGAGAAAGAAAAGATTGAAACTCAATAAAGTAAAAAACTTTGAAATATATATATTAAGTAAGGAAATATTTCAAGTTTCAAATTTAGGAAAGAGAAAAATGAAGTTACAGAAATCATTAACGAAGCTATCCGAGATATAGTAATCCTCACTTGAAAAAAAAGGAGGGTTGAAAATCAATCCTCGAAAAGAAAAGAAAAAAAATATATTGGATTGAAAATCAATCCAAATGAAAAAGAGAAATATAAGTGAGGAGAAGCTTGAGGAAGTGCCTTATCAAAAATTGGCTTCATTTGAATCAACCTAAAAGAAAAACTTAGTTATATTTCTAAACTTATATATATATGGATTAGTATTTTACTGAGTAGTGTTTTCATGAAATTCCCATCATCTGAATATTTTAAGTAATTTAATATTTCAAATATAGTCATTCTTGAAATAAATAGAAGACTAAACATCTTAAACTTGATAACTAAATAGCCTTATATCTATAAAATTAATTTAAATATCTAAAAATATTTCTATTAAACTTAACTATAGTATTTATTTAAAACTTATTCATTGTATTTCTGAATTAAAACCTTACTACAAATAATCATTACTTTTACGTAGTATTAAAATTACTTGAGGATAAGTAATAGTTAAGTTTGGGGGAAATTGATCACTAGAAAATATATTAAGAATTTCATACCAATTTTATATGAAATTGCACTTTAAAGAAAGGTATTTTCTTTGTTTTATTACAGGAATGAAGATTTATAAGTATCGAAGGCAAAAAGCACAAAAGAAGCAAATTTGGAGCAAAAAGGACTCAATTTGATGAAAATTGAAGCTGTCCCGCCGACAGCGAGATTTAGACGCCGACTGGCGAGTTTTTTCGAAAGATTTTTAATATATTATAAGTAACCCACCGACAGCGAGATCGAGCCCGCCGACAGCGAGATCGGCGCGGTTAGCCCATCTTCTAGAAGCCCGCCAACAGCTAGACCGATACCCGCCGACGGTGAGATAGTTAAATTGAGCCAGATACATTGAACCTGTGCGCTTTTTGAAGAGGTGCTTAAGCAACCTTTGGAGATTTGACCCTTCTATAAATAGAGCCAAAGTTTAGTCAGTTTGTGTGTCATTCTAGAGTCAGTTTTAGTCATTTGTGTGGAAGTTAAGAGTCTTTTGAGTGAGTAGATTAAGTTTTTATCATTTTGGTGTGCTGTATTGGAAGGAAGAGTCAAAGGAACTTCAAGAGTCTGCTTGGGGAGAAGAATTAAGATAATTATATTTGTTATTTATTTGTTAACTTTAATGAAATCCATGCTTTGTGTTATCTTTCCCATGAATTCTGAGTAGTTAGCTTAGTCTTTCTCCTTATTCTTGAGATTAGTGAAATGAAAAATTTAAATAGTTGTGCCTGAAATATGAAAATAGAAATTGTGCTAATCTTTTAACTTAAATCGTAATTTACTTTCAATCTGGCCAATTGATTTGTTAACATATATTGAATTATCAACTATAGTAATGATTACATCCAAGATTCAGGGAAATCAAAAGCCTTGGAAGAAGGGTGCAAATAAATAGGGAAATATTAAACTAGCAGGCGTAGAATTGAACATTTTAGTGTGACAGACTAAAATATTCAATTCAGTCTTATTGTTTAAGAGCTGAAGTGTAGATGTTAGCCCTCAGGCGAGGGAAACATGGGAGCTCTGAAGTGGCAGTCGGTATCCTCCCAGCCTAGCCGCAAATTCAGTAATCAAACATAAGACTAGTCAATATTCTTTGCACCTGGACCAAATGGTAAAGAATAGGTTTGCTCCTATTTGACACAATATAATTAAAAACTAATTTAAATTTTCATTCACTTAATACTCTAAAGACAAGGAGAAAGATACTTTCCTGAAATCTTATAATAACCTTTTAAGCATTAGTTTATTTTAGTTTAAGTGTTCTAAATTTTCGTATACTAGATTAATAGGTAAATTTACTTTAAGTTGTTCTTTGGAATTTACTAACTTCCCTGTGGGATCGATATCTAGGACTCCATTAGAGCCCTATATTACTTGATAATGATACGTATACTTGTGTAGTATTCACAATATAAACCATAAAATCCATAACATAATCATAAGAATATATTTAGTGCGGATCAAGTTTTTGGTGTCGTTACTAACTTTTATAATAGAAAGTATAAATATCGAAAAGTGGATCACCCACCACAACAAAAATAAAAGGAGCTTGTCGTTTGTTCAAAGTTCATTGGTAAATTGAAATGAAAGATGTTTTGTTGTTCAGATTCTACAAAATATTTTTACTTTGACGTTCAAAGTGTAATCAAGAAAGAAGTACTTCATGATAATAATTCTGGAGTTTTAATAATTATGACTAAAGGGGAGAATGAAATTAATACTTTATTAATTGGATCCCTCATATTAAGGATTTCATACCGAGTCCTAAGCATATTTTAAAGTAAAATACTGTGCTTAAAATACGAGTAATTAACCGAGGATATCACGGGTCTTTTAATATCCCGCCAAATGATTATGTCCTAACTTTTGAATGGACTATATTATCTCAGAATTCATATTAAGGAGCATTCATAATTATTAATTATGGGAGTCCAGAAATTCAAAATCCTCAATCAAAGATATGCTCTACCAGATATAGTAATTCTAAAAAAAGGACAGAAGAAAAAAAAGGAAAAAAGGGAAACATGAAAAAGTTAAATTATATAGGCTAGTAAATTATGTGAAAATAAGTTTCCCTGAGCAGAAGCTTGAGGTGAGCATATAATCAAAATTGGTGTCTGAATTCTCCCATAATTAATAAAATTTGAAGAACCATCTTAATAAAATTCTTCTAATATTATATTCAGGAAAAGAGTTAAGTGATCATGATCACTTTGGTTGGCTATTAATTGGCCCCGAAATATCTTTTGAAAAATTAAAAATATTTTAATCACATGATCAAAATTTTGAAATCTGGTTAGGTCCAGAAAGAAAGAATTAAAGAAAGGGTTGTCTTATCAATAATTAATGGAATTCAAACTTGAAGTCATATCTTTCAGTGCCCGGAACATTTTTCTCGAACACAAGAACGCTATAATATCCTATCAAGACAACATGGATTATTTGTGCAAAAATTAGTAATAAAGAAATTATATCTACTACATGGAATTTTAAATTTACAATCTTCTGAATCAAGTGGAAGTGCAAAAAATCATCGAAGGAGTACATTCAAGGTTGTGTGCTGCTCACCAATCAGGTACATAAATGAAAATGAAATTTAAAGGTTGGAATACTGTTGGTCAGTGATACTGACAAATTGCATGAATATTACTAAGAGTTGTAACCAGTATCAAATACATGGAACAGTTTTACATCAACTTCTAAATTTGCTACACTCTATAATTGTGTCGTTGCCATTCGAGAATTAGGGTACAAATAGTGTGGGTCCTATAGACCCTCCGTCGTCGAAAAGACACTAGTTCATTCTTGCTATACCGATTGTTTTTTTGAAGTTCAGTGTACAGTGAAAAAATCATTTCAGACAACAGGTATACATTCAAAAGCACCAAGTTCAATAATTTCATCAGAAGAAGTAGTATTGATTGGGGATACTCCACGATTTACTACCCATGAGCAAATAGATGGTCGAGGCTTTTAATAAGACTCTCGTGAAAATTCAAAGAAAACTTTGAATGAAAAAAGAAGAAATTAGCCTAAGCAATTATTGGAAGCCTCATGGGCCAATAGAATGATGTTTGGAATTCTAACTCAGCCTACACTTTATTCCCTTGTGAGTGGGTCTGAAACCTTCCTTACACTGAAAATGCAACTCCCTCCCTTCAGAGTGGCAGTAACAAACAAAATCACAACTGAAGACAACACCAAATTCCAACTTGAAGAGTTATAAAATCTCAAAGGAAAACGAATGTCGGCACAACAGAGTTTGGAGCTTTAATAGGCCAAGATGACACAATGCCCGATAAATTGTTTCTCCAAAAGATTTTTAAAATCGGTGTTCTGGTTCTCGTTCTCATGCGTCTTATTCTTGCACTCAACAAGATAGGAGTGGGTCCTACCAGCTCTTGAAATATCAATGCAAAAGACCGATGTTGCTAATAAACAAACATTCTTGAAGAAGTACTGTGCATCGGGATGTTTCAAAGAATAGATTTTAGAAATAAAATATTGTTCTTAGAAGCATTTATGTTGCGCTTGTCTAAAACTAGGTCCAAATGCTAAAAAATAATAATAAATAAAAACTCACAAAATTCAAATAAAAATAAATAATAAACAAACATACATCTAACCACAATAAAGATAAATTTAACATCAAATCAAATAAAATCCAAATAATAAAATAAAATCACAATACTTTGCAAAATTCAAAATCTCTGCACTCACATTCTCACCGAACATCACACTGTATAAATTTTCACAACAAAATCTTCACAGATTTGTGCAATTACCATAATTTCACAATTTCATATATCCTGCAAATTTCACAATTCACACAATATTCAACGTACATCTCTACACAATTCTCATACAATTACACACAAATCACTACATTTCTACAATTTACACAAAAGATCACATTCCAACATAATTTCACACAATACATCACAGTTCTGAAACAAATTCCTATACACACGATAATTCAGGGTCGGTGTAGGGATTTTGATTCCTTCCACATATTTCTCACATCCGATCCACTTCTTTCACACTCATGATATTTTAGCGTTGGTGCAGGGATTCAGATTCCTTATACATCCACATTTTTTTTGGGATAGGCTTCGCTCTACTCCTTTCTCAGCATACATGCACATTCTTTGGGATAGGCTTAGGCCTACTCCTTTCTCAGCGTAAGTATACATTCTTTGGGATAGGCTTAGTCCTACTCCTTTCTTAGCACACATACACATTCTTTGGGATAGGCTTGTACCTACTCCTTTCTCAGCACACACACATTCTTTGGGATAGGCTTGTGCCTACTCCTTTCTCAGCATACATACACATTCTTTGGGACAGGCTTATGCCTACTCCTTTCTCAGTATACATACATATTCTTTAGGATAGGTTCAATCCTAATCCTTCCTCAGCACTCAGCAGATATTTGGGATAGGTTCAATCCTAATCCTTACTCAGCACTCAGCATACATTTGGGATAGGTTTAATTCTATTCCTTTCTCAGCACATATTTGAGATAGGTTCAATTCTAATCCTTCCTCAGCACTCAGCAAGGTATTTGGGATAGGTTCAATCCTAATCCTTCCTCAGCACTCAACATACATTTGGGATAGGTTCAATCCTAATCCTTTCTAGCCACTCAACACACATTTGGGATTTGTTCAATCCTAATCCCTCCTCAGCACAATCTTTGGAATCAAAGTCACATTTTTTAGTCCTTTCCGGAGTAATGTTTCCAAATATTTTCTCAGAACATACCTTAAAATCGACATTTTAAATTTGAAAGTTTGAATTCACAACAATAACAATTGAAGACACACCTGCTAATCCCCAAAGGGAACTTAACTTCACTTCAACTCTAATTCAATCTTTGATTTGTTTCAAGTATGACTGCTTGGATATTCTTTCGTGATTGTGTTGATAGTTTCAATCAAAGCCAATAGGCGCGGCATGCTTGTGCACCTCACACCTATTGGGGTTCATTTGTTGACCTCAATTTTGAGGTCTTTCTTTCCTCTCTCCTTAAAGCCTACGATCTAGCCTTAGGACTTCCTACTATTGACTCTCCTAGAGGATTAGACTGTGACCCACATTTTTCTAGAAATTTAATACATTTCTTTACTCCTTAAAGTTTCATATGGACGATTCTAAATCCTCAACATCCACTTGAGTCGATTAAAGCCGATATTTTGAAAGCCATAGGCGGACCCCACGACGTACGATGTTTAACTTTTTTGCCGAGAGCAATATGCTTGAATATGGTTGTCATTTAGGCGAGGACCGGTCATTAATTTGCTCATTATACTACCCCAATCAAACCAAAATAAATTCATTTTGCCGCGTGTCACAAATTGAGTTTAAAGTGGCTCGACTGTCGGCAAACTTGTCCGTACGACTTCGGATGATGAAACAGACCACACCGGTGCGTCTGGAACATTGATTTTAGTCGGGAAGGATGTATAATTTGATAGAGTTTCGAATCAGATCAAATTGTGAGTAATTTGAGGAATTTAAATAAAAGAATAAATTAAAAAAAGATTTCTAAAATAAAAAAAAAAAAACCCACGCACGCCTCATGCCACTCGGGCCTCACCTCTTTGGGGAACTCATGTGAAACCATAACCTACGGCTGTCGAAGCTTCCTCCTCCTTTTCTCCTCTCTCAACCGGTTCGACCGGTTCCCTTCCCCTTTCTTGTGCCCTAATCGAACCCTCTCCCCTGGTAACTCTTTTGGTAACCGTTTTTCCCGCCCATGTGCATCTGATGACCTTCCTTCTTCTTAGATTTGATGGCTTCTCCTCTCTTTGGTTGTTTCTCATCACCTCCTCTATCTTCACCGCTGGTAAGTTCCCGCTCCTCTCTCCGGCTATAAATAGCCTTGCGAGGAAAGCTTTAGGGGTGAATTTTTTTTTGGTGAGAGGTGGCTTTTAGAGGTGTTATCCTGTGGTTTTCTTGATCTTCTTCTTGATCATCTAAGGTCCCAATCAAATAAGTGCTTGGAGGTAACAAATCTTCCCCTTTTTCTACTAATTTAGTTGCACAAAATTTCTTCATTCTTTGATTGCAAATGGTTAAATAAGGCTTTCTCTCTCTGAGGATATGATGGATTGTCTATGAACCTACACTGTTTTTTTTTATTCCTTAAAGTTTAGTTTTATAAATTCTGGAATTAAGGGAGAAGATAGGGATTTAAAAAGTTTATTGCAGCAGTAATTTGAATTTGCTTCTAGTTTTAAATTGATTCATAGTTTGAGACGGGAAATATGTGAGGAATGTATTTTAGAATATTTGGGGCATATCATATTTGAAAAGATAAGGTTATTAATTTCGCTATATGTGTTGAGCTTACTTTATTGATTTCATCGAATATCTTTTGTTCCCTTTTATTGTTGAAAACATTATTATTGCATTATAATGCAGTTAGACAAGACTTTTTGGTTTAATTGATGGATTGGTCCTCTATGTTAGAACTTGAAAGCTTCTTTTCAATAGAGAGATTATAGCCTTATTAGTCAGAGGATTATAAATTTGTTTTGTTTGCTTCAATAAATTTTATTTTTATTATTATATGGGATTTGATGTAAAGTGTTAGAAAGATGGTCTTGAGATGAATTATCTCAAAGTCCATTCCTTTCTGAATATTTGATCTTATGGCTTCTCCTTTTCAATCATTTTAAATTCTTGATTCAGTGAGAAATTATGGCAGCCTTTATATCATTTTCTGTATGTAATTTGAGGTTTCATTATTTGCTTTATCCTGCTTCAAGACTTATTTCTTTATGAAGCATTTGGAGTTTGGAATCAAGTCTCAAATTTTTAAACCAATGCTTGATATTACCATAAGATCTTGGTTATTATCGTTTACATCTTGTTATTGAAACATTATAGTGAAGTTATTTAAATTTTGGTTGAAATATTTTAGTCTTCATGGTAATGTATGAGTAAACTATTACAAATTATGGTTATTCTGCATTATAGCTATTACAGTAATGGAGAAGGTCAGATGCATATATTATTTTTTTTATCATCCTTTATTGTTCTCCCTTGGCTTATATATATATATATATGTATTTATATTTATGATGGCATGTATGTAAGAAGAAATTGGAAGTGTAGATGTTAGGCATGTAAATGTATATGAATTGAGTGATACATATGTAAATCTTTCATTTCTAATTTACTTTAATTGTTGCGGCAATTTATGGGGGTTTGTACCACTCAATTTATATGTATTTACATATATAACATCTGAAACTTCAATGCGTTTTGTAGCATATGGCATGGTCATACGATAACCTCACTAGTTTTGTTAAAATTGCCATGGTTGGCAAATATGTTGGACTATCTGATTCTTATATATCTGTAATTAAGGCCCTTTTACATGCCTGTGTTGCTTGCTCTTCGAGGCCGTCAGTTGAATGGATTGCTACTTCAGATTTTGAAGATGGAAGTGTAAGATTGACTCCACAGGTACACGCCACTGCATGGAACACCATTGAAGGTTGTTTGTGCATTTTGGCTCCTGGTGGATTTGGCGACCGTGGAGTTTCTGGAATGCTATTGGCTGCTATTGCTAGGGAAGACTCGTTCCTCTTATTTTTCAGTTTCCCTTGAATGATAAACTTTGAGTTCAGCTTTAAGAATTTTTTTTTTAAATTTCCTGAATCAAGATTATTTAACTTCAACCCATTGATTTGCCACTAATCATGCTTATCGAATGATGAAAACGTGATTTAGGATATTCCCTTTGATATTTTCTATAACAGATTAGGGTAAAAGGTATTTCCATGTGTTTTGCTCCTTCCAGGTTTCCTGTTTCACGATACCTTCCTTAACTTAAAGGGCTTCGTTTTTCTTCTCAGCTTTCATATAATTACATATTTAGCACCCAAGCTTAATCTTTACATTTATACCACCCAATTCATATGTGTCTACAACTGAAAATCAAAAATTGGTTATTTCAATTATTGTGGGGGAAATCCTATAGGCTTTAGTTGTACAGAAATGTGTTGATTCAGATATTTCCTTGGTTTAATCAATACCCCAATTATCATATGAGCCCAATGAGGTTAGTCACCGTCCATCATTGAAAGAGAAGTTCTAGTCTCTGTATTCTCTTGAGGCCTTTAAAATGGTATCGTCATTTTTTTTCTTTTAGACTCTTGAAATTCTTCTGAAGTTCTTTGGAAATTCGGAAGTTGGCATTAAGGTGGCTTGCATTAGGCCGAATCCTAAAAATTTAAAAATCTTATTTATTTTAATTAGCTGAAAAGATATCTTATGTTAGTCTTCTTTATTCTGGATTTTAGCTTCTTCTTTGGGCTGAATTACAAAGCTTTATTTGCTTATGATGCATATGAAATTATCAAAGTGGTTTATAAGTTGAGAAATGAGGGCAAAGAAAATAATGCACAAACATCTATATTGTGCTTTTATAGCTGAAAGTTCTAAATCAATAATCAATTATAGATGCTCTTTTCACCCTTTGAGTTGCGGGCAATTCTATCCCTACCCTTAAGAATTTTGTGAAACGAAAACAGATGCTACACTTGCACGACAACAGATGCTACACTTAAGCAATAGACAATACACTTGTAAAACGACACAAAATGCTACAATTGTAAGAGTCCAAATACCACACCTAAAAAATCACATACCAAACATATTAAACTTCAAACACTACACATCAATCGCACATTACACACCAAATACCACATACCAAATACTATACACCAAACACCAAACATTAAAACATTTCACATCAAACATCACACACTAAACCTTACTCACCGTACACTACACAACACATATTACACATCAAATACAACATGTCAAACACTACACATCAAACACTCCATATCAAACAATATATATTAAGTACTATACAACGAACACCACATACTGAACACTATACATTATACACTACACACCAACTACTAAACATCAAACATCACGCACTAGATACTACACATCTGATTTTAAATTAAGTGCTAGGGATTTTAGCTGGCCAACTTTAGGATGATTTGTTGGTGACTTTAGTTGAGATTGATATAAAAGACTTCAATATTTCTAGTTGCTTGTGAGATCGTGATAAAGAAAGAAGTCTAGACTGCCTATCCCCAAATTGAATTTTTATTTTCCTACTTTGATTGTCATATGCCTATCACTAAACTCATTTTGTTAATATGAAAACATTTGTAATTACAACTTGCTTTTAGGCATCAGCAGAATTAGCCAGGTACACAACATCTTTTTTTACTTTACCACATAGCTTTTTCATTTTTCTTACTATATATTGTTGTACAGTTCATTTCTTTTCATTACTGTACATACCTAATTGTGTTCATGTTTCTAGTTATTAATTTTCTAGTATGTTTATACATAACTCTAGGAGAGGTCGTTGGAGGCATGGTTTCTCTTTTCTCTCTCTTATCTCTCCTCTTCTTTGGACGAGACGATGATGTGGCGAGTGAAGATTCATCTTCGTGCAGTGAACGAGACGATGACGAACAGAAGAAATAAGAACTTTAATTGAACTTTTGTAGGTATAAATAACACACTCAATAAGACGTTGAGGTTGTTCGTATGGTACGATGTAAATCCTCACGCCATCATTTAGGACTTAGTACGATTGAATATCGTACGATCCAAGTCTTAAATCGTTTAGGATTATGAGGTAGTTGTTTGATAGGACATAAATCCTTATATTTTCTCGGGCTATTTGTATATAACACGCAAATAATAGCCTCGAATATCTAAATAATTTGTAGGACTAAAACATTAAATATAATTTCTCTTTCAAAGACGTAAACCCAAATTATAGGTTAGTTGGGATGTCACTGAAGCTTCTTCAGTATCTTCGACATCTTCTACTCTTCACTCCTTCGGGTTCCTAAAGTAACTATTCCACATTGAGCCTTTCACTTTTTTTTTTCTTATAAGCAATCGTGAAAACCTAAACGTTGATATTCTTGAAGAAAAAACCCATGCTCTTAATCGAGAGTTTTCTTAGGTGACTTCAGTTGTTTAAGATATAATTAACTATAGGGGCTTGCCACTATAGAGAATTAAGAACACAGATTAATCAAAACCTTTTCTAATTTGTGTATTATATAGAAGAATTTGTCTTTTATAAAGTTCTCGGACCAAAATAGAGTCATAAACTTTTATGTTTATATAATTAAGCCTACTAACAAGAGGTATGCTCATCTTTCGAGATGATATATCACTTGTGGTATCGTGCTCTACTATTTAAGCTATTTAATATATGAGATCTATTCGGTCTCGTTATTTTCAAAATATAAAAAATATACCATCATTTTCAAAATCAAAGCTACATTACATATTATATTAAATTTAAATTTTAAAATTTTATGTTCAAAGATAAAAAGGCTGACACCAGTTTGACAAAATTTGACCAATTTAGTCAATTGGATGTCTGTATTCACCAAATAGTTATTGTGGTAATAATTTGGTCATTTTAACCAAATTGGACCAGTTTGGTCAAGATTTGACCTGGTGATCACTGTGGTGGTCATTGGGTCCAAAATAGACCATTTTAACCAAGTTTGACTACTTTGATCGAAGTTGACCAGTTTGACTAAATTTGATTAATTTAGTGTTTAGGATGACCAAATGGTTCATTTTGATCAATTTGGTGTATGGGTTGACCAAATGGTTCAATTTGACCAAGTTTGACAAAAGTTGACCATTTTTACCAGGGTTGACGAATTTGACCAAAGTTGACTAGTTATACTAAATTTGACCAATTAGGTCAACTAAATGTCTTTATTAACCAAATGGTTATTGTGGTAACTATTAGGTCATTTTAACCAAAGATTGAACAGTTAGGTCAAGGGTTGACCTGGAGGTCAATGTGGTGGTAATTGGGTCAAAAATTGACCATTTTGATCAAGTTTGACTAATTTGACGAAAGTTGGCTACTTTGACCAAATTTGACCAATTTAGTGTTTAGGATGACCAAATGGTCCATTTTGACCAATTTGGTGTCTGGGTTGACCAAATGGTGCAGTTTGACCAAGTTTGACAAAAGTTAACCATTTTGACTAGGGTTAACCAATTTGACCAAAGTTGACAAGTTTGACAAAATTTAACTAAAGTTGACCGGTTGGATTTCTGTATAGACCAAATGGTTATTTTGATAACTATTAGGTAATTTTCACTAAAGTTTGACCAGTTAGGTCAAGGGTTGACCTGGTGGTCAACATAGTCATCATTGGGTCTAAAATTAACCTTTTTGACCAAGTCTGACTAATTTGACCAAAATGGACCAGTTGACCAAAATTCACCAATTTAGTGTTTATGTTGAGCAAATGCTCCATTTTGACCAGTTTGGTGTGTAGGTTGACCAAAATGTTCAATTTGACAAAGTTTGACCAAAGTTAATCATTTTTACCATGGTTGATCAATTTGACCAAAGTTGACAAGTTTGACCAAATTTGACCAATTTGGTCAATAGGATGTCTGTATTCACTAAAAGATTAATGCGGTAACTATTTGGTTGTTTTAACCTAAGTTTGACCAGTTAGGTCATGGGTTAACCTGCTCGTAAATGTGGTGGTCATTAGGTATAAAATTGAGCATTTTGACTATGTTTTACTACTTTGCTCAAAATTGACAACCAAATTTGACCAATTTTTGGGTTGACCAAATGATCTATTTCGACCAATTTGGAGTCTGGGTTGACCAAACAGTTCAATTTGACCAAGTTTGACTAAAGTTGACTATTTTGATCAGGCTTGACAAATTTGACCAAAGTTGACGAGTTTGACTAAATTTGACCAATTGGGTCAATTGAATGTCTGTATTGACAAAATGGATATTATGGTAGCAATTATGTCCTTTTAACCAAAGCTTAACCAGTTACGTCAAGGGTTGACATAGTGGTCAATGTGGTGGCTATTGGGTCCAAAATTGATCATTTTGACCAATTTTTACTAATTTGACCAAAGATGACCAATTTGACCAAATTTGACCAATTTTGTGTTTAGGTTGATCAAATGGTTCATTTTGACTAATTTGGTGTCTAGGTTGACCAAATGGTTTAATTTGACTAAGTTTGACCAATGTTAACCATTTAGACTAGGGTTGACCAATTTGACTCAAGTTGACCAGTTTAACCAAATTTGACCAATTAGGTCAATTGAATATCTTTTTTTACCAAATAGTTTTTAGGGTAACTATTAGATCATTTTAACCAAAGTTTGACCATTTAGGTCAAGGGTTAACGTAGTGGTCAATGTGATGGTCATTAGGTCCAAATTTGATCATTTGACCAGTAAGATCAAATTTGACCTAAGTTGACCAGTCTGACCAAATTTGATCAATTTAATGTTTAGGTTGACCAAATGGTTCATTTTGACCAATTTGGTGTCTGGGTTGACCAAATGGTTAAATTTCAACAAGTTTGACTAAAGTTAACCATTTTGACTAGGGTTGACAATTTGACCAAAGTTGACCAGTTTGACCAAATTTGACCAAAGTTGGTCGGTTGGATTTCTGTATTGACCAAATGGTTATTGTGGTAACTATTAGGTAATTTTAGCCAAAGTTTGACTAACTAGGTCAACAGTTAACTTTGTGGTTAATGAGGTCGTCATTGGGTCTAAACTTGATCATTTTGACCAAGTTTGACTAATTTGACCAAAGTGGACAAGTTTGACGAAATTTGACCAATTTAGTGTTTAGGTTAACCAAATAATCCAATGTGACCAGTTTGGTGTGTGGGTTGACTAAAAGGTTAAATTTGACAATTTTGACCAAAGTTAACTATTTTTGACCATGGTGTCCAATTTGACCAAAGTTGATCAGTTTGACCAAATTTGACTAATTTGGTCAATTGGATGTCTGTATTCACCAAAAAGTTAATGTTGTAACTATTTAGTTGTTTTAACATAAGTTTGACCAGTTAGGTCAAGGGTTAACTTGGTCGTAAATGTGGTGGTCATTGGGTACAAAATTAACCATTTTGACCAATCTTGACTAATTTGATCAAAGTTGATCTGTTTGACCAAATTTGACCAATTAAGTATTAAGGTTGATCAAATGATTCATTTTGACCAATTTGGAGTTTGGGTTTACCAAACGGTTTAATTTAACCAAGTTGACTAAAGTTGACCATTTTTATTAGGCTTGACAAATGTGACCAAAGTTGACGAGTTTGACCAAATTTGACCAATTGAGTCAATTGGATGTCTATATTAACCAAATGATTATTTTGGTAACTATTAGGTCATTTAAACCAAAGTTTGACCAATTGACCTAGTGGTCAATGTTGTGGGTCATTGGGTTTAAAAGTGACATTTATGACCAAGTTTGACTAATTTGACCAAAGTTGACCAGTTTGAAAAATTTTCACCAATTTAGTGTTTAAGTCAACCAAATGGTCCATTTTGACCAATTTAGTGTCTAGGTTGATCAAATGGTTCTATTTGACCAAGTTTGACCAAAGTTAACCATTTTGACAAGAGTTGACTAATTTGACCAATGTTGACTAGTTTGATCAAATTTGACCATATGGGTCAATTGAATGTCTGTATTGACCAAATGGTTATTGTAGTAACTATTAGGTCATTTTAACAAGAGGTTGACTAGTTAGGTTGAGGGTTGACCTGGTGGTCAATGTGGTGGTCATTGGGTCCAAAATTGACCATTTTGACAAAGTTTGACTAATTTGACCAAGGTTGACCAGTTTAATCAAATTTGATCAATCTAGTGTTTAGGTTGACCAAATGACCTATTTTGACCAATTTGGTGTCTGGGTTGACCAAACAGTTCAATTTGAGAATGTTTAACCAAACATGCTCATTTTGACTAAGGTTGACCAATTTGATCAAAGTTGATCAAATTGACCAAATTTGACCAATTGAGTCAATTTGATGTCTGTATTGACCAAATGGTTATTGTGACAACTATTAATTATGTCATTTAACAAAAGTTTGACCAGTTAGGTCAAGGATTAACCTGGTTGTCAATATGGTGGTCATTGGGTCCAAAATTAACCATTTTGACCAAGTTTGACTAATATGACCAAAGTTGATCTGTTTGACCAAATTTGACCAATTTATTGTTTAGGTTGACCAAATGGTTCATTTTGAACAATTTGGTGTTTGGGTTGACCAAATAGTTCAATATGGCAAAGTTTGGCTAAAGTTAACCATCTTGACCAGGGTTGACCAATTTGACCAAAGTTGACCAGTTTGACGAAATTTGACCAGTTGAGTAAATTGAATGTCTGTATTGACCAAATGTTTATTGTGTTAACTATTAGGTCATTTTAACCAAAGTTTGACTAATTTGACCAAGGTTTACTAGTTTAACCAAATTTGACCAATTTAGAGTTTAGGTTGACCAAATGGCCCATTTTGACTAATTTGTTGTCTGGGTTGACCAAACGGTTCAGTTTAATAAAGTTTGACCAAAGTTAACCACTTTGACCAAGGTTGACCAATTTGACCAAAGTTGATAAGTTTGACAAAATTTGACCAATTTAGTCAATTGAATGTCTGTATTCACTAAATGGCTATTGTGGTAACTATTTGGTCATTTTACCCAAAGTTTGTTCAGTTAAGTCACAGGTTGACTTGGTGGTAAATGTAACGATCATTGAGTCCAAAATTAACCATTTTGACCAAGTTGGACTAATTTGACCAAAGTTGACCACTTTGATCAAATTTGTCCGATTTAGTGTTTAGGTTGACCAAATGATACATTTTAATCAATTTGGTGTCTAGGTTGACCAAATGGTTCCATTTGACCATGTTCGACCAAAGTTGACCATTTTATCAGGGTTGACTAATTTAACCAAAGTTGATCAGTTTGACCAAATTAGGGTCAATTGGATGTCTATATTAACAAAATGGTTATTGTGGTAACTATAGGAGAATTTTAATCAAAGTTTGACCTGTTAGGTCAAGGGTTGACCTTGCGGACAATGTGGTGGTCATTGGGCCCAAAATTAACCATTTTGACTAATTTTAACTAATTTGACCAAAGCTAACGAGTTTGACAAAACTTAACCAATTCACTGTTTAGGCTGAACAAATGGTTCATCTTAACCAATTTGGTGTCTGGGTTGACCAAACAGTTTAATTTGACAATGTGTGACCAAAGTTGACAATTTCGACCAGGGTTGACTAATTTGACCACGGTTGATCAGTTTGGTAAAATTTGACCAATTTAGTCAATTGGATGTTTGAATTGACAAAATATTTTTTATGGTAACTATTAGATCATTTAACTAAAGTTTGACCAGTTAATTGAAGAGTTAGCATGGTGATCAATGTGGTGGTCATTGTATCAAAAATTGACCATTTTGATCAAGTTTGACTAATTTGACCAAAGTTAACCAGTTTGACCAAATTTGACAAATTTAGTGTTTAGATTGACCAAATGGACTATTTTGACCAATTTGGTTTCTGGGTTGACTAAATTGTTCAATTTGACAGAGTTTAACTAAAGTTGACCATTTTGATCAAGGTTGACCAAATTGACCGAAGTTGACCAATTGTGACTAATTGGGTCAATTGAATGTCTGTATTGACCAAATGTTTATTGTGGTAAGTATTTGGTCGTTTTAACATAAGTTTGACCAGTTAGCCTGGTGGTCAAAGTGGTAGTCATTAGTTCCAAAATTGACCATTTTGACGAAGTTTGACTAATTTGACAAAAATTGACCAATTTGACCAAATTTGACCAATTTAGTGTTTAGGTTAACTAAATGGTTCATTTTAACCAATTTAGTGTCTAGGTTGACCAAATGGTTCAATTTGACCTAGTTTGACCAAAGTTAACCATTGTGACAAGGTTTGAACAATTTGACCAAAGTTAACCATTGTGACAAGGTTTGAACAATTTGACCAAAGTTGACCAGTTTGACCAAATTTGACCAATTGGGTCAATTGAAGGTCTGTAATAACCAAATGGTTATTGTGGTAACTATTATGTCATTTTAATCAAAGTTTGAGTTAGGTCAAGGGTTAACTTTGTGATCAATGTGGTGGTCATGTGGTCCAAAATTGATAATTTTGATCACGTTTGACTAATTTGACCAAAGTTGACCAACATGACCAAATTTGATCAATTAGTGTTTAGGTTGACTAAATGCTCCATTTTGACCAATTTGGTGTCTGGGTTGACCAAATGGATCAATTTTACCAAGTTTTGCCAAAATTAACAATCTTGACCAGGGTTGACCAATTTGACCAAAGTTGACCATTTTGACCAAATTTGACCATATGGGCCAATTGAATGTCTGTATTGACCAAATGGTTATTGTGGTAACTATTAGGTCATTTTAACCAGAGTTTGACTAGTTAGGTCAGGGGTTGACCTGGTGGTCAATGTGGTAGTCATTAGGTCCAATATCGACCACTTTAACCAAGTTTGAATAATTTGACCAAAGTTGATCAGTTTGACCAAATTTGACCAAATTAGTGTTTAGGTTGACCAAACGGTCTATTTTGATCAATTTGGTGTCTCGGTTGACCAAATGGTTCAATTTGACCAAGTTTGGCTAAATTTAATAATATTGACTAAGGTTGACCAATTTGACCAAAGTTGAGCAGTCTGACCAAATTTGACCATGTGGGTCAATTGAATGTTTGTATTGACCAAATGATTATTGTAGTAACTATTAGGTCATTTTAACTAGAGTTTGACGAGTTAGGTCATAGGTTGACCTGGTGGTCAATGTGGTGGTCAATGGGTCCAAAATTGACCATTTTGACCAAGTTTGATTAATTTGACTTAGGTTGACCAGTTTGACCAAATTTGATCAATTTAGTGTTTTAGGTTGACCAAATGACCCATTTTGACCCATTTAGTGTCTGGGTTTACCAAACGGTTCAATTTGACAACATTTAACCAAACATTGTCATTTTGACCAGGGTTGTCTAATTTGGTCAAAGTTAATTAAATTGACCAAATTTGACTAATTTGGTCAATTGGATGTTTATATTGACCAAAAGGTTATTGTGGCAACTATTAATTAAGTTATTTTAACAAAATTTTGGCCAGTCAGGTCAACGATTGACCTGGTTGTCAATATGGTTGTCATTGCGTCCAAAATTGATCATTTTAACCAAGTTTGACTAAAGTTGATAAGTCTGACCAAATTGGACCAATTTATTGTTTATGTTGACCAAATGGTTCGATATGACTAAGTTTGACTAAAGTTAACCACTTGACCATTGGTCACCAGTTTGACGAAATTTGACCAGTTGGGTCAATTGAATTTCTGTATTGACTAAATGGTTATTGTGTAACTATTAAGTCATTTTAACCAAAGTTTGACTAGTTAGGTCAAATGATGACATGGTGGTCATTGTGTTAGTCATTGGGTCCAAAATTGACCATTTTGACCAAGTTTGACTAATTTGACCGAGGTTAACCAGTTTGACCAAATTTGACCAAACGGTGACCAAAGTTAACCATTTTGACTAAAATTGACTAATTTGACCGAAGTTGACCAGTTTCACAAAATTTAATCAATTTTGTCAATTGAGGCTCTGTTTGGGGGTGAATTTTTCGCGCAGCGCGGCGTTCCGCAGCAATCTCGCTCGTTTGGGGCGACAATTTGATCGCGGCGGCCCCGACACGCAGCAGAAAGCGGGCCGCGGGATCCCCCGCGCGGTCGGCTTTTACTACGAGGGCTCCCCTTTACCTTTATGCCTATGCCCTTCTCCCTTATTCACCCCCGCCTTCACATTTCTGTTCAGAGAAGCTCCGCTCGTGGTCCGCTGCTTGGATCAGTGTGTAGATCGAGCAGATCTTCTCCTCCCTCTGTTATTCTCTTTCCCTCTTCCACCGTCTGTCCTTGATCTATGCCATGGCAGACTGGTTTGTTGGCCCAATCTTGATAAGATCATCAACACTTGCTCTGATTACCTGCAAGATCAAATTAGATGGCAGACGAGCATAAGGAGGAGCTCGAAAAGCAACAAGAAAACCACCGCAATTTCCAAGCTGCCGTCTCTGCTTATACCCAAGCGTAGATCAGAGATCGAAACCAAGCACTTAACAACTCGTATTGGAGGAAGGTATTTTGATATTTTGGTCAGAAAATCCTTTTTTGATGAGTTTCAGGGAGAGAAAATATATATTGAGATGCATGATTTATTATGTGATTTGGCAGTCTATTTCATCATAGGAATGTTTCAGATTCATGGGAAAAAATATTTTATCTTTTAAATTTCCTAAAACTATTCATCACTAATTTGTTAAAACTGGAAACCATAAATATTAAGAATTATCAAGATGTTAAAAAGCTACATTCACATTTTTTTTCATTGGAAGAGATGATCAAGGTTTTACTGAAATACTTACTAAAGAAGCATTCGTTTGTTGTTCATATCTAACTTTATCAAGATGCATCAAGAATCATTCTTTTGTTGTTCATATCTAACACTTAAATCTATTTCATATATTAATCAATTCCATATATATACATATCTAACTTTAAAATTTATTACATAATAATAATAAATTTATTACCTAACACTTAAATTTATTACATATTTAACACTTTGAAGTTTCATTAATTTCTTACCTAATAAATTTTGCTTATGGAGTTTAAAAAATATAGTCATATTCTTGTCTTCTTTTAAACGGTTTTATCAAACGAGGCAAGCATTGTCATTTTTCCGAAATGCAGTTACTTCATGTTATTTTCCCACAGTACAGAACTAAACAGACAACTGAAGCTTCCGCAATGTTGCTTCTGAGATAGCATTGCTAATTACGAAACTGAAAAGTCTGCAGTCAGACCAAACAGACCCTAAATGTCTGTATTCACTAAATGGTTATTGTGGTAACTATTCGGTCTTTTTACCTAAATTTTGATTAAATAGGCCAAGGGTTGACTTGGTGGTAAATGTAGTGATCATTGGGTCCAAAATTAACCATTTTGACCAAGTTTGACTAATTTGACCAAAGTTGACCAGTTTGACCAATTTGGTGTCTGGGTTGACCAAATGGTTCAATTTGGCCATGTTTGACCAAAGTTAACCATTTTGATCAGCGTTGACCAATTTGACCAAAGTTGATCAGTGTGGCCAAATTTGGGTTAATTGGTTGTCTATAATAACTAAATGGTTATTGTGGTAACTATAAGATCATTTTAACCAAATTTTAACCTGTTAGGTCAAGGGTTGACCTTGCGATCAATGTGGTGGTCATTGGGTTCAAAATTAACCATTTTAACTAAGTTTGAGTAATTTGACCAAAGCTGACGAGTTTGACTAAATTTAACCATTTCACTTTTTAGGTTGACTAAAAGGTTCATATGGACCAATTTGGTGTCTGGGTTGACCAAACAGTTCATTTTGACTATGTTTGACTAAAGTTGACCATTTCGACCAGGGTTGACTAATTTGACCAAGGTTGATCAGTCTGGTAAAATTTAACCAATTTGGTCAATTGGATTTCTGTACTGACCTTTTTTTGTTTTAACTATTATATTATTTTAACTAAAGTTTAACCTGTTAGTTAAATGGTTGACCTAGTGATCAATGTGGTGGTCGTTAAGTCCAAAATTGACCATTTTGATCAAGTTTGACTAATTTGATCGAAGTTGACCAGTTTGACCAAATTTGTCCAATTTAGTGTTTAAGTTGACCAAATGGTCCATTTTGACCAATTTGGTGTCTGGTTGACTAAATGGTTCAATTTGACACAGTTTACCAAAGTTGACCATTTTGATCAAGGTTGACCAATTTACCGAAATTGACCAAATTGACCAAATTTGACCAGTTAGGTCAATTGAATGTCTGTATTGACCAAATTTTTAATGTGGTAACTATTTGGTCATTTTAACAAAAGTTTAACCAGTTAGGTTAAGGGTTGACCCGGTGGTCAATGTTTTGGTCATTGGGTCCAAAATTGACCATTTTAACTAAGATTGATTAATTTGACAAAAGTTGACCAATCTGACCAAATTTGACCAATTTAGTGTTTAGGTTAACCAAATGGTCCATTTTGGAAAATTTAGTGTCTATCTTGACCAAATGGTTAAATTTGAGCAAGTTTGACCAAAGTTTAACCATTTTGATAAGGGTTAACCAATTTAACCAAAGTTGACTAGCTTGACCAAATTTGACCAATTGAGTCAATTGAATGTCTGTATTAACCAAATGGTTATTGTGGTAACTATGAGGTAATTTTAACTAAAGTTTGAGTTAGGTCAAGGGTTGACCTGGTGATCAATGTGGTTGTCATTGGGTCCAAAATTGATAATTTTGATCAAGTTTGATTAATTTGACCAAAGTTGACCAATATGACCAAATTTGACCAATTTAGTGTTTAGGTTGATCAAATGCTCCATTTTAACCATCTTGGCGTCTGGGTTGACCAAATGGTTCAATTTTACCAAGTTTGACTAAAGTTAACTATTTTGACGAGGGCTGACTAATTTCACCAAAGTTGACAATTTTGACTAAATTTTGACCAATTTGGTGAAGTGGATGTCTATGCTGACTAAATAGTTATTGTGGTAACTATTAAGTCATTTTAACCATAGTTTGACCAGTTAGGTCAAGGTTTGACTTGGTGGTCAATGTGGTAGTCATTGGGTCCAAAATCATCCATTTTGACTAAGTTTGAACAATTTTACCAGTTTGATCAAATTTGAATAATTTAGTGTTTAAGTTTACACAATGGTTCATTTTGATCAATTTGGTGTCTGGGTTGACCAAATGTTTTAATTTTGACCAAGTTTGACCAAAGTTTACCATTATTAACATGGTTGACCAATTTGAACAGTTGACATGTTTAACCAAATTTGACCATTTTGGCGTTTAGGTTGACCAAACGGTCCATTTTGACCAAATTAGCATATGTGTTGACCAAATGGTTCAATTTGACCAAGTTTGACCAAACATTACCATTTTCAGTATGGTTGACCAATTTGATCATGGTTGACCAATTTGATCAAAGTTGACCAATTTGACTAAATTTTACCAATTGGGTCAATTGAATGTCTGTATTGACCAAATGGTTTTTGTAGTAACTTTTAGGTCATTTTAACAAAAGTTTGACCAGTTAGGTTAATGGTTGACCTGGTGGTTAATGTGGTGGTCTTTGGGTCCAAAATTGATTTTTTTGACCAAGTTTGACTAATTTGACAAAAGTTGAGCAGATTTAACAAATTTGGCCAACTTAGTGTTTAGGTTTAACCAAATGATTCATTTTGTCCAATTTGGTGTCTGGGTTGACGAAGTGGTTCAATTTGACCAAGTTTAACCAAAATTAACCATTTTAACCAGGGTTGATAAATTTGACCAAAGTTAAAGTTTTGACCAAATTTGACCAATTTGGTCAGTTGGATGTCTGTATTCACCAAATGGTTATTTTGGTAACAATTTGGTCATTTTTGTCAATTGGATGTCAGTATTAACGAAATGGTTATTGTGGTAACTATTAGGTCATTTTAACCAATGTTTGATCTGTTAGGTCAAGAGTTGACCTGGTGGTCAATGTGGTGGTCATTGGGTCCAAAATTAACCATTTGCCTAAGTTTGACTAATTCGACCAAAGTTTACACCGTTTGACAAAGTTTGACCAATTTATTGTCTTGGTTAACCAAATGGTCCATTTTGACCAATTTGGTGTCAGGGTTTATCAAATGGTTCAATTTGTCCAAGTTTAACCAAAGTTAACCATTTTGACCAGGGTTGACCAATTTGAGCAAATTTGACCAGTTTAACCAAAATTGACCAATTAGGTCAATTGAATGTCTATATTGACCAAATGGTTATTATCGTAACTATTAGGTCTTTTTAGCTGAATTTTGGCCAGTTAGGTCAAGGATTGACCTGGTGGTCAATGTGGTGGTCATTGGGTGGGTTCAAAATAGACAATTTTCACTAAGGTTGACTAATTTAAACAAAGCTTACCATTTTGACGAAATTTAACCAATAGAGTGTTTAGTTTGACCAAATGGTCAATTTTGACCAATTTGGTGTCTGGGTTGACCTAATGATTCAATTTGACCAAGTTTGACTAAAGTTGAGCATTTCGACCAGGGTTGACAAATTTGACCAAAGTTGACCTGTTTGACCAAATTTGTCCAATTGGGTCAATTAGATGTCTTTATTGATAAAATGACTATTGTGGTAACTATTAAGTCATTTTAACCAAAGTTTGACTAGTCAGGTCAAGGGTTGTTGATGCAAATGATATCATGGATGACATGGATGGCAATGGTACGACTTCAAGGGAAGATTTTACTAAAGCTCCATGTGGGCCAATTACTAGATGTCATGCAAAGAGGTTGAAAGAAGCCCTTGATAGATTAGTCTAGTAGGCTTGGACTCAAACCAATTCAGGGGGGTCTAAGAAGAATTGTCAACTTATTTAAAGCGGAAAGATAAAAGAGTCATATTTTTATGACTTGATATTTCTTCTTTTGTTGCAGTTTAATAATGGCATGCATGCCGACTTCATGTAGATTTTTTCATTTGTTTTGGAAGATATTTTATCTTCTCTTATTTTCTTGTAAGCTTTGGCCTATATATAGGCCTTATTTGAAATGAGAAAGAGATGATTAGACTTTGGCAAAAAAACTTGCATGTGGTTCTTTCCTTAGGTTTTTTCCTTAGGATTCTAGCGGAACTCTTGGCCATCGCCCAAGGAGTTCATCCCAGACTTATCAAGTGGATTTCCATCCTGTTTGTGGCGTCTACAATCAATCGTACCAAGGTTCTTTCCTCACCTCAAACATAGGGTGAAGGTCTCATACCGACGTTCTTGTTTACGTTGAGCATTGGGTCGAGGTTTATCTCCTTCAATTTCACCGCCAAGTTGTATCCTACCATATTTTTGGTTTGTTCTAGCTTTAGGACGAATTTCTTGTTTTCTTTCATGCATTTCATACGAATTTCCACCAATTAATTTCGATTTTCGCATAGCACCTCAGGTTTTCTAACTAGAGCATCAATCTCATGGTTCCATCGAGATCTTGTTCACGTCATTTGGTATCAGAGCCTCGCGGTTCTTGAAGACATAAGTTTCTTGTTGGGTTTTGATTTTCTTGTTGGATTCTTTATTTTCGTTCTTCATGGGTAATTGATGAGATTAGTTATTTTCTTGTTTCTTTAGTCTGAATTTTATCCTTATCCGAATTTTCATTAAGTAATCTAATTGTTAATTCATTTCTTAATTAATTGTTCAATTAGCTGCTCTCATTACAATTCATATTTGTGGTCTTGTTTATATTTGTGTTCTTGTTCATAGTGTCTTGATTATTAATATCCACATCGTTACTGTTCATGTGATTGTCCAATTTATTGTCTCGTTATTGCTTGCTGAAATTCACATCGTTATACTTCTATCTATTATCCAAATCAGTTGTTCTTATTATTGTCCAAGCAGTGTTCTTATTATTATTCAAATCATATTGTTCTTGATATTATTTATGATAAATGTTGTTCTCGATGTGATCTTTTTTTCTTTTTTTTATTTTCCTTGTTATTTTTGTTTCTTTTGTTGATATTAGTATTTCCATAAGTTTAGTTGTGCTTTTATTTTGATTCAAGTTATCAAAATTTGTATTTTATTACATCATCCTAATGGTTGGCTTAGCATTTCGATTTTCTTATTTGTGGCAATCCAAAATTTGATTTGAATTGTTAATTTCAGATTCTTGCTTACTTTCCTTCATTATAAATCTTCAACCATATCTCAACTAAATTTTGAAGATGAGGAAAGGCAACCAGCCATTCCTAATCTCCAATTTCAAGCCATGGTGGGGGAGATGAAAAGAATGATGAGTGTTGAGTTTGATCAAATTCGTGAAAGGTTGGAACGAGTAGAGGGAGGAATTCAAGAAGGACCGCGACGGAATATTTCTAATAGTCAAAGGGAGAGAGTTCCAATGAGAGGAGTGAGAGAGGAGGATGAAGAATATTATGTGGGTGGATTTGATGAAGAAATTGATGGGGATTCATTTGTTGAGAGAAGGCGTTATGGTGGGCAAGCTAGAGATAGTAGGAATAGAGAAGATAACAACTTAGGGAGTATTAAGATGCGTATTCCTTCTTTTCAAGGCAAAAACAATCCTGAAGCCTATCTTGAATGGGTGAAGAAGGTGGAATTAGTGTTTGACTGCCACAACTATTCTGAAATAAAGAAGGTGAAATTGGCTGCCATTGAATTTACTGATTATGCTATTGTTTGGTGGGATCAATTAATGTTGAGTAGGAGGAGAAATAGAGAACGTCCCATAGAAACATGGGAAGAAATGAAATTTGTCGTGAGGAAGAGATTTGTGCCAAGTCATTACTATCGAGAGTTGTATCAGAAGTTACAAAAGCTTAGGCAAGGTAATCGAAGTGTGGAAGATTACTATCAGGAGATGGAGATTGCTATGATTAGGGCTCATGTAGAAGAAGATAGAGAAGCCACTATGGCTAGATTCTTAAACGGTTTAAACCCAGAAATCCAAGATAGAGTTGAAATGCAACATTATGTGGAGTTGGAGGACATGTTACATGTAGCCATCAAGGTGGAGCAACAACTCAAGAGGAGGGGAGGCCCACGTGCGTCAACTAGTGTGGGTACTTCATGGAAGCCAAGTTTTCAGAAAAAAGAGGACAATCCAATTGCGAAGTCCAAACCACAGTCAAGACAAGAGACTACCAGCCAAGGATCTCAAGGCAGGGATCATATACCTAGCCAATGTCCTAACAAAAGCATCATGGAGATAAGGGACAATGGAGAAATTAAAACTGATGAAGAATTAGAAATTGACTCTATACCACTAGTAGAGGAAATTGAAGGTGAAGAAAATGCGGTTACAGGAGAATTGTTAGTCACAAGAGGGGCTTTAAGCGTGCAGGCCAAGGTTGATGAGGGAATTCAAAGAGAAAACATTTTTCACACTAGGTGTCATGTACAAAACAAGGTATGTAGTATGACCATTGATGGAGGAAGTTGTACTAATCTGCTAGCACTATTTTGGTTGAAAAACTAGGGCTGCACAACCATCAAGCATTCCCGACCTTACAAGCTGCAGATGGTTTAATGATAGTGGTGAGGTAAAGGTGAACAAGCAGGTTTTGGTCTCATTCCGCATTGGAAAGTATGAAGATGAAGTCTTGTGCGATGTAGTACCAATGCAAGCAGGCCATTTGTTACTAGGCCGACCATGGCAATTTGACCGACAAGTTAAACATGATGGTTTCACTAATAAATACTCATTTAAAGTCAATAATAAAATTATCACTCTAGTGCCAATGACACCAAAGGAGGTCTATGAGGATCAAATGAGATTGTAAAATGATTATTGTCAAATGAAAAGGAGTGCTCAACATAAAGAGGCCGACTCAATTGAGAAAAAGGAAGAATTGGAACAAATAGCCATTAAGAGAAAAGAAGATAGAAAACAAATGAATTTATATGCAAAGGCAAGTGAAATCAAGAAAGCATTGTTTTTAAACCAAGTAATGATTGTAATTCTGTACAAAGAGGCGTTCTTAAACACTAATGAACATGAAAATACTTTGCCTAGTTCTATTGTTTCTCTTTTTCAAGATTTTTATGATGTCTTTCCTGAGGAGATTCCACATGGTTTACCACCCATTCAAGGGATTGAGCATCAAATTGATTTTATACCAGGAGCCACCCTTCCAAACCGTCCAGCCTATAGAAGCAATCCCAAGGAAACAAAAGAGTTACAAAGGCAGGTTGGCGAACTAATAGAGAAGGGGTATGTGAGAGAGAGCATGAGTCCATGTGTTGTTCCTGTAATTCTAGTTCCTAAGAAGGATGGGTCTTGGAGAATGTGTGTGGATTTTTTAGCCATAAACAATATTACGATAAAGTATAGACACCCTATTCCTCGCTTAGATGATATGCTAAATGAGTTACATGGATCTTGTGTGTTTTCTAAGGTTGATTTAAAAAGTGGATTTTATCAGATTAGGATGAAAGAAGGCGATGAGTGGAAAACTGCTTTTAAGACAAAATATGGTTTGTATGAATGGTTAGCTATGCCTTTTGGTTTGACTAATGCACCTAGTACTTTCATAAGACTAACGAACCATGTTTTACGTGCTTTTATTAGAAAATTTGTTGTGGTCTATTTCGATGATATTCTGATCTATAACAAAAACTTGAAGGATCATGTTGAACAGTTAAAACTTCTTTTAGATGTTTTAAAAAAGAAAAATTAATTGGTAAAATGGAAAAGTGTACCTTCTTAACCAATAAAAATTTGTTTTTAGAACTTCTTTTGAGTGCACAAGGTATACAAGTTAATGAAGAAAATGTGCGTGCTATGCATGAGTGGCCATTTGATATAATTTTGCTACTAAATTTTCATTCTACTACTAAATTTTCACCTTTTCAAATTGTTTATGTTTTTTATCCTTTAACGCCATTTGAGTTAATTCCATTACTTGTTTCTGAGCATGTTAACTTGGATGGTAAGAAAAAGGCTGAGTTTGTAAAGCAGATACATGAAAAGGCACGACTCAATATTGAACAAAGAACAAAGCAATACGAAAAACATGCCAATAAGGGGTGTCACAAAATGATCTTCAAACCTGGAGATTGCGTCTGGTTACACATGAGAAAGGAAAGATTTCCAAAAAAAGGCATTCCAAACTGCTTCCAAGGAGAGATGGTCATTTCCAAGTACATGAGCGTATCAACGACAATGCCTACAAGCTGGATCTATCAGGTAAGTATAATGCGAGTGCCACTTTCAATGTTACTGATTTATGTCCTTTTGATGCAGGTACTGATTTGAGGACAAATCCTTTTCAAGAGGAGGGCAATGATACAAATGATATCATGGATGGCATGGATGGCAATGGTACGACTTCAAGGGAAGATTTTACTAAAGCTCCATGTGGGCCAATTACTAGATGTCATGCGAAGAGGTTGAAAGAAGCCCTTGATGGATTAGTCTAGGAGGCTTGGACTCAAGCCAATTCATGGGGGTCTAAGAAGAAAGAGCCAAGAAGAATTGTCAACTTAATTAAAGCGGAAGGATAGAAGAGTCATATTTTTATGACTAGATATTTCTTCTATTGTTGCAGTTTAATAATGGCATGCATGCCAACTTCATGTAGATTTTTTTTATTTGTTTTGGAAGATATTTTATCTTCTCTTATTTGCTTGTAAGCTTTAGCCTATATATAGGCCTTATTTGAAATGAGAAAGAGATGATTAGACTTTGGCAAAAAAACTTGCATGTGATTCTTTCCTTAGGTTTTTTCCTTAGGATTCTAGCGGAGCTCTTGGCCATCGCCCAAGGAGTTCATCCCAGACTTATCAAGCGGATTTCCATCCCGTTTGTGGCGTCTACAATCAATCGTACCAAGGTTCTTTCCTCGCGTCAAGCATAGGGTGAAGGTCTCATACCGACGTTCTTGTTTGCGTTGAGCATTGGGTCGAGGTTTATCTCCATCAATTTCACCGTCAGGTTGTATCCTACCATATTTTTGGTTTGTTCTAGCTTTAGGAAGAATTTCTTGTTTTGTTTCATGCATTTCATACGAATTTCCACCAATTAATTTCGATTTTCGCATAACACCTCAGGTTTTCTAACTAGAGCATCAATCTCATGGTTCCGTCGAGATCTTGTTCACGTCAGTTGTCATGGTGGTAAATGTGGTGGTTATTGGGTCTAAATTAACCATTTTGACGAAGTTTGACTAATTTGACCAAAGTTGACCAGTTTGACTAAATTTGACCAAATTTGACCAATTTAGTGTATAAGTTCACCAAATGATTCATTTTGACCAAGGTTGACCATTTTAACCAGGTTAACCAACTTGACCAAAGTTCACCAGTTTGACTAAATTTGACCAATTGGGTCAACTGGATAACTGTATTGATCAAATGGTTATTGCGGTAACTGTTTGTTCATTTTAACCTAACTTTGATCAGTTAGGTCAATGGTTGACCTGGTGGTCAGTGTGGTGGTCATTGCGTCCAAAATAAACCATTTTGGCCAAATTTGATTAATTTGACCAAAATTGATCAGTTTGACCAAATTTGACCAATTTAGTGTTCAGGTTAACAAAATGGTCCATTTTGGCTAATTTGGTGTTTGGGTTGACCAAATAGTTCAATTTGACCAAGTTGATCATTTTGACCATTTTGACCAGTGTTGACCAATTTGACCAAAGTTGACTAATTGATCAAATTTGGCCAATTTGGTCAATTGGATGTCCGTATTGACCAAATGGTTATTGTGGCAACTATTAGGTCATTATAGCTAAAGTTTGACCATTTAGGTTAAGGGAAGACCTGGTGGTCGATCTGTCCAAAATTGACCATTTTAACCAAGTTTGACTAATTTGACCAAAGTTGACCAGTTTGACTAAATTTGACCAATTTTGTGTTTAGTTTTACCAAATGATCCATTTTGACCAATTTGGCGTCTGGGTTGACCAAATGGTTCAATTTGACCAAGTTTGGCCTATGTTAACCATTTTGACCAAGGTTGACCAATTTGACCAAAGTAGACCGGTTTGACTTAATCTGACCAATGAGTCAATTGAATGTCTGTATTGACCAAGTAGTTATTGTAATAATAATTAGTTCATTTTAACCAATGTTTAACCAGTTAGGTCTAGGGTTGACCTGGTAGTTAATGTGGTCGTCATTGAGTTCAAAATTGAATTGACCAAGTTTAACTAATTTGACTAAAGTTGACCAGTTTGACCAAATTTGACCAATTTAGTATTTATGTTGACCAAATTATCCATCTTCACCAATTTGGTGTCTGTCTTGACCAAAAGGTTTAATTTGACCAAGTTTGACCAAAGTTAACCTTTTTTATTAGGGTTGGCCAATTTGACCAAAATTAACCAGTTTGACCAAATTTGACCAATTTGGTCAATTAGATGTCTGTTTTCACCAAATGGTTATTGTGACAACAATTTTGTCATTTTAACCGAAGATTGACCAGTTAGGTCGTTGATTGACCTGGTGATCAATGTGGTTATCATTGGGTCTAAAATTGCCCAATTTGACCAAGTTTGACTCATTTAATTAAAGTTGATCAGTTTGACCAAATTTGACAAATTTAGTGTTTAGGTTGACCAAATGGTCCATTTTGACCAATTTGGTGTCTGGGTACACAAAATGGTTCAATTTAACTAAGTTTGACCAAAGTTGAGCATTTGATCAGGTTTGACCAATTTGACCAAACTTGATCAGTTTGATCAAATTTTATCAATTGGGTCAATTGGATGTCTGTATTGACCAAATAGTTACTGTGGTAACTATTAGGTCATTTTAAATAAAGTTTGACTAGTTAGGTCAAGGGTTGACCTGGTGGTCAATGTGGTGATCATTGGGTACAAAATTGACCATTTTAACTAAGTTTGACTATTTTGACCAATGTTGAACAATTTGACCAAAGTTGACCAATTTAGTGTTTAGGTTGACTAAATGGCCCATTTTGACCAAATTGATATCTGGGTTGACCAAATGGTTCAATTTGATCAAGTTTGACCAGAATTAATCATTTTGACCATAATTAACCATTTTGACCAGGTTTGACTAATTTAACTAAAATTGATCAGTTTAACCAAATTTGACCAATTGGGTTAATTGGACGTCTGTATTTACCAAATGTTTATTGTGGTAACTATTAGGTCATTTAAACCAAAATTTAACTAATTAGGTCAAGTGTTGACCTGGTGATCAATGTGGTGGTCATTGGGTCCAAAATTGACTAGTTTGACCAAGTTTGACAAATTTGAACAAAGTTGACTGTTTGACAAAATTTGACCATTTTATTGTTTAGGTTGATCAAATGGTTCATTTTGACCAATTTAGTGTCTGGTTGACCAAAAGTTTAAATTTGACCAAATTTGACCAAAGTTGACCATTTTGATCAGGGTTGACCATTTGAGCAAAGTTGACAAGTTTGACCAACTTTGACCAACTTTGAGTGATTAGGTCAGTTAGATGTCTGTATTGATCAAAAGGTTATTGTGGTATCTATTATATCATTTTTACTAAAGTTTGTCCAGTTAGGTCAATGGATGTACTGGTGGTTAATGTGACGGTCATTTAGTCCAAAATTAATAATTTTTATAAGGTTTGACTAATTTACGAAGTTGAGTAGGTTTGATCAAATTTGACGATTTAGTGTTTAAGTTGACAAAATGGTACATTTTAGCGATTTTGTGTCAGGGTTGACAAATGGTCAATTTGACGAAGTTTTACCAAAGTTAACCATTTTGATCAGAGTTGACCAATTTGACTAAAGTTGATCAGTTTGATCAAATTTACTGATTTGGTCAATTAGATGTCTGTATTGACGAATGGTGTTTGTGGTAACTATTAGGTCATTTTTTGACCAGTAAGGTCAAGAGTTGACCTAGTGGTCAAGGTGGTGGTCGTTGGGTCCAAAATTGACCATTTTGATCATGTTTGACTAATTTAACCAAAGTTGAACTGTTTGACCAGTTTGATCAAGTTTGAAAAACATGACCATTTTGACCAATATTGATCAGTTTGACCAAATTTGACCAATTTAGTGTTTAAGTTGACCAAATGGTCAATTTTGATCAATTTGGTGTCTGGGTTGACCAAATGGTGAAATTTGACCAAGTTTGACCAAACATGACTATTTTTACCAGGGTTGACCAATTTGACCAAAGTTGACCAATTTGACCAATTAGACCAAAGTTGACCAGATTGTCCAATTTGATGTCTGTATTGACCAAATGTTTATTATGGTAACTATTGGGTCAATTTTGCCAAATTTTGACCAAATAGGTTAAGGGTTGACCTGACGATCAAAGTAGTGGTCATTGGGTCCAAAATTGATCATTTTGACTAAGTTTTACTAACTTGACAAAAGTTGATCATTTTTACAAAATTTGACCAATTTAGTATTTAGGTTGATTAATTAGTGCATTTTGATCAATTTGGTGTGTTGGCTGACCAAATTGTTCAATTTGATCAAATTTGATCAAACATGACCATTTTGGACCCAATTTCACCAAAGTTGACCAGTTTGATAAAATTTGACACATTTGGTCAATTGGATGTCTGTATTGACCAAATTGTTATTGTGGTAACTATTAATATTACGTCATTTTAGCCAAAGTTTAACCAGTTAGGTCAAGGGTTGACCTGGTGGTCAATGGGTGGATATTGGGGCCAAAATTGACCATTTTGACCCGGTTTGACTAATTTGACCAAAGTTCAATAGTTTGAACAAATTTGACCAATTTAGTATTTAGGTTAACCAAATGGTCCATTTTGAATAATTTGGTGTCTAGATTGACCAAATGGTTCAATTTGATCAAGCGTGACCAAAGTTGACCATTTTGACCAGGTTTATGAAACTGACCAAATTTGGCCAATTTTGTTAATTGGATGTCTATATTGACCAAATGGTTATTGTGGTAACTATTAGGTCAATTTAACCAAAGGTTGACCTGGTGGTCAATGTGGTGGTCATGGGGTCCAAAATTAATCATTTGCCCAAGTTTGACTAATTTGACCAAAATTTTTCAGTTTAACCAAGTTAAACCAATTGACCAAATGGTTCATTCTGACCAATTTGGTGTCTGGGTTGATCAAATAGTTCAATTTGACAAAGTTTGACGAAATTTAACCATTTTGACCAAAGTTGACCAATTTGAGCAAAGTTGACCATTTTGACCAAAATTGACTAATTGGGTCAATTGAATGTCTGTATTGACCAAATGGTTATCGTCGTATCTATTAGGTCATTTTAACTAAATTTTGACCGGTTAGGTCGATAATTTAACTTCGTAGTCAACGTGGTGGTCATTGGGTGGGTCCGATATTGATAATTTTGACCATGTTTGGCTATTTTGATCGAAGTTCGCTGGTTGTGAAATTTGATCGATTTAGTGTTTAAGTTAACCAAATGGTCCATTTTGATAAATTTAGATCCGGATTGAAGCGATTGGTTTAATTTAACTAAGTTTTACCAATGTTAACCATTTTGATCCGGGTTAACTATTTTGACCGATGTTGACGAGTTTGACCAAATTTATCTAATTGGGTTAATTGGATGTCTTTTTTGATAAAATGGTTATTGTGGTAACTATTAAGTCATTTTAACCAAATTTTGACCAGTTAGTTCAAGAGTTGTTCTGGTGGTAAATGTGGTGGTCATTGGGTCTAAAATTCATCATTTTGACCAAGTTTGACTAATTTGACCAAAGTTGACCAGTTTGACCAAATTTGATAAATTTAGTGTTAGGTTGACTAGAGGTTCATTTTGACCAATTTGGTGTCTCTGTTGACCAAATGGTTCAATTTGACCAAGTTTGACGGAGTTGACCATTTTGATCAGGGTTAACTGATTTGACTGAACTTGGCTAGTTTGACAAATTCGACCGATTGGATCAATTGGATGTTTGTATTGACTAAATAATTATTGTGGTACCTAATAGGTCATTTTAAGTAAAGTTTGACCAGTTAGGTCAAGGGTCCACGTGATGATTAATGTGGTGGTTAATAGGTCCAAAATTGACCATTTTGACCAAGTTGGACAAATTTTACCAAAATTGCCAGTTTGACCAGTTTAGTGTTTAGGTTTACCAAATGGTTCATTTTGACCAATTTGGTGTCTAGGTTAATAAAATGGTCAACCAAATGGTCAAATTTGAACAAGCTTGACCATAGTTGACCATTTTTACTAGTGTTGACAAATTTGACCAATTTGGTCAATTGGATGTGAGTATTGACCAAATGGTTTTTGTGGTAACTATTAGGTCATTTTAACCAAAGTTTGAACATTAAGGTCAAGAGCTGACCTGGTTGTCAGTGTGGTGGTCATTAGGTCCAAAATTGATCATTTTGATCAAGTTTAATTAATTTGACTAAAGTTGAACAGTTTGACCAAATTTGTCATATTTAGTGTTTAGGTTTACTAAATGATACATTTTGACCAATTTGGTGTCTATGTTGACTAAATGAATCAATTTAAGCAAGTTTGACCAAAGTTGACCATTTTGACCAAAGTTGACCAGTTTGACAAAATTTGACCAATTTAGTGTTTACGTTAACCAAATGGTCCATTTTGACCAATTTGGTGTTTGGGTTGACAAAATGGTTCAATTTGGCCAAGTCTGACCAAAGTTGACAATTTTGATCAGGGTTGACCCATTTGACCAAACTTGACTAGTTTGATCAAATTTAACGAATTGGGTCAATTAGATGTTTGTATTGACCAACTGATTATTATGGTAACTATTAGGTCATTTTTACCATGTATGACATGTTAGGTCTATGGATGAACTGGTGATCAATTTGGGGGTCAATGGATGACCAAATTTAACTATTTTGATCAGGGTTGACCAATTTGACCAAAGTTGACCAGTTTGACTAAATTTGACCAATTAAATGTCTATTCTAAGTAAATGGTAATTGTGGTAACTATTAGTTCATTTTAATTAATGTTTGACCAGTTAGGTCAAGGGTTAACCTGGTGTTAATGTGGTGGTTACTGGGTCTAAAGTTGACCATTTTGACCAAGTTTGACTAATTTGACCAAAGTTGACTAGTTAGACCAAATTCGACAATTTAGTGTTTAGGTTGAGCAAATGGTCCATTTTACCCTATTTGGTGTCTGGGTTGACCAAATGGTTCAACTTGACCAAGTTCGACCAAAGTTGACCAATTTGACCAAAGTTGACCACTTTGACTAAATTTGACCAACTGGGTCAATTGAATATCTGTATTGACTAAATGGTTTTTATGGTAACTATTTGGTCATTTTAACCAAAGTTTAACTAGCTAGGTCAAATGTTGATCTGGTTGTTAATGTGGTGGTTATGGGGTGGGTTGAAAATTGACCATTCTGACTAAGTTTGACAAATTTGACCAGTCTGAGCAAATTTGATCAACATAGTGTTTAGGTTGACCAAATGGTCCATTTTGATCAATTTGGCGTTTACGTTTACCAAATGGTTCAATTTGACCAAGTTAGACCAAAGTTAACCATTTTGATCAGAGTTGACCAATTTGACCAAAGTTGATCAGTTTAACCAAATTTTACGAATTTGGTCAATTTGATATCTTATTCACAAAATGGTTATTGTAGTAACAGTTTGGTCGTTTTAAGCAAAGTTTGACCAGTTAGGTCAAGGGTTGACCTGGGAGTCAATGTGGTGGTCATTGGGTCCAAAATTGATTATTTTAACCAAGTTTGACTAATTTGACCAAAGTTGACCAGTTTGACCAAATTTGACTAATTTAGTGTTTAGGTTGACCAAATGATCCATTTTGACCAATTTGGATTCTTGGTTGAACGAATGGTTCAATCTGACCAACTTTGACCAAAGTTGACCAATTGCGTCAGTTGGATGTGTTTATTGACCAAATGGTTGTTGTGGTAACCATTAGGCCATTTTAACCAATGTTTGACCAGTTAGGCTAAGGGTTGACCTGGTGGTCAAAGTGGTGGTCATTGGGTCCAAAATTAACCATTTTGACCATATTTGACTAATTTAACTAAAGTTGGCCAGTTTGACCAAATTTGACCAATTTAGTGTTTAGGTTGACCAAATGGTCCATTTTGACCAATTTGGTGTCTAGGTTGACAAAATGGTTCAATTTTCCAAAGTTTGACCAAAGTTAACTATTTTGATTAGGGTTGACCAATTTGACCAAAGTTGTTCAGTTTGACCAAAATTGTTCGGTATTGAAATTTGACAAAATTGGTAGGTTGGATTTCTGTATTGACCAAATGGTTATCGTGGAAACTATTAGGTCATTTTAATAAGGGTTGACCATTTTGACCAATGCTGACCATTTTGACAAGGGTTGACTAATTTGACCAAAGTTGACCATTTTGATCAAGTTTGACTAATTTGATTAAAGTTGACCAGTTTGTCCAAATTTTACCAATTTAGTGTTAAGCTTGACGAAATGGTTTTGACCTGGTCATTAGCTTGGTGGTCATTAGCTTGGTGGTCATTACCAATTCTGTATTAACCTGGTGATCAATGTGGTGGTCATTAGCTCCAAAATTGATCGTTTTGATTAAGTTTAACTAATTTGACCAAAGTTAATCAGCTTTATAAAATTTGGCCAATTTAGTGTTTGGGTTGATTAAACGATCCATTTTGACTAATTTGGTTTCTGGGTTGACTAAATGGTTCAATTTGACCAAGTTTGAACAAAGTTGGTCATTTTAATCACGGTTGGCCAATTTGACCAAAGTTGACAAATTAGAGAAAATTTGACAAATTCAAATTTGATGTTTATATCAGCCAAATGATTATTGTGGTAAATATTAAGTCATTTTAACCAAAGCTCTACTAGTTAAGCTTTGACCTGGTTGTCAATGTAGTGATCATTGGGTCCATCATTGACCATTTTGATCATTGGGTCCATCATTGACCAGTTTGACCAAATGACTAATTTGGTATTTCGATTAACCAAATAGTCCATTTTGACCAATTTGGTGTGGGTTGACCAAATGGTTCAATTTGACCAAGTTTAACCAAAGTTAACCATTTTGACCAGGTTGATCAATTTTCAAAGTTGACCAGCCTACCAAATTTGACCAATTTTGTTAATTAGATGTCATGTGGTATCTATTAGGTCATTTTAAACAATGTTTGTCCAGTTAGGTCAAGGGTTGACCAGGTGGTCAATGTGGTGGTCATTGGGTCTAAAATTTATAATTTTGACCAAGTTTAACTTATTTGACCAAAGTTGAGCAGTTTGATCAAACTTGACCAATTTCATATTTAGGTTAACCAAATGGTCCATTTTGAGCAATTTGGTGTTTGGGTTGACAAAAAAGGTTCAATTTGACCAAGTTTGAGCAAAGTTATCCATTTTGACTGGGGCTGACCAATTTGACTAAAGTTGACTAGTTTGACCAAATTTGACAAATTTGGTTAATTGCATGTCTGTATTCACTAAGTGGTTATTGTGGTATCTATTTGGTCATATTAAGCTAAGTTTGACCAGCTATTTAAAGGGTTGACCATGTCATAAATGTGGAGGTCATTAAGTCCAAAATTGACCATTTTAACCAAGTTTGTCTAATTTGACTAAAGTTGATCAATTAGAACAAATTTGATAATTTAGTGTTTAGGTTATGCAAATGGTACATTTTGACCAATTCGGTGTCTAGGTTGACCAAATGGTTCAATTTGACCAAGTTTGACCACAGTTAACAATTTTGATCAGGTTTGACCGATTTGACGAAAGTTAATGCGTTGACTAAATTTGATCGGTTTAACTAAAGTTGCTAATTTGACTAAATTTGACCAAATTGTCAATTTTGACAAATTTGGTGTCTAGGTTGACCGAATGTTCAATTTAACCAAGTTTGACCAATGTTGACCATTTTAATCAAGGATGACCAATTTGATAAAAGTTAACTAGTTTGACCAAATATGATAAATTGAGTTAATTGTGTGTTAGTATTGATTAAATGGTTGTTGTGGTAAATATTAGCTCATTTTAACCAAGTTTGACTAAACCTGACCATTTTTACAATGGTTGACCAATTTGACCAAGTTGACCAGTTTGACCAAATTTGATAAATTGGGTCAATTGGATGTCAATATTGACCAATTGATTATTGTGGTAACTCTTAGGTCATTTTAACCATGGTTTCACCAGCTATGTAAAGGGTTAACTTGGTGGTCAATGTGGTAGGTCTTTTGGTCCAAAATTGACCATTTTGATCAAGTTTGACTAATTTGACCAAAGTTGACTAGTTTGATCGAATTTGACCAATTAAGTGTTTATGTTGACCAAATGGTCAACTTTGACCAATTTGGTGTATGGGTTAACCAAAAGGTTCAATTTGACAAAGTTTGACCAAATTTAACCATTTTGATCAGGGTTGACCAATTTGACCAAAGTTGACAAGTTTGACCAAATTTGAACAATTAAATGTTTATACTAAGAAAATGGTAATTGTAGTAACTATTAGTTCATTTTAATTAATGTTTGACCAGTTAGGTCAAGGGTTAACCTGGTGTCAATGTGGTGGTCACTGGGTTCAAAATTGACTATTTTAACCAAGTTTGACTAATTTGACCAAAGTTGACCAGTTAGACCAAATTTGACAATTTAGTGTTTAGGTTGAGCAAATGGTCCATTTTAACTTATTTGATGTCTGGGTTGACCAAATGGTTCAACTTGACCAAGTTTGACCAGGGTTGACCAATTTGACCAGGGTTGACTAATTTGACCAAAGTTGACCAATTTGACCAAAGTTGACCAATTTGACCAAATTTGACCAATTGGGTCAATTGAATGTCTGTATTTATCAAATGGTTATTGTGGTAACTATTCGGACATTTTAATCAATGTTTGACTAGTTAGGTCAAGGGTTGAACTGGTTGTTAATGTGGTGGTCATGGGGTGGGTCGAAAATTGACCATTTTGACCAAGTTTAACAAATTTGACCAGTCTGAGTAAATTTGACCAACTCAATGTTTAGGTTGACCAAACGGTCCATTTTGATCAAGTTGGTGTCTGCGTTAACCAAATGGTTCAATTTGACCAAGTTTGACCAAAGTTAGCCATTTTGATCAGGGTTGACCAATTTGACTAAAGTTGACCAGTTTGACTAAATTTAACCAATTTGGTCAATCGGATGTCTGTATTCAAAAAATGATTTTTCTAGTAATAATTTAGTCTTTTTAACCAAAGTTTGACCAGTTAGGTCGAGGATTGACCTAGTAATCAATTTGATGGTCATTGTGTCCAAAGTTGACTATTTTAACCAAGTTTCACTAATTTGACCAAAGTTGACCAGTTTGACCAAATTTGACCAATTTAGTGTTTAGGTTGACCAAATGATCCATTTTGACCAATTTGGTGTCTGGGTTGACCAAATGGTTTAATTTGACCAAATTTGACTAAATTTAACCACCCGGGTTGACGAATTTGACCAAAGTTGGTTAAATTGACCGAAGTTGACCAATTGGGTCAATTAAATGTGTTTATTGACCAAATGGTTATTGTGGTAACTATTAGATAATTTTAACCAAAGTTTGACCAGTTTGGTCAAGGGTTGAGCTGTTGGTCAATGTGGTGGTCATTAGGTCCAAAATTGATCTTTTTGACCTAGTTTGACTAATTTGACCAATTTAGTGTTTAGGTTGACCAAATGGTCCTTTTTTACCAATTTGGTATCTGGGTTTACCAAATGGTTCAATTTGACCAACTTTGACTAAAGTTAATTATTTTGACCAGGGTTGACCAATTTGACAAATGTTGACCAGTTGTTGGCCTCAAATTTGAGGTATTTCTTTCCCCTCCTTAGAGCCTAGGATCTTGCCTTAGAACTTCCTATTTTTGACTCTCCTAGAGGATTAGACTGGGACCCACATTTTTTTAGAAATTCAAGGCATTTCTTCACTCCTTGAAGTTTAATATAATGGTTCTAAATCCTCAACACCCACTTGAGTCGATTAAAGCTGACATATTGAAGCTCATGTTGTGTTCTTATATGAATTTGAAAGCCCTAAGCAGACCCTACGACGTACAACGTTTGACTTTTTTATCGAGAGGAATATGCTTGACTATGTTTGTCGTTTATGCGAGGACTAGTCATTAATTTGCTCTTTATACGGCCCCAATCAGGCCAAAATAAATTCATTTTTCACGTGTTGCAAATTATTTTAAATGTGCCTCGAACTTCGGTGAACTTATCCGAATGACCCTGGATGATGAAACGAACCACACCAGTGTGCCCGGAACATCGATTTTAGTCGCGAAGGACATATGATTTGATAGCGCTTCGAATCGGGTCAAATTGTGCGTAATTTGATGAATTTAAATAAAAGAAAATTTAAAAAAGATTTTAAAACAAACAAAAAAAAACCTACGCACGCCTTTTCCCACTCGGGCCTCACCTCTTCCTCACGTGGGGAACTCACGCGAAGCCCTAACCATCGGCTCTCAAAGGTTACTCCTCCTTCTCCTCTCTCAAACGGCTCGGCCGGTTCCCTTCAACTTTCTTGTGCCCTAATCGAACTCTCACCTTCGGTAACCCTTTTTTGTAATCGTTTCTCCCGCCTAAGTGGATCTGATGACCTTCCTTCTTCTTAGATTGAGGGCTTCTCTTTTCTTTGGTGGTTTCTCGTCACCTTCTCGATCTTAACCACTGGTAAGTCCCTGCTTCTCGATCTTCACTGCTAGTAAGTCCCTAGTTTAATTTATGATGGCATGTATGTAAGAAGAAATTGAAAGTGTAGATGTTAGGCATGCAAATGTATACGAATTGAGTTATACATATGTAAATCTCTCATTTCTAATTTATTTTAATTCTTGCGGAAATTTATGGGGGGTGAGTACATACATACCACTCAATTTAAATGTATTTAAATATATAACATCTGAAATTTCAATGGGTTTTGTAGCATCTGGCATGGTCATACGACAACCTGACTAGTTTTGTTAAAATTGCCATGGTTGGAAAATATGTTGGACTATCTGATTCTTATATATCTGTAATTAAGGTCATTTTACATGCCTGTGTTGCTTGCTCTTTGAGGCCGTCAGCTGAATGGATTGCTGCTTCAGATCTTGAAGATGAAAGTATAAGATTGACTCCACAAGCATATGCCACTGCTTGCAACACCATTGAAGATTTTTGATGCATTTTGGTTCTTGGGGGATTTGGCGACTGTGGAGTTTTTGGAATGATATAGGCTGCTAAATTTGCGAGGGAGGACTCGTTCCTCTTGTTTTTCGGTTTCCCTTGAATAATAAACTTTGAGTTCAGCTTTATGAAATTTTTTTTTTACAATTCCTGAATCAAGATTATTTAACTTTAACCCATTGATCTGCCACTAATCATTCTTATCGAATGATAAAAACGTGATTTAGAATATTCCCTTTGATATTTTCTCTAAAAGACAAGGGTAAAAGGATTTTCCATGTGTTTTGCTCCTTCCAGGTTTCCAGTTTCACTATACCTTCCTTAACTTAAAGGGCTTCATTTTTTTTCTCAGTTTTTATATAATTACATATTTAACACCTAAACTTAATCTTTACATTCATACCACCCAAATCATACGTGTTTACAACTGAAAATTAAAAATTGGTTATTTCAATTATTGTGGGGGAAATATTATATGCTTGTCGGCCGTTAAAGTTTATGATATTGTTTTAAAAAAATAGTTTCATTTAATATATTTTGTTTTTTGGGAAAGGAGCTGCAGAGGCTCCCTACATGTTAATAAAGATAGTTCTTACAAGATACATCTTGACCTTCCTCACAAACGATCCAAAAAAATAACATACCCTCATGGCAACAAGCCAACAAGCTCTAGCCAACAAAACACTCCTATAAAGGGAATACAGCCATGAAGTACACCAGCAGGACAAGAAAACCGAGGAAATAAAGAGAACAAGCCATGGTGCCATAAAACCAATAAATCAACAGTTATGGGGGTTGGATCTAATATTGGGAACTGCTAACAAATCTCTATTCAGCAGATAATTTAGGGGAGTGGGAATGGAGGCTGAGATGTCACTGATGCTAGTAGCCAAGGCATTTCTTGCCAGCCAGTTTACTAGTCTGTTACCTTCCCTGAATATGAACTGAAATTGGTGCATACATTGGTCTTTAAGATTCTTTGATTTTATTCAGGCCACAATTGAAGATGCCAAGGGAGGGCTTCTTCAGTATCCATAGAAGTGATGATAGTGGATGAGTCTACTTCCACTATAAGAGATTTCCAATGAAAGTATGATGCAAGTTTGAAAGCCCAGTACACAGCTATGAATTCAGCCTCAAGAGCATCCTTAGCAGCCACTGGAATTTGGAAGAAAAGAATGCACCTTCCCATGGGATTTCTAAAAACCCCACCCCCCCCGACTCTCAGGGAGTGAAGCTACCATCGGTGTTAGCTTTGATATAAGGTGTTTGGGGGGTTGCTAAGTTACTAAAGTTATAGCAGTGGGGGGTCTTTTCTCTACTGTATTTAAGGGGCATATTTGAGGGAAGCCTTTCCATTTACTCAGCTTCCTGATAAAACTGATGCAATTGTGTGCCACTTTGATTGCACAAGGTTTGTGATCATTAAAAGCTGAGTGGTTTCTACATTTCCAAATGAACCAAGCAAGAATTAATGGAATTTGCCCCATCTTGGCCCTCTGCCAGTCATACCAACTGTCCCGGAAATTAAGCCAGGACAGGGTTAGCAGATTTACCATGAAATACTTTATGCATAGAGTCCAAACTTGCTGAGAAAAGCTACAATGGAAGAAGAGATGCCTAGCGGACTCCTCACTCTTTCTACACGAGTCTCGAGATGGAGGGTCCCCTCGGGCCTTTAAGTTTAAGCGGGTCATCGGTTGGTACAATATGGTGGAGCATTTTCCAATTCGAAGAACGACATTGATGGGGTGAGGTATTTATTCCGGATAAGTGAACCTCCGGGAATACCCGCCAGTTAACAACTTTATCATAAATTGATTTAGACAAACTTTGGTTTTTGTAAGCGACCCATATGATTCCGTTCGGCTTGTGGGTGATTATAGGAATTGAAGTAATATGCCGAGCCGAAGAAGTTTGGACCGGTGAATATAGTTTTGTCGGAGACCAAGAACCATTATCCCAGCGAATCAACAACACTCGGATTTGGATCCTTCGTAACATTAGGAGCAGGAGATAGCCACTCCTCGGGACACCATCCGTCCAACCAAAAGGACGGATTACCATGCCCAGACTCCCAGTGTGACCAAAGAATCGGCTTTATCCCCGACTTTTAACATGGCGAGTCCAGTATTCGGAATCCCCAATTTTCCTAGTAGCAAGAGAGGGATGTATAGCTTTGTAGTATTTACCTTTCATGAATTTTGCCCACAAGGAGTTCTGTGCTTTGAATTTAATCCACAACTTGCATTGGTTCACTAAAGAAAGTTGGTTCAAGCTTTTGAAGCCAAGACCACCGGCCCAAGTAGGTTTGGCCACCTTCTGCCAGGATGACCAATGAATCTGCTTCCTTTTCCCAGCCCATAAGAACCTATTAAAAATTCTTTCCATCTATACTTGGGTAGATTTAGTCATGGAGATCATCTGCAGAATATAAGATGGGAAGGTTGTGAGTATGCTTTTGAGAAGGGTAATTCTTCCCCCACTTGATAGGAAAGAATGAGACCAGCTTGCCAGCCGAGATTGGATCTTTTGCGGGATGGATTCAAAGTGTGTTTGCTTAACTCTTCCTTTGAGAAGGGGGACCCCAAGATAATTCAGATTTCCGAGTGAGACAAGAGAAACCAGGTGTACTCCCTTATCCAGTTTTTGAGGTTCATGGACGGTTTACAAGGGCGGATAATGTGGCATTTACGCGAGTTAAGGCTCATACCAGAAGAAGATTGAAACAATTGGAGACATTTCATTAAATGTTTGACTGTGTTCTTCTGAGCATTGGAAAAAATTATTACATCATCTGCATACATAAGATGTGAGATATGCAAAGTTGATCTATGATGATATCTGTGGTGTTGTTGTGTGAAGGCTTAAGAGTTAAGCATTCTGGAAAGATAATCCATGGCCAATATAAAAAGAGTGGGGGACAAAGGATCACCTTGTTTGAGCCCCCTACTTGCTTTAAAATTTCCCCAGGAGCAGCCATTGAGAAGGATGGAATGGCTAGTGGACTGAAGCCATCTGCTAATGATATTGCAGAACTGCATAGAAAAACCTTTAGCAGAAAGTACATCCATCAGGAACTTCCAATCAATAGTGTCATATGCTTTACTGATGTCTAATTTGTAAATGAGGTTACCCCCCTGTAAGTTTTATCTAAATCCAGCAGCAACTCCTGTGCCAGTAGCACATTGTCAGAAATAGACCTTCCCTGAACAAAAGCTGATTGGTTAGGGGAAATGATCTTATCTAAATGGGGCTGAAGTCTATTCACCAGGATTTTACTGATAATTTTGCTGATAACAGATGACAAGCAAATGGGCCTATAATGATTCCAGTTCTTAGCTGATTCAGATTTGGGGATCAACACAATATTTGAGTGGCTGAAGTAGTTAGGTATATTCTGACCCTGGAAGAAAGATTGAATAGAGCTGCTGACCTCCCTTTTAACCAGGTGCCAAGCCTTCTTGTAGAAATCTGCTGTGAAACCATCAGGTCTCTGCAGTCTTGTTGCTATCAATGGTGGAGAGAGCATTCCAGATTTCTGTTTCATTGGGTATATCGCTTAGATTTGAGAGAGTTAACAAACTGCATTTCCCTCATAAAGATAGAGCTCTCTAGATCATTTCTCACACTGTTGGTGGGTTCGGGGAGAGTGCTCGAAGTACTTAACGACATCCATGGCAATAGCAATATTATCATTCAGAGTGTTACCATTATCAGATTGGATGGTATGCACAGTGTTGCATTTCCTTTTGTATTTGATAAATGCATGAAAGAATTTGGTATTTCTGTCTCCTTCCTTAAAAATATTGACAGCTGTTTTTTGTTTTAAAACCTGTTCCTGCAGTTGGATAGCTGTAAGTAAGTCTTCATGAGCCTGATAGATCTCACTTTCTATAGAAACATCAGTCTTAATCTTCTCCTCCAGCAGGTTTACTTTGTATTGAGCTACATCCACAGCCTTGAAAATATCCCCCATTGTATTCCAATTCCATTTCTTTAAACCTTTAGCAACTTTTTGGTGGAGCAAGCATAAGTTAAGCCAAGGATCAGAATGGTGCACACCATTCCAATGATCGACCACCACTTTCGAAATGAGTCCTGAGTAGACCACATATTTAAATACCTGAATGGGGTTTGCTGGGGAGTTTGGGGTGGGGCAGTAATGGTAATAAGTATGGATCTATGATCAGACCCAGCAAATTGGAGATGAGTGACAAAAGTGAAGAGGAAGTGTTGTTGCCAGCAATCATTTACCAAGATTCTGTCCAATCTTTCCCAAATTCTTCCTCTTTTCCATGTATACTGAGGTCCCTTGTAACCCAGATCGTAGAGAGCAGCTTGTGAGATATTGTTACTAAAGGTACTCATTGTAGCTATGTTAGGAGGTCTCCCACCCGAGCTTTTCGAAGAATTCGAATGCGGTTAAAATCTCCCCTACCGACCAAGGGAGGTGCAGATTAGATCCAATAGAGTGGAGCTTGTTCCATAGCTCCTGTCTATCAGCTTTGGAACACCCTGCATAAATAAAAGAAGCCTCACCATTATGGCCATTTATCTTAAAGGAAATATGGATGAATTGCCTGTCATCCACAAGAATAGACCAAGTAACTTCAGATCTGCATAATAACCAAATTTTGTTGCTGAGATTTGAAAAATGAGAGAAGCCATAGAAATTTTTAAGAATTTTATTAGGATGTTTGTGAACCATAGGTTCCAGTATAACAATACACCAAAATTTGTGCTTCTTGTTGAGGTTGATCAGCCTATTAAGAGATAGGGGGTGAGCAGCCCCTCTGATATTCCAGCAAATTAGATTAATCATTAGACTTTTTGGTGGGGGGATGTAGGGATGATTGAGATCTTGATCTAGTTCTACCTCTGGTGACTGGAGCAGCAGCTAGGAGGCTATCCATTTCTACAGGAGAAGGAATGGAGTTTGTCAATAAGAGAGCTTTATGATTTTTCTTCTTCTTCTTTGGGGAGATGACATGCCACTCACCATCCATCAGTTGCTCCTTAGAACCAGCAGGCAGGGAGGAAGGAGGGGTGATAATGGAAATAGGGTCACATTCTTTCCTCATTCTACCTAAAGGGGAAGAGGGCTGGGCAGGGCCTTCAATGGGAGAAGAGTGAGTAAGTAGGGGGAGACGGCCATTATGGGATGACCCAGGAAGCAGCTCTGGAGTAGGGGACACAAGGGGAGAGAGGGGGCAAAGGATTGAAAGAGGCCAATGGAAGGAGAGTGGGGTGCCTGGTGGGAGGTTGGATTAACAAAGTCATGGCCAAGAGTGGAAGGAAGTGGGGAATTATGGGTAATTTGGTCAGTAGAGGGGGAAAGAGAATGCAGCCCTGAAGGAGATGCCACCAAAGGTTGAGGGGCACGATTGGGGGCACTCGGAGAGGGGGAATCCTGTGTGGCAGCAGTACGGGGGGCAAGGGGAGGTAGGCTGTGAAGCAAGGGTTTTGGTGCAGGACCAAGAAGACCAGGGGAACTAGCAGCAATAGGTTTAGAGGTTCCAGCCCTCCTATAATGGGGGTTCAATCTATAACACCTGTCCAGAGTATGCCCAAACATCCTGCAGTGGCTACGCGTAGTAAGGCTTCGCTCCATCACAACCTCCCGCCAGGCAGCCTCCTCATCAGAGCCCACCCAAATCCTTGAAACTTCAGGTAAGGTCACATCTCTTTCCACCAAGACCCTAGCAGCTGCAGGTCTGGCTCTATTGACAGTGGGGTTATTAGCCCTCATAGGGGTTCCCAAGCCTTTAGCTATATTAAAGAGAGCATTTTGGTTAAAGTACCTGATTGGTAAATCAGGAAACTTAAACCAGATTGGCACCACAGGTGGTTCCTTCCTTGGATTGAAATGCGGAGTCCACTTGCCAGTCTCATTTCGGATCCAAGCAATAATGACTGCTTTTTTGGCAAACAAACATGCATAATCCTCCTCAGTGGACAATTGAATTAGTAAGTGTCTTCCATCAAGAAGTCCCAACTGCCATTGTCCCATAAACTGGATGGAGTTAAAGTACTATCTAACTAGCTCCATTTTGGAATGCCCCAAAGCAAATTTTCCTATGAGAGTAAGCTTTACTTCCTCATTAAGTTGTTTGAGTTCCTGGTTAGTAAAGAAGACAGCTGGTGCTCCATCTTTAGTACCAGTGTGGTGAATGAAGGGACAAGAGACTCGACCAGCAGCAACATCATGAAATTGTTGGGGGAAGAAGGTGTTATCAGGGTTGGTTTCAATGTGGTTCCTGTTACCCACAACACTAGCAAAAGTGGCCTTAGCCCATTGAACATTTGTCTCCAAATCTACTGGGATAGCCATCACCCAGCAGCTGAGAGCAAAACCCACCCAAACCAGAGACCAAAGCAAGCCAAGAACAAGCAATAGAACAGTAAAAATTCAAATTGAGGAAGCCCGGGAAGGCTCTTCCACCCAAAGAAGTCCCAAATGGGTTGCTCAGAAGGGAACCACCAATCTTATCAGCTACTTTCCTTACCTCCGACCAGACAACCAACAGAGAAGGCGCCGCCGACGAGCTCATGCTAGAAACCCTAGCAGAGCAAAATCAGCCGCCACCTCAAGCTCCATTATATATTAGTTTCATTTAATATATATATATATATATAGTTTTAAAAAATAACATTTTAATTTTTTAAATAAGAAATCAAACTGATCCCATATAATCAATACTTTAAATAATCAAGCTCTTCATTACAATACATGTATCTATCTCGAGGAATGGATACATTACTTCATGATGAGACTTGTTCAAATAAACTAAAGATTCATGACATCTGTTTGGTCTGCGAACCTTTTGTTTTGATCGACAATTTCCTTCATCTAATATGAAGGAATTAGATAGAGTTTATATTAATAGGGGTATTAAAGTTTCCTGTAAGGGCAAGTCCCTATAGTTAATTATATTTTAGATAACCAAAGTTAACTAAGAAAACACTTGATAAAGATAAAAATTTATTTTATCCATGAATTCCAAATGGTAGGTTTCTTTAAGAAAATGTGGTGATAGAAAATCCCATAGGTGAATGACTCAAATTTCCGAACATTTATTGTAGGAGTCCAATGGGAAAGACAAGGACCTCGGAAAATCTCAGTGTCTTTCCAAATTATCCTATTGTTTAACTCCAATTTTAGAGATTTATCCGATGTTTTATCCTGCCGATTTTAATATTTAGGACTTATATTCACCTGATACCGATAATGTGAATAACCTGGAAGATAGGAAGATTTATGTCATATTAGATGACCACCTTGGAACCTAAGACAAGTTAGGGCTTATATTGCACAAAGTGCAAAAGCCTAAAGGGATAAAGTGAGGGTTTATGCTGCACTAGGCAAACTACCTCGAAGTCCTATGGCTTGTTTTTTTAATTACTAAGGAGTTTTACTGTTGAAGATGGTCGTGTTGCCTCATCGCGCATGCTACAAACTCCTCGTCGTAGCAGGTTTAGTTTAAAGAAGTGTAAATTTGAGAAGAAAAGAGATATATCATGTCATAGAAAGTTGAAAATTGAGGTGGCTTAATATTTTATTAGGGGACAATGTTTAAGTTGATTAAGTGGAACCAATTAAGATCCCACGGTTCCATCATCCGGTCCACTATTTTCTTCAGATTCACTTTGTCCAGGTGAATTTACTAAACTCGTCTTAATAAGTTCCATTCTTAAGGTCTGACCACCTATAGGAGATTTCCCCTGCGCTTCCTCATGCTTGGTCTCTTTCTCCCAAAAGCTGGAGGTTAGGCCTTAAGCATATGAAAACTCCCAGTGAAACAAAGAAGATTTGAACTTCTAAGGGCAAGGGTTCCAAGACTAGTCTTCTAAGAAAGTCACTAGGAGAGTCCTATGGCTCGACCCTAGTCTATTCTAAAGAGAGATTAGACCTCAACCAAAAGTGAGGTAAAAAATGATTTAGTTGTACAAAAATGTGTTGATTCAGATATTTCCTTGGTTTCATCAATACGCCACTTATCATATGAGCCCAATGAGGATGGTCACAAGCCATCATTGAAAGAGAAGTTCCAGTCTCTGTATTCTCCTAAGGCCTTTGAAATGGTATCGTCATTTTTTTCCTCTAGACTCTTAAAATATTGTTCTGAAGCTCTTTGGAAATTTGGAAGTTGGCATTAAGGTGGCTTGCATGAGGTCGAATCCTAAAATTTTAAGAATCATATTTACTTTAATTAACAGAAAAGATATCTTGAGAATATGTTAGTCTTCTTTATTTTGGATTTTAGATTCTTCTTTGGGTTGAATAAGAAAGCTTTATTTGCTTTTGATGCATATGAAATTATCAAAGTGGTTTATAAGTTGAGAAATTAGGGCAAAGGAAATGATACACAAACTTCTATATAATGCTTTTATAGCTGAAAGTTCTAAATCAATAATGAATTATAGATGCCCTTTTCACCCTTTAAGTTGTGGGCATTTCAATCCTTACCCTTAAGAATTTTGTGAAATGACAACAGATGCTACACTTGCATGACAATAGATGCTACACTTGCACGACAACAAATGCTACACTTACACGACAATAGATGCTACACTTGCATGAGAACAGATGCTACACTTGCAAGGTAACAGATACTACACTTGTGAAGCAATAGAAACTTCACTTGTAAAACGACAGGAAATGCTACAATTGAAAGAGTCCAAATACCACACATCAAACATCACATACCAAACACATCACACTTTAAACACTACATATCAATCACGCATTACACACCAAACACTATACACCAAATACCACATACCAAATACTACACACCAAACACCACACATTAAAACATTACACATCAAACATCACGCACTAAACCTTGCACACTATACACTACACAACACATATTACACATTAAATACAACATGTTAAACACTACACATCAAACACTTCATATCAAACACTATATATAAAATATTATACAACGAATACCACATACTAAACACTATACACCATACACTATACACTAGAAACTCCACATCAAACATCACACACCAGATAATACACATCAGATATTACACTTTTAAGAGTTCAGATACCACATGCAGATACTACACTTCTAAAAGTTAAGATACTTCATATTAATTCAATCCTCGATTAAGTGGTAGGGATTAAAACTGCCCAACTCTAGGATGATTTGTTGGTGACTTTAGTTGAGATTGATATAAAGACTTCAATATTTCGGGTTGCCTGTGGGATCGTGATAAACAAAGAAGTCTAGACTGAGCCTATCCCCAAGTTGAATTCTTATTTTCCCACTTTGATTGTCATATGCTTATCGCCAAACTCATTTATTAATATGAAAACACTTGTAATTACAGTTGCTTTTTAGGCATCAGTAGAATTAGCCTGGTACACAACTTCTTTATTTATTTACCACACAGTTCTTTTATTTTTCTTACTATATATTGTTGCGCAGTTCTTTTTTTTCATTATTGTACATACCTACTTATATTCATGTTTCTAGTTATTACTTTTATGGCAAGTTTATACATAACCCTAGGATAGGTCGTTTGAGGCATGGTTTCTTTTTTCTCTCTTCTATCTCTCCTCTTCACTGGACGAGACGACGATGTGGTCGAGTGAAGATTCATCTTCGTGCATTGAATGAGATGATAACAGTCGGAAGAAATAAGAACTTCAACTGAACTTTTGTAGACACAAATAACACACACCCATAGAACGTCGAGGTTGTTCATTTGGTACGACGTAAATTCTCACACCATCTTTTAGGACTTAGTACGATTGTATATCGTACGATCCAAGTCCTAAATTGTTTAGGATTCTTGGTAGTCGTTTGACACGACATAAATCCTCCTATTTTCTCGGGAAATTTGCATATGTCATGCAAATATAAGTCCTGAATATCTAAATAATTTGCAGAACTAAAACATTAAATATAATTTTTCTATGAAAGACGTAAAGCTAAATTATGGGTTAGTTGAGATGTCACTGAAGCTTCTTCAGTATCTTCGACATCTCCTACTCTTCACTCCTTTGAGTTCCTAAAGTAACTGTTTTACATTGAGCCTTTCCCTTTTAACTTTCTTATAAGAAACCGTGAAAACCTAAACGTTGATATTCTTGAAGACGAAACCCATGATCATAATCGAGAGTTTTCTTAGGTGATTTCAGTTGTCTAAGATGTAATTAAATATAGGGGCTTGCCTCTATTGGGAATTAAGAACCTAGATTAATCTAAACCTTATCTAATTTGTGTATTAGATAAGGGAATTTGTCGGCTATAAAATTCGCAGACTAAAATATAGTCATATATTTTTAAGTTTAGATAGTTAATCCTACTAACAAGAGATATGCTCATCTTTCGAGATGATATATCACTTATGGTATCGTGCTCAATTATTTAAGCTATTTCATACCTGAGATCTATTCGGTCTCGTTATTTTCAAAATATAAAAAATATACCATCATTTTCAAGATCAAAACTACATTAGATATTACATCAAATTTAATTTTTAAAATTTTATTTTTAAAGATAAAAATGACCGACAATTTCTGGCGACTCCGCTGGGGACTAGTTCCTCTCTCCATTTTAGAACATGAGGATTTCTCTTCATACATCGGTAGTGTGCCCATATTCCTAGTGGGCCAGACTATCATTCTTCCATTGATGTGCTTCGCTCATTTCTTCCTTGAGCAAATATTGTTAACTACTTTTTTATTATGGAGCCACTGTTTAATCATCCTTAAATAGAGAGGTTCTGAAATCTTTAAATCCTAAAAGAGGGGTAGACCCCTAATAGATGTGGTAGGTTAGGTGCGACTTATCGAAGTGAGTCCGTTGCGAAGTCGACGTACTCCAAATCTCCGACCGGGTCCTACGGTAAATTTTACTCTCACAACCTTCCATTTAAACCCCAAAAAAAATATAATTTGTTAAAATTTTAAAACAAAAAAAAACATTTTAAAATATTACAAATATACAATAATAAAACAAGCATCAAAAATTGAAAGCACATGAATTCATAAGACTAAATTAAGTCCTTATGTTGAAATTGTAAGGTACAGGACGTCACTAATTTTCTAAAAATTCTTCAAATAACAGAGACAATGTCCGCGCCAAATTTAGTCTTCTTGTTTAGTGGCATACTACCTTGTGAAAAAGCTAACCTCTAAGCAAGATCAAATATCAAGTTTGGAACCAACCTCAATGATGTCGAAATCATTCTCGGCAAAGCACCCAATGTCTTCTTCAAAAAACTACTCCTGTAATAGAAGGTTCTGCAGTGGAATTTTCCTTCACTTAGGAAGCCTAAGGTTAAGGAGACTCGATAATTTAACCACCAAAATCACAATTACACTAGAGTTCGACTCAAAGAAGGATGACCGTCTAAAAGCTGCGATTGACTTTATGATAATTGAAGGAATGTCTACGCTATGTTAAGGAGACTTTGGGCCGACATTGTTTGATTTTCTGAAGAATAAAGAAAAGATAAATGTGATGAAGACTACGATATGCCAGCTTATATGGAGGAAGAATTCGCTGAAATTAACGTCATCAAGACGATGGCCATATCATCCTTGCTTGATGCTCCATCACCTACTGGGGAGAATGCCTGGGATGAGTGTCAAATGGCCATTCAGCAACGTGACGAACATATCAACTACCTCGAAAAGAAAATTGAAGAAATGATGACCATTGTGGCTACTATTCATGGTCAGTCACAGTTACCGCCGATAGCAGCTCCAAAGATGAGACAGCCACAAATTGTTCGCATTACATATGAAAGAAAATAGCCTGCCTCTGATGAACAATTGAAGAAGAATTCAGTTCAGGGTTCGATACCATAAAAGGATATTAAAAAACTTGATAGAACAACAGGTGAGGGAAACCTTGGCTCTATCCAAAGGAGGAGCATCGATTCTGAAGGGTAGACCATACTTTGAAGAGTTTGATTTTGTCCAATATTCCAAGGGTTTTATACCACCTTAGTTCAAGACTTTTGATGGAACGAGAAATCCCCGACAGTAAGTGGCACATATTTGAGCCAGTTGTTGCAATGCGGGAGGTAGTGATGCACTATTATGTCGACAGTTTGTTTGCAGTCTTTCGGGAGTCACCTTTGACTGATACATAGATCTACCAAATGGTTCAGTAAAGTCATTCGTGGAGATGGAAAATCTTTTTGTCAATCGCATTATAGGAGTTCAACACCATATCACCGTTGGTGATCTTATGATAGAGAAGAAGAAATTAGGTGAGACTTTGGTGGAATACATATTGCGCTGGAGAAATCTCAGATTGTGATGTGAACCACAGCTCCAAGAACAACATGCAATTGAGATTCTGTTGAAAAAAATCCACGGTCCAGTAGCTTTTATGTTTAAAGGATTCACAATTAAAAAATTTGAGAAAAATTACTCAATAAAGCCAAAAGTTTGCAAGAGGAGGCCAAACAGTTGAAATTTCTAGAAAGGACCAAAAAGCCAAAGTCGGTGGATACATGACCCACTTTTTAATGTTTACAAAAATAGCAACGACACCAAAAATTTGATCCCTCTTAATATATATTTAATTTTATGATGGAATGTATAATGTGGATTCTACGCAAGTATACGTATCGTATCAAGTAATACATGGCTCTAGTGGGTCCTGGTTATCGATCCCACAGTGGAAGTTTTAAAAGATTTGTAATGAACTAAATTTAAAGGATTTACTTACTAATATAGTATACGGAATTTAGAATACTTAACTAAAGCGATCTAAAGTAACTAATACTTTAAATAAAGTTGATTTAAAGATTTCAGAAAAAGTATCATTCCCCTTGTTTTTAGAAACTTAAGTGAATGATGAATTCAAATAGATTTTTTTATTGTATTGTGACAAATAGGAGCATTCCTATTCTTTACCCTTTGTTCCAGGTGCGAAGAACATTGACTAGTCCTATGCTTGATTACCGAATCCGCGTGCTAGCCGGGAGGATACCGGCCGCAACTTCGTAGCTCCCACGTTCCCCTCACTTGAGGGCTAACATCTACACTTCAGCTCTCAAACAATAGGACCAAATTGAATATTTTAGTCTGTCACACTAAAATGTCCAATTCTACGTCCGATAAATAATATTTCTCTCTTTATTTACACCCTCCTTACAAGGCTTTTGACTTCCCTGAATATTGGATGTAATCTTTACTATAGTTGATAATTCAACATATTTTAACAATTCAATCGTCAGATTGAAAGTAAATTAAGTTTTAAGTAAAAGATTATCACAATTTATTTTAATATATTATGCACTTCTATTTAATTTCATCAATTCACATAATTTCATAAATAAGGAGAAAGACTAAGAAAACTACTCAGAATGCATGGGAATTAAACAAGCATAGATTTCATTTAAAGTTAACAACAATAAACAAAGATACTTATCTCAATTTCCTCCCAAGCGTACTCTCAAGTTCCTTTGACTTTTCCTTCTAGTACAGCACACTTCTTAACTCACTACTTACACTTACTCACACTAAACTTCAACTTAGACTCAAAAGCGCACTAATAGAATACTCTAAGACTCCTAAAATAAACACACACATACTAAAATTCGTCCTCTATTTATTGAGGTAGACAAAGGTCCAAGGGGTACTTAAGCACCTCTTCAAAAAGCGTCCAGGTTCAATGTATCTGGCATTTTGAACGGTCTCGCCGTCGGCGAGAAACGACCTCGCCGTCAGCGGGGCTTCTAGAAGGTCTTCAAACCGCGCGATTTCGCTGTCGGCGGGCTCGGGCTCGCTGTCGGCGAAATAGTTGCAAACCTTTAAGAAATTCTCTTTATAATCTCGCCGTCGGCGGGCTCGATTTTGTCGTCGGCGACATAGTTCATTTTGCATGTATTTCTTCCTTTTTTATCCAAATTTGCTCTATTTTATGTTTTTTTCTTCCATCACTTATAAATCTTCGTTCCTGCAATAAAATAAAGAAAATACATTTCTTTAAAGTGCAATTTCATAAAAAATAGGTATGAAATTCTTAACATATTTTTCTGTGATCAAAATCCCCCAAACTTAATTATTACTTGTCCTTAAGTAATTTTTATACTAAATAAAAACAATGATTTTTGTAATAGAATTTTTTTAATTCAAATAAACTATGAATTAAATTTAAATAATAGTATAGTAAAGTTAAATAGAAATATTTTTAAGTAATTAAATTAACTTTATAGATATAAGATTATTTAGTTATCAGATCTAAGATTTCTAGCTCTCTATTTATTTCGGAATGACTATATTTGAAAGAGTAAATTACTTAAGATATTTAGATGATAGGAAGTTCAAGAAAACACTATTTAGTAAAATACTAATCTATATATATAAGTTTAGAAATATATTTGAGTTTTATCCTTTAGGTTGATTTCATTGAAGCCAATTTTTTGATAAGGCATCTCCTCAAGCTTCTCCTCCCTTATATTTTTCTTTTCTTTTCTTTTTTTCTTTTTAGATTGATTTTCAATCCTTCTCTTTTTCTTTTTCAAGTGAGGATTACTGTATCTTGATAGCCTGTTAATAATTTTGAACTTCAACTTTCTCTTCATAAATTTAAAACTTAAAATATTTCTTTGCTTATATGTATTTCATAGCCTTTACTTCATTGAGTTTCAATCTCTTCTTTTTCACTTAAATACTTAAGAATTTCAATTTTTAGAATATAGTTTCCCTTACTTTAAATAGTTTACTATATTCTTATTCCTTTTAACCAAATATCTTATTCTATTAAATTAATTTGGATTTCTAGAAATATTCTATTCAACTTTCTATAATAATTATATAAATTAATTCAAGTTACCGAATTAAAAATTATTACGAGAAAATCAAATAATATATATATATATATATATATATATATATATATATATATATATATATATATATATATATATATGGACGAAGTAACTACCTCAACTCGTTAAATTCACCCTAATTAGCAAGTTCCAACTAGATCACCCTAAAATTGAAGCAGTCAGAAATTTCTTTTCTAGCCTTGCATTATCTGGCTCTTGAAAGCTTGGATTAATTGATGGGAGGCATCTTCTAATCAGACTTTCAATGGAGGAGGACTATGCCAGACTTTTTGGCAAGCAAGCAGTTGTCATTGCAGGTGCTACAATGAAAATTATTAAACGGACACTCGATTTCGATCCCACTAAAGAACCCCCTATAATTCTCATGTGGTTTAAGCTCCCCGATCTACCCATCCAATACTACCATACAAATGCCATCTTTAATATCGATCAAGTGCTCGGGCACACCTTTGAAAGTTGATTCCCCAACCTTCGACATGGCCGCACTCGCCGCCGCCCGGCCCAGGTTGAAAGAGATGTCACTCTCCCTGATCTCAAAGGTGTTTGGGTCAAGACTGGAGAGAATGAACGTTTATGGCAGGAATTTGAATTAGAGAACATGCCTCTCATCGCTCTCATCTGCGAATGTTCGGCCATATGGAAAACTCATGCTATAGATCGCACCCCCCAAACAGGAAAAAAACTTCTGCACCAAGAGCTGGACAGAAGGTTGCAATTGAAGCCTCAGAACCCACTAATACCACTCCACCATTCCCAAACATCCCTTCACTGGTCATCCAAATGGAAGCTTCTACTAATTTAGTCAACACTACTGAACCTGCTGAAATGGTAGCTGCTGAAGTAGTTACTATGCAAACTAACATTTTGCCTACTGAAAGGGTAGCTGCTGATACTCATTTATCTGTGGATTATCAAGCAGTTATTGCTGATAAACCTTCAGTATTACCTACCACTGATAACTTGGATTCTCTTCCTCCTGCAACCACACATGTTTTGATGACAGACTCTGTGAATAAAAGGCTAGCAGACTCTATGGGGCATGCTGGACCAGAACCTCAATCTACCATCAATTTTGCCAACATTACTCACACCCAGGATGAGTTGAATAATGTCTGGCAGATTCAGAAAACACACAAAAGAAGAAAGAGCAAAACTGACATCAAAAATTTAAATGACCCCCATAGCAATAATGACCCTCCTGATCTCTCTCCATCTGCCCCCTATAATACCAGGGGGAAAGGCGAAACTTCCTTATGATAAACATCCTTTGCTGGAATATAAGAGGAGCTACCCATGCTTCCTCCTTAAAAAGATTAAAATACCTTGTTAAATTTCACCAACTTTGGTGTTTTGCTCTCCTTGAACCCATGGTTTCTGTCAACCAATCCCTCATTCTCAAAAAATTCCCACACTTCTCCTTTGCCACAAATATTAACAACAAAATTTGGCTTTTTGCCGTATCCGAACTTCAATGGACAAGCTTGTGCTTGATCATCCTCAATTTCTTCACATTCATTTTTCTATTGCGCAGCTACATGGGTTTGCCACCTTTGTTTATGCTAGCCGCAATGCCCATCAACAACAACTCCTTTGGAATGACCTCTACCAATCGAGCTTATCCATTCAGCCTTTTTGGATACTTGGTGGAGACTTCAACCGCCTCTCCTCACCCACCGAAAAGAAAGGGGGTAATCCCCTCAAGCACACTTCCATGTCTAACTTCAATAAATTCATACAGATTCATCTCTTCGATTTGGGCTTCCTTGGGCCCAAATATACTTGGAAAAGGGGCAACACTTGGGAAAGGCTGGATAGATACTTAGTTAATTCTACATGGATGCAATGTTTCCCTTTCACTTTCAATAAACACCTTGCTATGACCTGCTCTGACCACAAACCTCTACTGTGCACCATAAGCAACTCCTTTTTTAGAGGTGGCAGCCCCTTCAAATTCCAGAACATGTTGATTAAGCACCCTGATTTCCTTGATGAATTGAAGCAGGCTTGGATAGCTGACAGCATAAACCCCTGGACTACTCTTTGGTAACTTCACAAAAACACTGCTAAACACCTCAAATTCTGAAACTGGAACTCCTTTGGTAATATTGAGGAGAATATCAAAGCTGCTGAACAAGAGGTACTCACTATTGAAGCTGAAATTCACCAGGGACTGAAATCTGATGCTGATCTACTTGCTGCCAATGCTCACCTACTCTCTCAAATTTCCTACCAAGATCTTTACCTACAACAAAAAGCTGCTTCTTCCAAGTTCATTGAGGGAGACGAAATACCAAATTTTATCATGCATGTATCAACCATAGAAGAAAAAACAATATGATCCTCTCAATTACCAATTCTGCAGGAACCAAACTGAACACTGCAAATGAGATTGCTGATGATGCAGTATCCCATTTCACCACTTTATTTCAAAGTTCTAATCCACAGAGAGCACACATCTATCCTACTCTTTTCCAGGACACCTTTCAATATGTTAACAACCTTGTACTCACTCAGCCACCCACTGATGATGAAATCAAAGCTGCTTCGATTCCATTGATGGAAATAAAGCTGCTGGCCCTGATGGCTTCACTTCCTCATTCTACAAAGCAAGTTGGCATATTACAGGACCTGCTGTTATCTCTGCCATACAAAGTTTCTTCTTGGGTGTGGATCACCCCAAATACCTTACAACTACAACAATCATTCTCATCCCAAAGAACAATATTAGAGCCAGCTGGGGGGACTACAGGCTAATCAGCCTAACTACAGTCATTTCCAAGATCATCAGCAAAATACTTGTTACAAGGATCCAGCCTCATTTGCACAGACTAGTTACTGAAAACCAAGTCGCCTTCATTCAAGGAAGATCCATTTCGACAATATTCTTCTTGCCTGAGAAATGTTACCGGACTCGGACAAAAAATGCAGGGTTCATAATGCTATCTTCAAACTTGACATCCAAAAAGCCTTTGAAACCATCAGTTGGGACTTCATCCTTGACATCTTGACTGATAGAGGCTTCCAACCAGCTTTCACCAACCTTATTAAAAGATGGTTATCCTGCAATGCTAACTCTATATTGGTTAATGGTAAACTGCATGGCTTCTTTAATGCTACTAGGGGCATCAAACTAGGTGACCCCCTTTCTCCTACTATCTTCATCTTGGCCTTTGACTACATTTCCAGACTTTTGGAAGATCTTTTCAACAGCTCTCCCCACCTTGCTTATCACCATAAGTCCAACATTATCATCAGCCACTTATCCTATGCAGATGACCTCATCATCTTCTCTAAAGCTTCTAAACCTCGTCGTCGTGGCCATACATCACTCGCTATTTCATTTCCAAGAGACTTCTGGAATGAACCTCAACATCCACAAGTGCAATTTCTACACTGGCTTAAATGTTCCCACTGAACTGAACCATTGGATTACTGACCTCACTGGCTTCTCTCAGGCTAAACTCCCCATCAACTACCTTAGTGTACAATTGTTGAAAGGCAGGGTGAAACAGACACAATTCAACACTGTCATTGACAAAATCAAAAACAAAATCAACTGTTGGTCCAATTCCTTTCTCTCCAATGGAGGCAGAATTACACTCCTCAAAAGTATACTCCTATCCTTTCCCTCATATGCTTTACAAATGTTTAGCATCAAGAAAAGCACACAGAACATTTTGGCCAAATTATTTAACAATTTTCTATGGTCTGGACAACATAAAAATTATCACTGGTTCTCTTGGAAGAAAGTGTGCAAACCTCTTTTTGCTGGAGGTCTTGGCTTCAGGGACTTCACACACATGTGCTTGGTTAACTGGTGCAAATTATGGATCCGTTTTAGAGCTCAGGAGAGTCTTTGGGCCAGATTCTTAAAAGGAAAATACTGCAGGCACCATCATCCATCTTCTGCTACATACAAACCTGGAGATTCTAAACTTTGGCACAAGTTTGTAACTATTAAATCCCAAGCTGAAAATCTTTTCATATGGAACCTGGGTGAAGGAAATTTACATTTCTGGCTTGACCAATGGTTATGGAATGGTGAGAAGCTCCAAAGAAACAATATTTCTTACACTCCAAACTCTAAAGTGAAGGATTTCTGGAGTGACAACCAGTGGAACTACTCCCTCATCAATAGCATCCTCTCTAATGATCAAGCTCATAATGTTCTCAACACCCCCCCAGTCCTACCCAAAAAGATAAACTGATTACCAAAAACCCACATTCACAAAAACTCACTCCCTTTATTTACCAACATTTTCATTGCTGGCCTAAAGTACCCTGGGGTCAACCTATTTGGAACAAATTTCTTTCACCTTCCATGTCTTTTTTCTGTTGGAGACTATGGCTAAACATCCTCCCCACAGATGATATCCTGAAGCTAAAGGGTTTGAGGGGACCCTCTGTGTGCTCATTATGTTCTGCTGATAATGAATCCCTGGACCATCTCTTCTTTTCTTGTCCCTTCTCTCAAAAAGTCTGGCAATCTTTGTTACAAGTCCTACATGTCAACACTCTCCTTCTAACCTGGAAATCCTTTGCTATTTGCTAGGCTGATTGGGCTATTGTCAAACTTGACACCATTTCTTGTATGGTTTCCTGGTTCATTTGGATGGCTAGAAACAATGCCAAATTTCACTCGCAACCACCATTAGCCACTAAAGTTGCCTCCAACTGCCTTATCTATTTACAAAAAATTATCACTCATCATAAATTCCCAAATATTTGCATCAATTAGATTCCACCCCCCCAAACCTCCCCTGTGAACTGCTGTTATTGGTTCCCTCCTCCACCTCCCTCTTTAAAGCCAACACAGATGGAAGCTTTACTCATAACTCAGCTGGTGTCGGGGGCCTATTCAGAAACTCTTTGGGTAAATGCCTCCTTCTTTTCTCCTCTCCAATTGTGTCTGAAGATGCCTTAGAAGCTAAAACCATTGTTGTCTATTGGGCACTGCGGATTGCCCAAAATTGCAACATCAAACCCCTTATTATCGAATTTGATTCCATGAGCTGCATCAAGATTCTACAAGATAGAGAGACCCCTCCTTGGTACATCCACAGGTGGCACACCAAGATACATCAACTTAGCTCTTATCACAGCTGCTCTTTTGTCTACACTCCCAGAGAGGCCAACCAACCTGCACATTGGTTGGCCACACATGGATGTCAAAGTGATAACCCCATCATTATAATACATCCTCCCCCCTCAACTTAAAAGGCTTATACATGGAGACAAGCTCAGTTTACCTTATCTAAAGACTGCTTAACTCATCTTTGTATTTATGGTACTATACTTATTTATAAACTTTTTTGTTTATATAAAAGTATACACCTTTACTTTTACAGTGGAGTGACTTTTGTATGTGAGAATATTTTGTCTCTTACTTTATACATTTTGTAATCCTCATGATTAACGAGTAAGGAGCCTTTGAGCTCTTTCGGTTTAAATATATATATATATATATATATATATATATATATATATATATATATATATATTGGAATTAGAAATTGAGAACAATTTAATAATTAAATTTGTATTTTTCCTCCCCCAAACTTAAATTTTTCTATCTATTTCTAAATGATGAAAAGGAAAATATACAATGAATTTACATCATACCTTTGAGCTTTAGGTATTTCTTTTCCTTGAAATTTTTGCAGGCTTTTTCATTATTTAAAAAACCTGTACTGTTAGTATTCTTCCACATATATATAGTATTTAAAAGAGAGTGCTGGGTAAAGAAATTTTGAAATAAGTATAAAAACACAAACAGATTAAAACTTAATCTACTATTACACATCCAATCAACTCAGGTTACTAAAACAATCTAAAATTAAAGTTCACAATTTATAAAACTTAAACAACACATTTAAAGAAAAAACTAACATACTACCTTAAAGAGAATTTGCATACTAATTTAACATATATAAAAAATCTAACATAACAGCTTAAGCAAAATAAACACACCAACTCCACAATCCACAGAAAGTACATAACAATTACACACAAAGTAATAAAGTTCTTAACATAACAATTAATCTAAACAAACCAAATAAAGTCTCTAATCTTCAGCATCAAAATCCCAAACTCTATCATCTCCCTGATCTCCAGGCTAAGAAGGCTGAGCAGGCTGATACTGTGTGTAGCGGGGGCATTCAGGAAAGACAACATATAATTCACCTCTCCTGTAACGACGTTTAGCCTCATAATATGCTATTTTGTATTCTGAATGTCGCTGGAGATATTCACTATCATAATCATGTCTTCTCTCCAAGCCTCCAATCCTTTGGTCCATATGCTCAAACTTCCTTTCCATGTTCTCTCCAAAATTTTCAAAACTCTTTCTATGTAGGGTCAGCTCATTCATCAGATCATGAAGGGTAGGGGTGGTATACTGAGGGGGTCATAACTAGTAGAAGGTATATCTCTACTCGATGAAGGCATATAACTCCTCGTCCCTGATCTCCATCCTTCGTGGGATTCATACGTCTTAATATTAGCCGGAGTGATGGGCTTCATTGGTTCCACCCATTCCTCATCATCTCTAGCCTCAACTCCGAGAGAGTTGGCGAGTGCAAAAATTAGACCGGGGTGTCCTAGTCCTCCTCCACTTTCACTTCGTGCGATGGCTAATATATTCTTATAAATAATATTTTCCACATTTATACTTTTCCGATTCCGAATACAATAATTCGACTGTTTCATCTCTTGTTACCTCACCGTGGTGATATGTGGGTAACAAGGTAGAACAAATGAAGTAGTGCCGAGCCTTAGATAATGCATTCAACATTGAAAGAGGAAAATTTACCCTTTCGCGCCGCTTTATCTTCCAAACTCCTTTCCCGTCGGTGAGAAAGTTTATCACCTCTTCCAAGTGGTCCTTCCATTGTTCCAAAAGTATCATAGTCACCGGTATGCGGATCACGTACCTCATAAAATGAATTAATCCTAAGACAGACTCGAATTCAACCAAAAATCCTCTTACTTTGATCGGTGCATCTTCAATTGCAGTCGATTGGCATAAAATTCCTTGACAACTTCTACAACGTACTCGTTTGTGGTGTAGCAAAAATTTTCCCATCCTATTTCCTTAATTATTCGTTCCACTTCTCCGCCCGGATTCTTGAAAACTCGATCCAGTATGTGTTTTCTTGCTTGAATGTTTTGAAAGTATCGAGTTTGTGCTCTTGCATTTATGAATCGGGTTTCGTCGTAATCCAACCTTCATCTTTGTCGAGGAGCCATTTCGTTTGATCTATGAAAATCACAAAAATTCTAGCTAAACTTCCAATTATTACTAAAATGGCTTCCTATAGCAACTAAAATTCATTTAAATCGATCTCCATGAATTTCTTCCAAGTATTTTCTCCATATTTCGAATTTTTCCAAAATTTCCCAATGTAGTAGAAATTCATGGTGAAAATCAAAAATTTTTGCATATGATCGAAGCACTTACCAAGGGGAGATGAAATCCGGTGTCAAAAAGTGTTGAAATCGCCTCAAATCCAAGATCTCACGAGCCCTAGGTCGGTTTTTTTCAAAGTTTTGAGGAAGGGGATGATGAATAGTGTCGGTTGACTGGTCAAATATAGGACATTTCTCGATCTCGCTATCGGCGAGATTTTTCTCGCCATCGGCGAGCTAATTAATTTACCAAGGCCAAAGTTTCTGGAAAATCTCGCCATCGGCAAGATCGTTCTTGCTGTCAGCGGGCTTTCCCTCGCTGTCGGAGGGATAATTCTCGCCGTCAGCGAGCTCCCAAAAATTTTAAATATTTAAAATTCTTCAATCATTTTCAAACTCGATTTGGCCTTAATTAATCTTTCGATCACTTAATTTGATAATTTAGTATGAAGACTAGATACTTATACTCACAAAAAGTTTACACAAACAATATAACTTTACATATGAAATTCATAATACTTACAAACTTCACACTTTTAAACACTAACACTTAAGACATCAATACTTCAAACTCTCATAAATACTCAGCATTGCAATCCACACCACAACACTCTAAATGCTGAGACATAACAAATACATATAATTTCATCAAATCTGAGATGATCAAATTTAAAGTTTAAATCATAGTAAAACCTAAATCCAAATCAACACATATATACACACAAATATAACATAAGATAGAAATCTTTACTACTCCTCGATTAGTCCGAACTAATAACCTCTCCGATATTACCGATGTGACGCAGTGCACAAATAGATTGTAGAAAGGCTCGAATGTGAATTCTGCGGTAGATTCTTCATCAATCCACCCTTTCTGTCTCAGTAAATGAATAAAACTGGCCTCCAGATGTCCAGTATGATCAAAGTGCTCCTTCATCCTCCAGTCAATGTGATCAAACATATCAGAGATATTATCGATGGAATTCATCATGTTTTGCAACTCTTTCTCTAATCCTTTAATCTTTTTCAGAATGAAATTTGTTTTATCAGTAAGGGGCCTCACTAAAGGATTGTTCTGTGATGCTCTATCAGAAATAATGATAATCTCATCATTGTTATCCAAAGTTGGAAACATATCCGTAGGATCGAGTGATTTCCATGGCAAAAGTACCTTTTCCCACGCCTCATAAGAAACTTGGTATCGATCGCATAAAGCAAATATAGTCGATGGGTGTCCAAATCCATGAACCGACCCATGCACAATCAATCCCATACGTACTATACTATAATTGATCCAACATCGATAGGTAGTTCAATTTGAATACAGTAATTTAATATAGCGCATTCCTTTGAAACCTTATTTACCCTCATAGTGGGTAATAATTTTGATGAGATAAAGAAATGCCAATGCTTCGAGACAAGGTTAAGAAGTGATGCAGAGAAACTGACATACCCGTCTTCGCGCAACTCCTAATCATCAGGTTCATCGGTCAGGTATCTATAAATTTCATTCATATTGTATCTTGAAGGAACAAAGTTTGAATAATGACAGACTGGGGTATTCTCTATAGAAAATAATTCATTTACCCTTGAAGGAGTAAATGTTACTCATCTTCCTCTGACGTAGACACTTCAATTGTTGATCGCATGTAGATTAGAGTAAAACTCTTTAACTACAGGAATAACTACAGCGGATGTCGTATAGCAAAATACTTCCCAATGCCGCTGCACGATCATTTCTTCAATTTTTGTGGTGGAATTCTCTACTCCTTTGTTGATAAATCCCCTTTCTTTAATAAGTCGCTTCTTCATCAAAACTTTGTTGAAAATACGCTGCGCCCCCGAACTGACAAATTTTCTTCAGTTGAAAACTCCAGTTTTTGTGGTTTCTAAGAGTTTGGTGGCCATTTCGGATTGAAAGGAATGGTCTCTAGTCGTTTCTAGGGAAGAAAACGAGTGTAAAAATGAATTTGGGATGGTTTTCTACAAAGAAATGGCTTTAGAACCGTCCAAAACCGCACATAAAACTTAAGAGACCAATTTTTCAATTGCCTCGCCGTCGGCGGGAAGTTTCTCGTTGTCGGCGAGCTAGTTATAAAACTGATTTTAAGATATGGCACGCGATCTCGCTGTCGGCGAGCTCGGGCTCGCTGTCGGCGAGATTCGGTAAAATTGCCTAATTTCGTTCTGGTCCGAATATTTTCTGATCTCATCATATAGGTTTGAATTGGTGATGATTCTAATTAAAAATTGAATAGTAAGATTTATTTTAATATTACAAACTCACTAATTTGTATATAATTAAAATAAAAGACTACTATGGGTTGCCTACCATAAAGCGCTTGGTTTAACGTCGTCAGCCCGACCTAATTTCAGTTAGTAATCAGGTCGACTAAGCATTAAAACCTCTTTAAAATTTGGTCTTCTACCTTCGAAATATGGTTTTAATCTATGTCCGTTTACCTTAAATCTATGTCCTGTTTTTGGATCTTCAATTTCTATAGTTCCATATGAAAATATTTGAGTTATAGTGAAAGGTCCTAACCATCGAGATTTCAATTTCCCGGGAAATAATTTCAATCTAGTATTATATAGCAAAACTTCTTGTCCTGGTTCAAAATTTCTCTGATTAATCTTCTGATCATGCCATAATTTCATCCTTTCTTTATAAATCTTATCATTATCATATGATTCATTCCTTAATCATTCTAATTCATTTAATTGCAACAATCTCTTCTCACCAGATTCTTTCATATTATAATTAAATTCTTTAATCACCCAATATGCTTTATGTTCTAATTCAACTTGGTATGTGGCAAGTTTTTCCATATATAAGCTCGTAAGGAGTCATTCCAATCGGAGTTTTATAAGCGATCCTGTATGCCCATAATGCGGTGTCTAGTCTTATAGACCGATCCAATCTATTAGGGTTTACGGACTTTTCTAAAATACGCTTAATCTCTCGATTAGAAACTTCGACTAATCCACTAGTTTGTGGATGATAAGCGATTGATATCTTATGAATAATATTATATTTTTCTACTAGTTTGTGAATATATTTATTTCTAAAATGAGTTCCTCCGTCAGTGATAATCACTCTCGGCATTCCAAATCTAGTAAAAATATTTTTCATTAAAAATTTTGAAACACTTTTAGCATCACACCTAGGTAAAGCTTGCGCTTTAACCCATTTGGAAACATAATCAACAGCTACTAATATATATGAGTTTCCAAATGAAGGAATAAAAGGTCCCATGAAATCTAATCCCCAAACATCAAAAATTTCAACTTCTAATATAAAATTCAGAGGCATTTCATTTTTTTCTTGATATATTTCCTACTCTTTGGCATTTATTGCAGGTTTTTATATATCTGTATACATCTCTAAATAGAGTAGGCCGGTAGAATCCAGTATCGTAGAATTTTATACGCGAGTTTTATCCGTCCCAAAATGTCCTCCAAAATCGGAATCATGACATTTTTGAATAATTGGTTCAGTTTCTTCATAAGGCACGCATCTTCTAATAATTAGATCCTTACAATGCTTATATAAGTATGGTTCATCCCAAAAGTATGTTTTAGTATCATGAATGAATTTTTTCTATTGTTGCAAAGTTAACATAGGTGGTAAAATGTCACTTACAATATAATTTACTATATCGAGCATACCAAGGTATTTTCCACTCATTTATATTATAAAGTTGTTCATCGGGAAAGCGTCTATAATTTCATTATCAGTATCAGATAATTCATGATATTCTAATCTTGATAAATGATCAGCAATTTAATTATCAGTTCTCATTTTGTTAACGATCTCAAAATCAAATTCTTGCATTAATAACATCCATCTAATTAATATTGGTTTAGAATCCTTCTTTTGCATTAAATATTTTATAGCAGAGTGATCAGTATGCACAATACATTTAGTTCATATTAGATAAGGTCGTGATTTATTAAAAACATATACAACTGCTAATAATTCTCTTTCGATGAATCGTATAATTTATTTCAGACATCATTTAGAGTTTTACTAGCATAATATATAACTTTGAAAATCTTATCATATCTTTGCCCAAGAACTGCTCCTATAGCATAATCACTAGCATCACACATAAGCTCAAATTTTTTCTCCCAATTAGGTGAAACTATTATAGGTGCTGTAATAAATTTATCTTTTAATAATTCTAAAACATTCAGGCATTCAATTGTAAATTCAAATTTCTTGTCCTTTTCAAGAAGTTGGCATAGAGGTTTAGTAATTTTTGAAAAATCTTTTATATAACGTCTGTAGAATCCAGCATGTCCAATAAAACTTCTTACCCCTTTCACCGTAGTTGGAGGTGGTAATTTAGCTATAACTTGAATTTATGCAGGGTCTACTTCCATGTCCTTTTCCGAAATTTTATGCCCTAATACAATGCCGCCTGCAACCATAAATTGACATTTCTCCCAATTAAGAACTAAATTAGTTTTCTCACATACTTCAAATACTTTTTCAAGATGATTTAAGCATGTGTCAAATGATGTTCCAAATACAGAGAAATCATCCATAAATACTTCTATTCCATTATCAATTAATTTACTAAATATAGACATCATACATCTCTAGAATGTTGCAGGTGCATTACATAATCCAAAAGGCATCCTTCGAAAAGCGAAAGTTCCATAAGGACTAGTAAATGTAGTTTTCTCTTGATCCTCATGAGCAATTTGTATTTGATGATAACCGGTGTATCCATCTAAGAAACAAAAATACTTATGTCCAGCTAATCTATCTAACATCTGGTCTAGAAATGGTAAAGAGAAGTGATCTTTCCTGGTGGTCGTGTTTAATTTTCTATAATCAATACATATTCGCCATCCAAGTAACTTGTCTTATAGGGATAAGATCATTATTTTCATTAGCTTTTACAATCACTCCTCCTTTCTCGAGCACACGATGAATTGGGCTAACTCGAAGCACCGTCGTAAATAGGATATATAATACTATTATCTAACCATTTTAAAATTTCTTTCTTGACTACTTCTTTCATTATCGGGTTTAATCTCCTTTGGGGATCTATTTTAGGCTTATGTTCATTATCTAAAATAATTCTGTGCATACAGATTGAATGACTAATTCCTTTAATATCTGCTAAAGTCCAACAAAAAATTTTCTTATATTTTATTAAGGTATCTAAAAGTTTTTGTTCTTGAGATTCATTTAATTCAGATAAAATAATAACTGGTAGAGTTGAAGAATTACCTAAGTAAGCATATTTCAAATGATTAGGTAACATTTTTAACTCAAGTTCAGAAGGTTTAATAATCGATGAAACTATATTTTTTTCCGTGTTTTCTGTATTATCCAAAAATTCAAATTTCTCTTGAATATAATCTAGTTCTTCATTTATATTGGCTTTTTCAATTAATTCAGTATTTTATTTTTCTAATTTTTCTTCATAATATTCCTTAAAATGTTCTTTTAGTAAATGATCGAGTACTTCCATTCGAAAACACTCATCATCTTTTTCTAGCGCATGATATTTCATTGATTTAGCAATATTAAAAGTAACTTTTTGGTCATTTACTCTCATAGTTAATTCTCCTTTCGAACATCAATCATAGCTTTCCCGATGGCTAAAAATGTTCTTCCTAAGATGATAGGAATTTCTTTATCTTCTTCCATATCTAAAACAATAAAATCTACAGGGAAGATAAATTTATCCACTTTTACTAAAACATCTTCAATAACTCCCTTAGGATATGTAACAGACGATCAGCTAACTGAAGGGTTACTGAAGCAGGTGAAATTTCTCCCAATGCTAATCTCTTAAAAATTGATAGAAGCATTAGATTGATGCTTGCTCCTAAGTCACACAAAGCTTTTCCATAGAATTTTTCTCCAATAGTGCATGGTATAGTGAAACTATCAGGATCTTTTAATTTTTCATGAAGCTTTTGTTGAATAATAGCACTACACTCCTCACTAAGTGCGATCGTTTCATTATCGGTAAATTTTCTTTTTTTATTTAAAATATCTTTCATGAATTTTACATAGTTTGGCATCTGTTCTAAAGCTTCTACGAAAGGAATATTTATTGTTAATTTCTTCAGAATTTCAAGGAATTTAGCAACTCGTTTATCTTTTTTATGTTGATTTAGTCGTTGAGGAAATGGTGGTGGAGGTTTTTCAACAAAAATTTTCATTGGTATTAAAGGATTTTCTAAGTTTGGATCTTGTTGATTCTTTTCCTTTTCGATTTCTACTTCCTCTTTTTGACTTTCAAGTTTTTTCTGAATTCGAGGTTCTAATTCTTTTCCACTTTGTAATTGTATCGTTTTAATTTGTTCCTTTCCTTTGTCTTTGGGATTTATTTCCACATTACTAGGAAATGTTCCAGGTATTCTATTATCAAGCGCGGTAGCGATATGTCCAAGTTGAGTTTCAATATTTTTAATAGTTGTTCCTTGATTTTGTAATTGATTTTCTTATATTTTTAATTGATTTCCTTGATTTTGTAATTGATTTCCTTGATTTTGTAATTGATTTCCTTGATTTTGTAAATGTTGACCCATATTTAATATTAATTCTTCTATAGATAATTTCTTATCTTTAAATTGAGGGTTATTATTATTAAATCCAGGTGGATAACTAGGTTTATAATTAGAATTTCCTTAGTTAGAGGGATTTCCTAATGGTTGTGTTATGTTGTTCATCCATGGTTGATTAGTTGTATTATTATTCCAATTAAAATTAGGATGATTTTTCCATCCATGATTATAATAATTCGCATAAGGATTATTGGGTCTGTTATTAATAACATTCATAGTTTCATATGAAGGTTGAGATTCTATAAGTTGTCCATATGAGTTTTCTTCTAATATAGTTGGAGAGTAATTCATTCCAAAATGATCTAATTTTTTAGATATAGCAGCGATTTGCGAAGCTAACATAGATATTGCATCATTTACATGAATACTGACTCTCTTTTTCGGATTCATTCTATCAGCAGGCCATTGAAAATTATTGGTAGTCATTTCTTCGATTAGTGCATAGGCTTCATCAAATGGTTTTGACATTAATGATCCTCCAGCAACAGCATCGATGATTGATCTAAGAGATTCTACTAATCCATTATAGAAAGTTTGAATAATTAACCAATCTGGTAATGCATGATGTGGGCATTTCCTAAGAAGTTCTTTAAATCTCTCCCAAGCTTCATATAATGATTCTCCATCAAAGTGACTAAAAGAAGTTATATCATTTATAAGCTTAGCAGTTTTAGATGGTGGAAAATATTTGGATAGAAATTTTTGTGATAACTCTCCCCAAGTTTTAATAGATCCAGTGTCTAACGAATTTAACCACATTTTAGCCTTATCCCTTAAAGAAAAAGGAAAAAGTCTAAGTCTAATAGCATCGTTAGATACTCCTTCATATTTGAAACTAGCAGATAGTTCTAAAAAACTAGTAAGATGTAAATTAGGATCTTCAGTAGGTGAACCACTAAATTGATTATTTTGTACCATTTGGATAATTGCTGGTTTAAGTTCAAATGAGTTAGCAGCTACATCAGTGTTTTGAATAGTTAAATGAATTTCATCTAATGTAGGGTTGGCATAATCTCTTAATGGTCTCTGTTGATTGATATTTTCATTTTCAGAAATATTTGTCATTTGTGTTAAATTTATAATTTCTTTTTTTGTTTTCTAATTCTTTTAATTGTACGCTCTAATTCTGAATCGTAAGGTATTAAATTTTCGTTTCCAAATTTACGCATACAATTTTGTAAAATAAATTTTAAAATAATCCGTTACTCTAGTAAATAATTTCTTTACTTCCCTGGCAACGGCGCCAAAAACTTGACCCACTTTTTAATGTTTACAAAAATAGCAACGACACCAAAAACTTGATCCTACTTAATATATATTTAATTTTATGATGGAATGTATAATGTGGATTCTACGCAAGTATACGTATCGTATCAAGTAATACGGGGCTCTAGTGGAGTCCTGGTTATCGATCCCACAGGGAAGTTTTAAAAGATTTGTAATAGCTAAATTTAAAGGATTTACTTACTAATATAGTATACAGAATTTAGAATACTTAACTAAAGCGATCTAAAGTAACTAATACTTTAAATAAAGTTGATTAAAAGATTTCGAAAAAGTATCATTCCCTTGTTTTTAGAAACTTAAGTGAATGATGAATTCAAATAGATTTTTTTATTGTATTGTGACAAATAGGAGCATTCCTATTCTTTACCCTTTGGTCCAGGTGCAAAAACACCGACTAGTCCTATGCTTCGATTACCGAATCGCGGCCAGCTGGGAGGATACCGGCTGCCACTTCGTAACTCCCACGTTCCCCTCACCTGAGGGCTAACATCTACACTTCAGCTCTCAAACAATAAGACCAAATTGAATATTTTAGTCTGTCACACTAAAATGACCAATTCTACGTCCGATAAATAATATTCCCTATTTATTTGCACCCTCCTTCCAAGGCTTTTGACTTCTCTGAATATTGGATGTAATCTTTACTATAGTTGATAATTCAACATATTTTAACAATTCAATTGGCGCATTGAAATTAAATTAAGTTTTAAGTAAAAGATTATCACAATTTATTTTAATATATTAGGCACTTCTATTTAATTTCATCAATTCACATAATTTCATAAACAAGGAGAAAGACTAAGAAAACTACTCAGAATGCCTGGGAATTAAACAAGCATGGATTTCATTTAAAGTTAACAACAATAAACAAAGATACTTATCTAAATTTCCTCCCCAGGCAGACTCCTTGAAGTTCCTTTGACTTTTCCTTCTAGTACAGCACACTTCTTAACTCACTACTTACACTTACTCACACTAAACTTCAACTTAGACTCAAAAGCGCACTAATAGAATACTCTAAGACTCCTAAAATAGACACACACATACTAAAATTCATCCTCTATTTATAGAGGTAGACAAAGGTCCAAGGGGTACTTAAGCACCTCTTCAAAAAGCGTCCAGGTTCAATGTATCTGGCATTTTGAACGGTCTCGCCGTCGGCGAGAAACGACCTCGCCGTCAGCGGGGCTTCTAGAAGGTCTTCAAACCGCGCGATCTCGCTGTCGGCGGGCTCGGGCTCGCTGTCGGCGAGGTAGTTGCAAACCTTTAAGAAATTCTCTTTATAATCTCGCCGTCGGCGGGCTCGATTTCCTTGTCGGCGACTTAGTTCATTTTGCATGTATTTCTTCCTTTTTGATCCAAATTTGCTCTATTTTATGCTTTTTTCTTCCATCACTTATAAATCGTCGTTCCTGCAATAAAATAAAGAAAATACCTTTCTTTAAAGTGCAATTTCATAAAAAATAGGTATGAATTTCTTAACATATTTTTCTGTGATCAATACATTTGAGAAGATGTCTCTAATTGTAGCAATAATGGACAAAGGCAGGCGTCTGATGCAGATTCAAGCTAAGCAACCTCAACAAATCTACCAACATCCTTAGCAGTACAGTAGGCAGTACGAACAATAATCACTTCAACAGAGATCCTATCAAACAGAGGGAAGACAGGGTCCCAGGCTCACGGAGACTCCGGGGTGGTGGCACGGCCAGGCACCGTGGCGCCTATGCGGCGCCGCCGGCCCCGGGGTATGGAGTTCGGAATTTGAAGAGTTTTGTGACTTTTTGAATGGATTCCTATGGAAACTCTTGGAATTTTGTCTACTGTCCCCACATTTTTGGATGAAAATAGTGTGCTTCTTCGGTGGTTAGAGTAGTTTTAGTGAGAGTGAAGTATTAGGGTTTAGGAGTAGAGTGTAAGAGTGAAAATTTGAGAGGATTCTTCTCTAAAGAGGGGAGGAGAAGAGGTAAAGTGAGAGATTGCTTCTTCCTTTTGATTCTAAAGAGAGAATCAAGTGTTGTAAAGAAAGAGAAGAGGATTCAAAGGAACTTCAAGGGAATTCTCACATAGGGAAGAGAGAAAGAGATAAGTTGTATTTTCTTTTGTAGTTTGTATGACTTTCCTTTATATATAAAATCCATATTTTATTATATCTTCTCCATGAATTCTGAGTAGTCTCATTATCTTTCTTCTTGCATAAAGTGTGATGATGGATTGATGTGGATTTGATGTGCTTTTAATGTGATGAAGAAATTGTGATGGTTTTTCATTTAGAACTTAATTTAATTTGATTTGGCCAATTGAAATGTTAAAATATGTTGTGGAACATTAAGTTTGAAAAGATTTAATGCCTCTGACAATAATGAAGAGCTCCATTCAATTTCCATGGATGAATTACATAGTTCATGGGAATTGAGTGCGAATAAATAGGGAAATGTGTTTTGATGGACTTGATGTGGAGATTTCGGGGTGATAGGCGAAATCTCTAAATTGGTTCTAGATTAGTAACTAAATATCGAGTTAGCCTTCGGATGAAGGGTGAGTGGGAGCTCTAAGTGACCGGTATCCTCTGACCTAACCTTAGAGTTTAGTGACTAAACTTAGAATATGTCGATGTTCTTTTCTCTTTTAGAAAGGGAGCCTCTTTTAAGGTGAAATCATTTATGCTCACAGGCACGATAATATAAATATTTGTTCCATATCGATCCAAACATCATATGCTCCTTGCGAGAGGGAAAGATACTTTTCTTATATATCGAAAACCTTTCAAAAACTTAATTTAGTGTGTATTAGTTAATTTTTGTCTTTAAAGTTGTTATAAGTAATTGTAGTTTAGTTAAGCTATTCTCTTGTTTTACGCATAGTGTTAGTAGGAGTTTGTGTTAAACTTTAAGTGTTATTTAAATATAGGATTTAGTGCCATCTTACTTATCTTGAATGCTTTCTTAAAACTTCGAACTTACGTAGGGTCGATAACCGGGACTCCATTAAGTACATGTTACTTGATACGATACGTATACTTGCGTTGAATGCATGGACTTATCAAAATCATTAAAAAATATATAGAAATTTGAGTTCATAAATTCTTGCAATATAGTCCCGTGCATCATTAGGTAATCAAATCAATTCCGAAAGACTTGAAAATTTTTATGAGAGTCCGGTAATCTAGCGAAAGTTAATGGAGAATGATATTTAGGTTATTTGATTATATTTAGTCCAATTTATTTTTTAGAATTTATGATTTAATTATAATTAGGAGTTGTACTTAATGATTAAAACGAGATTTATATTTCTTATATTTTACTAGTCGCGGTGAACCTGCAGGAATTACTTTGGATTTTTCTAATAAGTATTTTAATTATTATAATTTTTATACCAAAATAGATACTAATAACTTGAAAAATAGAGATCTCTTCGTAGAGATCTCCCAGAACATATAGAAAAATCGAGAATATCCTCATGAAAGAAAACCAAAGCCATAAATTTCGAAGCCATAGTGAAATATGCATGAACATGAAGAATCAAAAGACTCCATATTGTATTTAATTAATTAAAAATAAAATACACATCAAATAAACTTCCAAACCCGATTCACATTGTTCTCCTCATTATTTAAACGAAGTTAGTATTTTTATTTTATTTTTTTGATTTTCTACACAGTATGAATTTTTAAAGTTGCCACTGATTTAAATAATTCAAATAAATCTATTTTCTCACTTAAACACGCGACGGCGCTATCCTCGGCAGCTCTGAAAGACCATACGGTGCTTCTGGTTCGACGTCGCCGGCGGTGGCCGCGCATCCCGCGCTTTATGCACCTTACTCCGTCGGAGCTCCATCTTGGTCGTCCAAACAAAACACGTGTGATTTAATGGCTCTTGGTTTTCATCCGACTGGTTCATCCCCGCAAGTCATCCACCTTAACCACAAGATCTCGAGCTTGATTCGACGAATCACATGGGTTTTATTTATGTGGACTCTCATTTTATTTCTTTAAAATTCGACTGTGTGCGTGGTGAATCGAAATAAGCTCGGGAGGGGGGTGAGGGACTTCGATACCTTTGTCGAGAGGGGGAGGCCTTGATCGGATGGTTGTAGCGACTTTGATTGATCTAAGTCTCAGGGAAAAAGCCTTTTCCACGGTGAAATGTTTGGACCCAAGTTCGGCCAGGTCTCGATTTCGGGTGTTGATCGAACTGCGGGGTATAGGCTCTACGTGATGGGGCTTTGATGGGGGAACTTTTTCTTTCGGTGTGGGGATCGTGTAGGTGCGATTGAATTTGATTTTGGTTCGGTGTAGAGTGGTAATGGAATGTGTGTCTGGTTCCGGCGAGTTTGAGCTCGATAGGTGGGGGAAATGGCGAAGTGGGCGGGATGAGCTTAGGGAGGTTGCAATTAGCTTCGGAACAATTTTGCGGATTTTCCACTAAGTTTTGTGCACACCTACCCCTTTGGGCTGTCGAGATGGTAGTTTAAATAGAGGAGCTTAGAAGGGCTGCCATGGCAGGGATTTGGGTGAGTTTAAGTGCCTAGGTGGAGGGCGAGCGAGAGTAATTAACCGATCGAGGGTGGGAGCCGAGCTTGAATGGTCAGTTGGGTTTAATCATAGGAGAATTGGCTCTCGGTTGCCTCCTCAGGCGACTAGGCCGGCCGTGAGGGTCAGGGGAGGTGACCGGTGGTCAGGTGAGCCGGGGCAGGTCGTAAGTGGGGTGAGCTTAAGTGGTTAAGTGAATTATGGCAAATCTCTTTAATTTTCACCCATTTAAGGGAGGGGATCCCTAGATCATGGGACCTTTGGTCCATGGCTCCAACTGAGTGGGCTAGGTGGATCTAGCTCAGTCTGAGATTTGTCTTTAGGTATGGTGAGCTTGGATTGGTCGCATTTTTCTTGAATTGGTTAATTTGGCTCGTAGGTTGATTTAGGTCACACAGGTTCGATTAAATTTGGGTGGGCTGAAGCTTGGGTTAAGTCCAATAGATTGCTCAATATGGTGTTTATGATTGTTATAAAGAGTTTGGGAGAGGTTTGGAGTGGTTTTGAATTGGTTTGGGGAGTTAATTTGGTTTAAATTGGATATTTGATCGATTTTGGTAAGTTGGCTTTGTTGGGTTTAGGTTAGGCCGGAGTGGGTTCGAAGGCCAATTAATGGTTTCAAATGTCTAGAGGGATGTCTTAAAAAGTTCTAAACATTAATTGGGTGTCAATTTTAGGGTGAGGGCATTTAATGCGATGGATTTTGGGTATGTATTGTTGACCTCATTTTTGATGAGGTCTTCCTTCTTCTTTTTAATGCTTAGGATCTAGCCTTAGGCTTTTCCTTTGACTATCTTAGAGGACTAGAATTGGGACCCGCCTTTTAGAAGCCAGGCTTCACTTCTAAACTCACCATAGGCTTCCTGAGCACCAGTATAGACCCCTAATCACACAGAGGGTTGAAATGTGGAAGTTTAAGAGATGAGTTCTTATGGGACTCTTTGGCCTTAGGACTGCACAGGTCTTTGGTACGGTGAAGGGCTGACTTACAGCTGCAGCTTACGCGCTACATTTCCACACACTTCCTAAAATACCCATGCCAGCTTAACCTCTTGAACTCGTGTGGGTGATTCATGGATGGTCCTTAACCCCTAGCTCTGATGCAGAGGTTAGGAACGACGTAGTGAATGCCTCAAATGAGTCAGCTTTCATGGCTCATATGGGCTTGGAAATGGCTTCATGGCTCAACGAAATGATTTCTTTCCACTTAAATTCACCGATCTTGATTTCCCAATTTTCGATTTTGACCCGGGACCTCTGCCTCTTAAGCCTTGTCAGAAACAACTGCCAAATGCGATTTATGATTTCTAAAACTAAACCTCTGCAACAACAAGGAGCTTGGAGCATGGTGGGCAGCACGGCCATCGTCGTCGGCAAAACTTGAACCTACTTGACAAAACATGCCCAGAATTAAACAACAATGGCCAGGACTTCGGGGGTGGCCCCACAGTACAACATAAATCCTCAGCCTCTTCGTTAGGCATTTGCATTGCAAATTAATACTAACTAGGTCTTAGGATTCCGAGGTAGTTGTCAGATACGACGATAATAAATGTAAAATTATTGTTTGATTTCATCATACGAATATAAGCCACCAATTAATTAAAATTGACGAAGATTGAAATACTAAATAAACATTAGGACTTTCCTAAATTCGAAGCCAAACAATAGGATAGTCGGGAAATTACCGAAGTTCACTTCGAAATCGGTGATTTCTCTGCCTTTCTTCCTTTGGATTCCTGAAAACAAAATGTTCAAATTTGATCCATTCACACAATTGAAATTCCAAATTGATCTTTGAAAACACTTAAAACTTTGAAATTCTTGAGAGAAGCGGAAATTATTGGTTATTAATCGAGAGTTTTCGGTGATTCATTTTGTCACTTAAGATGTAATTAACTATGGGGGCTTGCCCTTATAGAAATTTTAAAGAACCCGGTAATATAAACCTGTTTAATACTTTCATATTAAGCGGGGAATTTGTCGGCTTATAAAATTGGTTCGCAGAGACCAAACGGATGTCACAAAACTTCTAGTTTACTTAATCGAGCCCCATCATGGCAGTGTGTTTTATTCTTCGGGATAGATACACGGTTTGTGAGTGCGGTGCTCGTTTGTATAAACTATTTGGGATGTGAGATCGGTTTGATTTCATATCTTAAAATGTTAATTTAAAAATTATTTTTAAAATCGAAATACTACTTTTAAATTATTTATTTAAATTAAATTGAAAATTCGCCGGCTCTTAATTTACGTGTTAGGCGACCTCCTTTTCAAAATAAAACACACAACACAAAAATATGCGAAGCTGACACGGCGACTCCGGCGGGGCAATTCCTCTCTCCATTATAATCGAATAGTGCTTTGAAAATCGGAAGTGTGTATCTTGTGAATCAATACCCTTCTTTAGTTGGAGTACTATGTTCATTTCTATCTTGAGCAAGTATGGCAAACATTCTGCGGATTTAGGAGCCTTTGTTTAGACACCCCTAGCGGAGAGGTTCCGAGATCCTTTTCTTATCGTTTAGAGGGTGGGGTGGACCCACAGAATGGGTGTTAGTTTAGGAGTGATCCTTGGTCGAAGTCTTGCTTAAGACTTTCTTTTCCTTCACGAATCGGATTCTTTACCTTCTACCCACCTTTGAACATTCCGTTCTAAATAAAACGAAACCCTCTGACAAGTGATTCTTTTAACGAATGATTCTTTTTATAAATACATGAACGAAGAATAGGTTCGGACTCTTTCGATTCCTTTCTTTTCGTCTGAAGAAAAGAAGCATAACTTGGGGCCCGACAACCGAATGCACCACTGCGAGGAAATGGAAGCCACGAAACTGATTTTCTCCCTATTCCATCGCGGAGTGGACCGGCATGCATGGGATGAAATTTGCCCGACGATGGGGTCATCGGGTTGGACGGGGATTTGAAAACACGAACGTCGAGGTCAGAAGCGTCTCCCTCTTTGCGCGGCAGAACAAGGTATCCCGAAGGCGAACCACGCGCGAGTTGACCCAGGTCGACCGAGAGTTTCCTCCACAGCCAGGGTCCGGCTAGGAGGAGTACTTTTCACGCGGGAGGTGTCCTAAGTACCCTCGGCGGGGTCTAGTTGTTTTGCACTACCCGGAAAGCACGCGAATCGAAGGGGAAAGAAATCCGAGCCCTTAATCAAACTTGTTACGAGTGGAGGGTACGGATCTTCTGTAAGACCTTGTCTTCGAAATCGGGTCCGGTTCGGGTCGTCGGCCCCGACGAGACCCCGAAGAAATAGAAATAGAAGGATCGCCGAGAACGGAGAGTGCCCGAGATTGCTCTGGAAAGTCGAGTTGCGGGAATATACGCGCTACCGGGAATATACACCTTTGCACATTACGTGCAGCTTTTGAGAGGCAGGGTTCCATCCCCTACGCCGCGGGGGATGAGGAGAATGTTCGCAAGATTCTTTGCCCATTACCTCGGCCCGCATCTTACAACGATGACGCAAGAAAAGAACTAGGCTACGCGCGTTTGCTCGGCTAACGAGGAGCTTTGGTAGAAAAGGCCCCAGCGAAGGAAAAGCGCCGTGTCGGAAATTCTACGAAGGATGGGACGGGTGCCGGTCAAATCTGATCTTGGGCCCAAGTCGCCGTCATGATAGAAAACTGACAAGAGAATGAAGGCTGGCCGCCACATCGTAGTATCGGGATTACGGATTAGGGAGGATCTGCCTTCCGACATTTGACGACGAGACCATACGGTCCTAGACCTGGCTGTAGAAGGATGGTGTGGCGTCCCAACGCGGGCGAGTTGAGATTGAAACGACGGCCCGAGAAAGTCTCACCGGAAATTTGGAATGCGAAGAAGTCTTCCTACTTTGCGATGAAGGGGACTCGTGAAAAAGGACCCGGCAGCTATCGCATGACAACCGCAGACACGCGAAGCTGCGCTAGAAGATGCCATGGAAAAGTTGAGAACGAACGCTCAAGACGGGTTGACGAAGAAAGAAGAAAAGTTCGGAGATGAGATCGACTCATCGAGATTCATGAATGACGAATATGCGAGAAATCAACATGGTTGAGACACGAGCTTCATCGGCTTCTCGAGGTGCTCTGCCGAGTTTGCGAAGAGAGGAGCAGGAGGCGATGAAGACGGCTTCGGGAAAAGGACGACACGATCGCTCGAATGGCGAAGAGGATGGAAGAGATGGCCGTAGCTACGGCCACTCTCAGTCGAAATGCAGCCACATGAAGACACCCCCGAGAGGTCATTCACATTGTAGACGGAGGAAAGGAGATTACATCCGTCAATGGGGATAATCAGTGGCAGGGTCCTGACACGAAAGTATGATCCACCGAAAAGGATATCAAGAACTTGGTAGAACGGCCCGGAGTGCGAGAAGCCTTAGCACGAGCTCGAAGGAAACGGGACATCCATTCGGACGGGTAGACCTTACCCGGAAGAATTCGAAGGCATCCCGATACCCGAAGGCTTCGTACCACCTGTTTAAGACCTTCGACGGAGCCAGGGAATCCCGACGGCATGTTGCACACTTTCGTGCCGATTGTTGCGATGCGGCGGGAGCGATGCGCTACTCTTCGAACGGTTCGTTAGCGATCATCGGGGGAATCGCCGCCCTTCGTAGTATGCGGGAATTACTGACGGTTACGTGAAGACATTCTCGAGCTAGAGAGCCTCTTCATTAGCGATTTGCGGAGCTCGGCACCACATCACTATAGGTGATTTAGTGGTAGAAAAGCAAAGGCCGAATGAAACTTCTAGTGGATTACATACTTCGATGGAGAAATTTAAGCATGAAGTGTAGTATGCAATGCAAAGAACAACATGCGGTCGGCATCTTGCTTAAAAGCGTTCACGACGCGATAGCACTTCTCCTCGAGGGATTCTTCAGTAAGACTTTTGAGAAGTTGTTAAGCGAGGCGGAAGCTGCGAAGAGCGAAACGATTAAGTTTTGCGAAGCGGGAAGCGGACAAGCGGCCGGTGAAGACAGCCCGAAGAAATCCGGGATCGTTACCGGCGAGTTGACAAAGGCAAACAACCGATGCAAATACCACGCGAACGGCCGCGGCAACCGCGACAGTTACCGGCAACCCCGATCCAGGTATCGGTCGTCTCCCGCCCGGTATGATGGCCGTCTCGTCCCATGACGTACGTTGAGGGCTTCGAGCGAGAGAATATCCAGTTCAAAAATGAGCCGTGCCGAAGATGTTCCGTGGCAATGAAACTCCGGATTTCCGGTACAACGGGAGCCAGGAGCCGGAGAGTCGACGAAGGTGATCCCGACTTTTGCCCTACCATCGGATGCTTGGGCCTGGATAGAAGATTGTATTACCTTTAAAGTTGGCTCGACGACAGCGCCCGGAAAGGAAATAGCGATCCGAAGGAGTACATGAAGGGAACCCTAGAAAGGAGGTTCGAGTCGATGATATCTCAGCCCGTCCCGTCATTAGATGAATCCACAGCCACAGCCGTGATGGATGGACTACGCGCCTGGACAGAGTCTTCGAAGAAGATTTTAGACAACATCCAGAACCGCTTTGGTGCGAGCTTCAATTCGAGTTGGACCTGTTAAGCCGGTCACTATCACTTACGATAGAAGAACCACCTCGACGGAGACGATCGAAGAGAAGAAGAAAATTGACGAAGAAGAGGGCCAAGAGATTCTGGAAGCTGGTAGGGGCCCAGCATCTAGGATAGTTGTTTGCGTTCGGGGAGAAATCCCTCGAACCTACGATTTTGTATGATTATACGCACAAACCGGTGGGGTCTTATAATGATAAGGGTGATGACGTTAGCTACGTTTATTTGTTCTAACGATTACGTAACTAGCGACAATCAGGACGTCGATTTCGATACCAACAATTCTCGAATCATACACGATCTCGACGAGCAAAATGACGAAGAAGACATCCATCGAGGAGGCTACGAGCTGTGGCTGTGACTCTGTCTGTGAGTTTCGAGGCTCCGATTCGATAGAGTTAGAGCCTTGATTTTGAAGATGAAGCAGGATAGTAAGATCCATTCGGTCGGGGAGAAACACTGACAAACTCGACACTGATTCGGGAAGAGTGCCGATCGACACAGAAGTGGAAAAGTTCTGCCTCGAGAATGGGTCCCGAAAGACGAAGGAAACGGTGGTTGTTCGAAGGCCAACCCACGAGGCGGAAGAGATACCCGTTCGAGAAGAAGCAGACGCATGGAAACAAAGTGGACTACAACGTGCTAGCCCATCTTAGGAAACTACCGGCAAAGGCGAGCATTTACGATGCTCTCATCTTATCGAAAGGAGATGAGGGAAGCTGCGATCGAGGCCTTACTTGATCGAGGAAATTTGCTTAGCTCGAATGGCCGGGAGATTCCTTAGATGAGGGTTTGCTCGTTAAAGGAACAACGAGGTGTTACCTTCACGGACGACTGCGGGACGACGGGTCACGACTGACCGTTGTACATTTCGAGTTACAATTGGGAAGTTTACGCTCTGCGGGAAGTATTGGTGGATCCCGGGAGCGTCGATCGATATAATGAGTCTTCGAACACTAGCATACTTGGTGATGCTCGTGAGCTCGAGGCCGACAAAATGTTATTAAGAGGGTCCCCGGCCGGAAAGGAGAAAGAGCCTCGGGTCGATAACGGCCCCTGCCCCGGTAAACGGGGTGACTTAGCAAAGACAACGCAAAATTTCATATTGATTCGGAAACGTCGTTCAACTCTCTTGGGCCGACCATGGATACATGAAAACGGGATGGTACCATCATCTGCGCCGGTCATCGGAAATATTACGATGGAGGAACGGTGCATCGGCGACTTACGGCCATTCTAGTACATGAGATTGGAATCCATGAAGATACGACTTATTATACACCGCCAAAGAAAACAATCTTCTCAGGAGAGATGCGCCGTAACGAATGAAGCGAAGAAAGTTCGAGACAACGAAGAACTTTGAAGTTCTAGTCAGCCGGTCACTCACCACTCCTTCCGGCGAGATGGTGAAGGTTTCTCCACAACTCGCATCCGAGGTCGAGGGCGGGGACGGCGCGGTGGTAGAGACACTAGGACGATTGAGCAGAGGAAACCAGCCATCAATGTTGATTGGAATGATGGTTACACCGAAGAAGAAAGGAAATCGACGAAGCCGAGCGGCAATAAGTCGAAAGAAGCCGCAATCTGAAGATCTCCTCGAAGATGAAAAGAATGAAGAATACGAATCGATGTACGAGAAGATTAACCCTTCATGCATACTATGACTCTAACTCCGATCCGTGCTGACAAGATCGAGGGTATGGAGACAAAGAATGCATTGGTGACGGTGCAAGCGAATCGAATTCTACGCGGTGCTTCTTCCTCCAAAACTAAAAATAATGTACAATTCGAAGATGTCACTTCATCGAATTAATGGAATTACCTTTTGAGTGGTACTCTCCTGTGTTCGAAATTTAATTCAACGTGGTTTCTTACCTCGACAATGGACGAGAGCCCGATCACGAAGCATTTTTGAAAAGTTATGGAATAACTCGGCCGTATACGATTGATACGGACTCGGATTCGGCACGGTAGGGTCGGTTGGCGATGCGGAATTTTGCTTGGTTGTCCTTGCAAGACCAATATTAAGCGCCGACTACGAACGAACCGAAGATTCCTGAGTGGAGACGCTCCACGAGTCGAAGAAGAAATTAAATCCGCGATAGATGAGTTAACGGAAGTTAACTTAGATGTAGCGAAGAGCACAGACTGCCTTTGTTAGCTCCTTACTCGATAAAGAAGACTCCGAAGAAATAATCAAGTTATTAATGGAATTTAAAGGCTTGTTTTGCTTGGAGCTACGATGAAATGCCGAGTTAGCTCCGGAGGTTGCGATCAGCAAGCTAGGAGTGGATCCTATGTTGATCAGACGAGTCACGAGAAGAATGCGTACGAAATCGAACAACAAGTCATGGCAGTTAAAAAGCTGTATCAGGCAGCCCAGAATTTGTCCGTGAAGAACAATACTGAGCATGGTTAGCCAATGTGGTGCCGGTCGGAAAGAAGAATGGTCGGATCGAGAATTTGTGGACTTCGAGAGATTTAAACGAGGCATGTCGAAAAAGATGAATTCACTACTGCGGGTCCCGAAGTGATGATCGATATTGCTTCGACACATGAAATATTCTCGTTCATGGATGGATCTTCGGGGATATAACCGGATAAAAATGGCTGCGAGAAGATGAAAACACACGGCATTCGAACGCCGATCGGAGTATTTTGCTACACGGTGATGTCATTCGGGTAAGAAGAACGCGGGGCTTGACTTGCAAGAAGCGATGAAAAGAATTTTTGATGATCTCATCCACGATCGAGTCGAGTGCTACGTGGACGATGTCGTCCATCAAAAGCAAAGTAAAGGAAAACCACTTTTGTATGATTTGAGAATTGTTTTCGAACGATTAAGACAATTTAACCTTAAGATGAATCCCTTAAATGCGCCTTCGGCGTCACCTCCGGGAAATTCTTAGGATTCGTTGTCCGACATCGTGGAATTGAAATCGACCCGGAGAAGATTAAAGCCATCTTAGAAATACCGCCTCCCAAAACCTTCGCTGACTACGATCTTTTCGAGGAAGTTGGCATATCTTCGACGCTTTATCTCGAAGCACTTGTCGAGTGGGTGTCGGCTCTCGACGCTAGTTAAAAGGGCCAAATTTATTTGGGAAGAGGAAATGCCGAAGGAAAGCCTTCGAAGACATTAAACAATATTCAATGACACCTCGCATCTTAGCGGCCACGAGTCTGGTAGACCGGCGTGCTACACGCGGCTTTAGATGACTCTCTCGGAGCCGCATTGGCAGGGTCGATGATGAGGGTAAAAAATGCTCTTTTACTATTTAAACGCCCGTCGTTCTGCTTCCAGCGGGAAGTAAGGTATCCCGCAATTGAAAAGCATTGTTTGGCCACGATCTTCGCCGCTCAGCTCGGAAGGGCACCATGCTTTCTCATAAAATTGACTGATTTCGAAGTTTAATCCATTGCGATGCCAGTGACTCGTCCAACACTTTTCCGTGAGACTTCTTGGAGATGGTCGATGATGTGTGCAATTCGATATAACTTTGTGCCTGCGCGTCTTGTCAAAGGAACCAATCTTAGCAGACCCGCCATGACGCGCGCTGTCGGCAGATCTCTCTCGATGACGATGCGCAGGATGAACGAATAATGAACTGCGAAAGCCTTGACGATCGACGTTGGGAGTATATTTCGGCGGAGCATCTTCGGCACACGAAAACAAAGAATCGCAAGTGATAGTGCCGAGTAAGGCGGGAATCGGGCTAATGCTACCTCTTTCTCGGAGCGGAGATGTTAAGATACTCTACCACTTGACGGAGGCAGGTATGCGAGCAACGAGCGAGAATACGAAGCCCTCATAACGGGATTGGAATTAGCTATTCAAATGGGGATAACAGACATCGACATCTGCGGGGATTCACGGTTAATGATTCGACGGACTCTGGCCGAGACAATGCGAATTTTTAAACCGGAGCTCGAGCAATACTTCCGTGTAATAATCGAACGTGGAACGATTCCGAATGTAACGATCTACAAAATTCCCGGAAAGAAAATGCTCATGAGATGCTTTAGCCGTCTCGCAAAAGAATTTGTTTGCAAGATGAATCGATTGGAAGTGTCGATTCGCGGACGTCGGAGTCACATCATGAGTTTGACATAGACGCAATACGCAAAATCGAGAAAAAGAAAAAGTAGTTGCGGCGGTGACGGAAAACACGGAAGATTGGCGACAGCCATTGATAGACTACACCAAACGGGAAAGCTGCCGGACGATAGGTCGCTGGCGGCGGATCGAAAGGAGGAGCCGCTGCGTCTGCGCGTTAATAAACAGCACATTATACGGAAAGGTCTTTTGATCGAATGTGGCTAAGGTGCACAAGCGGGTCCGAGGGCTAGTGAAATTGTTAAAGAGGTGCATTCGGGACTGCATGGCGCTCACCGGTCGGGTCGAAGATGAAAATGAAAATTAAAAGACTAGGGGTACCTCCGGCCTCGATGATAATGTTGCGTGAAAATGTGAGAAGGCTGTCACCCGATGCCGAGTGCACGGTGGTTACCAACCTCGAATGTCTTACGTAGACAATTGCGTCGTGGTCATTTGAATGTTGAGACACAGATATAGTGGGTCCGATAGAACCCTTAGCGTCTTGAGGCATGGCTTTATTCTTGCGGCTACAGTTGCTAAATTAGGCGGGCGGTTACTTAGAGAAGTGAAAACGCACACCACGTCTTTACGGTTTTCGGGAGCCGAGTTGTCTGCCGGGTTTCGAGTGCGGCGCGGGGATCATCTCGGATAATGCGGTCAGCATTCGAAGCGCGCAAATCAACAATTTTGTGATGGCGAATCGGCGGCGATACTCGACAATTTACTACCCGAGCGAACGGTCTCGGCGAGGCTTTTAATAAAACTCTCGTTCGAATCTTAAAGAAAACCTTGGACGATAATAAGAGAAATTGGCACGAGAAATTGTTAGAAGCCTTATGGGCCTGCAGAGACTGACCTTCGAACTCTACTCGGCTACACCTTACGCTCGGGTGGCATGGGGTCCGGCGAGTGTTACCTTTAGAGGTTCGGCTTCCTTCACTCGGAAGTGCCGATTCACAAAGCAGATCACGGCAGAAGAAAACGCAGTTACGACTCGAAGAATTAGAAAGCTTGGAAGGGAAAAGACTTGCGGCCTTAACGAGAATTTAGAAGCCCATGCCGAGCTAAGATGGATTCGAGCCCATGACAAGGCGGTACGCCGAGAACCTTGAAAGTTGGTGACTTAGTTCTTGTTCTCGAAAAGGGCTTTATTCTTGCGCCGCCGAATGGGAGGAAAAATTTGAACCCACTTAGGAAGAATGGGCTGTGGTTGAAGCGAGTATACTCGGGAGGTTCACACCGGTTAGTGAATTGCCGGGAGAACGACATATGCTTCGTCCGACGGACGATACTTGAAAAAGTATTACGCTACACGATGTTTGAAGGAATGAATTCTTCATCCCTAAGAAACACGGGCGAAGTAATTACTTATGATTGGGTCCGAACGAAAAAAAATAATAAAATGTCTTAAGATAAATAAAATCATGATAATTAAGTTTTCCTTGTTTTCTTTTCGAATCAAAATCTCTTCTACGATCTTATCTTTACTTAATTTCTATTAAATTTGAAAAAAAAAATATATAAAAAAAAATCGAAAAATGACGAACACAGTTCACATGAACATTAAATAAACAATAAAATAAAATTTGAACCATTAAAAAATAAACGAAATCAACACAAAGATCTCGAATTCCATCCTTGGAAACTTGATCGAATTTCAATCTTTTCGAATCTCGAATCAAATTCTCGATCAAATTTACGAATCCAATCTCGATCGAGTTTCGAGCTTGATCTTCCAAATTCAATCCAAATCTTAAATCAAATTTCAACCGAGTTCAAACTCATCCTTCCAAATTTCCAAATTTCTAAATTCGATCTTTCCAGGCTTGAGAGTCTCGGTCAATTCGAAATTCGATTTCTTCAGGATCTCGAATCAAATATCAATCAAATCAAATTCAAACTTTTGGGTCGAGGATTTTACATCAGAGCGCACTGCTTTAGGATCCTTTTCCTATTGCACTGAAGTACATCAAATTCAAACTTTTGGGTCGAGGATTTTACATCAGAGACTGCCTTGTTTTAGGATTCTTCCCTGTTACCTTTGAAATACATCAAATTCGAACCTTTTGGATCGAGGATTTTACATCAGTACCTTTGCTTTAGGATTCTTTCTGTGCACTGAAGTACATCAAATTCAACCTTTTGGGTCGAGGATTTATCAGTGCACTGCTTTAGGATTCTTTTCTTTATTGCCTTGAAATACATCGAGTCGAACTTTTGGGTCGAGGATTTTACGTATTCATGTTGTTTTAGGATTCCTTCTGTGCACTGAAATACGTCGAATGGAATTCCCGGGGTTAAGGATTTTACATCCAAGGCCAGAGCTTGTTTTAGGATTCTTTCCACATTTATTGCCTTGAAATACGTCAAATCGAATTCCGGGGTTAAGGATTTTACATCGAGAGGCCGCATTGCTTTAGGATCATTTCCCCATCGCGATGAAATCCATCGAAATCAAACTCTTGAGGTTAAGGATTTTATATCCAACACCACTTCGCTGCGAGATCTTCTCATTGCAACGATTCAATCTAATCAATTCAATTTTCTTTCGAGGTTGGAGATGTTACATCTAAAACCTCGAACTCTGATTTTAATTTCAAATCAAATCCTTGAATTAATTTTGACAAACTTCGATCTAAATTGAAACTCGAACTAAAATTTAAACTCGCATAAACTTAAACTAAAACAAAATAAAATCTAAATCGAAATTCCTCCGGATCATGTGATTTGGGATTCACCTCCTTTTCCTTTCCCGGCGAGTTCGAGAATCTCTCGGTTCCGAGAGATATACTTGACACTCCGTGGCTTCTTACACTTCGTCTAAGTTCGTCACTTGGACATCTTGTTGGTTTTGTTGATGCAGCCGGTCAACACCGTTACGCGCGGTGTGCTCCGTGACTCACCACCTATTGGGGGTCCATTTGTTGACCTCATTTTTGATGAGGTCTTCCGCCTCTTCTTTTTAGTGCTTAGGATCTAGCCTTAGGCTTTTCCTTTGACTATCTTAGAGGACTAGAGGTGGGACCGCCTTTAGAAATTCAAACCACTTCTAAACTCCTGCCAAACTCCACAAACTTGACCTGGAACCCCTAATCACCTAGAGGGTTGAAATCGAAATGTGGAAGTTTAAAGAGATGAGTTCTATGGGGCTACTTTGACCTTAGGAGGCGCCTGGTGGCTGAGAATGCAGTGAAAGTGAAACACACGCTCTCACAACCCCACTACATTTCCACACACTTCCTAAAACCACACCCATACCCAATAACCTCACGACTCATGTAGGTGATTCACATGGATGGTCAATAGCATAATTTCTGGTAAGAGGTTAGGAACGACATAGTGAATACTTGCCAGTGGAGTCTTTCATGGCTCATATGGGCTTGAAATGGCTTCATGGCTCGACGAAATGATTTCTTTCACTTAAATTCACCCGTCTTCAATTTCCCAAATTTCGATTTTGACCCCACGGACTACTGCCTCTTAAACTGTCACAAAAACATAAAATTACCGAAATTTTGCAAAATTCCAGGTAAAAATTTTCAAAATCAATCCCAAACATCTCCACATCACTCGAAAATTGATCATCCATACCCAAAATACCAAAGATTCCAAAAATATTTTAATACCCTCAGATACCCAAAATACCCTTCTTGGCACAAAAATCCAAAAATTCGAAAAATTAAAGGAAAATTCCAGAAAATCCTAAATATTCCCAATTTCGTTTGTCAGTACACATGGGCTTCCAATTTTTATTAGATTTACCTTCTTTTATCGAAAGCACGTTGTGCATTTAGCAAAGTGAACTCGATATCGAGCAAACCTATCAATTGACCCAAATTCTGGTCAATTCAATTCTAAACTTCAATTCAACATTCCCAATATCAATCTAGACCAAATTCAAGTCCAATTTGATTGAAATTTGGATCAATCTCACTTTTGGCCTTAAAGCCCAGTGATTTGGACCCATGACCAGGCTTAACTTGAGAACTCACCCAATTCAACTCCAATTAACCACTAAATCTTTTCTAAATCTTCCTTAACATTCCCACAAACAAAACCCTAACATGATTTGCCCAAAATTTGAACCCAAGCCCCTTTTCAGACTCAACCCCGAGGTTAAAAGGCCCATTTTTTGACCTAAGCCCAGGCTCTAACGAAATTCAACCCGATTCAAATCCAGATCACCCCCAATTTGTTTCAAATCACTCATGACACATCCATGAGCTAAACCCAACAATTATTTGGCCCAACCTCTTTCTAAAATTCCCATCCATAAATTAATTTTTAAACTTAAGGGCCATTCCTTAAACCATTTTAAAAGCCCGCTTCACCAGAATCCAAAGGAAACCCCGAAAAAAAATTCTTCCAAAGCCCATATGACATTTCCCCTCATCATACTTTCAATTAAAATCATCCCTAAGTCCTAAACCAATGATCAAATATTTCTAAATGAAGCTTCATCAAATTTCCACCAAATTATCCAAAATCCTTGGAAATCACTTTTTATGAAATTGACGAACTTTTTGCCGAAGCGAAGGTGAGTCATGAAGCCATGCATGAGCCACATGTGAGCCATGAGAGCTTTGGACACTCCACCATGCCATATTGGGTAAGAAGAGGGAGGGCTTTCCTTAATCCCTAAAGCTCATTAGCCTTAATCATGTTTCACACAAACTTAAATTTGTCAAAGAATATATTTGGATGGAGACTTCTCCATGCAGGCCAGTGATCCTTTGATCCCCCACGGCATCCAAAGCCACCTTGAAGGGTGCACCAAGCCCAAATGGGTGGATTGACCCATTTAGACTCAAAACTAGCCATGCCCCATTCTACTTTGGATCGAAAGCCTTTACACATGTCCATGACGATTGATTGCACGAGCCCCGACCACATTGCGACCCGAGATGGTGACCATTGCACAGCCGGCCGGCCTGAGGCCGCCGGAAAACACCATGGCCGAGAGCTCGCATGTGAGCCAACATTGAAATTCTCACTTGCTGAGCTGCCCACAATGCTAGTGGTCACCATGGCTGTTCTTCTCCTCACGGAAGCGGTGATCCTCGAGCACAGCTCCCGCAGGAGGCCCCGGCCATTTCTGACCCAAACTCACCCCTCTCGGCCATGAGAGAGAAGCATAAACCTTGCCAAAACTGCGCAAAATTGTTCCGAGACCTCCCTCCACCCTTAGAGCACTTGATCCCACGAGTGAAATTCCCTGCCATTTCTCCTGCGCGCTCGATTTCAGAGTTGAAATTCCACCCGAAACAGGACACTTCTCCACGGTGAGCCAATTCCCAAATTGATTGGCTCTACACCTTCACCAGACCAAGGGAAGGTGTCCACCATCAAAAGCCCCATCTCGAGGCCACCCGGTTGCTCCGGCCTCCCGAAGCTTTGTGATCGGGCTTGGTCGAAATGTCAGGACAATTCACCGGACCGGAGACTTCATGCGGAGCTTGCGGGACCCGATCGAAGGTGCAACAACTCTCAGATTGAAGTCACACTTCTCGGAGGCAAGGTATGAGCTAACTCTTCATCCCGAGCACGGAGATTCTCCATTTCAAATGCTTTAATTTCATTGCATGTTAGCCGTATAGATGTGTTCGTCTCTTGAGACGAATCCGTACCGTATAGACGTAAAAATCCATTGAGAGGAATCGAGTGAGATCTTAGGGATTTAGTGTGGACGGCTCTCGGGTGAGAACACTTGGGGACGATGAACGGATGCCGTCAAGTGATACACGCGCGGATGGACGGCTCGGATGGCGTCGGGCCAGGAACGATGAGAACCACGGGGCCGGGGCTGCGGCTCGAACTGGCGGCGTCGAATGGGAGCGCGCCGCGTGGCGCACCCGGGCTGCCGAGGATGCGTTGGCGGCGGCTCGGATAAGTAGAAAATTAGGGATTTTGATTTATTTAATTCCTAAACTTCAAAAATTCATATCTACGTAGCCCAGAAAAATCAGAAAAAAATAAAATAAAAATACCCTCTTGCTCGGTGAAGAGGAGAGGAGAATAATGTGGAAAATAAATCACTTAATTTCATCGAATATTTTATTTTTTATAATTTATTTACTCTCTGCATTGTTTTAATTCTCCATGCATGCATACAATTCACCATGGCATGAGACCATAAGGCTTTTTGAAGCCTCTGAATTTGGGAACATTCCTGAATTTTCCAAAGTCGGGAGGCCATCCCTATGAAGAGTTCTTGATTTTTCAAGTTCAGGTCACTGTTTTGAGTATTTTAATTCAAGTAAATAGCATGTTGTGAAATAAATTCTAGGAAAATTTGGTGATGTTCCTTATGACCAGAGAACCTAGGAAAAATAGGTTTTGACTTAGTTCATTTAAAACAACCCTAATTGAAACTGACACCCAAAATAGGTCTTTAATTAATTAGAATTAACCAGGCATCAAATTGACTTGAAATCAATTCTCCACTGACCTTTAGAGGGATCAGAGGAACCCACCATAAAAATTTGAGTCAATTGGACTTGGTTAGCCCCACTAATTGGGTTGATTAAGTCACTTAGCCATTTTAAACTTTAAAAATTCATAACTTTTAAAATACCTTTCAAAAATTCACCAAATTGATTTTGGAGCCTCTCTGATATCAGAGGAATCTAAGAAAATTAAAATTTCAATTTTCTAAAAAAGTTGATTTTTAATAATATTTTGTATTTTTTAATAATTAAAAATAATAAAAATCACAAAAATAATAAAATTCACCAAAATGTCACATTTTGAATTTTAATCACTTAGGAACAAATCCCACATTTTTCTTAGGTCTATTTAGTGAGATATTGAATTTTAAAGCCCTAGGGTAATTTTAAAATTAAAAAAAATGTATTTTCTAACATTTTCACTAAAATAATTATAATAAATCATAGAAAAATTAGAAAATTGCAAAATTTGTTTCTCTGGTTTTCTTGATATCAGAGAGATTTTTGAAAAATATAAAATCCATTTTTCAACATTTATTTTATTTTTAAATTAATTAACACTCCAAAACTCAAAATAATTATAATAAAAATAATATAATTCAAAAAATCACCAAAATTGGTCCAAGTGCTTCTCTGGTCATTAGGAATGTCCCCTAATTTTCTTAAGGACAGAAACTTTCCTTTGAGTAAATTGCTCCAATTTTCCTTGAAAATCTACATTTTCCACCAAAAAAAATTATATAAATAAATTAAATACAGAAAAATCACATTTTCTCCTCTCATGTCTTTATTGACATATGAGTGAAGTCACGTAAAAATTTCGAGTTCATTTTGAGTTCAATTTAGTGAGTTATGAAATTATTAAGCTTAAGGAGTAAAATGGTAATTAAACTTTTAACCCTTAATTAAAACTTAAGTTTAATAAAAAATCAACAAGTAAAATATCTGATCTTAATCTGGTTTGGATGATTGAAATTTAAATAATTAAAGGGTAGAAACCCATTAAATAATTTTAAAATGATTAAACTTTAATTAAATAATAGATTAAATTTGGAAGAATAATAAAATTGGAATTATTAAAATAAGGGATCTTTATTAGGAAGAGATTTATTCTTTCAATTTAAAAATCACCAAGCTAATTATATCATTAATGTTTAACTCTAATTAAAATGATAACTTCGGAAATTTAAAATATTAAAAGGCTTAATTAAATCGTTAAACTATTTAAAATCTCGATTAAAATTATAAATTAAATTAAATTAAAAATTAAATTAAATAATTAAATTAAATTAAATTCATGATTAAATTAGAATTAAATTAAATTAAATTAAATTAAAATTAAATTAAATAATTAAATTAAATTAAATTAAGCGATTAAAATTAAATTAAATTAAATTAAATTAAATTAAATAATTAAATTAAATTAAATTAAACGATTAAATTAAATTAAATTAAATTAAATTAAATAATTAAATTAAATTAAATCGAAATCAAATCAAATTAATTAAACATCGAAATCAATTAAATTAAATTAAGTTAAATTAAAACTCGATTAAATTAAATTGAATTAAATATAATCGGCACAAAAGACGTAGAAGAAATTAAATATAAAACGAACGTTTCTTGTCCAAATTTAAGCCTTTAACTTAGGTAGATCATTTGAATACTAATTTACCCTTGAAAGCTTTGATTATTATAACTCACAAATGAAGCAATTAAATGAAGTCTTCTTGTTTCATGCAAGATATTCGAATGTCTTAATTATTTTAAAATGATTAACAAAACTTGAAAACCTCGGACGATTGATTCATTTATATAATTAAATTCATTTGGACTTAAAAAAACGATCTAAAAATATTGAAAAGATGTTTAAGATTCTTCTTAAGCACTTCCTCGATATGATAGGATATTTATAAGAACGATTGGATTTAATTGTTCTTTGATGAAGAAAATCGTCCTCAGCTGAAACACGAGAACCTAGACGTCGTAGGGATAGTAGCGTAGGATTAGGAATTTGGTAGAAAACGTAACCTTTCCCTTAGCTTTACTGGGAACTTGCTTAAATATTTTAATTGTGTTTAAGTGTAGCTTGGGATGACGGGAAGACCCTCCGAGGTACGCTTTTATTTTGTTACTTGATTTACTTTCTTGCAATTTACTTATATGAAATTCTTTATTGCGGATATTGACTTTCTTTTAACTGCGTGATAAAACATTGCGTAACCCACACCTTTAGGATAGTCCACAAAGCTAAAACCAAAAGCTTAAGTTAAAAGTCATTGCAGATAAAATTCACCGCCACAACATTTGAAAATATAAAACGAAGCTGAAATTTAATCCTGAACGAGAACACGAAACTACGATTACTGACTAAGTTAACGTCTGTTGGATGATCGGGAATACCTCGGATGATGTAACCTACGTGTTAACGGGATTTCAACGAGTCTAAATGAAAGTGTGGAACTCATTCGATTGAGTTTAGCGAAATTCATCTGGACTAAGTGAATCCGATAAAAATAATGATACCGGAAGGATGGGCAAGTGGGATCTTGCGCCGGTGTCGTTATAATCGACTTTAGATTTGTTTTTGTCAGAAATACAAAACACTCGGAAATTAAGACTTCTCCTAAGCAAAAACACTTTTCTCATCTCTGATTTATGATTTCTAAAACTAAACCTCTGCAACAACGAGGAGCTTGGAGCATGGTGGGCAGCGCGGCCATCGTCGTCGACGAAAACTTGAACCTACTTCGGCAAAACCTTCTTAGAATTAAACAACGAAAGCCATAGGACTTCGAGGTAGCTTGCCTAGTGCAACATAAATCTCGAAGCCTCTTCGTTAGGCATTTGCATTGCAAATTAAGCTGCTTAGGTCTTAGGATTCCGAGGTAGTCGTCGTACGACAATAAACCCTCACATCTTCAGTATTTGTTTGATTTCATCGTACGAATGTAAGCCTTTAATTAATTAAAATTGGCAGAGATTGAAATACTAAATAAACATTAGGACTTTCCTAAATTCGAACGAAAACCATTAGGATAGTCAGGAAATTGCCGAAGTTCACTTCGAATCGGTGATTTCTCTGCCTTTCTCTTCCTTTGGATTCACGAAACAAAATGTTACGAATTTGATCGAATTTCACATTGAAATTCCAAAAATTGATCTTTGAAAACCTTAAACTTTGAAATTCTTGAGAGGCGAAATTATTGGTTATTATCGAGAGTTTTCTTAGGTGATTCCCGTCACTTAAGATGTAATTAGTTATAGGGGCTTGCCCTTATGGGGAATTTTAAAGAACCCGAGGTAATATAAACCTGTTTAATACTTTCGTATTAGCGGGGAATTTGTCGGCTTATAAAATTGGTTCGTAGACAGACGGATGTCACAAAACTTCTAGTTTACTTAATCGAGCCCCACCCTCGAGCGATTATTAATACATCCTTAGGGATAGATACACGGTTTGTGGTGCGGTGCTCGTTTATATAAACTATTTGGGATGTGAGATCGGTTTAATCTAATATCTTAAAACTTTAATTTAAAATTATTTCGAAGTCGAATACTACTTTCTAAATTATATATATATATTTAAATCAAATTTAAAATTTAAATTCGCCGACAACACGATTAGGCGACCCCCGCACCCGAAATAAAACACACGGCCTAAAAATATGCGAAACGGTGACACATTTGGGGTAAAATTAGGGATTTTAGGTTTTGTTGGACTTGGGTGAGGTTTGGGCTCAGGTGGTGTCGATTGATGGTTCAAATTGGTTTAGAGATATCGTGAATGGTTTTGGATATTAATTTGGGGAATTAATTGGTTCATGGGGTTTAATTTGGTGAAGCCATATAGTCGAAAATTGGGGCTTTTTAGTTTGGGTTTAAATTGAGCTTGTAATTAAGTCGAGTGGACTTAGACTTGGTTTCAGGTGGGATTAGGGATGTTAAATTGTGGTTTACGGTTGAAATTGGTTAAAATTTAGGTCGATTGGATGGATATTGGGGGATTTGGGCATTTTGGACAACAGGAAAATTTGGGGTTTTGGTCGAGGTGGGCAAATTTGGTGAATTAGATCGAAGTAAAATAGTTTAAATAAATTGAGAATAGTTGGAAGGTTTGGGGAATTTTTGTTAATTTTTGGAATTTTTGGGCTAGGAGGGGAATTTTGCTAATTTTTGAGTATTTTGGAGTATTGTGGGAATTTTAGTAAATTTGAGGTGTTTTGGAGTATTTTGAATAGTGATGAATGTTTTGGGATGATTTTTGGAAGATTTTGGTAATTTTTGGTTGATTTTAAGAATTTTGGGAAAAATTAGAACTTTAGGGTTAACTTGGTCATTTGGTAGAGTTTAGGGGTAAAGGGGTCGAAGTTTGGATTTTGTAAAATTAAGGTTGAAAGGGATTGATAACTCATTTGAGCAATGAATTAAAGGAATTCCCCATTTGGATCCCTTTCCATATGTTGGTACTAATCGAGCCCTAGCACGGGGCTAAGAGCTTGAAACCGCCACATGAGTTTCGAAAAGAGTAAGGGGATCGAGTGTGGAGAAGTTTGGATTAGGGTTGTGAGGTAGTGTGTGAGAGTGTGATGTGTAAGCGTGTGTAAATCTCACCGAAGCCACTCGGGGTAAGTCTAAGGCTTGACCATCATATAGGGAACTCCCCTCGAGTTTCACAATGCTTGGTCTCATTCTCCATCTTAGAGGTTAGACTTGGCATTTGAAAACTTAGTCGACGAAAAGTGTTTTGAATTTCTATGGGGTGAGATTCCATTGCTAGTCTCTAAGATAGTCACCGGGAAACTGTGCTGAATACTGAGCTGTTAAAAGACTATATCTCGACGAAAGTGAGGTCGACATCCGACCCAGAGACGAAAACCTAGAGATTCACGGGCAGCCACATTTAAGGATAGTTAAATAAATGGTCGTGGAATCGAAGAAGATTTGATCGTGCTTGCTCGAAAGTAATGAGCAAAGCATGCCAACGAAAGAATGATAATCTAGACCATGAGGGCTTTAACACATTATAGATGTATGAAGATAAAACGTCCACGATCGTAATTGGAGAGAGGAACTCTTCCCAAATGGAGTTGCCGAAATTGTTGGTCGGTGATGCGATGCGAATTTATATATGCTTTTAAATACAAGAATTTGATACCACTTTTAGAATATTTAATTCACGGCAAATGGCTTCAAAAACTTGATGTGCGATGTTTACTTTTTCTTATGAATTTATATTTAGATTTTATAATAATTATTGTAAAAATCAAAATTTTAAATGCGAGTATACGTATCGTTAAATAATACGGAGACTCTAGTCGTCGCAGTTGTAATCCCATGAGGGATAGTGTTTTTATAAAAAAGTAAGAAATGTAAGAAATATTTTGGAATTTTTCAAAATAAAAGTAATATATATATATATATATATATATATTATTTTGAAATTTAATTTACTAACGATTTTTCTTGTAAACGAGTAAGCGGTAAAAAATAATAAAGTAAAGTAAGCGATAATTAAAATTCAATGCGAGTATAAACGACTTTCTCCTTTTCAACTAATCCGAAGATTTTTAGAATAATTATCTTTTGTGGGAATTTAGATTATGATATTGTGCCCCGAATAGAAGCATTCTTTATTCTTTCTTTCTTTTGGTCGGTGCGAAGAATATTGACTAATGTTATAGATCGGTTCATGATGTTTTATTAGTAGAATGGGTTAATCTAGGCTCCACACTACTAGATACCAGAATTAGTATGGTCGGTATTACGAATTAACACTACATAAGAAACGAATTATTAGAATTTGGTACGTAAGCTCTAAAAACTAATTAATTTTACGCCCGATAAATAATATCTTCTGTTATTTGCACTTCACCTTAAATAACCCGCGTATAGCTTTGCGATTACCTAAGGATTCATGTGATATCTCTTTAATTAAGAACTTATCTCCGGATAGGTCTCGAAATTCTTCAACAGGTTTTAACAATTTAAATATTGTTGATTTAAAAAGTAAACTAAGATCAGGTATTGATATCATCACAATGTTTTAAATATTTTAAATTTAATTCTCTTACAAAAATTTAATTAATTTATTATCTTTTCATAGTTGAAAGGAGAAAGATAACTAACTACTCAGAACACATTGAAATCACACAAAAAAACATATTTATAAAACTTTGAACCAAGGTACGAATACTTATATGAGTGTTCCTTAGTGATCTGGCGACCTATGGAAGCTCAACTGATGATGAAAGACTCTGACAGCAACAACACATAATAAATACTCGAAATAAACTATTTTAAATAATAATAAAGATGGTGGCTCCACTAAAATAATTGGATGGAATATAGTGCTTGGGGATTAAAGATGCAAGAAGGGGTGAAAGAGACTATAGGGTGCTAAAAGGGGCAATTTTCTCTGTGGCATGGGCTCCTGTTATAGAGCTGCGAGATTTGACTAGGGTTGCCTTAAGGCACCTCTTCACAATTTGTCAATTCGATGCATCTTCTAGAAGATGACGCCGCGCCTAGGCGTCGGGATCTGGCTCACAGACGCCGGACTCCGTGACAATCTTTCCTGCTCTTGGCTTTGGATCACATACTCTTCGCGATTAAAACCGTTTCGCGTAAATGCATTGTATCACATGTTACATATATTAGGAGTAACTTCCGGTCTTAGAAGCTCCGATAGCGCCTTTCTGTCAAAATAACTCCCCAATCATCGAAAAATCTTAACGGCGTTTGTATCGAGCTGGCGTTTAGAGGCGCGGATTACGAAGCACTTCAGGCGTTAGGCCAATAATTAAAATATTTTGCTTCATAAACTCCATTTTTGCTACTTTTTGCTCATTTTCCTTCTTTTTCCTTTTTTGGACTCTTTTAATCATCTACATCCAAAAAACATGAAAATACATTTCATTAAAGCATAATATCCTTAAGAATTGAATCATAAATAAGCGCCAAAATTAGGTAATTTTAGGCGGATCAAATTCCCCAAACTTAAACGTTACTTGTCCTCAAGTAACCCTTTTAATTACATAAAATAGATAACATTTGGAATGAAGTTAAAATATTTAAGATTCCTTATAATTTTTGGTTTTATAAATGCTTTAACGAATCATTAACCAAATTTTACTCATTAAGTTTAATTTTAAGAATTAAAGAACATTTAACTACCAAATCATAAAACTTTCAATTTTCATTTATTTCGAGAATAATTGTAGTTTATTATATTAAGGTCGCATAGAATATTTACAAGAAAAAAGATTTTTATGAAATATTTTTCTAGTAAAAATATTTTTACATAGAAATTAAGTTAAAATTTAATCAGTTTTCTTTCTATATGATAATTCAAGTGAAACCAATTTTTGATTAGGCATTTCCTCAAGCTTCTCCTCACTTTATTTTTTTCTCTTTTTTTTTTGTTTTTCTTTTCTTTTTTTAGTGAGGATTCTTTTATTTTGGATAGTCTGTTAATGATTTTAGCTTATTTATCATGCTTATTTTTAATACTATACATTCTTACTTAATAAATATGACATTTTTAATAATTTATTATTTTTCAAAACTTATTTGATCTTTCTTTTCGAAGCAATAATCTTGAGTTCCTTAGTATTTCAAAAATATAATTCTCTTTACTATAAATAGAAAAAAAAATTATCTTATTATTCTTTAAGTTAAATAATTATATTCTTAAAATCAATCAAAATTTTTGAAATTTTAGTTAAGTTTACTAAATTATTTATAAATTAAAAAATTTAGGTAATCTTAAATAGATTTTTTCGTCCTTTATGTTATGTTAATATATTTTAAAATAAAATATTAGTTGTTAAGGACGGAAATAATATTTAAATTTGATAAATGTTTTCACTTCCCCTTCAGCTTGTTTTAGTATAAATATGAATGAGGAAATTTTAAAAGCGTAGAGAGAAAGAAATAAACGAGGAATTAATCTAAGTACATTAATGATGTAGTAAGGAAAAACTAACTTCTACTTCTACACATGCTTTAATATGAATATAACAGAATTGATTAAGCATATATAGAAAAGTTTTACGGAAACGGGAGTTAATTTCTAAAGTCTTTCTTTTTTTATTTTTTAATTTTTAATTTTGAACATGCAAAATTACTAACAATTCATGAACACTAAACAATAGGCTAAAACAGAAATAAAATTTTATAAAAATTCATTCATATTTCAGTCTTAAACACACATCAGATAATCTAAAAACAGTTTCAACATAAAAAATTTCACATCGACACTAACGAATAACGTCGCGTTAAACGGCGCGAAACGAGAAACACGCTAAAACAGAATCGTAGCATCCTCGGAGGTAAGTGTTACTAATCACTGTTTGTGGCTTCGTCCATCGTCGTCACGAAAAGAAAACTCCATATCCTTCAGATAAACATATGGTGAAAATTTATGATAGGTAAGAAAGGCGAACGTCATGCTCGTCTTTCGGAAATCTGCTTTAAAGACTCGGAATACTCGAGCGCTCATGTCGCTCTTCGCTTTGGTATACTCGGAAAGATGATCGATCTTAACATCGATCGTATCTACTCTACAATGAGTTAGGAATAACTCATTTTGCTGCTCTATAAATTGATCATGCATAGTACTCCCAAAACTAGATGGTGGCTCGTAGTAGATGGTCTAGTAGAAGCTCTACTTGAAGTAGGTAATGAACCGGAAAGTTGCAGTAGAACTCTTACCTCGAAGTCGATCATAGATACCGACGCTCTCTCTTCCTATAGGCTTTGTTGACTTGAGCTTTTCCTTGAAAGCTCAACAACTACTCTAGCACTTTCACATAGAGAATAGATCGGAGATGGAAAACCAAGTCCGATAGAAGTGCTAGAACGAGCGGTAGCCTCTACATAATCATAAATAATGCTCCCTACATCAATGAGCTTCCTCTGTTGAATGCGATAGTTGAGGATAGCTTTATCTTTGGTAACCTCACTCGGATGATTGGATGGAAGGAGACGAGAAGAAATAAAGTAGTGTCATGCCTTTGAAACACCATTAAGCTTAGAAGATGAAAAATTTACCCTTTTTAGTTCCGAATCTTCCGAGCTCACAGTACTATCGATCGAGTAGGCAATGATCTTATCCAAATCTCCCTCGGATGGAGATAATCCGGAGTAATAACACTCGATGTTTGGTGTCGAGTCCATAGAAAATGTTGATACGTTCGGGAGTGAATCCTACTCGAACTCATGAACAAAAATCTTGTATTCTTGTGTCCAATGAAATTGGCATAAAACTCTCTGGCTAGCGAGATAACAACAACGGCGAGTGAAATAGCAGAATCATTGCAAGTTGAGCGCGACGATTGTATCCTCGATTCTTATAAAGTTGTAAAAACTCCGCTGCGAGATAAATTTTCGAGTCGTAGTAAAATCACTGTTTCGGAAGTGTGCGACGTGGGAACGAACTTGCTACGATTAAAATTTTCTCGTTCCTTTCCTCTCTTAGATTTAGGTGCCATCTAAAATTTGAAATAAAAATGTGAAATAAATTCGACGGATCTAGGAAAATAAACTAATTTAAGCTTTTTAAACTTGAAAAGAGCTTAAAAATTTCACGGATTTAACCTTAAAAATCAAAAGTTTTCTTAAAATTTCAGTTTTTCTTAATGAGAGAAAAATCCATGGTGAAAATCGAAAATAATGAATTTAGAATGTAGATCTGACCTTGGGATGAAGAAATCGGGTGATTTCAAGCTCGAAAACTTGAAAATCTCGCTTTAAAATGGGATCTATAGGGGGTATTTTCGCAAAAAACAGTGGAGGAAGCTTAGGCGTCAAAATGGCGTGGCAGTGTTTAAGAAGATGAGTTTTCGAGTTCAGGCCGAACCGGCGCCTAGGCGCCAAATTCTATTTAAATTTTATATTTTTCCACCCAAATTTTATCAAATTTGACTCTAATTACTCTTATGATAGTATTAATCGATTGCTTATCCTCCCGAGCATTTCCTGATCAATTTAAAATGATAGTTTAGATCCATAAAAAAATGTATCTAAAATTTTCAATTCCAATTCATAACCTCCATTCCAAATTCAATAAATTTCGATGCAGACTGTGCTCAAAGGTTATTCGTTTTATAAATAATACAAACAATAACATATTCGACAAATATTCAAATCCAACAACACACATTAAACAATTAAGAAAACACACAAATTCGATATTCAACACACTAACACATGACTCGATCACACCTAAAACACATATAAGATCTATTTAACACCGATCTTCAATTACCATCTTTCGCAATGAAGTTTGCTAGGACCCGAAGGGATAGGACACCAACGCCCTTGGGAAATTCCAGCTTCGTCTTTTCATCGATCCACTTGTTCTTCGCATACATTTCTACTTGAGCGTCATGATAGGTTGTCATATGATCGGATTGAAGTTTGATTTGCCATTCCAAGTGTTCGTATTGGTGGTACATCTCATGGAGACGATTACCGATACTTTGAAGTTCCACTTCAATCTTCTCTGTCGACTAAACAATTTCCATACTAACAACGATAAAACCATTAAAATAAGGTGAGGATCTTTGGGAGATTTGTCTCTTACCTCATTTTCATGATTTCCTCTATCCATTGCCTCGAGTCATCGTAACTCCTCCAAAATGGATTGCTGCGAGTCGAAATTAAGGTTTCTATGGGATTGGGATGAAGATAAGGCAATATATAAAGAAATTTCGTATGGCGAAGATTTTCGATTTTTACATGATTTGTAACCGTGGCGCTTAGGCGCGGAATCTAACACCTAGGCGGCGGATCATTGATACGCGGAGACCATTCGGCGCTTAGGCACCGGCACAGGCGCTGGCGCGGAACCTCGATCGACTCGGATTCGCTGGCATCGTCGAATTTTGCGAGTTTCGATCGTAAAAATGAATATTAACGGTATGATCAACACACAAACACAATTACGAAAAAATCAAAACACAAACAATCACGAAACGAAGGTTAACTTGATCTTCTTTTTACTGCATTTGACATGGAGTGGTCGTCCAGTCATATCTTCGAAGATAATGTTTAGCTTAAGCCGATACGGACTTGTTAGGCTTCTATTTCTAGAGATTATATACAAATTTAGTCGAACCCCGAGCATAAACTTACGACGATAATTTAACTCACTGCAATAAATATGGGTTGCCTCTGACGGGGCTTGATTGCGTCGTCGGCCCGACTGGTGGTGAATTAATCGGGTAGACTCGGCTCGCCATCTCTTTGTAATTTAATTTCATTTCTCTCATATAAGGCTTCGGTCTTAATGCAGTAACTTTAAATACTTTTCAGTTTTTTGGATCTTTAATATCCACAACTTCATAAGGGTATACTCTCTCAATTATAAATGGTCCCATCCATTTAGATTTTAATTTTCTAGGAAATAGTTTTAAATGAGCATTAAATAATAATACTTCTTGTCCAGGCTCAAACATTTTCCTTGAAATCATTTTGTCATACAATTTCTTCATTCTTTCCTTATAAATCCTTGCATTTTCATAAGACTCATTTCTTATCTCTTCCATTTCATTCAGTTGTAATAATTGTTTTCTCCTGCAGTATTCAAATTATAATTGAACTCCTTTATCGCCCAATAAGCTTTTATGTTCAAGTTCAGCATGTCATTTGTAAGGTTTACCATAAATTAACCGATAAGGTGACATTCTGATAAGTGTCTTGTAAGTTGTTCTATAAGCCCATAATGCAGAATCAAGTCTATCAATCCAGTCAGTTTTTTTAGGATTAATAGTCTTTTCCAATATTCTTTTAATTTCTCTGTTTGATACTTCAGCCATTCCACTTGTTTGAGGATGATAAGCAGTTGCAATTCTATATTTAATTCTAAATTTTTCCAGCAATGATTGAATTCTTATATTTCTGAAATGACTTCCCCATCTGTGATAATTATCCTGAAACGTTTCAAATATTGTTAAAATCATCTTTAACAAAATTTTGAAACACTTTTGGAATCACAGTTAGGTAAAGCTACAGCTTCGATTCACTTTGAAACATAATCAACTGCTAATAAAATATAAATTTTCAGATGATGGTACGAAAAGGTCCACTTAAAGTATAAACCCCATACATCGAAAATTTCGATTTCTAATATAAAGTTTAAAGGCATTTCATCCTTTCTGGATGTATTTCCTATTATTTGACATCGATCACAAGTTTTCACATAATGTCCAACATCTTTAAATAAAGGTAGGCCAATAAAATCCAGAATTTAAAATTTTAAATGCAATTTTATCTACTCCAAAGTGTCCTCCAATTCATAATCGTAACATTTTTGAACTATTGCAAAAGTTTCTTCATATGGTACACATCTTCAGATCACAGAATCTCTTCCTATTTTAAATAAATGAGGATCTTCCCAAATATATGATTTACAATCATTCTTGAATTTCTTAATATAATTGTTATTCATCCCATAAGGTAAAATATTGCTAACCAAATAGTTAACTATATTATCATACCAGGGCATTGCAATCCTTGAATGACATATAACTGTTCATCAGGAAATTTCTCATTTATATTTTCTTCATAATTCTTTACTTTATTATTTTCAATTCTTGATAAATGATCAACAATTTGGTTGTCAGTTCCTTTTCTGTTTACTATTTCAAAGTCAAATTATTGTAAAAGTAAAACCCATCTGATCAATCTAGGTTTAGCATCTTTCTTAGATATTAAATACTTAATTGCAAAATAATCAGTATGTACGACACATTTCATTCCAAGAAGATATGGTCTAAATTTATCAAAGGCATATACTATTGCTAACAGCTCTTTTCCAGTAGTAGTGTAATTTATTTGAGTTTCATTTAAAGTTTTGTTAGCATAATAAATAACTTTGAAAATTTTCTCATATTTTTGTCCTAATACAGCTCTGATTGCATAATCTTGCATTACACATTAATTCAAGAATTTTATTCCAATCAGGTGCACAATAACAAGTGCAGTGATTAATTTTTCTTTTAAAATATTAAACGCATTCAGACAATCTTCATTAAATTCAAATTTAGCTTATTTTTCTAATAAATGGCAAAGAGGTTTAGTAATTTTAGAAAAATTCTTTATATATCTTCTATAAAATCCAAGATGACCTGTAAAACTTCTCACATCAAGTAATCTGTAGTAGGTGGTTGAAGTTCAAGCAATAATTTTCACTTTTGCTCGATCAACTTCCATACCTATTTGTGAAATTTTATGTCCAAGTACAATTGCTTCTGTGACCATAAACTGACATTTTTCCTAGTTTAGAACCAAATTTGTTTCTTCACATCTTTTCAAAACTTTCGTTATATTTTCCAAGCAAGACTCAAAAGAAGTTCCAAATACTGAAAAATTGTCCATAAATACTTCAATTCCTTTTTCAATTTAATCACAAAATATTGACATCATACATCTTTGAAAAGTTGTAGGTGCATTACATAAACCGAAAGACATTCTTCTAAAGGCAAATGTTCCATAAGGACTTATAAATGTCGTTTTCTCTTAGTCCTCAGGAGCAATGGGTAATTGATGATAACCAGAATATTCATCCGTAAAAATAGAAATATGAGTGTCCAGCTAATTTATCCAACATCTGATCCAAGAAACGTAAAGGAAAATGATCCTTTCTAGTAGCATTATTTAATTTTCGATATTCAATGCAAATTTGCCATCCAGTAACTTGTCATGCAGGGATTAATTCATTTTTTTCATTAACAATGACAGTTACTCCTCCTTTCTTCGGAACACAATGAATAGGACTTACTCATTGACTATACGAAAGATGATAAATAATTTCAGCATCTAACCATTTTAAAATCTCTTTTTAACAACCTCTTTCATAATTGAGTTCAATCTTCTTTGAGGTTCAATAGTGGGTTTACAATTTTCTTCCATTAAAATCCTATGCAAACAGATTGAAGGGCTTATTCCTTTTATATCTGCAATAGTCCAACCAAAAGCTTTCTTATAATTCTTCAGAACTCCTATTAATTTTTCTTCTTGATCTTTGTTTAGTTCTGAAGATATAATTACATGTAAAGTTAATGAATTTCCAAGAAATGCATACTTTAAATGTTCATGTAACATTTTTAATTCCAGTTCAGGGGCTTTTTCAATTGAGGGTAAAAGTATATCATTTTTAGTTATCTCTAAAATTTCCCAATTTTCATGAATATAATGAGTTTCTTCAGAAAAATTTTCTTCATTTATTTCTTTAAATTATTCAGTTAATGACTCATTATATAACACAGATTCATCATTTTTTTCTTCAGAAATGACTTTACATTTTTCTTGATAATGCTTTTCAATTATATAATAAAAAATATCCATCTAATATCATTTTTCTTTATTAGGATACCTCATTGATTTCAGAACATTAAATGTTATCTCTTGGTCATTAAATCTTATCGTTAATTCTCCTTTTTGCACGTCAATCATAGCACGTCCAGTAGCTAGAAAAGGTCTCCCTAATATAAAAAGTATTTCTTTATCTTTTTCCATATCTAGTACAATGAAATCCACAGGAAAGATAAATTTATCCACCTTAACAAGAACATTCTCTATAACTTCTTTAGGATAAGTGATAGAATCTAACTGACGGGTTACAGTGGTGGGAGAAATCCCTCCTAAATCTAACCTTCGAAAGATTGAAAATAGCATGAGATTAATACTTGCTCCTAAATCACATAAGGCTTTTCCATAAAATTTTTCTCTAATAGCACATGGTATAGTGAAACTTCCAGGATCTTTCAGTTTCTGAGGTAATTTCTTCTGAATTATTGCACTATATTCTTCACTTAATGCAAGAGTTTCATAAGCTTCAAATTTTTTTTTCTTGCTTAAAATATCCTTCATAAATTTTTCATGGCTTTGTATTTGTTCCAAAGCTTCAGCAAAAGGAATGTTGATGGTAAGTTTCTTAAAAATTTTAAAGAACTTAGAAAATTGATGGTCAAGCTTCTGCTGTTTTAGTCTTTGAGGAAATGGTGGTGGTGATCTTTCAACTTCCACTTCAATAGGAATTACAGTCTGAGCTTTACTTGGAGAAAGAGTATCTTTAGGTTCTTCAATCTCTTCTACCTCTCCCTCTTTTTCAGTTTCATTCCAAATTTTCTCTTTTAATTCCTTTCCACTTCTAAGTTGTACAGCTTTTGCTTGTTCATGTTCTTTCCCAGTTTCTTTTGGATTAATTTCGACATTGCTAGGTAGTGTTTCTTGAGGTCTGTAATTAATAAAATTAACAATTTGACCCATCTAATTCTCAATATTATGAATAGCAGTGTTTTGTCTTTGTAGCGGATTACCTAGTTGCAAGATCTATTCTTCTATAGATAACTTTTTATGCCGATTGTTAAAATCAGGAGGGTAAGTTGGTCTAAATTTTGAATTTCCTTGATTGTTCCAATTTCTGGTTGGATTAACTTGATTATTACTCCATTGTTAATGTCCATTACTCCAATTAAAATTAGGATGATTTTTCCAACCTGGATTATAATAATTAGAATAAGGGTTATTAGTTTTACTAGCAATAACTTGCAAAGTTTCTACTGTTTAAGAATCATCAGTATTTGTAGAATTATCATTAGTTACATGCGACATGTTAATAGCAAAATTATCTAATTTCTTAGATATCGCAGCCACTTGTGAAGCTAAAATAGAAAAGGCTTCATTATCTTGAATGATTGCCATTCTTTTAGGATTAACCCTTTCAGAAGGCCATTGAAAATTATTATTAGTCATTTCTTCAATTAAAGTATAAGCTTCTTTAAATGTCTTACCATTAAAGAACGACTAGCAGCAGCATCTATAATAGATCTAAGTGATCCAATAAGTCCATTATAAAATGTTTGAAAAATTAATCAATCTGGTATAACATGATGAGGACATTTTCTTAATAGTTCTTTAAATCTTTCTCATGCTTCATAAATTGTTTCTCCATCAAATTGCATAAATGAAGTAATATCATTTCTTAATTTAGCAGTTTTAGAAGGAGGAAAATATTTAGTAAGTAATTTTTGTGCCATATCTGCCCATGTTTTAATATAACAAGGTGCTAATGAATTAAGCCACATCTTTGTTTTATCTTTTAAGGAAAAAGGAAAGAGTCTAAGCCTAATAGCATCATCAGAAACATTATTATATTTAAAGGTAGCACAAAGTTCTAAGAAACTAGCAAGGTGTAAATTTGGATCCTCATTTGGTGATCCTCCAAATTGATTATTTTGAACCATTTGAATAATAGAAGGTTTTAGCTCAAAAGAATTAGCATCTACAGCTAGCATTTGAATACTAATATGAAGTTCATCATCTGTAGGGTTTGCATAATCTCTTAATGGTTTATAAACAATCTGTTCATTGATTTCTATTGGATTTTGATTATTGTTATGTAAGTCAGCCATTTCCTGATATTTTTGAATTTGTTTTCTTTTTCTTATTCTTTTAACTGTTCTTTCTAATTCAGAATCGAAAGGTAATAGTTCTTCAGATCCAGAACTAAAAATAAATTAAAATCTTTTTAATATTTTTGTTTTTATTATTTTTATTTTTAAATAATTTTTTTAGTATTTTATTTATTTATTTTTTTTATATTTTTAAAGAAATAAAAGTGTATAAATTATATTTAATTTGAGAAATATAAAATTTATCTTTTTAACTTTCATCCTTATCTTCTCCGGCAATAGCGCCAAAAACTTGATGCAACGACCTTTACTTATGTATGAATTTATGAATTTATATTTAAATATTTAAATTAATTATTGTAAAAGTCACAATTTCAAACGCAAGTATACGTATCATTTCAAGTAATACAGGACTCTATTGGAGTCTTGGTTATCGATCCCACAGGGAAGATTTTGAGAAAATTAAGAAATATTTTATACTTTTCAAATTAAAAGTAATTATTATTTTTATTTCTTTTCAAAAATTCAGATTTTAAAATTTAATAAAATTTTTACTAAATGTAAGTAAGCAGTAATTAAATAAAGATTAATGCATGTATAAATAAAATAACTTTTTCCTTTTGAACTAATCAAAAATTTTTAGAATAATTATCATTTGTGGAGAACTTAGATTATGGTATTGTGCCAAATAGAAGCATTCCTATTCTTTATCTTCGCTCGATAGTATAAAGAACATTGGTTAATCTATAGATTGGTTCAGGATGTTTTATTAGTAGAACGGGTTAATCTAGGCTCACACTACTAGATGTCCAAGGGTGGCTATAGTCGGCCCTACCGGTGACCCGTTTTCTTTCTATAGACCAACTGATTAGAATTTAGTTTGTCACTCTAAAAACTAATTAATTCTATGCCCAATAAATAATATCTTCCTATTTATTTGTACTTTACCTTGAATAACCCACATAAAGCATTCGACTACCCAAGGATTCATATGATATCTACTAGTTAAGAACTCATCTCCGGATAGGTCTTAGAATTCTTCAACAGATTTTAACAATTTAAATGGCTCGTTTAAAAAGTAAACTAAGATCAGGTATTAATATCATCACAATTTTTATAAATATTTTAAGTTAAATTCTCCAACAAAATTCAATTATCTTATTATCTTTTCATAGTTGAAAAGGAGAAAGAAAACTAACTACTCAGAATACATTGAATTCACACAAAAAAACATATTTATAAAACTTTCAACCAAGTTACAAATACTTATCTGGAATGTTCCTTCAAGTGATCCCCTGAGTCCTACTGACTCAAATGCAATGATGAAAGACTTCAACAGCAACAACACTAATAAACTCACACTTAACACTTAAAATAAACACACTAAATACTAAAGAAGGTGGCTCCCTAAAATTATTTTCAAGTGTGGAGAGCTTTGGGTTGATTAGGTGCACTTTTCTCTATAGAATGGGCTCCTATTTATAGAGCTCCGAATTTGACCAGGGGTTGCTTAAGGCACCTCTTCAAAATTCATCCAAATACAATGTATCTTCTAGAAGTTAACTGTCACACCTAGGCGCCGGGATCTTGCGCCTAAGCGCCGGAGTCCGTGACCAGGTCTTCGCACCTCTTCACTTTGGATTGTACCTCTTCACGATTAAATCCATTTTCCTGTGTCCAGATGCATTGTATCACATGTCCTATATATTAGGAGTTGTTGACCTCATTTTTGATGAGGTCTTCTCTTCCCTCTTTAGTACTTAGTATCTAGCCTTAGGCTTTTCCTTTGACTATCTTAGAGGACTAGAGAAGGAACCTACCCCTTTAGAAACTCAACCACTTCTTAACTCCCCGCAAACCCCACAAGCTCGATTGTAAACCCCTAATCACCTAGAGGGTCGAGATCAAATCCGAAGGTTTAAAGGATGAGTTCCCATGGGACTCTTTGGCCTTAGGATCACCCCAGGTGGCTCAGTGCAGTGAGGGTTCACTCGCACACATTACACTTTTACACACATTCCACATCCTAAAACTATTCATGCCTAGCTTGACTTCCGACTAATGTAGATAATTCATATGGATGGAGCCTTAACCCCTAAGCCCTCAGGCTAAGAGGGTTAGGAACAACATAGTGAATGCCTCGAATGAGTCCTCTCATGGCTCCTATGGGCTTAATATGGCTTCATGGCTCGACCAAAATGATTCCATTTCACTCACACTTACTCAATATTCATTTTTCCAAAATTTCAATTTTTGACCCGATGTCTCGGACCCACCTAACTCTACCAAAAGCCCTTAAAATTACCAGAACCACCAAAATTTCCAAATCACCCAAAACTTTTCCAAAATTAACCTTGAATATTTCCCCACCAATCAAATTGATCATTTACAGCCAAAAATACCACAATTTCCAAAAATACCCCCAATACCCTCCAAATTACCAAAATGCCCCTCTTGACCCAAAAATCCAAAAATTCAGAAAATTCCCAGAAAATTCAAGAAAATCCCAAATATTCCCAATTTCTTTTTGTTCAACTACACCATGGGCTAATTTTGCCAATTTACCCCACTTTTACCAAAATCCCCAATTTAGCCCATTTTAAACACAAATGAACCTAATGTCAAACCAAATCACTCCAATTGACCTCAATTTTGGTCCAGTTCAATTCTAAACTTCAATTTAATATCCCCAATATCAATCAAGACCAAATCCAAGCCCAATTTGATTGACATTTGAATTTTTTTTCAATTTCATTTTTAAGCTTAAAGCCCAATTTTGTCCCATAACCCAAACTTAGCCTAAACCAACCCAATTCAATCCCAATTGGCCCCAAATATTTTCTAAATCTTCAATAACATTCCTATAAACAAAACACTAACATAATTTGCCCAAAACGTGAACCCAAACCCCACTCAAATTCAACCCAAACCCAAAATCCCCAATTTAGCCTAAACCTAAGCTTAACCATAACTTTGCCCAAATCCCAAAATTGAACCCCAACCAAAGTTGAAAAACTCTTTGTAACACACCTATAAACATTTCTCAACATCAATTTTACATCAATTTCAACATTAGCCCAACCCTAGCCTAAGTTAGCCCAATTTGGCCCACCTTAGCCCCTTTACCAAATAAACCCAAATCCAATCGAATTCAATCCCAAATCACTCCAAATTTGTTTTAAATCACTCATGACATATCCTTAAACTAAATCCAACATTTATTTGGCATGGCCCTTTATAAATTTTTTGATTTAAAAGCCCATTTTGAAACATAGAAACCCATTCCCTTTAAACCATTTTTAAAGCCCACCTTTACCAAATTTTAAAAGCCCAAACCCATCCTAAAGCCTACATTGCAATCTCATCTCATCCTCACTCAATTAATATCACTCCCTAAGTGATAAATCCATCATGAAAATCAAACCAAAATGGTATTATGACAAACCATCCAAATTTCACACCAAAGTACCAATATTCCTAAAACCCTTTTCCATGAAAGTTGACTTGACTTTTCCCAAGCCATATAAGAGACATGGAGCCATCCTTAAGCTCCATGTGAAGCCATGAAAGGTTTGACATGTGACCATACCACATTGGGCAAATGGAGGAAGCTCTTTCTAGGTTCCCTTAAAGTCATTAGCCTTAACCATGATTACCCTTAACCCAAAATTAATCCAAATATGTTTGGATGTGGACTTCACCACACATGTGAGCCCGACCCACCGACCTCCTCAGCCCAAAATCAGGCCATGGGGAGGTGAACCAAGCCCAAATACATGGGTTGACCTAAACCAAGCCAAAATCACCTCTTCCCCTTTCCATTTCAATTCATCCTCTTTACACATGGAATTTGATAATTGAACTCACAAACCTCAAGCACTAATCCTCCTGATCACAACAGTGACCTGACCCTGGCCGGCCCGCCACCACAGTAGTCGGAAAACACCAGGCCGAGAGGTCCAAATCAACCAAAAATTGTAATTCCCCATGGCTGAGCTGCCCCACTCCAAATGGCCATTGTAGCTGTTCTTCTCCTCACCGGAAGCGGTCGATCCCGACCCCCAACTCCCCACGAGAGGCCATGGCCATGGCTATTTAAGCCAGCCCAACCCCTCTCGACCAAAAGGTTGGCTGAAATCGACCTTCACAAAATCCCTCCAAACTCCTCACAAAGTTTCCCCTAGCCAAGAGCATTTGATTCCCACTGTTCTCCTGCCCTAATTCCCACTGATTGAGCTCAATTTTGGAGCTCATTTCTCAGGCAAGAACATGACACTTTCAAATCCTCCACCAAAATCAAATTAAACTCTCACACACCTGCACAAGACCAAGAGAAGGAGTTCCCCAGTGAAAGCCCCCTCTCCAAGTCACCCATTTGTTCTAGCCTCCAAAGGTTGAAATCAGGTCTGGTGGAAATCATGTCTAGGCAATTCCTCATGGCCAGAGACATCATCTGGAGCTTTCTTGGACTCAATCGAAGGTGACACAACTCTCAGATCAAAGCTTCATTTCTCTAAGCAAAGGTATGAGGTCTCTCTTCTTCCCGAGCTTCTGAACATTCTCAATTTTCATTAGGTTAATTTCATGCCACATAAACTGTATGGATATGTTTGCCTCTTCAAGACGAATCCATAGAGTATAAGAACATAAAAATCTATTGAGAATCGAGTGAGATCTTAGGGTTTTAGTGTGGACGGTCACGGGTGCACACCAGTCGTAGGGTTTTAGTGTGGACGGTCACGGTTTTAGGGTTTTAGCGTTGGATCGCGCGTGTATCGAGTGGACGGCTCAGATGGCGTCGGACCAGGAGATGGTACGTGAACCGCGGGCCCCATGGCAGCTGACTTAAATGGCGGCGCCAAATCAAAAAGTGCCGTGTGGTCTTTCGGAGCTGCCGAGGATTGCATGGCGCCGCGTGGATAAGTAGGAAAATAAGGTATTTTTTTATTTATTTAATTATCAGAACTTAGAAAATCCATTTCTTTGTGTAGAAAAATCATAAAAATAAAACAAAAATACTCTCTTGCTCAGTGAACAGAGGATATAAGGTGGAAAAGAAATCAAGTAATTTCATTGAGTATTTTATTTTTAATGATTTATTTACTCTCTGCATTATTTTAATTCTCCATTTGCATAGGCGATTCACGTGGCATGAGACCATAGGGCTTTTGAAGCCTCCGAACTTGGGAACATTCCCTGAATTTTCCAAGGTCAGAGGCCATCCCTATGAGAAGTTATTGATTTTTTAATTGCATGTTACTGTTTTGAGTATTATAATTCCAATAGTTATCATGTTGAGAAATAAATTCTAGGAAAATTTGGTGATATTTCTTATAACCAGAGGAACCTAGAAAAAATAGGTTTTGAGTTAATTCACATGAAACAACCCTAATTGGCCTAAACACCCAAAATTGAACTTTAATTAATTAGGGTTAACTACACATCAAATTAACTTGAAAACAATTCTCTACTGATCATTAGGATCAAAGGAACATTGCATAAAAATTTGAAGTCAATTGGATTTGATTAGCCTCACCAAATGGATTAATTAAGCCACATAACCAAAATTAAACTTTAAAAATTCATAACTCACAAAATACATTTCAAAAATTCACAAAAATGGTTTTGGAGCTTCTTTGATATTAGAGGAACTTAGGAAAATTAAAATTGTAATTTTCTAAAAAAGTTGATTTTTATCATTGTTTTAATATTTTAATAATAAAATAATAATAAAAATCATAAAAATATTAAAAATAACCAAAATGTCACATTTTGAATTCTAATCACCTAGGAACAAACCAAATTTTTTTTCCTAAGTCTCTAGGGTAAGATATTGAATTTTAAAGGCTTAAAACAATTTTTGAATTAAAAAATGATTTTCTTTAATATTTCCACTAAAATAATTCCAATAAATCAAAGAAAAATAAAAAAAATATAAAATTTTGTTCTCTGACTTCCCTGATATCAGAGAGATTTTTGAAAAATATAAAACCTATTTTTCAACTTCAACTTTATTTTTAAATTAATTAATACTCCAAAACTCAAAATAATTCTAATAAATAAAATATAATACAAAAAATCACTAAATTTGGTCCAAATGGTCTTGTGGTCATTAGAAACATCCCATAATTTTCTTAAGAACAGAAATATTTCCTTGGTCATGTTATTGAATTTTCCTTGAAAACCCCTATTTTCCATTAAAAATAATTACATAAATAAATTAAATACAGAAAAATTACATTTTCTCCTCTAATGTCTTAATTGACATGTAAGTGAGGTCACATAAAAATTTCAATTTCATTTGAGCTTAGTTTAGTGAGTTATAGAATTATTAAGCTTGAAGGGCAAAAGGGTAATTAAAAAAATTTCAACCCTTAATTAAAATTTTAGGGTTAATAAAAAAAGGGGAGGGTAAAATATTTGATTTTAAACTGATTTTGGATGATTGAAACTTAAATGATTGAGGGTAGAAACCTACAAACCATTTCTAATATAATTAAAATAAAACTTTAATTAATTAATTAATTGAAATTTTGGAAGAATAACAAAAATAGGAATTATTAAAATAGGGATATTATTAAGAAGATATTTATTCTTTAATTTAAAAATCCCTAAATAAATCACTTCAATAATACTTAATTCTTAATTAAAAAAAATTAAAGTAATAATCCAAATTAAAAATTAAAACTAAAATTAAACTAAAATTAAATTAAAATTAAATTTAAACTAAATTAAAAATTAAATCAAATTTAAATTAAATTAAAATTAAACTAAACTAAATTAAAGTAAATTAAAGTTAAATTAAATTAAAATAAATTAAAATTAAATTAAAACTATACTAAATTAAATTAAATTAAATGAATTAAATATAAATTAAATTAAAGTTAAAATTAAACTTAATTAAAATTAAAATTAAATTAAATTAAATTAAATTAAATTAAATTAAATTAAGATTAAAATTAGATGAAATTAAATTAAATTAAATTAAATTAAATTTAAATTTAATTTTAAATTAAATTTAAATTTAATTTTAAATTAAATTAAACCAAATTAAATTAAAATCAAAATAAAATCAAATTAAGTTAAAATTAAAATAAATTAAATTAAAATTAAGTTGAATCAAATTAAATCAAAATAATTTAATAACAAACCTAAATGAAATCATTAAGAATTAAATCTTAAATAACTTGAACACTATTCCAAACTTAAACTAATTTATATAATTAAGTCAAAATTGAAATTAAATCATTAAGTTTAAATCATCAAAATTCCTAATTTTGCCCTTTTAAAGCTCTTATTATTATTATAACTCTTAAATGAAGTATCAAGTGAAGTGTTACTTCACTTATAGGATATTCAAATGTCCTAGTTCACTGAGCAAGAGACAAGGTTTAACTAAAACTCATGGATGATCAATTCACCAGTACAATGAAATTCATCTGAACTCAAAATAATCCCAGAAATATTGAAATTATGTTTAGGATTCATCCTAAGCACTTCCTCAATACGACGAGATGTTTTAGAAGAACAATTGAATTTAATTGTTCTTTGATGAAGAAAATCATCCTTAAATCAAACCAAGAATCTAGACGTCATAGGAAATGACTAGTTATAGGATTAGGATTTTGGTAGATAACCAAAACCCTTCCCTTAGCCTTACCTAAGTATTTCTTGCAAAATATTTAAATGCGTTAACATGTGTTTTAAGTGTAGCTTGGAATGACGGGAAGACCCTCCAGGTACGCTTTTATTTTAATTGCAATTTATTTTATTGCAAATTACTTACATGCATTGTACTTTACTTTTCTTGCATGTTGAATAAGACTGTTGCATGAAAACCAAAACCATTAGGATAGTCCCTAAACTGAAACCAAAACTAAATTAAAAGTCATTGCAAGATAAAATTCACCGCCACAACATTTCAAAATATAAAACAACTTAAAATTTAATCACAAACGTAAACAACAAAACTACAATCACAACTAAATTAAAATGTCTCATTGATTGATCGGGAATACCTTGGATGATGTAACCCACGTGTTGCTATCGGGATTTCCCATGGTCTAAATGAAAGTGTGGAACTCATTCAGTTGAGTTTAGTAAATTCATCTGGACTAAGTAAATTCGATGAAAATAACGGTGCGGGATGACGGAACCGCGGGATCTTAATCTGTCTCGTTTAATAAACTTTAAGATTTGTTTAATTAAAATATTAAAAAACACTTGGATTTTAAGATTTCTAAACCAAAACACTTCTCTCATCTCCCGATTTTCACTTTCTAAAACCGAACCTCTCGTAACAACAAGGAGCTTGGAGTACAGGCAGAAGACAGCCTATCGTCATCAGCAAAACAACTCTACATCAGCTAAACATTCCTAGAATGAAACAACCAAGCCATAGGACTTCGAGGTAGTTTGCTTAGTGCAACATAAATCCTCAACTCTTCGTTAGGCATTTGCATAATCATGTTATGTAAATTAAGCCCTAACCAGTCTTGGGATTCCGAGGTAGTCGTTCGGTACGACATAAACCCTCACATCTTCCAGGCTATTTGTATGATCATGTTATACAAGTATAAGTCCTAATTAAATAAAATTGGCAGGATTGCAACATTAAATTATATTCTCAAGTTCAAACCAAACAATAGGATAGTTTGGGAAGTTGCCAAGATTCTTCGGATCCTCGCCTTCCCTACTTTTTTCCTTTGAACTCTTAAAATAAACTCGTTCCAAATTCGAGCTAATCCCTATTGAAAATTCCAAAATCCAATCCTTCGAAAACCTTAAACTTTGAAATTCTCGAGAGCAAAACCACTAATCATTATCGAGAGTTTTCTTAAATGATTCCCGTCATTTAAGATGTAATTAACTATGAGGGCTTGCCCTTATAGAGGAACTTTAAGAACCTGTAATATAAACCCTGCTTAATTCATTTATATTAAGCAGGGGAACTTGTCGGCTTATAAAATTGGTTTGCAGACCAAACAGATGTCACAAATCTTCTAGTTTATTTAACCGAGCCCCATCATCAAGCACTGTGTCTATCCTCCGGGATAGATATACGGTTTGTGGTGCGGTGCTCGTTTAGATAAACTATTTGGGATGTGAGATCGGTTTGATTTCATATCTTAAAATTTTCAAACTTAAAACTATTTTCAAAATCAAATACTACTTTCCAAATTATATATATATTTAAATTAAAATTAAAATCTAAAAAAAATCCGCTGACAATTACTCTAGGCGACCCCTTTTCAAAATACAACATACATAACCTAAAAATAAGCCGTACAAATTCTGGCGACTCCGCTGGGGATTAATTCCTCTCTCCATTTTGATCAGATGGTTTTGCTTTCATAAATCGGTAGTGAGTCCATGCCCCTAATCGACCAAAACTACCATTCTTCCGTTCGAATACCCCGTTCATTTCTGTCTTGAACGAGTATAGCCAACTCCTCTTGGATTTAGGAGCCACTGTTTAGACACCCCTAAACAGAGAGGTTCCGAGATCCTTTTACCTCTTTTCCGAGGGGGCGGACCCCCAATAAGTGTTAGTTCAGAGCGGTCCTTCGAGTCGAGAAGTCTCGCATAAGACTTTCTCTTCCTTTTTAATTCTAAATTGTGTCCTTTACCTTTTCTATAACCTTTTTCCTTCAATCGTTTTGTTTCTAACAAACGAACCTCCTAATAAACAACCTCTTTTATAAATCACAAATACACTAAGATAAACAAAAATGTGTTCGGACTCTTTCTTTTTCGTCCTAAACTTTACAACGAAAAGAAGCATGATTCGGGACTGACATTCGGAATCTACCCTGCAGAAAATGATCGCCCCAAAGCTAATCTTCTCCTTCACCAATGGAATGGACTTCGCTGTTTACGAGGATGAACTGCCTGACAATGGAATCATCCGTATTGGACAAGGATTTGGCAACACAGACATCAAGTTCGCTGATGTCACTCTCTTCACACTAATGGACAAAGTGTCAGAAACTGAAGAGCCCGTGATTGAGTTCAACCTGAAGTTGACTCAAGAATTCCCTCCCCTACAAAGGGTTCCAGCTGATAAGAGTACCACTGTTCGTAGGAGAACTGTTGTCTCTACCCCCACCGGTCTAGTTATCTCAGCACCTACCCCGACTTCTGCCAAACTGAAGAGGAAGGAAATCTAAGTCTGTGATGAGCCTATCACCGTGGAGGGTACAGATTTCACTACAATACCATCTGTTTTTGAGATTGGGTCCAGTTCAAGAGTTGCACCCCTAACTCGGACTCAAAGGAGAAATAGAAGCAGAAGGATCGCCAAGAAAGCTAGAGCTGCTGAAGTTGCTTTTCTAGAAGAAATTCCTGAAGAAAGAGAAGAACTGCCTGAGTATATACCTCCGTTAGAAGGGAGCGGTGTTTCACCCCTCTCCGCCGCATCGATGAAGAGGATGTTCGTAGGATCGCCACCGCATTACCCCGACCTGCATACTACGACAATTACAAGAGGAAAAGGAATAAGACTATGCCATTGGCTCTGCTGCAAGCTGTTATAGAGAGATTGGCAAAGAAAGAAAGATGCCCTGTATCAGAAATCTTAAGAAGGATAGGACGGGCGCCAGCTAAATCCCGCCTCGGACCGTGAATAGAACCTGTTGCTGCCACAAAGAAACTAAAGAAGAAGATAAATGCCAGTCCGCCCGTTGTTGTATCGGGTCTACAGATTAGGGAGGATACCACCTTCTAAAGATATAGCCGACAGACCATCCGGTCCTAGAGCTTCCGAGCCGCAAGAAGGATGGTATGCCTACCTACTACCGGCCGACGAAGACCAAAGCAATGCCCTGAGAAGAAAAGTCTCGTCAGGAGACTCGAATCAGAAGAAAGTGCTACTGCAATAAAGGGGACTCTCGGGAAGGAAGTTCAACAACCGTCACGAGACAACTGCGAGACCGCGTGAAAAGGGCCACTAGAGGATGTCATGGACAAGTTGAGGACTGACATCCGACGGTTAGCAAAAGAAAGAGAAGAAGAATTAGGAGATGAAATTGACTCATCTGAGTTCATGGATGATGAGTATGCCGAGATCAACATGGCCGAGACACGAGCATCGTCGCCTTCGCAAGGTGCTCGCGCAGTCGCGGAAAGAGATGAACCGAAGTGTTGAGAGCACGACTTCGGGAAAGATATGACACAATTTTCCGGATGGAAAAGAGGATGGAAGAGATGGCTCGCCGCCTTAGCCACTCTCCGCAGTCGGCCCAACCTCGTAAAGAGACACCCCCAGAAATTATCCATATTGCAGATGGAGGAAAAGAGATCACAACCGTCAACGGAGACGAACAACCAAAGAAGGATTCTACACAAAGTATGATTCCAGAAAAGGATATTAAAAACATGGTAGAACAGCAGGTACGAGAAGCTTTAGCACAATCTAGGAGTGGAGCATCTATTCAGACGAGTAGACCTTACCCCGAAGAGTTCGATGCAGTCCAATACTCGAAAGGCTTCGTACAACCTCTGTTTAAGACTTTTGATGGAACAGGAAACCCTCGGCAGCATGTCTCACATTTTCGTGCTAGTTGCTGCAATAGCGGTGGGAGTGACGCTCTACTCTTCCGCCGATTCGTCGTCAGCTTGTCGGGATTGCCTTCGACTGGTACGCAGAATTGCCAAATGGTTCAGTAAAGACCTTTTCAGAACTGGAGAATCTCTTCGTTAAACGATTTGTCGGGGCTCAGCACCACATCACTATCGGTGATCTAGTGGTGGAGCAACAAAAGCCGAACGGGACTTTAGTGGATTACATACTTCGATGGAGAAACTTAAGCATGAAGTGTGAACCACAACCTTCAAGAACAACATGCAGTCGGTATCCTACTTAAGAGTATCCATGGCCCGATAAAGCACTCCTCCTTAAAGGATTTACAATTAAGACTTTCGAGAAGTTGCTTAGCAAGGCCGGGAGCTTGCAAGAAGAGGCAAAACAGTTAAGTTTCGCGGACAAGAATGATAAGCAGAAGCCCGTGAAAACATTCGAAAAGAAATCTGGAATCGTCGCGGCAGTAGATAAGGGCAAGCAGCCGGTTCAGATACAGTCAGAGCGGCCACAGCCTAGTTATCAACCACCACAACGGACTTATCAGCAACCTCAGTAAGGCTATCAGCATCCTCGTCCGAGCTATCAGTCATCTCAGCATTATGAACAACTGCCTCGTTCATCGCATACCTTAAGGGAACTTCTAAATAAAGAATATCCAATCAAAACGGAAGCAGTAGCGAAGATGTTCCGCGGCTTAATGAAGACACTGGATTTTCAGCTGCCAGAGCCCAAAAAGCCGGAGGAAGTCAATAAGAAAGATCATCCGAACTATTGCCCTTACCATCAGATGCTCGGACACAAGATGGAGGATTGCATCACTTTCAAGAGTTGGCTCGATGACAATCTCCGGAAAGGGAACATAACGATCCCAAAGGAATACATGAAGGAACCCTGCAAGGGAGGTTCCGTCAATGTTATTTCAACGGATCCTATTGTTCCGATAGACCCTTACGCGACTGATGATGGATGGAGTACCGTCTGGATGAAGTCATCAAAGAAAATTTTGGATCACATCCGAGCCACTTCGTGCATGCTTCAACTCGTAGTTTGAAACCCGTCAAGCCGGCACTATCACTCGCGATCGAAGAACCACCTCGTGAAGGAGGAGAAGATCGTGGAAGAAAAGAAGACCGAGGCTCCGAAGGGTAGACTAGGGGTCGCTTATCTTAGGATGGTTGTTTCCGATTCGGGGGAGAAATCCCTCAAACTCCTGACTCTGTATGATTATCTGTCCACCCCGGTGGGATCTTATAATGATAAGGGTTATGGCGTTGGCTACGTTTTGACTGTTTCTAACAATTATGTAACTAGCGACGACCGACTTAATTCAGATCTCGATTCGAATATAAATAATGATTCTCAAATCATACACAACCTCGATGACCACGACGAAGAAGATGTTCACAAAGGAGGCTACGAAAGCTCGACAAGCAACGAGTCCATTTATGAATTCCGAGGATCGCTGATCACGATAGAATTAGAACCCTCAGACACCGAAGCAACTTCAAAAGAGTCAGTTGTTCCAATTCAAGGGGATACACCGGCAGATTCGACACCAAATTCAGAAGAGATAACTGAAGTAAATTTAAGAAATGGAAAAGTTCTACCCCGAGAATGGGTCCAAAGGATAAAGGAAAGCAGGTTGTTGCGCAGGAAGAACCAACCCCGACAGAGGAATTGCCCATTCGGGAAGAAACCGAGGAACACGGTAATAAAGTGGACTACAACGTGCTAGCCCATCTTAGGAAGCTACCAGCTAAACTAAGCATATACGATGCTCTGATCCTGTCAAAGGAGATAAGAGAGGCTCTGATCAAGGCTTTACTTGATCCAGAGATCTGTTTAGCTCAAATGGATGGTAATTCCTTCGACAAGGTTTGCTCGTTAAAAGAACAGCGAGGTGTTACTTTCACGGACAATGATCTATTACTGGGAACAACATATCACAACCGACCGTTATACATTTCAGTCACTATTGGAAAGTTTACGCTCTCCCGAGTGTTGGTTGATCCGGGAGCATCAATCAACATAATGAATCTTTGGACGCTAGCATATCTGGAAATTGATGCTCGCGAGCTCGAGCAGTACAAGATGTTATTAAGAGGCTTCAATCAAAAAGGAGAAAGGGCTCTTGGATCGATAACACTACTAATGAAGACCGGTGATTTAGCAAAGACAACCGCAAAATTCCACATAATTGATTATGAGACATCGTTCAACGCTCTACTGGGTCGACCATGGATCCATGAAAACTGGATGGTACCGTCGTCTCTGCACCAGTGCATAAAGTATTACGAAGGTGGGGAACATTGCGTCAAAGGTGATTTGCAACCATTCTCCGTGCATGAAATTGGAATTCATGAAGATGCGACCTACTACGTGCCCCTGAAAAAAACAATCTTTTCCAGAAATAACATACCAAATGAAGCAAAATAAATTCGAGACGATGAAGAACCTGAAGTTCTAGTCCAACAGTTACTCACCACTCCCTTAAGGCGAGATGGTGAAGATTTCTCCGTAACTCGCACCCGAGGTCGAGGCCGGGACGAGGACGTGGAAGAAATGTTGGAAGAGTTGGACGTAAGAAACCGGTCATCGATGTTGATTGGGAGAACACTTCCGAAGAAGAAGAAGAAATCAAGAAAGAAGCAGCTGACAATAAGTCAAAAGAAACCCCGCTTAAGATCTCTCTCGAAGATGAAAAGAATGAAGAATATAAATCAATGTACGAGAAGATTAACCATCATGTACATACTATGACCCTGACCCCGATCCGTTCTAATAAAATCGAGGGTATGGTGGTCAAGGAAGTGCATGGTGGTGGTATCAAGCCAATCAAGTTTTACCGTGGTGCTTCTTCTTCCAATAATTAAAAAGATGTACAATTTGAAGATGTTACTTCTTCCGAATTAATGGAACTACCTTTTGAGTGGTACTCTCCCTGTGTTCAAAACTTAATTCAACGTGGTGTCTTACCTCGACAATGGACAAAAGGCCGATCACAACATTTTGAAAAATTATGGAATAATGCCGGTCGGCCTCCCAATTCAAAACATGGTCTCGGATTCGGCACAGTAGGATCAGTTGATGATACGGGATTTTGCTTGGTTGTCACTTGCGAACCTAATAAAGAGTGTTTGGAAACCTTAGAAGATCTCGAAGATCTACAAATCGGAGACGCTCCACCAGAATTTGAAGAAGAAATCAAATCTACAATAGACGAGTTAATGGAAGTTAACTTAGGTACTAGCGAAGAGCCTAGGCCAACCTTTGTTAGCTTCTTACTCAATAAAAAAGATTCCGAAAAGATAATCAAGCCACTAATGGAATTCAAGGACTGTTTTGCTTGGAGTTACGATGAAATGCCAGGATTAGCTCCAGAAGTCGCAGTTCACAAGTTAGGAGTAGATCCTACTTCTGTGTCAGTCAGACAAGCTCCCAGAAGAATGCGTCTAGAAATTGAACAACAAGTAATAGCCGAAATTAAGAAGCTAATAGACGCTAAATTTGTCCGTGATGAACAATACCCTACTTGGTTAGCCAACGTGGTACCAGTCAGAAAGAAGAATGGTCAGATCAGAATCTGCGTGGATTTCAGAGATTTGAATAAAGCATGTCCGAAGGATGAATTCCTTCTACCAATTCCAGAACTGATGATCGACATTACTTCACCACATGAAATATTTTCATTCATAGATGGATCATCAGGATACAACCAGATAAAGATGGCATCGGAAGATGAAAAGCTCACAGCCTTCAGAACGCCAATCGGAATATATTGCTACACAGTAATGCCATTCGGACTAAAGAACGCAGGAGCAACATACCAAAGAGCGATGACGAAGATTTTTTATGATCTCATTCACAACCAAGTTGAGTGCTACGTGGATGATGTGGTCATCAAAAGCAAACTGAAAGAAGATCACCTGTATGATTTGAGAATTATTTTCGAGCGACTAAGATAATACAACCTTAAGATGAATCCCTTAAAATGCGCTTTCGGCGTCACCTCTGGGAAGTTCTTAGGATTTGTTGTCCGACATTGCGGAATTGAAATTGATCCGGAAAAGATTAAAGCTATCTTAGAAATGCCACCTCCTAAAACCTTGAAACAGCTACGATCCATTCAACGAAAGTTTGCATATCTTCAACGCTTTATATCGAATTTGTCAGGAAGGTGTCAGCCCTTTTCTGCTTTGGTTAAGAAGGATGCCAAGTTTACTTGGGACTCCAAATGTCAACATGCCTTCGATGACTTCAAAGAATACTTAATGACACCTCCTGTCTTAGCAGCCCCAGTCTCTGGTAGACCGTTGATACTTTATACCGCGGCTTTAGACGACTCCCTTGGAACCCTGCTAGCCCAGGTCAATGAAGAGGGAAAAGAAAATGCACTCTACTACTTAAGTCGTCGTCTGATTCCGATGGAAGTAAAGTACCCTCTGATTGAGAAACATTGTTTAGCCTTGATCTTCGCCGCTCAAAAACTCAGGGATTACATGCTTTCTCATAAGGTCAACCTTATTTCGAAGTTCAATCCATTGCAATATTTGATGACTCGCCCGACGCTTTTTGGCAGACTTGCTAGGTGGTTGATAATACTATTACAATTCGATATAACTTTCGTTCCTCTTCATGCCATAAAAGGACAAATCCTAGGAGACTTCCTCGCAGCACATCCTTTGCCGGTAGATTCGCTTCTCGATGATGATTTTTCTGACGAGCAGATAATGAGCCTAGAAGACCCTGATGATCGACGTTGGGAACTATACTTCGACGGAGCGTCCTCAGCACAGAAGAACAAAGAATTATAAACGATAGTGCCCGGTAAGGCAGGAATCGGACTAATCTTTATAACACCGGAGCGGGGGATGTTAAGATACTCCTACCACTTAACAGAACCATGCACAAACAACGATGGAATACGAAGCCCTCATAACAGGACTAGAACTAACCATTCAAATGGGAATAACAGACATCAATATCTACGGGGACTCTCAGTTGATCATTCAACAGGTCACTGGACAATACAGAATTTTAAAACCAAGACTTGAGCAGTACTTTCAGTATGCCATGAAACTGTTGGAACATATTCCGAATGTAACGATCTACAAAATCCCCAGAAAAGAAAATGCTCTAGCGGATGTGCTAGCTCGCCTTGCAAAAGAATTTGCCTGCTTACAAGATGAGTCAGTTGAAGTGTCAGTTCAAGGACGATAGGTCCTATCACAGCTCGACATGAATACGATACACAAATCAACAGAAAAAGCAGAAGAAACAATTGCAGCAGTGACAAAAAATACAAAAGATTGGTGACAGCTATTAATAGACTACCAGTGAACAGGAAGCCTACCGGACGATAAGTCATTAGCTCATCAAATCAAGAAAAGAACTCTGTCTTACGCATTAATAAACAATACATTATACAGAAGGTCTTTTGATCAGATGTGGCTAAGATGCCCGAGCGGGTCCGAGGCTCGCGAAATCGTTAAAGAAGTACATTCGTGACTTTACGGCGCTCATCAGTCGGGTCCGAAAATGAAAATGAAGATTAAAAGACTAGGGTACTACTGGCTCTCAATGATGACCGACTGTATGAAAGTTGCCAAAAGTTGTCACCAGTGCCAAGTACACGGAGTGGTTCTACACCAACCTCCAAATGTGCTACATCCGACAATCACGTCGTGGCCATTCGAGTGTTGGGGCACGGATATAGTGGGTCCGATGAACCGCCTTCTTCAAGAGGACATCGCTTCATTCTTGCAGTGCTGCGTACTACTTTTCTAAATGGGCGGAAGCTATACCACTCGTGGAAGTAAAGGCACACCACGTGCTACAGTTTTTCAAGAACCAAGTTGTCTACCATTTTGGGGTACCGCGCAGAATCATTTCAGATAATGGGTCTGCATTCAAAAGTACAAAGATCAACAATTTTATCAGAAGACATGGGATTGATTGGCGGTACTCAACGATCTACTACCCAAGAGCAAACGGCTTAGCCGAGGCTTTTAATAAAACTCTCGTTCAAATTCTAAAGAAAACTTTGGACGACAACAAGAGAAATTGGCACGAGAAGTTGTTAGAAGCCTTATGGGCCTACGGGACAACTTTTAGGACTCCTACTCGCCTACGCCCTACGCTTGAGTGTACGGGTCCAAGGCGGTTCTACCCTTGGAAGTTCGGCTCCCATCACTCGAATTGCGTTGCGAGCAAAATCACTCGCGGAGGAAAATGTCGGATTACGACCGGAAGAACCGGAAATCTTGAAGGGAAAAGACTTTCCGCATAACGAATTTGGAACCGTATCAAGCCAAAATGATCCGGGCTCATGATAAATTAATCCGCCCCAGACATTCAAAGTCGGTGACCGGTTTTGTTCTCGAAGACCTATTCTTGCACATCGCAAGATAGGTAGTAAATTTGAACTGACTTGGGAAGGGCCATTCGTGATCGAGACAGTCTACTCTGGAGGTTCCTACCAACTTTTGAATTGCCAAGGAGAACGACAAATGCTTCCAATCAACGGACAATATTTGAAGAAGTATTACGCGACCTGATGTTTCGAAAAAATGAATTCTCATCCCTAAAAACACAGGTGAAGTAACTACTTGTGACTGGGTCTAAAACAAAAAAAAACATAAAAATGGATGACGAAAGAAAAATCAACAACAACAACAACAACAACAACAACAAAGCCTTAATCCCACTAAGTGGGGTCGGCTACATGAATCCTTTTTCTCCATTGCGTCCACGAAAGAAAAAAAAAATCATTAACAAAAAAAAAATATATTAACAAAAAAAAATATATGTGCTAAAAATAAAATATGTGAAATCATAATAATAAAGTTTTACCCTTCCTTTCAAATCAACTCTTGTTCCTGATCTTTCTTCATCTTTTCCTACTTTTCTTAAAGTTAAAATAAGTGAATAAGAATCTTCAGTGATAAATATTTTCTTAATGTTCTTGTTCTTAGTACAGCCCTTGATCCTTTCCTTATCTTTTTCGCAGGGAAATGTCGAACGGGCGATTGGTCCTAAACTTTAAAAATGGCGTGAGTCTCGCACTCGATGAAAAGAGGGTGAAGGATGAAGCAGTGATAGAAATTAATTCTGACTTCACACCAGCCAACTTACAAGTACGAAGAAAATGATTGGGTCCCCGTTGACCGAGAAGAGCTTCACGTACAGACAATGATGAAGATGGGTGGCCCAAGCCACCAATCCAAAGAACAAGAAAAGAAAGACAAACATCGAGGAAAGCAAGAAAATCAAGTCCGTAGTTACCACGACGGAGGGCGGTGCCCGTCGCCGCCGCGCCCGTAGAAATTTAAGGGGTAAGGAGAGCTACTCTCACTGTTACCCAAAGAAGGAATAAGAATCGCCGTATCCGCAAGATGTTGATTAAACTAGCAGCAGATCAACATGAGGAAATAGCCGCTTTTGCCGGCACACACATTTCAAAGATACCGGTTCGTCAGGAACCCAAAAGAAGAAATTCAACGCCAAGAAAATTAGAACAAATTAAAGAAGTGCCAAGAAAAACAGAAATAGAGTCAGTACCTCGACGCCGGACAGAGATACCAGATCTGAAGAACCTTGTTGCGGAAGCAACCCCAGTGGATGTCCCGACAGAGACAATCCCCGAGGAGCCAAGGTATGCAGGAGAACGTCACGGGATTGAGCCATACATTCCACAGTACGTTACTAGGCCTCGTCACTTGCAGATCATCCCAGAATATGAATTAGAAAGAATGCAAAATGTTGAGAAGAAGACTTTCGAATACTTCGAAAGGATTAAAGGCAAGAGAATCAACATTTTGGAAGGCCTCGAGTTACACACGGATGTATTCTCGTAACACGAGAAACGACAGATTGTGGATTGCATCTTAGAACTTCGAAGATGGGTCGAGCGGTGCCGTCCGAGGGAAAAGACTTATTCGTGAACCCCGGAGATGGATGCCGTGGAAAGGAAGAGTCACAATACAATGCGGATGTTGCTATAACTTTGCAGAGGACAGAAAATGAAATCCACCAGGGATACTCCGTCGCAGTGAAGTGGATCCAATGTCGAGGATAATTAAACGAATGGTGAAAAGAATGATAACGTGGAGGGTACTACCAGCAGACTGCATACCCAACTGTTGCATCATCAACATTTACCAGAAAGGCGACTGCATACCTCCACACATAGACCACCATGACTTTGTCAGACCTTTCTGCAAAGTTTCGTTCGTCAACCAATGCAATATCATGTTCGGATCTAACCTCCGGATAGCGAGCCCGGTAAGTTCCGAGGGCCGGTGGAGATACCACTTCCGGTAGGTTTCGTCATGATATTAAAAGGAAATGGAGCGTACATCACAAAACATTGTATACCGGAGTGCCAAAGTGGAGCGGATCTCTCGTCACTTTTAGAAGGATGGACGACGTAAAGGCGCCTTACCACTTCCAACCGCATCCGTAACTGGAGAGTCTCCACCCTACGAGCCGCGAGTTACATGGGAAATAAGACACCTCCAATGCACATCCATGCGGCATTCCCGCCAAGGGTGGCTTGGAAGGTGATGTTATTACCCATGTTTCTTACTATTCGTACATGGATTTTTTGACGTACGCTTTTGGATGTATCAACAAGAACTTTACACAGTCCGTTTTGGATTTACATGGATTGTACGAGACATTAAATTTCTGAGGAAAATGTCATCATGACTAGATCAAGTTGTACGATGTACTTTCAGCAAATTGGAATGAAAACGACTACGTCATATTTTGCCTTCACCTCTTTTTGTGCAAATTGACTGGGAAACGTCATTATAGTTAAATGAACTTTGAATGAAGAACAAAAGAGAAAAGAAAATAAATGAGAACTTTTCCTAAAAATCTAAATAGTAAAATGAAATTCAAATTCACATGATCACTAAATAAACAACAAATAAAAAAATGGAATCGTTAAAGGACAAACAAAACGAATCTAAATCTCAAATTGAATTCCAGTCTAAACCCATCTTTTCAAATCCTCCAATTCTTCTTCAAATCAAGATCTACTTCAGACCTCCATTGAAACCCTCTCTCGGGATGATTTCAGAACCACAAAAAAAATTTTCAATTTGGTTCTGATGGCATGGATACATACCCTTCACCAAATAATCAAACTTTGATTGATTCTCGTGGGATGTGGAACACTTTCATAATCTCATTTCAATCTCCCGATAAATCCAAATCTCCATAGTACATTTCAATTCAAAATTTCTGAGACTGGTACCTACATTCCAGTTCTCATTTCGAGATCGATACCTACATTTCGATTCTCATCTGAATTGATACCTACATTTCAATTCAAAATTTCCGAGACTGGTACCTACTTTCCAGTTCTCATCTTGAGATCGATACCAACATTTTGATTCTCATCTGAATTGATACCTACATTTCAATTCAAAATTTCGAGACTGGTACCTACATTCCAGTTCTCATTTCGAGATCGATACCTACATTTCGATTCTCATCTGAATTGATACCAACATTTCAATTCAAAATTTCTGAGACTGGTACCTACATTCCAGTTCTCATTTTGAGATCGATACCTACATTTCGATTCTCATCTGAATTGATACCTACATTTCAATTCAAAATTTCCGAGACTGGTACCTACATTCTAGTTCTCTTCTCGAGATCGATACCTACATTTTGATTCTCATCTAAATTGATACCTACATTTCAATTCAAAATTTCCGAGACTGGTACCTACATTCCAGTTCTCATTTCGAGATCGATACCTACATTTCGATTCTCATCTAAATTGATACCTACATTTCAATTCAAAATTTCCGAGACTCGGTACCTACATTCCAAGCTTCTCATTTCGAGATCGATACCTACATTTCGATTCTCATCCGAATTGATACCTACATTTCAATTCAAAATTTCCGAGACTCGGTACCTACATTCCAGTTCTCATTTCGAGATCGATACCTACATTTCGATTCTCATCCGAATTCGATACCTACATTTCAATTCAAAATTTCCGAGACCGGTACCTACATTCCAGCTCTCTTTCGAGATCGCACCTAAATTCTGATTCTCATCCTTTTCAATCGACACTTAAACTCGGATGCTTACTCCGAGGTTGCTACCTAAAATCTAGTTTTCTTCGCAATCCCGAGGTTGAAACTCGGGTTTCAATTCTCATTTCAAATCCAAATTTCCTCAAACTGATTTTAAATCAAACTTCAATCTAAATTGGAACTCCAAATCAAAAATCTAAACTCACACATCAAAACTTGAACATGAAATGAAACGAAATCTAAATTGAATTCCCCAGATCTTATGATTTGGAGCTCACCTCCTTTTCCATTCCCCAGCGAGAGTTCAGGAATCTCCGGTCTTGGAAATATACCTGATACTCCCCAGCGGAAATTTTTCTACTCTGTCTTAAGTTTTTCACTTTGACATCTATGTCGGTTTTGTTAATCTCTTCGGTCAACGCCAATACGCGCGGTGCGCTTGGTTAGCACACCACACCTATTGGGGGTCCATTTGTTGACCTCATTTTTGATGAGGTCTTCTCTTCCCTCTTTAGTACTTAAGATCTAGCCGTAGGCTTTTCCTTCGACTATCTTAGAGGACTAGAGATGGAACCTACCCCTTTAGAAACTCAGCCACTTCTTAACTCCCGCAAACCCCACAAGCTCGATTGTAAACCCCTAATCACCTAGAGTGTTGAGATCAAATGTGGAGGTTTAAAGGATGAGTTCCCTACAGGACTCTTTGGCCTTAGGATCACCCTGGGTGGCCTGGTCTGGTGAGGGTTCACATGCACACATTACTCTTTTACACATATTCCACATCCTAAAACTATTCACGCAAACTTGACTTCCTGACTCATGTAGATAATTCATATGGATGGACCTTAACCCCTAAGCCCTTGGCTAAGAGGATTAGGAACAACATAGTGAATGCCTCAAATGAGTCCTCTCATGGCTCCTATGGGCTTAATATGGCTTCATGGCTCAACCAAAATGATTCCATTTCACTCACACTTGCTCAATTTTCATTTTTCCAAAATTTCAATTTTTGACCCCTGGTGCCCCGGACCCACCTAGCCTACCAAAAGCCCTTAAAATTACCCAGAACCACCAAAATTTCCAAATCACCCAAAAATTTTTCAAAATTAACCTTGAACATTTCCCCACCAATCAAACTGATCATTTACAGCCAAAAATACCAAAATTTCCAAAATACCCCCAAAACCCTCCAAATTACCAAAATGCCCATCTTGACCCAAAAATCCAAAAATTTAGAAAATTCCCAGAAAAATCCAGAAAATTCCAAATATTCCTAATTTCATTTTATTCAACTACACAATGGGCCAATTTTGCCAATTTGTCCCACTTTTACCAAAACCTCTAATTTAGCCCATTTTAAACCCAAATGAACCCAATGTCAAACCAAATCACCCTAATTGACCTTAATTTTGGTCCAATTCGATTCTAAAGTTCAATTCAACATCCACAATATCAATCTAGACCAAATCCAAGCCCAATTTGATTGACATTTGAATTCAATTTCATTTTTAAGCTTAAAGCCCAATTTTGACCCATAACCCAAACTTAGCCTAAACCAACCCAATTCAACCCCAATTGGCCCCAAATCTTTTCTAAATCTTCAATAACATCCCCATAAACAAAACACTAACATAATTTGCCCAAAACTTGAACCCAAACCCCACTCAAATTCAACCCAAACCCAAAATCCCCAATTTAGCCTAAACCCAAGCTTAACCCTAACTTAGCTCAAATCCCAAAATTGAACCTCAACCAAAGTTGAAAAACTCTTTGTAACACACCTATAAACATTTCTCAACATCAATTTTAGATCAATTTTGAACATTAGCCCAACTTTAGCCTAAGTTAGCCCAATTTGGCCCACCTTAGCCCCTTTACCAAATAAACCCAAATCCAATCCAATTCAATCCCAAATCACTCCAAATTTGTTTTAAATCACTCATGACATATCCTTAAACTAAACCCAACATTTATTTGGCATGGCCCTTTATAAATTTTTTGATTTAAAAGCCCATTTTGAAACATAGAAACCCATTCCCCTTAAATCATTTTTAAAGCCCACCTTTACCAAATTTTAAAAGCCCAAACCCATCCTAAAGCCTACATTGCAATCTCATCTCATCCTCACTCAATTAATATCACTCCCTAAGTGCTAAATCCATCATGAAAATCAAACCAAAATGGTATTATGACAAACCATCCAAATTTCACACCAAAGTACCAAAATTCCTAAAACCCTTTTCCATGAAAGTTGACTCGACTTTTCCCAAGCCATATAGGAGCCATGGAGCCATCCTTAAGCCCCATGTGAAGCCATGAAAGGTTTGACATGTGACCATACCACATCTGGCAAATGGAGGAAGCTCTTTCTAGGTTCCCTTAAATTCATTAGCCTTAACCATGATTACCCTTAACCCAAAATTAATCCAAATATGTCTGGATGTGGACTTCACCACACATGCGAGCTCGACCCACCCGACCTCCTCAGCCAAAATCAGGCCATGGGGAGGTGAACCAAGCCCAAATACATGGGTTGATCTAAACCAAGCCAAAATCACCTCTTCCCCTTTCCATTTCGATTCATCCTCTTTACACATGGCATTTGATAATTGAACTCACAAACCTCAAGCACTGATCCTCCTGATCACAACGCTGACTCGATCCCAGCTCGCCGGCCACCACGATCCGCGGGAAAACACTAGGTCGAGAGGTCCAAATCAACCAAAATTGCAATTCCCTACGGCCGAGCCGCCCCACTCCAAATGGCCATCGTAGCCGTTCTTCTCCTCACCGAAGCAGCTGATCCCAACCCCTAACTCCCTTTGAGAGGCCATGGCCATGGCTATTTAAGCCAGCCAACCCCTCTCGGCCAAAAGGTTGGTTGAAATTGACCTTCACAAAATCCCTCCAAACTCCTCACAAAGTTTCCCTAGCCAAGAGCATTTGATTCCCGCTGTCCTCCTGCCCTAATTCCCACTGATTGAACTCAATTTTGGAGCTCAATTCTCGGTCCGTAACGGACACTTTCGCATCCTCCACCAAAATCAAATTAAACTCTCCCACACCTCGCACAAGACCGAGAGAAGGAGTTCCCTAGTGAAAGCCCCCTCTCCAGGCCACCCATTTGTTTTAGCCTCCAAAGGTCGAACTCGGGTCGGTGGAAATCAGTTCAGGCAATTCCTCGTGGCCGTAGACTTCATCTGGAGCTTGCTTGAACTCAATCGAAGGTGACACAACTCTCAGATTGAAGCTTCACTTCTCTGAGCAAATGTATGAGCTCCATCTTCTTCACGAGCTTCTGAACATTCTCTATTTTGATTGGGTTAATTTCATGCCACATAAACCGTATGGATATGTTCGTCTCTTCAAGACGAATCCATAGAGTATAAGAACATAAAAATCCATTGAGAATCAAGTGAGATCTTAGGGTTATAGTGTGGACGGTCACGGGTGCACACCAGTCATAGACGATGACCAGGAGTCGTTGGATCGCGCGTGTATCGAGCGGACGGCTCAGATGGCGTTGGACCAGGAGATGGTACGTGAACCGCGAGCCCCACGACGACCGACTCGGATGGCGGCGCCGGAATCGAAACGCGCCGCGTGGCCTTTCGGAGCTGCCGAGGATTGCGTGGCGCCGCGTGGATAAGTAGGAAAATAGGGTATTTTTCTATTTATTTAATTATCAGAACATAGAAAATCCATATCTTTGTGTAGAAAAATCATAAAAATAAAACAAAAATACCCTCTTGCTCAGTGAACAGAGGAGAATAAGGTGGAAAAAAATTCAAGTAATTTCATTGAGTATTTTATTTTTAATGATTTATTTACTCTCTGCATTGTTTTAATTCTCCATTTGCATAGGAAATTCACCATGGCATGAGACCATAGGGCATTTGAAGCCTCTAAACTTGGGAACATTCCCTGAATTTTTCAAGGTCAGAGGCCATCCCTATGAGAAGTTATTCATTTTTCAATTGCATGTTACTATTTTGAGTATTTTAATTCCAATAATTAGCATGTTGAGAAATAAATTCTAGGAAAATTTGGTGATATTTCTTATAACCAGAGGAACTTAGGAAAAATAGGTTTTAAGTTAATTCACACGAAACAACCCTAATTGGCCTAAACACCCAAAATTGAACATTAATTAATTAGGGTTAACTACACATCAAATTAACTTGAAAACAATTCTCCACTGATCTTTAGGATCATATAAACTTCACATAAAAATTTGAAGTCAATTGGATTTGATTAGCCTTACCAAATAAATTAATTAAGCCACATAACCAAAATTAAACTTTAAAAATTCATAACTCACAAAATACTTTTCAAAAATTCAAAAAAATGGTTTTAGAGCTTCTCTGATATTAGAGGAACTTAGAAAAATTAAAATTATAATTTTCTAAAAAAGTTGATTTTTATCATTATTTTAATATTTTAATAATAAAAAAATAATAAAAATCATAAAAATATTAAAAATCACCAAAATGTCATATTTTAAATTCTAATCACCTAGGAACAAACCAAATTTTTTTTCCTAAGTCTCTAGGGTAAGATATTGAATTTTAAAGGCTTAAAACAATTTTTGAATTAAAAAATGATTTTCTTTAACATTTCCACTAAAATAATTCCAATAAATCAAAGAAAAATTAGAAAAATATTAAATTTTATTCTCTGACTTCCCTTATATCAGAGAGATTTTTGAAAAATATAAAACCAATTTTTCAACTTCAATTTTATTTTTAAATTAATTAATACACCAAAACACAAAATAATTCTAATAAATAAAATATAATAGAAAAAATCACCAAATTATTTTCCAAATAGTCTTCTGGTAATTAGGAACATCCCATAATTTTCTTAAGAATGAAACATTTCCTTGGTCATGTTATCGAATTTTCCTCGAAAACCTCTATTTTCCATTAAAAATAATTACATAAATAAATTAAATACAGTAAAAATCACATTTTCTCCTCTAATGTCTTAATTGACATGTGAGTGAGGTCACATAAAAATTTAAATTTCATTTAAGCTTAGTTTAGTGAGTTATAGAATTATTAAGTTTGAAGGGCAAAAGGGTAATTAAAAAAATTTCAACCATTAATAAAAATTTTAGGGTTAATCAAAAAAGGGGAGGGTAAAGTATTTGATTTTAAACTGATTTTGGATGATTGAAACTTAAATGATTGAGGGTAGAAACCTATTAACCATTTCTAATATAATTAAAATAAAACTTTAATTAATTAATTAATTGAAATTTTGGAAGAATAATAAAAATTGGAATTATTAAAATAGGGATATTATTAAGAAGATATTTATTCTTTAATTTAAAAATCCCTAAATAAATCACTTCAATAATACTTAATTCTTAATTAAAAAAATTAAAGTAATAATCCAAGTTAATAATTAAAACTAAAATTAAACTAAAATTAAATTAAAATTAAATTTAAACTAAATTAAAAATTAAATCAAATTAAAATTAAATTAAAATTAAACTAAACTAAATTAAAGTTAATTAAAGTTAAATTAAATTAAAATAAATTAAAATTAAATTAAATTAAAATTAAATTAAAACTAAACAAAATTAAATTAAATTAAATTAATTAAATTAAAAATTAAATTAAAGTTAAAATTAAACTAAATTAAAATTAAAATTAAATTAAATTAAATTAAATTAAATTAAAATTAGATTAAATTAAATTAAATTAAACCAAATTAAATTAAAATCAAAATCAAATCAAATTAAGTTAAAATTAAAATAAATTAAATTAAAATTAAGTTGAATTAAATTAAATCAAAATCATTTAATAACAAGCCTAAATGAAATCATTAAGAATTAAATCTAAAATAACTTAAAAACTATTCCAAACTTAAACTAATTTCTATAATTAAGTCAAAATTGAAATTAAATCATTAAGTTTAAATCATCAAAATACCTAATTTTGCCCTTTTAAAGCTCTTATTATTATTATAACTCTTAAATGAAGTATCAAGTGAAGTGTTACTTCACTTATAGGATATTCAAATGTCCTAGTTCACTGAGCAAGAGACAAAGTTTAACTAAAACTCCTGGATGATCAAGTCACCGGTACAATGAAATTCATCTGGACACAAAATAATGCCAGAAATATTGAAAAGATGTTTAGGATTCGTCCTAAGCACTTCCTCAATACGACGGGATGTTTTAGAAGAACAATTGAATTTAATGGTTCTTTGATGAAGAAAATCATCCTTAAACCAAACCAAGAACTTAGACGTCATAGTAAATGACTAGTTATAGGATTAGGATTTTGGTAGACAACCAAAACCCTTCCCTTAGCCTTACCTAGTTATTTCTTGCAAAATATTTAAATGCGTTAACATGTGTTTTAAGTGCAGCTTGGAATCACGGGAAGACCCTCCAGGTACGCTTTTATTTTAATTGCAATTTATTTTATTGCAAATTACTTACATGCATTGTACTTTACTTTTCTTGCAAGTTGAATAAGACTGTTGCATGAAAACCAAAACCTTTAGGATAGTCCCTAAACTGAAACCAAAACTAAATTAAAAGTCATTGCAAGATAAAATTCACCGCCACAACATTTCAAAATATAAAACAACTCAAAATTTAATCACAAACAGAACAACAAAACTACAATCACAACTAAATTAAAACGTCTCTTTGAATGATCGGGAATACCTCGGATGATGTAACCCACGTGTTGCTAACGGGATTTCCCACGGTCTAAATGAAAGTGTGGAACTCATTCAGTTGAGTTTAACAAATTCATCTGGACTAAGTAAATTTGATGAAAATAACGGTGCCGGGATGACGAAACTGTGGGATCTTATTCGGTTCTGTTTAATAAACTTTAAGATTTGTTTAATTAAAATATTAAAAAACACTTGAATTTTAAGATTTCTAAACCAAAACACATATCTCATCTCCTGATTGTCACTTTCTAAAACTGAACCTCTGCAACAACAAGGAGCTTGGAGCACAGTGGCCAGCACGACCATCGTCATCAGCAAAACAACTCTATATCAGCTAAACATTCATAGAATTAAACAACCAAGCCATAGGACTTCGAGGTAGTTTGCTTAGTGCAACATAAATCCTCAACTCTTTGTTAGGCATTTGCATAATCATGTTATGTAAATTAAGCCCTAACCAGTCTTAGGATTCCGAGGTAGTCGTTCGGTATGACATAAACCCTCACATCTTCCAGGCTATTTGTATGATCATGTTATACAAGTATAAGTCCTAATTAAATAATATTGGCAGGATTGCAACATTAAATGATATTCTCAAATTCAAATCAAACAATAGGATAGTTTGGGAAGTTGCCAAGATTCTTCTTGGATCCTCAGCTTCCCCTACTTCTTTTCCTTTGGACTCTTAAAATAAACTGTTCCAAATTTGAGCTAATCCCTATTAAAAATTCCAAAATCCAATCCTTTGAAAACCTTAAACTTTGAAATTCTTGAGAGCAAAATCACTAATCATTATCGAGAGTTTTCTTAAATGATTCCCGTCATTTAAGATGTAATTAACTATGGGGCTTGCCCTTATAGGGAACTTTAAGAACCTGAGTAATATAAACCTTGCTTAATTCATTTATATTAAGCAGGGGAACTTGTCGGCTTATAAAATTGGTTCGCAGACCAAACGGATGTCACAAATCTTCTAGTTTATTTAATCGAGCCCCATCTTCAAGCAGTGTGTCTATCCTCCGGGATAGTTATACGGTTTGTGGTGCGGTGCTCGTTTAGATAAGCTATTTGGGATGTGAGATCGGTTTGATTTCATATCTTAAAATTTTCAAACTTAAAACTATTTTCAAAATCAAATACTACTTACCAAATTATATATATATTTAAATTAAAATTAAAATCTAAAAAAATCCGCCGACAATTTCTGTAGGCGACCCCTTTTCAAAATACAACACACATAACCTATAAATAAGCCGTACAGGAGTAACTTCGAGTCTTCTAGAAGGTATGATCACCGCTTAACACCGTCAAAATAACTACCCAAAGTCATCAAAAATAATATCTGTTTCTGTATCGAACTGGCGCTTAGGCGCTGGATTCCGGCGTTTAGGCGCAAGACCTATAATTTCGACAACTTTGCTTTTTAAGCTCCATTTTTGCTCCTTTTTGCTCCTTGAACTCTTTTTATATCACCTACATCCAAAAATTTAAAAATACCTTTGATTAAAGCATAATATCCTTAAGAATTGAATCATAAATTAGGCATAAAAATAGGTATTTTTTTAAGTGGATCAGTTACTCAGTGAAGAAAAGTCTGCGGATTTCATCAAATTATTGTCAGAATTTAAGGATTGTTTCTCTTAGAGTTACGTTGAAGTTCTAGGGTTATCTCCGGAGGTCGCGGTCCACCGACTCGGAGTGGATCGAAGTACAACGCTAGTAAAGCAAGCTCCTAGAAGGATGCAGCTCAAAATAGAGTAGCAAGTCACAGCTGAGATAAAGAAATTAATATACACTAACTTTGTCCGAGAAGAACAATATTTGTCATGGTTAGCCAATGTTGTGCCAATTAAAAAGAAAAATGGATATATTTGAGTCTGTGTCGACTTTACAGACTTGCACAAAGCATGTCCAACAAACAAATTCTCGTTACCATTAACAGAACTAATGGTGGACATTGGATCGACACACGAGAACTTCTCATTCATGGATGGATCGTCAGGTTTTGATCGATCAAGATGGCCCTAGAAGATTAGACACTTACATCATTCAGAACTCTGATTGGTATATATTGCTAGACTGTGATGCTGTTTAGATTGAAAAACGCCGATGCCACATACCAAAGAGCAGTGACGAAAATATTTAATGACTTCATTCACAACCAAGTAGAATACAACGTGGATGATTTGGTCATTAAAAGCAAAGTGAAGGAAAACCACCTATATGATTTGAGGATTGTATTTGAACGATTACGATAATTCAAGCTCAAGATGAATCCTAAAGTGCACCTTCGGTGTTACCTCTGAGAAGTTTCTAGGATACGTTGTCTGTCATCGGGGAATCGAAATCAACCCAGATAAAATGAAAGCTATCTTATAAATGCCTCCTCCTAAAGCCATGAAACAACTACGTTCTTTGGAATACCAAAGTTACTTTCAATCTAATCTATCAGGAAGGTATCAACCCTTTTTGAACTTACTTTGAAAGGATGTCAAATTCATTTTATGAGAGCCACGTCAACGGGTTTTCAAGGATATTGAACAATACCTGACAACATCTCCTGTTTTAGCAGCCCCTATCTCGAGTAGACCGTTGATACTTTAAACTACGGCCTAAAACGAATCCCTCAGAGCCTTACTCCAGTCAATGATGAGGGAAAGGATAACACACTTTACTACAGAGCTGGAGACTACTAAGGACCTCTCACCAACAAGGGATCCGACGAAATAACTTTTTACTGGGTGCTCGACTTGAAACTTGAGTCTACCAGACAGCCTTTAGTCTCGGGGGCATTTTCGAAATGCCAGCAGTATCATGTTTTGCATTTAGAGGAGTACGACACGTTTTAGGCATATGCAGCCACCTCGATGCTACTAAGAAGCAAGGAGCATCCTAACGTAGAGCCCTACGTACCACAGTTTGTTCTGCCTCTGCAGCAGTGAGGAGTTTCGGACTACGTGATGGCTAAAATCAGAAGGTTTAGAAAGAAAAGATTCCACCACTACAAGGAAATCAAAGGAAGATTTTTTAATATTTTGGAAGGTCTCGTCCTCTACACAGACATATTTTTTAGGACTGATCAAGAGAAAATTCTGGACTACGTTTTCAGCCTTCAAGATTTAAGCAGAGTAGGTCATTTGAAGGAGAGGACATACACAAAACCAACAAAATGAAAGAGAGGAAACGATAGGGTCACCATTCAGTGTGGGTTCTGCTACAACTTCGCCAAAAGACCGACAGGGTAATCTCTCAAGGATTCTACAGCACGATGAGGTGGATCTGATGCCACCACAAATAAAGAAGATGATAAAGAGGATGGTTGAGTGGCACGTGTTGCCTGCAGATTGTATTCCCAACAGTCGCATCATAAATATTTATGAGAATGGAGACTATATCCCACCTCATGTCGACCACCACAATTTTGTGAGGCCTTTCTGCATGGTGTTAATTATGAGTGAATGTAGTATATTGTTCAGTCAGGAAACTCAGATTGTTGGGCCAATAGAGTTTCGAGGTTCCGTCGAGATATTTTTCACTTTCCTTGATATTTTTGGGTCAGAGCTTTGTCGTCTGAGTCCATCAATCTCCCTATATTTCCATTTCTCTTCCGAGATATTTTTCACATTCATCATATTTCGAGGTCGGTACCCAAATTTTGATTCTCATTCCCAAGACTGGTACCTAAATTCCAGTTCTCATTTTTTAGGTCAGCACCCAAATTCTGATTCTCATTTTAGATGTTGGAACCTAAATTCCAGTTTCCATTCCTTTCAAGATCGGTACCAAAATTCCGACTCCCCTCCTCTGCACTGACTAAAACTCAAAGGCTCCCACGAAATTAAAATTCTCAAAATCAAAGTGAAAATTTCACAAATTTGAAATTCCAAAAACTCAAATTTTTATAAATTCCATATATTTTAAAATTAAATTTAAATCAGAAATCTAGATCAGAAATCAAATCAAATCCTAATTTTAAATCCCTATTCCATTCTTAAATCAAATCAGTTCAGTTTCCTTTAGAACTTGGAGGCCTGAAATTTATAGCTCCATTTTTAGGATATTCCACCTGCTTTCCTCAGCGAGAGTTCCCGGGTTTGAAGGTTTTCAACCAAATAATCTCCAATAGAAACTTTCTCGTTGAATTCTATGTTTTGTCTTGAGTTTTGACTCAGACAGTTGTGTGGGTTTTTCTCGTTGGTTGAACCACTTTTTTTATGTTTGCAAATTATGTTTATAGCAACGGCACCAAAAACTTGATCCCGCTTTAATAAATATAGCTGATTTTATGACGAAATGTATAATGTGGATTCTACGCAAGTATACGTATCGTATCAAGTAATACAGGGCTCTAGTGGAGTCCTGGTTATCGATCCCACAGGGAAGTTTTACTAGATTTGTAACAACTAAATTTAAAAGTATTTACTTACTAATATAGTATACGGAAATTTAGAATACTTAACTAAAGCGAACTAAAGTAAACTAATGCTTTAAATAAAGTTGATTTAAAGATTTCAGAAAAAGTATCTTTCTCCTTGTTTTTAGAAAATTAAGTGAATGATGAATTCAAATAGATTTTTCATTGTATTGTGACAAATAGGAGCATTTTTATTCTTTACCCTTTGAGTCCGAGTGCAAAGAACATTGACTAATCCTATGCTTGATTATCGAATGCGTGGCTGAAGTCGGGAGGATCTTGTCGCCACTTCGAGCTCCCACGTTCCCCTCGCACGAGGGCTAACATCTACACTTCAGCTCTCGAAGCAATAGGACCGAATTGAATATTTTAGTCCGTCACACTAAAATGTCCGATTCTACGTCCGATAAATAATATTTCCTATTTATTTGCACCCTCCATCCAAGGCTTTTGACTTCCCTGAATATTGGATGTAATCTTTACTATAGTTGATGATTCAACATATTTTAACAAATCAATTGGCTAGATTGAAAAGTAAATTAAGTTTTAAGTAAAAATTATCACAATTTATTTTAATATATTAGGCACGTCTATTTAATTTCATCAATTCACATAATTTCATAAACAAGGAGAAAGACTAAGAAAACTACTCAGAATGCATGGGAATTAAACAAAGCATGAATTTCATTTAATGTTAACAACAATAAACAAAGATACTTATCTCGATTTCCTCCCTAAGCAGAATCCTTGAAGTTCCTTTGACTTTTCCTTCTAGTACAGCACACTTCTTAACTCACTACTTACACTTACTCACACTAAACTTCAACTTAAACTCAAAAGCACACTAATAGAATACTCTAAGACTCCTAAAATAGACACACAGTAGACACACAATAGACTAAAATTCGTCCTCTATTTATAGAGGTAGACAAAGGTCCAAGCGGTACTTAAACACATCTTCAAAAAGCGTCCAGGTTCAATGTATCTAGTATTTTGACCAATCTCGCCGTCGGCAAGAAACGACCTCGCCGTCGGCGGGGCTTCTAGAAGGTCTCCAAACCGCGCGATCTCGTCGTCAGCGGGCTCGGGCTCGCTGTCGGCGAGGTAGTTATAAATCCTTAAAAAATTCTCCTCATGATCTCGCCGTCGGCGGGCTCGATCTCGCCGTCGGTGGCTTAGTTCATTTTGCATGAATTTCTTCCTTTTTTATCCAAATTCGCTCCATTTCTTGCTTTTTTCTTCTATCACTTATAAATCTTTATTCCTGCAATAAAATAAAGAAAATTCCTTTCTTTAAAGTGCAATTTCATAAAAAATAGGTATGAATTTCTTAACATATTTTTCTGTGATCATCGGTCAACACCAATAGGTGCGGTGTGCTTGTCCGGGACACCGCACCTATTGGAGGTCCATTTGTTGACCTCACTTTTAGTTGAGGTCTAGCCTTTCCTTTGAACAGTCTAGGGTCTAGCCATAGGACTTTTATGGTGGCTATCTTACAAGACTAGAAATGGAACCCTTACCCCATAGAAAATCAAAACTCTTATTTACTTCACTTAGAGTTTTCAAATGTTTAAATTCTAACCACTAAGTACTTAGGAGGATGAGACCAATCATAAGAAAGCTTAAGAGGAGTTCCTACAGGATGGCTAAACCTTAAGACTTACCATGTTTTGTCTGGAGTTGGCACACACACACTTACACATTGCACTTTCACTCACTACCTCAAACCCTATACCAAACATCTCCACACTTGATCTCCTACTCTTTTAGAAACTAATGTGGGTGGTTTCCCTAAGCACTTAGTCTCAGGCTAGGGATTGGTTAGTACCGGTACATGGAGGATCCAAATGGAGAATTCCCTTAGTCCATGGCTCAAATGGGTTATCAATCCATCTCAACCCCAATTTTACCAAAAATCTTAACTTATGACCCTTTGCCTTTAAACTCCACCAAATGACCAAATTACCCCTAAACCCCCAATTTTGCCCAAAATTCTCAAAGTTAACTAAAATTATCAAAATCCCTCAAAAATCACCCCAAAACACTCCTCACCACTCAAAATTCCCAAAACACCTCAAATTTACCAAAATTTTCAAGGTAGCCCCAAAATCCCTAAAATTACCAAAATGCCCCTCTAGCCCAAAATTTCCAAAAATTCTCAACAATTCCAAAAGTTGGTCAGTTTGACCAAATTTGACCAATTTAGCCTGGGTTGACAAAATGGTTCTATTTGACCTAGTTTGAACAAACATTATCAATTTGAACAGAGTTGACCAATTTTACCGAAGTTGAGAAATTTGACCAAGTTTGACAAATTGGGTCCATTGGATGTTTGTATTAACCAAATGGTTATTGTGGTAAGTGTTAGTTAGGTCATTCTAACCAAACTTTAACCAGTTAGGTCAAGGGTTGACCTGATGATCAATGTGGTGGTCATCGGGTGATAATTTGATCATTTTAACCAAGTTTGACTAATTTAACTAAAGTTGACCAGTTTGACAAAATTTGACTAATTGTGTTTAGCTTGACCAAAAGGTCCCTTTTGACCAATTTGGTTTCTGGGTTGACCAAATGGTTTAATTTGACCAAGTTTAACCAAAGTTGGTCATTTTGACAAGGGTTGACCAACTTGACCAAAGTTCACCAGTTTGACAAAATTTGACCAATTTGGTCAATAGGATGTTTGTTTTAACCAAGTGGTTATTGTGGTAACCATTTGGTCATTTTAACCAAAGTTTGACCAGCTAGGTCAAGGGTTGACCTGGTGGTGAAAGTTGTGGTCATTGGGTCCAAAATTAACTGTTTCGTCCAAGTTTACTAATTTGACAAAATTGAACAGTTTAATAAATTTGACTGATTTAGCGTTTAGGTGGATCAAATGGACCATTTTGACCAATTTGGTGTCTGGGTTGACCAAATGGTTCAAATTACTTAGTTTCTCCATAGTTTACCATTTTGACTTTGTTGACCAATTTCACCAAAGTTGACCAGTTTAACTAAATTTAATTAAATGGGTCAATTGTATGCCTGTATTGACCAACTTGTTATTGTAGTAACTATCAGGTTATTTTAACCAAAGTTTGACAAGTCAAGTCAAGGTTTGACCTAGTGGTCGTTTGGTCCAAAATTAACCATTTTGACCAAGGTTGACTAATTTGACCAAAGTTGACCTGTTTCACCAAATTTGACCAATTTAATGTTTAGGTTGACCAAATGGTCCCTTTTGACCAATTTGGTGTAAGGGTTGACCAAATAGTTTAGTTTAACCAAATTTGACCAAAATTAACCATTTTGACTAGGGTTGACCAATTTGGCCAAAGTTGATAAGTTTAACCAAATTTGACCAATTTAGCCAATTTGATGTTTGTATTCACCAAATGGTTATTGGGTAACTAGTTGGTCTTTTTATCAAAGGTTTCACCAGTTAGGTCAAATGAGGTGATCATTGGGTCCAAAATTAACTATTTTGACCAAATTTACCTAATTTGACCAATGTTGACCAGTTTAACAAAATTTGACCAATTTAGTGTTTAGGTTGACCAAATGGTCCATTTTGATGAATTTGGTGTATGGGTTGACCAAATGGTTCAATTTGACCAAGTTTGACCAAAGTTGATCATTTGATCAGGGTTGACCAATTTGACCAAAGTTGACTAGCTTGACCAAATTTGACTAGTTGGGTCAATTGGATGTCTGTATTGACCAAATACTTATTGTTGTAACTATTAGTTCATTTCAACCAAAGTTTGACTAGTTAGGTCAAGTGTTAGCCTGGTGGTCAATATGGTTGTTAGTAGGTCTAAAATTGACCATTTTGACTAAGTTTGACTAATTTGACAAGTTTGACTAAATTTGACTAATTTAGTGTTTAGGATGACCAAATGGTACATTTTGACCAATTTGGTGTCTGGGTTGACCAAATGGTTCAATTTGACCAGGTTTGACTAAAGTTGACCATTTTTTACCAGGTTGACCAATTTGACCAAAGTTGACCAGTTTGATCAAATTTGACCAATTTGGTCAATTGGATGCTTGTATTGATCAAATTGTTATTGTGGTAACTATTAGGTCATTTTATTCAAAGTTTGACTAGTTAGGTCAAGGGTTGAGCTGGTGATCAATGTTGGTGGTCATGAGGTCCAAAATTAATCATTTTGACCAAGTTTGAATAATTTGACCAAAGTTGACCAAATTGACCAATTTAGTGTTTAAACTGACTAAATGGTATATTTTGACCAATTTAGTGTTTAGGTTGACGAAATGGTGCAATTTGATCAAGTTTGACCAAAGTTAACCATTTTGAACAGGGTTGGCCAATTTGACCAAAGTTGACAAGTTTGATCATATTTGAACAATTGGGTCAATGAATGTCTGTATTGACTAAATGGTTATTGTGTTAACTATTATGTCATTTTAAACAAAGTTTGACCAGTTATGTCAAGGGTTGACTTGGTGGTCAATGTGGTGGTCATTAGGTCAAAATTGACCATTTTGACCAAGTTTAACTTATTTGACCAAAGTTGACCAGTTTGACTAAATTTGACCAATTAGGTCAATTGGATGTCTATATTGACCTAATGGTTATTGTAATAATAATTAATTAGGCTATTCTAACAAAATTTTGACCAGTTAGGCCAATGGTTGACCTATTGTTCAATGTGATGGTAATTAGGTCCAAAATTGATCATTTTGACCAAGTTTGACTAATTTGACCAAAGTTGACCAGTTTGACAAAATTTGACTAATTTAGTGTTTAGGTTGACCAGATGGTCCTTTTTGACTAATTTGGAGTCTGGGCTGACCAAATGATTAAATTTCACCAAGTTTGACTAAAGTTGATCATTTTAATCAAGGTTGACCAATTTGACCAAAGTTAACCAGTTTGACCAAATTTGGCTAATTGGATCAATTGAATATTTGTATTTACCAAATGGTTATTGTGGTAACTATTAGCTCATTTTGATCAGAGTTTGATCAGTTAAGTCAATGGTTGACCTAGTGGTAAATGTGGTGGTCATTGAGTCCAAAATTCATCATTTTTACCAAGTTTGACTAATTTTACCAAAGTTGAACAATTTGACTAAATTTAACATTTAGTGTTTAAGTTAACCAAATGGTCCATTTTGACCAATTTGGTATCTGGGTTGACCAAATGGCTCAATTTGACCAAGTTTGACCAAACATGACCATTTTGACCAAGGTTGACCAATTTAACCAAAGTTGACTAATTTGACCAAATTTGACCAATTGGGGTATTGTCCAAATGGTTATTGTTGTATCTATTAATTAGGTCAATTTAATCGGAGTTTGACTAGTTAGGTCAAAGGTTGATTTGATGGTCAATGTGGTTGTCATTGGGTCCAATATTGATCATTTTCACCAAGTTTGACTAATTAAACCAAAGTTGAACAGTTTGACAGAATTTGACCAATTCAATTTTTAGGTTGACCAAATGATCCATTTTGACCAATTTGGTGTCTGGGTTTATCAAACAGTTCAGTTTGAAAAACATTTGACCAAAGTTAACGATCTTGACCTGGGTTGACCAAAGTTGACCAGTTTGACCAAATTTGACCAATTGGGACAATTGAATCTCTATATTGATCAAATAGTTATAATGGTAACTATTAGGTTATTTTAACCAGAGTTTGACCAGTTATGTCAAGGGTTGACCTGGAGGTCAATGTGATGGTCATTGGGTCCAAAATTGGTCATTTTGACCAAGTTTGACTAATTTGACCAAAGTTGTCCAGTTTGCCCAGATTTGACCAATTTAGAGTTTAGGTTGACCAAATGGTCAATTTTGACCAATTTGGTGTCTAGTTTGACCAAATATTTCAATTTGACTAAGTTTGACCAAAGTTAATAATTTTGATCACGGTTGACTAGTTTGACCAAAGTTAACCCGTTTAACCAAATTTGACCAATTGAATTAATTGGATGTCTGTATTGACCAAATGGTTATTGTGGTAACTATTAGGTGATTTTAATTAAATTTTGACCAATTAGGTCAAGGGTTGACCTGAACGTCAACGTGGTGGTCATTGTGTCCAAAATTAACAATTTTGACAACAATTGACTAATTTGACCAAAGTTGGCCAGTTTCACCAAATTTGACCATTTTAGTGTTTAGGCTAACTAAATGGTTCATTTTGACCAATTTGGTGTCTGGGTTGACCAAATAGTTCAATTTGACAAAGTTTGACGAAGTTAACCATTTTGGTAGGGTTTACCGATTGAAACAAAGTTGATTAGTTTAACAAAATTTGACCAATTGGGTCAATTGAATGTTTGTATTAACTAAATGGTTGTTGTGGTAAATATTATGTCATTTTAACAAAAATTTGACCTGTTAGGTCAAGGGTTGACCTGGTGGTCAATGTGGTAGTCGTTGGGTCTAAGATTGACCATTTTGACCAAGTTTGAATAATTTGACCAAAATTGATTAGTTTGACCAAATTTGACCAATTTAGTTTCTAGGTTGATCAAATGGTCCATTTTGACTAATTTGGCGTTACGGGGTAACCAAATGGTTAAATTTGACCAAAGTTAACCATTTTGACCATAGTTGACCGATTTGACCAAAGTTGACCAATTTTACCAAATTTGACTAATTGAGTCAATTGAATGTCTGTGTTGACTACATGGTTATTGTGGTAAATATTAGGTAATTTTAACCAATGTTTGACCACTTGGGTCGGGGGTTGACTTGATGGTCAATGTGGTAGTCATTTGGTCCCAAATTGACTATTTTTAATAAAGTTTAACTAATTTGACGAAAGTTGAGCAGTATCACCAAATTGGACCAATTTAGTGTTTAAGTTGACTAGACGGTTTATTTTAACCAATTTGGTGTCTGGGTTGACCAAATGGTTCAATTTGACCAAGTTTGATCAAAGTTGACCAAGGTTTACCAATTTGACCAAAGTTGACCAGTTTAACCAAATTTCACCAATATGGTCAATTGAATGACTGTATTAAACAAATGGTTATTTTAGTAACTATTAGGCCATTTTAACAAAAATTTGACCTGGTGGTCAATGGGTTGGTCATTTGGTCCAAAATTGACCATTTTGACTAAGTTTGACTAATTTAACTAAAGTTGATCAGTTTAACAAAATTGGACCAATTTAGTGTTTATGTTGACTAAATGGTCCATTTTGATCAATTTGGTGTACGGAGTTGACGGATGGTTCAATTTTACCACGTTTGACCAAAGTTAATCATTTTGACCAAGGTTGACCAATTTGACCAAAGTTGACCAGATTGACCAACTTTGATAAATTTGGTTATTTGGACGTTTGTATTCACCAAATGATTATTGTGGTAACTATTGGGTTGTTTTAACAAAAGTTTGACCAGTTAGGTCAAGGGTTGACCTGATGGTAAATGTGATTGTCATTGGGTCAAAAATCGACCATTTTGACTAATTTGACCAAAGTTGACCAGTTTGACCAAATTTGACCAATTTTGTGTTTAGGTTGGCCAAACTTGGTGTCTGGGTTGACCAAGTGGCTCAAATTGATTAATTTTGACCAAAGTTAACCATTTTGAATAGGGTTTACTAACCCACTGAAAATATATTAAGATTTTCATGCCTATTTTATATTGATTTTGATGATATTGCAATTTAAAGAAGGGTATTTTTGATGATTTGTTGCAGATATGTTGATTTATGGACAATGGAGAAAAAAATGCAATAAAGAGTGAATTTGGAGCAAAAAAGACCAAAAATGTGAAGATTTGATCTAGGGCACTGACGGTGAGCTCGACGGCGCCGACGGCGGATTTTTCCCGAGAGTTCAGAAAAATATTACAAGGAAGCCCGCCGACGGCGAGATCGAGGCCGCCGACGGCAGGCCTTATGAAAGAGAGACTAAGGCAAAGTATTCTAGATGGCCGCTGTCGGCGCGCTCGTGGCTGCCGACGGCGGGAAAGTAGGTTCTCTCACGAGGTGCATCGAATGTGGATGATTTTTGAAGAAATGCTTGAGAAACTCTTGAAAACTCTTCAACTACTTTAAAAGAAATAATTTGGAGCCGAAAATGGTGTTCACTAGTGTCCATCGTTACTGTCTCTTGTTTTCCATGAGTCCACCTAGTCTTTAGTGTGTTACTAGAGTGTTAGTGTCTTGTTTCCATTAAAGTTTTAGATAGCGAGTTCAATTAGTGATATTTGTGAGGAATTCTTCGAGAGATTGTAAGAGTGGAAGGGAAGTGAGAGATTTCTTCCTCCTTGCCGTTTCGAAGGAGAATTTTGCGTGTTGTAAAGAAAGGAAGAGATTCAGAAGAACTTCACGGAGTTTGCTTGGGAAGAATTCGAGATAAGTTGTATTTACTTATTTTAGTTTGTAAAACTTTATTTTTATATATGAAATCCAAGTTTTATCGTATCTTCTCCATGAAATCTGAGTAATTTTTCTGTTTTCTCCTTGTTTTGCTATTTTAGTGAAATGGTAATTTAATTTAGTGTGCTAAGAGAATTTTAAAGAAGTTGTGATAATCTTTTCACTTAAATCTTAATTTACTTTCAATATGGCTAATTGATTAGTTAAAATATGTTGAGTTTAACAACTATAGTGAAGATTACATCTGAGATTCAGGGAGGTCAAAGTCCTTGAAAGTAGGGTGTAAATAAATATGGAAATAATATTTATCGAGTGAAGAATTGGAGATTTTAGAGTGACAGACTAAAATCCTCAATTCAGTCTTATCGTTTGGGTGCTGAAGTGTAGATGTTAGCCCTCAGGCAAGGGGAGTGGGAGCTCCGAAGTGAGAGCTGATATACTCCCAACCTAGCCGCATATTTAGTAACCAAGCATAGGATTAGTCAATTTTTTTATGCCTAGACCAAATGGTAAAGAATAGGTATGCTCCTATATAGCACAACAATATTTTTAAACTAATTTTAATTATCCATTCACTTAAATTTCTTAACAAGGAGAAGGATTCTTGCTTATATATTTGAACTTCACTTTATTTGTAGAATTTATTAACTGTTGGTAGAACTAGTTTATTAAAACTTTATCATATTTACGTTTGCATATTAGTGACAGATAGACAATTCAATTTACAAAGTTGTGATTCTAAATTAGTTTCTATAATCTTAGTCCATTGTCTCTGAACTATCCCTGAGGGATCAATATCTAGGACTCCATTAGAGCCCTATATTACTTGAATGATACATATACTTGCGTTGAAATATTAACTCTGCGATTATTGAATATCTTTATACACATCATTATAAAATACAAGCAATTTTAAATTAACGCAAGTGCGCGAGGCGGTTCAAGTTTTTAGCATCATTGTCAGGGATAGTTAGAAGGATAGTTAGAGCATTAGTTAGATAGGATAGAAAAGATAGATAGATATATAACATAACTAGAGTAACGGACGATTTAGGACAATTAGAAAACTTTTTAAAAGAATTTACAACTTGTTATTATTTAGTCAACTCTTTTTTTGTGTACTGATTTCGATTGTATGCGTAAATTTGGATCTAAAAATCTTATACCCTATGATTCAAAATTAGAATGCACTATTAGAAGAATTAGAAAACTAAGAAAAGAACCTAGAAATCTTGATAATCTTAATACAATGGAAAACAACGTAAACAACCAAAGAATAAAAAATGAACATCAATCTAGACCACTAAGAGATTACGCTAACCCTACATTTGATGAAATTCACTTAACCATCCAAAATCCAAATGTAGCTGCTAATTCATTTGAGCTTAAACCTGCAATTATCCAAATGGTACAAAACACTCAATTTGGCGAAACTCCTAATGAAGATCCTAATTTACATCTTGCAAGTTCTCTAGAACATTATGCTAATTTCAAATATGACAGAGTGTCTGATGATGCTGTCAGACTTAGACTTTTTCCTTTTTCACTAAGGGACAAGGCTAAGGCTTGGTTAAATTCGTTAGCACCTGGATCTATTAGAACTTGGGGGGACTTTCACAAAAATTCTTATCAAAATATTTTCCACCATCTAAGATTGCTAAGCTTAGAAACGATATCACATTTTTCAGTCGGTATGAGGGAGAATCGATATATGAATCTTAGGAAAGATTTAAAGAACTTCTTAGGAAATGTCCACATCATGCTTTACCAAATTGGTTAATTTTTCAAACTTTTTATAATGGATTAGTAGGATCTCTTGGATCCATTATTGACGCTGCTGCTGGTGGATCATTAAGGTCTAAACCTTTTGAAGAAGCTTATTCTTTAATCGAAGAAATGACTACCAATAATTTGCAATGGCCTACTGAAAATATAAATCCTAAGAGAGTGGCCAGTATTCATGATTGAAATGCTTTAACTATGATAATTTCTTAAATTGCTGCTTTTTCAAAAAAAATAGATCAATACGGAATGAATCGTTCTCAAACACCTCCATTGTTAGAGGAAAATTTTTTAGGACAAATTGTAGATGCTCCATCTTCATATGAAACTATAAATTTGATAAATAATAGACAAAATAACCCTTATTCAAACTATTATAATCCAAGTTGGAAGAATCATCCAAACATTAATTGAAATAACCAAGATAATGTTAATCATGTTAATCCTCAGTGAAGGAACAATCCTGTAAACCCATTAGGAAATATAAACAATCAGGGTAATTCCAATTATAGACCTTCTAATCCATCAGGTTTTTATAATAATCCATAATTCAATGAGAAGAAGTTATCTATGGAAGAATTAGTCTTGAATATTGGAAATCAGTTACAAAGTCAAGGAGCTGCTATTAAAAATATAAAAAACCAATTGAGGCATATTGCTACTGCACTGAGCAATACACCTGTTGGATCTTTACCTAGCAATGTTGAAGTAAATTCTAAAGATCAAGGAAAAGAACAGATCAAGGCTTTTCAATTAAGAAGTGGAAAAGAGTTGGAAACAAGAGTCCAAAAAGAAACTGAAGTTGAAAAGGAAAAAGTGAAGCGAAGGAGAAAATGAAAGTTTATATCCTCATTTTCCTCTGAAACCTATGAAAATTACTGTTGAAAGACCACCACCACCAATTCCTTAAAGACTAAAGCAACAAGATAAAGGAAAAAGATTTGCTAAATTCTTAGATATTTTAAGAAAATTGTCAATAAATATTCCTTTTGTTGAAGCTTTGGAACAAATGTCTGATTATGTTAAATTTATGAAGGATATACTCAACAAAAAGAGGAAGTTACTAGATCATGCGACTGTTGCACTCAGTAAAGAGTGTAGTGCTATAATTCAGAAATAGCTTCCTGAAAAACTTAAAGATCCTGGTAGTTTTACTATCCCGTGTGCTATTGGTGAAAAATTTTTTGGTCGAGCATTATGTAATTTAGGAGCTAGCATAAATCTGATGTCTTTATCAACTTTTAAAAGGTTAGGAATAGGAGAGATTGCACCAACTTCTGTAACTCTACAGTTAGCTGATCGATCTATTACACATCGTAAAGGAGTTGTAGAAGATGTTCTGGTTAAGGTTGATAAATTTATCTTTCCTGTAGATTTTATTATTTTAGATATGGAAGAAGATAAAGAAATTCCAATCATTTTAGGAAGACCATTCCTAGCTACAGGAAGAGCCATGATAGATGTTCAAAAAGGAGAGTTGACTATGAGAGTAAATGATCAAGAAGTAACCTTTAACATCTCAAAGTCAATGAAACGTCCTTCAATAGAAAAAGATGATGAATGTTTTAGAATGAATATATGTGATTATTTGAGAAAAGAATATTTCAAAGAAAAAATTGAAGAAAATGAAGATATGGAAAATGATAAATATGATGAAATTGATAGCGAAGAAGCTGATTATATTCAAGGACAATTTGAAATGCTCGATTCAACAGCACCAAAGAACAAAATATTAATTCCATCAATTGTAAAACCCCCTGAACTTGAATTAAAGAATCTTCCAAATAATTTGAAATATGTATTTTTAGGAGAATTTTTAGCATTACCCGAAATTGTATCATCAGAATTAAATGAAATTCAAGAATAAAAATTAATGGATACCTTAAAAAAGTACAAAAAAGCTTTTGGATGGACTCTGGCTGATATAAAAGGAATTAGTCCATCAATTTGTATGCACAGAATTTTATTAAACGATGAACATAAACCAAAAATTGATCCAGAAAGGAGACTGAGCCCTATTATGAAAGAAGTAGTTAAAAAAGAAATTTTAAAATGGTTAGATGTTGGAATTATATATCTTATTTCAAATAGTACTTAGGTAAGTCCAATTCATTGTGTTCATAAGAAAGGAGGAGTAACTATTGAAGAAAATGATAATAATGAATTAATACTTATCAGAAAAGTTACTGGATTGCGTATTTCTATTGATTATAGAAAATTAAATGCTGCCACTCAAAACGATCTCTTTCCTCTTCCTTCTCTGTAACCAAATGTTGGATAGACTTTCTAGACACAAGTACTACTGCTTTCTGAATGAATATACCGGTTACCATCAAATTTTTATTGCTCCTGTGGATCAAGAGAAAACAACTTTTACTAGACCTTATGGCACTTTTGCTTTTTGAAGAATGTCTTTCGGATTATGAAATGCACCTGCAACATTCCAGAGATGTATGATGCCTATATTTAGTAAGATAATTGATAATGGAATAGAAGTATTTATGGATGATTTCTCTGTATTTGGAACATCATTTGACGCATGCTTAAATCATCTTGAAAAAGTTTTGGAGTTATGTGAAAGAACTAATTTAGTTCTAAATTGAGAGAAATGTCAATTTATGGTTGTAGGAGAAATTATATTAGGGCGTAAAATTGGTCAAAGATGGTCAAATTATTCAACTTTGGTCAAATTAGTTAGTCCTGTTCAAACTGGTCAACTTTGGTCAAACTTGGTCAATTGAACCATTTGGTCAACTCATACACCAAAGTGGTCAAAATGGACCATTTGGTCAACCTAAACACTAAATTGGTCAAATTTCGTCAAACTATTCAACTTTGGTCAAATTAGTGAAACTTGATCAAAATGGTTAATTTTGGACCTTATGACCACCACATTAACCACCAGGTCAACCCTTGACCTAACTTGTCAAACTTTGGTAAAAAATGACTTAATTGTTACCATAATAACCAATTGGTCAACAAAGACATCCAGTTGACCAAATTGGTAAAAATTGGTCAAACTGATGAACTTTGGTCAAATTGATCAACCCTGTTCAAAATTATCAACTTAGGTCAAACTTGGTCAAATTAGACCATTGGGTCAATCCAGACACAAAATTGGTCAAGGTGGACCATTTTGTCAACCTAAACACTAAATTTGTTAAATTTTGTCAAACTGGTCAACATTAGTCAAATTAGTCATATTTGGTCAAAATGAACAATTTTGGACCCAATAACCACCACATTGATCAACAGGTAAGCCTATGGATAAAATGACCTAATTTTTGGTTACCACAAAAACCATTTGGTCAATACAGACATCCAATTCATTGAATTGGTCAAATTTGGTCAAATTGGTAAACCCATGTCAAAATAGTCATTTTTGGTCAAACTCAGTCAAATTAAATCATTTGGTCAACCCAGACACAAACTAGCCACATGGACCATTTGAACAACCTAAACACTAAATTAGCGAAATTTGGTCAAACTGGTCAACTTTTGCCAAATTAGTCAAACATGGTCAAAATTGTTAATTTTGGACCTAATGATCACCACATTAACCTCAAGGTCAGCCCTTGACCTAACTAGTCAAACTTTGATCAAACCGGTCAAACTGGTCAACTTTGGTCAAATTATTCAAACTTGGATCCAATGGCTGCCACATTGACCGCCAGGTCAATCTTTGATGTAACTGGTCAAACTATGATTAGAACGACATAATAGTTACCACAATAACCATTTAGTCAAAACAGACATTCAATTGAACTAATTTGCCAAATTTGGTCAAACTGGTCAACTTTGGTCAAAATTGTCAACCGTGATAAAGAAAGGTCATGTTCAGTCAAAATTGGTCAAATTAAACCATTTGGTCGACCTTGACACTAAATTGGTCAAAATTAGGGCAGTCAAAATGACTCGTTGTTCGCGAACAGCTCGTGTTCGGCTCGTTAAGGAGCTCGTGTTTGGCTCGTTCACTAAGTTAACAAGCCTTAAGGAGTCGAACATGAACAAAGATTTGTTTGTTCGTGTTCGGCTCATTTTGGCTCGAAATACTATTTCTCAATTATATATATATACATACATACATATACATATATATATATATATGTATTTATATATATATATATATATATATATATATATATATATATATATATATATATATATATATATATATGTATTTTTTTTATATTGTAAAATTTTTTTTCATTAAAAATTTTGAAACACTTTGAGCGTCACATCTTGGTAAAGTTATAGCTTCAATCCATTTTGATACAAAATCAACAACGAACGATATATATATATATATATATATATATATATATATATATATATATATTATAATTTTTTTTAAAAAGGAGCTACGACAGGCTCCCTACATGTTAACCATAAGAGGAAAAGGCTTACAATAATCGGTCCTAATGGTAACTATCAACCATCCAATGTAAAAAAATTATGATGATGTTACCTCACTAGAATCAGAAAAAAGACAAAAATACAATGTAACATAGTAGGAGCAATTGTGAAACTGCATTAATGTAGCCAGGGAGTAGGTAAAGTATTTAATTGTTGGATAGAAGTCTAATCTGAAATGAGGGGAGTTAAGTTTGTCTCCTGATATCAACAGTTTTAATTCAGCAGGAGGCTTCTTGGAGATCAGAACAGAAGAAGAGTTAGCACCTAACCGGGCAAGCCAATGAGTCGGTTTGTTTCCTCCCCGAAGAAAAATGAGAATCTGATATGAGGTGATTTGAAGGCTCGTATTTGTTCGAGCCAATAGTTGTGATGTCAATTTCGGATGGAGTGGTCTTCTAGTAGTAGATCGGATCTCGGGAGTCAACTTCAATCCATAGGTTGGGCCACCCAAGTTCGAGTCGGTCGATTGGAGAGCCCACAAGACAGCTATGAGTTCCGCTTCAAGAGCATCTTGGGCGATAATAGGGCATAATAGAATAAGATATAGTTACCAAGAGAGTTTCCGCATATATATGTATGTATGTATGTATATATATGTATGTATGTATATATATATATGTATGTATGTATATATATGTATATACGTACATATATATATATACCTACATATATATATATATATATATATATACTACATATATATATATATATATATACCTACATATATATATATATACCTACATATATATATATACCAACATATATATATATATATATATATATATATATATATATATATATATATATATATATAGAAAAAAGAGCTACTCGGGCTCCCTACATGTTCAAATAAAGTAGGAGTACAAAAACGGAGGAACGAGGATTCCCACTAAAACCAAAAGAAAAAATTAATTACCTATGGGTTCCTTTTCCAAAATACGTAACTCCACTTCACACAAAAACAACTAAACCCAAAAGACGGATATACCAAGTATATATATAGATATGTGTGGGCAATTGCACCATATATATATATATATATATATATATATATATATATATATATATATATATATATATATATATATTAAAGAGAACCGACCGTGGTGCCATAGAACCGAGTAAATCAAGAGCTACTCGAGGCTCCTACATGTTCATATAAAGTGGGAGTACAAAAACTGGAGGAACGAGGATTCCCACTAAAACCAAAAGAAAAAAATTAATTACCTATGGGTTCCTTTTCCAAAATACAGAACTCCACTTCACACAAAAACAACTAAACCCAAAAGACGGATATACCGGTATATATATAGATATGTGTGGGCAATTGCACCATATATATATATATATATATATATATATATATATATATATATATATATATATTAAAGAGAACCAGCCGTGGTGCCATAAAACCAAGCAAATCAACAGGTATGGGGGTTGGATCTAATATTGGGAATTGCTAACAGATCTCCATTCAGCAGAATAATTTAGGGGAGTGGGGATGGAGGCTGAGATGTCACTGATGCCGTAGCCAAGGCATTTCTTGCCAGCCAGTTTGTTGGTCTGTTACCTTCCCTGAATATGAACTGAAATTGGTGCATACAATGGTCTTTAAGATTGCTGATTTTATTGAGCCACAATCGAAGATGCCAAGGGAGGGCTTCTTCGGCATCCATAGAAGTGATGATAGTGGATGAGTCTACTTCCACTATAAGAGATTTCCAATGAAAGTATGATGCAAGTTTGAAAGCCCAATACACAACTATGAATTTAGCCTCAAGAGCATCCTTAGCAGCCACTGGAATTTCGAAGAAAAGAATGCACCTTCCCATGGGATTTTTAAAAACCCCACCCACCCCAGCCCCCAAGGGAGTGAAGCTACCATCAGTGTTAGCTTTGATATAAGGTGTTTGGGGGGTGGGGGGTTGCCAAGTTACTAAAGTTATAGCAGTGGGGGTCTTTTCTCTACTGTATTTAAGGGGCATATTTGAGGGAAGCCTTTCCATTTACTCAGCTTCCTGATAAAATTGATGCAATTGTGTGCCACTTTGATTGCACAAGGTTTGTGATCATCAAAAGCTGAGTGGTTTCTACATTTCCAAATGAACCAAGCAAGAATTAATGGAATTTGCCCCATCTTGGCCTCTCCGCTAGCCATACCAACCGTCCTATAAATTAAGCCGGATGTGGTTAGCAGATTTACCATGAAATACTTTATGCATAAAGTCCAAACTCTGCTCGAGAAAAGCCGCAATGGAAGAAGAGATGCCTAGCGTACTCCTCACTCTTTCTACACGGTCTCGCATGGAGGGTCCCCTTAGGCCTTTAAGTTTAAGCACGTCATCAGTTGGTACAATATGGTGGAGCATTTTCCAGCTGAAGAACGACGTTGATGGGGTGAGGTATTTATTCCAGATAAGTGAACCTCCAGGGAATACCTGCCAGTTAACAACTTTATCATAAATTGCTTTAGACAAACTTTGGTTTTTGTGAGCAGCCCATATGATTCTGTCTGGCTTGTGGGTGATTATAGGAATTGAAGTAATATGTTGAACTGAAGAAGTTTGGACCAGTGAGTATAGTTTTGTCAGAGACCAAGAACCATTATCCCAAAGAATCGAAACACTCGTATTAGGATCCTTCGAACATTAGGAGCAGGAGATAGCCACTCCTCGAGACACCATCTCGTCCAACCAAAAGGATAGATTACCATGCCCCGACTCCTGTGTGACCAAAGAATCAGCTTTATCCTCGACTTTTAACATGGCAGTGCAGTTCTTGGAATCCCCAATTTTCCTAGTAGCAAGAGAGGGATGTATAGCTTCGTAGTATTTACCTTTCATGAATTTTGCCCACAAGGAGTTTCGTGCTTTGAATTTAATCCACAACTTGCATTGGTTCACTAAGGAAAGATGGTTCAAGCTTTTAAGCCAAGACCACGAGCCCCAGTAGGTTTGGCCACCTTCTCGCCAGGATGACCAATGAATCTGCTTCCTTTTCCCGTACCCATAAGAACCTATTAAAAATTCTTTCCATCCGTACTGGGTAGATTTAGTCATGGAGATCATCTCGCGAATATAAGATGGGAAGGTTGTGAGTATGCTTTTGAGAAGGGTAATTCTTCCCCCACTGATAGGAAAGAATGAGACCAGCTTGCCAACCGAGATCGGATCTTTTGCAGGATGGATTCAAAGTGTGTTTGCTTAACTCTTCCTTCGAGAAGGGGGACCCCAAGTTAATTTAGATTTCCAGGTGAGACAAGAGAAACCAATGTACTCCTTATCCAGCTTTTTGAGGCTCATGGATGAGCTTACAAGGGCGTATAATGTGGCATTTCGCAAGTTAAGGCTCATACCGTAAGAAGATCGAAACAATCGGAGACATTTCATTAAATGTTCGATCGTATTCTTCCGAGCATTGGAAAAAATTATTACATCATCTCGCATACATAAGATGTGAGATATGCAAAGTTGATCTATGATGATATCCGTGGTGTTGTTGTGTGAAGGCTTCGAGAGTTAAGCATTCCGGAAAGATAATCCATGGCCAATATAAAAAGAGTGGGACAAAGGATCACCTTGTTTGAGCCCCCTACTTGCTTTAAAATTTCCCCAAGAGCAACGCCATCGAGAAGGATGGAATGGCTAGTGGATCGAAGCCATCTGCTAATGATATTGCAGAATCGCCTAGAAAAACCTTTAACAGAAAGTACATCCATCGTGAACTTCCAATCAATAGTGTCATATGCTTTACCGATGTCTAATTTGTAAATGAGGTTACCCCCCGCAAGTTTTATCTAAATCTAGCGAAGAACTCCCCGTGCCAAGAAGACATTGTCGAAATAGACCTTCACCGAACAAAAGCCGATTAGTTAGGGGAAATGATCTTATCTAAATGGGGTCGAAGTCTATTCACCAGGATTTTACCGATAATTTTGTCGATAGATGACAAGCAAATGGGCATATAATGATTCCAGCTTCTTAGTCGATTCAGATTTGGGGATCAACACAATATTTGAGTGGTCGAAGTAGTTAGGTATATTCTCGACCCCGGAAGAAAGATCGAATGAGCCGCCGACCTCCCTTTTAACCGGGTGCCAAGCCTTCTGTAGAAATCGCTGTGAAACCATCAGGTCCACAAGCCTTGTTGCTATCAATGATGGATGAGAGCATTCCGCATTTATGTTTCATTGGGTATATCGCTTAAGCCGAGAGAGTTAACAAACCGCATTTCCCCCATAAAGATAGAGCTCTCTGTATCATTTCTCACACATTGTTGGTGGGTTCAAGAGAGTGCTGAAGTACTTAACAAAATCCATGGCAATAAGAATATTATCATTCGGAATGTTACCATTATCGTATTGGATGGTATGCACGGTGTTGCATTTCCTTCGTATTTGATAAATGCATGAAAGAATTTGGTATTTCTGTCCCCTTCCTTAAAAATATTGATAACTCGCTTTTTGTTTTAAAACCCGTTCCTCGCAGTTGATAGCCGTAAGTCCTCCCGAGCCCGATAGATCTCACTTTCTGCAGAAACATCAGCCTTAATCTTCTCCTCCAGCAGGTTTACTTTGTATCGAGCCGCATCCACAAACTTCGAAAATATCCCCCATTGTATTCCAATTCCATTTCTTTAAACCTTTAGCAACTTTTTGGTGGAGCAAGCATAAGTTAAGCCAAGGATCGAATGATGCACACCATTCCAATGATCGACCACCACTTCCGAAATGAGTCCCGAGTAGTACCACATATTTAAATACCTGAATGGGGTTTCATCGGGGAGTTTGGGGTAGGGCAGTAATGGTAGACAAGTATGGGTCTATGATCGGACCCAACAAATTGGAGATGAGTGACAAAAGTGAAGAGGAAATGTTGTTGCCAGTAGTCATTCACCAAGAATCAGTCCAATCTTTCCCAAATTCTTCCTCTTTTCCATGTATATTGAGGTCCCTTGTAACCCAGATCGTAGAGAGCTAGCTTGTGAGATATTGTTACTAAAGGTACTCATTGTAGCTATGTTAGGAGGTCTCCCACCCAGTTTTTCAGAAGAATTCAAAATGCAGTTAAAATCTCCCCCTACAAGCCAGGGGAGGTGCAGATTAGATCCAATAGAGTGGAGCTTGTTCCATAACTCCTGTCTATCGTATTTGGAACATCCCCGCATAAATAAAAGAAGCCTCACCAATATGGCCATTTATCTTAAAGGAAGTATGGATGAATTGCCTCGTCATCCACAAGAATAGACCAAGTAACTTCAGTATCCGCATAATAACCAAATTTTGTTGCCGAGATTTGAAAAATGAGAGAAGCCATAGAAATTTTTAAGAATTTTATCAGATGTTTGTGAACCATTGGTTCCAAAGCATAACAATACACCAAAATTTGTGCTTCCCGTCGAGGTCGATTAGCCTATTAAGAGATAGAGGCGTGAGCAACCCCTCCGATATTCCAACAAATTAGATTAATCATTAGACTTTTTGGGTGAGGGGATGTAGGGATGATCGAGATCTTGATCTAGTTCTACCTCTCGGTGACCGGAGCAGTAGCTCAGGAGGCTATCCATTTCTACAGAGAAGGAATGGAGTTTGTCAATAAGAGAGCTTTATGATTTTTCTTCTTCTTCTTCGGGGAGATGACATGCCACTCACCCTCCATCAGCTTGCTCCTTAGTACCAACAGAGCGGGAGGAAGGAGGGGTGATAATGGAAATAGAGTCACATTCTTTCCTCATTCTACCTAAAGGGGAGGAGGGCCGAGGTGAAGGGAAAATCGGAGGTGATGAAGGTTCGGAAGAATTCACAATCGGATGATGTTAGCGGTGGCCTTCAATGGGAGAAGAGTGAGTAAGTAGGGGAGAAGGCCATTATGGGATGACCCAGAAGCAGCTTCTAGAGTAGGGGCCACAAGAGGAGAAGGGGCAAAGGATCGAAAGAGGCCAATGGAAGGAGAGTGGGGTGCCCTGTGGGAGGTTGGATTAACAAAGTCATGGCCAAGAGTGGAAGGAAGTGGGGAATTATGGGTAATTTGGTTAGCAGAGGGGAAAGAGAATGCGCCCGAAGGAGATGCCACCAAAGGTCGAGGGGCACATTGGGGCACCCGGAGAGGGGGAATCCCGTGTGGCAACAGTACACGTGGGGCAAGGGGAGGTAGGCTGTGAAGCAAGGGTTTGGTGCAGGACCAAGAAGACCATGGGAACTAGCAGCAATACTAGGTTTAGAGGTTCCAGCCCTCCTAGAATGAGGGTTCAATCTATAACACTTGTCCAGAGTATGCCCAAACATCCCGCAAGGGCTACAATAGTAAGGCTTCGCTCCATCACAACCTCCTCGCCGTGCAGCCTCCTCATCGAGCCCACCCAAATCCTCGAAACTTCGTGCAAGGTCACATCTCTTTCCACCAAGACCCCGGCACCGTTGTGTCCCGCTCTATTGACAATGGGGTTATCACCCTCATAGGAGTTCCCAAGGCTTTAGCTATATTAAAGAGAGCATTTTTGTTAAAGTACCTGATCGGTAAATCAGAAACTTAAACTGCATTGGCACCACATGTGGTTCCTTCCTCGGATTGAAATCTGGAGTCCACTTAAGCAAGCCTCATTTCAGATCCAACAATAATTACTGCTTTTTTGGCAAACAAACGTGCATAATCCTCCTCAGTGGACAATTGAATTAGTAAGTGTCTTCCATCAAGAAGTCCCAACTACCATTGTCCCATAAACTGGATGGAGTTAAAGTACTGTCTAACTAGCTCCATTTTGGGATGCCCCAAAGCAAATTTTCCTATGAGAGTAAGTTTTACTTCCTCATTAAGTTGTTTCGAGTTCCCTGGTTAGTAGAAGAAGACAACTGGTGCTCCATCTTTAGTACCAAGTGGGTGAATGAAGGGACAAGAGACTCGACCACAGCAGCAAGATCATGAAATTCTTGTGGGAAGAAGGTGTTATCGTGGTTGGTTTCAATGTGGTTCCCGTTACCCACAACACTAGCAAAAGTGGCCTTAGCCCATTGAACATTTGTCTCCAAATCTACCTGATAGCCATCACCCAAAGAGCCTCGAGAGCAAAACCCACCTAAACTAGAGACAAAAGCAAGCCAAGAACAAGCAATAGATCAGTAGAAAATTCAAACCGAGGAAGCCCAGAAGGCTCTTCCACCCAAAGAAGTCCCAAGTGGGTTGCTCAGAAGGGAACCACAAGTCTTATCAGCCACTTTCCTTACCTCCGACCAGACAACCATCAGAGAAAGCGCCGCCGACGAGCTCATGCTAGAAACCCTCTCAGAGCTATATGTATGTATAGTTCTTTATATATATGTATGTATGTATGTATGTATTTCTATGTATGTATGTAGATATATGTATGTAGATATATAAAGAAGTATTTTTAAAAGATTTAAAGGATTTATAATTAATTAAAATTATTAATTAAGTAAATATAATAAAAATTATTAAATTAGATTCAAATGATGTTTTAATATGACAATAATTCTTAAATCTTGCCCCAACCGTTAACATCTTATGATTACCTGATTAGGGTTGTCAAAATGGCTCTTTGTTCGTGAACAGCTCGTGTTCGCCTCGCTAAGGAAACGAGCCGAACACGAACACACTTTTTGGGCTCGAAATATAAACGAGCCGAACACGAAGCCGAGCTCGGGCTCGCCGTGTTCGGCTCGTTTACACCCCTAGTCAAAATGGACCATTTGGTCAACCTAAATAGAAAAGTTGTCAAATTTGGTTAGAATTGTCAATTTTTGGACCCAATGACCACCACATTGACAACCAGGTCAACCCTTGAAATAACAGGTCAAATTTTGGTTAAAATGACCTAATAGTTACCACAATAATCATTTGGTCAATACAGACATCCAATTGACCAAATCGTCAAATTCCGTTAAAGTGGCCAACTTTAGTCAAGTTCGTCAACCTCGGTCAAACCGGTCAACTTTGGTCAAACTTGTCAAATCAACCATTTGATCAATCCGTACTTCAAATTTGTCAAAATAGACCATTTTGTCAACATAGCCACAAAATTGGTCAAATTTGGTCAAACTACTGAACATTGATCAAATTAGTCAAACTTGAACAGAAGGGTGAGTATTGGACTCAATGATCACTACATTTATCACCAAATCAACCCGTAGCCTAACTGGTCAAACTTTATTTAAAATGACCTAATAGTTACCCCAATAACCATTTGGTCCCTCAATAACCATTTGGTCAATAAAGACATCAAGTTCGATCAAACTGGCCAACTTTGGTCAAATTGGTTAATCGTGGATCAAAATGGTCAATTTTGGTCAAACTTTCGCTTCAAATCAACCATTTTGTAAACCCCGACACCAAATTGGTCAAAGTAGTACCATTTGGTCAATCTAAACATTAAATTTGTCCACTTTGGTCAAATTGTTCAACTTCGTCAAATTAGTCAAACTTCGTCAAAATGGCCAATTTTTGGACCTAATGACCACCACATCGACCACCAGCCAACCCATAACCTAACTGGTTATACTTTCGAGTTAAAATAACCTAATAAGTCACCACAATAACAATTTGGTCAATACGTAGATCCAATGACCATATCGTCAAATTCAGTCAAACAAGTCAACTTTGGTGGAATTTGTAAACCTTGGTGAAAATGTTTAACTTTAGTCAAACATGGTCAAATTGAACCATTTGGTCAACCCAAACACCAAATTGGTCAAATGAACTCTTCGGTCAACCTAAACACAAAATTGGTGAAATTTAGTCAAAGTGGTTAATTTTGGTCAAAATAGTCAAACTTGATTAAAATGGTTAATTTTGGATTTAAGGACCACCAAATTTACCTCCAGATCAACCCTTGACCTAACTCGTCAATGTTTTGTTAAAATGACCAAATAGTTACGATAATAACAATTTGAAGAATACAGACATTCAATTGACCAAATTAGTCAAATTTGGTCAAACTGGTCAACTACGGTAAAATTTGTCAACCCTAGTCAAAATGGTTAACTTTGGTCAAAGTAAACCATTTGGTCAGCCCAAACACTAAAAATATCAAAACGGATCATTTGGTTAGCATAAACATTAAATTGGTCAAATTTTGGTCAAACTGGTCAAATTTGGTCAAACTGGTCAACTTTGGTCAAATTAGTCAAACTTGATCAAAATGATTAATTTTAGACCCAATGACTACCACATTGATCAACAAGTCAACCCATGACCTAAGTGGTTAAACTCTATTTTAAATGACCTAATAGCTACCACAATAACCATTCGTCAATATCGTACATTCAATCGACCCAATCGTTCAAGTTTCATCAAACCTGTTGACTTTGGTCAAATTGGTCAACCCTGGTCAAGATGGTCAACTTTGGTCAAACTTGGTCAATTGAACCATTCGGTCAACTCCGGAGATCAAATTGGTTAAAATGGACCATTTGGTCAACTCAGACACTAAATTAGTCAAATTCGTCAAACTGCTCAACTTCGTCAAATTAGTCAAACTTACCAAATTTGATTAATTTTGGACCCAATGACCACCACATTGACCACCAGGCCGACCATTGATCTAACTGGTCGTGCTCTGGTCAAAATGATCAAATAGTTATCACATTACTCATTTGGTCAATACAAACATTCAATTGACCCAATTGGTCAAATTTGGTCAAAATGGTCAACTTTTGTCAAATTAGTCAAACTTGGTCAAAATTGTTGATTTTGGACCTAATGATCACCACATTAACCTCAAAGTCAGCCCTTGACCTAACTGGTCAAGCTTTTGTCAAACCGGTAAAACTGGTCAACTTTGGTCAAATTATTCAAACTTGGTCAAAATGATCAATTTTGGATCCAATGACAACAACAATGGCCGTCAGGTCAACCCTTGACGTAATTGGTCAAACTATGATTAAAATGACCTAACAGTTGCCACAAAAACCATTTAGTCAATACAGAAATTCAATTAAACCAATTTGCCAAATTTGTCAAACTGGTCAACTTTTGTCAAAATTGTCAACCATAATAAAAAACGTCATGTTCAGTCAAACTTGGTCAAATTAAACCATTTGGTCGACCTTGACACCAAATTGGCCAAAATAGACTATTTGGTCAACCTCAATACAGAATTGGTCAAATTTGGTTAAACTGGTCAACTTTGGTCAAATTAGTCAAACTTGGTCAAAATGGTCAATTTTGGACCCAATGACCATCACATTTACAACCAGGTCAACCTTTGACCTAATTGGTCAAAATTTGGTTAAAATGACCTAAAAGTTACCACAATAATCATTTGGTCAATACAGACAATTAATTGACAAAATTGGTTAAATTTGGTTAAACTGGTCAACTTTAGACAAGTTTGTCAACCTTGGTCAAATTGGTCCACTTTGGTCAAATTTTGTCAAATTGAACCATTTGTCAATCCGCACCCCAAATTTGTCAAAATGTGACCATTTTGTCAACATAACCACAAAATTGGTCAAATTTGGTCAAATTTGGTCTAACTGCTGAACTTTGGTCAAATTAGACAAACTTGAACAGAAGGGTTAGTTTTGGACTCAATGATCACCACATTTATCACCAGATCAACCCCTGAACTAACTGGTCAAACTTTATTTAAAATGACCTAATAGTTACCACAATAATCATTTGGACAATAAAGACATTCAAATGATCTAATCGTCAAGTTCGACTCAAAATAACCAACTTTCGTCAAATTGTTACATCAGTGATCAAAATGGTCAACTTTGGTCAAACTTGGTCAAATTGAACCATTTTGTAAACCCTGACACCAAATTGGTCAAAGCGGACCATTTGGTCAACCTAAACACTAAATTCATCAAATTTGGTCAAACTATTTATCTTTGGTCAAATTAGTCAAACTAGGTCAAAATGGTCAATTTTGGACCCAATAACAACCACATTGACCGCCAGGTCAACCCTTGACCTAACTGGTCATACTTTGGTTAAAATGACCTAATAGTCATCAAAATAACCATTTGGTCAATACAGACATCTAATTTACCATATTGGTCAAATTTGGTTAAAAAGTCAACTTTGGTGGAATTTGTAAAACATGGTGAAAATGTTTAACTTTAGTCAAACTTGGTCAAATTGAACCATTTGGTCAACCCAAACACCAAATTGGTCAAAATGAACCCGCTTCGATCAACCTAAACACAAAATTGGTGAAATTTAATCAAACTGGTCAATTTTGGTCAAATTAGTCAAACTTGATTAAAATGTTTAATTTTGGATTTAAGGACCACAACTATTACCCCCATATCAACCATTGACCTAACTGGTCAAATTTTTGTTACAACGATCAAATAGTTACCACAATAACAATTTGACGAATACAGACATCCCATTGACCTAATTTGTCAAATTTGGTCAAATTGGTCAACTTTGGTCAACTTTGCCAACCCTACCAAAATCGTTAACTTCGTCAAACTCGTCAAACTAAACCATTTGGTCAACCAAACACTAAAAAGATCAAAATGGATCATTTGCTTAGTATAAACACTAAATTGGTCAAATTTGGTCAAACTAGTCAACTTTGGTCAAATTAGTCAAACTTAATCAAAATATTTAATTTTGGACCCAATGACTACCACATTGACCTATAGGTCAACCCTTGACCTAAGTGGTCAAACTCTATTTAAAATGACCTAATAGTTACCACAATAACCATTTGGTCAATATAGACATTCAATCGACTCCAACCGCTTCAAGTTTCATCAAACGGGTCAACTTTGGTCAAATTGTTCAACCCTGATCAAGATGGTCAACTTTAGTCAAACTTCAGTCGAATCAACCATTTGGTCAACCCAAGACCAAATTGGTTAAAATGCACCATTTGTCAACCTAGACACTAAATTGGTCAAATTCGTCAAACCGCTCAACTTTCGTCAAATTAGTCAAATTCTAGTCAAAAGGTCAATTTCGGACCCAATGACCACCACATTGACCACCGGATCCGACCATTGATCTAATCTGGTCGTGTTCTGTTAAAATGAACTATAGTTATCACATTAACCATTTGTTCAATACAAGCATTCAATTGACCCAATATGGCAAATTTGGTCAAACTAGTCAACTTTGGTCAAATTAGTCGACCGTGATCAAAATGGTCCACTTTAGTCAAACTTGGTCAATTTCAACCATTTGGTCAACCCAGACCCCAAATTGGTTAATTTCAACCATTTTGTCAACCTAAACACTAGATTGATCAAATTTGGTCAAATTGTTCAGCTTTGGTCAAATTAGTCGAACTTGGTAAAAAATGGTCAACTTTGGACTCAGAGACCACCACATTGACCACCAGGTCATCCCTTGACCTAACTGGTCAAACTTTGGTTAAAATGACCTAATATTTACCACAATAACAATTCGGTCAATACGTACATCCAATCAACATATCGGTTAAAGACGGTCAAACTATTCAACTTTCGTCAAATCGTTGGTCCTGTTTCAACCGTCAACTTTGGTCAAACTTGGTCAATTGAAACATTTGGTCAACCCATACACCAAATTGGTCAAAATGGACCATTTGGTCAACCTAAACACTAAATTGGTCAAATTCGGTCAAACTGTTCAATTTTGGTCAAATTAGTCAAACTTGATCAAAATGGTTAATTTTTGACCCAATTACCACCACATAAACCACCAAGTCAACCCTTGACCTAACTGGTCAAACTTTGGTAAAAATGACCTTATTGTTACCATAATAACTAGCTGGTTAACAAAGACATCCAATTGACCATATTGGTAAAAATTGGTCAAACTGATGAACTTTGGTCAAATTGATCAACCCTGGTCAAAATTATCAACTTTGGTCAAACTTGGTCAAATTGAACCATTTGGTCAATCCAGACACAAAATTGGTCAAGGTGGACCATTTTTTCAACCTAAACACTAAATTTGTCAAACTTTATCAAACCGGTCAACATGAGTCAAATTAGTCAAATTTGGTCAAAATGAACAATTTTGGACGCAATGACCACCACATTAATCACCAGGTCAGCCTATGGATAAAATGACCTAATTTTAGTTACCACAAAAACCATTTGGTCAATACAAACATCCAATTCACTGAATTGGTCAAATTTGGTCAAATTGGTTAACCCAGGTCAAGATGGTCATGTTTGGTCAAACTCGGTCAAATTAAACCATTTGGTCAACCCAGACACCAAATTAGTCAAATGGACCATTTGGTCAACCTAAACACTAAATTAGTCAAATTTGGACAAACTGGTTAACTTTTGTCATATTAGTCAAACTTGGTCAAAATTATTAATTTTAGACCTAAAGATCACCACATTAACCTCAAGGTCAGCCCTTGACCTAACTGGTCAAACTTTGGTCAAACCGGTCAAACAGGTCAATTTTGGTCAAATTATTCAAACTTGGTCAAAATGACCAATTTTAGATCCAATGACTACCACATTGACTCAGCTAGGTCAACCCTCGACGAATCGGTCAAACTACGATTAAAATGACCTAATAGTTACCACAATAACCATTTAGTCAATGGAGACATTCAATCAACTAATTCGGCCAACTTTGGTCAAAATTGTCAACCGTGATAAAAAAGGTCATGCTCGGTCAAACTTGGTCAAATTAAACAATTTGGTCGACCTTGACACAAAATTGGTCAAAATGGACCATTTGGTCAACCTAATTACAAATTTGGTCAAATTTGGTTAAACTGGTTAACTTTGGTCAAATTAGTCAAACTTGATCAAAATGGTCAATTTTGGACCCAATGACCACCACATTGACAACCTGGTCAACTCTTGACCTAACTGATCAAAATTTGGTTAAAATGATCTAATAGTTAGCACAATAACCATTTGGTCAATACATATATCCAATTGAATAAATTGGTCAAATTTCGTTAAACTGATCAACTTTAGTGATGTTTGTCAACCTTGGTCAAACTGGTCAACTTTGGTCAAACTTTGTCAAATTGAACCATTTGGTCAATCCAGGCCCCAAAATTTGTTAGATAGACCATTTTTTCAACATAGCTACAAAATTGGTCAAATTTGGTTTAACTGCTGAACTTTGGTTAAATTACCAAACTTCAACGTATGGGCCGGCTTGGACTCAATGACCACCACATTTATCACCATATCAACCCCTGACCTAACTGGTCAAACTTTGGCTAAAATGACCTAATATTTACCACAATAACCATTTAGTTAATACAGACATCCAATTGACCCAATTGGTCAAATTTGGTCAAACTCATCAACATTGGTCAAATTGGTCAACCCTTATCAAAATGGTCAACTTTGGTCAAACTTGGTCAAATTGAACCATTTAGTCAACCCAGACAACAAATTGGTCAAAAGGGACAATTTGGTCAAGCTAAACACTAAATTGATCAAATTTTGTTAAATTGGTCAACTTTGGTCAAATTAGTCAAACTTGTCAACATGGTTAATTTTGCACCTAATGACCACCACGTTGATCATCATGTCAACCCTTGACCTAACTGTTCGAACTCTGGTTAAAATCACCTAATAGTTACCACAATAATCATTTTGTTAATAAAGACATTCAATTGACCCAATTGGTCCAGTTCGGTCAAACTGGCTAACTTTGGTAAATTGGTTAACCATGATCAAAATGGTCAACTTTTGTCAAACTTCGTCAAATCGAATAATTTTGTAAACCCCAAACCAAATCGTCAAAGTGGACCATTTGGTCAACCTAAACACTAAATTCGTCAAATTTGGTCAAATTGTTCAACTTTTGTCAAATTAGTCAAACTTGGTTAAAATGGTCAATTTTGGACCCAATGACCACCACATTGACCACCAGTTCAACCCTTAAGCTAACTAGTCATACTTTGGATAAAATGACCTAATAGTTACCACAATAACCATTTGGTCAATACAGACATCCAATTGACCATATCGTCAAATTCGTCAAACAACTCAACTATAAGGAATTTATAAACCCTGGTGAAATTGTTTAACTTTGGTCAAACTTGGTCAAATTGAACCATTTGGTCAACCCAAACACTAAATTGGTCAAAATGAATATGTCGGTCAACCTAAACAAAAAATTGGTGAAATTTAGTCAAACAGAACAATTTTGGTCAAATTAGTCAAACTTGATCAAAATGGTTAATTTTGGATTTAAGGACCACCACATTTACCCCCATATCAAACATTGACCTAACTGATCAAATTTTTGTTACAACGACCAAATAGTTACCACAATAACAATTTGGCGAATACAGACAATCAATTGACCAAATCTATCAAATTCCGTCGAAGCCGGTCAACTTTAAGTCAAATTTGTCAACCATTACCAAAATGGTTAACTTTGGTCAAACTTGGTCAAACTAAACCATTTGGTCAACCAAACACTAAAAAGATCAAAATGGATCATTTGATTAGCATAAACATCAAATTGGTCAAAATTTGTCAAACTGATCAAATTTAGTCAAACTGGTCAACTTTGGTCAAATTAGTCAAACTTGATCAAAATGATTAATTTTGGACCCAATGACTACCATATTGACCAACAGGTTAACAATTGACCTAAGTGGTCAAAATCTATTTAAAATGACCTAATAGTCACCACGATAACCATTTCAATAGCTACGTACATTCAATTGATCCAATTGTTCAAGTTTCGCAAACCCATTAACTTTGGTCAAATTAGTCAACCCTAGTCAAGATGGTCAACTTTGGTCAAACTTAGTTGAATAGAACCATTTGGTCAACCCAAGGACCAAATTGGTCAAAATTGACCATTTGGTCAACCTAGACACTAAATTGGTCAAATTTACTCAAACTGTTCAACTCTGCCCAAATTGAGATAAACTTACTAAAATAATCAATTTTGGATCTAATGACCACCACATCGACTACCGTGCCGACCATTGATCTAATCTGGTTAAGTACGGTCAAAATGAACTAATAGTTATCGCATTAACCATTTGGTCAATAAAAATATTCAATTGACCCAATTGGTCAAATTTGGTCAAACTAGTCAACTTTGGTCAAATTGGTCGATCGTGATTAAAATGGTCCACTTTGGTCAAACTTGGTCAATTTGAATCATTTGGTTAACCCAGACCCCAAATTGGTTGAAATGGACCATTTTGTCATCCTAAACACTAAATTGATCAAATTTGGTCAAACTGTTCAACTTCGGTCAAATTAGTCGAACTCGTAAAAATGATTAATTTTGGACTCATAAACCATCACATCGATCACCGCGTCAAATCCATGACCAACCGGTCAAACTTTGTTAAAATGACCTAATATTTTACCACAATAATAATTCGATCAATACGTACATCCAATCAACATATCGTCAAAGATGATTCAAACTATTCAACTTCGTCAAATCAGCTACTTCGCTCAAATCGTCAACTTTCGTCAAACTTGGTCAATCGAACCTTTTAGTCAACCCATACACCAAATCGTCAAAATGAACCATTCGTCAACCTAAACACTAAATTGGTCAAATTTGGTCAAACAATTCAACTTTCGTCAAATTAGTCAAACTTGATCAAAATGGTTAATTTTGGACCTAATGACCACCACATTAATCGCCAGGTCAACCCTCGACCTAACTTGTCAAACTTTACTAAAAAAGACCTAATTGTTAACATAATAACCAATTGGTCAACAAAGCCATCCAATTGACCAAATTGGTAAGAATCGTCAAACTCGATGAACTTTCGTCAAATTGATCAACCTCAAGCCAAAATTGTCAACTTTGGCCAAACTTGATCAAATTGACCATTTGGTCAATCCGCATAATACAATTGGTCAAGGTGGACCATTTCGCCAACCTAAACACTAAATTTGTCAAATTTCATTAAACTCGTCAACATTTATCAAATTAATCAAACTTGGTCAAAATGAACAATTTTTGGATCGAATGACCACCACATTAATCACCAGGTCACCTATGGATAAAATGACCTAATTTTTAGTTACCACAAAAAACCATTTGGTCAATACGTACATTCAATTCATCAATCGGCCACCTTGGTCAAATTACTAACCTGTGTCAAAATGGTCATGTTTGGTCAAACTCAAACTAAATTAAAACCATTCGTCAACCCGTGTACACCAAATTACCAAATGGACCATTCGTCAACCTAAACACTAAATTAGTCAAATTCGTCAAATTACCAACTTTTATCAAATTAGTCAAACTTCGTCAAAATCAGTTAATTTCGGACCTAATGATCACCACATTAACCTCAAGGTCGACCCACGACCTAACTAAATAACTTCGGTCTAACCGGTCGAAATGGTCAACTTTAGTCAAATTATTCAAACTCGTTGTAAAATGACCAATTTTGGATCCAATGACTA